>CM069412.1:168215930-169572180 GCA_035609135.1 Eleutherodactylus coqui
TCTTTTACGTATGACTGTTTTAACGATATCGTAGAGGGAGCGATTCCAGATAATTTGCTTGTCTCCGTATCCCACAGAATGACCATAAATTGCAAACACTCAAAAGAATGAACAAAAGAAACAGTATTAGTAATGGGTGAAACATAAAATCCATCATCTTTCCTGCTGTAGGTGACCATCCAGTAAAAAAAATATCATACCAGTTATACTCTGTGTCTACCTGGATCTTAGTACCTATGCTGACCAACTTATCTCCTACCCATACATGTTTTTCTAATTCCATAAGGAAGAGGTTAGTAACATCCAAATTCTTTTGAAGGTGTCCAGTGTCTTTCATTAGTCTTACAATTCTACCCAAGGATACAGTCAGAGTTGACATAGGGATAGCATCTGGGTGCCAGTAGTACCTTAATGTTGCTTCAGCATCTGGCAAAAATGTGTAAGTTTCTGTAAATCAATGTATCACCGATATGTTCTGTATACATCCAGATAATGGAGTGGTGAGATTATACATACTGGTGGTTCCAGTTCGGTTGGCAACAAAGAATATATATTGGGGGCCAACTTCCATCAGCATATGGGAAGAAGCAGGTACCACCGTCCAATCACATATGCTGACTGAAGGCTGCAGGAAACATGGCTCATATGCGGCTGTACTCCGTCCGCATGCTAGGCCATCCAGTGTTTCTTCACAGTTCTCTATACCATGGGTTTTATTTTCACTATAAATCATCATACCTGTGAACTTGGGCAACCAATATTGTAAAGCATATAGAGGCGGTCCAAACACCACAGGTAGTACTACAGACTTACACATCAGGCTTGTGTCCTTTACATCATAAAATCATTTCCCCAGTGCTATACTCATCAGAGCATTCTACACCATCAGCCCCGGGCCGTATCCAATTACATTCTTGAGAATATTTCTCCACAATTTTTCATTATTTGTCATCACATCTGACTGCTCTGTCCCTCTCGTGAATCATATATACATATTGCAGGCTACATTGTGTATAGTTCATGAATTTACTCATATTTACAAACAAATCCTTTTAAACCGCAAAACCAGATTAAAAAGCGTTAATACATCCTTATCATATCCTAATGCAAGACATCGGGGGAGGAACAAGGAAGGCATGCATTGTGCCTGAACATTTATCAATCTAGAAACATCCTGTCCTACCCCAGCCATTTTATTCTTCATCACCTCTAAATCTATAGAGTTCAGAACCCCTACACCTGTACCAATTCCCCCTAATAGGCTATCATACCATTTTCGTTTTCCTCTGGTGCAGGGTTTCATTGCCTGAAGAGAAATATTATAATGCACAATGGTTTTCTGGCTCTTTGTGGATGAGGGGGTGTCAAATGCCTGGGAGTTACACAGGGCAGACATGAAGTGTTGCATTATTTCACCTGTGAAATGTGTACCTCTATCTGACTCGATTACCTCTGGTATCCCGTATCTGCAGATTACCTTATTCATGAGCTTCTTTTCGGTTACCTGCTCATTTACTTTTGTAACAGGGTACGCCTCCAACCTGAAAAACATCAACAACAACAAGCACATATTCATACTTCCCAACACGTGGGAGCTGAATGTCGTCAATTTGCAATCCCTGAAATGGGTAGAGTGTCCCTGGCAAGTGCCTTTGCGGTCAATTTACTTCTGCCCTGTTGCTTATGGCATAGCTCATGCAAAACTGGACAAATGATGTAGCAGCTACAGAGGACCCAGGGGGCAACCCTTTCTCTCTCAAGCGTCAGTAGCATAGCTGCCTTCGATAGGTGAGTCTTTCTATGGATCAGCTGGGCCATCATGGGGTACAGGGATCGTGGTAGGCAAGTTACTGACTGTTTGCCATACGCCACCCTGTTCTACTGCTCCCATATTAGTCCATTTATCTTTTTCTTCTTTGCTGGCTTGTGACTGTAATGTCTTTAGTACATCAATGTTCACATTTTTATCAAAGTCCAAATCATAGTCTCTGACTTGTGCGGCCAGTATCTTCTTTTCTTCTTTCTTCCACGGCTTGAGGGCCGTTGTCTGCGTTGAAGTCTGCTAGGGCGTTGCCTTTTGCTTCTGCACTGTTGGCTTTAGTATGAGCTTTCACCTTCAGGATTGCTACTTTGTCTGGTAGGAGTAAGGCTTTCATAAGGTTCTGTACTGCTACACCATTCTTAATGGGTTGTCCTACAGAAGTTTAAAAGTGTCTGGCCTTCCATATTGGGCCGTAACCATGATCTATGCCGAATACATACCAGGAGTCAGTGTAAATGGTTACCTTCTGTCACTCTACACGCCTCAGTGAGGGCCTTCAGTTCCGCTTCTTGTACTGAGACATGCGGAGGCATTCTGCTTTTAGAGATCTTGTTGTGTGAACATCTGGTGTGGAGTCGTCAATCACCCTGGTACCATCTATAAAATACAACTCAAAATATGTATTAACAAGGGGTTTCAATAACTCTTTAAAACTTAAACTTTCTTGTTGCATCAATGCTAGACAATCATGCTGATATTCTATTCCAAATAGATCACGTTCTTATTTGCAAAAAATTTTTTAAAAATAGCTGATCTGTAATACATAGATCACCTATGCATCCCCCTCCCCCATTTGATCACCTATGCCTCCCCCTCCCCCATTTGAAACAGGATACTCGATTGGAAGAAGAGTAGCCGGGTTCACCATTGAAAAGAAATATTAAGGGGGGGCATGAGCAAAGCACATTGCAACCTTATCTGATGAGCTAGAGACAGATGTTTAGGTTGTACTTGAGTGAGTATACTCTGGATGTCATGAGGGGTGAGAACCACTAGGGGGGGTAGTTCAGGACCAACTCAGAAGACTTGTCAACCATTACTTGTACTGCTGCCACCGCACAGACACAGGAGGGGGCTCCTCGGGCTACCGGATCCAATCTCATGGAGTAATACCCAAGTGACCGTGGACGTCCTCCATGTTTTTGCGTCAATACTGCTGTCGCATGAAAGGCCAGGGACGGCAGTATGAGACAAGTCCCAAAAAGGTGTGAAGCTTTGGCAGCAGAAGAAGATACAGAAATGGCTTGAACTGCAGCCCTGCGTCGTTCTGTGAGATGTCTGCCTTCTTGAGCTAGACAACAACCTTTTGTTTACAAAGCTGTAATTTTTCCTTTGTAAGCCTTGCAGCCATTTTCTGCTAAAAAAAAATTTTTTTAGAAGAGAAATGGATGCAGATTGACATGTTTCAGATCCTCAGCACAAGGCAGAAGGTCATCAACATATTGCAACAGCACAGTTCCCTCAGGCGGAGTCCAAGCCTGCAGGACAGACTGGAATGCCTGGTTGTACATGTTTGGAGAATTCTGCATTCCTTGTAGCAGGACTGTCCAAGCATTTTTTTTGTTTGTTTTCTTTTAGCTTTACATAAATGCCCTTTTGTCTGAAAAAGGGCCGGAGATTCAGACTGTCTCCACTCTGGTTTATTATCTATGACCTTAGGGATTCCAATAGACCTTCTACAAAGGCCATACTAAGTACATGTTTGCCCATCTTTTCTATGCCCCTATACCCCAGATCTGACTAATGTTGTTGAAGGCGGGCATAGAATTGTTTTACACTTTCTTCCTTCTCTTTGTGTGATATTAGAAAGAGACAAGGAGGATTCTCTCAAATTTTTGTTTTTCTTTTTCCCAATGTTCCAGACAAATTAAAAATATTTTACCACTTCTCAATTCTCTATGTTTAATTTAATCCTAATCTGTGCCACAATAGGTTTTCACATAATTTTAGATTATCGTTCCCACTGCCTTCCCTGTTTTACATCTGCTCCTAGTCCACCCTCCGCTCCCTGCATCTCTTTCTTGTCCTTATGCTTCCACTCACTAGCCTAGGATCTAGTGAGCATAGGCATAACCGGTTTGTGCCGAGGAGTTCCGCAAGCAGGGCAGCTCTCTCTCCAATCCGGGTTCTGTTGTCCACAATGCCAGCAGGTCCATCCCTCCAGTCCAATGTTTGACCTTGGAGTGGATGACTTGGCATAGGGTGAGGAGGAGACGGTTGGATTTGAGATGAAGGAGGGGGTGAAGATGGAAGAGGGAACTGACCCGACAATGAGAGAACATCTTTGAATTCTTTTCTCATTTCATTTTCAGCTACTGAACAGTATATATATAATACAACATACTTCCTGTGTAGCCAAATATAACCAATTCTTAATTCACATTTCTTTGCAAAGACAAGTAGGCCTTCTAAAGCCCAGTACCCCCCACCCTTTGAAATTTATCTTATCTTCTATAGAACACAGAAACTTGTCCAGACAGATAGCAAAGCTGTATAACAGGTTCCACTGCCTGTGACCATCTTCTATTGTGTGTAAATAACCTGGGCTGTCTATTTAAGATTAACCCAGAATGTAATACACTTGCCCCCACCTTACAAAACTGCAAATTCACACTCACTAAGGGGTTTTTTTCATTAACTCATACACAGACTGATAAGTATATAAGTATATATGTGAAGTAGATACTGGGATTGTATTTACTGTACATCAGACTTCCCCACAGCGGATAAATCACATATATAAGAAAAACTCTTATTTACCGCGGTTTTTACGTGTTTTATCCAGTATAGGTTATCCAATGACAAACATAATACAACTTATGCCCATTTCTACCCACATACTGATATTCATCACACTGCGACCATTCAGCGGCCAATATATTATAGGGGGCTTTATTCCACCCTGGCATAATTAACAATTCTTTGGACACTTCTTTGTTCTTAGCTACCGACATTTTCGTACTATTGCGGATTTTCTTAAAAGGCGACATTTTCACACTATGCCAGATTATCACAAGAAATTCTTCAACTATCAGTTTATCAAAATTTTCCTTTAAAACAAACTAGTGTATTACTCTCTGCGTAATCCTGTTCACAGCGCTATTAATGTATTGCTGCAAGGAGCAAGACTTAGTTCAAATTACACTTTAAAGAGAGTTAGACACTATAAAAGGTTCATACTGTAGTTGATTAGGACCCTAATAAGTGGGATGGGGACCAATATTCATTTGCCAATTTCTTTAGCTATCTTTCACACCTTATCCTCTTTACCAGCAGTATGGACAATGGCTGGCGGCTTATGTATACCAAGAGGCTTATTGTTTTTATTATTATTTTCTTTATACACTCTTCAAATAAAATACTGTTGTTAATTGAAAATGAATTACGCTTTAAATAGAACTTTTGTTATTAATTTGACTAAAGTACTTATCAGGTGTTTCAAGTACACAATTATCTCATATTAATATCTTAATTCAATAATATTCAAATTAACACAACTCAATATTTTTGAATTCCACATATTCCACGAATCTGTATATACATATATACACTGTGGTAATCCTGGGCTATTATCTCACACAACTAGTCTCAGGAATAAAATTAGATGCCCCTCCTTTGGTCACTCCATTTGTTCAAGTGAGAGACTTAACATGGAGTCTAAGAGTGACCTTCACTCTATACATTACCACAATATACATATATATACACCAACATCCACTTAAAATGGAGACACACTTTTCACCTAGGCTGGACTGTGTGGAGGGTGGAGCAAGACCTGTTCCTATTGTTCTTCCCTCCCATCTCCTTACATCACCTAGCTCCACCCCCTGTGGTCTGGCTCAGCATTTGGTCATTTTTGCTTCATTTCGTTTCTGGTTACCGGACAGTATACACCATATAACACAGTCTAACTCTCATACAGGTCCTTCCATTTATACACACACATAAAGACAAAAACATTTGCATGTCAGTTACTACTTTTTAAGTGTCAGTACTTCCTCACTTGTCTAAAAGTGTCGGCACTTCCCAACCCTGCTTATTTCCCCCCGTCTCAACTTCTTCTCTTATACCTATAAGAGGCTCCCATCAGGGATTATATCCCCTGAAAATTTTAGGCTTCCCTGGTACAATTTATACCATGCCTTCCTGAGATCGGCAAGAGGGTTTCATATTCTGTACACTGAACATGCAAAGTAACAAATAAAGACAATAACAGTTAAACACCCGCACAGCATATTCAGCCCACCATATGGATTCTTAAAAGCTTGAAGATTTATAAGAGGCATGCACTTCTTACCCCTCGGACAGGAAAGGAGCAGCCAGGAAGCACGGATAGATTGTGGCAAGATAAAGCCTTACCTTACTGCGCAGTTTTTGTCAATCCGTGGTTCCGAATGGCTCCTTATCCCATCTGGGTCCGGGGGGGTTCGAGGTGTAGGTGGTCCTCTTGTTCCATCAAGCCCCGCGTTCGGGCGCCAATTACTGTTATGGATAAATCCATGTTACGTTAATATGCTGTGGGGCTCCAAATCAGAGGTGGTTATGGCGGCCACCGTGAGAAAGCAATAGACACAGGCATCACGGTCGTGTCTTAGAGCAATCTGCGTTTATTGTGTACATTGTCATTTCTTATACAGAAAATAGTAGGCGTATCAGTAGGCTAGTGTTACAGAGGTCGACCTGTTTTACTGGTAAATAATTGTGTATTCTCTATAAACAATGCTTTATTTGTTTGTATGTAGACATCGTGTCTGGTACCCTGATTATCATCACAATCTACATTTAATCACATGCCCTACCTAGACAGCAGTCAAGAACAAAGCATTCCATACAACCTTTTGATCAGTGTAACGAGATAAACAAGCTCTTGGAGACATGATGGACATTTAAGATTACACCTCTACTTAATGTAATTAAGTACTAACCTAAATGTACAAGCATTTAGCAGAGCTTTTCATAGGACACAGAATAGAGTGTACAATTTAGGCCTACAGCCTCCGGAAACGTATATCAAAGATACATACATATATAAATTAATATGTTCATAACCCTCACAGTCACCTACTTAATGCGTCACAAGAGTGAAGTTCTGGACAAACTACAGGACTATGTATTGAAGACAAGCAATAAGTTCCAGAGGAAACCTCAAACACTTCGAAATGATAACGGAGGTGAATTTACAGGACATAAAATAAATGGAGTACTTAAGTACAGGAGTACTTAAAGCAGAATGGAATAGAGCATCAGAAGACTGTCCCATACACACCAGAGCAAAACGGAGTAGCTGAAAGGAAGAACAGAACTCTGACTGAAATGATCAGATGTATGCTGACAGACTCTGGATTGCCACAAAAATACTCGGGCGAGGCAGCTATGACAGCCACTTATTTGCAGAACAGACTTTTTTCTAGAACAGTGGAGAAAACCCCATATGAACTATGGCACAAACAGAAGCCAAGTGTAAAACACCTAAGAGTTTTCAGTTGCAAAGCGTTTATCTACATTCCAGTAGAAAAATGCACCAAACTCCAAAACAGAGCAGTAGAAGGTATATTTGTTGGATACAGTGACCATGTCAAGGGTTACAGAATCCTAAATCCCAAAACAGACAAGATCAACATTAGCAGCAGTATAACTTTTGTTGAAGATGTAAAAGATGATGTGATGACAACATTGGGAGTAAGAACAGAAGAGAAAACCGACACTGCTCAACCCATCTCTGAAACTTCTGAGCAAATAGTCGAACTATCAGTACAGAAGAGCAAAGACATGCAAACTTAGACACAGGCCCAAGACACCCAATGAGAGAAAACAGAGGTAAACCACCCGTACGTCTCTCATACAAGGCAAGCACGGCCAGCGCTAATAAGCCAGCTACATGGGAAGATATATCTCAGCTTGCAGAGGGAGAAGCCAGTAAATGGATAAAGGCTACCAAGGAAGAGATAAAATCCATGAATGACACTAAAACATGGACACTTGCAGAACTACCACTTGGAAGGAAGGCCATAGGTTGTAAATGGACCTTTAAAGTGAAATACAACGCTGATGGCACAATTGAAGGATACAAAGGGAAACTTGTTGCCAAGGGATATTCCCAAAAATATGGAGAAGACTACGATGAGACATTTGCTCCAGTAGTCAAACATGCTACAATAAGGACCTTACTGATGGTCGCCGCCAGAAGAAAAATGCAAGTGAAACACTATGATGTGAAAACTGCATTTCTACATGGTGAGCTGACAGAAGACATCTACATGGAACAACCACCAGGATTCAAAGATGAACAAAGACCAGACCTAGTATGCAAACTGCAGAAGAGTATATATGGTCTAAAGCAAGCCGCCAGAGCATGGAATATGAAAATAAATTATGTGCTAACACATGAGGACTTTCAGAGGAGTAAAGCAGACCCATGCCTATACGCAAAGAAATTAGCAAACAGATGGATCTATGTGCTTGTTTATGTGGATGATCTCCTAGTTTGTTTTGAGCTAGAAGGGGATAAAGCAGAAATATTGCAAACCCTAAACCAGCATTTTGAGACCAAAGATCTTGGAAACATAAAAAATCTCAGCATTCAGATTGAGAGAGAAGAAGATGGCAGCTTTCTTCTGAACCAAAAACACAAAATACAAGAAATAATTGAAACTTTTGGAATGGAAGATGCCAAACTGGTAAAATCTCCAATGGAAACTAATTACCTGAAGAAGATGAACAGCCAAGATAATCCGCTACAAACCAACACTCAGTACAGGAAAGCAAGTACAGGAAGTATAGGAAAATTGCTATGCATTACCACTGCTACAAGGCCTGACATTGCAGCTGCTATCGGGATCCTATGCAGAAAGGTGTCAACGTCAAGTCAGACAGATTGGCATGCTGTAAAGAGAGTTATTCACTATCTTAAAGGGACTTCGAACTACAAGCTAAAGCTGCAAGCAAGTGATGAGAGCATCCTGAGAGGATATGTGGATGCCGACTGGGCCGGAGACACCATTTACAGAAAATCTACCAGTGGATACTTGTTTCTTCTGTTTGGGGCTCCTGCCAGTTGGATTAGCAGAAAACAGCTCACTGAAGCAGAGTATGTTGCGGCAGCACAAGCAAGTCAAGAAGTTATATGGCTGAGACAACTGTCAGCAGATTTAGGTCAACAACAGTTGAAAGCAACGAAAATGTTTGAAAACAACCCAGGATGCCTTGCTCTTGCACAAATGGAAAGAGTCAGCTCAAGAACCAAGCATATCGATGTGAAATTCCACTTTCTGACGGATCTTCAAGAAAAGGGACTTATTGAGTTACTTTATTGCCCGACTGCAGATATGACAGCGGGTATCCTTACCAAGCCTCTGACGGCTGAAAGACATTCAGGGCTTACAAAGAAGCTAGACCTAATAGGCTAAGCCTCAGCTGTTGAGAAGGGGTGTTGGAGATACAACAGCTTCAGCTTGTCATGTATATTGCTGGAAGGACTGCAGTTTACTAGCAGGACAGTGGATGGCGCTGTCACTATTGCTTATGTATAGTCTTTCTGGTATTGAATTGTTTACTGCTGTATACTCTCTGGTTTTCCCCTTCCTTCTTCCTGTCTGTGTACAGTCCACCATGTTATGTTTTATCTCTCTGTGAATCCACACATGTGGTTCCAGTAAAGACAAGTTGTTCTTTCACAATGTCTGCCTGAAGTGACTCCGCCGCATCCAGCACTCCAACTCTGCAACACTGGCCTCGTCTAGCCTGAACAAATCTGAGAGTCTAGACACTTGGAATATCTGTCCATGCGTCTTTCAGGTGCCGCAGAAGTGAAAATGGAAGAAGCCGAAAGGTATCACCCGTCTTCCGTGGATATCCCTTATCCCAGGAGACCCCTCAGTAGCTGCAAGCCCCTAAGAGAGAAAGGAGACGTTCCGCAGAGTTGAGCGTCCGTCGTCTTTGCTGCAATCGTGAGTGTGAACAGGGAGAGAAAGGAAAGTGGAAAACCGTGTCCGGGACTGGGACCCTGCAGATAACTGCGACTGTGGAATATTCTCCTGTGAATTCCGTGTATGCCTCCCTGCCCTCCCATGCTATGCAATGGATAGCGGCGATCACTGAAAAGTTCAAAAAAGTAAACTAAAGTTAAAGTTTCACTCCTTTAATGGATCGGATCCATGAGGGGAGGTGAAAACACTCACCCCTGTCTTCCGCAATGTCCTGATCTTCCAAGACCTGACGTCCCCTTCTGCGCCTGCGTGCCTGACGTATGACATCAGGCGCGTGCACAGAGGGGTTCGCACCCCGGGAAATTAAACATTCCTCTGCTCCTGGCGGCCATGTGTATCCAATGGATAATTGTGATCATTTAAAGTAAAACAAAAAAAAAAAATTTAAAAAGTATACATTTCATCTCCTCTCAAGGATCATATCCATGAGGCAGGATTAAATTACGTACCTAAGGCCCCCGGATTTATCCGCTGACCTTATCTTGGCTTCTGTACACGAGCCCGTCGCAAAAGCCGTGGATTGTTGAGGTAATCTCCCTGCTCCTGGCTACCGTAGCCGAGAGCCTGTAGACTGCACGGGGTCTGCAGTATGCGACTCCCGGTCACATGATCACTGTTATCCAATGGGTAACAATGATGCTGTAACAATAATAAGTTTAAAAAAGTTAAGAAAAAGTTTAAAAAGCTTCTGTTTCAAATTACGTATCTAAGGCCCTAGATTTATCTGCGGACCTTACCAATGCTTCTGCGCATGCTTCCGTCACCAAAATGGCGGACGCATGCGCAAAAGCCGCGGATTGCTGAGGTAATTTAAAATCTCCCTGCTCCTGGCTACCAAACGTAGCTGAGAGCCTAGAGCTTGTACGGGGGGAGGGTGGGGGGCACAGTACACGGTCCCTGATCACCTGATTGCCGTTATCCATTGGATAGTGGTGATCACCTAAAAGTAAAAGAAAGTTAAAATTTCACCTCCCGTCATGGATCCAATCCGTGAGGGAATGTCTAAGTTACTTCCCTGGGCCTCTGGCAATGTACCCCAAAGAGATCTTTATCCGCTGACCTTTCCCAAACTTCAGCACATACACCCATCGGCAAAATGGCCGACGTAAGGGCAGAAGCTAAGGAGGGAAATTTAAAATCTCCTTGCTCCTGGCTAGTAAATTTCTGCTCTGCCACGGAGTTCAAAAAAAAAAAGTGCACAGCACATGCGCGCGGCACGCTGCCGGCATGCACAGCACATCCACCAGGCCAAAGAAATAAGAATTCGGCCACGACAGAGGGCAGATCCGCAGCATCCGGTCAGGTAAGTAAAATCGTTTTTTCAGGCCTCATGTCTGCGGGGCAGTAGGGACCCGCTGCGGGATTCTGTATGGAGAATCCGCGTGGACCTGAATTCCCTAGTGAACATGAGGCTTAATGCTCCTTTTGGTTTGGGCCTTGTTGTGTATACAGACAAAATATTAGGGCCACAATGAGTATGTCTATGAACACAGGACAAACAGAGGTATCCATTTGGGGGCGCAAGTCTTTATTTATATGTGTGTTTTAAAAAAAACACTTTTTAAAATGACACTATTGCCAAAAAAATTAAAATCGTAATTTTTTCCTTCTGCTTTGCTTAGATTAATTAAAAAACTGTTAGGTCTGATAAGTTCCATCACAATTCAAAATCTGGGTGGAGTCAGGACGCCTGTAGAGGGCTTGGGGGCGTCCCCGAGGATCCCGGGGCCTGGGTGTGGCCCTCCTCTGAGACATGCTCTACCTCCTCTGACCATTGTCCAGTAATCCACCTATCCCCTTCCCCTCCCCTCCACCAAAGACCACCCTCCCCTTCTTCCCTGTGTTTTTTGTCTGTCAGTCTTGTCCTTGCCTCGGTTTAATTGTTCATATGTTGGGATTCATATGACTCGATTTCTTGTTGCGAAAATACTTTTATTTACATCTTTCGGCACTAATTTACATTGCTCTAATTGTACTCTTTTTTTGACAAATGTATGTTTTTATTTTGAAAATACGGAATAAAATACTTTTGAACAAAAAAACTGTTGGGTCTAAATACACAGTACACCCCTAAATAAATTTGTTAAGGGGTCTAGTTTTCAAAATGCGATCCTTTGTGGGGGTTCTCTATCGTTTTGGCCACTCAAGGGCTCTACAAGTGGGCAATGGGGCCTAAAACACCTTAAAGCAAAATGTCTGTTCTGAGAGCCACCGGCTGCTCCTTTCCGTTTGGGCCCCGTTATGCATACAAACATAAGATTAGAGCCACAATGGGTATATTTCTGAATACAGGACAAACAGGGGTATCCAATTTTGGGCGCAAATCCTCATTTTCATGTGCGCCATAGAAAAAAATCCTGTCTTTAAAATGACATATTTGCAAAAATATAAAATGTTATTTTTTCTCCTCTAAATTGAATTAACTTCTGAAAAAAAAACTGTGGGGTCAAAATCCTCCTGCCCCCCTCAGTGAATACATTAATGGGTGTATTTTTTGAAATGGGGTCATTTGTGGGGGTATCTATCATTCTGACACCTATGAGGCTTTGCAGTCTCGGCTTGGTGTAGGAAAATAAAGTGTTCCTCAAAATGTTAATAAGTAATGTTAATTTTGTATGTCTCCTAAATGGTTAAAAAAAACACAAACGTTTTTCAAATGTGCACTCATAAGTAAGTAAACTGATGAAGATATATATCTTAGCAGAAATTTGTACAGTATGTTTGCACATATTTGAGCTCTTACAGTTGAACTTTTTCCCAATGTTGTTGCTTTTTCTGAAAAAACAATGTCAGAATCACTTGGATATGCAAAACCTTTACAGAGTTATTCTATGTTAAAGTGACACAGATTTCCAAAATTTGGCTGAGTCACTAAGGCGCAAACAGGCTTTGTCACTAAGGGGTTAAATAGACTTCTCCGTGTGTGGATCCTTTCTTTTTTTAATCGGTCGCATTCGCCGTGGAGGAAAGAAAGGTGGCGTCACCCGTGATGACCAAAGGAATGAACCAGGGTAAACCTGTTCCCTGTTACCCTCTATTTTCTATAGCCTGCCCATGGCCCTGTTGGACATTTCCCTGGCTGCCCTTCAGAACAAGGCCTACAACTCATCCCCGCTGTCTCCTAGGCTAGAGTCCACTCTTCAGATGCTGCTGGGCGGGGACTACAATATTAGGCACTGATGACGCAAACTGTTGACTCTCAAAAACTTGTCATCTGATTTTGTAATGACCTGATCTGCCAGACCACTTCTTGTCAGAGTTTCCTCCAGTTTCCAAGTGCCTTTTGGTGGTATAAAAGACTGTACTGACTACCACCATGGCTTTCTTGGCAATTTCTCTGTAAGACAGACCCACACCTCTAGGGCCTTATTCACATGACCGTATATATGCAGCTGTTGTAGCTGCGTTCAAAAATCACGACCATCTGAAGCACTGGTTTCTAATGTATTCATTCAAATAAAGGATTTTTGGGCGTGTAAAAAAAAATTTTTCTCGCAAGTGTGAAGGTATCCTTAGGGCGCCTTCACACTTGCGAGGGCGATATCGGGCAGTGACTCATGGCCCTATAATCACCATTGCAATCCTTCTGAAAACCCCAGGATGCAAGGTGTTTTCACATGGAAACAGCCTCACATCACTGCAGGGCTGAAGAAATCCCCCGATGCAGCTGTCACAGCCACGGCAGGAGATCATGATGTTCTCCCATTGTTTTCAGTGGGGCCGTCGCAGCTGCCACCACTCCCATTGAGAACAATGGACGATAACGCAAAAAGTTAGGACATGCTGCAATTTTTTTTCACACAGCATCGAAGGAGTGAAAACATCGCAAATGAGAATGAACCATTGAAAATCATTGGTTTCATAATTCTGCACTTTCACTCACTCTCGCATTCCAAAAAAACGATTGATTTTTCTCGCCAGTGTGAAGGAGCCCTTAGACAGTGAGGATTTTTTGTTGCATTTTTGAACCACGATTAAAAAAAAAAAATATATATATATATATATATATATATATATATATATATATATATATATATATATATATATATATAGGTGCATTTAGACGACCGTATATCGGCTGGGCGTGAAAACCCCTCTCTGCAGTGGGAGGAGGCTGGAAGAGTCAGGAGCAGGAACTGAGCTCCCGCCCCCTCTCTGCCTCCTCTCCACCCCCCTGCACTATCTTCAATGAGGAGAGGTGGGACAGGGGCGGAGCTAATTCCCGGAACTTAGCCCCGCCCCGCCTCCTCTCATTGCAAATAGTGCAGAGGGGCGAAGATGGGGTGGAGAGGAGGCAGAGAGGGGGTGGGAGCTCAAAGCACTGCTTCCGGCTCTTCCAGCCGACTCCCCCTGCAGAGAGAGATGCCGTATATTGGCCAGCGTGAAAACCCGGCCGATATACGGTCGTCTGAATAAGCCATAACACATAAAAAAAAACTTATACTAGCTGTACATATATAATTATATACAAAAGATACCCAGGTTATACCAGCATGCGCCATATCACCATATACAGGATGTATAACTTATACCAGTAGTACATATATAATTAGATACAGTAGATAGCCAGGTTATACCAGCATGCTCCATATCACTATACACAGGGAGATGTATAACGTATACCAGCTGTACATAATTATATAAGGATTCCAATTCAGTGACTTCAAGCAGAGATATTGAATACCATAAGGAAATGGGAAAGTATTTTTTTTTTTTACTTCATTTTATTCAAAATATTACATAATTGGTACAAGGAACCTAACGGTAGTCATACAGAATTTGTACAGTATTTTGTTCTTGTTTATACAGACAGAAGAGAAGGATAAGGGTGAATGCAGACGGCCGGGTGGGATCCCGACTGCGAGAATACCCGGAGCGGGATGCAATCCATGCCCCTGCACTGACCCGCAGCTCACCTCCTCCGGCGTCTCACTCTGCTGTGTGCCAGTCAAATCGCAGCTGTCTGCATAAGATTGCATAAACTAATGCACTCCTATGTTAGGGGGGTACAGAAGAAGACTGGGAGTCCCTAAAAACCACCCACCCCTCTGATCCTACCTACTTGCCTCGCCCTGGCTAAACCCAGGGGGACAACTCGGCGGCGGTCCCTATACTGTCTAGGGAACCCTGATCCTAACGGGGAAAAGGAGCACAAAAACAGGGAGAAACTGGAGACTGAAAACCTACAGCAAGGAATGGAGAAAGGGTAAGCAAGGTTTAGAGGACCAGAGAGACCTAGTTAACCTCCCTAGGTACAAACAAACACTGGCAATGAACCTAGCCAGCTGCTGCCTTTTATCCCTAGCAAGGGGGCGGAGCCAATGACATGCTGATGGGTGGAGGAAGAAGACCCATCCACTCACATCAGAAAAGACTCCCAAAGCCGCGCTGCCGCCCTAAGGGAACCGGCGCCGGACTCGGAAGGAAGAATGTCGTGCCTGGACCCCAGCAGCAGGTCTGGCATGCTGCTGAGACCCGACCACGCTGCTGGTAAGTTTCCTCCTAACACCTATGGCAGCGGGCAAGGGTGGAAATTCTGCACAAAATCTGGCTGCGGAATTTCCACCCGTGTGCATTCACCCTGAGGGATATCTTCTCCTTTCTTGATAGCATGAAGGAAACATAATCTGTTACTATAAATTATAATAAACAATTCAGCAGACATATTGGCATTGTGCATACATATCTTGTTTAACAGGTAGTAACTTATGCATCTATTCGCTAGAACCATTTATACTGTTGGATGCGAGTTGCGCCAGGATCCCCATATCTGTTGAAGTTTATTGGGGCATCCCCTGTGTTGCTAAATTATGTTTTCCTGGGGCATTGCTGTATTAACCAGCCTCGCCTATCCTGACACCGAGAGCGTCTCCGCAGCCTTTCACCTCATAGCAATTGTTTTCCTGGCCAGGAACAAAACTTCCCTAATGAAAATTTGCATATAACGCAGCCATACTTCCCCATCTAATAGACCAAACAACGCTATCGTGGGATCGAAGTTAAGGGGGAAGGGCAGAAGTAAAGACGGGAGGACAAAGATATCAGAAATCTGTGCTGCGGGAACATTCCCATATTAAATGCCAGAACCCGGCATTTAGCTAGGGTGATCAGATTTTCACAGGGTCAAAGCGGGACAGAGGGGGTGTGGTCAGGGGCGGGGCTTATCACAGCATATGATTTTATCTCTGTCCTTATAAACAGTACCGGGCCAGTTCAGAAGAAGAAAGGGAGCAAATTCCACAGCATTTCTGCATGCAAAAAACTGTTAAAATCTGTGCCATTGCTGCGGATTTTGACTGGAAATAAGCCATGTATCCGCTGCTAATTTCATTCTATGCGGCACTCCCGCTCACCTCCTCTAAAGACTTTCTGCTTTCAGCGCTCCCCAGCTTCCGGTTCCCAGTGACCTGTAGTGGCCTCACCTGACCAGCATCACCTGACTAGCAGTGCCGCACTTGACCAGGATGCAGGGAACTAAAAGCTGGGGAGCAGGACAGCGGGAAGCCTTCAGAGTAGGTAAGGGGGACCCCGCATAGTATGAAGTATCTGCTGTGGACATTCCAGAGCATTTCCGCCATGTGTAAACATGATCTCCTAAGTCAGCTTGAGGTATGCTGCCATGTGCAGAGTGGTTTCAGTAGTAATAGTGACCCCTATACCAGCCCCAGCAATAATAGTGACCCCCCCACAGTAGCCCCAGTAGTAATAGTGCCCCCCACAGTAACCCCAGCAATAATATTGACCCCCCATAGTAGCCCCAGTAGTAATAGTGACCCCCACATTAGCTCCAGCAATAGTGACCCACAGATTTGCCCCAGTAGTAATAGTGACCCCGAAAGTAGCCCCAGCAATAATACTAACCCCCCACAGTAGCCCCAGCAATAATAGTGACTCCCCACAGTAGCCCTAGCAATAATAGTGACCCCCACAGTAGCCCCAATAGTATTAGTGCTCCCCTATTCCAGGCCAAAAATAATAGTGACCCCTACAATAGCACCATAGTATTAGTGCTCCGCTATTCCTGGCTAGCAATAATAGTGACCCCCACATTAGCCCCATAGTATTAGTGCTTTCAGTATTAGTGCTCTCCTATGCCAGCCCAGCAATAATAGCCCCCCCCCCCCCCATAGTAGCCCCATAGTATTAGCGCTATCCCTAAGACCCAGATACTTACCTTCTTCTGGTCTTCACAGTGCCGCCGCTCCTCTCAGCACTGCTACCACAGTAGCCCCAGCAATAATAGTGACCCCCACAGCTGCAATAGTATTAGCGCTCTGCTATTCCAGGCCAAAAATAATAGTGACCCCTACAATAGCCCCATAGTATTAGCGCTTCCCTATTCCAAGCCAGCAATAATAGTGACCCCCACATTAGCTCCATAGTATTAGTGCTCTCCTATGCCAGCCCAGGAATAATAGTGCCCCCCTATTCAAGGCCAGCAATAATAGTGCCCCCCCACAGTAGCCACATAGTATTAGTGCTCTTCTATACCAGCCCAGCAATAATAGTGCACCCACAGTAGCCTCATAGTATTAGTGCTCCCCTATACCAGCCCAGCAATAATAACATAGTAACATAGTATGTAAGGCCGAATGAAGACATTGTCCATCTAGTCCAGCCTGTCTATCCTACTGTGTTGATCCAGAGGAAGGCAAAAAACCCCAAGGCCAGAAGCCAATTAGCCCTTTTGGGGGAAAAATTCCTTCCCGACTCCCTAATGGCAATCAGACTGTTCCCTGGATCAACCCCTAATAGTTCCTACCTGCCTATATACCAGGATTGACACTTAACCTAATATTTATATCCTGTAATATCCTTCTCCAGAAAGACATCAAGTCCCCTTTTAAACTCCTCTATGGATTTTTCCATCACCACTTCCTCCGGTAGAGAGTTCCACAGTCTAACTGCTCTTACAGTAAAGAACCCCTTTCTGTGTTGGTGATGAAACCTACTTTCCTCTAATCGTAGCGGATGTCCTCTTGTTACCGTCGTGGTCCTGGGTGTAAACAGATCGCGGGAGAGATCCTTGTATTGTCCCCTCATGTACTTATACATAGTTATTTGGTCGCCTCTTAACCTTCTTTTTTCTAGAGTAAATAGTCCCAATATTGATAACCTCTCGGGGTATTCCAGTCCCGTCATTCCATGTATTAGTTTAGTTGCCCTTCTTTGAACCCCCTCAAGCACTGTGACATCTTTCCTGAGCACCGGTGTCCAGAATTGTACGCAGTATTCCATGTGAGGTCTGACAAGTGCCTTATATAATGGAAGGATGATGTTCTCGTCCTTCGCCCCTATACCTCTTTTGATGCACCCCAAGACTTTATTTGCCTTTGCAGCAGCGGACTGGCACTGGTTACTCCAGTTTAGTCTATTATCCACTAATACCCCCAGATCCTTTTCCATATCACTTTTCCCTAGTGGTACCCCATTAAGTGAATATTTGTGACATCCGTTTCTCCTGCCCATGTGCATAGTCCTATATTTTTCAACATTGAACTTCATTTGCCATTTTTCTGCCCAAGCCCCCAGCTTATCCAGGTCCGTCTGTAGCCGTACATTGTCCTCCGTTGCATTAATTATATTGTATAATTTTGTGTCATCTGCAAATATTGATATTTTGCTGTGCAGCCCCTCTATCAGGTCATTGATAAATATGTTGAACAGAGTGGGGCCTAATACTGAACCCTGTGGCACCCCGCTAGCGACTGTGGTCCAATCAGAGTACGAACCCTTTATTACCACCCTCTGCTTTCTATCGTTGAGCCAATTTTTTACCCACTTACACACGTTTTCGCCCAGTCCGAGCTGCCTCATTTTGTATATTATCCTATTATGTGGCACGGTGTCAAAGGCTTTAGAGAAGTCCAGATATACAAGATCAATAGATTCTCCCTGGTCCAGCTTAGAGCTTACTTCATCGTAGAAACTGATCAGATTTGTCTGACATGAGCGACCCTTCATGAATCCATGCTGGTGAGGAGTTATTCCCTTAATCTCCTTGAGGTACTCATCGATGGCGTCTCTCAGAATCCCCTCGAAAATTTTTCCCGTTACTGAAGTGAGACTTACTGGCCTGTAGTTACCAGGCTCACTTTTGCTCCCTTTTTTGTAAATTGGAACCACGTTGGCAATGCGCCAGTCCAATGGTACTACTCCGGTCTTGATAGTGTCTAGAAATATTAGGTATAGCGGCCTAGCTATCTCGTCACTTAGTTCCTTTAGTATCCTTCGGTGTAATCCATCTGGGCCCGGTGATTTATCAATTTTAGTTTTCTTTAGACGCTTCCGCACCTCCTCCTGCGTTAGGTATGAGATATTTTGTGAGGGGTTCGTTTTATTCCCCTGCATCTCGTGTGGCATTTCCTTTTCTTTGGTGAACACACTTGAGAACAAACTGTTTAGTAGATTTGCTTTCCCTTCGTCATCATCAATGATTTCTCCTGCATTGTTTTTTAAAGGGCCAGCGCTCTCCCTGCAAATCCTTTTGCTGTTTATGTAGTTGAAAAATAGCTTCGGGTTGTTTCTGCTCTCTTTTGCGATCCGTCTTTCTGCTTCCTCCTTGGCAGTTTTGATCGTATCTTTGCATATTTTGTTTTTTTCCCTGTATGATTTTAGCGCTTCTTCGCTGCCTTGTTGCTTTAGTAGTTTGAACGCTTTCTTCTTTTCGTTTATTGCCCCTCGTACCGTCTTGTCGAGCCACATTGGTTTCCTTTTAGCTGAGTTTCTTTTATTTTTAAAGGGAATGAACTGCTCACATAAGGCGATTAGGATCCTTTTGAACTTTTCCCATTTTTCCTCCGTACTGATATTTTTGAGGATGTTGTCCCAATTAATGTTACCGATAGTAGTTCTAAGCTCATCAAATTTTGCTTTACTAAAGTTTAGTTTCTTTGCCACTCCCTGATGAGGCTTCCTATTGATTGACAGCTGGAAGTTGATTATATTGTGGTCGCTGTTCCCCAAGTGCCCCTCAACCTGCACCCCCTTTATACGTTCCGGTTTGTTAGTTAGTACTAGGTCCAGAATGGCCCTCCCTCTTGTTGGTTCCTGCACAAGTTGGTTCAGGTAATTGTCTTTAATTACTCTCAAGAACTTATCACCCCTGTGAGATTTGCAGGTTTCGTTCTCCCATGTTATATCTGGGTAATTAAAGTCCCCCATGATAATTACTTCATTTCGTTTTGACACCTCTTCTATCTGCCTTAGTAGTAAGTCTTCAGTTTCTTCTGTTGCTTTTGGTGGTCTATAGAAGACCCCTATCAGGATTTTGTTATTTTTTCCTCCCTGTATTTCTACCCACAGAGATTCCACCTGTTCGTCTCCTACCCCTATATCCTCCCGTAGCCTCGGCTTCAAGTTCGATTTGACTTACAGACATACCCCTCCCCCTTTCTGGTTCCTTCGGTCTCTTCTGAAGAGATTGTACCCCTGCAAATTCACCGCCCAATCGCACTTATCATCAAGCCATGTTTCAGTAATTCCGACTATATCATAGCTTTCATCAGTCATTCTCGCTTCAAGCTCACCCACTTTACCGATCAGACTTCGTGCATTCGTGGTCATACAATTTATATCATTTTTTTTGTTTTTTAAATTTGTTTTGTTGCTATTCGTACTTATGGCTGATCTATCAGTTCTAACTGTACTAACCCCACCCCCTGCTCGTCCCCCATTCCCTTTGCTTGGACCCGGATCGCTAATTACAGTGGCTACCCCACTATTTCTCATTTTACCCTCCCCCCAGTCCCTAGTTTAAACACTCCTCCAGCCTTCTAGCCATCTTTTCCCCCAGCACAGCTGCACCCTCCCCATTAAGATGCAGCCCGTCCCTACGGTAGAGCCTGTAGCCGACCGCAAAGTCAGCCCAGTTCTCCAGGAACCCAAATCCCTCCTTCTTACACCAACTCCGGAGCCACTTGTTTACCTCCCTAAGATCCTGCTGCCTTTCTAGTGTGGCTTTAGGTACAGGTAGTATTTCCGAGAAAACAACCCTGGAGGTCCTTGCCCTGAGCTTGGACCCTAAGTCCCTGAAATCATTTTTGAGGGCCCTCCATTGACCTCTAACTTGTTCATTGGTGCCAACGTGCACCATGACTGCTGGATCCTCACCAGCCCCTCCCAGTAATCTGTCAATCCGATCCGCGATGTGTCGAACTCGAGCGCCAGGAAGACAACACACCGTTCGACGATCCCGGTCTTTATGGCAGATTGCCCTCTCTGTCCCCCTAATAATTGAGTCCCCCACCACTAGAACCTGTCTAGCCTGCCCAGCGCTCCCCGTCCCCGTCTCACTGGAGCAGTCATCCCCCTGGCGTTCAGAGGGCGTGTCGTGCTGCAGCGGTGCTGGCTCTGTAATGGCATCCCCCTCATCTGCCAATCTTGCAAATTTGTTGGGTTGTGCCAGTTCAGGACTAGCCTCCCTGGTTCTCTTCCCTCTATCCCTCCTTCTTTCTGTCACCCAGCTTCTTGCCTGCTCCCCCTGCTCTTCCATACTACCATCCGCCCCCGCCTCTACCCCAGCGAGTGCCTGCTCAGTGAGCACCAAACTCCTTTCCATGATGTCAATGGTTCTCAGTGTTGCCAGTTGCCCATTTAGATCCAGAATTTGGGCTTCTAAATGTGTGACGTGCATGCATCTTGCGCAACAGTATGCACCCTCGATCGGCTGATCAAGGACCGCATACATTGCACAAGTAGCACACTGGATGGCATTGCCAGGCATGGAGCTCATCCTAATGGGGATCTACAATTTACTTGTGGAAGTAGTGAAGATAGACTTGTTCACACTCCGCTCACACGCTGCCGCAACCGCTGACCCGCTGTCGCAACCGCTGACCCGCTGCCGCAACCCCTCACCCGCTGCCGCAACCCCTCACCCGCTGCCGCAACCCCTCACCCGCTGCTGCAACCCCTCTCCCGCTGCTACCTCTGTGCAACCACTCACACGCTGCCGCTCTCGCGCAACCTCTTACCCGCTGACACTTATGCGCAACCAGTCAAAAAAAAATTTTTATTTTTTTTTATTCCCCCCTCACAAACACTTAGACCCCCAGACACACACACACACAGAAGACACAACTAACCAGATACACAGAAGACACACACTTAGCTCACAAACACACACAGAAGATACTTATCAGCTCCTCCACTCCTCCGCTCCTCCTGGTGACGTCACCCGCTGTCCCGGCGGCCGCTCACTCTGCCCTCCTGTCTCAGCTGCTCCGCTGAACTCCTGGTGGCCTCTTGGCGCCGGCTGCTGCGCTCCGGTCTCACTGGTCACTCCTGCCCCCGCACCTGCTTCGGCTGCCGCTGCCCCCGCACCTGCTTCGGCTGCTGGGCTGCTGAGCTGCTCCGCTGTCCCCTTCAGCTCCCCGCTCGTGCCTCCGTCTCATGCCGCTGCTCCTGGCCGAGCCCATAATAGTGCCCCCATAGTATTAGTGCTCACCCTAAGACCCATATACTTACCTCTTTCTGGTCTTCACAGCGCCAACGCTCCTTTCAATGCTGCTGCCGGCAGCCGGAAGTTTGTGCGCCCACAACAGCTCTTGCAGAGCCAAAGAGGAGAGATGAGGGGCGGGGTGTGTGTGAAGATCTCAGATAGCATACACTGCCGGCAGTGTGTGCATCCGTCCCACGGCGCTGCAGAGTGATTACCGCCTGAGGAGCCATGGCACTCCAGCCGGTAATCACTTTAATGGTGACCAGACATCACCAGAAAACTGGACAAAAGAGGGACAAATGCCTGTCCCGCTAGGGTCATGGCAGAAGGCGGGGACACAGGGTCCCAAAGTGGGACTGTCCAGCCTAAATAGGGACATCTGATCACCTTAATTTAGCTGATGACATCTATGAGAAGATGGTGTGGGAATGGTCCCACATCATAGATGTTGATACATTTTATGTAGTCTAATCAGGTTTACATAGGATTGATGAACAATATAAAGTTGTATCAACTTATTGTTAATAGCTGGGGATACAGTTAGATGCAAATCCATTACGTCTAGCCAGTCTGCTTATAGCATAGGAATGTGAGATTGCCATCAGTCATATACAGTCAATGGGTTATGGCTGATGTAGGCTGATAGTAGATGTATGTATAGTATGGAGATTAATCCCTTAGGCCTCATGTCCACGGGGAAAATCGGGCCCGCTACGGATTCTACATGTAGAATCTGCAGCGGGTCCCTCCTGCCCCGCGGACGTGAGCGCTGAAAATACAAATAAATAAGAATTTACCTATCCGTACCGGGCGGCGAAGCTCTGCTCTTCCTCACGGCCGGATCTTCTTTTTCGGCCGGCGGATGAATTCCTGACGCCGGCGGCACGTCGCCGGCACGTAGTCGACGTGCCGCGCGCATGCGCCGGGCACATCCGTCGAGCCGAAGCAAGGGAGATGCGGCCGTGAGGAAGAGAAGAGCTTCCCGGCCCGCTGCGGGTGAGTAAATGCTTTTAATTCCTATTTTAGGTCTCCCGCGGATCCGGACGGCTTCCATAGGCTTCAATAGAAGCCCGCGGGAGCCGTCCCCGCGGGAGACCCGCATGAAAATGGAGCATGGTCCAGATTTTTTCATGCTCCATTTTTTTTAAAATCCCTTTTATTGACGATCCGCGGGTATTTATCTACCCGCGGGTGGTCAATGCATCCCTATGGGGTGCGGATCCGCGTGCAGGTAATCCGCTGCGGATCCTAAATCATATTTTCCCCGTGGACATGAGCCCTTAGGTCCCTGAGATTTTAATATGCCTATTATAGCATAGTTAGAAATTTTAATTAGGCTGGGAGGGATTTGGGCACTTAAAGCATGGCGTAATAGAAAATATCTGAACAGCTGGAGTTGAGGTGTTTGTAGGTTTTCGTGTAATTGGGTAAATGATGCCAACACATTATCCTGAATTATATCATTAATAAAAACAAAATATTTTCATATATATATAAATGTATAAACGTAATAAATAGACCCTCTTAATAATCAATTAATAGATATACGGTAAATCAATTGATCTTCACAGAAAGGAATAAAATATTTTATATGAAAGGTATTTTTAGTATGCAGTATTAATAAGTAGGATTGGAGCCATTCCCATAGTATTTAAAGCAGAATATTTTTTTAAATTTTTTAAAAATTAGGAATAATAATCATGAAAACAAATATAGCGAGGATTCAAGCCGTTCAATACTAAAGTTTTCAGACAAAAAAAAAATCGAAAACATCTGTTTTCTGCGGAGATTAATTCTGGACTTGGATGGAACTTGTTCTAAGGGGGTGAGCTTTCATTCTTGATAGTTGCAGTTATGCTTTCCACAAAAATGACAGGAAACACTGTGTTGCTGGAAATTCTTTTTTACATTGAGTTTGTGTCTATTGATACGTGTCCTCGATTTATTTGTTGTCCTACAGGGACATTCAATTAAATATATGACCCCTTCTGTTTCACATGTGATTCGTTGTTGCAGATTAATAACTTCTTTCTCATGTTCTACTTTATCTATTTTATGCATCATAAACGGGCAACAGCTACATTTTTTTCCTTCCACATTTATAAGATCCGGAAGGCGGATTTCAAGTTTCATTATATTCTTCTTTTTGTTTCTTCTTGGATTAGAGGGGGCCAATATATTCTGAAGAGTTTTATATCTCGTGAAGATTAGTCTAGGATGGCCTTTCATTATCTTTTCTAAGTAGGGGGTCATTTTTTAGGATGGACCAATTTCTATATAATATTTGCTTAATCTCAGTTTTACTGTTGCTAGACTTAGTGATAAATGAGAATTTATCTTCATACGGATTTTTCTTCTGTGAATCTTCTACTGATAAGCAAGGTATTTCCTATCCACAGGATGCAGGATTATAACACCTATAGGCCAATGGAGGTTATGTATTCTAACATTTGTCACAGTTCATAACAAATAATACAACTACAATATAGAATAGTTCTAAATTATACAAAGGATACAACAGTACGAGGATGAACTACCACCGTCACACCGTGACAATGTAGGTACTATTGTACCTTGTCGACACCGGAAACTAGGGTGTGACAGCACTTAGCAGGAGGGAATGCCCCTGTCACACCCCTAGCTGCCGATTGGTTACCTCGCTGTCCGTCTGCTGGGGAACATTGCTGTCTGTCTGGCCAGGAACACTAGCAGCACAGTGTGGAGGGTGACGGCGAGACTCATCGGGTGTCTGCCAACAGAAGCATTCTGACAGCTGGCGGAGGATGGAGACACAGACTGCAGGGCCGGCAAATAGACTGGGCGGCTGACTTCACAGACCTGAAGTCCCCTTCTGCGCATGCGCGCCTGATGTCATTCATCGTGCGCATACACAAAGGGGCTTTCCCGGGAAATTTAAAATCCCTCTGCTCCTGGCTACCATGTGTAGCCAGGAGCAGAAAGATGTAACCGGGGACATAAACACTGTTATCCTGTGAATAACAGTGATCATTTAAAGTAAAAAAAAAAAGAGTGTAAAAAAGTGTAAAAAAAAAAGTTTAAAAAACTACAAAAAAGTTTAAAAAGCTTACACCATTTTCATCTTGTAGGCATCCTATAGGAAGTAAAAAGAAAAAAAGAAGTTTCATCTCCCTTCACGAATGCGATCGGTGAGAGGAGATGAAACTTTTTACCGGAGGCCTCCGTATTTGAACCCCGAAGTGATCCTCCTTCGTGAACTTTCCTGGATTCTGCACATGCGACCACCGGCAAAATGCCGGACACATGCACAGAAGCTGGGGAGCCCAGGAAACTTAAAATCTTCTTGCTCCCGGCGACCAACGGTCGCTGAGAGCCCTGAGCAGTGACCTTGTTAAGCGGTCCCCAGTCACGTGATAAAAAGGTAGCGATCTACCTTAGGTCAGTCTCACATGACAGGATAGGAATTACGGATTCCTCATGCGTCTGATCCGCGGTAATACGTGGATCAATCAAATGCATTGGATTACACAATTCCGTTCACATTAGTGGGTTGGAGTTACATAATCCACTTGCAGAAAAGAGGACGCAGCAGGTTTTATTTTACTGCTGATATCCACAACATAGAGCTCATTGTGCTATATTGTGTAGGGGCTGCGGGTACCCGCGTCATCGCTGAGCAACAGTGCGGGAAATACAAAAAAAAAGTGTACTGTATATGACCACCTGTTTAAGTACGCAGTTATGCGCAGTACATTATGTGGCCATACGCAGCACCCCAGTTGAGCTCACAGCTGGGATCCACTGCGGGCCTCCACAAGCAGATTCCACATAAGGACGTGTGAGCCCTGCGTTATTCAGACCGCTAAATTATGTAATACATAATTTACAAGGAGCCCCGGGAACGCTCGCCTTCCTGCAGTTCCCAAAGCAGCTTGTTGGGCGCCTTCTGTGTGAGACCGGCGCACCTCATCAAGCTTAAGAAGCCTCACAGAGCGCCACTTTTTGCATCCCATACCTGCCAACGAAATCAAAAACTACCCCCAAAAAAGCACGAGAGGAGGGGGAATACCTGGTTTTATTGCCCCATGTACCCATCCCAACAAGGCCCCTGTAATTACCTTACCCCTGTCTTTGGAAATACCACACAGTTCACATTATTAATTTTTTTTTAAGATTTGGGGAACGCCAAAAAGGGTGAGTGTGGAGAAAGGGGGGGGGGATATTTTTAGGGAGTCAATTTTTATTTCATACAAGTGAGCAATGGGGCCTGGAATTTATTCAGCTGTGCCCTGAAATCCAACGGGTGTTCCCTCCATTACAGGCCTTGTCATGGGTCCTGTAAGTAGATTAGGGTCACAACAGGAATGTTTCTGAACACGGGACAAATGAGCATATCCATTTTGGGGTGAATGTCTTCATTCCTATATACACTGTACAAAAAAAACCTGTTTTTAAATTGACACAATTTCCAAAAAAATGAGAATTGTAATTTTTTTCCTTCTGCTTTGCTTAGATTCATTCAAATACCGTAGTGTCAAAATATGCAGTACCTCCCTAGAGGAATTCGTTAAGGGGTCTAGTTTTCAAAACGGTGTCATTTGTGGGGGTTCTCTATGGTTTTGGCATCTCAATGGCTCTACAAGTGGACAATGATGCCTGGAATTTATTAAGTTGTACCCTGAAATCCAACGGGTTCTCCTTACATTATAGGCCTAGCCATGTGTCCTGTAAGTAGATTGGGGCCACAATGGGTATGTTTCTGAACACAGGAGAAACAGTGGTATCCATTTTGGGGTGAAAGTCTTTATTCCTATGTGTGTTGTACAAAAAAAAAACTGTTTTTTAATTGACACAATTGGCAAAAAAATTAAAATCATAATTTTTTTCTACTGCTTTGCTTAGATTTATTCATAAATTGTGGGGTTAAAATACACAGTACACCCCTAGATAAATGCATTAAGGGGTCTAGTTTTCAAAATGGGGTCATTTGTGGGGGTTCTCTATGGTTTTGGCCGCTCAAGGGCTCCACAAGTGTGCTATAGGGCATAAAGGGCCTTCAAGCAAAATTTATGTTCTGAAAGCCAGCGATTACTCCTTTCATTTTGGGCCCCGTTGTGCATCCAGACATAAAATTAGGGCCACAATGGGTATATTTCGAAAAACAGGACATACAGGGGTATTCATTTTGGGGTACAAGTCTTACTTCATATGTGTGCTGTACAAAATAAGCTGTTTTTAAAATGACAGAATTGCCAAAAAAACAAAAATCACAATTTTTCCTCTTACTTTGCTTGAATTCATTCAAAAACTGTGGGATCAAAATAAGCAGTAAACCCCTAAATAAATTAGTTAAGGGGTCCAGTTTTCTAAATGGGATCATTTGTGGGGGTTTTCTATGGTTTTGACGACTCAAGAGCTCTACAAGTAGGCTATGGGGCCGAAAACGCCTTCAAGCAAAATTTATGTTCTAAAAGCCACCGACTACACCTTTCATTTTGTGCCCCGTTGTGCATCCAGACATAAGATTAGGATCACAATGGGTATGTCTCTGAACACGGGAGAAACAGGGGTATCCATTTTGGGGTGTCAATCCTCATTTTTATGTGCATTATAGGAGGCTGGAATCGGCACATGTGACGGGGCGGAGCTACGCAATGACGCGTACAAGGGGGCGGAGCCAGAACGCCGCTGCTGCCGGACCGAGCCGAAGGGAAAAGACCCATCTGCGCAAGCGCATCTAATCGGGCGATTAGACGCTGAAATTAGACGGCACCATAGCGACGGGGACGCCAGCAACGGAGCAGGTAAGTGAATAACTTCTGTATGGCTGATATTTAATGCACGATGTATATTACAAAGTGCATTAATATGGCCATACAGAAGTGTATAACCCCACTTGCTGCCGCGGGACAACCCCTTTAAATGAAGAAAAATATGTTTATCAAATGGAAAGAGTGGGGAATATCTAAAGAAGAATATCATGTGGTCTGCAGAAACTGTAGGGCAAGTGTCAGAAAAGCTAAAGCTAATAATGAATTGAGGCTTGCAATAGAGGCCAAAAGCAATAATGGAGGATTTTGGGGTTATGTCAAAAGCAAAAGAAAAGTCAAAGATGCTATAGGATGCTTACAAGCTGAAAATGGTGAATTGGTTAAGAATGATGTTGAGAAGGCCGATCTTTTAAATTCTTATTTTGTATCTGTTTTCTCCCAGAAAGTAGATGTATACCATCAGCTGATCTTCCCTTTGCTATTGGGGGAATAAAAGAATGCAGGCTATCTGTAAGCAGAGAGATGGTGAGGGAACATATAGCTAACTTAAATGAACTCAAGTCTCAAGGTCCAGATGAATTACATCCTAGGATACTAAAGGAAGCAGCAGAGGTAATTGCTGAACCACTCGCCATAATTTTTGAAAATTCCTGGAGAACAGGAAAAGTTCCAGAAGATTGGAAAAGGGCAAATGTTGTCCCTATCTTCAAAAAAGAATGCTGGATCCAGGAAACTACAGGCCAGTGAGCCTGACTTCTATACCGGGAAAGATCTTTGAACAAATTATTAAACAGCATGTATGCAAGTACTAGGATAAAAATGGAGTAATTAACCAGAGCCAGCATGGGTTTGTAAAAAACAAATCATGCCAGACGAATTCAATTTCCTTCTATGACAGAATCACCGACTAGCTTGATCAGAGAAATGCGGTGGATATAGTATATCTTGACTTTAGTAAAGCATTTGACAAAGTATCTCATACTATACTTAATGAAAAATGACCAAATATGGGATTGGCAAGGCAACTGTTAGGTGGATTCAGAACTGGCTGAGTGATCGTACTCAAAGAGTGGTCATAAATGGCTGCACATCCAAGTGGAAGAATGTATCAAATGGGGTACTACAAGACTCTATCCTAGGCCCAGTGTTGTTCAACATTTTTATAAATGATCTGGAGAAGGAAATTGATGGGACACTGATCAGATTTGCTGATGACACAAAGCTAGGAGGGATAGCTAACACTAGGGAAGAGAGAGAGAGAGCATTCAAAAAGATCTAGAAAAGCTTGCACAGTGGGCAGTGACTAACAGAATGGTATTTAACAAGGAGAAATGCAAAGTCCTACATGTGGGCACAAACAGAATGGGAGGAATTGAGCTAAGCAGCACATGTGCAAAAGACTTGGGTGTACTAATAGATAATAGACTGAATATAAGTCAACAATGTGATGCAGCAGACAAAAAGGCAAACACAATTCTGGGATGTTTCAAGAGAAGCATAGAGTCTAGATCACGTGAGGTCATTATCCTCCTCTACTCTTCCTTAGTCAGACCTCATCTGGAATACTGTGTCCAGTTCTGGGCACCCCACTTTAAAAAAGACATCCGCAACCTAGAGCAAGTTCAGAGAAGAGTTACCAAGATGGTGAGCGGTCTGCAAACCATGTCCTATGAGGAACGGTTAAAGGATCTGGGAATGTTTAGCTTGCAAAAAAGAAGGCTGAGAGGAGACCTAATAGCTGTGTACAAATATCTGAAGGCTGTCACAGTGCAGAGGGATCAGCCCTATTCTCATCTGCACAAGGAAAGACTAGAAGCAATGGGATGAAACTGAAAGGGAGAAGACAGAAATTAGATATTAGACAGTGAGGGGTATCAATGAGTGGAACAGGTTACCATGGGAGGTGGGGAGTTCTCCTTCAATGGAAGTGTTCAAACAAAGGCTGGACAAATATCTGTCTGGGATGATTTAGTAAATCCTGCATTGAGCAGGGGGTTGGACCCGATGACCATGGAGGTCCCTTCCAACTCTACCATTCTATGATTCTATGACATATTGGTAAAAATACGAAATTTTACTTTTTCTACTCTAAATTGAATTAATTCCTGAAAAAAACTGTGGGGTCAAAATACTCATGACACCTCTCAGTGAATACATTAAGGTTTGTTGTTTTTAAAATGGGGTCATTTGTAGGGGTATCTATCATTCTGACACTCATGAGCCTTTGCAATCTTGGCTTGGTGTCAAAAAACAAAGTGTTTCTGAAAATCCTGAAAAGTAATGTTAAATTTGTACGTCTCCTAAATGGTTAAAAAGAAACACAAAACTTTTTCAAATGTGCATTCAGAATAAAGTAAACAGATGGAAATATATATTTAGCAAACATTGGTACAGTATGGTTGCACATATTTGATATATTACAGTTGAAAATGTGAAAAAATGACAATTTTTTCAACATTTTCCCAATTTTGGCACTTTTAATAAATATACACAAATTCTATCGGACTATTTTCACCACATAAATTAAGTACAAAATGTGGCGAAAAAACAATGTCAGAATCACTTGGATATGCAAAACCTTTATGGAGTTATGCTATGTTAAAGTGACACATGGCAGATTTCCAAAATTTGGCCTGGTCATTAAGGCGCAAACAGGCTTGGTCACTAAGGGGTTAATATATGACATGCACATTTACAATACCATAGATGATATGAGACACAGATAATATAGGCCATTACAGATGTAGCAGCTGAAGTTGTCTATTTTGTGTAGCTTTGGAAATAATGCGCTAGATTAACCAGCAGCCCCATGTAACAAAGAGCTGCGCCAGCTCTGCTTCATCTATGCACACATGCTTTATTGTAGCAGACACAAAATACAATGTAACTAGAAGTAAGCAAAGAATACAGCCGAGAGGAAGGGACGGGGAGGGGGTTGTGGCTGCTGGCGGTGGGGGCGCGGGGATACCCCTATATATAGCAGGGGGGAGACAAGTAACACTCACTTGTGTGACAGAGGTAGAGGAGCAGCAGCGTTCTCACTCGCCCCATGCCAGGACCTTCATGTATCTGCAGCAGATCTTCAATAACCATCATGTTCTCTGCAGATTCAGCTCAGGAAGCTGGAAAAGTGAAAGTGAAAGGAATGAGCTGTAGGAGTATCCCAGGAACAAGATCGAAGAATCTGATGGCTTCTGTTCTAGACAGGGAGGACCAGAAGACTGATACAATGTTCTTGCCGGATACAGCTATGGAAAGAGGAAAGTAAAAAGTTATGGCCAACAGAAAGAATACAGATAAAAACTTTACTGTCCTTAAGTTAAAAATGAGACTTTCGGAAGACGCTCTCCTTATCCTTGGATGTGCTGCATGCATGAGAAGTGTATTGGTTTCCAGCATACCAGAACTCAAGGTGTGGCAGCTACCCTACACTAGGCTAGTCGTCCGCACCAAGTGAGTCCTCTCCATACATTGTTGTTTTTTCTGCTTTTACGCACAAGGCTTTCTTGGATACAGCGACTTGCGCAATTCCTTCCCATCAGCGATGTTTCCCCTGATGTGATGTCGAGAAAAAAATAAATAAAAATCGCAGCATGCTCTATCTTAGGGCTGACACCCACTGGCATTTTATTCTCTATTGCGCTGCGAGAGCAAGTGAACACACTCGCCTGGGAGCGCAAGAAATATGCTATGATACCGCCAGTGTTTTCAATGGGGCCAGCGGCAGCAGCGCTAGCCCCATTGAAAACGTAGGGAGAATACTGCAGACTTCTGCCACAGCTGTGACAGCTGGGGACCGCGGGGATGAAGGAATCCTCTGCCACAGCATCGCAATGCAACAAACTTGCATTGTGATGCGATTTTTAACATTAGAAAATCCTATTGACTTTCACAAAAAAATTGAGCAAAATCAAGCGTTTTTATCGCGAGCGGCAGCAATGATTTTCAGAGAAAAGCAGCACTGTGCTCAAAAATCGCAGGAAAAAGATGTGATTTTCTCACGGCAAAATTGCAATTGCCTGTGTAAAAGCAGCCTAAGGGCGGACACCCACTGGTGTTTTTTTCTCCATTGTGCTGTGAGAGCAAGTGAAAACTGGATTACACCGAAATATCGCCAGTCTTTTCAATGGGGCCAGCGGCAGAAGCGCTAGCCCCATTAAAAAGTGGCAGAAGTGCAGCATGCTATCCCATTGCTTTCAATGAGATCGGCGCTGCTGCGGGTACCATTGAAAGCAGTGGTTTTGGCAAACCCTGCACTATGATTTTTGGGGAAGGGCACTTCCCTGAAAATCATCAATAAGTGGTTAAAAAGGTAAAAAAAAAAAAAAAAAGTAGTCACCTCTCCGCCGCTCACACACCTCTCCGCGGCTGGCTCCCTGACACTGCTTTCCAGCACTTTCAGCAGGCGGGGATTTAAAAATCCCCACCTCCTGAAAGGGCTGTGCTGATTGGCTGAGCGCTCAGTCAATAACAGCTAGTGCTTAGCTATTGGCTGAGCGCTCAGCCAATTACAGATAGTGCTTAGCTAAGATTGTGCTATTCATTCATAGAAAGACTGGCGATATTACGGTCTCATTCCGGCGTCTTTTTTTGCGCTGTGAGGCGAGGTGTTTTGACTTGCTCTTTTTTTAACCATTTAGGAGAAATACAATCCGTGCGGGGAGACGAAACATTTTAAACTTTTTAAAAAACTTTACATGATCGCCATTACCCATTCGATACCACAGCCCCCGGTGACATCTCCTTGCTCTAGGCTACCTTTAGTAGCCGGGAGCAGGGAGATATTACATTTCCTCGACCCTCCGGTCGTCATTCTGCTGGTGGCGTACATGCACAAAAGCCAGCGGCAGGTCCTTGCAGGACCAGATCACCGCGGGGCATCACAGAGGCTGGATGTGAGTGGTTTCATCTCTCCTCATTGATCAGAGACGAAACTTTTTAAAACTTTAATGCGAATGCTGTTATCCAATCACGTGACTGGTCCCTGGTGACCGCTCCAGGCTCTCAGCTACTTCCTGTAGCCGATAGCAGGCAGCTGTAGCACGCACAGTCCCCAGGGTTTTAGTCTACAGGGTCGGCGTGTTTTTAGGGCCCTGTAGATTAAAGCGCAGACACCCAGGATGTGAAAATATCTGTGGTCACTAAGGAGTTAAAAACAATCGCATCAATGTAATTTTCATTTTTTTTTTGTTTTTTTTTTTAAGGCGCGTGAAAAGAAAAAAAAAAGATTGCAAGTGATTCCAATAGTTTCAATGGTAAAAATCCCATCACTCTGCATGCAAATCATATGATATTGGGGTGTGATGCAATTTTCTTTTCTGTAACGATCCCTTAGAAACTAATGGGAGATTTCTTATGAGGAATCGCCCCAAAATAGGACATGCAGGGATTGTTCAAATCAAATTTGTGCTTCTAGAAAAACACATTGACATCAATGCGTTATAATCACAAGCCAGGTCTGTCTGTAACGCAATTGCTTGGAACCGTGAGAATGGCCTATGTGAATCCAGCCCTCATGGAAGGGGTGATCCAGGCGGCACGGCCCTTACATGATTATCGAGTAGGCAGCTGCCCCTACCTGATTACTGAGGAGGGGGTGGTCCAGATAATACCACCATTATGCCATTATGGTAGAGGACACGGTCCAGAAGACACAGCAATTACTGGGGAGAGGGCGGTTCAGATGGCACAGCCAGAATAGGATCAGGTCTATTCATACCAAACAGTAGATCATTTGATCGCGCAAACAAATCATTATCTTTCGGTCCATCAAATCCATCGTTTGACAGTTTACTTTCCGTTTGGTTTAAATGACATTTGTTCAGCGATTTGATGGGCGTGTGTAATCGTTTGGCGCGGCGTACATTCAGCCGGCTAAAGTCAGAGCGATTGGCTGTCGGGAAGACAAAGCTTCAACTTTAACACACCCACCTATTGCTCCACCATGGCTCTTTCACAATTCCTTACCACAGATCGCCTATAATAGGCGCCTTTTAGTTTACTTTTATATTAGACATCTAGTTTCTTTCTGTCGCTGCTAAACAGCTGGGTTTTTTAAAGCCCAGATAAGCGCGGTCGCCATTTTCACGAGCAGATACAAAGATCATCTTTTTTTCCCTTCACTAAATACACACGCCTCTCAAACAAACTATCGCTCAATTATCGTTTAATGCAAACGCTGCACAACGACAATCTGACGACTGACATGCCGGCCGCTACGTCCATTCTCCAACGATTTTCGCTAGGTTAAAACGTCCGTCTTTAAAAGCAGAACCAGCGCTCACTTTTGATCGTTTTAACGAATTTTGAGCGATAATCATTGTGTCTAAATGGGGTCTTAGCCTTAGAGGCACGCTCCATCCCTGCAGTCCGGGTCGCTTCCTCATGTATTCTACGGCCTTTCAGTACACAAGTCAGTTATATTCTCCTCAGTATAGGCACACAGAAGTCAGTTAGAGTGTTGTGCCAAATTTCACGCTTGTACGACAGCGGGAAGTTACATTACATAGGGTGCACTTACTTTTGCACTTAGCATTGAATAATCGAGTTGTGACCCCTTTAATTTGACTATTGAAGACCTAAAGAATGGTCATGCCAATTTTCATGTTTTTATGACATTGGGAAATTAGAGAATTAGATTTGGTACATCACACAGGGGCGCCAATACTTTTGCATTTAGCATTGCATAACCAAGTTGCGACCTCTTTACTTTTCCTATTTAGGACCTAAAGATCTTTTAAATCCCCACCTGCTGAAAGTGCTGGACAGCAGTGCAGGGGAGCCAGCCGGAGGACGGGTCTGAGCAGCGGAGAGGTGAGTAAAGATTTTTTTTTTTTAACCAGCTTTTCAGGAAAGGGCTAATATTTGATGCCATCCAGGAGGATCCATCAAACCTTCCTTTCTACGGTGATAAAATACAGATAACTTACTGCTAATTTTTTCACTTTTCGCAGGATGTCAAATCAGGAGCCGCTCAGGAGAAGGTATGAAGGTCAGCCACTCAGGACACGTATCTCGCTCTAAGAGGGAACGTGCGTAAGGAGGTGCCAGCCTGGATGAACGTGAAGCAAGACCCGACTTAATGGCATCCAGTGAAAGCTTTGGTGAGAGACTGCACCCCCAACCTGCGCCCAGCCGCACAGCGCCCCCAACACGTGCCCAGCCACACAGCGCCCCTACCCAGCACCCCCACCCTGCGCCCAAAAACACAGCTCTCCCACTCTGCACCCAACCACAAAGTGTTCCCACCCTGCACAAGACCACACAGCACCCCTGCCCTGCACACGGCCACACAGCGCCACCACCCTGCGCCCAGCCACACAGCGCCACCACCCTGCGCCCAGCCACACAGCCCTCCCCTCCCTACGCCCAACGACACAGGGCCCCCTCCCTGTGCCCAACGACACAGGGACCCCTCCCTGTGCCCAACGACACAGTGTTCCCACCCTGCACAAGGCCACACAGCACGCCCGCCCTGCACACGGCAACGCAGGGCCCCCACCCTGCGCCCAGCCACACAGGGCCCCCACCCTGCGCCCAGCCACACAGCGCCCCCATACTGCACCAAGCCACACAGCTCCCCTAACACGCGCCCAGCCACATAGAGCCCCTACCCAGCACTCCGACTCTGCACCCAAAAACACAGCGCTCCCACCCTGCTACCAACCGCACAGCGTCCCCACCCTGCAAAAGGCCACACAGCACCCCCTCCCTGCACATTGCCACACAGGGCCCCCACCCTGCGCCCAACAAGACAGGGCCCCCACCCTGCGCCCAGCCACACAGCTCCCGCACCCTGTGCCCAGCCACACAGCACCCGCACCCTGCACCCAGCCACACAGCGCCCCCACCCTGCGCCCAGCCACACAGCGCCCGCACCCTGCGCCCAGCCACACAGTGCTCTCACCCTGCGCCCAGCCACACAGCGCTCGCACCCTGCGCCCAGCCACACAGTGTTCCCACCCTGCGCCCAGCCACACAGCGCTCGCACCCTGGCCAGATCACACTGGGCCCTCATCCTGCGCCAGACCACACAGCGCCCCCACCCTGCTCTCAGCCACACAGCGCCCGCATCCTGCGCCCAGCCACACAGCGGCCCCACCCTGCACCCATCCACACAGCGCCTCACCCTGCGCCCAGCCACACAGCGCCCCTCACCCTGCAACCAGCCACACAGCGGCCCCACCCTGCACCCAGCCACACAGCGCCCCACCCTGCGCCCAGCCACACAGCGGCCCCACCCTGCGCCCAGCCACACAGTGCCCCCTCCCTGCATCCAGCCACACAGTGCCCCCTCCCTGCGTCCAGCCACACAGTGCCCCTTCCCTGCATCCAGCCACACAGCGCCCCCTCCCTGCATCCAGCCACACAGCGCCCCCTCCCTGCATCCAGCCACACAGGGCCCCCTCCCTGCGCCCAGCCACACAGCGTCCCCACCCTGTGCCCAGCCACACAGCACCCCCACCCTGCGCCCAGCCACACAGCGCCCCCACCCTGCGCCCAGCCACACAGCGCCCCCTCCCTGCGCCCAACCACACAGCGCCCCCTCCCTGTGCCCAACCACACAGCACCCGCTCCCTGCGCTCAATCACACAGCGATCCCACCCTGCGCCCAGCCACACAGGGCCCTGACCCAGCGCTGTGTGGCTGGGCGCAGGATGCGGGCGCTGTGTGGCTGAGCGCAGGGTGGGGGTGCTGTGTGGTCTGGCGCAGGATGAGGGCCCTGTGTGGTCTGGCAGAAGGAGGGGGCGGAGGGTGCGGGCGCTGTGTGGCTGGACGCAGGGTCTGGGCGCTGTGTGGCTGGGCTTAGAGTGCGAGCGCTATGTCGCTGGGTGCAGGGTGCAGGTGCTGTGTGGCTGGGCGTAGGGTGCGAGCGCTGTTTGGCTGGGCGCAGGGTGCGGGTGCTGTGTGGCTGGTCGCAATGTGCGGGCGCTAGGTGCAGGGTGCGGGCACTGTGGGGCTGGGCGTAGGGTGCGGGCGCTGTGTGATTGGGTGCAAGGTGCTGGCACTGTGTGGCTGGGTGCAGGGTTGGGGCGCTGTGTGCCTGGGCTCAGGGTGGGGGCGCTGTGTGCCTGGGCGCAGGGTGGGGGCGCTGTGTGGCTGGGCGCAGGGTGGGGGTGCTGTGTGGCTGGGCACAGGGTGGGGGCGCCGTGTGGCAGGGCGCAGGGTGGGGGTGCTGTGTGGCAGGGCGCAAGGTGGAGGCGCTGTGTCGCTGGGCACAGGGTGGGGGTGCTGTGTGGCTGGGTACAGGGTACGGGTGCATGGTGGGGGCGCTGTGTGGCTGGGTGCAGAGTTGGGGCGCTGTGTGGCTGGGCACAGGGTGGGGGCGCTGTATAGCTGGGCGCAGGATGGGGGCGCTGTGTGGCTGGGCACAGAGTGGGGGCGCTGTGTGGCTTGGCGAAGGCTGCGGGCGCTGTTTGGCTGGGCGCAGGGTGCAGGCACAGGGTGGGGGCGCTGTGTGGCTGGGCGAAGGGTGCGGGCACATGGTGGTGGCTCTGTGTGGCTGGGTGCAGGGTCGGGCGGTGTGTGGCTGGGTGCAGGATGCCGGCGCTGTGTGGCTGGACGCAGGGTGGGGATGCTGTGTGGCTGGGCGCAGGTTGGGGGCGCTGTGTGGCTGGACGCAGGGTGTGGGCGCTGTATTGTTGGGCGCAGGGTTGGGGACGCTGTGTGGCCCGGTGCAGGGTGGAGATGCTGTTTGGCTGGTGCAGAGTGGGTGGCCTGTGTGGTCTGGCGCCGGGTGGGGGCCTGTGTTGTCTGGCGACGGGTGGGAGCTCTGAGTGGTCTGATGCAGGGAGTTGGCGCTGTGCGGTTGGGCGCAGGGTAGGGATGCTGTGTGGCTGGGTGCAGGGAGGCGGCGCAGGGTGGGTTCGCTGTGTGGCTGGGCGCAGGGTGTGGGCTGGACGCAGGGTGGCTGGGTGCAGGGTGGGAGCGCTGTGTGGCTGGGCGCTGTGTGGCTGGGTGCAGGGTGGGGGTGCTGTGTGGCTGGGCGCAGGGTGGGGGCGCTGTGTGGCTGGGCGCAAGGTGCGGGTGCTTTGTGGCTGGACGCATGGAGTGGGCGCTGTGTTGCTGGGAGCAGGGTGCGAGTGCTGTGTGGCTGGGTGCAGGGTCGAGGCCCTGTGTGGCTGGGCGCAGGGTCGGGGCCCTGTGTGGCTGGGCGCAGGGTCGGGGCCCTATGTGGCTGGGCGCAGTGTGGGGGCGTTGTGTGGCTGGGTGCAGGGAGGGGGCACTGTGTGGCTGGGTGCAGAGAGAGGACGCTGTGTGGTTGGGCGCAGCGAGGGGGCGCTGTGTGGCTGGGCGCAAGGGGGGGGCGCTGTGTGGCTGGACGCATGGAGTGGGTGCTGTGTGGCTGGACGTATGGAGTGGGCGCTGTGTGGCTGGGCGCAGGGTGCGGGCGCTGTGTGGCTGTGCGCAGTGATGGGCCGCTGTGTGGCTGGGCGCAGGGTGTGGGCGCTGGGCGGCTGGGCGCAGGGTGTGGGCGCTGGGCAGCTGGGCGCAGGGTGGGGGCGCTGTGTGGCTAGGCGCAGGGTGGGGGTGCTGTGTTGCTGGGCGCAGGGAGGGGGCGCTGTGTGGCTGGGCGCAGGGTGGGTGCGCTATGTGGCTGGGCGCAGGGTGGGGGCTGAACGCAGGGTGGCTGGGCGCAGGGTGGGAGCGCTGTGTGTCTGGGTGCAGGGTGGGGGCGCTGTGTGGCTGGGCGCAGGGTAAGGGCCGCTTTGTGGCTGGGCGCAGGGTGGTGGGCTGTGTGGCCTGGTGCAGAGTGGATGCGCTGTGTTGTTAGGCGCAGGGTAGGGACGCTGTGTTGTTAGGCGCAGGTTGGAAATTCTGGGTGTAGGGTGGGGCCTGTGTTGTTGGGTGCAGAGAGAGGGGCCCTGTGTGGCTGGGCGCAGGGTGGGGCCCTGTATTGCTGGGCGCAGGGTGGGGGACGCTGTGTGGCCCGGTGCAGGGTGGAGGTGTTGTTTGACTGGTGCAGGGTGGGTGGCCTGTGTGGTCTGGCGCAGGGTGGGGGCTCTGTGTGGTCTGGCGCAGGGAGTTGGCGCTGCACGGTTGGGCGCAGTGGGGGGCGGGTGCTGTACGGTCGGGAGCAGGGTGGGGGCGCTGTGCAGTCGGTTGTAGGGTTGGGGCCCAGTGTGGTCGGGCGCAAGGTGGGGGCCTTATATGGTCGGGCGCAGGGTGGGGGCCCTGTGTGGTCGGGCGCAGGGTGGGGGCGCTGTGTGGCTGGGCGCAGGGTGGGGGGCGCTGTGTGGCTGGGCGCAGGGTGGGGCGCTCTGTGGCTGGGGGCGCAGGGTGGGTGGGCTGTGTGGCCTGGCGCAGGGTGGAGGCGCTGTGTTGTTGGGCGCAGGGTAGGGACGCTGTGTTATTGGGCGCAGGTTGGGAGTGCTGGGTGTAGGGTGGGTCCTGTGTTGTTGGGTGCAGGGTGGGGCCCTGTATTGTTGGGCGCAGGGTGGGGGATGCTGTGTGGCCCGGTGCAGGGTGGAGGTGCTGTTTGGCTGGTGCAGGGTGGGTGGCCTGTGTGGTCTGGCGCAGGGTGGGGGCCTGTGTGGTCTGTCGCAGGGTGGGGGCCTGTGTGGTCGGGTGCAGGGTGGGGGCTCTGTGTGGTCTGGCGCAGAGAGTTGGCGCTGTGCGGTTGGGCGCAGTGCGGTTGGGCGCGGTGGGGGGCGGGTGCTGTACGGTCGGGAGCAGGGTGGGGGCACTGTGCGGTCGGTTGTAGAGTTGGGGCCCTGTGTGGTCGGGCGCAAGGTGGGGGCCTTATATGGTGGGGCGCAGGGTGGGGGCCGTATGTGGTCGGGCGCCCTATGCAGTCAGGCGCCCTGGGTGGTCGGGCACTGGGTGGGGGCCCTGTGTGGTCGGGCGCAGGGTGGGGGCCCTGTGTGGTCGGGCGCAGGGTGGGGGCCCTGTGTGGCTGAGCGCAGGGTTGGGGCGCTGTGTGGCTGGGCGCAGGCTGCAGCGTTGTGTGTGGTCTGGCGCAGGGTGGGGGCCTGTGTGGTCTGGCGCAGGGAGTTGGCGCTGTGCGGTTGGGCGCAGTGCGGGGGGGGGCGCTGTGCGGTTGGGCGCAGTGGGGGGCGGGTGCTGTACGGTCGGGAGCAGGGTGGGGGCGCTGTGCTGTCAGTTGTAGAGTTGGGGCCCTGTGTGGTCGGGAGCAAGGTGGGGGCCTTATATGGTCGTGCGCAGGGTGGGGGCCGTATGTGGTCGGGTTCCCTATGCGGTCAGGCGCCCTGGGTGGTCGGGAGCTGGGTGGGGGCCCTGTGTGGTCGGGCGCAGTGTGGGGGCCCTGTGTGGCTGGGCGCAGGGTTGGGGCGCTGTGTGGCTGGGCGCAGGGTGCAGCGTTGTGTGGTCTGGCGCAGGGTGGGGGCGTTGTGTGGTCTGGAACAGGGTCGGGGCCGTGTGTGGTCGGGCGCAGGGTGGGGGCGCTGTGTGGCTGGGCGCAGGGTGGGGGCGCTGTGTGGCTGGGCGCAGGGTGGGGCGCTCTGTGGCTGGGGGCGCAGGGTGGGTGGGCTGTGTGGCCTGGCGCAGGGTGGAGGCGCTGTGTTGTTGGGCGCAGGGTAGGGACGCTGTGTTATTGGGCGCAGGTTGGGAGTGCTGGGTGTAGGGTGGGTCCTGTGTTGTTGGGTGCAGGGTAGGGCCCTGTATTGTTGGGCGCAGGGTGGGGGATGCTGTGTGGCCCGGTGCAGGGTGGAGGTGCTGTTTGGCTGGTGCAGGGTGGGTGGCCTGTGTGGTCTGGCGCAGGGTGGGTGGCCTGTGTGGTCGGGTGCAGGGTGGGGGCTCTGTGTGGTCTGGCGCAGAGAGTTGGCGCTGTGCGGTTGGGCGCAGTGCGGTTGGGCGCGGTGGGGGGCGGGTGCTGTACGGTCGGGAGCAGGGTGGGGGCACTGTGCGGTCGGTTGTAGAGTTGGGGCCCTGTGTGGTCGGGCGCAAGGTGGGGGCCTTATATGGTCGGGCGCAGGGTGGGGGCCGTATGTGGTCGGGCGCCCTATGCGGTCAGGCGCCCTGGGTGGTCGGGCGCTGGGTGGGGGCCCTGTTTGGTCGGGCGCAGGGTGGGGGCCCTGTGTGGTCGGGCGCAGGGTGGGGGCCCTGTGTGGCTGAGCGCAGGGTTGGGGCGCTGTGTGGCTGGGCGCAGGCTGCAGCGTTGTGTGGTCTGGCGCAGGGTGGGGACCTGTGTGGTCTGGCACAGGGAGTTGGCGCTGTGCGGTTGGGCGCAGTGCGGGGGGGCGCTGTGCGGTTGGGCGCAGTGGGGGGCGGGCGCTGTACGGTCGGGAGCAGGGTGGGGGCGCTGTGCTGTCAGTTGTAGAGTTGGGGCCCTGTGTGGTCGGGAGCAAGGTGGGGGCCTTATATGGTCGGGCGCAGGGTGGGGGCCGTATGTGGTCGGGTGCCCTATGCGGTCAGGCGCCCTGGGTGGTCGGGAGCTGGGTGGGGGCCCTGTGTGGTCAGGCGCAGTGTGGGGGCCCTGTGTGGCTGGGCGCAGGGTTGGGGCGCTGTGTGGCTGGGCGCAGGGTGCAGCGTTGTGTGGTCTGGCGCAGGGTGGGGGCGTTGTGTGGTCTGGCACAGGGTCGGGGCCGTGTGTGGTCGGGCGCAGGGTGGGGGCGCTGTGTGGCTGGGCACATGGTGGGGGCACTGTGTAGCTGGGCGCAAGCTGCGGGCGCTGTGGGGCTGGGTGCAGGCGCATGGTGGGGGCGCTGTGTGGTTGGGTGCAGAGTTTGGGCGCAGGCTGTGGGTGCTGTGTGGCTGAGCGCAGGGTTAAGGGCGCTGTGTGGCTGGGCGCAGGGTGCGGGCACTGTGTGGCTGGGCGCAGGGTGCGGGCGCTGTGTGGCTGAGCGCAGGGTGGGGGTGCTGTGTGGTTGGGCGCAGGGTGGGGGCGCTGTGTGGCTGTTGCCAAGGTGCGGGCGCTGTGTGGCTGGGTGCAGGGTGCGGGTGCATGGTGGGGGTGCTGTGTCGCTGGGTGCAGAGTTGGGGCGCCGTGTGGCTGGGCGCAGGCTGCGGGCGCTGTGTGGCTGAGCGCAGGGTGGGGGCGCTGTGTTGTCTGGCGCAGGGTGAGGGCCCTGTGTGGTCTGGCGCAGGGAGGGAGCGCTGGGCGCAGGGTACGGGCGCTGTGTGACTGGGTGCAGGGTGCGGGCGCTGTGTGGCTGGGAGTAGGGTGTGGGCACTGTGTGGCTGGGCGTAGGGTGTGGGCGCATTGTGGGGCCGCTGTGTGGCTGGGTGCTGGGTTGGGGCGCTGCGTGGCTGGGCGCAGGGTGCGGCAGCGGAGTGGCTGGGCGCAGGGTGTGGGCGCTGTGTGGTCTGGCACAGGCTGGGGGGCACTGGGCGCAGGGTGAGGGTGCTGTGTGGCTGGGCGCAGGGAGTGGGCGCTGTGTGGCTTGGCGCAGGGTGGGGGCGTAATGTGGCTGGGCGCAGGGTGCGGGCGCTGTGTGGCTGGGCGCAGGGTGCCGGTGCTGTGCGGCTGGGCGCAGGGTGCGGGTGCTGTGTGGCTAGGCGCAGGGTGGGGGCGCATTATGGCTGGGCACAGGCTCTGCGTGGCTGGACGCAGGGTGAGAGCGCTGTGTGGCTGGGCGCAGGGTGGGGGCGCTGTGTGGCTTGGTGCAGGATGCGGGCATCATGTGGTTGGGCGCAGGGTGCGGGCGTTGTGTGCTTGGGTGCAGGGGGGGCGCTGTATGGCAGGGTGCGGGCGCTGTGTGGCTGGGCGCAGGGTGCGGGCGCTGTGTGGCTGGGCGCTGGGTGTGGGTCCTATGTGGCTGGGTGCAGGGTGGAGTCGCTGTGTGGCTGGGCGCAGGGTGGGAGTGCTGGGTGTAGTGTGGGGCCTGTGTTGTTGGGTGCAGGGAGGGGGCGCTAAATGGTTGGGCGCAGAGTGCGGGTGCTGTGTGGTTGGGCGCAGAGTGGGGGACCTGTGTGGTCTGGCGCAGGGTGGAGGCCCTGTGTGGTCTGGCGCAGGGAGGGGGGCGCTGGGTGCAGGATGCGGGCGCTGTGTGGCTGTGCGCAGGGACGAGCTACCCAGCGCCTCCACTCTGCGCCCAGCCACACAGCGCTGCAAACATGCGCCCAGCCACACAGCACCCCCTGCCTGCACCCAACCACACAGCACCCCCTGTTTGCACCCAACAACACGGCGACCCGTCCCTGCACCCAAAAACACAGCGCCCCTCCCTACACACAGCACCCCTACCCTGCGTCCAACAACACAGCCTCCCTACCCCCGCCTAGCTACACAGCGCCCCCACCCTGTGCCGGGCCACACAGCGCCCCCACCCGGCGCCCAGCTACATAGCTCCCCAACCCTGCGCTGGGCCACAAAACGCCCCCAACCTGCCCCCCACCACACAGGGTCCCCACCCTGCGCCCCGCCACACAGGACCCCACCCTGCAACCAGCCACACAGGGGTCCCACCCTGTGCCCGACCACACAGGGGCCCCACCCTGCGCCCGACCACACAAGGCTCGCCACCCTGCGTCCGACCACACAGGGCCCCCCACCCTGCGCCCGATCACACAGGGACCCCCACCCTGCGCCCAATCACACAGGGACCCCCACCCTGCGCCCGATCACACAGGGCCCCCACCCTTCGCCCGACCATACAGGGCCCCCACCCAGTGCCAGGCCACACAAGGCCCCCAATCTGAGCTGGGACACACAGTGCCCCCACCCTGCCCCCTGCCACACAGGGCCCCCACCCTACGCCCCGCCGCCCAGGGCCCCCACGCTGTGCCCAGCCGCCCACGGCCCCCACCCTGCGCCCGATCACAAAGGGCCCCCACCCTGCGCCCGATCACAAAAGGCCCCCATCCTGCGCTCAGCCACCCAGGGCCCCCACCCGGTACCCAATAGCACAGGGCCCCCACCCTGCGCCCCGACAGCACAGGGCACCCACCCTGCGCCCGACCACACAGGGCACCCATCCTGCGCCCGACCACACAGGGCCCCCACCTTGCGCCCGACCACACAGGGCCCTCACCCTGTGCCCAACAGCACAGCGTCCCTACCCTGCGCCCAGCCACAGGGCACCCCCACCTTGCGCCCAGGCACAGGGCGCCCCCACCCTGCGCCGGGCCACACAGCGCCCCCACCCTGCCCCCCCACCACAAAGGGCCTCCAGCCTACGCCCTGCCACACAGGGCCACTACCTTGTGCCCAGCCACACAGGGCCCCCACCCTGCGCCCAGCCACAGGGCACCCCCACCCTGCGCCCAGCCACAGGGCGCCCCCACCCTGCGCCCGGCAACACAGTGCCCCCACCCTGTTCCCAGCCACAGGGCGCCCCCACCCTGCGCCCGGCAACACAGCGCCCCCACCCTGCGCCGGGACACACAGCGCCACAACCCTGCGCCCGACAACACAGGGCACACACTCTGTGCCCGAGAACACAGGGTACTTACCCTACGCCCGACCACACAGGGCCCCCACCCTGCGCCAAGCCACACAGGGCCCCCACCCTGCGCCCAGCAACACAGGGCCTCCACCCAGCGCCCAGTCACACAAGGCGCCCAGCCAGTGAGGGCCCCCATCCTGCACCCAGCCATACTGCGCCCCCACCCTCCACCCAGCCACACCGCCCCCACCCTGTGCCCAACAACAATGCACCCCCACTCTGCACTCAACAACACAACACCCTCACTCTGCGCCCAACAACACAGCGACTCACCCTGCACCCAGCTATACTGCGCTCCTACCCTGCGCCCAGCCACACAGCGCCCCCACCCTGCGCCCAGCCACACAGCGCCCCCACCCTGCGCCCAGCCGTCCAGCGTCACGACCCTGCGCCCAGCCAGCTAGCGCCACCATGCACCCAGCCACCAAGCGCCGCCACCCTGCGCCCGACCACAAAGGGCCCCCACCCTGCACCCGGCCACACAAGGCCGCCACCCTGAGATGGGCCACACAGCGCCCCCACCCTGCGCCCGGCAACACAGCGCCCCCACCCTGTGCCCAGCCACAGGGTGCCCCCACCCTGCGCCCAGCAACACAGCGCTTCCACCCTGCGCCCAGCCACACAGCGTTCCCACCCTGCGCCCAGCCACGCAGCGCCCCCTCCCTGCGCCCAACCATACAGTGCCCCCAACACACACCTGGGCCACACAGCGCCCCCACCCAGCGACCCCACCCTGCGCCCAACAACACAGCGCTTCCACCCTTCACCCAGCCACACAGCGTTCCCACACTGCGCCTAGCCACATTGCGCTCCCACCCTGCTCCCAGCCACACAGCACCCCTTCCCTGCGCCCAACCACACAGCGCCCCTCCCTACACCCAGCACCCCCACCCTGCGCCCAAAAACACAGCGCCCCCACCCTGCGCCGGGCCAAACAGCGCATCCACCCTGCGCCGGGACACACAGGGCCCCCACCCTGCGCCCGACCACACAGGGCCCCCACCCTGCGCCCAGCCACACAGGGCCCCCACCCTGCGCCCAGTCACACAGCGCCGCCACCCTGCGCCCAGCCACACAGCGCCGCCACCCTGCGCCCAGCCACACAGCGCCGCCTCTCTGCGCCCAGCCACACAGGGCCCCCAACACACGCCCGGCCACACAGCCCCCGAGCCAGCGACCCCAACCTGCACCCAACAACACAGCGCTTCCACCCTGCGCCCAGCCACACAGCATTCCCACCCTGCGCCCAGCCACACAGCGCCCCCTCCCTGCGCCCAACCATACAGCGCCCCCAACACACACCCGGGCCACACAGCGCCCCCACCCAGCGACCCCACCCTGCGCCCAACAACACAGCGCTTCCACCCTTCACCCAGCCACACAGCGTTCCCACCCTGCGCCCAGCCACATTGCGCCCCTTCCCTGCACCCAACCACACAGCGCCCCTCCCTACACCCAGCACTCCCACCCTGCGCCCAAAAACACAGCGTCCCTACCCTGCACCCAGCTACACAGCGCCCCCACCCTGCACCGGGCCACACAGCGCCCCCACCCTGTGCCAGGCCACCCAGGGCCCTCACCCTGTGCCAGGCCACGCAGGGCCCTTACCCTGTGCCAGGCCACGCAGGGCCCCTACCCTGTGCCAGGCCACGCAGGGCTCCTACCCTGCGCCCGACCACACAGGGCCCCCACCCTGTGCCCAGCCACACAGGGTCCCCACCCTGCACCCAGCCACACAGGGCACCCATTGTACGCCCAGCCACGCAGGGCCCCCACCCTGCGCCCGACCACGCAGGGCCCCCACCCTGCGCCCGACCACACAGGGCCCCCACCCTGCGCCCGACCACACTGGGACCCCACCCTCCGCCCGACCACACTGGGCCCCCACCCTGCACCCAACCACACTGGGCCCCTACCCTGCACCCAGCCACCCCACACCAGGCCACACAGCGCCCGCACCCTGAGCCGGGCCACGCAGCACCCCCACCCTGCCCCCTGCTGCACAGGGCCCCCACCCTGCACCCAACAACACAGCGCCTCACCCTGCACCCAGCCATACTGCACCCCTACCCTGCGCTAAGCCACACAGCGCCCCCACCCTGCGCCCAGTCACCCAGCGCTGCCGCCCAGCAACGCCACCCAGCGCCACCACCATGCGCCCAGCCACCCAGGGCCCCCACCCTGCACCCAGCCACGTAGGGCCCCCACCCTGTGCCCAGCCACCTAGCACCCTAACCCTGCACCCAGCAACACAACTCCCCATCCCTGCATCCAGTCATACAGCGCCCCCAACGTGCACCCCAACATTTGCTGCAGCAAAAAAATCTGGATGAAAGTTTGTAATCCTGAAAGCCCATGATCGCTCATTCAGTCACTGAAACAGCAGTTGATTCTTACCCTGCGCCCAACCACACAGCGCCCCCACCTTGCGCCCGACCACACAGCGCCCCCACCCTGCACCTTGCAACACAGCCACACAATGCCCCCACCCTGCGCACAGCCACACAGCGCCATCCTGCGCCTTGCCACACAGCCACACAACGCCCACATCCTGCACCCAGCCACACAACGCCCCCACCCTGCACCCAGCTACACAGTGCTCCCACCCTGCACCCAGCCACACAACGCCCCCACCCTGCGCCCAACAACACATCGCCCCCACCCTTCAGCCAGCCACACAACACCCCAGCCCTGCACCCAGCCACAAAGCGCCCCCTCCCTGTGCCCAGCCACACAGCGCCCCCTACGCTGCGCACAGCCGCACAGCACCCCTACCCTGCGCCCAGCCGCACAGCATCCCCACCCTGCGCCCAGCCGCACCTCACCCTCTCCCTGCACCCAGCCACACAAGGTCCCCACCCTGCACCCAGCTACACAGCACCCTCACCCTGCGCACAACAACACAACGCCCCCACCCTGCACCCAGCCACACAACGCCCCCTCCCTGTGCAGGCACCCAGCCACACAGCACCCCCACCCTGTGCCCAGCCACACAGTGCCCCTACGCTGCACACAGCCAAAAAAGCGCCCCTTCACTGCACCCAGCCACACAGCGCCCGCCCCTTGCGCCCAGCCACACAACACACCCACCCTGCACCCCAACATTTGCTGTGACAAAAATTCTGAATGAAAGCTTGTAATCCTGGAAATATTGATCATGTGTCCATTACCTCACGCCCATGATCGTTCATTTAGTCACTGAAACAGCAAACGATTCTTTCCCTGCGCCCAGCCACACAGCGCTCCCACTCTGCGCCCAGCCACACAACACCCCCTACCCTCCGCCCAGCCACTCAACACCCCTCACCCTGCGCGCCGGCATGCAACAGCACCCACCCTGCGCGCAGCCACACAACACCCCCCACTCTGCGCCCAGCCACGCAGTGTCCCCACCCTATGCCCAGCCACGCAGTGTCCCCACCCTGTGCCCAGCCACGCAGCGCCCCCACCCTGCGCCCAGTCATGCAGTGCTCCCACCAGCTCTACAGGTACAATGCACTCTATCATTAATGGCTCTGATCCAGGGTTCTAGTATTGATCGCCTTTTCCCAGAGTCAAGAAGGAATTTTTCCCCGTAACACAAATTGGCTAAAAGTGTGCAGGGATTTTTCGCCTTCTTCTTCATCTACAGCCTTAGGCCTCAGTCAGGCGGGCGTTTTTTTGCGCGTTTTGCGCATCGCATGTCGGATGCGCATGCGCAAATCGCGTGACCGGAGGCGAAAAATCGCGGGAAAAATCTGCACCTACCCGCGTTTATCGTCGCTGCAAAACGCCCGTCTGACCGGAGAAAAATCGCCGTGCGCATCAAAATGCGCATGAAACTTCGTCTGACCGGCGAAAAAAATGATTTTGGTGCGCACATAAAACGGCGAACGCAGATAGGCGCGATTTGCGAATCGTCGCGTCCTATAATTTTTCGCAAAAGCGGACATGTGACCGATATCATAGCGAACTATTGGTTCTATATATGCGCGAATCGCATGCGCAAAACGCGCGAAAAAAACGCCCGTCTGACTGAGGCCTTAGGGAAGCCCTAACACTAAAATGCTGAAAACCTCAAATAACTAAATAAAGCCTTTTATAATTCACAGTTCTTTTCAGTTTTTATTTTGGAGCAGGCGAGAATGTATTTTCTGGTGTCTAATTTCTGCTGCAGGGCTGATTGTGGACAATTGTTTTCTAAATAAACCATTTTTAAAATTTATGGAAATAAATACATATGGTTGAGAGAATGGTTGTTCCCACCACAAATGTAGCTAGATGGAGGTCAGGGTGGGATGAGAGGGGGCATGTGCCCCAGGTGCCAGCGGGGCGGCCTTGCTGAGGTATGTGGGGGGCATGTGCCCCAGGTACTTGGGGGGGGGGGGGGAGGTGAAGGGGCTTGGTGAGGTATGTAAATGTAGGGTGAGTGCAACAAACTGACTATTTGCCGAATGTGAAGGAATTTACTGTTCTGGTTTCCACAAAGATACAAATATGAACATGTAAGCTACAAACTGCAGTGCAGCCGATATGGCAAGCCCCAGGGGAGATGTGTAAACCCAGGAGACACTTGAGATGATCACAAATCCCGGGCGTAACCAGTCAACCAACCCATTATGTCAACCTTCCCGATGTGAAGAGATAAACTGATCAGCAACATGCAGGGCGCTGAATCACAAGTGGATCCCCGTTAAGAAAACAACTGCAGATCACATTTAGGCTGGGTTCACACAAGGCGGCCAATCATAAACCTGAGCCTAAGCAACAAAGTGGAAGAGATTAGAAAAAAATCTTGTCCACACACTGCGGCAGAGCCGCGATTAAACTTGCATGCCGCGCGAAATTCAAAGACGTGGCATGTCAGTTTTTATCACCGTTTCCGCTGCGGACTCTCTCCTCTCTATGGGGAGAGATGGCCGCAACAGAATACTGGTGGGGAAGCTGCTTTTCTGCCACTGAAATCTCATGGAATTTTCATGCAGTCCCGCAAGGATGTCTGCAGGATTTCCACCCCGTGTGACCGCAGCGGGCACGCATGGATTCCAGGGGAAGAATCCTGCAATGGTTTACCCCGTGCCCACAGCCATGAGGGAAGAATTACATTTTACTCACTCGTCCAGACGCTGCGGGGCTCTCCTCCGTCACAGTCGGATCTGCTTTCTTCAGCATGGCGGATGCGCTCAGCTCGCCTGTATTTTTTTTTTAATAACTCCTGCTTCCCCGCAGATCGGCGGCATAGCCGCAGTGTAAGTAAGCAGTGGCTGTGTCACGGATCGGAGAGCTTCCGTTGGCATCAATGGAAGCCGTGGAAGCTGTCTGTCCGTGTGGGAAAACCGCAGAAAATGGAGCATGCTGCGGGTGTTTTTCCGTGCATGTGATCCGCACGCTGGGGAAAAAGGACATCTGCAGGTATTTAATTACCTGAGAGTGCCCAATGATTCCCTGTGGGTGCTTCTGTCTATACTCCCTAACCTGCAGCGTCTGTACAACTATAGGGCACCGCACCGATGGAAGGAAAATACATCTGAACTCCTTCTTTTACCCTAGATCACCATGAAAACTAGGAGATAAATGTATGATGGCTGGGAGACCGGCCACTGGGACCTCCAGTGATCATGAGAATGGCAGTCCCCTAGCCTAGCCCTGTGCTAATGTGTGAGAGCAGCTCTACTTCCATGGGGCTCATAGAGATAGCCAACCATTTACTACTTTGGTCAAGCTGCCATTGATAAAATATCAATGTATACAGAATATATACTTCAAAAGTATTAATAAGGAATATGTTGGCAATTAAAGGGTTATTCCGTGCTCTTACTATTGATGACTTATACTCAGGGTCGGTCATGAATAGTTGATCAGCAGGGATTCCCCGCTCAGAATCCCCACTAATTAGTTTATCCTCCGGCTCACTATCAGTACAGCGGGGCCGGATATAGTCATTGGTGGTCAAGGCCAGAAATGTAATAGATGGTTTCACCCCCACTGAAATCCACAGGAGCGATGCCTCCTATTACACTTCTGGCTCTGACCGCAATGACAATTCGGAAGTGTAATAGGGAGCATCGCTCCCACTAATCTCAATGGGAATGAAGGGCCTTGCAAAATTAAGGCCCTTTTAAGGCCCATTTACACATAACGATTATCACCCAATTTGTGAACTTAAAATCCATCATTTAGCCGCAGAGAGATAAAGTATCTCTCAATATACCGCATCTGTGTTCTCAGCAGGAGTCGGGAGATCACATTGTATTGTGCAGTCAGCCCCGAGGAGAACAATGCTGCAGTGTGCACAGCTAAGCATGTCATTAGTCACACACTGGGCTCTGCAAACAGCGCCTGGAGGCCCATTTACATTCAAATGAAGATAAGAAAGTGTTATTGGCAATTAGTGTCTATTAACACTTTATGCAAAATGATCGCTAAGACTTTCAATCGTTTGAAAAATTATCTTTGCATGTAAATGGGTGTTTAGACGTAACGATTATCGTTCAAAAAAGCATTTAAATCAGCGACAGTAAACACTAATTGTTCAGTCTAAATACACGCAAACTATCGGATGATAATCGTTCACTTTTTGTTCATTTTACGCTGGCATCAAAAAATCATCGTTGGCTCGTTCATTAACATTCTCGTTTGAATAAGCCAACTTTGTGTCTGTCTGTATAAACAGGCTGCATGAGTGACTCCGACCAACTTCTGGTGTTAACGGACCCTTAATTCTGTCAGATGGAGACCTTTTCATCTTCTCAGGACATCCACCAGGGGGCAGCGTCTGCAGGATCTCTGAAGGGTGGAAACACCTCGATCCTGAAACCAAAATGAAAAAGACAAATCCCGCCTTTCCAGGGTTGAAAATAGTAAAGGCAATATGTGTTAAAATAGGATAAAATATGTCAAAATGCAATTTACTTCATCGGGGGGCACCAATATAGAGAGCCCCCCTAAAACCCAAGTGTGCCTTAAACACACTGTCGACGATGGATTTTAAGGGGGCTCTCTAGATTGGTGCCCCTGACAAAGGGAAAAATATGTTAAAATTAAACAAACTAATACACAGTGCCGGTTCTGTCGTTAACCCCTGGATTGCTGGGACTTCTTTTCTCATTTTGGTTTCACTTTCTTAAAAGAATTATGTTCCCCGTGGTAGGAGTGCGATGTTTACAGGCTGCAACAGCCAATCACAGACCTCCGCGCTCTAACATTGAGAGCTCTAATTGGTGCAGCAGCCTGTGACGTCCCAAGTACAGGCTGACTGCAGGGGGTTAAACACAGACTGGACACGGAGGATGGAGCTACGGCGCCCGACATGCGGAGAAGCCTGGAGAGCTGAGAACAAGCTTGTTCATTATGTTTTACTAGGAGGAGGTTTTATTTTTACAAAAAAGTATCCCCCCTCGGACGACCCCTTTAAATATATTAATTAAAAAAAATAACTTTAAATGTTAAAAAAAATTTTTTTTAGCTTTTTACCCCCAATAATGGCACCAATAAAAACTACAGTTCGCCGCGCAAGAAACAAGCCCCCATACAGCCGTGTCAACAGAAAAATAAAAAAGTTATGGCTTTTAAAAAGTGGAGATGAAACTCTCCCTAAAATCGTTGCGTCCTCAACGCCAAAATAGGCCGTGTCCTTAAGGGGTTAAAATCTCAATCCATGTGAATGTGTCTTTGGTTCAAGTTTTAATCCCAGGAAACATGGGGTATCCCTGCCAGCCTAATAATCGCATGCATGCGGCAGCGACGTCATAGCTTATGATGTGCACCCTCTTCCCCACCACCACGGCGCCGGTGGCGGAGCGGAGGTGCACCTGCGCATCACCAAATAAATCTGTCTTGTAGCGCCCCCTTAAGATCTCTATACATTTTCAGGATAAAATGTAGCCTCTGTCCAAATATCAGCAAAGTCGCTTCAGCCATGAAAAGGTAACAAACAGACAGACAGGCAGACAGACGGACAGACAGACAGACGGAGCTACTGTCACATTTATAGTATTAGTATGGATATGGATTGCACCGTCCTCCTTGGGTCTTGTTATATCATTTTGCTACCATCTAGTGGTCATAGGAGATATGATGGCTCTATGACAACACATCTATGGGATAGCTTTCCTTATCTCTGCCACACCACTGCTGCCCTCTAGTGACCACTTAAGGATCAGCCTTCCTATAACATCACCCCAACCTCTGGGTGCTGGACTCTACAGCTTCCATAAAGCTAAAGGGACTGTGTAACGAGTCTTACTGAACCCCCAGCAGGGTAAGCACATACATGACAGCTGGGATGGCTACCCCCTCACATGAGTCTCCTCCTAGCCCATCTTTGTGCTCCTCTCTGCATACGTGCTCAGCTTGCCACTCCTCCTGGTCATTCTAGTTAAATCACATAGAGAGGGCCAAACAGAACAAACCCGCATGGCTCCTACTCCAAGCACCCTTCAATCAGCCTGGTCAATCACCCTCAGCATCCACCACGGAAGGTTTAACTACTTCTGACTCTTCTCCCCTTAAACGTATCAAAAAGATGTTCCAGGATGAATTACAATCAGCAGAATGTGATATATGGAAACAAATCTCAGATCTTGGAGAACGCACAGCTGATCCAGAACAAAAACACTGATGAAATAGTAGATGCCCTGGACCAGGAGCGGGCCAGATGGGATGACTATGCTGCCAGAGTGGATGCCTGGGACCAGGAGCGGGCCAGATGGGATGACTATGCTGCCAGAGTGGATGCCCTGGACCAGGAGCGGGCCAGATGGGATGACTATGCTGCCAGAGTGGATGCCCTGGACCAGGAGCGGGCCAGATGGGATGACTATGCTGCCAGAGTGGATGCCCTGGACCAGGAGTGGGCCAGATGGGATGACTATGCTGCCAGAGTGGATGCCCTGGACCAGGAGCGGGCCAAATGGGATGACTACGCTGCCAGAGTGGATGCTCATGAGCTCAAGTACGAGGACCTCAAGAACAGAAGCAGAAGGGCCAATTTTAGAATTCAGGGCTTACCTGAGACCATGGGTGTAACTATTGGGGATGCAGTTGCACCCGGGCCCAGAAGCCTTAGGGGGCCAATAAGGCCTTTCTTCTCCATATAGGGAGCACATTACTATGAATAAAGTATTATAGTTTGGGGCCCTGTTACAGGTTTTGCGTTGGGGCCCAGAAGAAGCTTCAAGTTACGCCTCTGCCTGAGACTAGTACTAATTTACAGGGAGCTGCTAGCAACCTCTTTCAGCTCTTCTTCCTTAGGTTGCACAAGACTCCTTCTGCCTAGACAGTATCCACAGGGATCTCTCCAACCCAGACCTGCCCTGGGATATTATTCTAAAACTCCATTCTGTTTGCAGCTCTATCTACCCTTCCAGCAGCACCTTCTTCAGTTCTACTGTACTCTGATATAGTGCCCTCCACTCTGGCTAAGCAGTGAAGCCGGCAGTCTATCACTCTGGCACTTTAGAGAGCTAACATTGTAGTGACTGTGGATCTGAAACCACTGTGTCAACCTACTGTGTAGGTGAAGATCCGATCCAGCATGGCTGACAGCCAACCAGCATGGGAGGTAAGATATCAGATGAAAAACCCCCATATACGGATGGAAACTAGGGAATGTATCTTGCCCTGAACTGATAACCAGGAGAGGGAGACCCCTGCCTATAAGCGGAGCACTAGTCCTGATAAGGACGACCCCATGGTCTTTCTCTAGGTGCTGACTTACACTAGCGGGCCAGAACACCTATGGAACAAAAATAGAACAACACCAGGGAGTACAGAAACCAAGGAGGAACAAGCTGACAAGGATAAACAAAGAAGCGGACAACGGGAACAACAGACTACAGAGTATGCAAACGAAAAACACAGAACACAAGCAGAATACAAGGTAACTGCTGAAGCAGCGGCTGGACATGAAGTGAAGGGAACAAACTCTTATCAACACTGCAGCAAGGTCTGAAATGCCCTGGGCAGCTATATAGGACAGTGATTAGAAAAGGAGCATCAGCTGAACAGGAGACCAGAAGCTACTAACCCTAGAAGTGCTGAAAGAGTGAATATAAGCTCTGGGAACAGGGAGAATGGAACGACACCCATATTTACCAGACACAGAAGCAGAAGATTGTGTTTGAACAGTGCACCTAACTAACATAAGCTACAAATGGAACTTTCTTTTTGCCCTAGCAGCCACCATCAATCAAAGGCCATCTCCAGATCTCTTGATGACGGGAGATGTATTCTAGAGGATCCACTCTTCACCTAGACCTCAGCGACCACATGCTACTGGACAACAGTCTACAACCCATGTAGAGACCCGACAGTCCCTTAGATGAACTGCAGTGGCCTTCCAACCCAGTTACCTTCCATCTGACTAGTCTCGTTAAGTTCTACAAATTATTATCCCGACTTCTATTCATTGTTTATCATTATATTCAGCACTTATTCCTAGTGTAATACTGCATGAGTGAATCAGTGATGTCAGTTTCTGTATTACATGGTTATGATCGCCTATTCTCTCTGATGTAAGAGGGGTTTTGGCCAATCTAAAAATTAGATTCTTTCATTGAGTTTTCTATTATCTTGATGAAAGTCTTGGGGCTTTCCTTAATGTTTAGCTATACCATTAGGCCTGGCTCACATGAGCATGTGGGAACAGCGTATTCCGCACAGGTCTTGCATGCAGAATACATTGTACCATGAAATACACGTGCAAGAAAAATTGTCGCAAGTTCTGTCTTGACGCATAATGCGCTATCATACATGCCAAGATGGTACATAGCGATAACTGGCACGCAGCCAGTATACAATGCTGCATATGTATATCTCACAGCCTGCATGCTGCGAGATACGCTCATGTGAGCCCTGCCTTACTTGTTAGGATGGAGCTGAGGAACTTGTTGCTCTGCCCCATCCAGATTTGGAATGAGCCCCTTCTCAGTGACTACATTCTGTCTGGGCTGTTGTAGGTCTGTGGACCGTAATATACACTATTATGTTTTTATACAGCTAAGTTCTTGTACTTTCCTCTTATGGTTTACTGTTCTGAACTCACCATTTTCTGTCTCTGGGATTTCAGCTACTCCGGATTCTCTTCACAAACCATCATGATAGTCAACATCTCCCATAATGTTAGGGATTCAACTCGCCTTCTTGCAGAACCTCACACTCAGAGCGGACATTATTTGTCTCCAGGGGACCCACCAGGATATTATCAGTCCCAGTTTTCCCAAGTCTACTTCCCACGGTTCCCAGAAACAGCCGGCGGTTGTGATGCTATTATGTAACTCCCTTCCTACAACGACTGATGAGATGGAGTCAGATTCTCAGGGAGGACATGTTATTTTACGAGGCTTCCTTTACAACCAAGGCATCGCTTTACTGAATTTCGGGACCTTAATATGTGTTTTACCCCAACCCTGAAGCATACATCAGCGGGCGCCAGCAGTCTCTGTGCTCTGCACATTTCAGCACTAGAGCTGTCCACGGAAATCTTGCAGGGTTTAACTGCATGATGAGTGCAGCAAGCCCCAGAGATTTTCCGGGCATGCCACTAATAGAAAATATTGCAAGTGTTCTTCAATTATTGTAAATGGAACTACTGAGTTTATTAACTACACCACAAACAAAAAGTTCAAGATAGAGTCTTTCATTAATCGATCTTCTGATTTTGTGATTTATATGCTACAATGCTCCTGTCAAGTTCAATATATAGGACGCACTACACAAAACTTAAGGTTTAGAATCAATACACACAGATAAAACACCATCCACAGCTTCTGTAAACATAGTGTTCCTTTGAAATTTGGCACTGAAACACAATTGCAACTTTCTCTGCTTTCTCTGTATTAGAAATGGAACAAATTGAGGGGAAACTGATCACATTTGCCAATGACACAAAGCTAGGAGGGATAGCTAACACTAGAGAAGAGAGAAAGAGGGTTCAAAAAGATCTAGAAAAGTCTGAACAGCTTTAAAAATGAAAAAAAGCCCCCTTATTGAATTTATCTAGGGGTGTACTGTATATTTTGACCCCACGGTTTTTGAATTAATTCAAGCAAAGCAAAAGGAAAAAATTGTGATTTTCGTTTTTTTGGCAATTCTGTCATTTTAAAAACAGCTTTTTTTGTACAGCACACATATAAATGAAGACTTGCACCCCAAAATGGATCCCCCTGTTTCTCCCGTGTTCAGAGATATACCCATTGTGGCCCTAATCTTATGTGTGGATACACAACAGGGCCCAAAATGAAAGGAGTAGTCAGTGGCTTTCAGAACATAGATTTTGCTTGAAGTCCTTTTATTCCCCATTGCCCACTTGTAGAGCTCTTGAGCGCCCAAAACCATATAGAACCCCCATAAATGACCCCATTTTGAAAACTAGACCCTTTAACGAATTTATCTAGGGGTGTACTGCATATTTTGACCCCACAGTTTTTGAATGAATTCAAACAAAGCAAAAGGAAAAAATTGTGATTTTCGTTTTTTTGGCAATTCTGTCATTTTAAAAACATTTTTTTTTGTACAACACACACATGAATGAAGACTTGCACCCCAAAATGGATACCCCTGTTTGTCCTCTTTTTAGAAATATACATATTATGGCCCTAATCTTATGTCTGGATGCACAACGGGGCCCATAAATTTTGCTTGAAGGCCTTTTATGCCTCATTGCCCACTTGTAGAGCTCTTGTGCGCCCAAAACCATAGAGAACCCCTTCAAATGACCCCATTTTGAAAACCAGACCCCTTAACGAATTTATCTAGGGGTGTACTGTGTATTTTAACCCTACAATTTTTGAATAGATCTAAGCAAAGCAGTAGGAAAAAATTACGATTTTCATTTTTTGGGCAATTGCGTCAATTTAAAAACAGTTTTTTTTGTACAGCACACATATAAATGAAGACTTTCACCCCAAAATGGATATCCCTGTTTGTCCCGTGTTCAAAAACATACCCATTGTGGCTCTAATCTACTTACAGGACACATGGCTAGGCCTACAATGAAAGGAATACCCATTGGATTTCAGGGTACAACTGAATAAATTCCAGGTCCCATAGCCCACTTATAGAGCCATTGAGCGGCCAAAACTATAATTAACCCTCTCAAATGACCCCATTTTGAAAACTAGACCCCTTAACAAATTCATCTAGGGGTGTACTGCGTATTTTGACCCCACAGTATTTGAATGAATCTAAGCAAAGCAGAAGGAAAAAATTACGATTTTCAATTTTTTTGGCAATTTTTTCAATTTAAAAACAGTTTTTTTGTACAGTGTACATAGGAATGAAGACCTTCACCCCCAAATGGATACCCCCGTTTGTCCTGTGTTCAGAAACATACCCATTGTGGCCCCAATTTACTTACAGGACCCATGGCAAGGCCTATAAAAGAGGGAACACCCGTTGGATTGCAGGGCACAACTGAATAAATTCTAGGGGCCATTGCTCATTTGTACTGAATAAAAATTGACTCCCTAAAAATATCCCCCCCCCCCCCTCCGCGCCCTTTTTGCCGTTCCCCAAATCTTAGATAAAAGTAATAATGTGAACTGTGTGGTATTTCCGAAGACAGGGGTAATTACGGAGGCTGGTTGGAATGGGCACATGGGGCAATAAAACGGGGTATCCCCCCTCCTTCATGCGTTTTGGGGGTATTTCGTGACCTCAGTAGCGGGTATGGGGTGTAAAAAGTGGCGCTCTGTGAGTCTTCGTAAGCTTGCGGAGGTGTGGTGGTCTCACACAGAAGGCGCTCAACAAGCTGCTCCTGGAACTGCATGAACGCTAGCGTTCCCGGGGCTTCTTGTAAATTGCGTATTACAGGTAGCGTTCTGAATAACGCCGGGCTCACACAGCCGTAGGTGGAATCCGCTTGCGGAGGCTCGCAGCGCATCCCAGCTGTGAGCCCGGCTGTGACCCTGCGTACGGCCGCGTAATGTACTGCGCATAACTGCGTACTTACACGGGCGGTCATGCGCAGTACACCATTTTTTTCGTTTGTATTTCCCGCACCGTCGCCTAGCAATGACGCGGGTACCAGCAGCCCGTACATAATGTAGTTGCGTATGGGCTGCCGGTATATCTCCGCCCATGGAGCACAATGGGCTCTATGTTGCGGATATCTGCAGTAAAATAGAACCTGCTGCGTTCTCTTTTCTGCGAGTGGATTACGCAATTCCGACCCACTAATGTGAGCGGAATTGTGTAACCCAATGCCATTGATCTGCGTATTACTGCGGATCAGATGCATGCGGAATCCGTAATTCCTATCCGGTCATGTGAGACCAGCCTAAGGTAGATCGCTACTTTTTTTTTTCATGACGAGGCCACCCGTCACTGCTCCAGGCTCTCAGCGACCGTTGAAATATCCGGGCTCTTGGCTCAGCTTTGTAGCCAGGAGCAGGGAGAATTTAAATTATCCTGGCAATCTACAGCTTTTGCGCATGCGTCCGCCATTTTGGCGACGGGCGTGTGCGCAGAAGCTGGGGTAAGGTCCACGGATAAATCCGGGGGCCTTATGTATGTACTTTCATCCTCCCTCACGGATATGATCCGTGGGGGGAGATGAAACGTAAGCTTTTTTTAACTTTTTTAAACTTTTTAAAACTTTTTTTAAACTTTTTTAAAAACTTTTTTACACTTTTTTTTTTACTTTACATGATCACTGTTATCCGTTGGATAACAGTGATCATGTCCCCGTTGAAATCTTTCTGCTCCTGGCTACACATGGCAGCCAGAAGGGGACATTGGGTCCCGGGACAGCGGGACATCGGGGAGGACCGAGGTGAGTATTTTCACCTCCCCTCATGGATCCGATCCATAAGGGGAGGTGAAACTTTACTTTTTTTAAAACTATTTTTTTTAACTTTTCCGCGATCGCCGTTATTGATTGGATAACGGTGATCACGGTACCAGGGACCGCTCACCACGGTCCCCGCTGACATCTCCTGGCTCCCGGGCCTTCTGTGCATGCGGCTGATGTAATGCCACCTGGCGCGCATGCGCAGAAGCCCGACTTCGGGACCCGGAGACCGAGAACAGCAGGGAGCAGTGCGGCGGACGGGGGTGAGTAATTTCAGCAGCCCCCATGGATCCGATCCATGAGGGCAGCTGAATCTTTCACTTTTTAAAAACTTTTTTTAACTTTTATGCGATCGGCGCAGCCCGGGATGACAGCTCCATGCTGTCGGCTACCTGTGGGCACCGACAGCATGGAGCTGTCACGTCCAGAGCCTGGCATTAATCCTAAGAGAACGCATAATACTACGTCCTCTAGGATTAAAGCCCACTCAGGCAGGACATAGTTTCACGATGGGAACATCACTAAGGGGTTAAACAAAGGCTGACAAATATCTGTCTGAGATGATTTAGTGAACTTGCACAGAGCAGGGGGTTGGACCCAATGACCCTGGAGGTCCCTTCCAACTCTACCATTCTATGATTCTATGAAATGCCAGCTGATATCTCAGATAGACCTAGCACTCTCCAGAAATGAAAAATGTATTGGACTTACAGACTCAAGACCCTCTCCCCAACGGGTTAAAAAAATGAGGAACTAGAGAAGGTGTAAAACAGAAAACATCATTTATATATTTACTTTTACATCCATTATAAAAAACACCTCAGACGTTTATTAATCAATTCATTTATATAAATTATTTACAAATTCACTTATTTATTTTACACCCAACTGCCTTAAAAATACGGAATATAGATTTATCATTTTAGTTTTTTCGCCCATCCACCTGCTTCTGCCCTAGTAGTGTATATATATATATATAATCCTATATATGTCTTTTACACAGTTTTACAAATGCAGCCAAATACAATCTAGTATTCCTGCCCGTCTTTGTATTTCAATCTGTTAACCCCTTAACGACCAGCCCATAGTGTTTTTACGTCCTGCCCAAGTGGGCTTTATTCTCTGAGGACGTAAAAACGTGTCCTGCAGAGAATAAAGCCCCTTTGGCTCTGGACGTGACAGCTCCATGCTGTCGGTGCCCGCAGGTAGTCGACAGCATGGAGCTGTCATCCCGGGCTGCAGGGACACCCCCCCCCCCCCCGTCATTGCGATCGGCGCTATCCAATCGATAGCGCAGATCGCATAAAAGTTAAAAAAAAGTTGAAAGAAGTTAAAGAATCAGCTGCCCTGATGGATCAAATCCATCAGGGCAGCTGAAATTGCTCACCCCTGTCCACCGCACTGCTCCGCGCTCCCCAATTCCCCCCAATTAGCGGGTCGGAATTACGTAATCCATTCGCAGAAACAGAACACGGCATGCTATATTTTAACGCGGGTATCCACGACCTAGAGCCCATTGTGCTCTATGACCACAGATATACACGCAGCCCATATGCAAACACATTGTGAAGGGCTGCGGGTACCCGGGTCATCTCTAAGCGACAGCACGAGAAATACAAAACAAAAAACGGTGTACTGCGCATGACCGCCTGTGTGAGTAGGCAGTTATGCGCAGTACATTACGTGGCCGTAAGTAGGGTCACAGCCGGGCTCCCAGCTGGGATCCGCTGCAGGCCTCCGCAAGCGAATTCCCCATACTGCCGTGTGAGCCCGGCGTTATTCAGACCGCTACCTGTTATCCGTAATTTACAAGAAGCCCCCGGGAACGCTCGCCTTCATGCAGTTCCAGGAGCAGCTTGTTGAGCGCCTTCTGTGTGAGACTGCTGCACCGCAGCAAGATTATGGAGACTCAGAGCGCCACTTTTTACACCCCATCCCCGTCGCTGAGGTCACGAAATACCCCCAAAAAAGGGAGAGAGGACGACGGATGCACGGTTTTCTTGCCCCATGTGCCAATCCCAACCAGCCTCCGTAATTACCCCCATCTTTGGACATAAAATGCAGTTTATATTATTACTTTTATCTAATATTTAGGGAATGCTAAAAAAAAATGGGGATGGGGGGGAGGATTATTTTTAGGAAGTCAATTTTTTTTTCCGTATAAGTGGGCAATGGGGCTTGGAATTTATTCAGTTGTACCCTGAAATCCAGCAGGTATGGGTCCTGTAAGTAGATTAGGGCCACAATGGGTATTTTTCTGAACACGGGACTAACGGGGTATCCATTTTGCGGTGAACATCTTTATTTCCTAGTACACTGTACAAAAAAACTGTTTTTAAATTGAAAAAATTGCCAAAAAAATGAAAATCTTAATTTTTCCCTTCTGCTTTGCTTAGATTCATTCAAATACTGTGGGGTCAAAATACGCAGTACACCCCTAGAGGAATTCGTTAAGGGGTCTAGTTTTTAAAATTGGGTCATTTGTGGGGGTTCTCTATCGTTTTGGCCACTCAATGGCTTTACAAGTGGGCAATGGGACCTGGAATTTATTCCGTTGTACCCTGAAATCGAACGGGTGCTCCTTCCATTATAGGCCTAGCCAGGCGTCCTGTAAGTAGATTAGGGCTACAATGGGTATGTTTCTGAACACGGGACAAATGGGGGTATCCATTTTGGGGTGAATGTCTTCATTCCTATGTACACTGTACAAAAAAAACTGTTTTTAAATTGACAAAATTGCCGAAAAAATGAAAATCGTAATTTTTTCCTTCTGCTTTGCTAAGATTCATTCAAATACTGTGGGGTCAAAATACGCAGTATAACCCTAGATGAATTTGTTAAGGTGTCTAGTTTTGAAAATGGGGTCATTTGTGGGGGTTCTCTATCGTTTTGGCCGCTCAATGGCTCTACAAGTGGGCAATGGGGCCTGGAATTTATTCCGTTGTACCCTGAAATCCAACGGGTGCTCCTTCCATTATAGGCCTAGCCATGTTTCCTTTAAGTAGATTAGGGCCACAATGGGTATGTTTTTGAACACAGGACAAACTGGGGTATCCATTTTGGGGTGAAAGTCTTCATTCATGTGTGTGCTGTACAAAAAAAACTGCTTTTAAAATGACAGAATTTCCAAAAAAAATGAAAATCATAATTTTTTTTCCTTCTGCTTGGCTTAGATTCAATCAAAAACTGTGAAGTCAAAAAAGTCATTGTACCCCTAGATAAATTCGTTAAGGGGTCTACTTTTCAAAATGGGGTCATTTGTGGGGGTTCTCCATTGTTTTGGTCACTTAAGGGCTCTACAAGTGTGCAATAGTGCCTAAATCTCCTTCAAGCAAAATTTCTGTTCCGAAAGCCACCGGTTGCTCCTTTCATTTTGGGCCCCATTGTGCATACAGACGTAATACTAGGGCCACAATGGGTATGTTTATGAGCACAGGACAAACAGGGGTATCCATTTTGGGGTGCAAGTCTTCATTCATATATGTGCTGTACAAAAAAAAAGCTTTTAAAATGACAGAATTACCAAAAAAATGAAAATCACAATTTTTTTCCTTCTGCTTGGCTTAGAGTCATTCAAAAACTGTGAAGTCAAAAAAGTCATCATACCCCTAGATAAATTCGTTAAGGGGTCTACTTTTCAAAATGGGGTCACTTGTGGGGGTTCTCCATCGTTTTGGTCACTCAATGGCTCTACAAGTGGGCAATGGGGACTAAATCTTCCTCAAGCAAAATTTCTGTTCCAAAAGCCACCGGTTGCTTCTTTCATTTTGGGCCCCATTGTGCATACAGACGTAATACTAGGGCCACAATGGATATGTTTTTCAGCACGAGACAAACAGGCGTATCCATTCTGGGGTGCAAATCCTCATTTTCATGTGTACTATAGAAAAAAGTCCTGTTTTTAAAATGACATATTTGCAAAAATATGAAATTTTAGTTTTTCTCTTCTAAATTGCATTGACTCCTGGAAAAAAAACTGTGGGGTTAAAATACTAATGACGCCCCTCAGTGAATACGTTAAGGGGTGTAGTTTTTAAAATAGGGTCACTTGTGGGGGTATCTATCATTTTGACTCCTATGAGCCTTTCCAATCTTGGCTTGGTGTAGGAAAACAAAGTGTTCCTCAAAATGCTGAAAAGTAATGTTACATTTGTACGTCCCCTAAATGGTTTAAAAAAAAACGAAAGTTTTTCCAATGTGCGCCCAAAATAAAGTAAACGGATGGAAATATATATCTTAGGAAAAATTTCTATATTATGTTTGCACATATTTGAGATATTGCAGTTGGAAATGTGAAAAAATGACGATTTTTTCAAAATTTTCCCAAATTTGGCGCTTTTAATAAATAAACACAAATTCTATCGGTCTATTTTTTCCGCCTAAATGAAGTACAACATGTGGCGAAAAAACAATGTCAGAATCGCTTGGATATGCAAAACCTTTCTGGTATTTTTCCATGTTAAAGTGACACATGTCAGATTTGCAAAATTTGGCCTGGTCATTAAGGCACAAACAGGCTTGGTCACTAAGGGGTTAAAGAGATGTTGTAAGTCATTTCCATACTTTTTCCCCTTATCGTCTCCGTAACCAGCTTTTCAATCCCCGGCCTCACTCTTCTTCTGCTCCACAGCAGGTTCACCAGCATTCTGCCAGCCATTGTGCCCGCACTACATCTGCCTGAGCGCCACTCTACCATCCCAGCGTTCTGCCAGTGCAATGCCACACTTTCCTGCCCAATCTCAGTCTTAAATCCTCTCCGGGACGATGAGACCTTCATTTCCTGACTTGTCTGCCCAGCAGGACACGCGTCCAGGTGTTACTCCATACCCCTGACAGTAAGGGACTCCTCCAACACAGTCGGCCTTTGTTCATAGGACCTTCTAGGCACCTTCACCCAAATAATACTACCCATAGACCTTTCTGTATGACCTCGATATATTTATTAGACACATAGAATCAGAAACAATTGACTTGATTGCTATTTTTTGCTCATTGATAAATGTATTTGTAGTTATTAATTGCACAGGACTGACCAGCTGATTTGTATTTCCTGTTCGTGGATGTTTGTGCACACCCTGGATATACACCATTGTGTAATAAGGTTTTTGTTTCTGGGTTATAAAATGTCATTTTCTAATTGGTTTTATATAGAGATGAGCGAACGTACTCGTCCGAGCTTGATACTCGTTCGAGTATTAGCATGTTCGAGATGCTCGTTACTCGTGACGAGTACCACGCGATGTTCGAGTTACTTTCACTTTCATCTCTGAGACGTTAGCGCGCTTTTCTGGCCAATAGAAAGACAGGGAAGGCATTACAACTTCCCCCTGCGACGTTCAAGCCCTATACCACCCCCCTGCAGTGAGTGGCTGGCGAGATCAGGTGTCACCCGAGTATAAAAATCGGCCTCTCCTGCGGCTCGGCACAGATTTATTCTGACATAGAGGAGGGAAAGTGCTGTTGGTGCCGGAGCTGCTATAGGGAGAGTGTTAGGAGTATTTTAGGCTTCAAGAACCCCAACGGTCCTTCTTAGGGCCACATCTAACCGTGTGCAGTACTGTGGAGGCTGCTTTTTGCAGTGTTGCACATTTTTTTTTTGTATATCGGCCGTGCAGAGCATTGCGCCCTGCAGTATTATACATACTCCAGGACCAGTAGTGGTGGTGAGGCAGGGACAGAAGACATATATTGTGAGGCAGGGACAGAAGACATATATTGTGAGGCAGGGACAGAAGACATATTTATTGAATATAGGCAGTGGGCCTTTGCAAAAACATTTGGGGAAAAAAATCTATTTGGGCTGCCTGTGACTGTCCTCAGTGTTCTGGGTCTGTGCTGGGTGTAGCTGTCCTAATAATTCATACGCAGCCAGCTACGTGTTACAGCAGGCTTGCGCAAAATTATTTCCTGGCTCTGTGTTGGCTGTTACATCACATTCCAGTCCACAGTGCAACAGTCTGCAGTTATTTTACATACTCCAGGGCCAGTAGTGGTGACGCAGGGACAGAAGACATATTTATTGAATATAGGCAGTGGGCCTTTGCAAAAACATTTGGGGAAAAAAATCTATTTGGGCTGCCTGTGACTGTCCTCAGTGTACTGGGTCTGTGCTGGGTGTAGTTGTCCTCCTAATTCATACGCAGCCAGCTAAGTGTTACAGCAGGCTTGCGCAAAATTATTTCCTGGCGTTCCGTAAGCGAAGTCAGCCTCCAACCACAGGCCAATAAGCGGCACATTTAATCACAGCGTTCTGTTTCTGCACTACTGGTAATACAGCATGCTGAGGGGTAGGGGTAGGCCTAGAGGACGTGGACACGGGCGAGGATGCGGAGGCCCAAGTCAGGGTGTGGGCACAGGCCGAGCCAGTGCGGTGGCCAGGGGTAGAGGCAGGGCCAGACCGAATAATCCACCAACTGTTTCCCAAAGCGCCCCCTTGTGCCATGCCATCCTGCAGAGGTCAAGGTGCTCTACGGTGTGGCAGTTTTTCACAGAGACGCCTGGCGACCGACGAACAGTGGTGTGCAACCTTTGTCGCGCCAAGATCAGCTGGGGAGCCACCACCACCAGCATGCGCAGGCATATGATGGCCAAGCACCCCACAAGGTGGGACGAAGGCCGTTCACCGCCTCCGGTTTGCACCACTGCCTCTCCCCCTATGCCCCAACCTGCCACTGAGATCCAACCCCCCTCTGAGGACACAGGCACTACCGTCTCCTGGCCTGCACCCACACGCTCACCTCCGCTGTCCTCGGCCCCATCAAGCAATGTCTCTCAGCGCAGCGTCCAGACGTCGCTAGCGCCACTGTTTGAGCGCAAGCGCAAGTACGCCGCCACGCACCCGCACGCTCAAGCGTTAAATGTGCACATTGCCAAATTGATCAGCCTGGAGATGCTGCCGTATAGGCTTGTGGAAACGGAGGCTTTCAAAAGCATGATGGCGGCGGCGGCCCCGCGCTACTCAGTTCCCAGTTGCCACTACTTTTCCCGATGTGCCGTCCCAGCCCTGCACAACCACGTCTCCCGCAACATTGTACGCGCCCTCACCAACGCGGTTACTGCCAAGGTCCACTTAACAACAGACACGCGGACAAGCACAGGCGGGTAGGGCGACTATATCTCCCTGACGGCACATTGGGTGAATTTAGTGGAGGCTGGGACAGAGTCAGAGCCTGGGACCGCTCACGTCCTACCCACCCCCAGAATTGCGGGCCCCAGCTCGGTGGTGGTATCTGCGGCGGTGTATGCTTCCTCCACTAAACCACCCTCCTCCTCCTCCTCCTCCTACGCAACCTCTGTCTCGCAATCAAGATGTGTCAGCAGCAGCACGTCGCCAGCAGTCGGTGTCGCGGGGCACGGCAGCACAGCAGTGGGCAAGCGTCAGCAGGCCGTGCTGAAACTACTCAGCTTAGGAGAGAAGAGGCACACGGCCCACGAACTGCTGCAGGGTCTGACAGAGCAGACCGACCGCTGGCTTGCGCCACTGAGCCTCCAACCGGGCATGGTCGTGTGTGACAACGGCCGTAACCTGGTGGAGGCTCTGCAGCTCGGCAGCCTCACGCACGTGCCATGCCTGGCCCATGTCTTTAATTTGGTGGTTCAGCGCTTTCTGAAAAGCTACCCACACTTGTCATACCTGCTCGGAAAGGTGCGCCGGGTCAGCGCACATTTCCACAACTCCAAGACGGACGCTGCCACCCTGCGGACCCTGCAACATCGGTTTAATTTGCCAGTGCAGCGATTGCTGTGCGACGTGCCCACACGGTGGAACTCTACGCTCCACATGTTGGCCAGGCTCTATGAGCAGCGTAGAGCTATTGTGGAATACCAACTCCAACATGGGCAGCGTAGTGGGAGTCAGCCTCCTCAATTCTTTACAGAAGAGTGGGCCTGGTTGGCAGACATCTGCCAGGTCCTTGGAAACTTTGAGGAGTCTACCCAGATGGTGAGCGGCGATGCTGCAATCATTAGCGTCACCATTCCTCTGCTATGCCTCTTGAGAAGTTCCCTGCAAAGCATAAAGGCAGACGCTTTGCACTCGGAAACGGAGGCGTGGGAAGACAGTATGTCGCTGGATAGTCAGAGCACCCTCATGTCTATATCTCAGCGCGTTGAGGAGGAGGAGGGGGAGGAGCATGAGGAGGAGGGGGAAGAGACAGCTTGGCCCACTGCTGAGGGTACACATGCTGCTTGCCTGTCATCCTTTCAGCGTGTATGGCCAGAGGAGGAGGAGGAGGATCCTGAAAGTGATCTTCCTAGTGAGGACAGCCATGTGTTGCGTACAGGTACCCTGGCACACATGGCTGACTTCATGTTAGGATGCCTTTCTCGTGACCCTCGCGTTACACGCATTCTGGCCACTACGGATTACTGGGTGTACACACTGCTCGACCCACGGTATAAGGAGAACCTTTCCACTCTCATTCCCGAAGAGGAAAGGGCTTCCAGAATGATGCTATACCACAGGGCGCTGGTGGACAAACTGATGGTAAACTTCCCATCCGACAGCGCTAGTGGCAGTGTGAGGGTATATGTATATATTGCCAAATGTTTTTATGCTTTATACCTATATGCAAGTTCTATTCAATTCCAAATGAGAAAAAACTTATATGTTGCCTTACATCAGATATTCCAAAGGCCTTGCCAGGCGAAGACAAAATGTATCTTGAACACAAGAAGAATCGGACAAGGCCGCGTGTACTTGGCTGTTTTCCCAGAAGCCCATATCAAGATGTTCAACTATGCATCTGAATTTTCACTGTCTCAGGCCGGAAATCCGGACTTCCCATATATGGAGAATGCATGCTTGGCCGCTTTCTTAGAATTGAGTGGGTGATTCTTTGCACTGGAGTTAATTGAATACGTGATTTTCTGTACATAAGCCAGAGGTGCCATATCAAGATAACGACTGTTTTCACTGTCTCAGGCCGGAAATCCGGACTTCCCATATATGGTTATGAGCCCATCACCCATTCCTGGTGATGAGACAAAAGGGTATAAGATCTCATGTAATCTGTAATAAAGCGGGAAGCGCAGTCATGTCCCGTGTGAGAAACTATACCAGACCTCTGTGTGGTGTCTCTTCTTACCGCCGGCAGCGGGGCAAGTGGGGTGGGCCTGATTGGTGCTGTACTTAGAATTTTACCCTGACAATTTGGCGCCCAACGTGGGGCGACAAAGCCAGAGCCTACAACGCATTCCACCCGGATCCACGCCACGGAGGAGCCGTCCTGCTGCAAACCGAGCCTGATCAACTCACAGAACTCCAGGTAAGACCAGTATATATTTATGTTGTGTTTTACGCTGAGAGTCTTGCAGCGGGACTGACTATCTGTGGTTTGTGACCGGACGGGTTGGGTTAAGAGTTCTACACGGTAACTCGTGTGGGCTTCGGGTTTGCCGTCATGGACCACTGACCGTGATATGCGCACCAATAGGTCACCCAGAAACTAGTCTGTAGTTTATTTGTACTTTGAAGTCCGTAGCGTTTTAGCAATAGTAAAGGTTGTTTGTTGTATCTGCAGAATTTTTTTTTCTCTTTCTTTTCATTTAGTCTCACAAGAGAAGGGACCCTCGGTTGTTTTTCCAGTATATAAGGGGCTAACAATTTCAAAATTAAGAGGGATGCATTTTGTGAGACAGGCTTCATAGGAGAAGGGACCCTCGGTTGTTTTGCCGGTATATAAGGGGCTGACAATTTGAAAATTAAGAGGGATGCATTCTATGGAGCGTGTTATTATTATTATTGTTGTTGCTGTTCTAATATGCGTAAGATCTTATTAAAGAAGACAGAGCCCCTTATGGGCCGCCGCCGTGCGGATCAATTGGTGGAGGAGAGTTCCAATCTGTAAACTGTAAGAAAACTCTAATGAAAATGTGTGACACTGACCCGCACGGTAGATTACAAAAATGGTGTCTGGGATGAGGTCTTTAGGACCGAGAGGTGCCTTGGAAGATCAAGGTTTGCTAGAAAGTGCTGGAGGAGGAGGAGAGAGAGAGACAGTCAGAGAAAGTTGTATGTACACATTATTTGTTTAAGAAAGTATCCGTAAGTGAAATGTTGAAAAGTACAGTAAGTGATCAAGAGGGCGTCAGGAGAGTGTCTATTGAAGGTTATATTGGCAGCTAGGTAGGGAGAAAGTGCTGAAGGAACAAGCAAAGTCGAGAAGAAAGTTACAATGCATGTGATTTGTTGGCAGAGAGAGGAAAATGTGTATAATACAAGATAGATAATAGATATATATATATGTGTGTATATATGTATATACTGTATGTGCAAATAGTTAACTGAGCTTGCTTTTAGAAGAGAAGGTTTTGTTGACATGTAGCTGCGAGCTTGTGTTTAGTTTTCAAGGTCAAGAGATAACAAAAGCAGAAAGAATGCAATAATGACCCTGGATAATATCTCTGCTTGCTTAAATGGAATGAAAGCTTGAAATGAATTTCATTAATTATACTGTCTTAGTAGGCAGGAAATATAGCAATTTCTAAGGTATATTCTTACTTATACAGGGTTTGAAAATGAATGTTGCAAGGTCCCAGCATATGTGTTAATTATGAGTTCAAATGCAGGGAATAGTTAAGCTAAAACAATTCAGTCTGTGTTTCATATTCGTAGAGAGATAACAGATGTTTTGAAAAGGTGGGGGCTTTCAGACTTCACTTTTTGTTCAGGGTCAAATACAGAGAAAGAAAGACAAGGGGGGCTGAAAAATACCCACGCATTCTAAAATACTTCAGCGTTTAATACAGCATATAATAGCTTCAGTAAATAAGAAAGATAGAATGTCTCAGTCACTCAGCAAAATTTTTTCACATAATTTGTCAAAGATAGCGCTCATTCACAATCTCATCTCAATAGAATTATGTACTTTGTAACATTATAGCACTCACCTCAATGTTTTTCAACTGATGTATGTATGTTTGTCAAACTTTTTTTGCCTGTGCATCTGTATGTACTGGGACACCTTCAATAGGGGGTGACGGAGCAGACTTGAGAGCATGGATGGATGAGAGTTAATGACTGGGGATAAAAGTTCCTACCCCATGCATGGGACTTTGCTTGGTTGAGATGTGGACGTGTAGACTGTTAAAGGGGTGGTCTCGCGAAACCAAGTGGGGTTATACACTTCCGTATGGCCATATTAATGCACTTTGTAATATACATCGTGCATTAAATATGAGCCATACAGAAGTTATTCACTTACCTGCTCCGTTGCTAGCGTCCTCGTCTCCATGGTTCCGTCTAAATTCGCTGGCAGCTTGCTTTTTTAGACGCGCTTGCGCAGTCCGGTCTTCTCCTTTCAGCACGAGCTGCTTCAGTGTGCTCCCCGCTACAGCTCTTCTGCGCATGCGCAGATGAGCTGTCACTGCTCGGGAGCGCGCTGGAGCGGCCATTCTGCACCATCCTCTGTTAGAGGAAGGTGCAGAGCCGCCCAGCTGTCCGGAGAAGCCGCCCAGCTGTCCTGCCGTCCAGGTAAGTGATGGGCCGGGGGGGCTGCCGCTGCGCCGGGGGGGGGGGGGCTGTTGTCGCTGTCGCTGCGATGGGGGGGGCTGTCGCTGCGCCGGGGGGGGGGGGCTGCCGCTGCGATGGGGGGGCTGTCGCTAGGCCGGGGGAACTAGCGCTGGGCCAGGGGGGTAAGTGATGGGTCGGGGGTGATGTTCACTGACAGGTGAAGGCCCCGGAGCCCAGCGCTGGGCTCCGGGGCCTTCACCTGGGCTCCGGAACCTAGCGCTGGGCTCCGGAACCTAGCGCTGGGCTCCGGGGCCTTCACCTGGCCTCCGGAACCTAGCGCTGGGCTCCGGAACCTAGCGCTGGGCTCCGGGGCCTTCACCTGGGCTCCGGGGCCTTCACCTGGGCTGAGGGTCTAGCGCTGGGCCGGGAGCGTAGCGCTGGGGAGCCGGGGGCTAGCGCCGGTTACCTGCTGCCTGGCGGTGGGTGACTGGTCGGCGGCTGCGGGGCGTCTGGTCGGCGGTTGCGGGGCGTCTGGTCGGCGGCTGCGGGGCGTCTGGTCGGCGGCTGCGGGGCGTCCGGTTGCCATGGAGACACAGCTGGCAGCGTCTCGGGAGCGCGCACGTCGGGCTGCAGCGAGCGACGGGGAAAGAGCCGGCGGCCATCTTGGGGAAACTTTTATAAGTTGCTGAAACGCTGGAACGGTAAGTACAAACCAGCTAGGAAAGTCATTTACAGGGGTAATTAGTAATGTATGTTTAATTAGGGGGACTGGGCAAAAAAAAAAAATCACTGCTTCCTCGAGACATCTCCTTTAAGCTGAAATGAGCTGTGAAAAAAGACGCACGGAGCCAATATCGAAGGGGTGGAGCTAGATGATGTAATAGTACGTAGTAATGTTTCATCCCTCTTGTCCAAGGGAGGGCGTGAGGATCTTGAGCAGCTAGTAAAAGTTTTTTTTTTGTTTTTTTTTTTCTCTCTCAAATTTGATAAGACATTGCAGGCAGGAACAGACTAATAATGAATTCACTTAAAGGATATCACATTTCAAATATGAATAGATGTTTTGTAGGTTATTCTTCCCCGATGTAACTCATGTTTCTGCTATTGGTGCTAACATTTTACAGGCCTTATCTGCATCCATCAAATTTTTACAATGTTGTACTAACTTGAACCCGGCTACTATTTCTTCCAATTTGCGTACCCGGGTTCAAAGGGGGGGAGGAGAAGGCATAGGTGATCTAGGTATTGCAAGTCAGCCATTTTTAAATTCAGCCATTTTTAAATTTTTTGCAAGCCATTTTTAAATTTTTACATTTTTTGCAACAAGATTCTGATCTTTTTGAAATATAATACCAGCATGATTGTCTAGCATTGATGCAACAAGAAAATTTAAGTTTTAAAAAGTTACTGAAAGCCCTTGTTAATAATGCATATTTTGAGTTGTTTTTTATAGATGGTACCAGGGTGATTGACGACTCCACACTGGATATGCAGTGGTTACACAACAAGATGTCCTAAAAGCAGAATGTCTCCGCATGTCGCAGCACAGGAAGTGGAACTAAAGGCCCTCGCTGAGGCGTGTGGAGTGGTAGAAGGTAAGACGGCAAACATTTACACTGACTCCCGGTATGCATTTGGCATAGCTCATGATTACGGCCCAACATGGAAGGCCAGACAGTTTTTTACCTCAGCAGGACAGCCAATTAAGAATGGTGCAGCGGTGCAGTCTCACGGAGACCCTACTTCTACCTGACAAGGTGGAAAGCTCACACCAATTCCTACACCGGAGAAGCGAGAGGCAATGCCATCACAGACCACACAGCAAAGGCAGCGGCCCTCAAGCCGTGGAAGAAAAGAAGAAAAGAAGAATTTAACAATAACGTTGGACTTTGACTAAACCTTGGACTTTGATATGAACTTGGACTTTGATAATAACTTTGGACTTTGACTAAACCTTGGACTTTAATATGAACTTGGACTTTGATAAAAACTTGGACTTTGATAATAACTTTGGATTTTGATATACTAAAGACTTTACAGTTACAAGCCAGCAAGGAAGAAAAGGAAAAATGGACTAAAAAGGGACGGCGTATGGCGAACAGTCAACAGCACTTGCCTACCAAGATCCCTGTGCCTCATGATAGCCCAGCTGACGCACGGAAAGACGCACCTCTCAAAGCAGCAATGATGTCAACGCTTGAACAAGGACGAGTTGCTCCTGGGTTTTCTGTAGCTGCTGCATCATTTGTCCAATTTTGCATGATCTTTGCCGTAAAGCAAGAGGGCAGAAGTAAATTTGCCACATCACACTTGCCTGGACTACTCTACCCATTTCAGGGATTGCAAATTGGCTACATTCAGCTCCTACTTGTTGGGAAGTATGAATATGTGCTTGTTGTTGTTGATGTCTTTTCAGGTTGGAGACCTACTCTGTTACCAAAGTAAATAAGCAGGTAACCGCACAGAAGTTCATGAATGAGGTAATCCGCAGATATGGGGTACCGGAGGTAATTGAGTCAAACAAAGGTACACACTTCACAGGTGAAATAATACAACACATCATGTCTGCTCTGGGTATAATCCAGGCTTTTCACACACCCTACCATCCGCGGAGTAGTGGGAAAGTAGATACAAAAGGCAATAGAGGAAATGGGCAAATCATGAATTGAGTGTCTCCCATTAGTTTTTCTTTTTCTTAGGAGGGTACATGCCACAGTAGCCGAGTTTGGGGAATGATTTTCTTGTTAATTTTGTCATAGGCCTCTCCAAGGAATTGTCAATACTGTATTCTGCAGTCTCTGCTTTTCTCCCAGGTCCTACAGATGAGTGTCACAATCTGAAACCAGGTGACAGGGTCTATGTAAAAAAGTTTGAGAGAGAAACCCGGTTTGAATGTCCCTACCAGATGTTGTTCACCACCCCAACTGCAGTCAAGCTCGAAGGAAAGCCCACTTGGATCCACACCTCGCACTGGAAAAACTCATGATCCTGCATATCCTTTACATGCTATAATGTGGTACAATTCCTCTAACACACACCTTTGACTACTGTACACTAGCCCCCTGTTTCAGAACAAATTAATACAATCAAATGTGCAATATGAAGGCTACACTGAGGGTGAGAATCCAACACCGCATCGTGCTAAGAGGGAAGTTAACGCTCCAGGTGGTAACTTTGATCCACATGTATACATGGATGCAATAGGAGTGCCAAGGGGGGTGCCAGATTAATTTAATTCTAGAGATCAGGTTAAAGCAGGTTTTGAGTCCTTATTTGCTTTTGTCACTGTTAATAATAATGTAGATTGGATGAATTATATCTATTACAATCAGCAGAGGTTTGTAAACTACACCAGGGATGCTTTACAAGAGTTAGCTGACCAGTTAGGGCCCACTGCATCCATCGCGTTCCAAAATAGAGTGGCCGTGGATATGATTTTAGCAGAAAGAGGTGGGGTATGTAATTTCCTGTTTGTGTATTATCCCTTTGATCAAAGAGTATGAATAAGGGACTGAATAATGTGACACCAGCGTTTCCCTTGTTTGAAAAAGATGAAGAGCCAGTTCCGATAATGCCAACCAGATACGTTACCAGAAGAATGGAGAAATGTACTAGTACTGCGCCTGCCCCGGTCTCATAAGATGAATTGTCAGTGGAATTCCCATTTGCCTAGGGAAAGTGCAGAAGACCTTAGGTTCCGGCAAGGGCACACCCTGCGGGGTGTTAACTCGTACAGATAGAGGGTATGGATGCCCGGAAATAAGCCCAGGGAATCCATGGCCTCCTTCTGAGGTGAGGTAGGGATCCCCCCCTTTTAGGAGTAGGGACTTACGGGCAGTGGAGAAACCCTGATGCAAGGGAGAGGCGACCGAGGAAGAGTGCAAGGTCTGATGCTTGATCTCCATATAAGTTTTTAGGGGAGTTTGTGAGGGTATATGTATATATTGCCAAATGTTTTTTATGCTTTATACCTATATGCAAGTTCTATTCAATTCCAAATGAGAAAAAACTTATATGTTGCCTTACATCAGATATTCCAAAGGCCTTGCCAGGCGAAGACAAAATGTATCTTGAACACAAGAAGAATCGGACAAGGCCGCGTGTACTTGGCTGTTTTCCCAGAAGCCCATATCAAGATGTTCAACTATGCATCTGAATTTTCACTGTCTCAGGCCGGAAATCCGGACTTCCCATATATGGAGAATGCATGCTTGGCCGCTTTCTTAGAATTGAGTGGGTGATTCTTTGCACTGGAGTTAATTGAATACGTGATTTTCTGTACATAAGCCAGAGGCGCCGTAGCAAGATAACGACTGTTTTCACTGTCTCAGGCCGGAAATCTGGACTTCCCATATATGGTTATGAGCCCATCACCCATTCCTGGTGATGAGACAAAAGGGTATAAGATCTCATGTAATCTGTAATAAAGCGGGAAGCGCAGTCATGTCCCGTGTGAGAAACTATACCAGACCTCTGTGTGGTGTCTCTTCTTACCGCCGGCAGCGGAGCAAGTGGGGTGGGCCTGATTGGTGCTGTACTTAGAATTTTACCCTGACAGCAGAAGGCGCAGTTCTGAGGGCCAGGTAGCAGGGGAGGTGCAGAGATCAGGCAGCATGTACAGCGCAGGCAGGGGAACATTCTCCAAGGCCTTTGCCAGCTTTATGGCTCCCTAGCAAGACTGTGTCACCGGTCCCCAGTCAAGGCTGAGTTGGCGGGAGCACTGTAAAAGGATGGTGAGGGAGTACGTAGCCGATCGCACGACCGTCCTCGGTGACGCCTCTGTCCCCTACAACTACTGGGTGTCGAAGCTGGACACGTGGCCTGAACTCGCGCTGTATGCCCTGGAGGTGCTTGCTTGTCCTGCGGCTAGCGTCTTGTCAGAGAGGGTGTTTAGTGCGGCTGGGGGAATCATCACAGATAAGCGTACCCGCCTGTCAACCGACAGTGCCGACAGGCTTACACTCATCAAGATGAACAAAGCCTGGATTTCCCCAGACTTCTCTTCTTCACCAGCGGACAGCAGCGATACGTAAGCAATACGTAGGCTGCACCCGCGGATGGAAGCATCGTTCTCTATCAACGGGGACATTTTTGCTTCATCAATCTGTGTATAATATTCCTCCTCCTGTCCTCCTCCTGCTCCTCCTCCTGAAACCTGACGTAATCACGCCTAACGGGCAATTTTTCTTAGGCCCACAAGGCTCACTCATATAATTTTTGTAAACAATTTTTATACGTTTCAATTCTCATTAAAGCGTTGAAACTTTCACCTGAACCAATTTTTATTTTAACTGGGCTGCCTCCAGGCCTAGTTACCAATTAAGCCACATTAACCAAAGCGATTAATGGGTTTCACCTGCCCTCTTGGTTGGGCATGGGCAATTTTTCTGAGGTACATTAGTACTGTTGGTACACCAATTTTTGGGGGCCCTCGCCTGCAGTGTAATCCAATTAATTTTTAGCCCACCTGCATTACAGCTGACGTTACATCAGCTGTGATGGGCAATGCAATGGGATATATTTATGTACCGCCGGTCGGTTCCAGGGAGCCACCCATGCTGTGGGTCCACACGGAGTTGTAACTGCATGTGTCCACTTCTAAAGAACCCCAGTCTGACTGGGGCATGCAGTGTGGGCCAAAGCCCACTTGCATTAAACATGACATTACCTCAGCTGTGATGGGCACTGCAATGGGATACATTAATGTACAGCCTGTGGGTTCCAGGGAGCCACCCATGCTGTGGGTGCACACGGAATTCCCATTGCGGAGTTCTACCTGCCTGTGACTATTTATAAAAAAACGCAGTCTGACTGGGGCATGCAGACACCTTGACAGAATGAATAGTGTGTGGCACATAGGTTCCCCATTGCTATGCCCACGTGTGCAGCTCCTGATGGCGGTGGCACAGGATTATATTTCTCATTGCTTCTGTACAGCATTGTGGGCTATCGCCCCGCCCCTTTTAAAGAGGGTCGCTGCCTAGCCGTGCCAACCCTCTGCAGTGTGTGCCTGCAGTTCCTCCTCATGGCAGACGCACTTATAAATAGACATGAGGGTGGTGTGGCATGAGGGCAGCTGAAGGCTGCGCAGGGACAGTTTGGTGTGTGCTGTGGACACTGGGTCGTGCAGGGGGGGGTTGGGCAGCATGTAACCCAGGAGAAGTGGCAGCGGAGTGTCATGCAGGCAGTGATTGTGCTTTGTTGGAGGTAGTGTGGTGCTTAGCTAAGGTATGCCATGCTAATGAGGGCTTTTCAGAAGTAAAAGTTTTTGGGAGGGGGGGGCCCACTCTTGCCGCTATTGTGGCTTAATAGTCGGACCTGGGAACTTGAGATGCAGCCCAACATGTAGCCCCTCGCCTGCCCTATCCGTTGCTGTGTCGTTCCCATCACTTTCTTAAATTGCCCCGATTTTCACAAATGGAAACCTTAGCGAGCATCGGCGATATACAAAAATGCTCGGGTCGCCCATTGACTTCAATGGGGTTCGTTACTCGAAACGAACCCTCGAGCATCGCGAAAATTTCGTCCCGAGTAACGAGCACCCGAGCATTTTGGTGCTCGCTCATCTCTAGTTTTATCGTAAAAACCATGGAAAAAGTTTATTAAACTGCAAAAACTTAGTTTTTGCGGTCTGCACATTGAAAGGTTAAAAATGGCATATTTTCATTGAGGAAAATGACAAACTTTTGGGTTTCAGGTGATAAAACGATAAATAAACATTATATATCAAACTAACCATATATTTCAGCCAAAATGCTAAAATGGATGAAACAGAACCTAGAAATGTGCAGTTTTGTGAGATTTGCGACGGTGGGTCAGATGGCTTTCACGGATTAGTCCCCAAATGTAGCCCCCATCATGTTTTCATTGCAGTTTCCCTGGTGGAGACGTTCACATTGTAGGATGTCTTGATGAAAGCGCTCTCCTCACTCCTCTGAATAGGCACCCATTTTCTCCTTAAGTCTACACAGATGAGCGTCGGGGTTTGTACTTCTAAAGACCCCCTGAAGCCCATTGTGCTGTAGTTTTTCACCAGAGTCTCAACCAATTTCACATAGTTTTCAGCTTTATGATTTCCAAGGAAGCCTTTGACTACTTTAACAGAACTGATCCGTCTTCTTCTTCCTGCTCCTTGGGAAGGTTGGGAATCTCTTGACACTCAATAACTTTCTTGATTTGAGGTCCAACAAAATTGCCGGCTTTAACTTTTGCTTCTAAAAGATCTTGTAACTATCTGAATGCCGCTGATTCCTTGCGGTGACAAAGTGCTTCATGAGGTTTAGTTTGATGTACAAAGGTGACATCAGTACCTTTAGAGGGTCTACAAGTGGCCCCCATTTAATGTTATTCTTTCCCACACTGTACATTCAGGCCAATATCGTCTGCGGTCGTGCGCTCTAGTGTCTCTGCTATCCCAAAGACAGAGATAGCATGGAAACTTAGTGAACCCTCCTTGAAGACCCATCAAGAGGGCAACCATTCTGAAGTCTCCAATAACTTCCAAAACCATCTTCCTCAGATTTCAATGAATTAAGCAATATCCTCAAATTTTTGTAGTCTTCTTTAAGTTGAGCTGAATGGGCAAAAGGAAGAGAGGGATACTGGTTACCATCATGGAGTAATACTGCTTTAAGACTCTGACGATCTGTTGATGAAGAGGCGCCACTCACTAGGATCAAATAGAATTCCAAGTTCCCTAAACTAAGCGGTTACATCAGGACAAGAGGGCAGATCATCTTCACGGATGACGATGATGAACTTATGTGTTCCTATGGATTCCAAGGAGTTACAGTGAATTCAGGGATGTTCTATGGGAATCTGGAGGAACTCTGCACCTTACTGACTTCTGACACTCTGAGAAGAGGAAACACATATTTATCATTATCAAACTGATGGAACAGACGGACATTTGTATCATCGACTATTGTGCATCTAACGCCCATCAACAGAGAATATAGTGGGTGAATATTAGGATACGGAAATATTATAACATTATTGTGGCGCCACAAATACAGGGTTTCTGGAGTAAAACGACTCCTGTCACAGGAAGTACCACAACGAGACAGGAAATAACGATTTTAGACGAGGAACAGAAAATCTGCACATCTTGTTACTTGTTATTATAATGAATTAAAGACAGCTGACGATTAGAGATGAGCGAACCTACTCGGCCACACCCCTTTTTCGCCCGAGCGCCGCGATTTTCGAGTACTTCCGTACTCGGGCGAAAAGATTCGGGGGGCGCCGTGGGTGAGTGGGGGGTTGCAGCGGGGAGTGGGGGGGGAGAGGGAGAGAGAGAGGGCTCCCCCCTGTTCCCCGCTGCTACCCCCGGTTCTGCCACGCCTCCCCCCGCCCCCCGGCGCCCCCGAATCTTTTCACCGGAGTACTGAAGTACTCAAATATCGCGGTGCTCGATCGAGTAATTACTCGAAACGAGTAGGTTCGCTCATCTGTACCGACGATCTGATTTGTATCTTTTCCTGCTCATTGATGAATTCACGTATTTCATCCTTCCTTATTTATGGTTTTATCTTATTATGGTCACTTTGTAGGCCTTTATTTTATATGGATTTACAGAAACTTGTTTTTACCAATAAAGTGAATAAAGGAATGTTTTAGCCTCTTCTCTGCCAATATGAAGATAGCCGGACCTACATTACTGACCATATAATAGTCTCACCTACATTACTGACCATATAATAGTCTCACCTACATTACTGACCATATAATAGTCTCACCTACATTACTGACCATATAATAGTCTCACCTACATTACTGACCATATAATAGTCTCACCTACATTACTGACCATATAATAGTCTCACCTGCATTACTGACTATATAATAGTCTCACCTGCATTACTGACCATATAATAGTCTCACCGGCATTACTGACCATATAATAGTCTCACCTACATTACTGACTATATAATAGTCTCACCTGCATTACTGACCATATAATAGTCTCACCTACATTACTGACCATATAATAGTCTCACCTGCATTACTGACCATATAATAGTCTCACCTACGTTACTGACCATATAATAGTCTCACCTACATTACTGACCATATAATAGCCTCACCTACATTACTGACCATATAATAGTCTCACCTTCATTACTGACCATATAATAGTCTCACCTACATTACTGACTATATAATAGTCTCACCTACATTACTGACCATATAATAGTCTCACCTTCATTACTGACCATATAATAGTCTCACCTACATTACTGACCATATAATAGTCTCACCTACATTACTGACTATATAATAGTCTCACCTACATTACTGACCATATAATAGTCTCACCTGCATTACTGACCATATAATAGTCTCACCTACATTACTGACTATATAATAGTCTCACCTACATTACTGACCATATAATAGTCTCACCTGCATTACTGACATATAATAGTCTCACCTACATTACTGACTATATAATAGTCTCACCTGCATTACTGACCATATAATAGTCTCACCTACATTACTGACTATATAATAGTCTCACCTGCATTACTGACCATATAATAGTCTCACCTACATTACTGACCACATAATAGTCTCACCTACATTACTGACTATATAATAGCCTCATCTACATTACTGACTATATAATAGTCTCACCTACATTACTGACCATGTAATAGTCTCACCTACATTACTGACCATATAATAGTCTCACCTACATTGCTGACCATATAATAGTCTCACCTACATTACTGACCATATAATAGTCTCACCTGCATTACTGACCATATAATAGTCTCACCTACATTACTGACTATATAATAGTCTCACCTACATTACTGATCATATAATAGTCTCACCTGCATTACTGACCATATAATAGTCTCACCTACATTACTGACCATATAATAGTCTCACCTGCATTACTGACCATATAATAGTCTCACCTACATTACTGACCATATAATAGTCTCACCTACATTACTGACCATATAATAATCTCACCTACATTACTGACCATATAATAGTTTCACTTTCATTACTGACCATATAATAGTCTCACCTACATTACTGACCATATAATAGTCTCACCTACATTACTGACCATATAATAGTCTCACCTACATTACTGATCATATAATAGTCTCTCCTGCATTACTGACCATATAGTAGTCTCACCTACATTACTGACCATATAATAGTCTCACCTGCATTACTGACCATATAATAGTCTCACCTACATTACTGACCATATAATAGTCTCACCTACATTACTGACCATATAATAGTCTCACCTACATTACTGACCATATAATAATCTCACCTACATTACTGACCATATAATAGTTTCACTTTCATTACTGACCATATAATAGTCTCACCTACATTACTGACCATATAATAGTCTCACCTACATTACTGACCATATAATAGTCTTGAGAAGGTACAGGTCCATAAAATGGAAGAATCTGTCTCAAAATGGCCGCTAGATACAAAATAGAGCATTATAAGATGTAAATAAGCTTGTGTGTAGTGAAACAATAATAAAGCAGAAATAACTTGCAGAGCATGGCATTCGGTGCAATGTCTAATGATTTGTTTTTTTCTTTCTATTCATCCGAGAACATTTGCCTGGTACAGTCGCTATAAGAAGAGACTCCCCCACGTCCTGAGCTTTGGGAAAAGAGCAAATCGTGCTGATAAGACGCTGCGATCATCCAAACTCACAAGGGAGGAATAATCATTTGAAGGACATTTCACATATTTATTCTCACTGCGCTGATTGTTAAACAAAGCACAATTCTTGATGTTTTTCTAACCCAATGAAATTAACCCCATGACTAATGATGACATATTCCTTTCCTGTATTAGAACTATACTCAGTCAATAAACGCTCAGAGTACGTACGCCTTAAGCAGAGTGAGCTATATACTTGCCGTGGCTCTCTCTCCGTATCTGAGGAGAACTAAAAACCGACTCTTTGTGTGGTTCTTGGCCTCCGTGGTGCACTGGATACGAATTGATTTGGAACCCAAGGCTTGAAAGGTTAATGTGACCTAGCGGTCCTTAACAACTGGCGTAGTCGGCAGGATTATTGATTGACGCTGATGATAACCATTGGACTACGACACAGACCTGGATTGATGATATCAGCGGTGCCAAAGTCCAGGGACTGATCAACCCCATACAGCGCGGTAAGTCACATATATACATATATATGATGTCTACCGTGGTCTGTTTTGGCACGTTTGATTGTAGTCTGTCCTGCGGTCAGTCGTTATTTCAATGTACAATTGTTAAGCTGTCATCAATAGACATTGTTACCTCAGGTCTTGGGTAATCTTAAGTGACACCAAGGGACAGAATCGATAGATATAGGTACCTAAGTTGTTGTTGCAAATTTATTGTGTATTTAAAGATATCCATGAGTATAGGTTCCAGGGGGCGATTCTGACCTCCATTGGAAAAAGGGCTCGGATATTAGGTGTATTTAAAGATATCCATGAGTATAGGTTCCAGGGGGTGATTGAGCATAGGGCATCAGACATGAAAGTCTTTGAACATCACATGATTGAGCATAGGGCGTCAGACCTCCAGTGGAAAAAGGGCTCGGATATTAGAAACATGTTGAAGTTCTTTAAGAAGAAGTCCAGTGTTACTGGTCTCCTGGATCCTGTCCACTTGGTGTCATGTAGAGGAGGGAAGGAGTATGTGAAGAAGGTTAAGAAGTTATGTGAGATAGTGGGTATGCCGTCTGGTGGCAGGCTACAACCTGGATTGTGGTCAGAAATGTTGATTAAGTGTAGAGGGTCACTGAATGATGCTGGTTTATTGAAAGACACTGAAATGTGGCATAAGGTTTCTGTACAGTTGAAAGCTGAAGGTTATGAGGAAGTTGAATGGATTGAAGAACATGTAAAGTCTTACAAGTACCGTAAGCCTGTCAGACCGCCTCCATATGAGGGCTCTGATAAGACTGATGATGTTTCACATTGGATGTGCACAAGGTGTGGAATTCAAAACCCAGCATATGTGTTTATCTATGAGTCTAAATGCAGGGAATAGTTCATATTCACAGAGAGCTGACAGCCGTTTTACAAAGGTGGGGGCTGTCGGAGAAGGCTTGAAAAGTGTGTTAGCTGATAATGAAGGAATTTTAGTTAATAGACGATTGCTCAAGTTTACAGAGAAAGATGTTTCAGTAAGTGACGTACAGTTGAAGTAAGAAAGTTGCAATTTCAAGATGGCGATTATTCATATGCTTTGAGTTGAAGACAAAGGAAGGCAGCCCTTCTTCACCATCTGAGGGCACCGCCCCGGCCGTGTCATGGACGATGTTTTTCTCCCTTTGTCCTGCCCCTAGATGGCCGTGTTGTTATTGGGGCCAATACCAGTCGGTATATCTTGATACGTGTCTAGTATGTAGTATTCCTAGACCCTCCCGTCACCATCGCCCAGTCAGGCCACACCTTCGGTGGCCATTTCAGTGCCAGCCATGGCTCAACGGCCATTTTAGCATCTGTTGCAACAATACCTTCAGTTACCCCTCAGGTGTCATCTTAGCTCCGCAGCAGAAATGAGCTGGCCTCTGACCTCCCATCTATGTATGTTTTTACCCAGCATACCAATTCTTTGAACTGGAATGACGAGTGCCTTTTTCTGAATTTTGCATAGAAACATTCAAGTCCCCTCATCGCGCCTGCAAACAGCCTCCTCACGATTATCTGTTCTGCAGTCTGTGTTTAGCACCCCCATCCCAAGTAGGTTTGTGCTCAAAATTGCCCACAAATGTAGTTGTCGCGAGGAGGAACCTGGGGGCGAGTTCAGGCAGAATCTGTGAACTATGTGACAATTTGTATGTCTTAATGTCCTAACATTGTGTCATTGCTGTACGTGTTGTCCATTCCTCATAAGTCAGATACTGCTGAGAAGAAAGGTCACTATAGGTGCTAGGATCGCAGACGGCAGTAGAAAAGCTTACAGAACGAAGGAGAGGGTTAATGCTTGATCTATGAGAAGCCGCAGCTAGTCCGGAGCAGGTCCTCCCCCTTGTCTCCAATCTCCCCCCTTCCCTTTGTTTTTCTCTTCATCTAACTCTCAAGGCCAAAGATTAGAGCGGAGAACACTGGACAATTAATTAAGTTTGCTTGACTAGAATAGAACCCGTAATGAATCCAGTGAATCTTACTGTTTTTGCTGTTCTTTGTGTAAATGTCAGTTCTGTAATTGGTTGGACGTGTGCATAATTGCTAAATGTGTGTTCCTTTTATGGGAAATATTAGTGTTGTGGAATCTGTTGTACATCTCTAGTATTACAGACAGTTAAAGTTTGACTGATTCCAGGGAGAGGTGGTAGTGATTGAATGCATTTGTTTGCAAGATAAGGACAGTTGCATCATACGCGTTACGTCCTGTGTGAACTCTTACTAACATTTGAATGATATAATGTTATAAGAAGGAAGCGCTCACTGTTCAGATGACCATAGGTGGTATTGCATTAAAGGAAAATGCAATAGTAAATGAAGGTGTAGATCTTGAAGTCGAGATGACGTGTACCCAGTTCATGCAGGTAAAGTAGATACTGCAGAGAGGCTTGAGATGACCCCCAAACATATAAATGGTGGGGAAGATATATATAGAAAGAAAGGGAAAAAAAGAATCTCAGCGCTCAAGGAAAGGGTATCAATTAATGCAACTATGAAAAATGGATATAGTATTGAACTTACTTACTGTGATACGGACGCCTCCGTGAAGTAAGTTCAATACTATATCCATTTTTCATAGTTGCATTAATTGGTATCCTTTCCTTGAGCGCTGAGATTCTTTTTTTCCCTTTCTTTCTATATAACATTTGAATGAGAGAGACAGACTTGACCGCATGGATGGATGAGAGTTAATGACCCGTGTTCAGACTATGATAAATGTAAGATGTGTGATGCAGATATTGACTGGGGATACAAGTTTTTCTCCCCCCCCCCCCCCCCTTCTGCATATGCAGACTGTAAATTTCCAATGTGGATAGATGTTTGTAGATTATTCTGCCCTGATGTAATTCATGTCTCTGTTATTGACACTGATATCTTACAGGCCTTATCTGCATCCATCAAATTCTCACCAGATGGATCAGTACGGGTTGAGACCTCAGGTGCCGGTTCAGAAGAGTCTTGTAAACTAACTGCTCCAACAAACACCCCTCTTTTTCCAGTCCAGAAAAAACGCTGAAGGGTCAGCCAGACACCTACCGCATGTAGGCGCTGTGTGCTGTCGGCGCTGTGTGATGTAGGTGCTGTATGCCGATAATTTGGAAGCCTGCCAACAGGCCACAATTTCACTGTTAATTTTTCTTGCAGAAAATGGCTGTAAAGCCTCTAAAGACAAACTCCAGTCCTGCAAAATCTCTTGGGTCATTGTTTAGGCCTAGGAACTGGACATCTGACATAGGAACAAAAGGCTGTTCTCCAGGCCATACCTGTACCTATATGTATTGCCAAACCCCGCACCTTTCTGGGCCTTGTTTCATACTGCCGCCCATGAATCCACTCGGTTTCCTCTCTCATGCAACTACTCTATGACTGTCTTTCAATTATTCTTTTCTCTCTCACCTCTGAAGCAGCTCTCTAGTCTTGGGTATTCCCAACTACTCTTTACCCTTTACTCTTTTCTGTACTGAACTTTCTAGCCATGTGACGGCAGTGTTGACACAAAAGCACGGAGGACAACCACGGCCACTTGGATACTACTCAATGAGGGTGGATCCAGTGGCTCGAGGAGCTCCCTCATGTGTTTGTGCGGTGGCAGCAGTACATGCAATGGTTGACAAACCTTCTGAGTTGGTATTGGACTACACCCCCCCCCCCCCCCGCTCCCCCATTCCTTAGTGGTCCTCACCCCTTATGTCATTCGGAGCATACTCACGCAAGTGCAACCCAAGCACTTATCTCTGGCCTATCAGATCCGGCTACAATGTGCTCTTTTGAACCTGGCTACTCTTCTTTTAATTGAGTATCCTGGTTCACAGGGGGGAGGAGAAGGCATAGGTGATCTAGGTATTGCAGGTCAGCTATTTTTAAATTTTTAATTTTTTTTCTTTTCCTTCTTACAACAAGGTTATGATCTATTTGAAATAGAATACCAGCCTGATTGTCTAGCGGTAATTGGTGCAAGGGGTTTCAGAAGTGCCAATTCAGCTGGCAGAAACTGAACCGCTTGAGGTAATGTTTAAAGGGTTGCGATGCCTCACGCGCTTCCTTGTGCTGGAAGGTCCTGAAAGCATATTGAGAATTGCGTGATGGGACCCTTGGGATGTTGTATCAAACTTCACCTGTCCGGTGAGGCTCGTATACACCCCGGGTCTGAAAGTCACCCGACCTTATGTCGGATGGCAGCAGACCAAGCGACACCTCTCCCCGTCCTCACTCTTACGTACGCAGAGGAACAAGCTCTTAGCCCCCTTGGTCCGTCAGTACCCCCTGGCACATGTCCAGGAAGATGCAATTGCAGACACTGTCTCTTCTTTATGTTAACTGAAAGCCCTTGTTAATAATGCATATTCTGAGTTGTTTTTGTAGATGGTACCAGGGTGATTGACGACTCCACACTGGATATGCAGTGGTCACACAACAAGATGTCCTAAAAGCAGAATGCCTCCGCATGTCTCAGGACAGGAAGCGGAGTTACAGGCCCTCACTGAGGCGTGTGGAGTGGTAGAAGGTAAGACGGCAAACATTAACACTGACTCCCAGTATGCATTTGGCATAGCTCATGACTGCGGCCTAACATGGAAGGCCAGACAGCTTGTTACCTCAGCAGGACAGCCAATTAAGAATGGTGCAGCGGTGACAAAGTGGAAAGCTAATACCAATTCCTACAGCAGAGAAACAAGAGGCAACGCCATCACAGACCACACAGCAAAGGCAGCGGCCCTCTAGCCGTGGAAGAAAAGAAGAATTTAACAAACTTTGGACTTTGATACAAACTTTGGACTTTGATATGCTAAAGACTTTACAGTTACAAGCCAGCAAGGAAGAAAAAGACAAATGGACTAAATATGGGAGCAGCAGAAATGGGACGGTGAATGGCGAACAGTCAACAGAACTTGCCCACCACGGTCCCTGTGCCCCATGATGACCCAGCGAATGCACGGAAAGACACACCTACCGGGGGTCCAGAAGTCCGCCTTGAGGTCGTGTCCTCTGGCCTGCTCCGTCGCCTCCGGTGCCGTCCGACATGGCGTGCCCACAAGGGTCTGTCTGACTTTATCCCTGGTGATGTCGCCTCCTGTGGCTAGAAACGCGCTGACGCCAAAATCTGCGATCTGCACGGAGCCGTCTTCACCCAGGAGGATGCTTCCAGCCTTAACATCCCTGTGGATCTGGCCGTTCTTATGCAGGTACTCCAGGCCTTCTAGTACCTCCTTCAGCATGGTGGCGATGCTCGCCTCATCCAACACCCCGTTCAAAGCAGCAATGATGTCAACGCTTGAGCAAGGACGGGTGGCTCCTTGGTTTTCTGTAGCTGCTGCATCATTTGTCCAATTTTGCATGATCTTTGCCGTAAGCAACAGGGCAGAAGTAAATTTGCCACATAACACTTGCCTAGACCACTCTACCCATTTCAGGGATTGCAAATTGGCTACATTCAGCTCCCACTTGTTGGGAAGTATGAATACGTGCTTGTTGTTGATTTTTTTTTCAGGTTGGAGACCTACCCTGTTACCAAAGTAAATAAGCAGGTAATCGCACAGGAGCTGATGAATGAGGTAATCCGCAGATACGAGGTACCGGAAGTGATTGACTCAAACAAAGGTACAAATGTCACAGGTGAAATAATGCAATACATCATGTCTGCTTTGGGTATATTCCAGGCTTTTCACACACCCTACCGTCCACGGAGTAGTGGGAAAGTAGATCCATGGGCAATGAAGGAAACGGGCAAATCTTGAATTGAGTGTCTTCCATTAGTTTTTCTTTTTCTCCGGAGGATACATGCCACAGTAGCCAAGTTTGGGAAATGATTCTCTTGTTAATTTTGTCATAGGTCTCTCCAAGGAATTGTCAATAACGCATTCTGTGGTCTCTGCTTCTCTCTCAGGTCCTACAGACGAGCGTCACAATCTGAAACCAGGTGGCAGGTTTGATCCACATGTGTATATATATATATAGATGCAATCAGAGTGCCAAGGGGGGTGCCAGATGAGTTTAAAGCCAGGGATCAAGTTAAGGCCGGATTTGAGTCCCTGTTTGGAATAGTAACCATCAATAAGAATGTTTGTATATATATTACAACCAGCAGGAGTTCGTGAGCTATACAAGAGATGCACTTTAAGGGCTTGCTGATCAGTTGGGCCCCACGGCCACCATGGCTTTCCGGAACCGAGTGGCTCTGGATATGATGCTAGCCGAGAAAGGTGGTGTTTGTAAAATGATTGGTGAAACTTGCTGTACGAATATTCCAGATAATACAGGGCCCTCAGGTAAAGTGACTATCGCAATAAAGAAATTGGCCACATTGTCAGAAGAGCTGAAGCGTAATTCTGGGATAACTAACCCCTGGGATGAGTGGTTTGCATGGACCGGACAATGGAAACAATTCTTGATGCAGATAGGAATAGGGATTCTGGTTACTCTTGTCATACTCCTGCTACTTTCTGTCTGTATTGTGCCCTGCATAAAACGCTCCTGTGCTAAGCTTACAGATCAGATGGTACCTGTCGCCCCCATACATGTAGATGTAGAGACCCCAGGCTATATGCCTATGATACAACAGAGCGATTTGTCCCCTTATGGATCTGTCTCAGCAGAAGCAGGGGTGACCACTTTAGTCTCCCAGCCATTAGACTAGAGTAGCATGTGTGTTGTAAATCCCTTCTGTGTCCATCAGGTCTTCGCGTTTAGTTAGTTAGGATTAGTTGTTGGGGAAGGGATTAGCCCTTGGACAGCTGACCAACAATGATAGGTAGGGCATAGATCATAAACTAGAGATAGGGAAAGCAAACCTTACCCCGCCCAGTAGAAGTTATAAGGTATTGTTTATTTTGAGACAGTTTCTAGGGGGATTTGAGAAGGTACAGGTCCATAAAATGGAAGAATCTGTCTCAAAATGGCCGCTAGATACAAAATAGAGCATTATAAGATGTAAATAAGCTTGTGTGTAGTGAAACAATAATAAAGCAGAAATAACTTGCAGAGCATGGCATTCGGTGCAATGTCTAATGATTTGTTTTTTTCTTTCTATTCATCCGAGAACATTTGCCTGGTACAGTCGCTATCAGAAGAGACTCCCCCACGTCCTGAGCTTTGGGAAAAGAGCAAATCGTGCTGATAAGACGCTGCGATCCTCCAAACTCACAAGGGAGGAATAATCATTTGAAGGACATTTCACATATTTATTCTCACTGCGCTGATTGTTAAACAAAGCACAATTCTTGATGTTTTTCTAACCCAATGAAATTAACCCCATGACTAATGATGACGTATTCCTTTCCTGTATTAGAACTATACTCAGTCAATAAACGCTCAGAGTACGTACGCCTTAAGCAGAGTGAGCTATATATTTGCCGTGGCTCTCTCTCCGTATCTGAGGAGAACTAAAAACCGACTCTTTGTGTGGTTCTTGGCCTCCGTGGTGCACCGGATACGAATTGATTTGGAACCCAAGGCTTGAAAGGTTAATGTGACCTAGCGGTCCTTAACAGTCTCACCTACATTACTGACCATATAATAGTCTCACCTACATTACTGACCATATAATAGTCTCACCTGCATTACTAACCATATAATAGTCTCACCTACATTACTGATCATATAATAGTCTCACCTACATTACTGACCATATAATAGTCTCACCTGCATTACTAACTATATAATAGTCTCAACTACATTACTGACTATATAATAGTCTCACCTACATTACTGACCATATAATAGTCTCACCTACATTACTGACCATATAATAGTCTCACCTGCATTACTGACCATATAACAGTCTCACCTACATTACTGACCATATAATAGTCTCACCTACATTACTGACCATATAATAGTCTCACCTACATTACTGACCATATAATAGTCTCACCTACATTACTGACCATATAATAGTCTCACCTGCATTACTGACCATATAATAGTCTCACCTACATTACTGACTATATAATAGTCTCACCTACATTACTGACTATATAATAGTCTCACCTACATTACTGACCAATAGTCTCATCTACATTATTGACTATATAATAGTCTCATCTACATTACTGACCATATGATAGTCTCACCTACATTACTGACTATATAATAGTCTCACCTACACTACTGACCATATAATAGTCTCACCTACATTACTGACCATATAATAGTCTCACCTACATTACTGATCATATAATAGTCTCACCTACATTACTGACCATGTAATAGTCTCACCTACATTACTGACCATATAATAGTCTCATCTACATTATTGACTATATAATAGTCTCATCTACATTACTGACCATATAATAGTCTCACCTACATTACTGACCATATAATAGTCTCATCTACATTACTGACCATATAATAGTCTCACCTACATTACTGACTATATAATAGTCTCACCTACATTACTGACCATATAATAGTCTCACCTACATTACTGACTATATAATAGTCTCACCTACATTACTGATCATAAAATAGTCTCACCTGCATTACTGACCATATAATAGTCTCACCTACATTACTGGCTATATAATAGTCTCACCTACATTACTGACTATATAATAGTCTCACCTAAATTACTGACTATATAATAGTCTCACCTACATTACTGACTATATAATAGTCTCACCTACATTACTGACCATATAATAGTCTCACCTACATTACTGACTATATAATAGTCTCACCTACATTACTGACCATATAATAGTCTCACCTACATTACTGACTATATAATAGTCTCACCTGCCTTACTGACCATATAATAGTCTCACCTACATTACTGATCATAAAATAGTCTCACCTGCATTACTGACTATATAATAGTCTCACCTACATTACTGACAATATAATAGTCTCACCTACATTACTGACTATATAATAGTCTCACCTACATTACTGACCATATAATAGTCTCACCTACATTACTGACCATATAATAGTCTCACCTAAATTACTGACTATATAATAGTCTCACCTACATTACTGATCATAAAATAGTCTCACTTGCATTACTGACCATATAATAGTCTCACCTGCATTACTGACCATATAATAGTCTCACCTACATTACTGACTATATAATAGTCTCACCTACATTACTGACTATATAATAGTCTCACCTACATTACTGACCATATAATAGTCTCACCTACATTACTGACCATATAATAATCTCACCTACATTACTGACCATATAATAGTCTCACCTACATTACTGACTATATAATAGTCTCACCTACATTACTGATCATAAAATAGTCTCACCTGCATTACTGACTATATAATAGTCTCACCTACATTACTGACCATATAATAGTCTCACCTACATTACTGACTATATAATAGTCCCACCTACATTACTGACTATATAATAGTCTCACCTACATTACTGACCATATAATAGTCTCACCTACATTACTGACTATATAATAGTCTCACCTACATTACTGACTATATAATAGTCTCACCTGCCTTACTGACCATATAATAGTCTCACCTACATTACTGACTATATAATAGTCTCACCTACATTACTGACTATATAATAGTCTCACCTGCCTTACTGACCATATAATAGTCTCACCTACATTACTGATCATAAAATAGTCTCACCTGCAGTACTGACTATATAATAGTCTCACCTACATTACTGACCATATAATAGTCTCACCTACATTACTGACCATATAATAGTCTCACCTACATTACTGACCATATAATAGTCTCACCTACATTACTGATCATAAAATAGTCTCACCTGCATTACTGACTATATAATAGTCTCACCTACGTTACTGACTATATAATAGTCTCACCTACATTACTGACCATATAATAGTCTCACCTACATTACTGACCATATAATAGTCTCACCTACATTACTGACCATATAATAGTCTCACCTACATTACTGACTATATAATAGTCTCACCTACATTACTGACCATATAATAGTCTCACCTACATTACTGACCATATAATAGTCTCACCTACATTACTGACCATATAATAGTCTCACCTACATCACTGACCATATAATAGTCTCACCTACATTACTGACTATATAATAGTCTCACCTACATTACTGATCATAAAATAGTCTCACCTGCATTACTGACTATATAATAGTCTCACCTACGTTACTGACTATATAATAGTCTCACCTACATTACTGACCACATAATAGTCTCACCTACATTACTGACTATATAATAGTCTCACCTACATTACTGACCATATAATAGTCTCACCTACATTACTGACCATATAATAGTCTCACCTACATTACTGACCATATAATAGTCTCACCTACATTACTGACTATATAATAGTCTCACCTACATTACTGACTATATAATAGTCTCACCTACATTACTGACCATATAATAGTCTCACCTACATTACTGACTATATAATAGTCTCACCTACATTACTGACCATATAATAGTCTCACCTACATTACTGACCATATAATAGTCTCACCTACATTACTGACCATATAATAGTCTCACCTACATTACTGACCATATAAGAGTCCTACCTACATTACTGACCATATAATAGTCTCACCTGCATTACTGACCATATAATAGTCTCACCTACATTACTGACCATATAATAGTCTCACCTACATTACTGACCATATAATAGTCTCACCTACATTACTGACCATATAATAGTCTCACCTACATTACTGACTATATAATAGTCTCACCTACATTACTGATCATAAAATAGTCTCACCTGCATTACTGACTATATAATAGTCTCACCTACGTTACTGACTATATAATAGTCTCACCTACATTACTGACCACATAATAGTCTCACCTACATTACTGACTATATAATAGTCTCACCTACATTACTGACCATATAATAGTCTCACCTACATTACTGACCATATAATAGTCTCACCTACATTACTGACCATATAATAGTCTCACCTACATTACTGACTATATAATAGTCTCACCTACATTACTGACTATATAATAGTCTCACCTACATTACTGACCATATAATAGTCTCACCTACATTACTGACTATATAATAGTCTCACCTACATTACTGACCATATAATAGTCTCACCTACATTACTGACCATATAATAGTCTCACCTACATTACTGACCATATAATAGTCTCACCTACATTACTGACCATATAAGAGTCCTACCTACATTACTGACCATATAATAGTCTCACCTGCATTACTGACCATATAATAGTCTCACCTACATTACTGACCATATAATAGTCTCACCTACATTACTGACCATATAATAGTCTCACCTACATTACTGACCATATAATAGTCTCACCTACATTACTGACCATATAATAGTCTCACCTGCATTACTGACTATATAATAGTCTCACCTACATTACTGACCATATAATAGTCTCACCTGCATTACTGACCATATAATAGTCTCACCTACATTACTGACCATATAATAGTCTCACCTACATTACTGACCATATAATAGTCTCACCCACATTACTGACCATATAATAGTCTCACCTGCATTACTGACCATATAATAGTCTCACCTACATTACTGACTATATAATAGACTCAACTAAATCAGGTTTTTTATTTTTTTGGGATAATTGTAAATCTTCCTACATCTGTCATTAATTAACAATAGAATATTTATTTTTTTACTCTTCATTCCAGAAATGGGTCCATGTATGAGGGATAATAATAAAACAGAGATTGAGCTAATATACTCTTTGTAAAAAATAATCAAGCATCTAGACAAAGTTGTTGTTTTGTTGCAAAACTTGTCCTGCGGTTCCATCCCAGGCAGATCTGTAATGATGAGAGTTGTGATGATTAGATGAATAGTCTTGTCACCGGAGGTCCTACAAGTGGTTCCCCCCTTGGCCTATAAAAGGCTCTCGGAGGCCCCTTGTGTGTAGTGACCTCTTCTCACTACTCTGCTGTAGTGAACTGTCCGCCACCGGCCATTCTGAGCATGGTGTTAGGAGGTGTTGGGACCAGTGGATGTGTGAAGGCACACAAGGTGACTGAGCTAAGCACCCCCGCAGACCACTAGTAGAGAGGAGCGTCTGACCAGACTGTTAGGGGTTGTTGGACCAGTGGATGTGTGAGGGCACACAAGGTGACCGGGCTCAGGACGCCCCCTACAGACCACTAGTAGAGAGGAGCCTCTCACAAGACTGTTAGGAGGTGTTGGGACCAGTGGATATGTGAGGGCACCCAAGGTGACCGGGCTCAGGACGCCCCCTACAGACCATTAGTAGAGAGGAGCGTCTGACCAGACTGTTAGGAGGTGTTGGGACCAGTGGATGTGTGAGAGCACACAAGGTGACCGGGCTCAGGACGCCCCCTACAGACCACCAGTAGAGAGGAGCGTCTGACCAGACTGTTAGGGGGTGTTGGGACCAGTGGATAGGGGCACACAAGGTGACTGGGCTCAGGACGCCCCCTACAGACCATCAGTAGAGAGGAGCGTCTGACCAGACTGTTAGGAGGTATTGGGACCAGTGGATGTATGAGGGCACACAAGGTGACCGGGCTCAGGACGCCCCCTACAGACCACCAGTAGAGAGGAGCATCTGACCAGACTGTTAGGAGGTATTGGGACCAGTGGATATGTGAGGGCACACAAGGTGACCGGGCTCAGGACGCCCCCTACAGACCACCAGTAGAGTGCAGCATTTGACCAGACTGTTAAGAGGTGTTGGGACCAGTGGATATGTGAGGGCACACAAGGTGACCGGGCTCAGGACGCCCCCTACAGACCATCAGTAGAGTGCAGCATTTGACCAGACTGTTAAGAGGTGTTGGGACCAGTGGATATGTGAGGGCACACAAGGTGACCGGGCTCAGGACGCCCCCTACAGACCACCAGTAGAGAGGAGCATCTGACCAGACTGTTAGGAGGTACTGGGACCAATGGATATGTGAGGGCACACAAGGTGACCGGGCTCAGGACGCCCCCTACAGACCACCAGTAGAGAGGAGCATCTGACCAGACTGTTAGGAGGTACTGGGACCAATGGATATGTGAGGGCACACAAGGTGACCGGGCTCAGGACGCCCCCTACAGACCACCAGTAGAGAGGAGCATCTGACCAGACTGTTAGGGGGTGTTGGGACCAGTGGATGTGTGAAGGCACACAAGGTGACCGGGCTCAGGACGCCCCCTACAGACCACAAGTAGAGAGGAGCATCTGATCATCTGACAAGCACAACAGTTACAAATAATTAGAACATCATGTCCCATAGTACTGAATACGTTTCAAAGGGATGCTTCAAAATGTAATGGTTGAATAGCACTAATGCAGCTGTCATACCGCTCTCTCAGTGACACACAGAGATACATAAATAATGCCACAAAAGTTAGAAAGGACATAATAGTGCTTGGAAAGCGCACAAGAACCAGTGATGTGGTGACATTGCTTCTATGGACTCTCATCTATGTGTGCCTTCCAGAAGCCGTCAGGTTAATGCCTCCTACTCCAAGTAATAGGTGAGCTCCGTGTGGTGCAGAGTGTGAAAGCAGCAGAAATGCAGTCCTAAGCTCTTGCTCACAGCCTGAAGGTTGCGGGCTCATTCCCACTTGGTTCAGGTAACCGGCTCAAGGTTGACTCAGCCTTCCATCCTTCAGACATTGGTAAAATGAGATCCAGCTTGCTGGGGGGTAAAAGATGACTGGGGAAGGCAATGGCAAATTGCTCCACAATGTGACGTCACCCTAAAAGACTTTACCTTTACCTACCCCAAGTAATACATCAGGCAGCGCTGTTTCATCTTGGATTGTAATGGGCATCTGTAACAGATGCTCTGAAAATAACCCCCGCGCAGAAGTGAATGACTCCGTAGTGGATCAAACTTCCAGTCCACTCAATCACTGATTCGACTGATGGGGCCCGATAGCTTCCTGACGTCTACCAAATCAGCCTGGCTGCAGAGTCTTCCACTTCAGTGCAGCACCACACGTCCCAGGTAAGAAAGAAAGAAAACATTGTAGAGCACATCTGGCTATTTCTAGATGACACTATCCTACCAAAAAAGTGTTTGGGCTCCCATCAGTAGGACGGACCGTGTCTTATCAGCAGGTCATGTGACCTAAACCATCCTGCCAAAAGTCATTGGACACCTGAGCAAAACTTCAAAGCAGTATTTCCATATGTTCATACTTTGGCTCCTTTGGCCCCACATGACATTGGATACTCTCTGTGGCATACTTTCTACTATTGTCTTATGAATGCTGGCTGGTATTTCCCTGTATTCATCCTGCAAACGTCTGCCAAATTCTCTCATAGAAGATATATCGACCCGTCTGCAGTGGTGCGAGGAGCGTCATCATTGAACAGCTGAGCAATTGAAGAACATTCTATGGAGGGACAAATTACTCTACTTTATTTTCAGATCAAAGGGAATGTATCACCTGTGTTTTTTTACTAAATTAAAACCAAATTAAGAAACATTTTTCATTCTTATAATCGATTTTTATTTTCTAATTGTAGGTTTTTAATCATATTGTCTGCACATAACTATGGGGCGGCCATATTGTCTGAGCGGCTTTTAACATCATTTAGAGCTCAGGAATTACACCTTGTGGTCATTGAGGCCGGCGGTAGCAGCGCCGACCCTATTGAGAACATACAGTGAAGATCGAGATCCTCTGGCACAGCTGTGACAGGGGATTTCTTCATCTCCGCGGGGAGACCCCTCATCACTGAACACTGTGACAGGCATTGTCAGTGTCCAGTGACAAGGGGACTCCCCATGGGGATGAAGAATTCCCCTGTCACAGCTGTGGCACAGGAGCAGATGTTCTCCCACTGCTTTCAATTGTATCGGCGCTTCTGCAGCCTCATTGAAAGCAATGAACTACCGGCAACCCTTGCAGTGATTTTCAAGGAAGGGCTTTACATATAAGCCCTTCCCTGAAAATCATCCCTAGAATGTGTAAAAAACATATACTCTCCTCTCCGCCGCTGCCGGGGCTCAGGCGTGTCCAGCCGCTTGTCCTCCTGAACTGCTCTGAAGAGCTTTCAGCAGGAACATGCGGATTCCGCTGCAGATTTCACCGCACTCATCGAAAGGGGCGAAATCTACAATGAAATCTGCAATATAATTCAACACGCTGAGAATGTAAAACCCGCATGGCATGTCACCTTGTGTGGGCAATAAGACAAGCTGTCAATAACAGCAGCCTGGTATCGCCCTCGCCATCCATGCGGACGCCCCGTGGATGCCAGGCGTTTCAATGTGAAAACAGTCTTTCATCACTGCGGGGATGGAGGGAATCCCCTGCTGCAGCTGTTGCTGCCGCCGCAGAGGATTGCGGAGTTCTCCCATTGCTTTCAATGGGGCTGCGATGTCCGACCTCGCAGCTAGATACAACATGGTGCGATTTGTTTCCTGCATGGCATCACATCGCAATGCAGGAAATCATCACTCACGTGTTCAAATAATGGGGCTCATATTTGTGTGAGATTTGTGTATCTCGCAACGCACAAGGCTCGTACGATTTTCTTGTAATTGTGAAGGCAGCCTAATAGTGAATGACCCGTCCTGATAAGGATGCCCTCACACACATTCCCTGCGACCTATAGCAATAGAGTACCACCATACTTATCTTGGAGAGTTGCTGGATGAACCACAGGGCCCAGCAATGTTCACCTCCACCGACAGAAGGAGACTGCAAGAATTGTACTGCACAGAACCAAGGCAAGGTGGAAGTAAAAGCCCTCCCTAATTGTCCTCAGGTGTCCTCCAACCCCAACACCCCCATAACAAGACCTGCGCTACAGGAGACAAATGGAAAGAAATCCCAAACAACCAGCAAAGTCAAACTCAGTCCGACCCAACGGGAGCAATGCCAATAAGTGTAATACAAATGGAATACCGGCCTGCGATGCCTTACATTGAGGCTTTAGTCACATGGGCATTGGGATTTTCTGCCGTGTTTACTCGCCCATTCACGCGGTCGGGTGCGGTGTATATAAGCCACATCCTGGAATTCCTTCGGCCAGGAGCAGAGGGTTTAGCGCTACTAAACTCTCTCCGCGTCCCTCCCCCTCACTGCCTTGGCCAGCTGATCACAGCAATAGAAGCTCCCATAGCAGCCTATGGGAGCTGCCAGCAAAAGAAGCAGGAGGGAGTTTAGTAATACGAGTCATGCTAAACTCCCTCCCCTTTCTTTTCCCGGAAACTCCCATAAGCTGCCGGCAGATCGCGGCCAAGAGACAGGGCAAGACCTATCTTATCCGTCTGCGTGTATTAGGGGCGTCCTGAATCCGCAGCATATGCGCCATCTTATCTGGACGGCCGATTTTACGTACCAGAATTCGATGCTCAGATAGCGGTGATTTTCGGGCCGACGTTTTATGGCAGCAGAATAGCCGCCATAAGATGTTAGTGTGAATAAGGCCTCCGGCTGTATTTACACGGACGAGCGCGACGGATGTCAGTACATCTTACAGCGCACTCGTCTAACCTGCGATTTTCTGGGACGTGTAATGTGTTTCAGAGGTGAAAATGTACAATTCCCATCGGTCTGGATGTTTGTCACACAAGTAGATAAAAAGCATGTTGTTCCCATAGTTTACATGATGAACGCATTGTACTCACAGGCAGATCTCAACAAGAATCGCCCCAAATAGGACAGGTTGCGATCCTTCGATCTGCGGTCCTTGGTTCAAGGCAAACATGCCAAGTGTATATTAACCCAATGAGAATAATTGGATCTCTTCATGTGCGAGTTGTGTCCATCTGACAAACGGACAGAACGTGTGCCTGAATACCGCCAGGTAAACACAGCCGCAGCTTTTATTCACACCAGCGTTTTATTGCGCCAATTTTGCCGTGATGCGAAAAATAAAATGGGTAAATGAGGCGGCGCTCCTTGGGGTAGAGCCGGCAGATAAACTCTCCGAGAAGGGTAAAAGGCGTGGACTTACCTGGCGTGAGCGGGCCGGGCTGGGGGGGCAGTCCGCTACGCCTGGGGTTCCTGGGAGCGCTGGTAATATTATGGAGAGGGTCTTCCCAGTTCAGACCCCCCCTGGTCACACGGACATCCTGATGTTGGAGAGCGTCAGCGGGGGATTCCAGAATCCAGATTTGGTAGAAGAAACTAGTAGCAGAATAGATAAAAGGACCCCAGCGCTCCGGAAGCGCAGGAATTTGAGCGACTCTGATTGATAATCGTCCCGTGTAAATGGCGCCATTACTCTGCGCTCACAAAACGCCATTTCATGCAATAAAGCTTTATAATTAGATGTTTAATTAATATGGAAACTATTTCAAGCCATTAAAAATGTCCTATTCCAATCTGTAAACTGTTAGACCTGAATAGTCGGAGGTCAGTTTATAGCATTTACAGGTTTCCATAGAAGAAGTTATTAAGATGTAAACTTAAATGTGCGTGTGTTTTACCCCCTTAGTGACGGCCGATACACCTTATGGCGGCCTGTATCGGCGGTCTATGTATGAAGGGAGATCGCGGTGATCCGGAGGACCCCTTTAACCAATGACATTCTAGCATATCTAACTTTAATATGAAACTCTCTTAAAGCAACGGTGTATTCTGGCCTCAGCCAGTAAAGATTCATTGTATGACAAGTTGGACCATTCTCCAATATACTTCTTGGGTCAATTTCCTCTGATTTTAGGCCCTCTCCTTGCAGGGGTTCAGTGAAGCCTTTATTGTTTACCCCCAGTACATAACAATCTGTTCTGGTCACGTGACGGACATGCAAGGGGTCGGCTGGTTAGAAGAATCGGCCCTGTAATCCGCTCATGGACATGAGGCCTCAGACAGATTTACTTCTAGTTTTTATCCTATATTGTTCTGGATTTTATAAACTAAACTTTTATTTATAATTCTATGTAAACTGTGAAGGTTCTGGAACCAACCGTGTAACAACTATGATGTCACCAAGACCTACTGTGATGTCACCAGTATACAACAGCGGTGCTGGCCTCAGATTGGTCACTCACCAGTTGGATGTGACCGGTAAGTACTCCCTCATTACTCATGCTGCCCCCGGGGTTCTTCTCACTCCAGCGCTCTGCTCTCTGTTTAGCTCTTCCATCGTGGGAACAGCAAAATGGGAAGAAAAAGGCTGCCGTTTTTCAGCCCATAGAAATGTATCCAAACTCAAGTTCTTTAGCTTCAATCCGCTTCTGTATTTTGCGATTCTTTTTTTTTTTCTGTCATAGGAAACAGTTGGCGATTCAGACAAGAATCACCCAAAAATACGAAATGCTGCAGTTTTTCTATCTGGGACTCTCGGTACGAGAGGAAAAACATTACTAGTGTATAAAATACTGTTTTTTCTTGTGCGATTCTGTCTATATCCCAATCAGATAGAGAATCCCCCGTGTAAATACCTCCTTAGTGCGCGCCTATTTAACCCCTTAATGACATGGCCTACTTTGGGCTTAAGGACACAACAATTTTTGGCAGATTTTTTTCTCCATTTTTCAAAAGCCATAACTTTTTTATTTTTCCATCGATGGGCCGTATAAGGGCTTGATTTTTGCATGGCGAATGGTAGTTTTTATTTGTGCCATTTTTGGGTACATAGACTCTATTGTAAAACTTTTAAATTTTTTATGATAGCAAAGAGAGAAAACGCATCAATTCTGCCATAGATTTTGGTTTTTTTAACAGCGTTAGTCATGCAGCATAAATGCCACAATCCATTTTTTCTGCGGGTCGGTACGGTTACAACGATACCAAAATTCTTACATTTTTTTAAAGTTTTTCCTCTTTCCTGCAATAAAAACCCTTTTCTTCAGAATCTTTTTTTTTTTTTTTAATCAGTGCATTTAAAGTCCTGTAACTTTTTTATTTTTCCATGGACGGAGAAATGTGAGGGTGTATTTTTTTGCGAGACAAGCTGCAGTTTTTATTTGTACCATTTTGGGGTACATATGGCTTTTTTTGATCACTTTTATTGCGTTTTTTGGGAGGTAAAATACTAAAAGTCAACATTTTACCCCAGTTTTTTAGTCTTTTTTTTCACACTTTTAGCTGTGCAGGATTAAAAGCATGCTCATCTTATTGTATGCGTGGTTATGGACACCATGATACCAAATATGTGGGATTTTATTTTTTTATTTTATTTTTATGCTAATATGAGAACAAAAAAGGATTTCTTTTACATTTTTTTTTACATTTTTCTTTTTTATACATTATTTTTATCTTTTTTTTTACACCATTTGTGTCCCTCTGGGGGACTTGCATCATAGCACCAATGATTGCTATGATAAGGCATTGCTGGACTTCTCTCCTGCAATGCCTTATCGCTTGCTATAGCGATCATAGGCAGTTGTAATACAGGACGCCTGTAGGTGGCGTCCTGTTACCATGGCAATAAGGCGGGCTCTCCACGATTACATCGCAAGAGCCCAATGACGGTACAAAGGGAGCGCGCTCCCACTGTGAACCCTTCCCATGCCGCGATCTACATAGAAGGGGTTACAGAGGGGGTCGCATCTCCGATGCACCCCCGCTGTTGCAGCGGGAGGTTGGCTATCAGTGATAGCCGGCTCCCGCTGCCGGATAGCGCCAGATCTTTTCTGATCTCACGCTATCCACATGACATAAGGGTACCCCGCTGCCATGACGTACCCTTACGTCCTGTGGAGGGAAGGGGTTAATTAACATGTAAAATATTTTAGACCATTAAAAATGTCATATTAACGTATGTAAACTGTGACGGCTGCGGTTGTGGAACCAACCTGTGAAGGTTCTAGAACCAACCCTGTAACCACAGTGATGTCACTAAGATCTATTGTGATGTCACCAGTATACAGCAGCGGTGCTGGGCTCAGATCGGTCACTCACCAGTTGGATGTGACCGGTAAGTACTCCATCGTTACTCATGCGTCATTTTTACACCACAGAAATGTATTGGAAGTGAAGATCTTCAGTTTCAATCAGTTTCTCTATTTACCGTCTTCAATACGTTTTTTTACACTGCGACAAAAGTGCTGAAAAACGGAAGTGAACGGAAAGCATACTTTAATTTACCTTTCACTTCCCTGTTGGACGCTCCGTTCTGTAAGAATGAGCCGTGAGCTCAGCCGGCATGTGACCAATCAGCTGTTAGGGGCGCAGAGTTATTCTATAGAGTCATTGGACAGTTTAGTATTCGGATCTTATTACTATTATACAATGACATTGCTTAAGGCCTCTTTCACACGAACATCGCGGCGATATCGCGCCTGCGTTCACACGATTTTTGTGCAATATCATGGCGTTTTCTGGTGAAAACACTGAATTTGAGTAATCTCCCAGCCCTCCTCTCACCAATATGTATTCCAGCCATTCTAATGTCTCGTCTCATGTCTTCATTCTAGGTCTTTCTGTTGGGATCAGCATCGTATTATTGTACTCTGCTGCGCTTACGGTTAGCGAATTGTCCTGCGTACAACTAGAGGCAGTCCCATTTCACCCAGACTGCCCTCTGGTTTGCCCTCCAGGACATTGTACTATCTTGTACCCGGCATTTAACAACCATGCCGTTTTGGAGAAAATCCAAAAAATTCAATCTGCCCCAGATTTCAGGTGACGGAAATCTGCCGGGCGTCTTACCATCTCTGGACGAGCCGAGCATCAAGCTCAAGAAACATCAAGTCATCAAGGATGAGGCAGCCGTCCAATCCACCGAGGCCAACAACTTCAGCCTGCTGTCCCCCCTGCGCTCCAATGAGATCCGTGAGAGGTAAGTCAAGATTAACCCCTTCCACAATGCCATTTGGGGTTCATACGACCGTTTGATAGCTTGCTATTCATTGCGTATATTTCCTCTGACGGTGTTCACCATGCGGGATTAATAACGTTCAGAATATTAAATATCACTTTTGGGGACGCAGCGGTAATTTTTCATTTTTTGATTAGACAAATTGGAAAAGGTTTTTTTTAAAACTTAATATTTATTTTTTGTAAAAAGCACAACCCTTTTATTGTATCCCTCTATATATTTGTCTTTACCCCCCACCCCCCACCCCCCGGCCCCCCATAGGGGACAGAAAATGTGATCATTCATATAGTTTTATGCAGTACCATGGTATTGCATAATACTGTATTCTGATAGACCGTCCTCCAAGGCGTGCCGCAGGCATTTCTTGATAGACAATCATTTCTGTGTGCCGTCCATGTATGCTGCACATTGGGAAGGAGATAAAACAGAGTACTTGTCATATACCATATCGGTAGATCCAGAGCTGTGGTAGAAGTTACTACATCCTTAATGCCCAATCTGTCTCCACAGGAGCCACGGCAGCAGCGCTGTGCTCAGCGCTGAGGAGCTGGACAAGCACTTTCCAGACAGGCGGCTGAAGCTTTATATTGCCACATGGAACATGGAAGGCAAGGTAAGAATCACTGCAGAATACTTTCCGTGTCACATACGTGTAGCCTCACTGCAGTCTGGTAACTAGACCGGTAACCATGTCTCTCTAGTTTGTAATTCAGTATCACATTAGTCAGATCTTATCTTACCCTGGGCCAAAATCTTAGGACTCAAAACAGTTCTTACAGTCATTGCAAACTATCAATCTACATCATTACCCCCTATTCAAACTCTGCAGCGCTGGCCATAGTCTACATGAGTATCCCCTATCCCAAGTCTGCAGCGCTGACCATAGTCTACATGAGTATCCCCTATCCCAAGTCTGCAGCGCTGGCCATAGTCTACATGAGTATCTCCTATCCCAAGTCTGCAGCGCTGGCCATAGTCTATATGAGTATCCCTTATCCCAAGTCTGCAGCGCTGGCCATAGTCTACATGAGTATTCCCTATCCCAAGTCTGCAGCGCTGGCCATAGTCTACATGAGTATGCCCTATCCCAAGTCTGCAATGCTGGCCATAGTCTACATGAGTATCTCCTATCCCAAGTCTGCAGCGCTGGCCATAGTCTACATGAGTATCCCCTATTCCAAATCTGCAGCGCTGGCCATAATCTACATGAGTATCCCCTATCCCAAGTCTGCAGCGCTGGCCATAGTCTACATGAGTATCCCCTATCCCAAGTCTGCAGCGCTGGCCATAGTCTATATGAGTATCCCTTATCCCAAGTCTGCAGCGCTGGCCATAGTCTATATGAGTATCCCCTATCCCAAGTCTGCAGCGCTGGCCATAGTCTATATGAGTATCCCCTATCCCAAGTCTGCAGCGTTGGCCATAGTCTACATGAGTATCCCCTATCCCAAGTCTGCAGCGCTGGCCATAGTCTACATGAGTATCCCCTATCCCAAGTCTGCAGCGCTGGCCATAGTCTACATGAGTATCCCCTATCCCAAGTCTGCAGCGCTGGCCATAGTCTATATGAGTATCCCCTATCCCAAGTCTGCAGCGTTGGCCATAGTCTACATGAGTATCGCTTATCCCAAGTCTGCAGCGCTGACCATAGTCTACATGAGTATCCCCTATCCCAAGTCTGCAGCGCTGGCCATAGTCTACATGAGAATCTCCTATCCCAAGTCTGCAGCGCTGGCCATAGTCTACATAAGTATCTCCTATCCCAAGTCTGCAGCGCTGGCCATAGTCTACATGAGTATCCCCTATCCCAAATCTGCAGTGCTGGCCATAGTCTACATGAGTATCTCCTATCCCAAGTCTGCAGTGCTGGCCATAGTCTACATGAGTATCCCCTATCCCAAATCTGCAGCGCTGGCCATAGTCTACATGAGTATCCCCTATCCAAAGTCTGCAGCTCTGGCCACAGTCTAAATTAGTATCCCCTATCCCAAATCTGCAGCGCTGGCCATAATCTACATGAGTGTCCCATATCCCAAGTCTGCAGCGCTGGCCATAGTCTACATGAGTATCCCCTATCCCAAGTCTGCAGTGCTGGCCATAGTCTACATGAGTATCCCCTATTCAAACTCTGCAGCGCTGGCCATAGTCTACATGAGTATCCCCTATCCCAAGTCTGCAGCGCTGGCCATAGTCTACATGAGTATCCCCTATCCCAAGTCTGCAGCGCTGGCCATAGTCTATATGAGTATCCCTTATCCCAAGTCTGCAGCGCTGGCCATAGTCTACATGAGTATTCCCTATCCCAAGTCTGCAGCGCTGACCATAGTCTACATGAGTATCCCCTATCCCAAGTCTGCAGCGCTGGCCATAGTCTACATGAGTATCTCCTATCCCAAGTCTGCAGCGCTGGCCATAGTCTATATGAGTATCCCCTATCCCAAGTCTGCAGCGCTGGCCATAGTCTACATGAGTATCCCCTATCCCAAGTCTGCAGCGCTGACCATAGTCTACATGAGTATCCCCTATCCCAAGTCTGCAGCGCTGGCCATAGTCTACATGAGTATCTCCTATCCCAAGTCTGCAGCGCTGGCCATAGTCTATATGAGTATCCCTTATCCCAAGTCTGCAGCGCTGGCCATAGTCTACATGAGTATTCCCTATCCCAAGTCTGCAGCGCTGGCCATAGTCTACATGAGTATGCCCTATCCCAAGTCTGCAATGCTGGCCATAGTCTACATGAGTATCTCCTATCCCAAGTCTGCAGCGCTGGCCATAGTCTACATGAGTATCCCCTATTCCAAATCTGCAGCGCTGGCCATAATCTACATGAGTATCCCCTATCCCAAGTCTGCAGCGCTGGCCATAGTCTACATGAGTATCCCCTATCCCAAGTCTGCAGCGCTGGCCATAGTCTATATTAGTATCCCTTATCCCAAGTCTGCAGCGCTGGCCATAGTCTATATGAGTATCCCCTATCCCAAGTCTGCAGCGCTGGCCATAGTCTATATGAGTATCCCCTATCCCAAGTCTGCAGCGTTGGCCATAGTCTACATGAGTATCCCCTATCCCAAGTCTGCAGCGCTGGCCATAGTCTACATGAGTATCCCCTATCCCAAGTCTGCAGCGCTGGCCATAGTCTACATGAGTATCCCCTATCCCAAGTCTGCAGCTCTGGCCATAGTCTATATGAGTATCCCCTATCCCAAGTCTGCAGCGTTGGCCATAGTCTACATGAGTATCGCTTATCCCAAGTCTGCAGCGCTGACCATAGTCTACATGAGTATCCCCTATCCCAAGTCTGCAGCGCTGGCCATAGTCTACATGAGTATCTCCTATCCCAAGTCTGCAGCGCTGGCCATAGTCTACATAAGTATCTCCTATCCCAAGTCTGCAGCGCTGGCCATAGTCTACATGAGTATCCCCTATCCCAAATCTGCAGTGCTGGCCATAGTCTACATGAGTATCTCCTATCCCAAGTCTGCAGTGCTGGCCATAGTCTACATGAGTATCCCCTATCCCAAATCTGCAGCGCTGGCCATAGTCTACATGAGTATCCCCTATCCAAAGTCTGCAGCTCTGGCCACAGTCTAAATTAGTATCCCCTATCCCAAATCTGCAGCGCTGGCCATAATCTACATGAGTGTCCCATATCCCAAGTCTGCAGCGCTGGCCATAGTCTACATGAGTATCCCCTATCCCAAGTCTGCAGTGCTGGCCATAGTCTACATGAGTATCCCCTATTCAAACTCTGCAGCGCTGGCCATAGTCTACATGAGTATCCCCTATCCCAAGTCTGCAGCGCTGGCCATAGTCTACATGAGTATCCCCTATCCCAAGTCTGCAGCGCTGGCCATAGTCTATATGAGTATCCCTTATCCCAAGTCTGCAGCGCTGGCCATAGTCTACATGAGTATCCCCTATCCCAAGTCTGCAGCGCTGACCATAGTCTACATGAGTATCCCCTATCCCAAGTCTGCAGCGCTGGCCATAGTCTATATGAGTATCCCTTATCCCAAGTCTGCAGCGCTGGCCATAGTCTATATAAGTATCCCTTATCCCAAGTCTGCAGCGCTGGCCATAGTCTATATGAGTATCCCCTATCCCAAGTCTGCAGCGCTGGCCATAGTCTACATGAGTATCCCCTATCCCAAGTCTGCAGCGCTGGCCATAGTCTCCATGAGTATTCCCTATCCCAAGTCTGCAGCGCTGGCCATAGTCTAAATGAGTATCCCCTATCCCAAGTCTGCAGCGCTGGCCATAGTCTATATGAGTATCCCCTATCCCAAGTCTGCAGCGCTGGCCATAGTCTACATGAGTATCCCCTATCCCAAGTCTGCAGCGCTGGCCATAGTCTATATGAGTATCCCTTATCCCAAGTCTGCAGCGCTGGCCATAGTCTATATGAGTATCCCCTATCCCAAGTCTGCAGTGCTGGCCATAGTCTACATGAGTATCCCCTATCCCAAGTCTGCAGCGTTGGCCATAGTCTACATGAGTATCGCTTATCCCAAGTCTGCAGCGCTGACCATAGTCTACATGAGTATCCCCTATCCCAAGTCTGCAGCGCTGGCCATAGTCTCCATGAGTATCCCCTATCCCAAGTCTGCAGCGCTGGCCATAGTCTACATGAGTATCCCCTATCCCAAGTCTGCAGCGCTGACCATAGTCTACATGAGTATCCCCTATCCCAAGTCTGCAGCGCTGGCCATAGTCTACATGAGTATCCCCTATCCCAAGTCTGCAGCGCTGGCCATAGTCTACATGAGTATCTCCTATCCCAAGTCTGCAGCGCTGGCCATAGTCTATATGAGTATCCCTTATCCCAAGTCTGCAGCGCTGGCCATAGTCTATATGAGTATCCCTTATCCCAAGTCTGCAGCGCTGGCCATAGTCTATATGAGTATCCCCTATCCCAAGTCTGCAGCGCTGGCCATAGTCTACATGAGTATCCCCTATCCCAAGTCTGCAGCGCTGGCCATAGTCTCCATGAGTATTCCCTATCCCAAGTCTGCAGCGCTGGCCATAGTCTAAATGAGTATCCCCTATCCCAAGTCTGCAGCACTGGCCATAGTCTATATGAGTATCCCCTATCCCAAGTCTGCAGCGCTGGCCATAGTCTACATGAGTATCCCCTATCCCAAGTCTGCAGCGCTGGCCATAGTCTACATGAGTATCCCCTATCCCAAGTCTGCAGCTCTGGCCATAGTCTAAATTAGTATCCCCTATCCCAAGTCTGCAGCGCTGGCCATAATCTACATGAGTGTCCCATATCCCAAGTCTGCAGCGCTGGCCATAGTCTACATGAGTATCCCCTATCCCAAGTCTGCAGTGCTGGCCATAGTCTACATGAGTATCCCCTATTCAAACTCTGCAGCGCTGGCCATAGTCTACATGAGTATCCCCTATCCCAAGTCTGCAGCGCTGGCCATAGTCTACATGAGTATCTCCTATCCCAAGTCTGCAGCGCTGGCCATAGTCTATATGAGTATCCCTTATCCCAAGTCTGCAGCGCTGGCCATAGTCTACATGAGTATCCCCTATCCCAAGTCTGCAGCGCTGACCATAGTCTACATGAGTATCCCCTATCCCAAGTCTGCAGCGCTGGCCATAGTCTATATGAGTATCCCTTATCCCAAGTCTGCAGCGCTGGCCATAGTCTATATGAGTATCCCTTATCCCAAGTCTGCAGCGCTGGCCATAGTCTACATGAGTATCCCCTATCCCAAGTCTGCAGCGCTGGCCATAGTCTATATGAGTATCCCTTATCCCAAGTCTGCAGCGCTGGCCATAGTCTATATGAGTATCCCTTATCCCAAGTCTGCAGCGCTGGCCATAGTCTATATGAGTATCCCTTATCCCAAGTCTGCAGCGCTGGCCATAGTCTACATGAGTATCCCCTATCCCAAGTCTGCAGCACTGGCCATAGTCTACATGAGTATCCCCTATCCCAAGTCTGCAGCGCTGGCCATAGTCTACATGAGTATCCCCTATCCCAAGTCTGCAGCGCTGGCCATAGTCTACATGAGTATCCCCTATTCCAAATCTGCAGCGCTGGCCATAGTCTACATGAGTATTCCCTATCCCAAGTCTGCAGCGCTGGCCATAGTCTAAATGAGTATCCCCTATCCCAAGTCTGCAGCGCTGGCCATAGTCTATATGAGTATCCCCTATCCCAAGTCTGCAGCGCTGGCCATAGTCTACATGAGTATCCCCTATCCCAAGTCTGCAGCGCTGGCCATAGTCTACATGAGTATCCCCTATCCCAAGTCTGGAGCTCTGGCCATAGTCTAAATTAGTATCCCCTATCCCAAGTCTGCAGCGCTGGCCATAATCTACATGAGTGTCCCATATCCCAAGTCTGCAGCGCTGGCCATAGTCTACATGAGTATCCCCTATCCCAAGTCTGCAGCGCTGGCCATAGTCTATATGAGTATCCCTTATCCCAAGTCTGCAGCGCTGGCCATAGTCTACATGAGTATCCCCTATCCCAAGTCTGCAGCGCTGACCATAGTCTACATGAGTATCCCCTATCCCAAGTCTGCAGCGCTGGCCATAGTCTATATGAGTATCCCCTATCCCAAGTCTGCAGCGCTGACCATAGTCTACATAAGTATCCCCTATCCCAAGTCTGCAGCGCTGGCCATAGTCTATATGAGTATCCCTTATCCCAAGTCTGCAGCGCTGGCCATAGTCTATATGAGTATCCCTTATCCCAAGTCTGCAGCGCTGGCCATAGTCTACATGAGTATCCCCTATCCCAAGTCTGCAGCACTGGCCATAGTCTACATGAGTATCCCCTATCCCAAGTCTGCAGCACTGGCCATAGTCTATATGAGTATCCCTTATCCCAAGTCTGCAGCGCTGGCCATAGTCTACATGAGTATCCCCTATCCCAAGTCTGCAGCGCTGACCATAGTCTACATGAGTATCCCCTATCCCAAGTCTGCAGCGCTGGCCATAGTCTATATGAGTATCCCTTATCCCAAGTCTGCAGCGCTGGCCATAGTCTATATGAGTATCCCTTATCCCAAGTCTGCAGCGCTGGCCATAGTCTACATGAGTATCCCCTATCCCAAGTCTGCAGCACTGGCCATAGTCTATATGAGTATCCCCTATCCCAAGTCTGCAGCGCTGGCCATAGTCTACATGAGTATCCCCTATCCCAAGTCTGCAGCGCTGGCCATAGTCTCCATGAGTATTCCCTATCCCAAGTCTGCAGCGCTGGCCATAGTCTAAATGAGTATCCCCTATCCCAAGTCTGCAGCGCTGGCCATAGTCTATATGAGTATCCCCTATCCCAAGTCTGCAGCGCTGGCCATAGTCTACATGAGTATCCCCTATCCCAAGTCTGCAGCGCTGGCCATAGTCTCCATGAGTATTCCCTATCCCAAGTCTGCAGCGCTGGCCATAGTCTAAATGAGTATCCCCTATCCCAAGTCTGCAGCGCTGGCCATAGTCTATATGAGTATCCCCTATCCCAAGTCTGCAGCGCTGGCCATAGTCTACATGAGTATCCCCTATCCCAAGTCTGCAGCGCTGGCCATAGTCTCCATGAGTATTCCCTATCCCAAGTCTGCAGCGCTGGCCATAGTCTAAATGAGTATCCCCTATCCCAAGTCTGCAGCGCTGACCATAGTCTACATGAGTATTGTACCTACTGCAATCATTTTCTCACTTTCTATAAACAACGATTAAACATTGAAACAAGCAGGTACAATTATTTGTATGTCATGTAGAAGAGGACAGTTTGGTTGGCGCTTTGTGTACATGTTACTAATATCTGTCTCTTCTGAACAGAAATTCCCAAACAATCTAGAGGATCTGCTTCTTCCATCAGGTGACGATTACGGAAAAGACGTATATGTTATAGGCATCCAGGAAGGATACCCGAACCGGTAAGTCTTCTCAGACCTTAGATAGAACCTGTCATCACCTCTGAACACCATAAACCACGTTATAGGGCTCAGAAGGTAAGGGACCAGGGGAGATCACGGAGCAGTGCTTCATACTCACTGGGCACCCCGTTCCAGGGCTGTACCCCAGTTGGTGCCCACACTTCCCACAGCTATGACTGGCAGACAGAGACAATCTTCTCAGGGACCTAGCGTGGGAACCACCACCCAGTGAGTATGAAATGCAGCTCTCTGCACCCCCAGTCCCTCACCCCTGAGACCTATAATGTAACTATGGAACTCAAATGTCATGGCAGGTTCCCTTTAAAGTCTATATCTGCTGGTGGACTGCAGGACGACCAACTCAATGTTATTTGTCAACACCTTACAATCCCTACTGTAGCATCCTTCCTACCTTTTCCAATGTAGCCTCTGAGGTTATAGTGTAGAGCGCCTGACAGAGGAGCTCAGGCTCTTAACCTAATGTAATCTCTATTAATAACTATAATTTAATGTGTTTTCTTGCAGGCAAGAATGGGAACTAAAGTTACAGCAGACCCTCGGACCCCACTACGTCATGCATCACTCATCCGGGCATGGCGTTCTCTACCTCACCATCTTCATTCGTAGAGAACTCATCTGGTTTTGTTCCGGTATGATCATCTTTCTTTCCTTTATAGAGTTGGGGGTCCAATTATGACGATAACTTTAGTTGAGTCATTAGTGGGAATGCCTCATATGTGCCTTGTATGGTCTAGTTGGTAGAACTGCTTTCCTGAACGCCTCTTGATGATATGAAGTAATGGATATTGGAGAGATGACTCCATTGTTGCATAGCTTACGTTCTTCCACACGTCCATGGGTTATGTCTTATATTTCATCTCATTTCCATTAATATTAATGAGGCTTAACTGCAGTACCACACACAATCTGTGGGCTAGTGTGGCGCTGTTTTTGAAAAAAGGGAGACATGATTTTCTAAAATAAGCCCTTTAAGAAGAAACTGTTCTATGTAGTTCTCCTAACCACTGACCCTTCTTCCTATATTTAATTGTTCTATATAGAAGTGGAAAGCGCCCATGTGACAACCAGACGGTTCCACTATGTAAAAACCAAGGGAGCCCTGGGTGTGGCCTTCACGATATTCGGTACATCGTTCCTATTCATCACCACCCATCTCAGATGTAAGTATCTGCTCCCCATATATTACATGTAAAGTGCTGCTATGTGATGAGAACTGATATGAGATGATAGAAGGATTTGTGCTGGGAATGTTTTGTAAATTCCAGGAGTCACATTTACTAATATGTAGATTTTGTTGACAGTTGGAGCAGCTGAGAAAAGGATTGTGGACTATAAGGTCATCACTGAGGGTCTTCGCTTGCCTAGAAAACTTCCGGCCAGAACCTATTCCAGCGCCTGTGAGTACAAGTTATCAACCTGCAGCCTATGATTGTCTTCAACGCCTTCCCCATCATTGGGGGTCCGATCCTTCATGGAGTCTAATTATGGGGCTTGTTTATGTGATTCTACAGTTGACGTCACCACCCGCTTTGATCGGGTCTTTTGGTTCGGGGACCTCAATTACCAACTGAAAGAGGACCGGAAAACCGTGGAGTCTCTCCTCCAGAGCATCGAGGGAAGAGACATGAGCAGCCTTGTCAAGCTTGACTCGCTCAATGAAGCTAAGAGCAATGGTAAGTTTACATTCAGAAAAGTTTTATTAAACAAACAAAATACACATAAAATGTGAAACCCGTCATATATCCAGTATCCATCACACAGTATTATAGAAATACTGTATGAAACCCGTCATATATCCAGTATCCATCACACAGTATTATAGAAATACTGTATGAAAACCGTCATATATCCAGTATCCATCACACAGTATTATAGAAATACTGTATGAAACCCGTCATATATCCAGTATCCATCACACAGTATTATAGAAATACTGCATGAAACCCGTCATATATCCAGTATCCATCACACAGTATTATAGAAATACTGTATGAAACCCGTCATATATCCAGTATCCATCACACAGTATTATAGAAATACTGTATGAAACCCGTCATATATCCAGTATCCGTCACACAGTATTATAGAAATACTGTATGAAACCCGTCATATATCCAGTATACGTCACACAGTATTATAGAAATACTGTATGAAACCCGTCATATATCCAGTATACGTCACACAGTATTATAGAAATACTGTATGAAACCCGTCATATATCCAGTATACGTCACACAGTATTATAGAAATACTGTATGAAACCCGTCATATATCCAGTATACGTCACACAGTATTATAGAAATACTGTATGAAACCCGTCATATATCCAGTATACGTCACACAGTATTATAGAAATACTGTATGAAACCCGTCATATATCCAGTATACGTCACACAGTATTATAGAAATACTGTATGAAACCCGTCATATATCCAGTATCCATCACACAGTATTATAGAAATACTGTATGAAACCCATCATATATCCAGTATCCATCACACAGTATTATAGAAATACTGTATGGACATAAGCACACAAGAAGCCAAGAAACTCCAAAGGCTGAGCTATGTATTGTGCATAATATACAGGATGTAACTGAATGTGTCTGAAGAACATATTGGCCGGTCATATCCCTAAAAGGATTTAGGACCCCTATGATTAATTCATTGGCCAAGATATTGTATTAAAAAAATGCAGGAGTGTCCCTTTAAGGACTTCTGGCAGTCCGGTTTTGTACCCCAGAGAACAGTGGTATACTTACTAGTACACAGAGCGCTATCCATCCTTCACATCACACATACAGAATCAGATCCAATCACTGAACTGATGGGTAATATGCCCCCACATTCTTATGACCTTCTGAACATCAGATGCAATGTTTTTTTGGTATTTTTGCTGCTTCTTATACCGATCTCTTTCTTTTACCTCAAGGGTCCATATTTAAAGGATTTCACGAAGACACCATAAGATTCCATCCAACTTATAAATTTGATGTTGGCACCAATAATTATGACACCTCTGCAAAACAAAGAATCCCATCGTATACGGTAAGATCTCATCCAATGGTCTGCGGGGCTGGAGAGACAACAGAGTCCACGGAGAAGAGCCCAATTGTGTCAGTTGTAGCTGTATTGAGTTAATATGCTTCCAATAATAATTACTGATGGTGTATATTACTATGTGATCTCTACAGGACAGAGTGTTATACAAATGCCAACATGCTGGAGATGTGCAAGCCATAAGATACGACGCTTGCCCTATAATTAAAACATCGGACCACAAACCCGTGTATGGTGTCTTCGCAGTCAAGCTCAGGCCCAGCACAGATGAGTAAGTATGGTTTTCCTGTACATTATTGGCAGGATACTTTCAATGCTGGCCATTAGTACTGGGCATTATAACCAGAGTTCACACCTCTGGGCAGCTGGTTATACTCCTGGGTGTTACCTTTAACGTTATCATATGTCCTTCATCCATATATTTCTCCTTACAGCATCCCCTTGGCCGGAGGACAGTTTGCCCACAAGGTATATTCAGCGGCTATTAGTAAGAACGTCTGAATGTAGGGCCGTGCGGGAGAAGACAGCGAGGTAGGGTATTCCTATATATCATCCATATCATCTCATCAGTGTTCTCACTTAGGTATTCTCATATTGTGTATGTTCTTAGACCTTCTCCTTTATTGACATATCATTCTCTATTATGTCTTATGAGCAGGGAACAGGAATGTCCCACCAATCACGGTTTCCTGTAAGATCTGTCTTCTCCCCAAACCAACTTCCATGAGAACCAGCGCCTGGAAGTTGATGAGGATAGAGCTCTTCTTCATCAAGGTATCTAAGGATAATAAAATGCTTCTAGTAAAATAAGAGAAAAGACTTGGTTGGATTACATAGAAGTAATTGAGCACATTTGTATTTTCAGAGCCATATTCTCCTGAATCCATCACTGTTCAGCAGCAGATAACAGCGAGGTAGTGTATTCCTATATAACCCATGTTACCTAGTTAGGTGGTAGTAATAGCTATTTGTATATTATTATATGAGCTGTTGGGTATTTGCATATTGTGTATGTTCCTAGAATATCCCAATTAATGTATAATCCCCTTTTATGTCTTGTGAACAGGAAACAGGAATGTCCCATCAATCCAGGAAGATCCATTGTCTTCCACAACCCAATACGAGACCAACTTCCATCAGAGTGGGAGCCTGGAAGTTGATGATATTAAAGCTTCGATTCCAACCAGGTAACTAATGATCATCAACTCCAACCAGTAAAATAGGAAATTCATCTATTAAAACTGAATTACATGGAAGTAAATGATGATATTTGTTCTATTTTCCAGGACCAAGTTCTGCTGAGTCCATCAATATGCAGGTCTTATGTCTTGTGACCAGGAAACAGAAGCGTTCCATCAAACATGGTTTCCCAAATCATCTGTCTTCTCCCACAACTACATATGAAGTTCCATCTGACCTCACAGTATTGACAACTCACCTACCTGTTGCCAGTTTGCTCCACCAATCAGTGAATACTCTGTTGACGCATCCTAGGGACTCATAGCAGTAAAGGCCAGATCCCTCAAAAAGGGGGTAAAGGGTGAAAACCTGCAGTCCCTAGGAGCAGCTAACTAGAAAAGCCATCCCCACATTGTTTGCTCAACCAATCAGTGACTACTCTGGTGACGCACCCTAGGGACTCGTAGAAGTGAAGGCCAGATCCCTCAAAAAGAGGTTAAAGGGTGAAAACCTGCAGTCCCTAGGAGCAGCTAACCAGAAAAGCCAGCTCCAAGTTCTTTGCTCCACCAATCAGTGACTACTCTGGTGACGCACCCTAGGGACTCGTAGCAGTGAAGGCCTGATCCCTCAAAAAGGGGTTAAAGGGTGAAAACCTGCAGTCCCTAAGAGCACCTAACCAGAAAAGCCAGCTCCACGTTGTTTGCTCCTCCAATCAGTGGCTACTCTGGTGATGCACCCTAGGGACTCGTAGCAAATTCTGCCAAATTTTCACATAGAAGATGTATTGACCCGCCTACAGTGGTGCAAGGAGCGTCATCGTTGAACAGTTGAGCAATGAACGTCCTATAGAGTGACCAATCATGTTACTCTATTTTCAAATCAAAGAGAATGTATTACCTATGTTTTTTTTACTACATTAAAACCAGATTAAGAAACATTTTCCATTCTTGTAATTGATTGTCATTTACTAATTGTTGATTTTTTATTGCCTGCACAGGAGTATGGGGGCGGCCATCTTGTCTGACTGGCTTTTAACATCCTTTAGAGGTATGCTTTAAAGCAGCTTTATGAACCATAGACACAATGGATAGGAGAGGACCCACTCATTTTTATGGGAGAGTGTTGTGGGCATGCTCTGTGACCTGTACAGAGGTCATTTTGCAGGGATGGGGAGGAGGTGAGCTGTGACATCACCTTTTGTGAATAGTGAATCTGCATTATACAGAGATGTTACCACTCATTGTAATCCTGCTGCTGCTGATGATACGATTGCTGAATAGTTTCTGCTACAGTACAGGTAGTATCAGAATATTATTAAGCTTAGTGGTCAGTGTGAAAACGAAAGGATTTTAGGATCTTTTTAAATCGTGACATCTAAAATTAAAAAAAAAAATTTGCAAATATGTCAAACATAGAAACTTGATTAATATAGGCCAAATGCACATGGGCAGAAATTCCGCAGCGGGATTTCCCATAGATTTTCTGCCCGTGCCCGCTGCCATACGATTGCATTAGATAATTCAATTCTATGCAGACAGACGTGATTTGACCGCGTGAAAACTCGCACGGTAAACAAATCGCGATATGTCCTATTCCTGTCCAAGCCTCACAAAGGCTCGCACGGAAACGTCACTTGTGACACGCGGGCTCTGGTCTGCGCATGAGCGGCTGTGCGACAGCTGGTGCAGAGCAAAGCGAGAGCCGGGTCACTGCAGGGGCCTACTCACATCCCGCTGCAAGAATTTTCGCAGCGGGATCCGACAGCCCTCTGCAAGAGGCCTTAACCCCTTGAGCGGCGGGTTTCTTACCACCCTGTCAGACCCACCAGGGCAGGTTTTTTTTAAATAGGCCAATCCTTTAATTTCTACTAATTTTGCAGTCACGTTCCAAGAGCCATAACTTTTTCATTTCCCCACTGACAGCCATATGAGGGCTTGTTTTTTGTGGGACAAGTTGTATTTTTTAATGACATCATTTCTGCGTCTATATAATGTATTGCAGAACTTTTGTAGAAAATTTGTAGGGAAAAAAAGTAAATTGTGCCGTTTGTTTTCTGGATTTCATGTTTACGGTGTTCAGCATGCAGAATAAATAGTGTGATAACGATATTCTCTGAGTCACACGATTCCGGCGATACCACGTTTAGGGCGCCCACCCACTGGCGTTTGCGATTTCCGTGCGTTAAGAAACGCCGCGTTTTCGCGGCATTTTTCCCGCGTTTTCGCGGCGTTTCCATTAATTTCCATTGACTTTCATGGGTGCATTAGGAGAAAAATAAGGACACATATGCAACTGACAGTTCCTATGTTAAAAAACGCCACACAACGCAACGCAAAACGCCAGTGGGTGGGAGTACATTCAATTCTAATTGCACTTGAGAAAAAACGCAAAACGCAGAGAAACGCAAATCGCCAGTGGGTGGGCGCCCTTATACAGTTATTTTATGTTTTGCTATTTTTGTACATTTAAAACATTTTTTTTCTTAAATGTTTGCTTTTGTGTCGCCACATTCCAAGAGCCAGATTAATGTTATTTCCCATTGCCAGCGCTCTAGAAGGCCGTGGTTTTTGCGGGATGAAATCTAGTCTTCATTTATCTAATGTTTAGGAACATGTAAAATGGAGGCTGCTGTTAATACTCTGGGGACAATGGAGGCCGCTTATAATACAAGGGGACAATGGAGGCCACTGATAATACACGGGGGACAATGGAGGCTGCTGATAATACACGGGGAACAATGGAGGCCACTGATAATACACGGGGAACAATGGAGGCTGCTGATAATACACGGGGAACAATGGAGGCCACTGATAATACACGGGGAACAATGGAGGCTGCTGATAATATACAGGGGACAATGGAGGCTGCTGATAATACCAGGGGGGGGGGGGGAGGACAATGGAGGCTGCTGATAATACCGGGGGGGGGGGGGGGGGAGGACAATGGAGGCCGCTGATAATACACGGATGACAATGGAGGCTGCTGATAATACACAGAGACAATGGAGGCTGCTGATAATACATGGGGACAATGGAGGCTGCTGATAATACACGGGGGACAATGGAGGTTGCTGATAATACACAGGGGGCAATGGAGGCTGCTGATAATACACAAGGACAATGGAGGCTGCTGATAATACACGGGGAACAATGGAGGCTGCTGATAATACAAGGCGACAATGGAGGCTGCTGATAATACACAGGGGGCAATGGAGGCTGCTGATTATACGGGGGGGGGGAACAATGGAGGCTGCTGATAATACACGGGGAACAATGGAGGCTGCTGATAATACAAGGCGACAATGGAGGCTGCTGATACACGGGGGACAATGGAGGCTGCTGATTATACGGGGGGGAACAATGGAGGCTGCTGATAATACACGGGGGCCAATGGAGGCTGCTGATAATACAAAGGGGGCAATGGAGGCTGCTGATAATACACAGGGGACAATGGAGGTTGCTGATAATACACAGGTAACTATGGAGACTGATGATAATACACGGATGACAATGGAGGCTGCTGATAATACACGGGGACAATGGAGGCTGCTGATAATACACAGGGACAATGGAGGCTGCTGATAATACCCGGGGGGGGGAATGGAGGCTGCTGATAATACAAGGGGACAACAGAGGCTGCTGATAATACCGGGGAGGGGGGGGGGGGACAATGGAGGCTGCTGATAATACACGGGGACAATGGTGGCTGCTGATAATACAGGGGTGACAATGGAGGCTGCTGATAATACACGGGGACAATAGAGGCTGCTGATAATACATGGATGACAATGGAGTCTGCTGATAATACACGGGGACAATGGAGGCTGCTGATAATACACAGGGGGCAATAGAGACTGCTGATAATACACGGATGACAATGGAGTCTGCTGATAATACACGGGGACAATGGAGGCTGCTGATAATACACGGGGGACAATGGAGGCTGCTGATAATACACGGGGGACAATGGAGGCTGCTGATAATACCGGGGGGGGGGACAATGGAGGCTGCTGATAATACACGGGGACAATGGAGGCTGCTGATAATACATGGGGACAATGGAGGTTGCTGATAATACACGGGGGCCAATGGAGGTCGCTGATAATACACGGGGGGCAATAGAGGCTGCTGATAATACAAGGAGACAACAGAGGCTGCTGATAATACCGGGGAGGGGGGGGGGGGGGACAATGGAGGCTGCTGATAATACACGGGGACAATGGAGGCTGCTGATAATACAGGGGTGACAATGGAGGCTGCTGATAATACACGGGGACAATGGAGGCTGCTGATAATACACGGATGACAATGGAGTTTGCTGATAATACACGTGGGACAATGGAGGCTGCTGATAATACACAGGGGACAATGGAGGCTGCTGATAATACACAGGGGGCAATAGAGACTGCTGAAAATACATAGATGACAATGGAGTCTGCTGATAATACACGGGGACAATGGAGGCTGCTGATAATACAAGGCGACAATGGAGGCTGCTGATAATACCGGGGGGGGGGGGGACAATGGAGGCTGCTGATAATACATGGGGACAATGGAGGTTGCTGATAATATACGGGGGCCAATGGAGGTCGCTGATAAAACACGGGGGACAATGGAGGCTGCTGATAATACACAGGGGGGACAATGGAGGCTGCTGATAATACACAGGGGGGACAATGGAGGCTGCTGATAATACACGGAGACAATGGTGGCTGCTGATGATACACGTGAGACAATGGAGGCTGCTGATAATACACAGGTTATAATGGAGGCTGCTGATAATACACGGGGGACAATGGAGGCTGCTGATAATACACGGATGACAATGGAGTTTGCTGATAATACACGGGGACAATTGAGGCTGCTGATAATACACGGGGGACAATGGAGGCTGCTGATAATACACGGGGAACAATGGAGGCTGCTGATAATATACAGGGGACAATGGAGGCTGCTGATAATACCCGGGGGGGGGGGGAATGGAGGCTGCTGATAATACAAGGGGACAACAGAGGCTGCTGATAATACCGGGGAGGGGGGGGGGGACAATGGAGGCTGCTGATATTACACGGGGACAATGGTGGCTGCTGATAATACAGGGGTGACAATGGAGGCTGCTGATAATACACGGGGACAATAGAGGCTGCTGATAATACATGGATGACAATGGAGTCTGCTGATAATACACGGGGACAATGGAGGCTGCTGATAATACACAGGGGGCAATAGAGACTGCTGATAATACACGGATGACAATGGTGTCTGCTGATAATACACGGGGACAATGGAGGCTGCTGATAATACACGGGGGACAATGGAGGCTGCTGATAATACACGGGGGACAATGGAGGCTGCTGATAATACCGGGGGGGGGGGACAATGGAGGCTGCTGATAATACACGGGGACAATGGAGGTTGCTGATAATACACGGGGGCCAATGGGGGTCGCTGATAATACACGGGGGACAATGGAGGCTGCTGATAATACAAAGGGGGCAATGGAGGCTGCTGATAATACAAGGAGACAACAGAGGCTGCTGATAATACCGGGGAGGGGGGGGGGGACAATGGAGGCTGCTGATAATACACGGGGACAATGGAGGCTGCTGATAATACAGGGGTGACAATGGAGGCTGCTGATAATACACGGATGACAATGGAGTTTGCTGATAATACACGTGGGACAATGGAGGCTGCTGATAATACACAGGGGACAATGGAGGCTGCTGATAATACACAGGGGGCAATAGAGACTGCTGATAATACATAGATGACAATGGAGTCTGCTGATAATACACGGGGACAATGAAGGCTGCTGATAATACAAGGCGACAATGGAGGCTGCTGATAATACACGGGGGACAATGGAGGCTGCTGATAATACCGGGGGGGGGGACGGGACAATGGAGGCTGCTGATAATACATGGGGACAATGGAGGTTGCTGATAATATACGGGGGCCAATGGAGGTCGCTGATAAAACACGGGGGACAATGGAGGCTGCTGATAATACACGGATGACAATGGAGTTTGCTGATAATACACGTGGGACAATGGAGGCTGCTGATAATACACAGGGGGGACAATGGAGGCTGCTGATAATACACAGGGGGGACAATGGAGGCTGCTGATAATCCACGGAGACAATGGTGGCTGCTGATAATACACGGGGGACAATGGAGGCTGCTGATAATACCCGGGGGGGGGGGGGACAATGGAGGCTGCTGATAATACCGGGGGGGGGGACAATGGAGGCTGCTGATAATACACGGGGGACAATGGAGGCTGCTGATAATACACGGGGAACAATGGAGGCTGCTGATAATATACAGGGGACAATGGAGGCTGCTGATAATACCGGGGGGGAGGGGGGACAATGTAGGCTGCTGATAATACCGGGGAGGGGGGGGGCAATGGAGGCTGCTGATAATACACGGGGACAATGGAGGCTGCTGATAATACAGAGGTGACAATGGAGGCTGCTGATAGTACACGTGGGACAATGGAAGCCACTGATAATACACAGATTACAATGGAGTCTGCTGATAATACACGGGGACAATGGAGGCTGCTGATAATACACGGGGGACAATGGAGGCTGCTGATAATACACGGGGACAATAGAGGCTGCTGATAATACACGGATGACAATGGAGGCTGCTGATAATACACGGATGACAATGGAGGCTGCTGATAATACACGGGGGACAATGGAGGCTGCTGATAATACACAGGGGACAATGGAGGCTGCTGATAATACACAGGGGGCAATAGAGACTGCTGATAATACACAGATGACAATGGAGTCTGCTGATAATACACGGGGGCAATGGAGGCTGCTGATAATACAAGGCGACAATGGAGGCTGCTGATAATACACGGGGGACAATGGAGGCTGCTGATAATACACGGGGGACAATGGAGGCTGCTGATAATACCGGGGGGGGGGACAATGGAGGCTGCTGATAATACATGGGGACAATGGAGGGTGCTGATAATACACGGGGGCCAATGGAGGTCGCTGATAAAACACGGGGGACAATGGAGGCTGCTGATAATACACGGATGACAATGGTGGCTGCTGATGATACACGTGAGACAATGGAGGCTGCTGATAATACACAGGTGATAATGGAGGCTGCTGATAATACACGGGGGACAATGGAGGCTGCTGATAATACAGGGATGACAATGGAGTTTGCTGATAATACACGGGGACAATAGAGGCTGCTGATAATATACGGGGGACAATGGAGGCTGCTGATAATACACGGGGGACAATGGAGGCTGCTGATAATACACGGGGAACAATGGAGGCTGCTGATAATATACAGGGGACAATGGAGGCTGCTGATAATACCGGGGGGGAGGGGGGACAATGGAGGCTGCTGATAATACCGGGGAGGGGGGGGGGCAATGGAGGCTGCTGATAATACACGGGGACAATGGAGGCTGCTGATAATACAGAGGTGACAATGGAGGCTGCTGATAGTACACGTGGGACAATGGAAGCCACTGATAATACACAGATGACAATGGAGTCTGCTGATAATACACGGGGACAATGGAGGCTGCTGATAATACACGGGGGACAATGGAGGCTGCTGATAATACACGGGGACAATAGAGGCTGCTGATAATACACGGATGACAATGGAGTCTGCTGATAATACACGGGGACAATGGAGGCTGCTGATAATACACAGGGGGCAATAGAGACTGCTGATAATACACGGATGACAATGGAGTCTGCTGATAATACATGGGGATAATGGAGGCTGCTGATAATACAAGGCGACAATAGAGGCTGCTGATAATACACGGGGGACAATGGAGGCTGCTGATAATACCGGGGGTGGGGGGACAATGGAGGCTGCTGATAATACATGGGGACAATGGAGGTTGCTGATAATACACGGGGGACAATGAAGGCTGCTGATAATACAAAGGGGGCAATAGAGGCTGCTGATAATACACAAGGACAATGGAGGCTGCTGATAATACACAAGGACAATGGAGGTTGCTGATAATACACGTGGGACAATGGAGGCTGCTGATAATACAAAGGGGGCAATAGAGGCTGCTGATAATATACAAGGGTCAATGGAGGCTGCTGATAATACACAGGTAACTATGGAGACTGCTGATAACACACGGATGACAATGGAGGCTGCTGATAATACACGGGGACAATGGAGGCTGCTGATAATACACAGATGACAATGGAGTTTGCTGATAATACGCGTGGGACAATGGAGACTGCTGATAATACACGGGGACAATGGAGTCTGCTGATAATACACGGGGACAATGGAGGCTGCTGATAATACACGGGGGACAATGGAGGCTGCTGATAATACACGGGGACAATAGAGGCTGCTGATAATACACGGATGACAATGGAGGCTGCTGATAATACACGGATGACAATGGAGGCTGCTGATAATACACGGATGACATTGGAGTTTGCTGATAATACACGTGGGACAATGGAGGCTGCTGATAATACACAGGGGACAATGGAGGCTGCTGATAATACACAGGGGGCAATAGAGACTGCTGATAATACACAGATGACAATGGAGTCTGCTGATAATACATGGGGACAATGGAGGCTGCTGATAATACAAGGCGACAATGGAGGCTGCTGATAATACACGGGGGACAATGGAGGCTGCTGATAATACCGGGGGGGGGGGGGACAATGGAGGCTGCTGATAATACATGGGGACAATGGAGGTTGCTGATAATACACGGGGGCCAATGGAGGTCGCTGATAAAACACGGGGGACAATGGAGGCTGCTGATAATACACGGATGACAATGGTGGCTGCTGATGATACACGTGAGACAATGGAGGCTGCTGATAATACACAGGTGATAATGGAGGCTGCTGATAATACACGGGGGACAATGGAGGCTGCTGATAATACACGGATGACAATGGAGTTTGCTGATAATACACGGGGACAATAGAGGCTGCTGATAATACACGGGGGACAATGGAGGCTGCTGATAATACACGGGGGACAATGGAGGCTGCTGATAATACACGGGGAACAATGGAGGCTGCTGATAATATACAGGGGACAATGGAGGCTGCTGATAATACCGGGGGGGAGGGGGGACAATGGAGGCTGCTGATAATACCGGGGAGGGGGGGGGGGCAATGGAGGCTGCTGATAATACACGGGGACAATGGAGGCTGCTGATAATACAGAGGTGACAATGGAGGCTGCTGATAGTACACGTGGGACAATGGAAGCCACTGATAATACACAGATGACAATGGAGTCTGCTGATAATACACGGGGACAATGGAGGCTGCTGATAATACACGGGGGACAATGGAGGCTGCTGATAATACACGGGGACAATAGAGGCTGCTGATAATACACGGATGACAATGGAGTCTGCTGATAATACACGGGGACAATGGAGGCTGCTGATAATACACAGGGGGCAATAGAGACTGCTGATAATACACGGATGACAATGGAGTCTGCTGATAATACACGGGGACAATGGAGGCTGCTGATAATACATGGGGATAATGGAGGCTGCTGATAATACAAGGCGACAATAGAGGCTGCTGATAATACACGGGGGACAATGGAGGCTGCTGATAATACCGGGGGTGGGGGGACAATGGAGGCTGCTGATAATACATGGGGACAATGGAGGCTGCTGATAATACAAAGGGGGCAATAGAGGCTGCTGATAATACACAAGGACAATGGAGGCTGCTGATAATACACAAGGACAATGGAGGCTGCTGATAATACACAAGGACAATGGAGGTTGCTGATAATACACGTGGGACAATGGAGGCTGCTGATAATACAAAGGGGGCAATAGAGGCTGCTGATAATATACAAGGGTCAATGGAGGCTGCTGATAATACACAGGTAACTATGGAGACTGCTGATAACACACGGATGACAATGGAGGCTGCTGATAATACAAAGGGGGCAATAGAGGCTGCTGATAATACACAAGGACAATGGAGGCTGCTGATAATACACAAGGACAATGGAGGCTGCTGATAATACACAAGGACAATGGAGGTTGCTGATAATACACGTGGGACAATGGAGGCTGCTGATAATACAAAGGGGGCAATAGAGGCTGCTGATAATATACAAGGGTCAATGGAGGCTGCTGATAATACACAGGTAACTATGGAGACTGCTGATAACACACGGATGACAATGGAGGCTGCTGATAATACACGGGGACAATGGAGGCTGCTGATAATACACAGATGACAATGGAGTTTGCTGATAATACGCGTGGGACAATGGAGGCTGCTGATAATACACGGGGACAATGGAGTTTGCTGATAATACACGGGGACAATGGAGGCTGCTGATAATACACGGGGACAATGGAGTTTGCTGATAATACGCGTGGGACAATGGAGGCTGCTGATAATACACGGGGACAATGGAGGCTGCTGATAATACACGGATGACAATGGAGTTTGCTGATAATACACGTGGGACAATGGAGGCTGCTGATAATACACAGGGGACAATGGAGGCTGCTGATAATACACGGGGGGGACAATGGAGGCTGCTGATAATACACGGAGACAATGGTGGCTGATGATGATACACGTGGGACAATGGAGGCTGCTGATAATACACAGGTGATAATGGAGGCTGCTGATAATACACGGGGGACAATGGAGGCTGCTGATAATACACGGATGACAATGGAGTTTGCTGATAATACACGGGGACAATGGAGGCTGCTGATGATACACGTGGGACAATGGAGGCCGCTGATATTACACGGGGACAATGGAGGCTGCTGATAATACACGGGGAAAATGGAGGCTGCTGATGATACACGGAGACAATGGAGGCTGCTGATGATGCACGTGGGACAATGGAAGCTGCTGATAATACACGGGGGGGGACACAATGGAGGCTGCTGATAATACACGGAGACAATGGAGGCTGCTGATAATACACGGAGACAATGGAGGCTGCTGATGATACACTTGGGACAATGGAGGCTGCTGATAATACACGGGGGGGGACAATGGAGGCTGCTGATAATACACGGGGACAATGGAGGCCGCAAATAATACATGGGTGACATTGGAGACCGCTGATAATACACAGGTGATAATGGAAGCCGCTGATGATTTTCCGGTGTTTATAAATATGCCTGGCAGAGACCACACATGGCAGCAAGTTGGTAACTGGTTCACCAGTGGTGGTGAATGCACTGTTCCCCTCCCAACTGTGGCAGCAACTGACAAAGTAATCAAACGGGGAAAAATCTAAAATTCGTGATGCCAGCCTGAACGCAGATCGAAATCTGTTCCACGGGAAATAAAAGCAAAAATGGTTGCATTAAAATAAAATGGGGGTGGTAGTCCTTATCCCTGGAGAGTGGTGTGGTACCTGAGTGCAGATGGTGACGTGGTGAGAAGGGACTCCAGGAGTCCGGATGAACCATGAAACAATAAAGACTTTATTTTCGGAGGTTAAATCGTCATTAGCCGACACGTTACACAATGGACCTTCTATTTCCTGAGATTGACAAATCCAGGCAAGCACAGTAGTTACATCAGCGCATTAAGAAAAATAAGTCCAGAAGCCACATTTGCACTTTTAGGCTGGCTTCACAGAGGGTGGATTTGCCACGAAATTTCTTCCGGAATTTTGCTGCAGCAAATCCGCATGCGGCCGCTAATCCCAAGATTAGCCAGCCATGTGGATGAAATTTGGGAAAAATCTCGTCCACACGGGACGGCCAATCTGTCGCGGCAAAGCAGGCAGAAACTGGCGCTGCGGCATGGAATTACCCGTCCGCAGCATGTCAAATTTTTTTTTTCCATTGCAGCCGCGCTGTTCTCTATGGGAACGCCAGCCGCAATGGAAAAGAATGCGGCCAAGCTTCTCCAAAACCTGCGGCTAAGTGCCATGGGTTTTGAAGCAGCGCTTCCCTGGCAGAAAGCTCACGTTTTTCCACTGCAGCAAGACAGTGAGATTTCTACCGGAAATACGTCCTGTGTGACCCCAGCCTTAGCCTTTTTCCACAATTTCAAATACAGGAAACTCTTCTGTACCCCAGGATTTTACTTCTCTTTCTCTCCCTTTCTTTGCTCCGTATTTCTTCTATCTATTTCTTTGTCTGACTATGAATTCCTCTCTTCGCATACAAACTCTCTTTTTCTTCTCTTCCTACTGTTAAACAAACTATTTCTTTCCTACTAGATTAATACGTAAACTGATTCTTCTTCACTTTCTGGTCTGTATAAACTATTTCTCACGCTTTCTCTCTGTCTTCTCAAGGCAAACTTTTCTTTTGTACTCGCACTTCCGCTTTCTCACCACACTGTGACTTTCTTTAGCTCTGATCTTTGCTTCTGCTCTGTTCACTTGCTTTTTCTGTTCTCCTATATCTTGTTCATTCTGCGTCTCTCAACTTCCACTTCCTCTGTTCTCATTAAATTCTATCAACCAATCAGTGAGGAGCGGTTATTCTCCAATCACAGACCAGCTATCTCTCTGTTACCTGACTAGCCTCTAGGGTACAGTGTGAGTTACCAGACAGGATATGCATGAAGAACAAACATTTAACATTAATACAGCAGTGCACACATATTTCAGTAAGACAGCTAGATGCCCTTCTGTAATGGGATACTATACAGGTCCGTGTATCACACGCACACAGACGTGCAGTGTGACGTGCGCATGTATTGTGTATGGACAGTGCTGCATACGCTGCTTATACCAATGTATAGACGCAGATGTGCAGGGGTAAATGAAAGTCCATGGACGGCATATCACACAGCCCTTCAACGCTTAAAAAAATACAGAAAATATGAAAAGATTGAAACAAAACTCTATATAAGGGGAGGTAAAAGCAGGATAGGGGACTGGCCACTAAACAATAATGAATCCTGTCCATCACGAGGAACAACAGTTAAAGTCCTGATTAGCCTCGTTAAGATCCATTCATTACTTGGATATGGTTTCTTCGGTATGGATCAGTACTTAGCTGGCAGCAACGATATGATGCCACAAGGTTTGTACACCTGGGTTTGGGGACTTTCTGCCATTCTTCCCTGCAGATCCTCTCCAGCTGTCAGACTGGATGGGCAGAGCGGCCAGAAAGAACCTCTCCTCAGTAGGGGCTCATTCACACGACCGTTGGTGGAAAGCTGAATGGAACAAAGTAAGGAGATATTCTTAATGATAACCTGATCCAGATCGCAGGGGGCCTCAGACGGGGCAGATGGGTCACCTTCCAACAAGACAATGACCATAAGACCACAGCCAAGACAACACAGGAGGGGCTTAGGGACAACTCTGTGAATGTCCTTCAGTGGCCCGGCCAGAGCCCTGACTTGTATCCAATCTCTGGAGAGACCTAAACATGTCTGTCCACAGCCGGCCCCCATCCACCCTGACAGAGGGCAGAAAATTCCCAAATCCAGGTGTGCAAACCTTATGACATCATACCAAGAAGACTGGAATCACTGCCAAAGGGGCGTCACCTAAGTGCTGAGTACAGGGTGTTAATGCTTATGGCACTGCTAAATGGTAATATTTAATTCAAAAAAAAATTGCAAATACTTCTTACACTCAGTAGTCACTTTGTCATCATGGGGCACTGACTGCAGAATGATGGGGGAAGACCTGAATAAGAAAATGTAAGAAAGTGAGAGTCTGAAGACTTTCTGGGCCACTGTAGCTATTAGCCCTGCATACCGCCTAAAATGGAGTGTGTAAACATACAGCACATTATGCACCTAGTAGTTTCCATTCTGGTGGGAGTGCCCGGACCCTTCCTGTGTTCTGCTGTCTTCACTGCCTGTGATTACCACGAATAATGACCCAAAGCCATCCACAAGCAGGGAAAGAGGCCGCCGTCCCAGACGTCAGAGAGGGACATGCACAGTTTATTATACCCTGTCATATTCCCACGACTGTGTGCGAGGTGTGTGAATGGGCCCTAAAGCCATGCTGCAGGACTACTTGCTCTGCTCATGCTGCAGGACTACTTGCTCTGCTCATCCTGGATAATGAAGCTGATCACATGGTGTTATCCTGCCGTGACCCTCAGCGATGAGTTATGATCTACAAGGGAATCTCCCGCAAGCGTTCAGTTTTCTGTGCTGCCACCAGGGGGTGAAGAAAGTGGCCATGGAACACACAGACTATAGAGTCGCTTGGGTTATTGGTGGTTCACATCCAGGAGGCGCTCATAACCTGTGTAACTTCTGACTTCTCATTTCCGTATATCGGTGCCCTTTTCTGCGCTCCACAGTACGACCTGCACAATAATAACCCTGTGATATATATGAGCGCACACTAACCGCTCCATATAAGAAGGACACTTCCACCACTAGTTGTGTGCCGGACGCACTTACAGTTGGCGCAGCCAGGAGTGGATATTTTCTGCAATTGCATTCATATATTTATTTCTTACGGTATTTTTCTCCGCATTGTTTTCTATAATATTCACGGCCTACATAATATCTTATGAGATTCTTTAATAAAGTTTTTGTATGGAGATAATGTGTTTTTGTATGGAAATAATGTGGTGGTTCTTTAGCCGGTGGATCTCACTCATTGGGCTGTAGTATACAAGTGACACCTAGTGGCACCGAAATATATTGTGGTCTTATGAGTAGAGATGTCTACCGTGTTTCACCGAAAATAATAATAATCTTTATTTGTATAGCGCCAAGTTATTCCGCAGCGCTTTCAAGCATGGGAGAACAGACAATACAACAATTACATGTTGTACATTGAAACAAATGAGGTGGGGGAGGTACAGGAGGTACAAGGGGGGAGCGAGGCATGGGGGAATACAGGCAGTACAGGAATTACATGTGGAAATCAGTTATTAGGAAGCAAACAGGGTGGGGCGGTAAGGAGGGGCAGGGGTAGAGGTCGTATGTAATAAGTAGGGTGGAAGGTGTGGGGAGCCATCGGGAGAGGCGGGGGACTAGGTCAGGAGATTTGGTATGCCTCCCTGAAGAGATGCGTTTTTAGGGCACGTCTGAAGTTTCATGCATCAGGGATCATCCGGATGCCTTTGGGTAGAGCATTCCAGAGGATGGGTGCTGCTCTGGTGAAGTCGTGTAGGCGAGCATGTAAGGTGTGTTTAGTCTGAGTGTGTTAGCGGATCGGAGTGTGCGGGCTGGGTGGTGTACGGACGGGAGGGAGGCGATGTATGGTGGCGCGGCGCAAATGAGAGCTTTGTGGGTGAGGGTGAGGAGTTTAAATTTCGTTCTGCAGCGGATGGGCAGCCAATGCAGTGACTGGCACAGTGCAGAGGCATCTATAAGACCTACCCCCAAAATAACCCCTACCCTGATTTTTGGGAGGCTTGAAATATAAACCATACCCCGAAAATAAACCCTAGCGGAATTACATTAAAAAAAAAAAACATTACCAAGCAGATGCGGTCCGGGTTCCTCAGCTTAGCTGACAGAAGATCGTTTCCTGGTTCCGGGATTCATAAATCCCGCCTCGAGGAAGCGATGGCTATGATTACTTCTCAAGCGCTGACAGACAATTTATGCAGCGCTTGATGAAGCAATGCGATGGCTGCGATTGGTTCATTGAGCGCTGCATTGATTGGTTCTTAAAGCGCTGCTCAACCAATCAACAGCCATCGGGTTATGGAGGCGGGATTTGTGAATTGGCTGAGTGGTGTTCGTCTCAGCATCTCCGGTGGCGGCTTCTCCTCACTCCGCAGCAGACATCTGCGGAGATGCAGAGACGAACACTGCTCTGTCCATTCATAAATCTCGTCTCCACAACACGATGGCTGTGATTGGTTATTCATGCACTACAATGATTGGCTAACAGCGCTCGATAACCAATCAGAGCCATCGCTTTCTGGAGGCAGGATTAATGAATCCCAGAACTAGCAAGTGATCTTCTGTCGGCAGCTGAGGACTGCAAGCAAGCATGCCGGAGCTCCTGCGACCAGTGGTAGGACGCAGTCCGCGGCTGCTAGGTAAGTACAATGCAACATCCCCCAAAAATAAGACCTGGAGCCTCTTTTGGGGCAAAAATTAATATAAGACAGGGCCCTATTTTTGGCAAAACTCAGTAGATACATGCGGCCGACTAATATTAACCCGCTGTTAATAAAAACGAATTATGCTCGTATATATATTGTGTGAATCTTATCTAATTAATTTATCAATTATTTTGCAATTTAGCTCCAGTACATGAAGGACCCCCAGCGGCAGTTTAAGTTGCGGTCTCAGGAGTGAACTTCTTACTGTGCTTTACACGCTAAGGGTGAAGTCACACGAACGTATATCGGCTCGGTTTTCACGCCGAGCCGATATATGTTGTCCTCGTGTGCAGGGGGGGGCGGATGGGAGAGCCAGGAGCAGTTCCTGCTCCTGGCTCTTCCATCCTCCCCCCCCCCCCCCCTGCACACGAGGACAACGTATATCGGCTCAGCGTGAAAACCGAGCCGATATACGTTCGTGTGACTTCACCCTAACACTGACTCTTGAGACGGCCATGTGTGGGCGCTCTCCCATAGACATCAATAAGAGGCGTTTGTATATATCTTCTGCAGACCCACGCTGTTTGCACACACTAATTACTTGTGGGCTCAGCGCTGGACCCAGGGACCCAATGACCATTCCCTCACCTTGGACCTCCATAACATAGTTTCCCTTTAATGAACTTTGAGTCTACAACTTTTTGTGTTTTCTGTTTACACTGTTTTATCTATCATTAGGGCTTCTCCCATGTTACAGTTTTAGGGGTCCAGCGCGGGCTCTATCTGCCATGCAGAAAACAGGGACAGCAACCTGAACAGTTGCCATAGAGCAGTAACTGTGAGACGGAGACTTGTGCCCAAATTCTCTGTTGTCCAATGTAAGAGACAGACACTGACTGAAACTATGAGACGGGAGACCAAAGAGACCGTCACACATATTCTCTCTTTTGGTGCCTTCTTGTTTTCTGTCCCCATGCAGTTTTCGGTTGCGACAAGGCAGCTGGTGAGGCGGACTTCACCGCAGTGCTGACATTTAATGCTGGGAAACCATATATATGGAAAGCAGCATGAAAACTAATTTAAGTGTAAAATGTTTTATTTGTAATTGCATGATTTAAGTGCAGGAAGAGGAAATAGTTTCCATCAACAAGTTCTTGACTTGTCTGTCGTGTCCTCCTGCTGCTGCAATGCCAAGCTGTGCGAAGGACAGGTAGGTAGGTGCTCAGCAGCAGTTAAAGGGCCGGTACCAGTACCCTATCCCCCAAGACCCCCACCAATCTTGAGAACAGTGGTCCCATGTCCGCTTTCCTCCTCACTGTGAGATTACTACATCTCCTTCAGTAAGGAGGAGACTGAAGGGAGAGGTGGTCACACAAGCGCACTAGCACTCTATTCACTTTCAATGGGACTGCAGTGATACCCGAGAGGCACCCACTCGACTATTTCCCTCAGACCCATTGAAATGAATGGAGCGCTGACAGCGCATGCTCAACCAGTTGTCCATTGACAGTGACATCATTGCGGGCAAAGAAGTGACAGACACAGCGGTACATGGGAGTCCTGTTCTCGAGATCGGCGGGGGTCTCAGTGATGAGACCCCACCAATCAGCAAGTTATCCTCTAGCATTTGTTCCGCGTCAATTGTCTAGTTGCACCATTATTATTTGGCGCAAAGTGATGATGTCGATCATACGTGAAGCATTAACTCCTTCAACTTCCACCAAACATAAAAATCGTGTGGATGGGTGGCCCATACAGTTCCTCCTGTGCCATGCACTGACGCAGTCCATAAAGGCATCGTTTAGCCAGTTTTGAATGGGTTGCGGCTGGGGCACCCGCCATGCTTAAAGTATGTCCTAAGGAACTTGTGAGTAGTTCTTCAATAATGGCGCTGACGGGTTGCAGAATGAGCTGTAGCCATTGTTCTCTGCTTAGGTTTTCACATAAGGGCCCAGACCGGTTGGCTGAACATGCCGAGCCAGACGTTAATAATGAGTGGCCGCTGGCTGCAACATGCCCCAATAACCCATGGGTTCTGTCGTGCCCAAGTATATTGGTTCTGCATGTAAAATACCCCATCCTAGCTAAATGTGGACCCATCAGTCCATATTATGAAGGTTGTAGGGATACCTTATGCAATGGAGGCCAAAGAGGTCCCCATCTCACACAATAAAGGCTTTTGGTTCTGTCCAGGTTCCTGTCTCTCCAGCCTAAAATACGAGAGGGTGCAACTTAAGACGCAGTCTGAAAAGAGCCTTACTCAGCAGAGGGCGACACTGAGCACAAAAATTATTAAAACTGGGGACACAGAAGGACACATTGATGTATACATGTTGCCGGCTCTTCTACATCCTGAGGGCACGGTAGTACGATATATACATCTGATAACGGTTTGGTGACGCAGTTTATGAAGTCAGACGAGAGCCACGACTACTTTCTAATCCACATCCATATTTTATATGAGTTTCTGTTCCTGTAGTCCTCAGTCCTGTACTCCATCCACTGCTTGTATACCAGAGCATGCAAGACCAGCAGGGCGGCGATGAAGACCCCCAAAGGGCAGCAGGCGATCAGCCGGTCGTACATTGTGGCTGAAAACAAAACAGATGCGATTGTCACCATCGTTAAATGACGCTCCAGTCTCAGGACACGATGTGTGTAATAGATATATACTGGTTGGTGCTGGTAAGTGGGCACCACAGACATATAAATGGGGCATTCTGACACCGTATATGGGTCAGTCTTGTAGGCACTACTTGTGTGAGCGTTCTCTGGGTGGCACTAAGCACTTGGGCTAACACAGCTTATGGGGTACTCTCTGGTTGGAAAAAATAACCCCTTAAGGATGTGGCCCTCTTTTTTTCTCTAATTTTTGGGTTTTCCTCCCCACTTTTAAAAAATCATAACTTTTATTTATCCCACAATGTAGCTGTCTGAGGACTCGTTTTCTGCGGGATGAGTTGTATTTTGCAGTGGTACTATTTAATGTGACATATAATGTACTGAAAAACTTTAAGAAATTCTTAGACGTGCGAAATGGGAAAAAAAAGTGCAATTCCGCCGTTTATTTATTTATTTTTTTGATGGGGGGTTGGATGGGGTTTCTTGTTTCCATGGTGTAGCCACTGCAGCAACAATCACATGACAACTTCATTCTATGGGTCAGTTACTACCATACCAAATTTATACAGTTTTTTTCCTCTACTACTTTAATTAAATATCTTCGGATTAGAATTACATTATTTTCCGCCGCCATCTTCTGACGGCCATAACTATTTTATTTGTCCGTTGACGTAGTGTGAGGGCTTATTTTTTGGGAGATGTCCTGTAGTTTCTAGTCGTAGCAATTTGGAGTATATATAACTTTTTTGATCACTTTTTATTTATTTTTTCTTGGAGACAGGGCGACCAAAAAAGGCGCAGTTCTGACATTCTGTAATTTTTTCTTATGACAACGTTCACGGTGCGAGGTAAATAATGTGTTACTGTGATAGATTGGACTTTTATGGATGCAGCAATACCATTATATATATTTTTTTAGATTTTTTTATTATTAATATGGGAATGGGATTTAAAAAAAAAAAACTTTTATTAGCTTTTATTTTTTTTAATAACGAATAAAACTTTTTAAAACTGACTTACATTTTTTTTTTAGTTCCCCCTAGGGGACCACAACTTTGATCGCTCCTGCAGTATGATGTAATGCCATAGCATTACATCATACTGTGATCTGACAGGCATTCTGTCAAGCCACTTCACAGGCACTGCTTCAAAGGCAATCTGCAAAGGCAGTCTTTAGAAGGTTCCAAGCTGCCATGGCAACAGAACGGCACCCAGCGATCTTATCACAAGGGGTCAGTGGGGTATTTAACCCCTTGAGTGGCGGGTTTCCTACCACCCTGTCGTGCCCACCAGGGCAGGTTTTTTAAAATGGTCTAATCATTGAATTTCAACTAATTTTTCAGTTGCGTCTCAAGAGCCATAACTTTTTCATTTTTCCATTGACAGCCATATAAGGGCTTGTTTTTTGCGGGACAAGTTGTGATTTTTTTTAAACGGGGGAGAAAAAAAGAAATGGGGGAAAAAAGAAAAAAAGGGGCCATGTCATTAAGGGGTTAAATAATGTATTAACATCCTTCTCTGGGTCATTACGACGCACAAGGATACCACATGTGTGATTGTATTTTTGATTTTTTACAAAGTAAAGGGAGACAGGTGTTTTTATTTTTTTTATAATTGGTTTCCTTTTTTTTAATTTTTTATTTTTATTTTTTGTCCCTTTAAGGGACTTCCACAGGGACCCATCAGGACCCCCTGATCACATTCCGGGGGTCCGATGGTGACAGCCCTTTACATGCTGCAGTGACAGCCTTTTACATGCTGCAGTCACATAGACTGCAGCATGTAAAGGGTTAACACAGCAGAGATCGGAGATTTTCTCTGATCTCTGCTGTAAGAGCAGGTACCTAGCTGTCCTCTCACAGCCAAGCACCAGCTCTCCCTGCCACAGAGACCATCGGCTTGCTTCTGACAAGCCGATGGTCTCTATGGCAACCTGTAAACAAAGCAGGAGATTGCCGGCATATCGGCAATATCTTCTGCTGGTTTTTCAAAGAGCTTGCTTTGTTCTCTGTGGGACTGTGCAGGCAGAGCACACTGTCACCGCTTGTGGCATTGTGCTCTGCAGCTCCCATAGTGATACATAGCCCGGAAATCTTCCGAGCTATATCGCTATGGGCAGTGGAGCTCGTCCCGGAAAATTTCCGGGCGTGCCACTCAAGGGGTTAAATATCACTGTTAGAATTGAGCCTCACAGGTATTGTTTCTAGAGTACTTTCCGGCAGGCACTATCTTGCTAATAATCAGTACTGGGCATTTTCTGGCAATATTTATGGGGCGCTGTGACTTTTGGGGGCAATGAACAGAAACTTCCCAACATGTCCATTAAAGAGTAATGACATTAATGCATAACAAGCCACAGAAGTCGTCGCGGACCTCGGCAGCAGCATCTAAGTCACCGCACAGTGGAGCAGCGGTCCACAGCAACATAGACCTGTGGGCACCTGGCAATTACACCCCTGTACCGGGAATGTACGATTAGAGGAGGGTATGGGTAGCTTTTTTTTGTTCTGCTCCGCCAGTTTATGCGACGTGGGTTTAACCAGCTGGGCAGACTTATGTGTGTCTGCACAGAAGTACTAATAGATCAGGCCCTGCGACCGCTCACATGATGTGCAGACACTGCCCTGACGTGTACCTGGTGTGATGTCAATTACACGCAGTCCATATGTAGCTGCAACATGAGAGTCGCCTAAAGACAGATCATCAATTTGTCTTTTTTTTTTAAGATTTCCATGTGAAAATCAGTTGTTTCCTCATTAGCCAGCTTCCAATAGGTGGCGCTGTGGAGGCTTATTCTATCATGCATTTGCATAGCTTTTTCCCAGGGAGCATTGCATGGCCCGTATAACACTCCCTCCAACCTTGAGCTCTCCACAAGGAGAAACATTCCCACCACTGATCCATTAGTAAGAGACAGAATTTACCAATGATGGGGAAGACTAAGGTGGATCAAACCCAGATGGATATTGATGGATAGCAGGCAGACGTGGTGTGAATGGGGCAGTTAGCCTGAATTGGGCAATGTCAGCCTGGTTTGTGTGGAGGAGCCGCCCCACCAGATGTCACCCTGCAAATATCTGGTGTGGAAAAGCAAAAACAGTGAAATGGCGCAACCTTCCGCAAGGAAACAGCATCGTGAGGATGGAGGACTGCATACTCCTTTATTGGATAATATTAAAAGCCAGAATATATAAAGCAATTCAGCTAAGCTTGGATAAAGGTCAATTCAAGAGAGGAAGGAAGCAAAGGGAAGAGGGAAGCAAAGGGAAGAGGGAAGCAAAGGGAAGAGGGAAGCAAAGGGAAGAGGAAAGCAAAGGGAAGAGGAAAGCAAAGGGAAGAGGGAAGCAAAGGGAAGAGGGAAGCAAAGGGAAGAGGGAAGCAAAGGGAAGAGGGAAGCAAAGGGAAGAGGGAAGCAAAGGGAAGAGGGAAGCAAAGGGAAGAGGGAAGCAAAGGGAAGAGGGAAGCAAAGGGAAGAGGGAAGCAAAGGGAAGAGGGAAGCAAAGGGAAGAGGGAAGCAAAGGGAAGAGGGAAGCAAAGGGAAGAGGGAAGCAAAGGGAAGAGGGAAGCAAAGGGATGAGGGAAGCAAAGGGATGAGGGAAGCAAAGGGAAGAGGGAAGCAAAGGGATGAGGGAAGCAAAGGGAAGAGGGAAGCAAAGGGAAGAGGGAAGCAAAGGGATGAGGGAAGCAAAGGGATGAGGGAAGCACAGGGAAGAGGGAAGCACAGGGAAGAGGGAAGCACAGGGAAGAGGGAAGCACAGGGAAGAGGGAAGCAAAGGGAAGAAGGAAGCAAAGGGAAGAAGGAAGCAAAGGGAAGAAGGAAGCAAAGGGAACAGGGGCAAAAGAAAGAGGAGCAAAAAAGGACAAAAAAGTATACTTGACAAAGGAATAAAATAGGAACTGAATGAATGGATGGTACATGGTATATACAATAACCTGTAAATAATATAAGTAGGATAATGAATATTAATACTACATATGGTACGGGAAAACATCCATCATAAGACATTGAGCGGACAACAAATGGTGGGTACGAAAAGATAAAAGCAAAATAATAGAAAATAGGCGCGTCGTCTTAAGGCGGCACAGGTAATTCGGACTTTTCTTGGAGTCCTGTGCCCACTATCTCCCATAGAGTTGTATAAGCGAGCCGCAAAAATGACTGGAAAGACTCAAGACTTTACACCACGTAGACCGCAGATGGGGACACTGCGGGAACCAGGAAGTGGGCGAGTGTAAAACGTGCATCCCGCGGCTCCCCGTCACGTCCACTGACAGCACTAGAACTTAGTGTAAGGTGCTGTAAGGAGGTGACGGGTTCACTTTCACTGATGAAGGGGGTTCATGCCCTGAAACGTATTTTAATTGCTGTTTTTTAATATCATCCAATAAATCAGAACTGAGTCATTTATCCACATGACTGATGTATTCTTGTGGAAGGTTGCACCACTTCACCAATTTTTTACCAGAAAGGAGTCCAGCAGCGTCAGGGGCATATACATATGAAGCGGAGGGCAGTACACCTCCCTGTGCATGCGCCCGATGCCACTGATCAATACGTTGCAGCTGTGCAGAAGGAGCTCAGCTTCATTAAGGTGTAAGGGTGTGTTAGTGACCCCTGAAGATGCTGGTAGATTCCCTGTAGCGCCAAAATATGCCCAGTCTTAAGACGTTATAATTGTAGATGGGTGCAGGCAGAGGAATGTTTATATCTAGGGGTATATGATATTCCATCTGGACGGTATATGATATTACATCTGGACGGTATATGATATTACATCTGGACGGTATATGATATTACATCTGGACGGTATATGATATTACATCTGGACGGTATATTGTCACCTTCTTTAGGTTACCTTGCACAGTGAGATACGTGCCCGCTCCTCTACACTCCTGATTTACGCCGCTACGCCGGACGTCGACAGAACAGAAGTACCACCCCGAGTCCCATCCTCTCAGGTCCCGCAGCAGTATCCCCGCATCCATAGATGACTGGAAAGCATCGAAGTCCACATGGAATCGAGCGGAGTCGGGGGATCCATCACCGGGATAGATTTTGGTCTCTACCGCGTTCTCGTCCATCTTTCTCCAGATCAGTGATGGTTTCTGCAGGTGAAGCTCTGAGGACAAGCTGCAGTTCAGCTTCACCGAGGACCTGCGACCGACCGTCTGTGGACCCGACTGCTGCACCAGCTGCGCAGGACAACCTAAACACACAGGAGAATGCAGAGGAGGTCAAGGAAAAGCTACAACACCGAGAATGCAACACAGCATAAATATATTGTAGTCAGCTGTCCTACAGTCAGCCTCAAACGGCTGATAACTGAGAGCAGAAGATATTATTCATACACCTTTCCTACAGTCAACTTTCACCTAGTCTGATAACAGGTAACAATAGCTTATATTCAACACTAAATCCTCTACACCTACGGCCAATCTGCTGTGTAATGTCGCTTTAGAACCCCTTTTCTATGCCATTCTCCTTTGTCGTTACCTTTGGACGTCGGGATGACCAGGACGAGCAGCGCTAGAATCACCATCCTCATCTTGGAGGGTTTCTTATATCCTGACTTCACAAGAAGAAGAAGACAACAAAAATAACGACACCTTTATTTCAGTTCTGCCTAAACCACCTCCTTACAAGGAACCGCACGAGCCGCTTCCTTCTGTATGCTATTAATAATTTCAAGAACTGCACGCCAACGTCTTACAAGGTCGCACAGCGCCATCCATCCTGCTCCATACACCAGTGCACACCGCCATCCATCCTGCTCCATAGACCAGTGCACACCGCCATCCATCCTGCTCCATACACCAGTGCACACTGCCATCCATCCTGCTCCATAGACCAGTGCACACCACCATCCATCCTGCTCCATACACCAGTGCACACCGCCATCCATCCTGCTCCATAGAGCAGTGCACACCGCCATCCATCCTGCTCCATACACCAGTGCACACCACCATCCATCCTGCTCCATACACCAGTGCACACCGCCATCCATCCTGCTCCATAGACCAGTGCACACCGCCATCCATCCTGCTCCATAGACCAGTGCACACCGCCATCCATCCTGCTCCATAGACCAGTGCACACCGCCATCCATCCTGCTCCATAGACCAGTGCACACCGCCATCCATCCTGCTCCATAGACCAGTGCACACCGCCATCCATCCTGCTCCATAGACCAGGGCACACCGCTATCCATCCTGCTCCATAGACCAGGGCACACCGCCATCCATCCTGCTCCATAGACCAGTGCACACCGCCATCCATCCTGCTCCATAGACCAGTGCACACCGCCATCCATCCTGCTCCATAGACCAGGGCACACTGCCATCCATCCTGCTCCATAGACCAGGGCACACCGCCATCCATCCTGCTCCATAGACCAGTGCACACTGCCATCCATCCTGCTCCATAGACCAGTGCACACCGCCATCCATCCTGCTCCATACACCAGTGCACACCGCAATCCATCCTGCTCCATACACCAGTGCACACCGCCATCCATCCTGCTCCATACACCAGTGCACACTGCCATCCATCCTGCTCCATAGACCAGTGCACACCGCCATCCATCCTGCTCCATACACCAGTGCACACTGCCATCCATCCTGCTCCATACACCAGTGCACACCGCCATCCATCCTGCTCCATACACCAGTGCACACCGCCATCCATCCTGCTCCATACACCAGTGCACACCGCCATCCATCCTGCTCCACACACCAGTGCACACCGCCATCCATCCTGCTCCATACACCAGTGCACACCGCCATCCATCCTGCTCCATAGTCCAGTGCACACCGCCATCCATCCTGCTCCATACACCAGTGCACACCGCCATCCATCCTGCTCCATACACCAGTGCACACCGCCATCCATCCTGCTCCATACACCAGTGCACACCGCCATCCATCCTGCTCCATAGACCAGTGCACACCGCCATCCATCCTGCTCCATAGAGCAGGGCACACCACCATCCATCCTGCTCCATAGACCAGGGCACACCGCCATCCATCCTGCTCCATACACCAGTGCACACCGCCATCCATCCTGCTCCATACACCAGTGCACACCGCCATCCATCCTGCTCCATAGACCAGTGCACACCGCCATCCATCCTGCTCCATAGAGCAGGGCACACCACCATCCATCCTGCTCCATAGACCAGGGCACACCGCCATCCATCCTGCTCCATACACCAGTGCACACCGCCATCCATCCTGCTCCATAGAGCAGTGCACACCGCCATCCATCCTGCTCCATAGACCAGTGCACACCGCCATCCATCCTGCTCCATAGACCAGTACACACCGCCATCCATCCTGCTCCATAGACCAGTGCACACCGCCATCCATCCTGCTCCATACACCAGTGCACACCGCCATCCATCCTGCTCCATAGACCAGGGCACGCTGACACTACGACTGGCGGCACGCTTGGGTTAAAAAAGTGTGTTACATCCGCAAAAATTAGATGTTTTTTTTTTTTTTTTATAACTGTGGAACTCCGTGTGGTCTCTGTATTTCGCCCATACCATGGGACCGCACATAAATTGATACATTTTCAGACAGTCTCCAGGCTTTTGCAGACATTAACCTCTCACACGCTGCAGCTGTGCAATACATATAACAGAATGACTAGACAGGTTTACACAGAGCATCAATATAAGACATGACATGTATGACATTATGGAGGGGGCCAGGCATAGATGTGCTGGGCCACTACACTTATTACCTATGAGGCAGGGAGGGGGCGGGAGCTCAGAGCACTGCTCCCGGCTCTTCCAGCCTCCTCCCCCTGCAGAGAGGAACGCCGTATATCAGCCAGCGTGCTGTGATTTATTTCTCCTGTTTTATACGGATGTCGCCTCGCAGCGCCAACACAGGTGTGAATGGAAGAATGAAAGACCTTAGACTCCCATTGCCTCCATTCACAAATACGTGTGCGTGATACGCGGTGACAATACGCCATGTGAATAGCGCATCAAAATTACTGCTGAATTAGCGCTGCGATCTTCAGCCTATCGGCTTCCACAGGTGAAACGCATTGGGATCACACGCTTCACCTCTGGGGGTTAATCAGCTGAAAATCGGGACGCTTCACAGTAAAAAAAAACACTTTTTTATATGCAATTCACTTTTTCTTTCCCCCTTATTTTCCGTTTCTCCCGCCCAGTTTGCTCCGTCTTGTATTCTTCCGTGGACGCAGCACATGTACACCCGGTGACCCTAAGATGCATCACGAGTGCTTAGGAAACCCCATACAAGCATGATAAAAGGGTTATACAGCTGCTGGTGTGAACACGGCCCAAGTCTGTTATGTGCCGCTACAAGGGGGTGCGGACACTTTGCCGATTGGGTTCAGATCTTGGAGCGGATCTGCAGCAGATTTCAGCCATTCAAATTTAAATTCAATTGAAAGGGTGAAATCCGCTGCAGGTCGGCACCAAAACCCAAGTATATCAGCGCCATGTGACCCCCCGCTGCGCTCATCGCCGGGCTGCACCTGTGCTTACAATTTCGGTGTGTGAAAAATCGTGCCATTTTCACTGGCAACATGCGTAGAAATGTTACCGCTAGTCTGGTCATACCTTCAGTGGGCCTTCACACGGGCGAGAAAATCATGTGAATCACACCCAGATATCACCCTCGCCCGTGCAAAGGAGCCCTTTACTCTGCCTTCTCTCCGCCCCTTTGCACTATTTGCAATGTGGAGAGGCGGGACGGGGGCAGGGCTAATTCGTGGAACTTAGCCCCGCCCCCATCCCACCCCCTTCCCATTGCAAATAGTGGAGAGGGGGCGGGAGCTCAGTTCCTGCTCCTGGCTCTTCCATCCCCCCCCCCTCCTCTCCTGCACACGAGGACGACGTATATCCGCTGGGCGTGAAAACCGAGCCGATATACTGTCACCTGAATCCACCTGAAGGTCCACGTCCACATGACACCTGATCCCTGCTTGGGGTTTTCGGCTCACTGTCCTCTGGAATCAGCCAATCTACTGCAGCCATCTTAATTAATAAGGGGAGGGGTCAGTAATCTATATAGGGGCTCAGCTCAGGGGGCAGAAATAGCTAGGAAGATGGCGAAAAGGAGACGGCAAGTATGTAACATAGTTCGTAAGGCTGAATGAAGACAATGTCCATCTAGTCCAGCCTGTCTAGCCTCCTGTGTTGATCCAGAGGAAGGCAAAAAAAAACCAAGAGCAGAAGCCAATTAGCCCTTTTAGGGAAAAAATTCCTTCCCGACTCCCTAATGGCAATCAGACTGTTCCCTGGATCAACCCCTAATAGTTCCTACCTGCCTATATACCAGGATTGACACTTAAAGGGGTTGTCTCGCGAAACCAAGTGGGGGTATACACTTCCGTATGGCCATATTAATGCACTTTGTAATGTACATCGTGCATTAAATATGAGCCATACAGAAGTTATTCCACTTACCTGCTCCGTTGCTAGCGTCCTCGTCTCCATGGTTCCGTCTAAATTCGCTGGCAGCTTGCTTTTTTAGACGCGCTTGCGCAGTCCGGTCTTCTCCTTTCAGCACGAGCCGCTTCAGTGTGCTCCCCGCTACAGCTCTTCTGCGCATGCGCAGACGAGCTGTCACTGCTCGGGAGCGCGCTGGAGCGGCCATTCTGTACCATCCTCTGTTAGAGGAAGGTGCAGAAACTGGAGCTGCCGTCCCGAGAAGCCGCCCAGGTGTCCAGCTGTCACGAGAAGCCGCCCAGGTAAGTGATGGGTCGGGGGTGATGTTCACTGACAGGTGAAGGCCCCGGAGCCTAGCGCTGGGCTCCGGAACCTAGCGCTGGGCTCCGGGGCCTTCACCTGGGCTCCGGAACCTAGCGCTGGGCTCCGGGGCCTTCACCTAGGCTCCGGAACCTAGCGCTGGGCTCCGGAACCTAGCGCTGGGCTCCGGAACCTAGCGCTGGGCTCCGGAACCTAGCGCTGGGCTCCGGAACCTAGCGCTGGGCTCCGGAACCTAGCGCTGGGCTCCGGGGCCTTCACCTAGGCTCCGGAACCTAGCACTGGGCTCCGGGGCCTTCACCTGGGCTGAGGGTCTAGCGCTGGGGAGCTGGGAGGGTAGCGCTGGGGAGCCGGGGGCTAGCGCCGGTTACCTGCTGCCTGGCGGTGGGTGACTGGTCGGCGGCTGCGGTGGGTCCGGTCGGCGGCTGCGGGGCGTCGTGTTGTCATGGAGACACAGCTGGCAGCGTCTCGGGAGCGCGCACGTCGGGCTGAAGCAAGCGACGGGAAAAGAGCCGGCGGCTATCTTGGGGAAACTTTTATAAGTTGCTGAAACGCTGGAACGGTAAGTACAAACCAGCTAGAAAAGTCATTTACAGGGGGGCTTAGTAATCTATGCTTAATGGGGGGGACTGGGCAAAAAAAAAAATTCACTGCTTCCTCGAGACATCTCCTTTAACCTAATATTTATATCCTGTAATATCCTTCTTCTCCAGAAAGACATCAAGTCCCCTTTTAAACTCCTCTATGGATTTTGCCATCACCACTTCCTCAGGCAGAGAGTTCCACAGTCTAACTGCTCTTACAGTAAAGAACCCCTTTCTGTGTTGGTGATGAAACCTGCTTTCCTCTAATCGTAGCGGATGTCCTCTTGTTACCGTCACGGTCCTGGGTGTAAACAGATCATGGGAGAGATCCATGTGTTGTCCCCTCATGTACTTATACATGGTTATTTGGTCGCCTCTTAACCTTCTTTTTTCTAGAGTAAATAGTCCCAATTTGGATAGCCTCTCAGGGTATTCCAGTCCCGTCATTCCATGTATTAGTTTAGTTGCCCTTCTTTGAATCCCCTCAAGCACTGTGACATCTTTCCTGAGCACCTGTGACCAGAGTTGTACGCAGTATTCCATGTGAGGCCTGACAAGTGCCTTATATAGTGGGAGGATAATGGTACTTCTACCTCAGGGCTCACGTTGAGGGTCCGTATACCCTGATAGTAATCACTCCACTGTTCCTTTGTACATCCTCGATTAGGGTGAAGTCACACGAACGTATATCGGCTCGGTTTTCACGCCGAGCCGATATACGTTGTCCTCGTGTGCAGAGGGGGGAGGATGGAAGAGCCAGGGCCAGAAACTGTGCTCCCGCCCCCTCTCCGCCCCTCTGCACTATTTGCAATGGGGAGAGGTGGGGCAGGGGCGGGGCTAATTCACGGACCTTAGCCCCACCCCCGTCCTGCCTCCTCTCATTGCAAATAGTGCAGAGGGGCGGAGAGGAGGCAGAGAGGGGGAGGGAGCACAGTTTCTGGCCCTGGCTCTTCCATCCTCCCCCCTCTGCACACGAGGACAACGTATATCGGCTCGGCGTGAAAACCGAGCCGATATACGTTCGTGGGAATGCACCCTAAACTTGGTGGATTTTTCTTTACTCCTTTCAGCCCCACCGCTTTATCCCTTTGGTTATTTTTGGTGATTAGCTCAATTAGTTGCTCCCTGTGAAGATGATGACTGTGCTGCAGTGATCTCCTGACAACAGGAACAGGTGGTGAGGGCAGAGCTGTCAATCACACTACAGCCCCGCCCACACTAGGGACAGCACCACAATAGCCAGCATGTCTTACTGCTGGCTGGAGAATCTCCCTATGTGGATACGCCTGAGGGCTTTTACCCACTAGAGTTTTTCTTTCGCTGCGTTTTTTTTTTCCAAATGTCAATGGGACTTTCTAATGTTAAAATCGCATCGCACAAAAATCACAAGTTTGCGTTGCTGCGACTTTTTTTTTTTTTGTTTGTTTGTGCGATTTTAACATTAGAAAGTCCCATTGACGTTTGGAAAAAAATGCAGTAAAATCGCAGCAAAGGGAAAAAACCGCTAGTGGGTTAAAGCCCTAAGATAAGTGAAGACCTGGGGTATTGGCAGAGTCCCCCTTTAAGTCTTGGTGTGCTGTGATCACAGTGCTGGCTCTCTGCTGCAGCTCCGGAGGAGACCCCTTAAGGAGACGGCCGTTAGTGATGATGTGCTGGGGATCGGTAATGAGGATCCTTTATTTGTGAAAGCTGTGGCCGGCCCTTCTGAAGAGCAGGATGGTGGCGGTGATCCCAAGATGGAGCGTCCCGATGGCTGTGACGAGACCTGGACATTACCTCCTCCCAGGTATGAGGCGGTAGGTAAATGCAGGTACTTACTGCTGCTCACTGGTTGGGGGTCCTCCCTTGTGTTGGGGTCTGGAGTAATACTACTACAAATGTTCCTCTAGAAGTAACTATTCCCCTGAGGGTCCCCCAGATACAACTAACCTCAGAGCGAGTGACACTACTTCTAGCACTGGTGACGAGCCTTTACAGGGAAGGGCTGGTGGTTACAGATTGTATATAGATTCAGTATAACTTGTATTCAGTTATATCTCTGCACATTGTGAGCTGAACAGTCTAATGGGCGGAGCTATCCTTGAGCTGAACAGTCTAATGGGCGGAGCTATCCTTGACTGACAGCTATGTGAATGACTGTACATACAGAGGTAGCTGTCAATCACTGATGGCTCCGCCCATTGGACTGTTCAGCTCAATGTGCAGAGATGTAAATGAATAAATTACAAGTCAGACTACCTGCACACGGTGAGCACAATATGGCGGTTGTCGACGTCCGTTTTACCTGAGGATGTAAGGCGAATTTCAGGTAAAAACTCCTGGCTGAAACCCCCTCGCGTGTCGCACAATAGAGGATTGGAAGGGTTTCCCCATCGATTTCAGTGGTGAACCTCGCACCGCGCTCCCATACACATCACACGACACGCGATGCTTTTAGGGTCCCACTGGAAGCAATGGGCGATGTGCTCCAAGGAACGCAGAAATAAAGAGTACCTTACACGGCCGTACGAGGGGCATGGCTGGGCTTACAGCTGGAACCACTGCGGACCCCCACATGCAGATTCCACATACAGCCACGGGAGCCCGGCAGTATACAGTGGGCTACTATTTTTGGAATCTTTATTCTTTTTTTTTTACTCTTTGCTTTTTCTTCATTTAAAAAAACAAACAACGTAATAAGGTAGCGCTGCCTAAACAGCATTACAACACTCAAACAAAAAAATGAACAACAGGGGAAAGTGAAGAAGGGTGTTTACTAAGGGGGTGATTAGGACGTGAGGGGGTGATCGGGATGCGGGGGTGGGGGGTGATCGTGGGGGGGTGATCGGGATGCGGGGGTGGGGGGTGATCGTGGGGGGATGATCGGGATGCGGGGGGGGGGGGGGAGTGATCGGGGGGGGGAGGGTGATAGGGGGGAGGGGGGCTGATTGGGACGCGAGGGGGGGGTGATCGGGATGCGGGGGGGGTGATCGGAATGCGGGGTGATCGGTGTAGGGGGCGATCGGGATGCGGGGGGGCGATCGGGATGCGGGGGGGCGATCGGGATGCGGGGGGGCGATCGGGATGCGGGGGGGCGATCGGGATGCGGGGGGGGCTGATTGGGATGCGAAGGGGGGGGCTGATTGGGATGCGAAGGGGGGGGCTGATTGGGATGCGAAGGGGGGGGCTGATTGGGATGCGAAGGGGGGGGCTGATTGGGATGCGAAGGGGGGGGCTGATTGGGATGCGAAGGGGGGGGCTGATTGGGATGCGAAGGGGGGGGGCTGATTGGGATGCGAAGGGGGGGGGCTGATTGGGATTGCGAAGGGGGGGGCTGATTGGGATTGCGAAGGGGGGGGCTGATTGGGATTGCGAAGGGGGGGGCTGATTGGGATTGCGAAGGGGGGGCTGATTGGGATTGCGAAGGGGGGGCTGATTGGGATTGCGAAGGGGGGGCTGATTGGGATTGCGAAGGGGGGGGCTGATTGGGATGCGAAGGGGGGGGGGCTGATTGGGATGCGGAGGGGGGGGCTGATTGGGATGCGGAGGGGGGGGGCTGATTGGGATTGCGAAGGGGGGGCTGATTGGGATGCGAGGGGGGGGGCTGATTGGGATGCGAGGGGGGGGGCTGATTGGGATGCGAGGGGGGGGGCTGATTGGGATGGGAAGGGGGGGTGATCAGGTGTCCGAAATTTTTTTTTTTTTTTTCCCCAATTCATGCCATTTGGAAAATGAAGATTATCAGTATGTTATACGGCACCACTGAAAACTACAGCTTGTCCCACGATCTATACTGGAGACCCCAGATGTGAGCTGTATTCCATGCTCCACACCCTATGAGCACCCTGGCGCCACCTATGGGACGCTGAGACGTCTTACAATCAGTGCCCGGGTATTGGTCACCCGCAGTTCCGCCTTCCACCCCATTTTTAACCCTTCCCCTCCCGCACTGCGAACCGTTCATCTTCTCTCCATGCTGTTTCCTGCGCCCCAGGACTACAACTCCCGCGATGCTTTGCACCGCGTAGGGCGTGTCCACGGGCGCGCGGCCAATAGTTTAACCGCTAACACTAGTTTTCATTTGAATGACAGCGGGCTGAGCCAATCAGCGGCGAGCAAGCCGGAAATACTGGGGAAGGGGAAAAATGGCGGATGTTTGCGCTGACAGGGTGAGTGTATATATAGGGCTGAATACAGAGGCAGGGCGGGTAATGGCTCCTTATAAGGAGGGGTGCCCAAGGAACAGCGCTGTGTGTGGCCCTCCGGGGCCCCTGGTGTGTATCTGCTCTATCGCTATGGTAACTGGGTGTTGCCGGATGAGTCGCCCCCCCAGCTTATTGTGGTCGTGGTGCGAATACTTTATTCCAGAGGTTGTACATCTGTAAGCCCACATAGTATGGGAGGTAAGTGGCCGCGGTGCGGTGAAAACTGCGCCAAATGCTGTCAAAGCGGTCTGCATACAACTTGGCTCTAAATGACAGCAGGGAAACGGGCGATTTACCAGAAAACCGCGCTGCCGAGTGATTTGGCGCAGTCTGAGCGCTCTGCGGCGGCGGCCCCGCGGTCACGCTGAGGTGTGATGGGTTGTAGATGTGTTTGCAGTGTTTACAGGTGAAGCGTGTAAATATCTTACCTGGAACCCCATCAAAGCCTCAGCGTCCGGTGACGGCGGGGCGTCTGGTTACACACTTGTGGCTCCTCCCACATCGTAATGGCGTCCGCACGGCTGTGTGATTCTACTGACAATAACCCAGTTTTATCTGCAAAACCGGCGATTAACGGTTAATGCGGAGCCATAAATCACGTAGCGAACATTTGGCGCCTGCGGCCTGTTCATACGGGCAGAGAGATCTCTCACCATTGTGCATCGTCGAGGCGTTCGTTCTCTGCAGCAGTGATGGCGACCGAGTATACGACCGCCGTGCGAACACTGATGTCCCTCGGGGCCGCGGGGTACCGGCGATTATTAAAATCGTGTAAACACGGCCGGCGGTTGAACGCCGAGTGAGAATTTGTTTGCGTCTCGTTCGTCCATTTGATCCAGGCATAAACCTAATCGCTTGCACCTCGTTGCGTGTGAAGAGCGAGCGGTCAGTCGTTCGCGGTCCCTGGTGCGGGGAATAGGAACGATAAGCGAACGCAGTTGCGAACGATTTTTTTTTTTTCTCCTGGTATCACGAGCAGCGGAGTTTATTAAGGCGCCATCACGGTCGGCACCTCCCATCCGAGTCCGGTCACAGGTTGTAATAAGTGAACTCGCACCCGTCCAAATAAATGGCGCCATGAAGGCAGCCATCTTCTCTCCCCAGACTGATGGTCCATGTACAGAGAAAAATAAACCGCAGCGCGTCCGCTTCACGGATGAGCATGGGTAATGTCCGCTCTCGCGCAGTATGTGGGTGGGTGCGGTCCGACGTAGGCTGCGCCAGAGAATGCGGCCTCAGACTCCGCAGGGTCTTGCAGTCGCTTGTAGAGATCTCATTTTTCTCCGTGGGGACAGAAGCTCTATGTGACGGACACAGTCAGGAGTTTTAGTGCAGCTGTAGAGTCTGATCTTTGGGGTCCGCTCGCATGGCGGGGATTGGTGGCAGGAATCTGAAGCCGCTCTGCCACGTTGGCTGTGTGGCCGCGGGTCTGGCCCTGAGGCCGCTCTGCCACGGTGGCTGTGTGGCCGCGGGTCTGGCCCGGAGGCCGCTCTGCCACGGTGGCTGTGTGGCCGCGGGTCTGGCCCGGAGGCCGCTCTGCCACGGTGGCTGTGTGGCCGCGGGTCTGGCCCGGAGGCCGCTCTGCCGCGGTGGCTGTGTGGCCGCGGGTCTGGCCCGGAGGCCGCTCTGCCGCGGTGGCTGTGTGGCCGCGGGTCTGGCCCTGAGGCCGCTCTCCCGCGGCGGCTGCGTGGCCGCGGGTCTGGCCCTGAGGCCGCTCTGCCGCGGCGGCTGCGTGGCCGCGGGTCTGGCCCTGAGGCCGCTCTCCCGCGGCGGCTGCGTGGCCGCGGGTCTGGCCCTGAGGCCGCTCTCCCGCGGCGGCTGCGTGGCCGCGGGTCTGGCCCTGAGGCCGCTCTCCCGCGGTGGCTGTGTGGCCGCGGGTCTGGCCCTGAGGCCGCTCTCCCGCAGCCCACTTCTTACTGCAATTAGCTCTGCGGTACAACACTCCCATTGCTCGCAGACCTGCGCTCAAACGAAGTGTTTCTAATGCCTCGATTTTCACGCAGTCTGCTCTATTTTCACACATTTGAGCGTTTTTTGTTTTTTTTTACCGCACCATCACAATGATGGGGTGTTAGTCAACGCTGTACAACGCGTTCAGAAACACGGCTCAAAATGGCTTAAAAAATGCTACATGTGGGCAAATCTACATGCGGCTTCCCAATGTTGTTTCCGCATGAAGAACTGACAGGTCCATTTTTTTTTTCTTGCAACATGGATAACCCTGCGTACCAACTGCGGCCCAGATTGCCATCGGTGCTAAAATGGCGTGGATTCTGGCGCTGAATCTGCGACAAAAATACCGTGCTGGACGGACCTCGAGGCCGTATTTCTGCTGTAGGTTCACACACACGTTTAGTTCCACTTAAGCGGGTTAATCTACGTACTATGTGAACCGCGGCACGGATTCCCGTTGCAATCAGTAACACATAGAAAATGTGTAGATGGTGGCGCAGCGCAGGTCAGACCCGCCCGGGAGCAGGAGCCGGCAGATGGATCTCCGCTGTCAGCCTATTTGACAAATAGGCTGACTGCGGCGAATCGCGGCAATTCGTAGCATGCTGCGCATTGCCGTCCGCGAGCAGAGAATCGCAATGGTTCTCCGCTCATGGACACGGGGCCGCCGCTTTCCATAGCAACGCTATAGAAAGCTTCCGACGGCGTGATTCGCTGGCAATTTACCGCCGGTGAAATCACGCCCTAAGGCCAGCTTCCTATTGCGGAATCTGCGATCGCCGTCCGCACGGAGAACCCGCAGCAAATCTCAAGCATTGAAAGGAATCTACTTACGTTTTTTGCTCGCAGCTTGCGGATACGAACTGCGTATTCCGCGAGCGGAGGGAAAATCACAGCATGCTCTATTTTGCTACGGACTCTGCACAGACGGCCTCCGTTGAAGTCAATGGAGGCCGTCCGACCGGCAGCCCATATGTAATTCACATTGTGTGTGGGCAGCGGGTATCCGCGTCATCGCTAAGAGATGGCACACGGAATGCAAACATTAAAGAAAAACTGTACTGCGAATGGCCGCCGCGGTCTTCCGTAATACAGAAACGCCGGGTTGCCGGTTGTGTGAAGCCGGCCTAATCTCCTTGAGGAGATTGTCTGATGGGGCAGGGTGGGCAGGCTGCAGGGCAGGTCGGGGTACACAGCATACGGGCATGTAGTAACCAGCCTTACTTTGTTCAGCAGAGCGATGACAGTAGCGACAGTGACGTCGCGGTGGTGATGCCGCAAAGGGCGAAACGCCGCAGGATCCTCCAAAGAACGACTCCCATCACAGCGTCCGTGTACTCCAACAAGGTAGGATAAACATGGGGGTCCGCATGCTCCCCCGGCTGCAGAATGGCAAGGGAACCGTTTTAAGACAATGTCATGGGAAACGGCAAGTGGAATATGTGAAATGGCTCTGCATGGGCTCTTAAAGGGGTGGTCACACAAAGCAAGTTATTCTGTGCCTGAAGTGTAGGGGTAACTTTCTAATCTGTGGGGGTCCTGCTGCTTTGACCTTCACTGATCCTGAGAGTGCAGCTCTGGAGCGTCCTGAAGCTTAAGGGGACCTTCGCACTCTACCAATCTGCTGCAGGTTTTTCATAGTGGAAAACCCACCGCAGGCGCGCCAAAAATCCACAGTCACCAATTTAGCACCTAAATGGTGTGGATTTGGCCACGGTGTTTGCAGCGGATCTGCGGTGGGTTGAACACTTGTAGTTTCAGGGTTGAAGTCTGCAGCCTAAATGGTTGTGTGCTGTGCATCCATTGTGGAAATCTCCGCAGGGCTCGTGCTGTACATGCTGTGGTAATTCAGCGGTGTGTGAAGCCGCCCTAACGGTTCAAGCGCTCGGCTATCACCAGCGGTCCTGTTGAAGTGATTGGAGCAGCAGTACGCATGTGCATCCTCCAGAGCTGCGCTCTCTGGATCGGAGGGAGTCCCAGCAGTCAGACCTCCACCGATCTGCAAGCTGTCTTCCTATTTTGTGGACAGGGGATAACTTGTTTTAGTGGAATAATCCTTTTAGTGATGGCAGCTTCCTGGCCATGGTGCCACAGCGAAGGTTTGTAGGATTCCCCTATGTCAGTCAGGACTATCAGATTGGACAGAGCCAGGGGAAGCCCTCTGGTACAGTGCAGCAATGCAAATGTGATCAAGAGCTCCTTTTGTAAAAAGGTACTTCCCACAAACTATTAGTTTTGGCATTTCTTTCTGGATGGGATGTGATAAACACATCAATCACACTTTGCTCTGTCTGCTTCCAGGTGAACAGTTCTCTGAAGCTGATGCCCGATAACCTTAGCGCTCTGGCTGAGATGGAGAAGGAGCTACAAAAGAAGCAGGGCTGTGAAGGTGAGCGCTGAGAAACCAGTAGATGGTGCGACGGAGTGCTGGCCGTGTGTACACTGGACAGTTATTCAGATTTTTTTTTTTTTTGTACGATAATCTGTGTAAGAGCCCCAAGTCTGGCTAGATATGAAGGGTGAGGCCACACGATGCTTCTGGCCACATGTGGGCAAGCCCTGCCCACCTACCAGGTCCAGTGGCGGTAGGACTTTGCAGTAAGATCATGTGGCCATTAGCCACCACACATGGGTGGGTTTTGGCCTCTTGCAGCATTGGACCATAGCCTTAGTCAAAGCCTCTGGGTACAAACAACCCGATGAGGGTCAGTGATGGTGTTCAGAGGGCAGTAATGAAACCTACCCTCTGTTATAGTGGCAATAAAGACTCTACCGCTGGGTCAATAATATTGGATGGAGTAGGGGGGATTGGGTGTCTCCGTATGGTAGGAGAGAGACTTCTTGTAAGTAGGCTTTTTTTTGGGAGTGGGGCAACAATTGGACCACCCTGATGACAGACATCTGTTATGGGGAGCAGTGAACACTTTCTGTAGATGAAGTGCACTTTGGGGGTCCTCTTCTGATAATGCCCCCCTCTCAGCTGTCTGAACCTCATTGGTTATTTGCCCCCTTAGATCTGGAGTGTGAAGCTGTCGCTGAGCCGCCACCTGTACCGCAGGTTATCGCCACGTATGACCTGTCTGACAGTGAAGACTTAGTGAACGAGAAGGCTGCCCCGTGTGAGAGGTAAAGCCCCGCTTCCCCTGCCGCAGCGGTAACACAGGGGGTCATTCTGTCATCACCATCCACTGACACCCACTGCTTTTATAGACTACGAGACTCTTCTCCGTCTCCGCCCCCCACCCCAAAGACTCCAGCGAGGAAGAGGAAAACCACCAGGGTGAACCGGAAGATAAGGTACAGTCCTGGTAGGATGTGCGGAGCGCCGGGGACTTCTGCCGGTAACCCATGTCTTCTCTCACCAGGGAGATGGAAGCGCGCCTCCAGGATCTCGACACGGTTGTGTCTCCTTTCCGTAACTCGGTCTGTGATGACAACGATGTGATTGTGTTGGGGAGCAGTCCGCCGCCGGAGGTGACCATAAAAGTGCGCCGCAGGGGGAAGATCTTCAGGATTAATGTCCGACCTGTGAGTAGAGGAGCCCTCCTTATGGTTAAAGGGTTGTACAAGCGGTACATATTCTACTCTGTCCACAACTGTATAACTTGCTGATCGGTGAGGGTCTCCCCTTTGAGCACTAGAGAACGGGACTCCGGCGTGCTGCTCGGACTGTCACAGTGGGGGTTCCTTCTTCCCCCACAGTGACATGACTGTGAATGGAGTCCATCGTTCCAATGGGGCTGATGGAAATATCCCATCTGGTGCTGCTTGGGTATCTCCTGAGCCCCAATGAAAGTGAATATAGTGCTTGTGGAATCAGCACTCCATTCAGCCTTCTCACTGTAGGGGGCACTGAACCCCCGTTCTCTATCAGTTCTACTGTGGTCAGACCCCCACCAATCGGCGAGTAATCCTCTATCCTGTGAATGGAGGGTAAGTTGTGACTGTGGTACAACCCCTGTAATAGTATGGCCATCCCAGCATAGACCTTGCAGAATTAACCCCATTAAATGTCTCAGCCATCAGTGAATGCCATTATAGGATTTATGTTACAGACCCCCCCCCCCCCCCCCTGGCCTATACATTCTCCTGCCCTGGCTGTCCGTGTTTACTAACCTTATAGCATTGTGGTGGGCACGCATGGTCACTGTGCCCCTGTATAACTCTATGGGTGTCTGTGCCATCCTGGTGGAGGGGGTGATATTTTTTTACATCAGTTGTGGGGGGTCATCCATAACGTGCCATCTGTTCTCAGACAGACCCCCTGCAGAAGTTGGTGGACTCTGTGGCATCACGGCTGGAGGTCACCGCTTCCCAGATATTGTTGCTCCGTGGTGACGAGGAACTTGATATCAAGGAGACCCCACAATCTCTGAACCTCACCGTAGCCGACATCGTAGGTAAGATCACACTTGACCAGATGCAGGAAAATTGTGTCTTTCTGCTCCTCCCATCTTATGGCCCAATATCCACAGGCAAATTTGATTTGGGAAATCTGCAAATCAATCCACCCATGGAGAAGCATGGGCGTCCGCAAATGGATTAAAAGCATGCAGATTGGAGTTACGGACCTTTTGGTCCGGAAAACAAATCGCAGCATGCTCCAATTTTTTGCGGATCCCACAGGGATAGCTTCCATTGAGGTCAATGGAAGATGTCTGATCCACTGCGGACACTGGCCGTGGGCACAGACGCATTCCGTGCGCGATTTCCTACACAGAATCTGCGTGTGCCGTGGACATGAGGCCTATTACATCTTCTGTGTTCTGGAGACAACGGCTGGGCCAGAAACATCTTGGCTGCATGTGGTGGCCATAGCTGGACATGGAGAAGGGAGGACATATAGTCTCTGGGCTCTAGAACAGTGGACAGACGCCTGCTGGTGCTCGTGGGGTGGGGTGGATATAATAGGGGGGTACATCCTGTGTTTCATAGTCTGATGTTTTTTACAGATTGCGTGATCCACTCTGCCTCCAGCGAACAAGGATCAGATGACCAGTCCAGTGGGAAGATCTGTCTCAAAGTCCAGGGGAAGGACAAGGAGTCCCACCTCAGCATCACCGTTGGAATGGTAAGAGAACCTATGAAGGGTCGTTGCCGTAAAACCGATGGGGTGTGGTCATCGAGCCATTTAAACTACAATCTCCTATCAAGTACTGACCATCCGCCTGGCCAAATTCTCTGTCCAATTAGTTGAGAATTTCATATAAGCTTCAGAGCCTATGTAATATAAGCAGGAGCGTTCTAAGAGGAGCTGCTGATATGTCACATATAACCTCCGGAGACCTTTACATCCTAATAAGTGCTGAAGTGTTCTAAGGAGTAGCTGATATGGGTCACATATAACCGCCATAGACATTTACGTCATATGACTGATATCTGCGTCTCCTCTTCTAAGTGGCTCTGGCGGTTATATCCGCACTGGAGCGTTATATTATAGACCTGTGATAATTGGTCTGTTCTTGATCTCTATTTCTACAGAATGAACCTCTCCAGTCCCTGATGGATCAGTACAAAGCCGCCATGGGCCTCTCCAAAAACGTCTGCTTCATGTTCGAAGGGCAGAAGCTGAAGGGCAGGAATACACCGGATGAACTTGGCCTGGAGAGCGATGACATCATAGAAGCCTGGGCATGACGAAGCGGGGCGTAGATCTGCAATACTTGCACATAAGAGAGGAGACTGGCTGTATGGCTGATACAGGAATGCTATATCTGGCTGTACAGCATCTGGTCATACGGACAAACTCGATTCCAGACTTTTGCCCTGTATTGAGTCGACTATTAACTCTTAGAACCCTCATCAGCTATAAAGACACTTCAGGGTTAATTTGGAGGGTTTGTGCCGAATTATTTTTGCTACTTCTTGTATATAACTTAAGGTTTTCATAAATTAGCAACTTTTTGTCTTCCCTTTTTATAAGTAATAAAGAGCTGCTCAGTGTTGGTGCGGGCTGTGAGCATGAGTGCTGTCCTCCTCCGACGGGCACGGCCCCACTGAACAGCACCACAAACTAGGGCTGCTGTCACCTGCTGAAGCTCAGTCTGTAAATCTGACTTTCTGCAGTCTGTGGTGCGTTCTCTCACATTTTCAGATGGCACACGGAGCTCACCAGGTGATAACGGGGGCGATGGTGAGTATAAGGCTCAATGCACACCGGTGGATGTTTGCTGTGGATGCCGCAGCAATGTCCGGCCATAGCATGCAACGTAAAATAATATTTATACCTTCCTTAAAGAGGCTGCCCGCTTACCAGGCAACATGTCCCTTTAGTGCCCGCTGTGCTGAAAGAAGAGGAAGTAGATTTGCCCCTACTGTGCTCCCGGCAAATGTCATCAGGCGACCGCTGCAGTGACACGGTTCGATACTCCTGGCATCGTGGCACTGATACCAGAATGAGCAGTGATGCTGCTGTGGTCACAACAAGTGCCAGGGCAGAGGACGGGTAGGTGCTAAAGGGAATCCTATTGACTGGTAATTAGACAACCCCTTTAAGCAGCGCGGTCCCCCTTCACCCATAGGGTCCTGTTTTGTTTAGTATATGGTGTATGCTATGGGTTGAAGCAACCACTCCAGAGGTCTTCAGCTCGTCCTGAAGTACTTCAGATGTTGTACGTGATTTCTCTGCCACATTTTGAACTAACTTCAGTGGGTTCTCATCAGTTTTCCTCTTCCACCACACCCTGGAAAGTTCTGGACTGTTCCATGGCTTTTGGCTAACCTTTGGAACTGCTGAGGCTTTTGGAGAGGGTCTTGCGCCCTTTACACTGCCAATGTAGCTCCATACAATTGAGTTTGCAGGGTCCTCCCACAGATGGGATGCAACGGGCAGTGTGCGTTTATTTCCACAGTCTAGGAGTGAAGAACGGGTTTCCTAGATCTTTGGATCGTGTGCTGTGCCTATAGTGCCCAATATTTCCTACATGACAGATGGCACAGGGATGGCTACAGTATGCTATCAAATGGCTCATCTGTCTCCTTGTGCAGGGGATAATGGGACTAAAGGTCCTTTTTCTTTTTTTGTTTACATGGCAGGGTATGAGCCAGATAAGCAATGATCAACAACATCGCGGTGCTTTAACCCCTAAGGCCTTCTTCACACGGGCGACATGGCATTGTCGTGAGAAAATCGCAGTGCTATGGCATCGCTGCACCTTCTCGTGGCAATACCGCAATTCTGTGGGGGGGGGGGGTGTAATCTGTGCCATTCATCGAGCACTTGCTTTGATTAGCTAAGCGTCAGCCAATCACAGCCAGCGCTTCCAGGGGGGTGGGAGGTTTCAATTTCCGGCCAGAAGAGAAGCAGGGCCGGGACCTGGGCAGAAGCTGTGGTGGCAGAGAGCTCTTCTAAGGTGACGTATGCCTGTTTTTTACCCTGCAGCCAGGGCTTAGATTTAGCTTTGACAGTAGGATTTGTTACTGGCAAAGTTGCACCGCACAAAAACCATGTCTTCATGCGATGCATCAGGGAGGTAAGCTCCATGGGGAAACATGGGCTACAAAACCTCATGAGTCGCAGGCGTATTGCCAGACCCACAAGGTTCTTGTATCGGGTTGGCGCATGCCACAAAACATCACATGTGTGAAGGAACCCATAGGAAAGCATGGGGTTCACATACATGCGACTTGTAGCAACACAACAAAATTGCGCGACTTTGTCGCCCGTGTGAAGAACGCAAGTCAGGTTTGTTTTTTTTTTGTAGATTATGAATTTCAAATGTAAATAAACTTGACCCAGAACTTTGTTAGTTAACATGGAGCCCGTCAGCTTGACCATGGTGTCCAAACTGCAGCCGTCATGTGATGGGGCAGGGGGAGCCGAGCGGATGGCTTTATTCACTTATATCGCTGCTCATTCTGAGCTGAACGGTCCAATGGGCGGAGCTAGCAGTGGTTAGCTGTTATCGGTGTAGGACTACATCCAGGGATCGAGCACTGACAGGACCGCCTATTGGACTGTTCAGCTCAGACACTGACTCTTTCCCATAGCACTATATAGCGGTCCGCTCGGCGCCTCCTGCTCCACAGGATGCCGGCAGTTTGACAGCATTTTTGAGCTGACAACGAGGAAAAAAACGATATCATCGCTGTTTTTGTGATGTATTCACAGTGTGGTATACGTATTAGGTTACCCCTTTATTCTGCAAATATTACAATTAGAACACCAAATTTATAGAGGTTTTATTAAATTTTACCACTTTTACACAATAACCACTTTTTTGTATTTTTTTTTTTTTTTTTTAAATAAAAACCTGGCCCGACCGTCCAGGACCAGAGTACTTTTTTATTTTAGTCGCCAGCGCTGCATCAGGCCTGGTTTCTGTGGGCCAACTTGTAGAGTTTAGTGGCACTGTTTTGAGGTATATATGACTTTTAGGCCTTGTTCACACGGGCGCCAGTCATGTGATTTTTCTCGCGGTGCAACAATGCTACAGATCGCATGTATGTGAAGCCCCTGCTTTCCTATGCGTTGCTTCACACTTGCAATGGCTTGTAGTATGCGACATTGCAGGTTTCGTGATATGCCCGCAACTGCTGAGGTTTTGTAGCCCAGGTTTCCCTATGAAGCCTGCCTCGCTGTTGCATCGCATGAAAATGCGGAAAGACTACTGTCAAAACCCTAGCGGCAGTTTAAAAAAAACAAAACATCACCTAAGAGGTCCTGTCTTCTCCCCTGAAGCTCTCTGGCACTTGCTGGAAGTCTTCTGCCAGCCCTTCCTGGATTGCAGGATCAAAATCCCCGCCTCCAGGAAGGGCTGGCTGTGATTGGTTCATGGAGCACCAGCTCTGATTGGAAGGCCTGGCAGAAGACCAGTGCTGGAGGAGATGACAATGCCTCTTAGGTGATGTGGGTTTTTGTTTTTCCTGCACCTAGGGCTTGTTTTTAGGGTAAGATTAATATTTCAAGCCACCCCACCCCCTGAAAGTTGCAGCAGTACAAAAGCTTTCGGTTCGGGTCACACGGGGCAGAATTGCCACGGAATTTCTGGGCACGCTTTCTGCACGGAAATTCCGCCGGAAATCTTAAGCCCGAGACTAACCAGCAAAGTGGATGAGATTTGCGAAAATGTTGACCACGTCGTGGCCAAGCTGCAACTAGCACGCCGCGCTGAATTCAAAGCTGCAGCATGTCAATGGTATCGCCGGTTCCGCTGCTGACTCTCTATGGGGACAGATGGCCGCAGTGGAATAAGCCGCTCTCAAAACCGGGGCCAAAACGCGTGGGACTTCAGCTGTGGAAATATCACTGAACCAAGCCTTACTCTGCTGACAGTTTATTGGCTGGTTGCAACCTGTTTACACAGAACAATGTGAAGAAACGGAAGACTATTGTCCTCCACAACCCTGCCAAGGAGAGCGCCGCCCTACAGCTGGACAGAAGAGCTACAGCAATCAAAAGGGGAACACACACTTCCTCCTCCAGCAGGTCACGGGCCTGGGGACAAGGAGCTGGTGATTAGTGCAGCCGTTAACCCCTTAAGGACATGGCCAATTTTGGATCAAGGGCCAACGATTTTTCAAAAGCTATAACCTTTAATTCATCCGTCCCCGTCTATACGAGGGTCTGGTTTTTTTTTCTGTGGCAAACCTATAGTTTTTATTGGTGCCGGTTTTGGGTGCATGTGATGTATTGTAAAAAAAAAAAAATATTTTTGAGAGCAGGGAGAGAAAACACATCAATTCTACCTGTGAGGGTTTTTTACATTAGGATCATACCGAGAGTTTTTTTTTTTTTTTAGGTTTTTCCCATGTTGCACAACAAAGACCCTTTTTGGGGGGGAATTTTTTTCCCCTACATCATTGTATTCAAAGTCCCATAAAACTTTAATTTTTCCATGGCCTGAGCTCTGGGAAGGATTTTTTATTTCTATTATGTTTAATCCGTTTTTATTCACGTTTTGCGAATATTATAAAACAAACAATAGCAAAAAGGTCTCGCAGGACCATATAAATGGATGAAATCGGTAACCTTAACATTTTCTTATGTGCTTTCAGAACACAGTTCATACATTTCTCCTTTTTGAGTCTGTAATTTGGTAATTTTTTGCATGACGAGCTGAAATTTTTATCTGAACCATTTGGGGGCTAAAAAATAAAGAAAAAAAATAGCAATTAAAGTAAAAAACAATGTATCATCCATGTAAAACAAAAACCACTCACCCAGCATCAGCAAGTGGAGAACCGGGAGCAGAAGGCAGTAACCAGCAGTACAGAGAAAGCATGAGTGTTCGCTGCAGCCACTCGGGCCGCTAGCTGCTGGGGGTCACCTAGCCTTACTACGGAAACTAAAAAAAGTCCAAAGACCTACTCCGCCTGTAGCTATACCCCTGGACGTCCCGTTTAAATGGTTTCCTGTAGTCTCTATCTTCTCTTGACCTAAAGTATCGCTGCTCGTAATATTCGTCTTGGTCCGACTCCCGGTCTGGGTAGACCTCTCTGCTCCTAGAACGGGACGCTCTTCTTCTTTCCTTCTTGTATGCCCCCGCAGTCCGGACTGGTTTAGAATGAGTTCGTTCGTTGGAAGATCCCCTTCGGGTCTCAGCACTTCGTCTTTCCGATATGTCATCGATATCCTGACTGTCCGGTCCTGAAGACTCCCTGGAACCATAAGACGCCAACTGGATTTCTTCGTTTGCAAAATCCACCTGCACGCTGTTCCCACCGATCTTCTCCCTCTTGGTCTCTCTTAACGCTGCTAGGGCAAATTCCATCTCGCTGTAGAGAATCAGGGCCGTGCCTTTAAGGCGCTCATACACCACCTTAAGCACGGACCCGTAACGGCTAAAATGGGCCGTTAGGTCCTGCTCGGTGACACTTGGGGTCAGCCCATCTATCCACAGGCAGTTGGAAGGCATGCTCTTCCCAAAACCAAGCTTCAGCCGTTTCTTTCCCAGATATTCGCCGTCCATCTTCTTAATGGCTTGACAGACGCTTGTAATATCGCAGTACTGCAAAAACGCGTAAAGAGGAACTTTATTCACCTTCTTAATTTCAATATTCAAAATCTCCCCAAATCTCTGAAAAACGTTGTGTAGATCGAGGGGGGTTGTGGTTTTCGGTAAGTTGCCGATGAAGAGAGTCCTAGAGGCCTTGGGGTGAAATTCATCTATTCGCTCATCCAAAGGCCGTAATTCGTTTTCGCTTTGTGTTTCTGGTCCGCCCCAAGCGGTCACTTCTATCTGCCTTCCAAAGAACAGTTTGCCTTTCGAGGCACTCAGTACTTGCTCCTGATCTTCTTGCTGCCTGAAGAAGACCAGACCGTATCGCTCCTCCGATACCCCATGGATCTGCACGGACGAGACTTTTCCGGACTTCTTGAACTCATGAAAAAGTCCATCTTTAAGGCTTGTATCTGTCGAGCGCACAGGGAGATTCCCTACTTTGATCCCAAAACTCTGATAAGGTTCATCATTATCCGGAGGGAAAGGAGATGCGGCGTGCACGGACCTCGCTGGAGACTCGTCACTGGAATCACCACTAGGCAGTCTACTCCGTGAGCCGCTGGGTGACCTGGCAGACCTAGAAGCTTGGCTGGTCAGCCGTGAATGAGGTGAGCGACTCCTAGTGTGCCGGTGGCTCCATTCAGGCCGGCGGCCACGTCCCTCCCTTGAAAAGTCATTTTTGTAACTATCCCTACTAGACGGTATACTCCACGAGCCGCTGGGAGATCTGGCGGACCTAGAAGCCTGGATGGGCAACTTATGAGTGGACGACTGGGATGAATGAGGGGAGCGACTCCTAGTGTGCCGGTAGCTCCGCTCAGGCCGGCGGCCGCGTCCCTCCCTTGGAATGTCATTTGCGTAAATATCCCTACTAGACGGTATACTCCATGAGCCGCTGGGTGATCTGGCGGACCTAGAAGTTCTGAGGGCCAGCCTATGAGGGGACGACTGGGATGAAGGAGGGGAGCGACTCCTAGTGTGCCGGTGGCTCCGTTCAGTCCATCGGCCTCGTTTGTCATTTGTGTAAATATCCCTACTAGACGGTATACTCCATGAGCCGCTGGGTGATCTGGCGGACCTAGAAGTTCTGAGGGCCAGCCTATGAGGGGACGACTGGGATGAAGGAGGGGAGCGACTCCTGTGTCGGTAGCTCCATTCAGGCCGGCGGCCTCGTCCCTCCCTTGAAATGTCATTTCTGTAACCATGACTGGACAATGGAAACCGCTCGCGGCTCCTAGACTCATAACGAGGGTCAGGAGCATCAGGCCGGCCTGGACTCCGACGAGGAGGATAGTATATTCCACTTTGGAAGGCCCGGTCATAGGGGTCTCGTAAGTCCTGATCATAGAGTCGTGTCCGTTCAGTCCCTCGGGGTTCATGGTGGCCGTAGGCGTTACGTTCATAAGAACGCTTCCGTGTTTCAGAAGCCCCATCACGTCTCCGCTCAGAACGTCCTTCCCATGCATGAAGCGATCCGTAAGTTGGCCGACCTCCACCACCGCCTCTGAGACCAGAAACCTCGCTACTATCAGAAGTTATGGAAGCCGTCTCATCCGCGCCCGGTTGTTTGTAATCCGTCCGGAGGTCTCGCTTCCCCAGTCTATTGGCAGCATTGTTTGCCTTCCGTGCACTTTTAACATCCACAAAATCCACGAAGGCGGCCGCACCGCCGCCAGATGTGCGCTGAGGTAACATACGGACACTTTCCACGTGGCCGTAGCGTCTGAAATGCTCTTTAATCTCGTCCTCTCGCACGTTCTCGGGTAAATTCCCCACCCACAGGTGCCTGGTTTCCCGGACCATGCTGGCTCGGTGTCCCGCTCATGCAGAGGGAGGTAGGGTGAGGCGGGCCGCGGAGTGCAGCACTGGCGTGCAGGCAGCTTGAGATCTCCGGATTTGCTCGGTTTCTCTGCACCGCCGTGTCCGCTTCGGCGCCGACACTAGTTCTGCGCATGCGCTGCGGCCACCGTGCCGTTACACGCTTGTGACGCTGCGTTTCACGATGCGTTCCACGTGACGCTGCGTTACAGAGAGTGTTCCACCGTGTGGAGGGAGGGGGAGGATACAATTAAACAACATGTGACCTGACAGTAGACGCTGTGAGGGGTGGTGAATTGTCTGCCTAACCTGTTTTGTATGGTGGTAGATTGTCATAGAGGAGGCAAGGGGGAAACAAGGCAGGGATATGTGTGTACTAAGATGACTCAATAATGGTATAGTCGGGAATGAATGAATATTCACATTAAAATACCTATTAGATAGTAGAACATAGATGGCTACAGATGTAAAACAATGTACAGTATAAAGTATACATAATATAAGTAAGGTTTAAAATCCCCCAACCTGCTGTATATTCTAATTCATTCTTGGGGGAAGAAAGGGAGGAAATCAGGAGAAAAAAGCAGGAAAATGTAAATAAGATGACAAAGATGTATCATGTGATGCAATCTTAAGAAATAACAAAAACCTATTTTTAGATAAAAGGAATATAAAAGAATATACTATATATATATATATATATATATATATATATATATATATATATATATATATATAAAATATAAATCATGGATAATAACACTAAATTGATAATATAAAAAATGGCATCCGGTTTATACTTTATATAAAAATTAATGAATAAGTGAGTCGGGGCTTTTTGGAACTGTCAGAAAATATCCGATTTTTCTAGGACTTCATGTAAGGTGTCAGACAACTGATCCAGAACATCTCCGCTGCAAGCGAGAGAAATTTCCACATTCTATTTTTTCACCCGGTGTGACCCTTAATCCCTCAAAATCATACTGTGTCGGGGGCGAAATGTTTGAAGGCGCTACGCTTCTGAAAACGATTTTTTACGTTTGCCCGGTGTTTGTTTAGCCTTGTTGTTAGAGGGACAGTAGTATGTCTGAGGTTACACGGGCACTCCATCATACTTGTAGTATAAGCAGAGCTGCATCCGATTATGACATTATCGCCGGCAGCAATTTCAATCTTTAGCGTTGTGGCAAATATTGTCAGAACATTTACACCTTTCAGCAATGAAGTAGCAGCATCAATGGTGTAGTAACATAGAAAAAAGGAGCTTGTGGAGGCACCATCCTCCTTGTTAGAAAACAAATCCACTTGCCACATTTACACCTTGGCAGGTGGCATTTTAAGGGTCCTCAAGTGTCATGGAGGCTTTTCTGCATTCTTGGGTTAACTAGGTGTTGGTAGGATGAGGCCAATATATTTTGCATTGTTTTACCCCAACGGAATATCACAATCGGATTAGTTGGAATATCATCTCACAAGTTACCCATTTTTGGGAGATGATATTCCAACCAATCCGATTGTGATATTCCGTTTTGGTAGAAAAATGAGGAATATATTGACCCCATACACAGTTATCCCAAGAATGCAGAAAAACCTCCATCATGGAACGTCCACGTGGTACGCAGGAGTGTGCCAGGCCTCACAGGGGTGAAGCGGAGAGGAGTGTGCTGGGCCTCACAAGCATGAAGCGGAGAGGAGTCTGCCGGGCCTCACAAGCATGAAGCGAAGAGGAGTGTACTGGGCCTCACAAGGATGAAGCGGAGAGGAGTGTGCTGGGCCTCACAAGCATGAAACGGAGAGGAGTCTGCCGGGCCTCACAAGCATGAAACGGAGAGGAGTCTGCCGGGCCTCACAAGCATGAAGCAGAGAGGAGTGTGCCGGGCCTCTCAAGCATGAAGCGGAGAGGAGTGTGCCGGGCCTCACAAACATGAAGCAGAGAGGAGTGTGCCGGGCCTCAGAAGGATGAAGCGGAGAGGAGTGTGCCGGGCCTCACAAGCATGAAGCGGAGAGGAGTGTTCCGGGCCTCACAAACATGAAGCAGAGAGGAGTGTGCCGGGCCTCAGAAGCATGAAGTGGAGAGGAGTGTACTGGGCCTCACAAGCATGAAGCGGAGAGGAGTGTACTGGGCCTCACAAGCATGAAGCGGAGAGGAGTGTGCTGGGCCTCACAAGCATGAAGCAGAGAGGAGTGTGCTGGGCCTCAGAAGCATAAAGCGGAGAGGAGTGTGCTGGGCCTCAGAAGCATGAAGCGGAGAGGAGTGTGCTGGGCCTCACAAGGGTGAAGCAGAGAGGAGTGTGCCGGGCCTCAAAAGCATGAAGCAGAGAGGAGTGTGCCAGGCCTCACAAGCATGAAGCAGAGAGGAGTGTGCCAGGCCTCACGAGGATGAAGCAGAGAGTAGTGTGCCGGGCCTCACAAGCATGAAGCGGAGAGAAGTGTGACGGGCCTCACAAGCATGAAGTGGAGAGGAGTGTGCTGGGCCTCACAAGCATGAATCAGAGAGGAGTGTCCCATGCCTCACAGGAATGAAGCGGAGAGGAGTGCGCCAGGCCTCACAAGCATGAAGTTGAGAGGAGTGTGCTGGGCCTCACAAGCATGAAGTGGAGAGGAGTGTGCCAGGCCTCACAAGCGTGAAGCAGAGAGTAGTGTGCCGGGCCTCACAAGCATGAAGCAGAGAGGAGTGTGCCAGGCCTCAAAAGCATGAAGCAGAGAGGAGTGTGCCAGACCTCACAAGGATGAAGTGGAGAGGAGTGTGCTGGGCCTCACAGGCATGAAGTGGAGATGAGTGTGCTAGACCTCACAAGCATGAAACGGAGAGGAGTTTGCCGGGCCTTACAAGGAGGAAGCAGAGAGGAGTGTGCTGGGCCTCACAATTATGAAGTGGAGAGGAGTGTGCTGAGCCTCACCTGCATGAAGTGGAGAGGAGTGTGCTGAGCCTCACAAGCATGAAGTGGAGAGTAGTGTGCTGGGCCTCACAAGTATGAAACGGAGAGGAGTTTGCCGGGCCTCCCAAGCATGAAACGGAGAGGAGTTTGCCAGGCCTCACAAGAGTGAAGCAGAGAGGAGTGTATTGGGCCAATCAGAGCATTAGCTTGCTGGAGGCGGGGTATTCAAGCCCCCCTACCAGGACGAACTGCTCTGTCGGCATGCAGAAGGATACGGAAGCCTGCAGCAGCGACGGTGACCAGTGTCAGGACCCAATCGCCGGCTACTAGGTAAGTTTTATAATACCCCCCCCCCCCCATTACCCCTCCGCAAATAAGACACTGTGCCTCTCTTGAGGCAAAAATTAATTTGAGACAGTGCCTTATGTTTAGTTAAACACGGTATCAACAGCAACTCTCATACGCCTTTTTACAGTGGTTGTTAAGAAGCATTATTCTGATGCATGGGCCTGGCATGGGTTTGACATGGGCCTGGCATGGGTCTCGTGTGCCAGGAAGAGCTGGAGCTCAGCTTTCTAATGACATGAGTTCTATCGATGAGGACCAGAGAAACATCTAATCCCAGCTATTTAAACCTTCATATGCTGCTACTGATTTGACCATGGCATGTAAAAGGCTGACAGAGGGAGGAAGCGCTCTCTTCCACCCATTGGACCCCTGTTATATGATTGCTTGACGATAGCCTCTAGCTGAGCCTTATAGAACCATACAATTCACTGCAAAACTGAAATATTGCACTATGTTATAAAAACAACAAAGTGTGATGGTATTGAGGTCCCCTAGTGGGACGAAAATTAAAAGTTAACATGTAAAAAAAAAAATAAAAAATAGTTAAAGCCTCACCTTTCCACATATAGTATGTACAAACCACCACTCCCCACAAAAGCTCACCATCTTGCACAGGTCTTAAGTATCGGGATTATCAGAAGGAGGTACGTAAAGGGGTTGGAAGAAAATATTTTAGCAGGTTCCCTATATGAGGGATTTAAATAGAAGTGTGAGGTGTCCATGATGTAGTGCAGAAAATTATCCCTGAACTAATAATCCAATAAAAAACTACAACAATACTCCAAATATAAATTATTGTAGTAATACTAGAACAAAGCTAATAACATAAATACCAAAGCCAAGCTCAGTGCATAAATACAGCCCCAGAACCAAGCTCAGTGCATAAATACAGCCCCAGAACCAAGCTCAGTGCATAAATACAGCCCCAGAACCAAGCTCAGTGCATAAATACAGCCCCAGAACCAAGCTCAGTGCATAAATGCATCCCAGCAGCAAACACATAACATAAATACAGTAGCAGAACCAAGCTCAGTACATAGACACAGCCCCAGCATGTAGCTCATAACAAATACAGAAACCAAACCATCTTCAGGACAACAAAACAATTGATTAGTGGATTGCTGGCATCAGTAGGCAGCGTCCCCACACAGCACTTGGATGGTGTTTATGATATGCATGTTAATTGCACAAAAAGGCTGCTGAAAAATTGCATGTTTTTTACACTGAAATGCTGGAGTTTTGCTATGTGGTTTTCAGCTGATCGGCTTCTACAAGTGAAGCTCATGATTTCAATGAGCTTTGCTTGTAAAAATCAATCTGCTCAAAACCGTATTGCAGAACCTCAGTGTTTTCCGGTAAAAACGCATGCACATTTCCAGGACCGTGAATTCCGCTGCATCCTACAGAAATATTGGTGTCCTAGTGGAAGCGCCCTTAAAGGGAGTGTTCATACAGCGTTGTTTAATATTCTGTGTTATTGCATCAGGGGTTTCTACGACAGCCACTGAAAACGATACAACCCCTGATGTAATAACACAGCATATTAAAGGGAACCTGCCATGACCTTTAAGCCCCATAAACTATGGGAGAGCATGCTAGGTGGAAAAGAGTCATGCTGTGTGGGGACACAGCACTGGAACGGGGCGCCCAGTAAGTATGAAGCTCAGCTCCCAATTCCCTGGGCCCCTTAACATAGTTTATTGGACTCTTGAGTCCTAACAAGTTCCCTTTAAATAACTCTATGTGAACGCTCCCTTAGTAGACTGCTGACTACTAATCAGCTCCTGAGGCTCTGACTCACCCACTGGAAGTCACTATAGGAGATCGTTGCCATGATCTTGCAGGTGGTACAGGAAGGAGAGGGGAGCCTGCAGGACAAGAGGGACAGTGACGAGGCAGTGGGCAATGTGAGACTAGGGAGGAGGAGATAACTAGGTCGGGAGTCACTAGGTCATCGTCCAGTGCTCCATCTGCACCCAGTATCCTGACGCCAGCCATCAGGATTATCATGGAGTAAACAGGGACCAGTAGATTCTTTTATTAGCTACACTATATAGGGTTAGAGATCGGTGGTCAGGCGGCCCACTGAGACACCAAGCAGCATGGCCCACTGGGAATCTGCCCGGTCTGGCAGATTGCCAGTCCAGGCCGTGATCCTCCACTAAGAACTGCATCCCCTATATATAGTACTTGCATATATATAAGAAATGCACAAGTTATTGGGTTGATGATTATTGATAAATGGCTAGTCATCTTTGGGTATTAATTTTCCACTTGGGACAATCCCAAATTTGTCTTTGAGTAGATTCGGAATCTCCTCCTCACTGAGTTCTGGAGTAGTTTTCACACATCCCCCTCCCTTGGTGTACTCCTCGCTGATCAGCTAATACCCCATTTACATTGGTCTTCTGTGTGGAAACTGTAGAGAACAAAAGGATTTGCGGACAATAAAAGAGCTTTGTGCAGTCTGATAATATTTACACATTTCCCCAAAGTCTTCCAATGTTCTCTCATCAAGGATGAACTTAAAGAGACTCCTCCAGAGCTGCTCCTCCTTCCTCTCCATCTACCCGTAACCGATACACACCGCTGTCCTGCTCCTCTTCCCATCCGGGCTCCAATGGAAATAGTTACGCAATTCCTTCCCCAAAACCAACACAAAGCTAACTCCTTCCCTCAAGTCCCACCATCAACATCATGTGTGCGAATTGAGGTTCACATACACCAGTCAGTTGGTTTTTCACTCTGCTTGATAATACTTGTGGGTGGTAGTCCAGGTTTCACAAGACCAACTGGAAAAGACCATTGTTCTCAAAATAAAAGACTTCATGATTTCTTAGAACAATCTTCTCATATATTGTATACAGTCAATGTCAAGAATGATTTTCTCCCAGCTGTGGATACTGAGGCTTTAAAATGGGACAGAAAGCAAGTGATGGCGGTGTAATGTTCGTAATGTAGAAAGTGATGACTGGATTGAAGACGCCTTGAATACGGTAATGCAAACCCTATGCAGGCAGGTATTCGGATCCAACTTTGATTAGAAGTCCTTGAAGAGAATTAAAATATATTAGTCAACTGTCTTCAATGTCCCTCAATGAACCCAATTTCTAAGAACATGCCATAAAATATAAGGCACCATAATACCTAAAAATTTATAGTCACCATTATGGGTTTGGTGCCAACGAATAGGTAATTATCCATGAGATGACATGTTGGTAAATACGGTCAGAAGAGCACTATCTATGGAAGGGATAACAGGTCAACTATCAGCAGTTTTAGCAAATGCTTACTAATTAGAAGACTTACTGATTGAGATGCATTTGGAATCACAATATCTTCATCCTTCGGGACCAGTTTTCCACTCAAGACAATCCCAAATTTATCTCTGAGTAAACTAGGGATCTCTTCCTCAGTGAGTTCTCGAGTGGTCTTCACACTTCCACCTCCCTTGGTGTACTCAGTGCTGATCAGCCAGCGCCCAATGTATGTCAGTCTTGCTCTAGGGAGCTGTAGGGAACAGAAGGATTTTTGGAAAAATATGGAGCAGGGCGATGACTGGTGATATTCACACATCTCCCAAAAGTCTTCAAATGTTCTCTCCTCGAGGGTGAACTTGTAGAGAGTCCTCCAGATCTCTTCCTCCTTTCTCTCCATGAACCACTTATCTCCTTCTACCCGTAACCGATACACACCGCTGTCCTGCTCCTCTTCCCATTCTGCCTCTAGTAGAAATGGTTCAATGATTCCTTCCCCGTAACCAACATCACAAAGCCATCTCCTTTCTTCCAGTTCTACTGTCAATAACATATGGGATGGTGGACCATAAATACCAGTTATTGGGTCCCTCACCCTGGATGACAGCACCTTTGTTTCGTAGCCCAGTTGTTGCAGCACCCACAAGTAAAGACCATTGTTCTCAAAGCAGAAACCTCCTCCTCGTCTTACAACTATTTTGTTATATATCCAAGGAATGTCCAAGATGATTTTTTCACCACTATGTATGCTGAGACTTTCTGTTGGTATGGAGTGTACATGGTGCCGATGTAATTCCCGTAAGGCTGAGAGGCAAGGAGGTGCACAGTCCATCAAATTTACCCTCTGCAGGTAGGCCTTCAGGTCCATTGTGTAACAGGCATGCTATACAGTTAAACATCCAAAGATTTATTACACTTACAAGGATAAATGTTATCATCAAATACTTCTACATAAAACAATGCTATGTAATACTGCCCCCTCATGTCCAAGAATACAACTACTGTAATACTGCCCCCTCATGTCCAAGAATACGACTACTGTAATACTACCCCCTCATGTCCAAGAATACGACTACTGTAATACTGCCCCCTCATGTCCAAGAATACGACTACTGTAATACTGCCCCCTCATGTCCAAGAATACGACTACTGTAATACTGCCCCCTCATGTCCAAGAATACGACTACTGCAATACTGCTCCCTCATTTCCAAGAATACGACTACTGCAATACTGCCCCCTCATGTCCCAGAATAGGACTACTGTAATACTGCCCCCTCATGTCCAAGAATACGACTATTGTAATACTGCCCCCTCATGTCCTAGAATACAACTACTGTAATACTGCTCCCTCATGTCCAAGTATACTACTACTGTAATACTGCCCCTTAGTACAAGAATATAACTACTATAATACTGCCTCCTATATACAAGAATATAACTACTATAATACAGCCCCCTATGTACAAGAATATAACTACTATAATACTGCTCCCTATGTACAAGAATATAACTACTATAATACTGCCCCCTATGTACAAGAATATAACTACTATAATACTGTCCCCTATGTACAAGAATATAACTACTATCATACTGCTCCCTATGTACAAGAATATAACTACTATAATACTGCCCCCTATGTACAAGAATATAACTACTATAATACTGCCCCCTATGTACAAGAATATAACTACTATAATACTGCCCACTATGTGCAGGAATATAACTACTATAATACTGCCCCCTATGTACAAGAATATAACTACTATCATACTGCTCCCTATGTACAAGAATATAACTACTATAATACTGCCCCCTATGTACAAGAATATAACTACTATAATACTGCCCCCTATGTACAAGAATATAACTACTATAACACTGCTCCCTATGTACAAGAATATAACTACTATAACACTGCTCCCTATGTACAAGAATATAACTACTATAATACTGCCTCCTATGTACAAGAATATAACTTCTATAATACTGCTCCCTATGTACAAGAATATAACTACTATAATACTGCCTCCTATGTACAAGAATATAACTTCTATAATACTGTCCCCTATGTACAAGAATATAACTACTATAATACTGCCCCCTATGTACAAGAATATAACTATTATAATACTGCCCCCTATGTACAAGAATATAACTACTATAATACTGCTCCAATGTACAACAATATAACTACTATAATACTGCCCCCTATGTACAAGAATATAACTACTATAATACTGCTCCTATGTACATGAATATAACTACAATAATACTGCTCCTATGTACAGGAATATAACTACTATAATACTGCCCCATATGTACAAGAATATAACTACTATAATACTGCTCCTATATACAAGAATATAACTACTATAATACTGCTCCTATATATACAAGAATATAACTACTATAATACTGCCCCCTATGTACATGGATATAACTACTATAATACTGCCCCCTATGTACAAGAATATAACTACTATAATACTGCCTCCTATGTACAAGAATATAACTACTATAATACTGCTCCTATGTACAAGAATATAACTACTATAATACTGCCCCCTATGTACAAGAATATAACTACTATAATACTGCTCCCTATGTACAAGAATATAACTACTATAATACTGTCCCTATGTACAAGAATATAACTACTATAATACTGCCCCCTATGTACAAGAATATAACTACTATAATACTGCCCCCTATGTACAAGATTATAACTATTATAATACTGTTCCTATGTGCAAGAATATAACTACTATAATACTGCCCCCTATGTACAAGAATATAATTACTATAATACTGCTCCTATGTACTAGAATATAACTACTATAATCCTGCCCCTATGTACAAGAATATAATTAGTATAATACTGCCCCCTATGTACAAGAATATAACTATTATAATACTGCCCCTATGTACAAGAATATAACTAGTATAATACTGCCCCCTATGTACAAGAATATAACTATTATAATACTTCCCCTTATGTACAAGAATATAACTACTATAATCATGCCCCCTATGCACAAGAATATAACTATTATAATACTGCCCCCTATGTACAAGAATATAACTACTATAATACTGCTCCTATGTACAAGAATATAACTACTATAATACTGCCCCCTATGTACAAGAATATAACTACTATAATACTGCTCCTATGTACATGAATATAACTACTATAATACTGCTCCTATGTACAAGAATATAACTACTATTATACTGCCCCCTATGTACAAGAATATAACTGCTATAATACTGCCCCCTATGTACAAGAATATAACTACTATAATACTGCTCCTATGTGCAAGAATATAACTACTATAATACTGCCCCTATGTACAAGAATATAGCTACTATAATACTGCTCCTATGTACAAGTATATAACTACTATAATACTGCTCCTATATACAAGAATATAACTACTATAATACTGCCCCCTATGTACAAGGATATAACTACTATAATACTGCCCCCTATGTACAAGAATATAACTACTATAATACTGCCTCCTATGTACAAGAATATAACTACAATAATACTGCTCCTATGTACACGAATATAACTACTATAATACTGCCCCCTATGTACAAGAATATAACTACTATAATACTGCCCCCTATGTACAAGAATATAACTACTATAATACTGCTCCTATGTACAAGAATATAACTACTATAATACTGCCCCCTATGTACAAGAATATAACTACTATAATACTGCTCCTATGTGGGTTACTGTCTATGTTATGTTTGAAAAATGTATCTTGTTGTGTGTCATGTGACCATGTCATATGTGATTGCAAGGTGGAATGTGGGAGCTATTGCTAATGGCCACTGTCTGGCTAAAATGCGTTCAGCATTTACCTGTAAGATGTATCCGTTTTATTCAATAAAGTTATTCCTTTTAATGGTTGAAGCCCTCCTCCATATCCACAGTTCCTAACATGAAGTTTAGCCAATTGCCAACAGTCATCTGAGGACGGAGCTCCGCTGAGAATCAGATATTGTTTTTTCCCCTATACCGGAGGCACTGCTGGTGAGGTGAGCCCCTATTCAATTTTTTTTCCTTTTTTACTGGAATGTGGGAGAGTCTAGTAGTCGATGCGAGTCAGTGACTTGATCTTGCAGGGGAGTATGGAGTCTAGCAGCAGTCTGGAGGAAGCAAGGAACTTTTGTAGAGTACTAGAGACTGTTGGTTTATGTAAAGTGTTGAACTGTTAACCTTTGTTACAAGTAAACTATCACTGCCGACCGCTCCCGGTTTTGCTCTGAAATGTTTCCCCAAGTGTGGACTACTTTATTCAACCATCCAGATTCACCGCAGAGGAGGGAATGGTGGCGTTACGAGTGACAAAATAGACTTAAGGTAAACCACATCTGGGGTTACCCTGTGAAACTCCCCCAGCAGTAAATTGGTTGGGTCCCGTACTACCCTTAGGGGAGGAGATGGTATGACAAGGCCTTAATCTGCCCCGCTATCTCCTTGGCTGTGGGCCCAGTCCTCGGATGCTGCACTATTTAAATGTTTTTTTTTTATTTGTTTTTTTTGCAAACATCTGAACATTTCTAAATTTGGTAAATAAACCTAATTTGCGATAGGGGGGAATAATTTTGCGCTCATGCAGAACCTCCAGAAAAAAGATATTTCCATTGGGCGGGGTTCGGAGGTGAAGATGTACAGCGAGGTCAGGGGTGAAGATGTACAGCAAGGTCGGAGGTGTACATGTACAGCAAGGTCAGGGGTGAAGATGTACAGCGAGGTCGGAGATGAAGATGTACAGCAAGGTCGGGGGTAAAGATATACAGCAAGGTCGAAGGTGAAGATGTACAGGGAGGGTAACAAAGGAAGGTGTGGAGCGATGTTGGAGGTGAAGATGTACAGCGAGGTCAGGGGTGAAGATGTACAGCAAGGTCGGAGGTGTACATGTACAGCAAGGTCAGGGGTGAAGATGTACAGCGAGGTCGGAGATGAAGATGTACAGCAAGGTCGGGGGTAAAGATATACAGCAAGGTCGAAGGTGAAGATGTACAGGGAGGGTAACAAATGAAGGTGTGGAGCGATGTTGGAGGTGAAGATGTACAGCGAGGTCGGAGGTGAAGATGCACAGCGAGGTCGGAGGTGAAGATGTACAGCGAGGTCGGAGGTGTAGATGTACAGCGAGGTCGGAGATGAAGATGTACAGCGAGGTCGGAGGTGAAGATGTACAGCGAGGTCGCAGGTGAAGATGTACAGCGAGGTCGCAGGTGAAGATGTACAGCGAGGTCGCAGGTGAAGATGTACAGCGAGGTCTAAGAGATGAAGATGTACAGCGAGGTCAGAGGTGTAGATATACAGCGAGGCCCGAAGTGAAGATGTACAGCGGGGCGTGAGGTGAAGATATACAGCGAGGTCGGAGTTGAAGATGTACAGCGAGGTCGGAGGTGAAGATGTACAGCGAGGTCGGAGGTGAAGATGTACAGCGAGGTCGGAGGTGAAGATGTACAGCGAGGTCGGAGGTGAAGATGTACAGCGAGGTCGGAGGTGAAGATGTACAGCGAGGTCGGAGGTGAAGATGTACAGCGAGGTCGGAGGTGAAGATGTACAGCGAGGTCGGAGGTGAAGATGTACAGCGAGGTCGGAGGTGAAGATGTACAGCGGGGTCGGAGGTGAAGATGTACAGCGAGGTCGGAGGTGAAGATGTACAGCGAGGTCGGAGGTGAAGATGTACAGCGAGGTCGGAGGTGAAGATGTACAGCGAGGTCAGCGGGTGAAGATGTACAGCGAGGTCGGAGATGAAGATGTACAGCGAGGTTGGAGCTGAAGATGTGCTGCGAGGTCGCAGATGAAGATGCACAGCGAGGTCGGAGGTGAAGATGTACAGCGAGGTCAGTGGGTGAAGATGCACAGCGAGGTCAGTGGGTGAAGATGTACAGCGAGGTCAAAGGTGAAGATGTACAGCGAGGTCAAAGGTGAAGATGTACAGCGAGGTCAAAGGTGAAGATGTACAGCGAGGTCAAAGGTGAAGATGTACAGCGAGGTCAGCGGGTGAAGATGTACAGCGAGGTCGGAGGTGAAGATGTACAGCGAGGTCAAAGGTGTAGATGTACAGCAAGATCGGAGCTGAAGATGTACAGCGAGGTCAGCGGGTGAAGATGTACAGCGAGGTCGAAGGTGTAGATGTACAGCGATGTCGGAGATGAAGATGTACAGCGAGGTCGGAGATGAAGATGTACAGCGAGGTCGAAGGTGAAGATGTACAGCGAGGTCGAAGGTGAAGATGTACAGCGAGGTCGAAGGTGAAGATGTACAGCGAGGTCGAAGGTGAAGATGTACAGCGAGGTCGAAGGTGAAGATGTACAGCGAGGTCAGTGGATGAAGATGTACAGCGAGGTCGGAGTTGAAGATGTACAGCGAGGTCGGCGGGTGAAGATGTACAGCAAGGTCGGAGATGAAGATGTACAGCGAGGTCAGAGATGAAGATGGACAGCGAGGTCAGAGATGAAGATGTACAGCGAGGTCGGAGGTGAAGATGTACAGCGAGGTTGGAGGTGAAGATGTACAGCGAGGTCGGAGGTGAAGATGTACAGCGAGGTCGGAGGTGTAGATGTACAGCAAGGTTGGAGCTGAGGATGTACAGCGAGGTCAGCGGGTGAAGATGTACAGCGAGGTCGGAGGTGAAGATGTACAGCGAGGTCGGAGGTGAAGATGTACAGCGAGGTCGGAGGTGAAGACGTACAGCGAGGTCGGAGGTGAAGATTTACAGCGAGGTCAGAGGTGTAGATGTACAGCAAGGTTGGAGCTGAAGATGTACAGCGAGGTCAGCGGGTGAAGATGTACAGCGAGGTCAGTGGGTGAAGATGCACAGCGAGGTCAGCGGGTGAAGATGTACAGCGAGGTCGGAGATGAAGATGCACAGCGAGGTCGGAGGTGAAGATGTACAGCGAGGTCGGAGGTGAAGATGTACAGCGAGGTCTGTGGGTGAAGATGTACAGCGAGGTCAGAGGTGAAGATGTACAGCGAGGTCGGAGGTGAAGATGTACAGCGAGGTCGGAGGTGAAGATGTACTGCGAGGTCGGAGGTGAAGATGTACTGCGAGGTCGGAGGTGAAGATGTACAGCGAGGTCAGCGGGTGAAGATGTACAGCAAGGTCGGAGATGAAGATGTACAGCGAGGTGGGAGGTGAAGATGTAGAGCAAGGTCGGAGGTGAAGATGTATAGCGAGGTCAGCGGGTGAAGATGTACAGCGAGGTCGGAGGTGAAGATGTACAGCGAGGTCAAAGGTGTAGATGTACAGCAAGATCGGAGCTGAAGATGTACAGCGAGGTCAGCGGGTGAAGATGTACAGCGAGGTCGAAGGTGTAGATGTACAGCGATGTCGGAGATGAAGATGTACAGCGAGGTCGGAGATGAAGATGTACAGCGAGGTCGAAGGTGAAGATGTACAGCGAGGTCGAAGGTGAAGATGTACAGCGAGGTCGAAGGTGAAGATGTACAGCGAGGTCGAAGGTGAAGATGTACAGCGAGGTCGAAGGTGAAGATGTACAGCGAGGTCAGTGGATGAAGATGTACAGCGAGGTCGGAGTTGAAGATGTACAGCGAGGTCGGAGTTGAAGATGTACAGCGAGGTCAGCGGGTGAAGATGTACAGCAAGGTCGGAGATGAAGATGTACAGCGAGGTCAGAGATGAAGATGTACAGCGAGGTCGGAGATGAAGATGTACAGCGAGGTCGGAGGTGAAGATGTACAGCGAGGTTGGAGGTGAAGATGTACAGCGAGGTCAGCGGGTGAAGATGTACAGCGAGGTCGGAGATGAAGATGTACAGCGAGGTCGGAGGTGAAGATGTACAGCGAGGTCGGAGGTGAAGATGTACAGCGAGGTCGGAGGTGTAGATGTACAGCAACGTTGGAGCTGAAGATGTACAGCGAGGTCAGCGGGTGAAGATGTACAGCGAGGTCGGAGGTGAAGATGTACAGCGAGGTCAGAGGTGTAGATGTACAGCGAGGTTGGAGCTGAAGATGTACAGCGAGGTCAGCGGGTGAAGATGTACAGCGAGGTCAGAGATGAAGATGCACAGCGAGGTCAGCGGGTGAAGATGTACAGCGAGGTCGGAGATGAAGATGCACAGCGAGGTCAGCGGGTGAAGATGTACAGCGAGGTCGGAGATGAAGATGCACAGCGAGGTCGGAGGTGAAGATGTACTGCGAGGTCGGAGGTGAAGATGTACTGCGAGGTCGGAGGTGAAGATGTACAGCAAGGTCAGCGGGTGAAGATGTACAGCAAGGTCAGAGATGAAGATGTACAGCAAGGTCGGAGATGAAGATGTACAGCGAGGTGGGAGGTGAAGATGTAGAGCAAGGTCGGAGGTGAAGATGTACTGCGAGGTCGGAGGTGAAGATGTACAGCGAGGTCAGCGGGTGAAGATGTACAGCAAGGTCAGAGATGAAGATGTACAGCAAGGTCGGAGATGAAGATGTACAGCGAGGTGGGAGGTGAAGATGTAGAGCAAGGTCGGAGGTGAAGATGTATAGCGAGGTCAGCGGGTGAAGATGTACAGCGAGGTCGGAAGTGAAGATGTACAGCGAGGTCGGAGGTGTAGATGTACAGCGAGGTTGGAGCTGAAGATGTACTGCGAGGTCGCAGATGAAGATGCACAGCGAGGTCGGAGGTGAAGATGTCCAGCGAGGTCAGTGGGTGAAGATGCACAGCGAGGTCAGTGGGTGAAGATGTACAGCGAGGTCAAAGGTGAAGATGTACAGCGAGGTCAAAGGTGAAGATGTACAGCGAGGTCAAAGGTGAAGATGTACAGCGAGGTCAGCGGGTGAAGATGTACAGCGAGGTCGGAGGTGAAGATGTACAGCGAGGTCAAAGGTGTAGATGTACAGCAAGATCGGAGCTGAAGATGTACAGCGAGGTCAGCGGGTGAAGATGTACAGCGAGGTCGGAGATGAAGATGTACAGCGAGGTCGGAGATGAAGATGTACAGCGAGGTCGGAGGTGAAGATGTACAACGAGGTCAGAGGTGAAGATGTACAGCGAGGTCGGAGGTGAAGATGTACAGCGAGGTCAGAGGTGAAGATGTACAGCAGTGATAAAGAAAATATCATAGTAATTCACCAGTCACAGCAGAGGAATGTAGGGATTTCACCCAGTCAGCGGCCTCCTGGTCTGCCATAGCAACAAACAGTTGGGAATTGGGAGATTCTGAGGTCTAAATTGCCACAAATAAAATTACTGTTCTCCAGTAGATGAAACTTTGACATTTGGGTTAGAATCTCTCAAAGTATCCCAGAAACTCAGAAGGGGCAAAAGTGTTTTCAGTTCTTCAATGTTTTTTGTTAGTCTGTGAACTCAGAAACACTTTGTCACCCAGAGGTTTACTGCAGTTTCCTTATGAAGCCGGGTGTGAGGTTCCTGAGCTGCAGACCGCCGGGATAAAACGTCCTTCCTGGGATATTACCAAGCCAAGTGACCAGAGCAGCTGATATCTCATGCCCCCCCCCCCCCCATCAGTTCCCACCCTCTCAATTACACCAAGTATTCTTACTGTATTGCTACATTCTAATTAGTGATATTGCCTAAGGTGACCAGATTTTCCCTAGGTCAAAGTGGGACAGAGGGGTGTGGTCAGGGGAACAAGTTTTGTAATTGGAAGCCATCGCAGCCAGGAATATGTTGGGGTTGGAAGAACAGAGCAGACTAAGGGCAGGTAGTCACTACTGGTGTTTATCTACCTATACATGGGTATTTGTTCATTCTGTGCCTGCAGTTACAAGCACCGGCCACTACACGGAGGTCAGTGTGGAGACTTCTGCTGCTTCAGCTCCGACCTCTGTGTATTTGCGCCACTGACAGCATGTGCCGCTCAGCTGAATAGTCAAGGTCCCGAGCGATCGCCAGCCGATCAACTATTGATGACCTATCCCGAGGATAGGTCATCAATGGTATTCTCCCTGGAAAACCCATTTAACTCCTTTCTATCTAGGGACAGACTAGACCTTCAGGTAGGAGACGCAGGGCCTAGTCTGCTTGTAGGCAGGGTTCTCTTCCCCATAAGTTGCTGGGCATAACTTTACCTTTTATGTTTGTTGGTGTGGTCCTGGTATTAACCCCTTCCTTAGTTCATTCATGACGGCAAGATGGATAAGCCCTGCATAAATGTAACAAAATGCTTGCAGCGACTTAGCAAACATTGTTTTGTTTGCTTATCATCTGTCATTAAGTTTCTGCACACATGAAAACTAAACAACCAATTGGCCCATGTAGACAAGCAGTCATCTACGGTATGAATGACTGCCTGTTTACTGTGAATGGAGGTGGGTGAGCCCACTGGCATACATATGGGGGGTGCAGAGGGTGCTGTCGCATCTGGGGCCCAGGAGCCCTAAGGGGCCCATAAATTCTCTCTTCCTCATATTGCAAACCAATACTATCAATGAAGCTTTATAGTCAGGGGCCCAGTTCCAGATTTTACACTGGGGCCCAACAGCTTCAAGTTACACCTCTGCTCTCCCCCAACCACCCCACAGTGACATCACTGCATGGAGCGCTGGCCTAGCATGCGCAATCAGCGCTCCATTCATTACAATAGAGCTGAAGGATATTCCTGTTTGCTGCTCGGCTATATCTGCAGTCCCATTGAAAGTGAATGGAGCGCTGCTACGATGGCGCGATGGGTGCTTTATTCAATCTCCTTCTCACTGCGGGAGGTGCAGTAATCCTACAGGACGGGGGACATGGACATGTAAATTAATTAACATTTTCACCAAACCTTAGTATATGGTTGCAGTACACAATTTGGGGCAGACTTAGTAAGGGCTCACTCACACGGGCATATGTCTGCGTGTTACACATGTATACGTGGTATGCAGCAAATATACATGTAACAGGCATATTTACGGTGTAATTTAAGCACCCATGGATTATAATGGGTGTATTACACACCAAATAGCACATGCTGCGTTTTTTTCATATGCATAAATAACATGCTTGTGAAAAACGTAGGTCTACATCGCCCAATATATATATATCGATAAGCTTATAGCACAGCATATACGCAGACAACATATGCCCGTATAAGTGATCCCTACGGCTGCTTTCACACAGCTAGGAGTTTTGTGTGTTGCGATGTGCAGAAAAAAAATCGTGGCATGCTCTATCTTTGCGTGTTCCTCTGAACGTATCGCCTATTGTTTTCAATGGGACAGAATATCAAATTACATGGCGTGCGATGTGCAATGCGAAGTTTAACATTTAAAAAACGCGCCGGAGGATTGCGACATCACAGAAGTGATGGGAGTCATCAATGACATCGATATCGGGCCAAGTTTCACAGCCTGATGTCACGCTTTGCCATGTGTAGGTAGCCTGTGATCCATGTTTCATACAGTACACTGGAGAAAATGTCAGAAAATGACTTATTATTTAAATCACACTTATTGTGCTATACAAATTTTATCTCATTTTGGTAAATTTTGAAAAATCTTTGGTCACAATCTGTATTTTTTTTTTTTTTTATCCTAAATTCCTGCATTTTTCACACTGACCATGGAGCCTAATTCTAGTCTGATACTAGTGTATCAGATATACTGTGCTATTGGGTTGATGATGATTCATAAATGGTTAGTCATCTTTTGGTATTAATTTTCCACTCAAGACAATCCCAAACTTTTGTCTGAGTAGATCTGGAATCTCCTCTTCATTGAGTTCTCGAGTGGTCTTCACGTTTCCCCCTCCTTTGGTGTACTCAGTACTGATCAGCCGGTGCCCCATGTACGTCAGTCTTCCATGTGGGAGCTGTAGGGAGCAGAAGGATTTCCAGACAAAAAAAGACTTGGGCGACGTCTGGAGATATTCACACATCTCCCGAAAGTCTTCAAATGTCCTCTCCTCGAGGGTAAACTTGTAGAGAGTCCTCCAGAGCTCCTCCTCCTTCCTCTCCAAGTACCACTCATCTGCTTCGACCCGTACCCGATACACACCGCTGTCCTGCTCCTCTTCCCATCCGTCCTCCAATGGAATTGGTTCTGTAATTCCTTCCCCAAAACCAACATCACAAAGCCATCTCCTTCCATCAAGCTCCACCATTAATATTATGTGTGCGAATGGATGTTCATAAACACCGGTCTGCTTGTTCAGCACTCTGGCTGATAACACTCGTGGGTTGTAGCCCAGTTTTTGCAAGACCCACAAGAAAAGACCATTGTTCTCAAAACAGAAGCCTCCACGACTTCTCAGAACTATCTTCTCATATATCCAGCAAATGTCCAGAATGATTTTCTCCCCGCTGTGGATACTGAGGTTTTCAAATGGGACAAAAAGCAAGTGATGGCGGTGTAATGTCCGTAATGTGGAAAGGGACGGTTGCATCGAAGACACCTTGAATTTTGTAACGCCAACCCTTTGGAGATAGAGACTCAGATACAACTCTGATGAGAAGTCCTAGAAGAGAAATAAAATTGATTAGTCAACAGTGTTTAATGTCCCTCAATGAACCCAAGTTACCAAGGACATATCAGAAAATATTAGGAACCATGATACCTAAAAATTGTTAAGCACCATTATGGGTTTAGTGCCAACCAATAGGCTGATCATCCATGAGAGGACATGTTGGTGAATATGGTCAGAAGAACATTATATATAGAAGGATTGCATAGAAAAAATATCAATTTGCAGATGATACAAAACTACGTAAGGTAATTAAAATGGGTTTTCCTGGGAGAATACTATTGATGATGTGTCCTCAGGATAGGTCATTAATAATTGATCATCTGGGTACGTCAATCGGGACCCCGACCGATCAGCCGATTGTGTGCCTGCTGACAGCGCCGCAACCTGATTTCAATGAGAGCTGTGCCTGCAGTTTCAAGCGCCGGCCACTACACAGAGGTTAAAGGAGAGACTTCCACTGTTTCCACTCCGAGCCATGTGTTATTGTGCCGCTGTCAGCAGGTGCACAATCAGCTGATCGATCAGGGTTCTGAGCGACAGATCCCAGCTGATCAACTGTTGATGACCTGTCCTGAGGATACATCATCAATAGTATTCTCCCAGGTAAACTTCTTTAACACAAGAGAGGACAGAATGCGGTTGCAAATAGATCTGGATAAGTTGAGGTTTGGGCAGAAAAGTGGCAAATGAGATTTAACACTGATTAATGTAAAGTTCTGCACATGGGCAGAGGAAATACATGTCACCATTACACACTAAATGGGGAACCACTGGGGAACACTGACATGGAGAAGGACCTGGGGATTTTAGTTAACTGTAAACTTAAAGGGGTTGTCTCGCGGCAGCAAGTGGGGTTATACACTTCTGTATGGCCATATTAATGCACTTTGTAATATACATCGTGCATTAAATATGAGCCATACAGAAGTTATTCACTTACCTGCTCCGTTGCTGGCGTCCCCGTCTCCATGGCTCCGTCTAATTTCGCTGTCTTCTGGCGTTTTTAGACGCGCTTGCGCAGTCCGGTCTTTTGGCTGGTGAATGGGGCCGCTCGTGCTGGAGAGCTGGTCACGGCGTCATCGTAGCTCCGCCCCATCACGTGTGCCGATTCCAGCCAATCAGGAGGCTGGAATCGGCAATGGAACGCAAGGAAGGAGAAGAAAATCCACGGAGCACCATGGGAGAAGACCCGCGGTGCACCGTGGGAGAAGACCAGCGGCACCATCTTTAAAAGAAGAAAAGAGGAAGCTGCAGAACGCTGATGCAGGTAAGCGCAATGCCATTTTTAAAAACTAACCTATGCTTTTTTTTTAACAGGGCAGAATTTTTTGCGCTTTCGCCGCGGGACAACCCCTTTAACTGGAACGACTAGTGTCAGGCAGCTGCTGCCAAAGCAAATAGGATCGTGGGGTGGATCAAAAGGTGGGTCTAGGGGGCATGATGAGAATATTGTTCTTGCTCTTTACAAGTCACTGGTCAAAACACACATGAAATATTGTGTTCACTTTTGGACACAGGTACTCAAGAAGGAGAGCTTCACAGGGTACAAAGGTGGGCAACTAAATTAATAAATGGAATGGGTGGCCTACAATATCCAGAGGGGCTCTGAACATGAGGGATGTTTACTTTAGAAAAAATACATCTGAAGGGCGACCTAACAAGTACGTATGGATATACCAGTGGTCAGTACAGAGATCTCTCCAATCATTTGTGACTGTAACAAGGGGGTGGCCCTTACATCTAGAGGAAAGAAGTTTTCTACACTAACATAGAAGAGGGTTCTTTACTGTAAGAGGAGTGAAACTATGGAACTCTCTGCCTGAGGGTGTGATGGTGGAGAACTCACTAAAAGAGTGCAAGTGGGGCCTGGATGCCTTTCTTCAGTGTAACAATGTTATATCACCGATTACTCAGAAGCGTTGGTGATCCGGGGATTATTCTGATTGCCAAATTGGAATTTTTTTCCCTTGGCTTCTAGCTCATTGGAGTTCTTTTGCCTTCCTCTTGATCAGCATTGAGGGAAAATAGGATAAACTGGATGGACATATGTCTTTTTTTGACCTAGCATACTATATTATTATGGATGTTAAGTCAATTATCAGCAATTTTAGCAAAGGGTCACCAATTAGAAAACATACTAATTGAGATGCACTTGGCATAACGATATCTTCATCCTTCGGGATCAGTTTTTGACTTAAGACAATCCCAAATTTATCTTTGATTAAACTGGGGATCTCTTCTTCAGTAATTTCTCGAGTGGTCTTCACACTTCCCCCTCCCTTGGTGTACTCAGTACTGATCAGACGGCGTCCCATGTATGTCAGTCTTCCCCGTGGAAGTTGTAGAGAACAGAAAGATTTGCGGACAAATGCAGAGCAGAGCGATGTCTGGAGATATTCACACATCCCGTGAAAGTCTTCAAATGTCCTCTCCTCGAGGGTGAACTTGTAGAGAGTCCTCCAGAGCTCCTCCTCCTTCCTCTCCATGTACCACTCATCTCCTTCTACCCTTAACCGATACACACCGCTATCCTGCTCCTCTTCCCACCCAGCCTCCAGTAGAAATGGTTCAATGATTCCTTCCCCGTAACCGACATCACAAAGCCATCTCCTTCCTTCTAGTTCTACTGTCAATATCATATGGGAAAGTGGTGGGGTATAGAAACCAAACTTTTCGTTCCTCACCCTGGATGACAGCACCTTTGTTTCATAGCCCAGTTGCTGCAGCACCCACAAGAAAAGACCATTTTGCTCAAAGCAGAAACCTCCCCGTCGTCTTACTACTATTTTGTTATATATCCAAGAAATGTCAAACATGATTTTTTCCCCACTATGCATGCTGAGACTTTCCATCGGTACAGAATGTGCATGGTGGCGGTGTAATTCCCGTAATGCTGTGAGGGAAGGAGGTGCACAGTCCGTCAAATTCACCCTTTGCAGGTAGGCCTTTAGGTCCATTGTGTAAAAGATATCCTATACAGTTAAAAATAACTATGTTAAAAACAATTCCAAGGATAAATATTATAATCAATCATAAACATTCTACAGAAAACCATTAGTATAATACTGCCTCCTATGTACAAGAATATAACTACTATAATACTGCCTCCTATGTACAAGAATATAACTACTATAATACTGCCCTCTATGTACAAGAATATAACTACTATAATACTGCCCCTATGTACAAGAATATAACTACTATAATACTGCCCCTATGTACAAGAATATAACTACTATAATACTACCCCTATGTACAAGAATATAACTGCTATAATACTGCCCCTATGTACAAGAATATAACTACTATAATACTGCCCCTATGTACAAGAATATAACTACTATAATACTGCCCCTATGTACAAGAATATAACTACTATAATACTGCCCCCTATGTACAAGAATATAACTACTATAATACTGCCCCCTATGTACAAGAATATAACTACTATAATACTGCCTCCTATGTACAAGAATATAACTACTATAATACTGCCTCCTATGTACAAGAATATAACTACTATAACACTGCCTCCTATGTACAGGAATATAACTACTATAATACTGCCCCCCTATGTACAAGAATATAACTACTATAATACTGCTTCCTATGTACAAGAATATAACTACTATAATACTGCCCTCTATGTACAGGAATATAACTACTATAATACTGCCACCTATGTACAAGAATATAACTATTACAATACTGCTCTCTATGTACAAGAATATACTACTATAATACTGCTCCCTATGTACAAAAATATAACTACTATAATACTGCCCCTATGTACAAAAATATAACTACTATAATACTGCCCCTATGTACAAGAATATAACTACTATAATACTGCCCACTATGTACAAGAATATAACTACTATAATACTGCCCCCTATGTACAAGAAAATAACTACTATAAAACTGCCCCCTATGTACAAGAAAATAACTACTATAATACTGCCCCCTATGTACAAGAATATAACTACTATAATACTGCCTCCTATATAGAAGAATATAATTACTATAATACCGCCTCCTATGTACAAGAATATAACTACTAAAAAATACTGCATACTATGTACCAATATATAACTACTATAATACTGCCCCCTATGTACAATAATATAACTAATATAATACTGCCTCCAATGTACAAGAATATAACTACTATAATACTGCCTCCCATGTACAAGAATATAACTACTATAATACTGATCTTATGTACAAGAATATAATTGCTAGAATACTGCCCCCATGTACAAGATTATAACCACTATAATACTGCCCCCTATGTACAAGAATATAACTACTATAATACTGCCCCCTATGTATAAGAATACAACCGCTATAATACTGCCCGCTATGGACGAGAATATAACTGCTATAATACTGCCCCCCATGTACAAGAATATAACTACTATAATACTGCCCCCTATATACAAGAAAATAACTACTATAATACTGTCCCCTATGTACAAGAATACAACTACTATAATATTGCCCGCTATGTACAAGAATATAACTGCTATAATACTGCCCCCTATGTACCAGAATATAACTGCTATAATACTCCCTCCTATGTACAAGAATATAACTACTATAATACTGCCTCCTATGTACAAGAATATAACTACTATAATACTGCCTCCTATGTACAAGAATATAACTACTATAATACTGCCCCCTATGTACAAGAATATAACTACTATAATACTGCCCCCTATGTACAAGAATATAACTACTATAATACTGCCCCCTATGTACAAGAATATAACTACTATAACACTGCCCCCTATGTACAAGAATACAACTATTATAATACTGCCCGCTATGTACAAGAATATAACTGCTATAATACTGCCCCCTATGTACAAGAATATAACTACTATAATACTGTCCCCTATGTACAAGAATATAACTACTATAATACTGCCCCCTATGTACAAGAATACAACTACTATAATACTGTCTGCTATGTACAAGAATATAACTGCTATAATACTGCCCCCTATGTACAAGAATATAACTACTATAATACTGTCCCCTATGTACAAGAGTATAACTACTATAATACTGCCCCCTATGTACAAGAGTATAACTACTATAATACTGCCCCCTATGTACAAGAATATAACTACTATAATACTGCCCCCTATGTACAAGAATATAACTACTATAATACTGCCCCCTATGTACAAGAATATAACTACTATAATACTGCCCCCTATGTACAAGAATATAACTACTATAATACTGCCCCCTAAGTACAATATAACTACTATAATACTGCCCGCTATGTACAAGAATATAACTGCTATAATACTGCCCCCTATGTACAAGAATATAACTACTATAATACTGCCCCCTACGTACCAGAATATAACTACTATAATACTGCCTCCTATGCACAAGAATATAACTACTATAATACTGCAACCTATGTACAAGAATATAACTACTATAATACTGCCTCCTATGCACAAGAATATAGCTAGTATAATACTGCCTCCTATGTACAAGAATATAGCTAGTGTAATACTGCCCCCTATGTACAAAAATATAACTACTATAATACTGCCCCCTATGTACAAGAATATAACTACTATAATACTGCTCCTATGTACAAGAATATAACTACTATAATACTGCCTCCTATGTACAAGAATATAACTACTATAATACTGCTCCTATGTATAAGAATATAACTACTATAATACTGCCCTCCATGTACAAGAATATAACTACTATAATACTGCCCCCCATGTACAAGAATATAACTACTATAATACTGCTCCTATTACAAGAATATAACTACTATAATACTGCCTCCTATGTGCAAGAATATAACTACTATAATACTGCCTCCTATGTACAAGAATATAACTACTATAATACTGCCCCTATGTACAAGAATATAACTACTATAATACTGCTCTCTATGTACAAGAATATAACTACTATAATACTGCCTCCTATTTACAAGAATATAACTACTATAATACTGCCTCCTATTTACAAGAATATAGCTAGTATAATACTGCCTCCTATGTACAAGAATATAACTACTATAATACTGCTCCCTATGTACAAGAATATAGCTAGTATAATCCTGCCTCCTAGCTGAGAGGTTGTGTGTTGGTGGTTCTCTTGATGTCTGGAGCTAGCCCAGGGAGGGGCCACCCTGGGAGGGGAAGCTCCCTAAGCAAGGCCCAGGCTTCCAGGCCTGTGCTGCGAGACAATGCCACAGTACTTTCAGGTATGGATACAAGTCCAAAAAATGTGTTGGATCAAAGAGAAGCGGAGAACGGATGTACTACAAGTACAAAGAAGGAAAATTTAGAAATGGAAGTGTGTAAAGTAAAAGAAACATCAGGAGCAGCTAAGAAGAGTGGAGTTACACAGTCTGCCGGCCGCAGCACACAGCTTCCTGCACAGGTAAGTGACTCTGAAAAAGTTACCTTTATTGGAAAAATGAAAGGTGCAAAGCAGAGCCAACAAGGTGCCACAGCGGGAAGTCAGAGTGCAGCACATGCAGCAGGTTCAACAGCGGGAAGGCAGAGTGCAGCACATGCAGCAGGTTCGACAGTGGGAAGGCAGAGTGCAGCACATGCAGCAGGTGTGCAGCTGACTCCTCCAGCACACAGACAGCGTAGAACATCACTGGAGAGGCAAACGTTGCAGGAAAACCTGCGGCAGGATGAAGTGGTCACCAGCATGGCGTGCCCAGGCCGCACAAGATCGCAGTATGGCAGCGGGAGCAGTAAAAGTGCTGGGAAATCTGTGGATGTGATGCAAATAAAAGTCTGCAGTAAAACCCCCCCATTATTCCCAAAATGGTTGGAGGGTACAACCCAAGTGCAGCACCTGACAGTCAGACTGCAGCCGGTGGAGATTCCCCGAGAACGGGAATGGGAAAACAGAAGGCGTCTGCTTACAGCAAACGGCCTGAGAGGCCCCCTTAGCCAAGACAGCAAGGAAGAGAGACCGCACCTGAGCTTCAGCTGGCAGAGGAGATCCCAGATCTGGTGAAGAAGATCGAGAAGTTACTGAAACAAAAGCAGTTACTGCAGCTTGAGATAGATTGTATCTATAAGATGAAAACTGTGAATCCAGATGATGAGGCCCGCTATGTGCAGAACCTTCATGCACTCAGCCTGGAGCTCGCCACCGTGGTCACAGAGATGCACTGTATCCTGCAGAGAATGGGACCGCTTGCTGAAACCTACAGGAACCAAGAATGATTTATGGCGCAAAGGTGCATTTGTAAATCCCCATCCAGGTCCTCAGAACCTCCGTATCAGTCACCTACCTCCACAATTCACCACCAGCAGGTGACAAGACCCGTACTAAACCCAGCAAGCTTCTCATTTCAAGGAAGAGAGATATGCAAGCCTGCCAAAATACAGGAACAGCCTCAAGAGTCTGCAGCTACCCCTCTGCAGGAGCATGGGCCTCAGGAGTCAGCAGAGGTACCACAAGTCCCAGAAAGAATGGCCGAGCAAGAGGGCAATATGTCTGCAGCTATCCCTGAGCAGGAGCATGGGCCTCAGGAGTCACTAGAAGTACAACAAGTCCCAGAGAGCACGGCTGAGCAGCTGGACAATAAGGTAACACAGCAGAGCTCTACTGCGGGGACACCAACTGGGGATAGTCATCCTGATGTACCTGCTGGGAGCTCCCAGTCTGTGTGGGACATAGAGCAGTCAGGAGATGACCTAGAGGTGGACTGGTCTGAGGACAATGTACAGAATGATGTCAGCAGACACTCACCCTGTAAACCCAGGCAGTGAGACCCGCCGGGATCCTCCCAGGAACGCCTGGAGCCGAGGTGCACCATCTTTTACCTCTAGTGCTAATTATACAGGTCAGGCATTTAAGAGGAGGAATGTGGTGAGGTTCAAGCACAGAGGCGCTAAAGAAGACCTTCCAGATAGGAGGTTTGTGATCCGAGAACTCCTGTTCCACCAGATGGGGTTTGTGCCAGCAGACATCTTGGCAGTAATCAACCTCCCAGACCGGCCGGGATATGATATCAGTTTTAAGCTCATGTCCAACCGGGATAGGTTCTGGGCCAACTTCCCCAAGTTCAGGGACACAGATGGGTGGAATAAATTCATATTCATTCCGATTTCCAAGCCAGATACAGTTACTGTGAATGTCAGCTCCTGGAATGAGTCTATTTCCCCCCAGGACATTGTGGTGTGACTTCGGAGGCACTGTGACCTGATGTCTAACATGACCAAGAACAGGGACTCTGATGGCATCTGGACTGGTGGGTGGAAGGTTCTCGTCAAACTGCGCCAACATAACAATATTACACTGCATTTGCCCAACTCCTTCGTTATTGGCAGGGAGAGGGGTGTCAGCCTTGTAAGTGTTTTAAATGTGGCAAGGTGGGTCATGTGGCGGGTATCTGCATGGTGGTAAAGTGTAATCTATGCGGTGAGGTCGGCCATGTAAGTGCAGATTGCCATAATTTCCGATGCAATCTGTGTGTAAATGTTGGCCATTCTCACAGAGATTGCCCACACGCCTGGCACAACATCTGCAAGGAGCTTCCTGATGAGGAGCTTGTGGTGGGGGCAGATGCTGAAGAAGAGGAGGAGGCTCTGATGTCAGGGGTAATACTTACTGTCAGGACAGTGTCCGGGATATGGGGGTCCCTGAGATATCCCGCAACCCCTGTCCCTGCCTACTTGTCCCCCTGGGCTAACCCCCAGGGCGACAACTGGGCGGCGGTCCCTACCCTCACTAGGGAAGCGGGACACGGGAAGACAAACAGACACTGAAGACAAACAAACGGTAGAGTGGTCAGACAATCTGGGTCGGCAACAGGAGGGTACGCAGTACAGAGGGGAAGGCAAAAACGTAGGCAAGGTCCAAAAAGCAGAGGTCAGGAAAGCCGGGGTCACAAAGAGTAGTAGAAATAACGCGGGTGCAGCTGGAGAACCAAACTAACACTGGCAAGGGCTGGAAGGAAAACACACACTTTTAAATGCTGTCAGAGCTCCCGCCCTAGCAGCTGATTGGGGCGGGGAGCCTGACAGCAGCAGGGCAATCAAGGAGGTGCTGGGGACCCGCCCCCAGCCTTGCAGAACAGACCGTTACCAGGGAAGCCAGCTAGGTAGTCAAGTAACTAGAGAAGCACCTGCTGCCTCCCTAGCAACCCGGCGGTGACCAGTTTTACAGCGGCCCGGGGAGATTACTAGAACCGGGGCTCCCCTGCGCCGCACTCCTGTAACCCGGGTGGCATGACTGGTGGTGCGGGCACGGAGGCCGCTAGAATTGCTGGTTCTGACAGTACCCCCCCTTCTACGGGGGGACACTGGACCCCCATGGCCAGGAGCAGGCTTGAGCGGGAAAGCCCTATGGAATGATCGGACTAGGCGTGGCGCATGAACATCCCTGGCAGTGGACCAGGTACTGCAGCACACCTCTAACCCGTCGGGCGTCAACAAGCCTTTCTACTTCATACTCCAGTTCCCCCTGTACCAAAGAAGGAGGGGGCGGGTTCTGGGTGGGTAGAACTGGAGTCACGTACTTTTTAAGCAAGCTTTTATGAAAAACCTTGTGGACCTTCCAAGAGTCAGGAAGTGACAGCTTATATGACACCGGGTTGATAACCTGTGAAACAGTAAATGGGCCAATGAACCGAGGAGCAAGTTTCATGGAGGGAACCTTAAGTCTTAGATTCTTGGATGACAATAAAACTTGCTCCCCGACCACAAACGGTGCCGAGATAGTACATCTTTTCTTAGAGTATTTACGCAGTTTCTCTTGGGAACCCTGAAGGTTCTTACGAACCTGGGCCCAAACTGTGCACAGTTCCTCAGAGGATATGTCAGCGGCCGGATTGTTCGAGACAAAAGGAGTAGACAGCGAGAAACGGGGATGGAACCCATAGTTACAGAAAAATGGTGACAGTTGGGAAGACGAGTTAACATGGTTGTTAATAGCAAATTTGGCAAGAGGTAATTAGTTGGCCCACTGAAACTGGTTATCAGAGACAAAAAGTCGCAGGTACTGGATAAGTTCTTGATTCATCCGTTCCGTTTGTCCATTACTCTTGGGATGGAAGGCGGAGGAAAAAGACAAATTAACATTTAGATTTTTATAGAAAGCTCGCCAGAAGCGAGCAACGAACTGTACCCCTCTATCTGACACAATATCCTCGGGGATCCCATGTAGCCGAACAATCTCCTTTATGAACATTTCAGACAGAAGTTTGGCGTTAGGCAACTTACAAAGCGGAACGAAATGTGACATTTTAGAGAAACGGTCAACTATGACCCAAATGACCGTATTCCCCAGTGAGGATGGCAGATCAGTAATAAAATCCATTGACAAATGGGACCATGGCCTGGACGGAATGGGCAAGGGAAGAAGAGGACCCTCAGGACGTCTCCTGAGATTCTTCCCCCTTGCGCAGACCGGGCACGCGGACACAAATAACCGTACATTCCTGGCCATATGCGGCCACCAATAGAGTCTGGATACTAACTCTAGAGTACCCCCTGATACCGGGGTGTCCTGCTAGGACTGAAGCATGCGTCTCCTCTAACACTTTCAGTCTCAGTGACAACGGAACAAAAAGTTTGCCTTTCGGAAGGGCTTCAGGGGCAGATTGTTGAGCGGCGTGTATGAGAGGTGAAAGGTCGGAGGAGACAGCAGCGAGGACCACCCCAGGGGAGAGAATACTCTCAGGCTCAGGCTCGGAAGGTTCCGGGGAACCAAAACTCCTAGACAGGGCATCTGCCTTGACATTCTTAGAGCCGGGTCTATAGGTAACAACAAAATTGAACCGAGAGAAAAACAAGGCCCAGCGGGCTTGCCGAGCATTTAACCTCTTAGCGGAATCTAAATAGGTGAGGTTTTTATGGTCTGTGAGTACCGTGATCTGGTGACGAGCTCCTTCCAAAAAATGCCTCCATTCCTCGAAAGCCCACTTAATAGCCAGCAATTCCCGGTTGCCTATCTCGTAGTTCCGTTCAGTGGAAGAGAACTTTCTAGAAAAATAGGCACACGGTCTAAGGTTAGTGAGTGTGGAGGGACCTTGGGAGAGTACCGCTCCCACACCAAACTCTGAGGCATCTACCTCCACCACAAATGGGCAGGACAGATCCGGTTGTACTAGGACGGGCGCTGAAGAGAACGCCGCCTTTAGGGTATCGAAGGCCCCAAGAGCATCAGAAGACCAGGTACTCACATCTGCTCCCTTTCTGGTGAGGTCCGTTAGAGGTTTAGCCACCACGGAGAAGTCTTTAATGAACTTGCGATAGTAATTGGCGAAGCCGAGGAAGCGTTGAAGAGCTTTCAAGGTACCTGGCTGGGCCCACTCCGTGATGGCTTTCACCTTCCCAGGATCCATCTGGAAGTCGCATGGCGTGATGATATACCCTAAGAATGATATCTTTTGTACCCCGAAAACACATTTCTCGAGCTTCGCAAACAGCTGGTTACGTCTGAGTCGAGCTAGCACGGTCTGAACATGAGTACGGTGACTCGGCAAATCGGAGGAAAAAATCAGAATGTCGTCTAGATATACAACAACGAACACCCCCATGATATCCTGAAACACGGAATTCATGTACCCCTGAAAAATGGCGGGGGCGTTACACAATCCAAAAGGCATTACTAGGTATTCAAAATGACCGAGAGGCGTATTGAAGGCGGTTTTCCACTCATCCCCCTCCCGAATGCGAATGAGGTTGTATGCTCCCCTGAGATCAAGTTTAGAAAACCATTTGGCACCAGCGTCCTGGTTAAGGAGGTCAGGAATGAGCGGAAGAGCATACTGGTTTCTGACTGTGATTTTATTTAGCTCTCTATAGTCAATACAGGGCCGGAGACCCCCATCCTTTTTCTTGACAAAGAAAAACCCGGCACCCACCGGGGATTCTGAGGGCCGGATGTGCCCCTTGGCCAAGCTGTCCTGGATATATCCCTCATGGATTCTCTCTCTGGAACCGTTACATTATGAATGCGGCCCTTAGGAAGTTTGGCCCCAGGAATCAAATCGATTTTACAGTCCATTCCCTATGAGGGGGAAGGGCTTCAGATAACTGCTTGGAGAAAACGTCCAAGAACTCGGAGAGGTAATCTGGTAGGGGAATCCCCTCGCAGGTGGAGATCCCCACCTCCACCAGGCATAGGTGGTTGGCACAGCGGGGACCCCACTCTACCAGTTCCAACGTGTCCCAATTTACTACCGGATTGTGCTCCCGGAGCCAGGGGAGACCTAGGACGACGTCCACAGACAAATCTCTCATCACCAGAAATGTGCAGGCTTCAACATGTAGGGCTCCTATAGTAAACCTTACCTCAGGGGTAACCAGATTAACTACCCCTGCTTGCAATGGAGTGGAGTCCACTCCTGAAACAAAAATCGGAGTCTCTAAACGTAACAAAACCCCGGACAGTTGAGCAACGAAATTAAAGTTAACGAAATTAGCAGCAGCCCCAGAATCAACGAAGGCTTGCCCAGTGCGGTGGAAAGAATGGAATTCTAGGGTGCAGGGCAATAACATTTTGGACAACACAGGGAGTACCTTGGCTCCTAGACAGTCCTCCCGACAACTGCCTAGGAGCGGAAGTTTTCCTGCCGTGGCTTCTTAGCGCAGGTTGCAATGCGGTGACCTGGCTCCCCACAGTAGAAGCAGAGGTTCTTCTTCAGGCGATATTCCCGTCGTTGCTTGGGGTTCATGGCTCCCAGCTCCATGGGCTCGGTGGTGGGAGGTGAAGAAGTCGGGTTAGTAGAAGCAGTGGGCGTGGGGAGTGGAGTGGTCCGAGCGGTGTGTCTGGCCCTCAAACGTCGGTCGGCCCGAATAGCCAGCGACATGGCTTGCTCCAGGGTTCTCGGCTCTGGGTGGGCCACGAGTAGGTCCTTAAGACCCTCAGACAGACCGGTCAAAAATAGGTCTTTTAGGGCGGCATCATTCCACCCGGATTCCGTACAATGTTGGCGGAATTGGGAACAGTAGTCCTCCGCCATCTTGCAACCCTGGCGCAGGGCCAGAAGCTTGGAGACTGCGTAGCCGGCCCGGTCGGGTTCGTCATAAATTTGACCCAAGGCGGAAAAAAAGGCATTAAGGGATAGTCGGGCGGGAGAGCCAGCTGGTAACGAGACTCTCCCTCAGGCGGGTAATTACAATTCCCACTTTCTGGTATTCAGTACCAGAGGAGTGGGGTCGGAGATCAAAGTAGAGCTTGCAGCTCTCTCTAAATGCAAAAAACTGACCTCTCTCTCCGGAGAAGCAATCCGAAAGCGTGGCTCGAGGTTCTGACATTGTTCCTGGAGCGGAAGGGGGCTGCATGGGACCTGCAGCCGCCACTTGTTCCTGTAGCTGCATGCGGGCGGTTAGGTCCTGGACAAGGTTCATAAGGACCTGGACCTGGTTCGCTAAAGCCGCCACGGCCCTTCATCGAGGGGTTCAAAGTTGCCGGGCGGATGCAAGGGTCTGACCTTCCTTCGGCCAGTGTTACTGTCAGGACAGTGTCCGGGATATGGGGGTCCCTGAGATATCCCGCAACCCCTGTCCCTGCCTACTTGCCCCCCTGGGCTAACCCCCAGGGCGACAACTGGGCGGCGGTCCCTACCCTCACTAGGGAAGCGGGACACGGGAAGACAAACAGACACTGAAGACAAACAAACGGTAGAGTGGTCAGACAATCCGGGTCGGCAACAGGAGGGTACGCAGTACAGAGGGGAAGGCAAAAACGTAGTCAAGGTCCAAAAAGCAGAGGTCAGGAAAGCCGGGGTCACAAAGAGCAGTAGAAATAACGCGGGTGCAGCTGGAGAACCAAACTAACACTGGCAAGGGCTGGAAGGAAAACACACTTTTAAATGCTGTCAGAGCTCCCGCCCTAGCAGCTGATTGGGGCGGGGAGCCTGACAGCAGCAAGGCAATCAAGGAGGTGCTGGGGACCCGCCCCCAGCCTTGCAGAACAGACCGTTACCAGGGAAGCCAGCTAGGTAGTCAAGTAACTAGAGAAGCACCTGCTGCCTCCCTAGCAACCCAGTGGTGACCAGTTTTACAGCGGCCCGGGGAGATTACTAGAACCGGGGCTCCCCTGCGCCGCACTCCTGTAACCCGGGTGGCATGACTGGTGGTGCGGGCACGGAGGCCGCTAGAATTGCTGGTTCTGACACTTACAAGACAAGAGGTCCAGCAGGGGTCGGGTAATGCAGGACCAAAACCACAGCCCTCAGAGAGTGTTCAGGAGGACGTAGAGGTTGTCCATTAGGGCCAGCAGCAGCCAGAGGTGACTTCTATATCACCATCTGTATCTGAAGAACGTCAAAATACACAGAGCAAGAGAAAAAAAGAAGTCCTCCCGTAAGCCTGAGAGAGACTTTAACAGTGACAAAAAGCCCAAGAAAACAGTCAGTAATGACACCGGTGTTATGGTGTTATGCAATAGATATGACGTTCTATCAGAATCAGATGGTGATTATGAGCAAGAACTTGGAAGAATAGACAAGGAGTGTGACGGGGACACGGAGGACCATCCTCCACCTAAAAGGAAACTCTGTAATGTAGAGTCTGATATGGAGACCGGTGGTGCACAGGATGGCTCAGATACAGATAAGTGATGATGGCGTCTATTTTTCTGCTTTTTTAGTGTTGCATTATGATGGCAGGGTTCACATTAAAAATTACATCAAGCAATGTGAATAGCATTAAAGTGAGGAGGACCAGACATGCTGTATATGACCATCTCAGATATCTAGATGCAGATGTCTACTTCTTGTAGGAGACACATCTGACCACATTAAGGCTCATACGTGAGGCTGAAAGAGAATGGCAGTCTGGTTCTTTTTTCTGGTCACTGGCTGTGGAGCCTTATGCTGGAGTAGCTATACTATTTAACACTAATAATGTGACTGTTCATAGGTTAACGGAGGTGACTATGGGAAGATGCTTGGTTCTGGAAGTCACCATCCATGGTAGAAGGCTCCGGCTAATTAATATCTGTGGCCCACAGACAGTGACAGACAGAATTCAGTTGTTTGAAGAAGTGAAGCAATATGTCTTACCTCGGTACCCGTGATAATGGCTGGGGATTTTAATGTTGCCAGGACATCAGCTGACAGATCCTCAGGGCGAACAGTGACTAGAGACTCCAAGGTCTTAAACAGAATAGTTTTGCGGGCCGGCTTGAGTGATGTGTTCACACAGGGTGGTCGGAGGCCACAGTTCACATATTCCTGTGCTGACAGAAGAAGTAGGATAGATTTTGCCTTTGTGAATCCTACTGAAACAGTTAGCGGGATAGGTGAGAAAACCATCCCTTATTCAGACCATAGAGCCTTGTGTTTCTGCTTAGGAGTCACTGAGCGCCCTGATGTTGGTCAAGGATTATGGAAAATTAATTCTAGTGTATTGGATGATGTTCATGTTCAGAATATTGTTCACCCTCTTATTCAGAACCAACTAGAGAGAGTGGACGTTTATGACAACATGGCTGACTGGTGGGAGGATGTCAAGGAGGTGATCAGATCCCTATTAAGGAGACTGTCAGTAAAGAAAGGGAAGAGTAAGTATAGCCAGTATCTCAAGCTGCGTAAAGAATTAGAGTCACTTTATTCGGCAGGTGGGGATGGCCAATGAAAGATCAACCAACTGAAATCTGAGATAAGGCAGTATCAGTACAACCGGTATACATCCTTGGTTCTTGAATGGGATTATAGGTCCTTCGGGGCACCTGATCCCTTTGAGAACTGCTGGGAGCGAGTGGTAAACAAGGTGGTTGCAGGTCTCACTGACTCCCAGGGCATTTTGCAGAAATCTCGGGAGGGTATCCTGGGTGTGGTGAGATCTTACTATGCTGACTTGTTTCAGAGGAAGGTTTTGGATAAAGAGAAGATGACTCAATTCTTGGAGGCAACTCCAATCCCTGATACTGATGATCTGGACTTTTCTCCTTTGATGGCAGAATTAACGGTGGAGGAGGTTAAGGAGGCTATTGATAAGTTACATCTAAAGAAGGCACCAGGTCCTGATGGTATAACAGCAGAATTTTACAAGAAGTTTAGAGACCTCCTGGCTCCAATCCTTGTGGATGTATACAAAACTTGTCTAGGAAATCACCTGCTGCCTCCATCCATGAGAGTCTCCTCATTGATTCTGCTGTCTAAAGGTAAGGAGCCTAGCGACATCAAGAACTGGAGGCCGATTGCCCTCTTGAGTATTGACAGGAAGATTCTGGCAAAGATTATGTTTTGTAGATTAGTCTGTTTGTCCCCGGCACTGTTGGCAGGCTGTCAGTTCGGCACAGTAAAAGGGTGGAACATCTCTGGAGCAGTTATCTCCATAAGGGAAATGTTTGAGAGCTGTAAAGCTCTTGGGTGTGGGAGATACATTGTGAGTCTTGACCGGGCTAAAGCCTTCGACAGAGTAGATCATGAGTACCTATGGGCCACTTTGTCAAAGTATGGTATTCCTGGACAATTTGTTGATTGGCTGAAAACTTTATATCGTGAGGCGGAGAGCTTTCCTCTGATCAACGGTTGGCAGGGTGACACTTTTGGAGTTGAGGCGGGGGTGAGGCAGGGTTGTCCCTTGAGTCCACTGCTGTATGTTTTTGCCATCGACCCATTCCTGAGGTCACTGCAGAGGTGTGATTTTTGGGGGGTACCGATCCCCCACTGCTTGCCTCTGAGAGTTGTCGCCTATGTGGATGATGTAACAGTGGTGATATCTGGGCCTCAAGAGGTACAGATGTTATCGGTTGCAGTCAGAAGTTTCTCAGAGGCCTCAGGGTCTCTGGTCAACCTTGAAAAGAGTCAAGCTCTTTGGACATTGAATGCTGATCCTGTCTTTGATCTGCCACAGTTTGTGAAAGCCTCCACCATACATTAAAATCTTAGGGGTTAAGTTTGGGAGGGAGGAGAGTGCCAAACTAAATTGGGAGGAGAAGTTGGAAACCAGAAATGCAAAGGTTCAGCGATGGAAAAACTGGAAGCTGACCTATAGAGAAAGGGTTAAAATGCTGAAGATTTACCTGGTTCCTGTCTTCTTGTACATTTTGTTTGTTTTTCCCTTGCCAGAATCCTTCTCGGCTAGGCTCTTTAGCCTGTTTTTTCAGCTCCTTTGGGGGAACAGGTTGAATCCAATAAAAAGAGGGATAACCTACCTATGGCGGAGAGAGGGTGGGCTGGATATGTTAAATCCAAGGGTGTTCTTTGACTCCATGTTTTTAAAAGTAAATTTTGGAAACCTGGACTCAAATGAAAGTTCCACGTGGGTAAACAGTATCAGGGATTGGATATTGCCTTTTGCAGAATCTTGGATGCGAGGCGGCAGTCTCAAGAGGGGGAGATGGACTCGTGACTACCTTTCCCAGTATCTAGATTATGGACTTAGGTGTCTGAAAAAATGGGGTATAGCCAAGTCCTTTATAACGACTAAGACCAGGAAGGACTTATACTTCAGTGTATGCAGGTCTTTTCTTTTTGCTTACATCCAATTCTAAAAGACTGTACAACTGCAACCATGCAGAGAAGTTTGAGATTTCTCAATGGAGTGAGACTCCCTGCTAAGTTTTTTGATATTGCTTGGCTGTCATTTCACGGGAAGCTCTATGTCAGAGGCAACTTAAAATGCTTGAGCGTATGAGATAGGAAGTGTCCTTTGGGTTGTCTGCAGGAGGAGACAATGGCACACTTTATATCTGAGTGCTGGGGAGGGAAACAAATATGGGAGGAAATATCCTACAAGCTAAGATTACCCAGGCTTCAGTCTCTAAAATACCCAGATATTATCTACAGAGTACCATCAAATGTAAATGGCATCAACCAAGAGACCATGTATCTAATTATTACCATCATCAAATATTACCATTGGCACACAAGAACAAGAGTGACCGTCCATAATGAGCCATTTGATCACATGTCAGTAGTGAACCTTATTCTGTCCGAATTGACTTGGGTGAAAAACTTGAAAATTAACAAAAACGCTAAAAACTCTGAATTGTGGCGAAATATACATATTTATTAATGTGGGGACAGTAGTATTGTCACCGTAGCAATGAAATCCTTTTTCAACTTTAATGAAACTTGTCACCGAAAGGACCAAAAATAATAAAACTTAGCTTTTATTGATTTTTAAATAATAAAAAGGCGTCCTTATATTTTCTCATATGTGCTAAAAGTCACACAATAATTAAAAAGAGTAGGGCTTAGATATATAGATGAATACTGCTCTGTCCCAACAATCTAGGTGCATTGGCCGGGAATCGAACCCAGGCCTCCTGCGTGGCAGGCGAGAATTCTACCACTTCTACCACTTTTGTATTCCCTGATGTCTTTTTCTATCCAGGGTTACTCAGATTTCTATTTGTCAATATGTTCTCTCTCCTACTTATACATAGGCTCTATTCCGGAGAGATGATGCTCCCACTTGTATAAGTGATTATTACAGGTAGAATATATATAAGATGAATAAAGACAGTGGCTGCATTAAATGGAACAGCTGCAGTATTCATCTATGAGCTACTCATCCTTCAGGATTTAAATAGCTGCAATAAAATGCACATAGATAGTTTGGTGGTAGCCCAGACTGAATTCTAGGCTATCACCTATATCCAATGCCCTTTTGGATAAATCTCTGTCTCTGTATATGCAGTCTGTTGTGATGCACCAACAGCTGCTGACTAGAGTGATAATGATAGACTCTGTCTGTTATAGTTGTAGTTGTATATGTCTACGTGGGTTGCATTATGATGAACATACAACCCCCACATAGATACTACTGGGGACAGTAGTATGTAGGAAACCTTGTGTTATGCTTGAAAACTACATTTAATTTATTCTTTCTCTATCCCCTTAACAGCAATGGACTCTAACTAAGTTAAAGTTGTTAAAAGTGTTTTTTTTAATCTCCTTTTTTTATAGGCATGTATATTGTTATATAATTCTTTGTGTTGATATTTCTGGAAGAAATGTATTGTTTATTTCTTGTATGTTTTTTTTACTAATAAAAATTGCCTCCTATGTACAAGAATATAACTACTATAATACTGCCCCCTATGTACAAGAATATAACTACTATAATACTGGCCCCTATGTACAAGAATATAACTACTATAATACCGACCCCTATGTACAAGAATATAACTACTATAATACTGACCCGTCGTACAAGAGATATAACTGCTGTTGAAATGAGTCATTCTTTTTAACGCTTAGGGCATCCAGCATCTTTCTTCCCTTGATGCCACCGCTTAAAAAAATCTGGCTAATCGTTCATTCTCAGAGCGGTATTGTACACGCTATATGACAGCGCTCTGGGGTTTTGGAACAGTTGCTGAAAATAGTGTTGTGACGGAATCCCTGAAGGAAACAAATCACACTATTTCCTTTTTTTTTTTTTTACAATAATCTTTATTGATTTTTCAATTAAGCATACATACAAGGAAAAAGCATTATGAAGAGGTTTCCAGTTTTGATATAAGAGGGTAGAACAATCCTTGTATTTTTCAAATAAGTGATAAATGGTAAACAATCATTATTTTAAAACACAACTGTCAATGCAAATTTCCGGATAGACAATATGCATTAGAAAGAAAACAATGGCCTGGCCAGGGCCAAATGGTGTTTCGGAGGGTGGGGAAGGGTGATGGAGGGGGGGGGGGGGTTCCCTCTCTCTCAGGACTGCCGCCCGTAGTGGCAAAGGCATCGTGAGGGCATGTTTAGATTAGTAGGTTCACTCCTGCCATAGGGAGGGCATAACGTATCCATGGGGTCCATATGCTTAGGAATTTATCATCTTTATCTTCTGTTATTGAGGTAAGTTTTTCGTTTATCATATACCAATTCATGCGGCGTTTAACTTCGGAGAGAACTAGTGATGCTTTACGCCAGGAATGAGCAATGGTTTGTTTTGTGGCCAAGAAGAGGAAAGATATCAGTTTTCTGGAGTTTGGGGATATATCCTTGATCTTTTTGTTCAACAGGGCCTCCCAAGGGTTTTTGCGTAAATTATGAAACGTTACAGAATAAATTAGGGAGTATGTTCTGATCCAAAGTCTTTTGACCCTGGGACAGGACCACCATATATGGAGCATGTCTCCAGGGGAGGAGCAGCCCCTGAAACAATCTTTAGAGTAGCCCAGGACGGCATGTGCAATTCGTGTTGGGACTAGATACCAGCGAAGGAGAATTTTGTATGAGGTTTCCAACATTAATATGTTGCGGGCCCCTTGATTGGTTGAATTCCAGATCTGTGACCACTCCTTCGCACTCAAAACGTCCCCCAGATCCCGCTCTCACCTGGCCATGTAAGGTAGCTGAGTGCGGTAAGTGGTATGAACAAGATTCGAATAGATCTGAGAAATGAGGCCTTTTGCCTGCGGGTGTTTAAGACAGAAGGATTCGAAGGGGGTAAGGGTGTGTGGAGCATCTGTATTTTTCAATAAGGAGGACAGCCAGTTTTTTAACTGTAGATAACGGAATAATTCCGAGAGTGGTATGTCCTTATTTTTCTGTAAGTTAGGGAATGTGGTCACACCTTCACGAGAAAGTAAGTGGTGAACTTTAGTGATGCCTCTTTGTGTTCAGTTTTGAAAAGCCAAAGGGGAGTCGAGACCCGGCAAAAATAGCGGGTTACGTAGGAGTGGTAGCAAGGGTAGGTGGGGGGAGAGCAGATTCCCAGAGTACTTTATGGAGCCCCAAACTCTTAGAGAGTGTTTTATAATTGGATTAGTTATTACAGGTCTATGAGTCAGGGGGATCCATAGTAGTGAATCTACTCTAAGGGGGTGAATTTCCATGGCCTCTATTGAAAGCCAGAGAGGGGTATTTGTAGTGGAGTGTAGGAATGCCAACTGGGCCACCTGGGCCGCCTGGTAGTATTTTGTAAGCTGTGGGAGTCCCAAGCCTCCTTGTCGTCTATGTCTGTACAAGGTGGAACGTGCCACTCTGGGGATAGGGCTATTCCAGATAAAGCGGAGGGTCATCTGTTGAAGGGTTTTCAAGAAATGCCCTGGAACCTGGACCCGAATAGCTCTGAAAAAATAGAGAAGTTTGGGAAGGAATAACATCTTCAAGGAGTTCACCCTCCCAATCCACGATATGTGGTATTTGTCCCAGCCTTCCAACATTAGACGAAGTTTTCGGAGGAGTGGTGTGTAATTTTGTGTGTATAGCTTTTCATATGAATTTGTCAAGCTCCCTCCCAGATAACCCAGTGACCCCATCAACCACTGAAACGGGAAATTAACTTGTAGTAAGGACAGTGTATGTGGGGGTAAGGTGAGATTGAAGGCTTTTGATTTGGTTTCGTTGATTTTTAAACCGGAGATTGACCCAAACCTGGACAGTTCCGCCATGAGATTTGTGATTGTAATGTGGGGGGATGATATTATGGCGAGAATATCATCTGCAAACATGCTGATTTTGTGGTGGACCCCCGCAATTTCTATTCCTCTAATGTTGGGATTATTTCGAATCTTTATAGCTAAGGGCTCTAAGGCCAAAATGAAGAGGAGTGGGGAGAGTGGGCAACCCTGCCTTGTGCCCCGCTGGATCGTAAAGTTGTCAGAACAAAAGCCTTTGTAACGAACGAAGGCTCTCGGGGAGTTATAAAGGATGCGTAGCCAAGTTAAAAACTTGGCGGGAAACTTCCAATGCTCCAATACCGAAAATAGGTATGTCCAGCTCAAGGTATCAAAGGCCTTGTAAATGTCCAGGGAGAGCTACATTGCAGGGATGCCCTTAGCCTGACAGATATGTGTGAGGTGTGTTATCCGGCGGATGCTGTCTGGGGCTTGGCGGCCGGGGACGAAACCTACTTGGTCCCTTCCGATTATAGATGGTAATGCCGTGTTTAATCGCGAGATTAGAATTTTAGTGAGGAGTTTTATATCAATATTAATTAGAGAAATAGGCCGGTAGCTTTGTTTGTCCAGCGGATCTCTCTCGGGTTTGGGAATCATGCTAATAGCTGCCATGAGTGATGTTTGTCCAATGTGTTGGCCGTCTCGCATTGCATTAAAGTAGTTAGCAAGATGGGTTTGGAGTAATGGGGAGAATTTTTTATAGTAAGAAGCGGAGAAGCCGTCTGGCCCTGGGCGTTTATTTACTTTAAGCGTTTTTATTGCATCCTTCACCTCATTCGGGGTAATTTTGGCTGAGAGGCGTTCCAGTAGTGATTCTGGTAGTGTAGGGAGTGTGGTGTCTCGGAGGTATGTGTCCTGAAGGTCTGTTGGCGCGTTTTGTGGTTGAGAGTATAATTTGGCTAAGAAGTGTCTGAATTCGGCTGTTATGGTCAATGGGTTTGCCGTGACAGTGCCCTGTTGTGTGCGGAGCCTAAAGAAGGGGTTCACTGTGGGGTGGGAGTGAAGTCTGCGGGCTAATGGCGTTGTTGGTTTATTATTTAGTATGTAATACCGTTGACGGGACCAATGTAATTTTCTTTCAACCAGTTCTGTGATACACAGATCCAATTCTGTCTTAGTTTGCGAAAGGGCCTTCATATTTTCTCGGGATGGGCATTTTTTAGCGGCTTCTTCTAATTGTAGAACTTTCTGTTCAAGGTCTAATTGTCTTTGCAAGCGCTCCTTTTTCTTCCGAGAGGAAATTTGGACCAGGGTACCGCGGAGTACTACTTTGGGAGCTTCCCATAGGGAAATGGGGGATGAGACAGAAGGGCTGTTAATGGTAAAATATTCCTCAAGTTTAGGTGTTAATAGAGCCATTATCTCGGGGAGCGCCAACAAAGAATCGTTAATAGTCCAGGAGGTATTAGTGGGTTTTGACATTAGAGAGTTGCAGGTTATGGAAACTGGACTGTGGTCAGACCAGGGAACAGAGAGGATTTTAGATTGTGAAATTTGGGGTAGAAATGAAGCCGGTACTAGTATGTGGTCTATTCTCCTGTATAGAGAATGTGAGGCAGAGAAGTGTATGAAGTCTTTGACTGTAGGGTTAACTTCTCTGAGGAGTCAACCAGGTGGTATTGCGAAAGAAGTATTTAAGGTTATGTGAAATGGAATGTTGTGGTTGTATATGGGGCGTTGGAAGGGAGGTGGCGTTCCTGTCGAGGCTCGGGTCAAAGATGCAATTGGAGTCTCCGCATAGGATAACTGTACCACTCTTATTAGCTTCCACCGTTTCAAATAACTTAGTGAGAAAGTTGATTTGCCTTGAATTTGGGGCGTAGTACGATACGATGGTGGCTGGGACGTCCTGAATAATACCTGTTAGTATTAGAAAGCGACTCTCGGGGTCTGATATTGTTGAGGTATGGGTGAAAGGAGCAGAACGACCAAAACAGATGGTCACCCCATTTGTTTTGGATGGTCCCATTGCTGAAAAAAATGTGGGATAATGAGGAGAAAGATAGCGCTGAGAGGAGTGGTCAGAGAAATGCGTCTCCTGCAAACATACAATATCGGCGTGAATACTTTTGTAGTAACGGAATGCTTTGGATCTTTTATTAGGGGAGCTGAAGCCCTGCACGTTATGTGAAACTATTTTTAAATCCATGGGGACGGGTTTGCGAGGTTATTGAAAATGAAGAATTTTCTGGTTTTCCAGTCCCAAGAGAGAGGGAGGGGGGGGGGGAGGAGGTGAAGGACGGGGGGAAGGTGGAAGGGATGACAAACTGGATAAGGTAGTATTGTCAATAAGACATGTAACTTGTAACAGTAAGGCTGCTGTGATGGTCATGGCAGCAATTGCTAACAGCAACGGCACACTGCGGAGGTGCCAAAGAGGAACTTTAAGTTATAGTATGGGAGATGAAGTAAGGAGACCCCTTTTTCAGGGGGAAAGACTCAGGAAGAGGGGATTGAAAGGGGGGAGTAAGTAGAAAGAGAGAGAAGAGGAGAAGAGAGAGAGAAAAAAAAAAGGCGATGGAGAGAGAGAGAAAAGTTTGCTTCCTGCCGCGGTGGTTAGTAGAACCTATAGTAGAACCTATAAACAACACCAAATAACAATCATCCTACTCGTGAGTCTCGTCATCAAACCCTGGATGGGTCAAATCTTGAGCTAGAGAGGAAAATAAACGTAACAGGGTGTTTTGATAAAGTATTTAGCTGAACTATGTGATCATCGTAGTGATGATTGTCCTGCATGAGAGATGGGATGTCCTGTATCTCTGCTATTGAGGGACTATATAGGACTAATAGGAGAGTTCCAAGTTGGTTTAGTGTCCTAGTCCTGCCACGGATCTCTGCAAGGGGAAAAAGGATCGAGCATTATGTGAGGAGTTCATCAAAGGGCTTGAGAGCTCAGAATCTGTTCTGTGTTTTACGGGGTAAATTTCGGTAGGAGAGATACAGGAGAGAGAGGTTCAATGCATCCTGAATAAGGGTAAGTGCGCCATTTAATTCATGGTTCTTGGTCCTTCTCCTCTGATCTTCTGGGTGATCTGGAGGGTTGTGAGTTGGTTATTGAGTCCGACTCCTGAGCGGGCTGTGGGAGTTTAAGATCTTCAAAGCAGCGTCGTGCTCCTTCTTTAGATAGGATAGTGTGGAATTTATCTTTGAAGGTGAAAGTTAGTCGGAATGGGAATCCCCACCTATACTGTATTCTTTTTTGTTGCAGGATCTCTAGGTAGGGCTTAAGGGCTCTTCTTTTTGCCAATGTTGAGGCCGCTAAATCTGGGAAGAGTTGATACTCGTGCCCCTGAAAAAGTAGTTTAGAAGTGGAGCGAGCCGCTCGCAGAATTTGTTCTTTGGTGCGGTGAAAATGCATCTTGAGAACTATGTCCCTCGGGGGACCACCTGGTTTTCGGGCCCGTAGAGCTCTATGGACTCTGTCCTTCTCCAGCCTCTCTATTGGGATGTTGGGACAGAGTTCTTGGAACAGAGCTGTTGCGGTGGATTGGAGGTCCTGGATGGATTCAGGAATGCCGCGGATTCGCAAATTGTCTCTGCGGGCTCTGTTTTTAGCATCTTCCAGTTTGTCGTGGAGGATCAAAATTTCTTCATGCAGCTGCTTCACTTCTTTCTCATGAGACTCAAGGACAGTTGTTGCATTGTCCATGCGGTCCTCCAAAGCCGCTGTACGGTGGCCGAGGTCTCGAATCTCTTTAGTAAGTTTAGACGTGATGTCATCTGAGATTTTTAAGAGCTCTTTTTGTAGTATAGAATGTATTTGAGGCATAAGAGAGTTGGATATAGCTGTGATAACTTCTGGATTGATTGGGTCCATAGGCGTGGAGGTTTGAACGGCTGAGGCGTCTTCCATTGATGAACGAGACGACTCATCTGAGGCGGTCGGGGATAGAGTATGTTTTGAGGACCGCCTGGACATTGTTAGAGATTGTTTGCTCTTCTTCTGTTTTGTAGATAAAGGACGCATCATTTCGACGTAGTTTAATAGGAGGCTAGTTGGTAGGTGAGCTGGGGGGAGGGATAGGAGTCTCCTTAGGTGATTATCCTCTATTAGGCACCGGACGCAATTTCAGCTACATTGGGGCCGTGTGGTCACCCATGTAGAAGGATGTCGGCTGCAGCAATATCAGAGGGCGGCGGAGCCTAATCCACAAACATACGTGGTGGGTATAGATTTATGGTTGGAGTCTTGTGGAGAATGGTCAGTTAAGGTGGCTCAAGGCGGTATGCCGTGTAATTATTCACTGAAGAGTAGTTAACTCACAGTTCCAATGAGGAGATTACTGGAATTAAGGTTAATAGTTGTAGATAGAGCTTTACTGCAATTGCAGATTTCGTCACTGGGTGGCAATGGGGGCGTATAGAATCTGGGAATGTGGTTCCAGGGAATTAGCCTTATGCAGTGATCCACAAAATGGAGGCTTAAGATTATGTGACCCACAACAAAAGTAGCTGGTTTTATTTGTGCTTGTAGGGAAAAAACTGTAGGCGTATTTTTGTTGGGTAGCTAGGAGCCTCCACCTTTGCGGTTTCGCTCACTATTTTCTGTCACCACCTTCTCTTGTAAGCTGCAGGGAAGAGCCTGTTTAAGAGTGCTCTCATCCAAAATGGCGGTTGCCACGTGTTTAGGCTGACCCCCACCTCAATTAGCGGTCCCTCAAAGGTGGGGTATCTATCGGGGCATTTGTCTGCGTTGGAAAAAAGGGGCAGCGTATTACTCACTGCGGTCCCCGACGTTATTCAGGACACCTCTGCCGGCAGTCTATGGTTCGGAGGAGGCCCCCTCCCTTTCACAGCCGTCAGCAGCAGTCGGAGCTGTTGTAGATGATGGGTTCAGAGGCAGAGAAGATTATCAGCAGAGGAGAGCAGGAACGGCCCCACCGCTTGGGTGATGTGCAGGGGGAATGGCTTGAGAACAGCACTAGAGGTTGGCAAAGCGTGGACAGCGATGGTGGCGACGGCGAGACGCGTGGGGGGTTCCCCCCCGGTGATGCCACGGGCGTGAGTCCCAGAGGCAGCGGAGCACACCAGCGTCGCAGAGGAAAACCTCTTTGCCCTGGGTAAAGGAGGGCTAGGGTAACCCGCAGCGATGTCTCTGAAGGCTGGCAGTGGTGCCTAAATCAACTTTTATGGGGTAAATTGCAGGAGCTATAGAGTCCTGCGTCCTCACACTCTGGCCGCTAAGCCACGTCCCCCCCCCCCCCCCCATCCCGTCCCAGGGCCTGTTTTTTGTTGTGGATCCTACAGTGGCGTGGTAGCTGGAGTTGTTTATATGCTTTGTTATACCTTGGAGATTTTCTTGGTATATTACTGTTGCTGTAACTGAGGCTGAGGGGCCTGCTGCTGGCCTTGCTTGCCTGAGTTTAAAGCAGCTCCCAGGGGTCTCTGCTGGCGTGGGTACCCTCAGGCAGCACAGCTCACTGCTAGCAGGGGGGTATTCTCCCTGTTCTGTTAACTTGCAGGTCTGCCCAGTCTCCTGTATTAGCTTGCTGTGGGCTTCAGTGGGGGTTGTGGGGTGCTGCACTTAAGTCTGTGCCTGCTGGTGATATTTTTCTCCCTCCGAGCTGCTCCCCTGTCTGCCCTCTCTTACCAGCTGCCTCCTCTCTGCCTCCGGTGTCCTTTGGGAGGGGTCCACTGTTGTTATTCGCAGCCAGCCTTCACTTCCGGTCGGCCGCATCTGGAAATTTAGCCCGGAGATCCGCCTGGTCTTATAGGCTGTGAAATCGCGGTGCCAGCTAGAGACCCGCGGAGGGTCTCGTTTTGAAGCCCCGGGTCCGGTGGAGCCTGCTGTGCTGTTTTCGGCCCCGTTGGAGCCCTTGTAGTGGGTCAAACTCCGCTTTTTCAGACGTGCGGCCAGGAGCTCTGGAAACTGTGTCTGCTCCCGCCGCTGGCTAGCCACGCCCCCCCCCCGGACTATTTACTTTTATTGTAATATAGACTTCTGTTTCGTTTCCTTTATACTTGGAGTATGGAATAGGGCAGTTAACCACATTATCTGCACTCAAAATATAACAGTAATAAATGGCAACCTTGTAAAACGGACATTAAAGAGGTGTTCACTTTACAAACAAGCCATGCCAGACGAATCTAATTTCCTTCTATGACAGGATCACTGACTGGGTTGATCAGGGAAATGCGGTAGATCTAGTATATCTTGACTTTAGTAAAGCATTTGACAAAGTATCTTATACTATACTTATTGAAAAAATGACTGAATATGGGATTGACAAGGCAACTGTTAGGTGGATTCACAACTGGCTGAGTGATCGTACTCAGAGTGGTCATAAGTGGCTGCACATCCAAGTGGAAGAGTGTATCAAGTGGGGACCACAAGGCTCTGTGCTAGGCCCAGTGTTGTTCAACATTTCTATAAATGATCTGGAGGAGGGCATTGAGGGGAAACTGATCAAATTTGCTGACGACACAAAGCTAGGAGGGATAGCAAACACTAGGGAAGAGAGAGAGAGTATTCAAAAAGATCTAGAAAAGCTTCCACAGTGGGCAGCGACTAACAGAATGGTATTTAACAAGGAGAAATGCAAAGTCCTACATCTGGGCAAGAAAAATGAAGAAAGCACATACAGAATGGGAGGAATTGAGCTAATCAGCAGCACATGTGAAAAAGACTTGGGTATACTAATAGATCATAGACTGAACATGAGTCAACAATGTGATACAGCAGCAAAAAAGACAAACACAATTCTGGGATGTATTAAGAGAAGCATGGAGTCTAAATCACGTGAGGTAATTATCCTCTACTTTTCTTTAGTCAGACCTCATCTGGAATACTATGTCCAGTTCTGGGCACCCCACTTTAAAAAAGGCATCAACAAACTGCAAATCATGTCCTATGAGGAACGGTTAAAGAATCTGGAAATGTTTAGCTTGCAAAAAAGAAGGCTGAGAGGAGACTTAATAGCGGTCTACAAATATCTGAAGGGCTGTCACAGTGCAGAGGGATCAGCCCTATTCTCATTTACACAAGGAAAGACTAGAAGCAATGGGATGAAACTGAAAGGGAGGAGACACAAAGTAGATATTAGAAAAAAACTTTCTGACAGTGAGGGTGATCAATGAGTGGAACAGGTTACCACGGGAGGTGGTGAGTTCTCCTTCAATGCAAGTGTGCAAACAAAGGCTGGACAAATATCTGTCTGGGATGACTTAGTGAACCTGCACTGAGCAGGGGGTTGGACCTGATGACCCTGGAGGTCCCTTCCAACTCTACCATTCTATGACCCCATTTTTTTTTACGGGGATTCCACCACAGAGCTGTTTTCTACAGCTGTCAGAGAACCCCTGAGCAAAGTCACATAGCATGTACAATAACGCTATGTGAATGCTCTGTCACTTAGGGCAGGTTTCACCAACTACGATGCTGATCCTGGATCAGGTAAACTGCGATTACCTGTTTAGCAAAATGCATTGCAACAACACTTTTTAATCTAAGATTTGTAAAACTAAGTTGAAGTGATCTGTGATCAAAGGTTCAATCTAGAAGAAATGTATCGCACATGGTCATCGGTGACTATAGTCAGGTGATGTTCCCAGCATTCATAGTGAAGAGTCTCTGTGTGTCAGTCTGAGGACTAGTAGCCAGCGAATCCTCCCTGCATCACCATTGTAAGAACTGTTGGACTGTTGTCGTTAATACCCATTAAGTAAACGAGCAGAACCAAACGTTCCCGATTCCTGTTCAGAAAAAGTATACTTTGTGAGTGGACTACTTTATTTCTTAGGATTTACATCTCCAAAGATCCAGCGCAGAGGACGGAATGTTAGCGTCACGAGTGACAAATTGGACTACAGGTAAAAATGGTTACTATCCCTGTGATCTCCCCCAGCAGTAACGAGGTCGGGTCCCTAGCTACCCTTAGGGAGGAGTAGATAGAGCCTCGTGACAAGGTTAACATCTCTCCCCCCGCTGTCTCCTGGGCTGAGGGCCTGCTCATTGGACGCTGTACATGTATTTCAATGGGGCCTCACACTAGCGTTTTTGTGTGCACAAAATCACATGCAACATGACCTATTTTCGGTGTTTCAGCACATATTTCACGCATAAATTGGTAATTGAAATGAATGGGGGTGCCTAAAAACATAGTAAATATACAATTACTACATTTTACTGCATTTTTTACACACAGGTTGCTATACCATCGGGAGGTAGATTAAAAAGTTGTGACATCATCAGCTTGCTTGGCAAATGCACATGGAAATGCATAAAAATGCAGCTGTGCATGTAGAAAACGTTGCAAAAAACACAGCGCTTTTACATACGGTTATATGGGCGCTATGACACGTCTATGTGGGGCTCAGAGAATTTAAGAATTACAGGCGCTCAGTGAAGCTGCTATACGTCCCTAATGCTGATTATATTGAGCCTCATTTATATGTGGATGTAGGTGATCAGGTCCGGCTCTGAGCCCCACACTGTTGTGTCCCCCTTTAGGGATTGTACTTACTGTAGTCCTGGGTGGTTGTGCAGACGCCTCGTCTCTGTGTATTACTGTGGCATTAGAGATGGTGGGTTTTATCTCAAGTCTGCTCAGGCTCGGTAATCATTTACCTGCTTCGTCACGAAGGGTTCACTCCGGGATATGGCTGCAGATCGGTTTATGCCTCAGGAGTAGAACAATCTATAGGAGGGTCCTCATTGCCTCAAGGCCATCGGGGATCAAACATGCCGCACAACTGCACTGGGAAAATGGGAATCTATAACCTCCCAGAGCTCTGCCTAGCCTTATTTTTTTTTTATATATATATATATATATATATCACATGGATATATTTCACCCAGTGTATTAAAGCTTACACTCTTCCATCATTTCTGGATATCACACGCTATGTTGACCAAAGTATTGCCCCCCCCCCCACCACCACCAATCATGTGCTATTAGCGAAGGGGATCTGCGAATCGGATGTGTGAGCATTTGGATGCCAACGGGTGTAGAGTGGACACTGCAGTATGTTGGTGGGATGTCACCCAAGCAACCTTCCAGTACAGGACATCGCATCACTTTTGGACCTTCAAACACTACTGTTGGCAATGTTATTTGGATATGGAAATCACCCCAAAGCCGCCTGGTTATCCTTCGCTTCAGGAGAAGACTCTGGCTTTGGCTCTTAATTCCCATAAGGCTTGTTAAAAGGTCTGACATTGACTTGCAGGAATGCTACATTCTAGTAGGTGGCGATGTAGAGGCATTGTTCTATCCTCCCATTTGTATTCAGAGATGGAACCATCCACTGTGTGTGCGGTGCAGCCATGATCGGGAAGAGCTGCGAAGGCATCACACACATCATCTAGCAAAACACTTGCTCAGGAGTTCCGACAGGCCATTGGAACGTCCATTAGCACCAGAACCATCTGTAGGAAACTGCATGCGATGGGTTACCATGGACGAGCGGCTGTACACAAACCCAACATCACAGCAGTGAATATACAGAGGCACCTGCGATGGTGCTTGGACTATCGTTCAGAGGGCTGTTTCACATGAGTGTATATCAACCGCGTTTTCACGGCTGGCAGATATACGCTGCCAATCTGATGTATTAGTTTACAATGCATCATAATAATAATCTTTATTTGTATTACGCCAACTTATTCCGCACCGTAGATGGGCATATTCCAGTGGCGTGAAAGTGCCCGGCTGGCCAAGATAGCGCATACAGAAAAATGTCTTCTGGGTGGAATACGGTGGTGGCTCCTATAGGCTTTCAACAGAGAAGGGATGTGGGAGGGAGTTTAGCAGCGGGTCTGCTAAACTCCCACCCCATTCCCTCCTCCTCTCCACCCCTTGCTGGCTATTTGCAATGGCAGGGGGCAGGATGGGTGGGAGCTAGCAGCTAAGCTCCCCCCGCCCCTCCCATTGTTGGCACCCGACAACTGGCAGAGAGGGGGCAGGAGCTTAGCACTCTAGTTACCACCCCATCCCACCCCCTCGCATTGCTGAGAGCTGCTATCCCGTGCATGGCATATACTCATTTAAACAGACGCACAAATGGGAGATTTGTGCGCCCGTTCATGCAATTTTCATTTGCACTGTGGCCAAGATATGGCCGACCGAAAATTGCCTACATCCACGTGAAAAATCCCTTAGACTGTAAATAAGTGGAGGCAAGTGTTGTGGACAACTGAATCACAGTACACTATCTGTCAATCGGATGGCTCAACTTGCGTCATAGGTGAGGGCGTGCAGTGAAGTCAGAGGTGAGGACTGCAGTGAGGTGATAGAAGGGGAGTATTGAGGTCATGGGGGGATTAGAGAGGTCTGAGGCAAGAGCACATAATAAGGTTATAGGGGTACTGGTGTATCTTGTCTCCACCAGAGTTATGGGTCAAGACATAGGCTGATCTGCCAGAGCTAGAGGGTACGCTGACGGGTCTTGCCTCAGACCTCTCTATCCCCTCCATGACCTCAATACTCCCCTTCTATACCAGTACCAGTTATGCATGCAGAGGTGCAGTGAAGTCAGAGGGTGCAGTGAAATCATAGATAAGGGTACAGTGAGGTGAGAAGTGAAGGAGATACAGCCAGGTGAAAGTAGAAGGGGTACAGAGAGGACAGAGGTGAGCCTTGGGTTGTCAGATAATTCCCTTAAATAGCATTCAGTGCAGAATCTGTTAATTATTAAAGTGAACCTTAGGGCTCCGTAAACTACATTATGGGGCTCAAAGGTCTGGCAACAAGGTGTCGGGGGAGCACTGTTTTATACTCACAGATCACTCCGTGTCAGAACCTGCAACTCTCGGGGCCGCCGTGCCCGCACCACCGGTCCTGCCACCCGGGCTACAGGAGTGCGGCGTAGGGGAGCCCCGGTTCTGGTGATCTCCCCGGGCCGCTGTAAGACTGGTCGCCGCCGGGTTGCTAGGGAGGCAGCTGGTGCTTCTAGTCACCTGACTACCAGGCTGGCTTCCCTAGTAACGGTCTGTGCTGCAAGACTGGGGGCGTGCCCCCAGCACCTCCCTGATTAGCCCTGCTGCTGTCAGGCTCCCCGCCCCAATCAGCTTCTGGGGCGGGAGCACTGACAGCATTTAAATATGTGTGTTTTCCTTTCAGGCCTTGCCAGTGTTAGTTTGGTTCTCCAGCTGCACCCGCGTTTGTCCTGACTGCTCTTGTGACCTCGGCTTTTCTGACACCTGCTTTTGGACTTGACTACGTTTTGCCTGACCCCTCTGTACTGCGTACCCTCTTGTTGCCTACCCGGATTGTCTGACCATTCTACCGTTGTTTGTTTCAGTGTCTGTTTGTCTCCCGTGTCCCGCTTCCCTAGTGAGGGTAGGGACCGTCGCCCAGTTGTCGCCCTGGGGGTTAGCCCAGGGGGGCAAGTAGGCAGGGACAGGGGTTGCGGGATATCTCAGGGACCCCCATATCCCGGACACTGTCCTGACAGTAACACTGGCCGAACGAAGGTCAGACCCTTGCATCCGCCCGGCGACTTTGAGCCCCTCGATGGAGGCCGTGGCGGCTGTAGCGAACCAGGTCCAGGTCCTTACGACCCTTGCCCAGGACCTAACCGCCCGCTTGCAGCCACGGGAACAAGTGGCAGCTGCAGGCCCCATGCAGCCCTCGTCCGCTCCAGGAACAATGTCAGAACCTCGAGCCACGCTTCCGGATTGCTTCTCCGGAGAGAGAGATCAGTTTTTTGCATTTAGGGAGAGCTGCAAGCTCTACTTTGATCTCCGCCCCCACTCCTCTGGTACTGAATACCAGAAAGTGGGAATCGTAATTACCCGCCTGAGGGGAGAGCCCCAAAATTGGGCTTTCTCGCTACCAGCTGGCTCTCCAGCCCGACTATCCCTTGACGCCTTTTTTTCCGCCCTGGGTCAAATTTATGACGAACCCGACCGGGCGGGCTACGCAGTCTCCAAACTTCTGGCCCTGCGCCAGGGTTGTAAGATGGCGGAGGACTACTGTTCCCAATTTCGTCAACATTGTACGGAATCCCGGTGGAACGATGCCGCCCTAAAAGACTTATTTTTGACCGGCCTGTCTGAGGGTCTCAAGGACCTACTTGTGGCCCACCCAGAGCCTAGAACTCTGGAGCAAGCCATGTCGCTGGCTATTCGAGCCGACCGACGTTTGAGGGCCAGACACGCCGCTCGGACCACCCCACTCCCCACGTCTACTTCTTCGACTGACCCGACCTTTTACCCTCCCACCACCGAGGCCATGGAGCTGGGAGCCATGACCCCCAAGCAACGACGGGAACACCGCCTGAAGAAGAACCTCTGCTTCTACTGTGGGGAGCCGGGTCACCGCATTGCTACCTGCGCTAAGAAGCCACGGCAGAAAGAACTCCCGCTCCTAGGCAGTTGTCGGGGGGACTGTCTAGGAGCCAAGGTACTCCCTGTGTTGTCCAAGATGTTAGTGCCTTGCACCCTAGAATTTCATGCTTTCCACCGTACTGGGCAAGCCTTTGTTGATTCTGGGGCTGCGGCTAATTTCGTTAACTTTAATTTCGTTGCTCAACTGTCCGGAGTGTTGTTACGTTTAGAGACTCCGATTCTGGTTTCAGGAGTGGACTCCACTCCATTACAAGCAGGGGTGGTTAATCTGGTTACCCCTGAAGTAAGGTTTACGATAGGAGCCTTACACGTGGAAACCTGCACCTTTCTAGTGATGAGAGATTTGTCTGTGGACGTCGTCCTAGGCCTCCCCTGGCTCCGGGAGCACAACCCGGTAGTAAATTGGGACACGTTGGAACTGGTAAAGTGGGGTCCCCGCTGTGTCAACCACCTTTGTGCGGTGAAGGTGGGAATCTCCACCTGCGAGGGGACCCCCCTACCAGAATACCTCTCCGAGTTTTCTGACGTGTTCTCCAAACAACTATCTGAAGCTCTGCCCCCTCATAGGGAATGGGACTGTAAAATAGACTTGATTCCTGGGGCCAAACTTCCTAAGGGCCGCATTTATAACGTTACGGTCCCAGAGAGAGAATCCATGAGGGACTACATCCACGACAGTCTGGCCAAGGGGCACATCCGGCCCTCAGAATCCCCGGTGGGTGCCGGGTTTTTCTTCGTTGAGAAGAAGGATGGGGGTCTCCGGCCCTGTATTGACTATAGAGAGCTAAATAAAATCACAGTCCGAAACCAGTATGCTCTTCCACTCATTCCTGACCTCCTCAACCAGGTCGCTGGTGCCCGATGGTTTTCTAAACTTGATCTCAGGGGAGCATACAACCTCATCCGCATTCGGGAAGGGGATGAGTGGAAAACCGCCTTCAATACGCCCCTCGGGCATTTTGAATACCTAGTTATGCCTTTTGGATTGTGTAACGCCCCCGCCATTTTTCAGGGGTACATGAACTCAGTGTTTCAGGATATCATGGGGGTGTTCGTGGTTGTATATCTAGACGACATTTTGATTTTTTCCTCCGACTTGCCGAGTCACCATACTCACGTTCAGACTGTGCTAGCTCGACTCAGACATAACAAGCTGTTTGCTAAACTCGAGAAATGTGTTTTCGGGGTACAAAAGATATCATTTTTGGGGTATATCATCACGCCATGCGACTTCCAGATGGATCCTGAAAAGGTGAAGGCCATCACGGAGTGGGCCCAGCCAGGGTCGTTGAAAGCCCTTCAACGCTTCCTCGGCTTCGCCAACTACTATCGCAAATTCATTAAAGACTTCTCCGTGGTGGCTAAACCTCTAACTGACCTCACCAGAAAGGGGGCAGATGTGAGGACCTGGTCTTCTGAGGCTCTGAGGGCCTTCGATACCCTAAAGGCGGCGTTCTCTTCTGCACCTGTCCTAGTACAACCGGATCTGTCCAGCCCTTTTGTGGTGGAGGTAGATGCCTCTGAGTTTGGTGTGGGAGCGGTACTGTCCCAAGGTCCCTCCACTCTCACCAACCTTAGACCGTGTGCCTATTTTTCTAGGAAGTTTTCTTCCACCGAACGGAACTATGATATAGGCAACCGGGAATTGCTGGCGATTAAGTGGGCTTTCGAAGAGTGGAGGCATTTTTTGGAAGGAGCCCATCACCAGATCACGGTACTCACAGACCATAAAAACCTCACCTATCTAGATTCCGCTAAGAGGTTAAATGCTCGGCAAGCCCGCTGGGCCTTGTTTTTCTCTCGGTTCAATTTTGTTGTTACCTATAGACCCGGTTCTAAGAATGTCAAGGCTGATGCCCTGTCTAGGAGTTTTGGTTCTCCGGAACCTTCCGAGCCGGAGCCTGAGAGCATTCTCTCCCCTGGGGTGGTCCTCGCTGCTGTCTCCTCCGACCTTTCACCTCTCATTTACGCCGCTCAACAATCGGCTCCTGAAGCCCTTCCGGAAGGCAAATTATTTGTCCCGTTATCACTGAGATTGAAAGTGTTAGAGGAGACACATGCTTCAGTCCTAGCTGGACACCCCGGCATCAGGGGTACTCTGGAGTTAGCGGCCAGACTCTACTGGTGGCCGCACATGGCCAAGGATGTACGGGTATTTGTGTCCGCGTGCCCGGTTTGCGCAAGGGGGAAGAACCTCAGGAGACGTCCTGAGGGGCCTCTTCTGCCCTTGCCCATTCCGTCCAGGCCATGGTCCCATTTGTCCATGGATTTTATTACTGATCTGCCATCCTCGCTGGGGAATACGGTCATTTGGGTAATAGTTGACCGTTTCTCTAAAATGTCTCATTTTGTTCCGCTTGGCAAGTTGCCTAACGCCAAACTTTTGTCTGAGATGTTCATCAAGGAGATTGTTCGGTTACATGGGATCCCCGAGGATATTGTGTCAGATAGAGGGGTTCAGTTCGTCGCTCGCTTCTGGCGAGCCTTCTGTAAAAATCTAAACGTTAATTTGTCCTTTTCCTCCGCTTTCCATCCCGAGAGTAACGGACAAACGGAACGGATGAATCAAGAACTCATCCAGTATCTGCGACTGTTTGTCTCTGATAACCAGTATCAGTGGGCCAACTACTTACCTCTCGCCGAATTTGCTATTAACAACCATGGTAACTCGTCGACCCAACTGTCACCTTTTTTTTGTAACTATGGGTTTCATCCCCGGTTCTCGCTTTCTACTCCTTTTGTCTCGAACAATCCGGCCGCTGACATATCCGCTGAAGAACTGTGCACAGTTTGGGCCCAGGTTCGTAAGAACCTTCAGGGTTCCCAAGAGAAACTGCGTAAATACGCAAATAAAAGACGGACTATCTCTGCACCTTTTGTGGTCGGGGAGCAGGTTTTATTATCATCCAAGAATCTGAGACTTAAGGTTCCCTCCCTGAAACTTGCTCCTCGGTTCATTGGCCCATTTACGGTTTCTCAGGTTATCAACCCGGTGGCATATAAGTTGGCACTTCCTGACCCCTGGAAGGTCCACAAGGTTTTTCACAAGAACTTGCTTAAGAAGTATGTGACTCCAGTTCTCCCCACCCAGAACCCGCCTCCTCCCTCTCTGGTACAGGGGGAACTGGAGTATGAAGTAGAAAGGCTTGTGGATGCCCGACGGGTTAGAGGTGGGCTGCAGTACCTGGTCCACTGGAGAGGATTTGGCCCTGAGGATAGGACGTGGGTCCCTGCCAGGGACGTTCATGCGCCACGCCTAGTCCAGTCATTCCACAGGGCTTTCCCGCTTAAGCCCGCACCGGGCCATGGGGGTCCGGTGTCCCCCCGTAGAAGGGGGGGTACTGTCAGAACCTGCAACTCTCGGGGCCGCCGTGCCCGCACCACCGGTCCTGCCACCCGGGCTACAGGAGTGCGGCGTAGGGGAGCCCCGGTTCTGGTGATCTCCCCGGGCCGCTGTAAGACTGGTCGCCGCCGGGTTGCTAGGGAGGCAGCTGGTGCTTCTAGTCACCTGACTACCAGGCTGGCTTCCCTAGTAACGGTCTGTGCTGCAAGACTGGGGGCGTGCCCCCAGCACCTCCCTGATTAGCCCTGCTGCTGTCAGGCTCCCCGCCCCAATCAGCTTCTGGGGCGGGAGCACTGACAGCATTTAAATATGTGTGTTTTCCTTTCAGGCCTTGCCAGTGTTAGTTTGGTTCTCCAGCTGCACCCGCGTTTGTCCTGACTGCTCTTGTGACCTCGGCTTTTCTGACACCTGCTTTTGGACTTGACTACGTTTTGCCTGACCCCTCTGTACTGCGTACCCTCTTGTTGCCTACCCGGATTGTCTGACCATTCTACCGTTGTTTGTTTCAGTGTCTGTTTGTCTCCCGTGTCCCGCTTCCCTAGTGAGGGTAGGGACCGTCGCCCAGTTGTCGCCCTGGGGGTTAGCCCAGGGGGGCAAGTAGGCAGGGACAGGGGTTGCGGGATATCTCAGGGACCCCCATATCCCGGACACTGTCCTGACACTCCGTTCCTGTGCTGTCACCTCTCTAAAGTACATGCATGTGTCTCTCGTTTTTCTCTATGGGAGATGCCTGTGTAGAAGGAGTCGTGTTAATGGCGCATGCAGACTTTGGAGGGACATAGAGCAAGAACGGGGTGCCCAGGGAGTATAAAACAACTCTTCCCTAAACTTCCCCGAAACTGCTTCCCCTGAACTTTGAGCCCCATAACATAGTTTACTGGGCTCAATGGTCATGACAAGTTCCTTGTAATTTCTAATCTCTGGACTTCGCTCTAACATTCACCGCACCCAGATTATCCATCGCTAATTATATTATCTGAGAACAGGAGCCTGACGGACCCCCTGAGATGTACAAAGAACCCTGACGGACTCCCTGAGATGTACAAAGAACCCTGACGGATCCCCTAAAATGTACGGCAGGGATGCTACACAAACCTGAAGACCACACATCAGCCATAGGCTCCCATCTCCCATGTTAATATAATATATGCAGACACATACATTTACTGCACAGTGTGAGATTGTATTGACGTGGCAACTTGACAAATTCTGTAACTTAAAGGGGTTGTCCCGCGGCAGCAAGTGGGGGTATACACTTCTGTATGGCCATATTAATGCACTTTGTAATGTACATCGTGCATTAAATATTGGCCATACAGAGGTTATACACTTACCCCCTCCGGAAGACCTCTGCAGGGCGAGCACGCCAGAGCCGGACAGAAGAGGGCAGACAGCGCAGCGCATCTAATCCCGGCAGAAGAAGGCTTCGGTTGGCGCCATGGAGACGGGGACGCCAACACCGGAAGGCGTAAGTGTATAACTTCTGTATGGCCAATATTTAATGCACGATGTATATTACAAAGTGCATTAATATGGCCATACAGAAGTTATACACTTACCCCCTCTGGTGCTGGCGTCCTCGTCACCATGGCGCCGTCTAACGCGGTCTTCTCCTTCCTTTAGACGCGCTTGCGCTGTGCGGTCTTCTGTTTTGTTCAATGGAGCTGCTCCAGCGTGCTCGCGCCGCCAAGGTCTTCTGTGCATGCACAGATCAGCTCTCCGGCGCGAGCACGCTGGAGCAGCCCCATTCAACAGAACAGAAGACCGCACAGCGCAAGCGCGTCTAATAGAAGGAGAAGACAGCGTTAGACGGAGCCATGGAGACGGGGACGCCAGCAACGGAGGAGGTAAGTGTATAACTTCTGTATGGCTCATATTTAATGCACAATGTATATTACAAAGTGCATTAATATGGCCATACAGAAGTGTATAACCCCACTTGCTTCCGCGGGACAACCCCTTTAATGAAATTGAGGCCAAATTAATATGATTTTCCCATTACTTAAAATTGCTCCACAATCACTCTGTACTTGCTGGTTGCTGCCTACCAGGACATGTGACTGCTGCAGCCAATCACTGGCAATGGAAGGTCAATGTTATAGCCAGTGATTGGCTATAACAGTCACATGTCCTGGTCAGCAGGAACCAGCAAGTACAGAGTGATTGTGGAATAATTTAAGTGATGGGAAAACCACCCATTACTTGTATCAGCATAGCAAATTCTCCCACCAGCCATAGGATATGGGTGTGGATTTCCCGTGGGTTTAAACCCTTGTATTTCAAAGGATGAAAGCAGCAGCAAAAACCTGCGAGGTAAGTAGACCTACTGCAGATTCAGAATCCGTTTTTCAAAAATACTGTGGATTATCTGTGGAAAGTTTTCCACTCCATGTGGAGGAGATCCTTGAAATCTTGTCCATGTGGCTTATACTGCAAATCCTGCAGAAATTCTGCAGCATTTATGGCGCATGTGAAGGCGGTCTAAGTGATGGGGATTGTTAGAACCGCACTCACTTACATGATATTGTACATTGCTATGGAACGTTGGAGTGAAATCTGCAGCCATTACACATACATTACACCTCGCGCGAAGGCCTAGGACACGCTGTTGTATTTTGGCCGCATTTTGGGTCTGTTATATGAAGATGCATCCTGGCTTGGCTGCGGGTCTCCTAGCCTAAACTCACAGCATTAGAAATTCCCATGATGCTCGGAGTTCAGGTCCGAAGTCCGGCGGTCAGGCCGCGATGCACTCTAATATAAAACAGCACCCAAAATACGACAGGCTGGTTTCAGATGATTGTGTTCTAACACGTTCGTAATATGGATCCGCATTATGGACGTACTAGAGATGACATTACAACCCCATGTTATCAGTGTATATTTTATGTACTACTGGACAGATATTGATCAGTGTTTGCCAAACAGAAAATAACGGCAATGCGAAGACAGAAACATAAAAAATATGCAGTCAAAAATGTGGCCTTGTAGATACTGCCCATAGATTTACATTAGCTCTGTATTACGGTCCACAAACCACGGACCAAATATGGAGCTAAACTACGCTTGTCTGACAGCAGCCTAAATGTTAATTAAAGGAGTCGTCCAAGATTAGAAAACCGTAGCTGATTTTTAGTCAAAATTCGCACCAACGGTACAGATTTTGACTGTTTTTTTGGATGCAGAAATGCTGCGGAAATTTCTGCTGGGGACATTCTGCAGCATTTCCACCACGTCTAAACATACCGTAAGTCAGCTTGATCTATGCTGCCACATACAGAGTGGCCTCAGTACTAATAGTGCCCCGCACAGTGGTCTCAGTAGTGAATAGTGACCCCCACAGTGGCCTCAGTAGTGAATAGTGTCCCCCACAGTGGCCTCAGTAATGAATAGTGTCCTCCACAGTGGCCCCAGTAGTAATAGTGGCCCCCACAGTGGCCCTAGTAGTAATAGTGTCCCTAGCAGTGGCCCCAGTAGTAATAGTGTCCCTCCAGCAGCCCTCAGTAGTAATAGTGTCCCTCCAGCGGCCCTCAGTAGTAATAGTGTCCCCCACAGTGGCCCCAGTAGTAATAGTGTCCCCCACAGTAGCCCCAGTAGTATAAGTGTCCCCCACAGTAGCCCTCAGTAATAATAAAGAGAAAGGGTACTGAAAACAGCAAACTAAAAAGACCCCTTAGCGCTCCAGTGGTATTGATATAAGTGTAGATGAACTTACTTTGTGGGGGTGCCTGGTCCATGGCACCTCCCAATCCCAGAAGGCGTATAGTGATACCAAATGCTGGAGAAGTTCCAAGTTTCCAAGAACAAGTGTTTTATCAATTACATGCAACGCGTTTCGGCTTTTGAATGAAGCCTTTGTCAAGGATGCTTATATTAATACCACTGGAGTGCTAAGGGGTCTTTTTAGTTTGCTGTTTTCAGTACCCTTTCTCCTTGTCCTCTGGTATGCACATACCTAGAGCCACCCTGTGACGCTCTCCCGAGGGGATGTCAATATGACCAGTGCTATTGCAATTTGGACACCTTGCTGGATATCATTATACGAATACCTAATTGAGCTGATTTGCCCACTGGGACCATTCTTGGCATCCGGGTGAGTCTAAACCTTATACACTTTTACCACATTCATAAGTTCATTCGCTACCATTGGAGCGCTATTGCTCTGAATATTGTTTTTCCTCAGTAGTAATAGTGACTCCCACTGTGGCCTCAGTAGTAAAAGTGTGGGAGGGTGCTATTACTGCTGAGGGCCACTGGGGGGGGTCACTATTACTACTGAGTGCCGCTGGGGGGGGGCACTATTACTACTGAGGGCCAGTGTGGGGGATACTATTACTACTGGGGGTACTCTGGGGGACTCTATTACTGGTGAGTATGAACTCGAGCAGCGACAGGGCAAAGCCAATGCACCCAGAGGACCAACCAGAGCTACCAACATAGTGATTCACTGCTTCCAATCCATTTTGATGCGCAATGGAAGTGTATAATGAAACTACATGCTGTGAGGCTAGTATCACAGTTTCAGAAATTTCAACATTTTTTATTTTTATTTTCAATTTTGTCTGCTGACCCTTGTCTGTCACCGGACTCCCATAAGGAATGCTACCCATACTTTTTGACGGAATTGACAGGGTCGTCCATGCTGAAATTGACAATAGAATACCCCCTAAACCCGACCCAGATCCTCTCTCATATCTTTTTGTAATACCTCGAACACACTTCCCAAAATGTCCCTCAAATCCCCCCAGCTACTGCACACATTTAATCTGGACACTGCACTCCCATAGCCCCGACCTAACCCGACGCCTGCGAGCACCATACGATTCTCAAACTTGTACGGACATAACATGGACTTGTTCTCACCAGGCTGCGTAGGAGCTGTGATCCCACCAGCCGCTGTCCCTGCATCCTGACAATCCTGACAAGATGTTCCTACTTTCTCATGAGGAACCTCCGACATCCTGACCGTCTGCATGAAACTGCTGATCCTGAAGCCACCACGATGTCTGCGATGATGACTCCCTCCTCCGTGCTACAGGGCAGGCCGAGATTGCCACCCATTCCCTCTGCTGTGTCTCCAGACCAGACCGACCCGCCTCAGGACATGTCTTCGCTGCTTCCATCCAGGTGACAGGGAAGCTGCCTAACCGATACATCGCCAGGTGAGCTTCCCCTCATGATGCTACTGCTCTCTGGTGTCAGCTGAGCACTAGGCCCCACTCCTTTCTCAGAGCAAGGCCCAGCACCTGACGCTGAGCCTTGCTGTCCCATAGGATTCCTCCCAGGCAGGCTCTCCCTCCTGGCAGGTGTTGTAAGGTAGACTCTGCCGGGAGGTTCCTCGGATGGGCTTCCTAGACAGCAGCAGGCTTTCAGCATGAGCTCAGGGCCAGGATCTGCTCAGCCTCCTCTCTGTCACATCAGCTGTTCTCACTGCTTTTTCCATCACCTGCTTCAGACCTTCAGGACCGTGGACAGCAGCAGCGGAGCTATTCGAGTGCAGAGAGGACATGCATGCTGTAATTATAAACCTCTGCCTGCATTCTGCTGCCATCTTCCTTATCAGCCTTCACACTCCTTAAGAATGCTTGAGAAAGGCAACGGATTGTAGCCAAAACGCATTGCATTCTTATATATATATATATATATATATATATATATATATATATACACTACCGTTCAAAAGTTTGGGGTCACCCAAACAATTTTGTGTTTTCCATGAAAAGTCACACTTATTCACCACCATGCGTTGTGAAATGAATAGAAAATAGAGTCAAGACATTGACAAGGTTAGAAATAATGATTTGTATTTGAAATAACATTGTTTTTACATCAAACTTTGCTTTCGTCAAAGAATCCTCCTTTAGCAGCAATTACAGCATTGCACACCTTTGACATTCTAGCTGTTAATTTGTTGAGGTAAGCTTGTGAAATTGCACCCCACGCTTCTAGAAGCATCTCCCACAAGTTGGATTGGTTGGATGGGCACTTCTGGCGTACCATACGGTCAAGCTGCTCCCACAACAGCTCAATGGGGTTCAGATCTGGTGACTGCGCTGGCCACTCCATTACCGATAGAATACCAGCTGCCTGCTTCTGCTGTAAATAGTTCTTGCACAATTTGGAGGTGTGTTTAGGGTCATTGTCCTGTTGTAGGATGAAATTGGTTCCAATCAAGCGCTGTCCACTGGGTATGGCATGGCGTTGCAAAATGGAGTGATAGCCTTCCTTATTCAGAATCCCTTTTACCCTGTACAAATCTCCCACCTTACCAGCACCAAAGCAACCCCAGACCATCACATTACCTCCACCATGCTTAACAGATGGCATCAGGCATTCTTCCAGCATCTTTTCATTTGTTCTGCGTCTCACAAACGTTCTTCTTTGTGATCCAAACACCTCAAACTTGGATTCATCCGTCCACAACACTTTTTTCCAGTCTTCCTCTGTCCAATGTCTGTGTTCTTTTGCCCATCTTAATCTTTTTCTTTTATTGGCCAGTCTCAGATATGGCTTTTTCTTTGCCACTCTGCCTTGAAGCCCAAAATCCCGCAGCCGCCTCTTCACTGTAGATGTTGACACTGGTGTTTTGCGGGTACTATTTAATGAAGATGCCAGTTGGGTACCTGTGAGGCGTCTGTTTCTCAAACTAGAGACTCTAATGTGCTTATCTTCTTGCTTAGTTGTGCAACGCGGCCTCCCACTTCTTTTTCTACTCTGGTTAGAGCCTGTTTGTGCTGTCCTCTGAAGGGAGTAGTACACACCGTTGTAGGAAATCTTCAATTTCTTAGCAATTTCTCGCATGGAATAGCCTTCATTTCTAAGAACAAGAATAGACTGTCGAGTTTCAGATGAAAGTTCTCTTTTTCTGGCCATTTTGAGCGTTTCATTGACCCCACAAATGTGATGCTCCAGAAACTCAATCTGCTCACAGGAAGGTCAGTTTTGTAGCTTCTGTAACGAGCTAGACTGTTTTCAGATGTGTGAACATGATTGCACAAGGGTTTTCTAATCATCAATTAGCCTTCTGAGCCAATGAGCAAACACATTGTACCATTAGAACACTGGAGTGATAGTTGCTGGAAATGGGCCTCTATACACCTTTGTAGATATTGCACAAAAAACCAGGCATTTGCAGCTAGAATAGTCATTTACCACATTAGCAATGTATAGAGTGCATTTGTTTAAAGTTAGGACTAGTTTAAAGTTATCTTCATTGAAAAGTACAGTGCTTTTCCTTCAAAAATAAGGACATTTCAATGTGACCCCAAACTTTTGAACGGTAGTGTATATATTTATAAGTTCAACGTTAAAGGAACACTGGCCACACTACCAGGATGTGGCAAAAGGAGGAAGTTATCACCGTCTGTCACCAGATTGCTTTGAAGGCAGGCAGTGAAAGACCATCCAGTGTCTCTAAAAGACCTGCAGTATGATTTGGTGGTAGCAGGCACTGAAATTTCCATTTGCATAGTGAGGTGCTTACTAAATGCTGGTGATCTTCACATCCAGACCTCAAGACGTACACTTCTACTGACCCCAAAGCATAAGAAAAGTCATTGCCAATATGCTCAAAACCATAGAAAGAAGCCACAGAAGTTTGGTACGATGAAACAACACTGGAACTTTTCAGACCTTTAGATTAGGTTTGGGCAACAACACACCTGAGTTCTCAGCCAAGGACTGAAGTCACACCAGGACCAATGCAGATGGATGTCATCTGCAAACCTCTTTCCACCACTGAAAAAGAAAGACGCTGTGCTGATAATCTGTGCCTTCATAGTGGAAGTTTGGGACATTATGCTTTAAACTGTCCAAATAAGTTCCATAGGACTCTCGCCCTAGCCAATGTCAAGTCCACAACCAACCTAGCCATCACGGAGCAAGGGGATGTCACCAAACACACCTTTACACGGGTAATTCAAGATATTGGGAAAACCCTTTCCCTGCTCCGTAAATTTGTCCTCCAAACAGAGATCATAACAGGTAATCAGAAGACAGTGATTCTCTGACCAGCTGCCACCTCATCGGCCATATGACTGTCCTATTGAGATGCTCCCTGGATTTTCTATTCCATTTGGGCATATCTACAACCTCACAAAACCAGAGTTAGGATCCCTTTGGGAACATTTGGATGATAATCTAAAGAAGGGCTTCATTCGGCACTCTTCCTCACGTACATTGACTATCGGTAATTAAACAAAATTACCGTTAAGAATTGCTATCTTCGCCTGTTAATACCGGAACTGCTGGAAAGGCTTTGGTCAAACAAGATCTTTACTAAACTGAATCTCAGAGGAGCATATAACCTGGTATCTATCCGCCCTGGAGATGAATGGAAAACAGCTTTCAGAACAAGATATGGGCACTTCAAATCTTTAGTGATGCCGTTTGGTCTCTGCAATGCTCCAACCATCTTCTAGCACTTTATCAATTATGTATTTCGAGACCTGTTCGTAGTGGCACATCTCGACGACATCCTATCTTCTTTGATAACTTAGAGGAACATAGCAGGCACGTTCGGGTGGCTGTGGAGCAACTTCAAAAGAATAATTTCTACATTAAACTAGAGAAGTGTGAGTTTGATCCCCAGATGTCCTAAGTATGTTCCCCAGCAAGATGGATGAAATCCATCATGGACTGGCCCTTTTTAAGAAATGGGAAGGAAGTACAATGCCTGATCAGCTTTGCAAACATTTACAGAAGATTTATTAAGGACTTCTCAAAGGTCATCTTTCCCATCACCTCCCTCATGAAGAAAGCAAAAAACACATTCTCTTGCCCCTCGGAAGGACAAGTCGCATAGGAGAAACTAAAGAGGCTGTTTACCATAGCACCAGTACGGATCCACCCAAGACCAGAAGTGGCTTTTGTGGTTAAGACGGATGCCTCCGACTCCGCAGTGGGAGCTATCCTGTCACAAAGAGTCGGAGATAAGATGCAACTACATCCTTGTGCATTTCTGCCCTACATCTTATCACCCACAGAGAAAAACTATGACCTCAGTAACAAGGAACTTTTGGCCAACAAGGTGTCTCTCACCGAATGGAGGAACCTCTTGGAAGGAGCCCATCATCTAGTAATGGTTCTTACTGACCATAAAAATGGAGAATTTCTCTGCACTGCCAAGAGGTTATCTGCGAGACAAGCATGATGGGCCCTGCTCTTCTCCAGGTTTAATTTTATTGTGTCCTACCTCCCCCGTTCCCGAAATGGCAAGGCAGATGCATTGTCCAGGATATTTTCAGAGCCTGAGGAGAGGGCAAATACAGACTACAGAATTCTGCCCCCCCCCCCCATTTTTTTGGGCATCCTACACTCTGAAGATCTCCTAGCAAAGCTTAAGGGAGGATATAAAAAAGACCCGTTCTTGAGTCGTCCTTCTAAGTATGTGAAGCTTTTCTTTAATGAGGGGCTTTGGAGGTGAGAACACCAACTGTATGTTCCCAAGACTGGTCAACACGAAGTCCTTAAAGGGGTTGTCTCGCGAAATCAAGTGGGGTTATACACTTCTGTATGGCCATATTAATGCACTTTGTAATATACATCGTGCATTAAATATGAGCCATACAGAAGTTATTCACTTACCTGCTCCGTTGCTAGCGTCCCCGTCTCCATGGTGCCGTCTAATTTCGGTGTCTTCTTGCTTTTTTAGACGCGCTTGCGCAGATCCGTCTTCTCCCTTCGGCTCCGCTCGTCAGCATCGGCGTTTTGGCTCCGCCCCTTGTGCGCGTCATCGCGTAGCTCCGCCCCATGACGTGTGCCAGTTCCAGCCTCCTGATTGGCTGGAATCGGCACGTGACGGGGCGGAGCTACGCGATGACGCGTACAAGGGGGCGGAGCCAAAACGCGGAGTTGATGATCCGGGAAGTTTTCTGACTACATAGAATTATGGATAATGTGGTCTCTGATAGAGTGGTCTAGTTCACCTCAAGGTTCAGGAGACAATTCTGCACGGCCCTGGGAACTACCATGAATCTCTCCTCTGCCTTTTATCTGCAGTCTAATGGCCAAACAGAAAGAACAAACCAGACTTTGGAGCAGTATCTCCGCTGCTTTAACGCCCAGCAGCAGGACAACTGGGTGGATTATTGGCGAGACCACACAGGAGGTCAAGAAAAGGATTATACAACATAAAAGCACTATACGCACCAAACAGAAGGAATTGCCAGTACCCAAACATTTTTTTGGAATGCTGACATTCTACCAATCAACTCCGTTTTAGGGTGATTGATAGTGTTCCAGAGTTGAAGTGATAGATCCATCCTCTTGAAGCGAAAAGAATTAATGTGGATACACATGCTTGACACTATACACCCTAAGGGGTGGAATATTGAATACAGCTACCAGTCACATATTTGAGCCCTTATTTATGTTACTGCGTTTTTCGTGTTTTATTGATTGCATAAATTTCTGCTGATTTTAATTTTGTGCGTTTTTCTATGTTGCAGATGGTTGGAATTTCCGGTCCCCACTCACAGATCCTACATCGCATATTTGCTTTATTTTGTGCTTACTACATGTTGTTCCCTCTTAGGCAAAAATTCATGGGACCCTTCCCAATTGCAGCAATGGTCAGCCAGATAGCATTCCGACTGAAGCTCCTGGGCAGCCTGAGAATTCACCCTGTCTTCTATGCATCCCTGCTAAAGCCTTTTCATGAATATACCTTTGTGGGAAGAAATCAACCGCCTCCCCCTCCTGTGAAGGTTCAGGGCCAGGACGAGTTTGTTGTGGAGGAAAATTCTGGACTCTAGATTTTAGAGAGGTAAACTACAGTACCTTGTGAAGTGGCAGGATATGGGCTGGAGGAGAACTCCTGGGAGCCGGAGAAAAAAAGTGTACATGCTCCGACGCTCACAAAAGGAGTTTCACAGGAGAAACCCTTGGAAACTGGCACCTGAGATGTCCAGAGGCCAACCCCAAAAAGGGGGGCTACTGTCAGGGCTCAAACCCACAACCTCCTGCATTACAGTTGGCAGCTCTCTCCACTAGGCCATCCGGGACCTGGACAGTTCTTATGCTGAAATTAGCCTTGTTCTGTATTTCTCCTGATCTAGTTCCTGCCTCTTTGTCTTGGCCCCACCATGCTGCTAATTGGGACTCCCTATAAAAGCCTTGCCTTGCCACCCCCTCTTTGTTTGATTATTCTGCTTCACAGCAGCACCGTTTAGTCAAGCTCCACATTGCCTGCTCCTCCGCTTTTCCTGCAAAGACTATTCTATAATGACTCCTGGCTTCCACCTGACTACACTTTCTGCCTCATCCATTGTACCACAAACATGACTACCTGCTGACGACCTCCAGCTTCCTCCTGACTACTCTCTGGTCCCGCTTGGCTATTACACCCACGGCTCCTATCCAGTGCTGGTAAGATGCTACAGTGACAGTATAAAAAGGATTAGTGGGTGAAGTTAAGTCAGTCTTCCAAGTCTAGAGTTGAGTCTGAGCATGAGAGAGGCTGGGTAGGAACCAGGAGAAAACCAGTGAGGTGGGAAGGAGAACCTCTAAAGTGTGAGTACTAAAGACAAAGTACTATTTAGTGAAGTCAGAAGAAGAGAACAGAGAGAAGAAGTAGATTCTAGCAAAGGGAAAAGAAAGTCAGGAAAGACAGGAACCCAAGTCAGCCTGTCATAGGCACAGTCAGGGAGAAAAGCTGGTGAATAAAGCCAGAAGTACAAATACAACTTTCTTGTACCCATTCCCTAAGGAAAAAATACAGAAGTGATCAATACCTGCTAGAGCATCTGTTAACTTCTAAAGTCATCAAATGTAATCTGTCTAAAGCAAGTCAGTGTGAATTCCCTTTTGCCTCTTGAAAAATAAAGTTGTTCCTAGTTCACTTCACAACCGGACTCCTGGTGTCCCTATTCCATCTACACCATCTGCACTGAGGACTGAGCACTGGAACTGGCCCCTGCCCATACACGGACTGGCGTCACTATAAAACAACATCTTTTCCTACCCGACTTTGTGGGTAGCACCCTACTGGGTTATCACCATCTTGCAGCTAGCACGCAATAAGATTTGCCAAACTTTATCACTGCATGTGGCATACTGCGCCAGACCACGATTCTCCACATTTTTAGAGGAGCAGCAGAGCCACCGTGACTACCATCTTATTCCCCTCTGCTGTCCGCTTTCATAGGTCTGCACTTGGTCTAGCCCGCTGCAAAGTTTTGGTGTCACGAGCAGGATAAGCCTCCACGCCTTATCTCAAGCATTTACACAGGATACTTTTGATGCATTTTCTTGAATACGAGAAGCAAGAGGACATGAGTTACAAATTCTTCTGTTCCTGATCAAAGACAAGTTTAACCCTCAGAGCCTTATACAGGAAAGGATATGATTAAGGATCCTCTGAGCTTAGATTACAAATGTATTCCTGGTAGTAAAAATATTTTTCAGGGCTTTAAGATATGACTTTAAATATATGTTAGCGCATGACGAGTTAATCAGCCATCTTGAAAATCTCGATGTCACAGTGTTAATTAAAGTGAAGAAAAGTAACTTCATTCAAAAGAAAGACAGTCCAAAAAAATGTTTGAAAGTGTTCCATACTGTAAAGAAGGACTGTTTAAAACTGTACTGCCGCATTAGAAATATTCAAAATGGTGGCTAGAAGAAACTAAATTTAAACCACAGCTTCACAAAATGGCACCTAAGCATGAGAAATTTACTGCATAGTCATCCCCCTGCAGAAGCCTGTGGAACTAGAGCGGAGAAAAAAGCCTGCCAAAACTACAGTCAGAATAGGGGGGCATCAATCTCCCACAGTGGAACGCAGAGCGCAGCTAGCTAAGCCTCGACCCTGATCGGACCTGTACTCCATTGGTGCCAAATCCCCGCTGGGCAAATTCAGTTTTGTCCCAGTAGGAGAAGAAGCATCAGCGCCTCTCCTCTTTTAACCAAGCAAGGCTAAGACCCATCAGGAGCCAAGCTGCAAAATAACTTAGAGGAGTTGCTGCAGGCTATCCTCCAAAGGAACCTGTCTGGGTCTATGGGGTTGAGCCCAGGACCCTGGCACTGATGCCCGAGGTAAGGAAAGTTCCCACTGAGGTCTGCAATCCCCTCGCTGCAGGCCACCTCGGAGCCGCTGCTGTTAAAGGCGCCGTTGTTCAAGGAGAAGAAGCAGGATTGGGTAAGCAAACTCCTATGGCCCCGCTAGGCCCCGCTACCCCCGCAGATCCCACTACAGTTATAGATGTCCCTGCTCCTCGAAGATTCAGCCCTTCTGCCACTTCCCAGTCTGAATGGACTATCCAGTTGTCTGTCACAGCATCCATTTCTTCCGTGGATGATCCCATTTCCATAGGTCCCATCTCTCTGCTATCCTCGATGGAAAGCATCGCTGCTGCGAGGGTTCTAGGCCCTGTCACTGCTGTGGATTCTGTTAGTCCCACGGGACCCGTTACGCAGTCAGGCCCAATTTCTCCTGCAGGATTACAGGTAGAGGAAGCCCCAGTTCACCCTATGGAAATTGAAGGCAAACCAATGTGCCTAGAGTGATCGGCTAGGTGGAAAGCCAGCATAGCTGACAGGAAGGCCTACAGAATCGAGAGACTGGCTCTTATGTCGAAGCTAGAATGCGCGGGCCTACTTGAATTTCCCCTGTGGACCATACTCCATGAAGAAAGGGTCCCAGATGAGTTAGAGTGGTCACAAGATGTGTGGCTGCAAATTGTGCTACACCCTGTGTATGGGGTGTTCCGGAGATGTCCACTGCTTCCACCTCGCCAGCCACTTCCACCAGGCAGACTACCTGCTTCTGCTGGAGCCGTAGTCCCAGCAGTCCAAACTGTAGTGCCCAAAACTGTGCCAACCGTTATCCTTCAATCAGAAGATGGGCCTATGCTAAGACCTCTTTCAAAATCTCAGTCCCGAGCTATTCTACTAACAGCACCCCTTGCACCACAAGCTGCAGTGAGACCTGCAATCCAGCCTAGGGTGACAAGTGACATAGTAAGAAAACGCATCTAAAGCCATGCCATGTAAAGAGGCTCTAGTCCCATCTAGACCTCCGGCCACCAGCGTCACTCAAACACCCAGTGTTATCTGCCAAAAGAGCCCCCTGTACTTGTATGGCCAAATTAATGCAGGAACTTGTAGAAACAGCCACTTTAGCAAGCCACTTTAGGAAGCCACCACAGCTGAAGACACAAGTAAATTACTTCAAAACAATGGTCTAGATGACAACGTTGTTCTACCCAGTTATATTGAAGAAGTGCATTCCCCTTTGGAAGATTCCATTCCTGCTCCAGGATGGGGTGATGATGGTTATACCCCAGAGTACTCTAGCTGTAAGGAGTCCCCTACCATTTCAGAATTCCAAAGGAAGAAGAAACCCAGCAGCACCCCTATTGTAGCACCCCAATAACTTACTGTATATATGGCCGGAGGCCTAGTCCTTGTCACGGTGACTCCACGTTCTAATTGGACACTCCGCATGATATGTTGCAGAAATAACGGAGACAAGTCCAGTTTAGTTTAGCAATCTGAGAGTGAGCAGATTTACTAACTTTTGGTATTTGCAATAACAGGTTAACTTCACAATTCTCAGAAGACGTATTTAAGCAGGTATACAAAGATGCAGTCATAAGCAAGTAAGATACAGTAGTGTTAAATTGATGATACTCTAACTTCAACGCTCTTTCTTTCTTTGGAAGATAGATAGGCTAGACAACATTCCCCACAAGTGAATTTATATGAACCAAGTAAATTAGATTTTGACTGAAGGTATTTATGAAGCAGAAAGACAAGAGACTGTATGCTTATCCTGGCTTGTACTTCACCAGGTAGCTGTAACTCACTGTTAGTTGAAGATGGACCTCTAAAAGGATCTTTTCTTTGTGGCTGGATGCCAAGGGAGTGGGTTGATCACCACACTCCTTGGGTAACTGATAACTCACTGAACTCCTCCTCCTCTATGACCACGGAACTGCAACCTCTCCTTATTAACACCTGGCTGAGTCTGACTAACTGATCCGTGTCACTTCCTTTTATAACCTCTCTCTCTCCCGCCCCACTTGCATAGGGACTTGTATCTGTGCTTCCAGCCCTTGGAGCTCTGCACCAGTAAGATTAAACCTGGCTGTCAGCCAATGAGAGCCCAGCTGACATCAGGGTTGAGATCTCTGTTTAGAACAGAAGGGGAGACACAAGGTTATCAACGAAGCTCAATATACTGGATCAGTGCAACAGAGATGCAACAAATTCTGAGGGATGCGTCCAGGCGAGCTCAGTGATTCCAAAGAGCCCGAAAGACTGCAGAAGAGAAAAAGACAGAGAAGGAAGAGGAATCTGCCTACTACCAACAGCTAACCCTGGATACCATGATTTCATTTCAAGTGGATGAAGGGTATGTGTTTATCTAGGAGGATGAATCCCAGGAGGTCGTCTTCATGAACAGACAGCTGTCAAGAGGCCTGAAATTCCCACATATTTGCATAATCTTCAGTTGGGAGAAAAGGTTTACTTCAGAAATGGAGAGAGTGAGAGAGGGATTTGTGCGTATGGAGTAATACGCCCTTACGAAAAATCCCTATGCACCAATAGCATTGAGGAATCCGCCTCCCCACGTCCAAAACCTTCCAGCCGTCTTGTTTGCTACTACAAGTGAATGACAGAGCAAAGTTTATGTAGAGGTTCCCTGTATGGTCGAGCCATTTGTTTCAACATTTTTTTTTAAAAACGACTCCTACTCTAGTTGAGCCTTTATTTGCACCACCAGCTCATCATGGTTGTTGGTGATCCACAACTAGTTGTCACTGCGGCTTACAAGCCACTTTTCATTTCACAATGTCTTTAAATCCATTGTCCACATGCTATGTCATGGCCATTTGTAGAGCCATTCTTTCTTTTGTCATGGACAAATTATTTCATGGACTCCCATATGCCAAACCATTGTCCTTTTAAATGTGGACCCTGCTATGGTGGATTTACCCCAGATGCAATTAATTTATTATGGACTGTGAGCCCCAAGGTGCATCGTGAAGAAAGCACAAAAGCAAGCACCTCTAATTAATGGCTGTATTTTCCATCAATGTACACCATCGTGTTTTCAAGGGACTCATGTGATTTCAAAATTGACTATTGTGAGGACTTTTATAATAACTGCTGCTAAAACTGCGTAATAATGCTTATTATCCGGTTATTATGCTACGTTATATGCGGGAGGAGTATATGTGAAGTGTTTTCATGCAGAAGTATGTTTTGGTAGAAGGTGTTTTCTTCTGTCATTCCAGGGTCTGTTTGTGTAATTCCGAGGGTTTAATCTTTATGTATAACCCTATTATTTTCTAAAAAAGTCAGAGATGTAACTTTTCCGTCACCCTAGTTGGAAAGCAAGAACATGATGTTTTCCGCCTCTTCCACGACAGCCAATTCATAAATCCCACCTCCACAACGTGGACCATTCATGTTGGGGAGGCAGTATTTATGAATTGACTGAGCTGAGGCATTGATTGGCCAATTCCTAAATCCGTCTCCACAACATGATTGGTACTTCAAACTCTGCTCAACCAATCAATGCAGAGCTGTATGAACCAATCACAGGCCTCTAAGCGCTCGCCTAACCAATGCATTGATTGATTTATCCAGCGCTACTCAGCCAATCAGAGCCATAGGTTCCTGGAGGCGGAATATTTGAATCCCACAACCAGGAAGTGATATTCTTTGGGTGAATAAGGACTGCAGGACACATGGCGGAGCTCCGGACAGCAGCAGGAGGGCCTGGACTGAGCGCTCTGACCTGTCTCGTGATGCACTGCACCAGTGTCGCCGACTCCCATGGTCAGCCACCAACTATACCAGAACTATTCTAGGAGCAGGAGGTAGCAGCCTGTTCGGTTCCCCACTGCGAAGGCCAGATCCCTATACAGGGGTTAAAGGAAGAATACCGGGGAGCCGTTGGGATAACGCCCTTAGGTCTAGCCCAAAGTCAAACCAGTTAGTTGACACAGTGGGTCCACACCTGCTAGTCATAACAGGGAGCTTGTGGTACATCTTGCATATCCCAGACACTCAGGTAACATCTGGAGACATGTATAAGTATCAGGTTCAGGTTTATTAAATGTAATTCTGTTGCTTTAAGTGAATAGCTGTAATTGCTAACCCATCACCAAGGGCAAATGTCTCAGTCAGAGTAGCAAGGACCACCATGTTGACACCATCGGGACAGACGTCTTGTCTGCTTTCTGTTGTGCAGGATGTAACTTAACGGGACATTTTATTGGAGGTTCTCTCTTATCTTCAGTCGTCTGCCTTGACAGTTGAGCACACATGTGGGAGGATAAGCAGCGCCCCCCATAGGCACACTCGGAGCCCCTATATGAAGACGTGATGATGGAAGTACTCAGGTCGGGAAGGGTATCATCTCTCCTTAGGGAGAGCAACAAAAAGGTGAGTGAGGAGACTTATAAGGCCATCCATGCTCCTCTGGGTAATATGCAAATAAGGAAGATGGAACAATACCTCTGCATCACGACCTATTGGATGGAAGTACTGGCACGTTCAGGTTTTTGTTCCTGTACCTGGCTGTTATGTCTCATGGTGTGGCACGTCTCCAAAGGAGGGATGATTGACCAAATACTGCAGCATTAGTATGCTCTTGAGTTTACTTCACTTGTACCTACTTATTCTCATTAATGTCTCACATGTCAAAAGTTTTACTGAAAACCTTGAAAAACTCTCGGAAACGCTGTATCCATTCCTAAAGGTGTATGGCTGTGTGCTGTGTGTATATAGAAGGCTCTCTGGGAGTCCGGCTAGTGCCAGGAGTGATGATCGGTATACATTCTATAGATAGGAGTCAGGGCAGGCATTTTCACGCAGGTTTCTCATGTAAGATTTTTAAATTTACTTTTGAAGAATATAGTTGCTAAGGTTTGAGAACAAACAGGATATCGCAATTGCCCGCGTGAAACTACCCTCGATCCCCTAGGAAGGAGGTAAGTATATGGGTTGGGGGGGAACTATTATTATGGAGGGGGGCTTATTATTACTGAGGGGGAGGCATATTATTGCTGAGGGGGGCATATTATTGCTGAGGGGGGCATATTATTACTGAGGGGGGCTTATTATTACTGAGGGGGGGGGCTTATTATTGCTGAGGGGGGCTTATTATTACTGAGGGGGGGGGCTTATTATTGCTGAGGGGGGCTTATTATTACTGAGGGGTGGCTCATTATTACTGAGGGGGGGTTAATATTGTTACTGAGGGGGGGGGGGTATGTTGCAATGGGGGTATTACTACAGAGGGGGTTAATATTACTAATTGGGCCACTGTGGAGGTCGTTATTTTTACTGGGGCCACTATCAGGGCTCGTTCACACGGGCATAATCATATTTCGGTCGCACAAATATGCTGCATATTTGCGCAATCGAAAAATCGCTTATGCCTGCGTATTTGGGTACCCAAAAAAGAACGCAGATGAGCCTACTGAAATGGTGCGCAAATATGCACTGAATACATAGGTTTCCTGCGCATTCACCACGTATTTGCGCGGCCCATTCACTTCAATGGCCAATTGGGGTGTGCAGTACACAACAAAATAGGTCATGCTGTGTGAGAATATACATCATGTGAATGACTCATTGACATCAATGGCTTCTATTCACTGCATATTCTGTACGCAAATACGCTTGTGTGAAGGAGCCCTTACTGTACTGTCTTACAATCGGCCCTTCGAAGGTCACCATAAGCCTGATGTGGCCCTCGGTGAAAATGAGTTTGACACACCTGCCCTAGGACATACGGTGCCTGCAGACTTTTACTCCCCAGGTTCAGAATACCTATCCCTACTCAATCTCACTTGGCAAGTGGAGGCTTCTACTGAGCTCCTCATAATCAAAGATCTAAGACCAAAATAACTTTAAATTGAGACATCACCTGGGAACACAAGATGGCGCAATACTTACAGCAAATATTGTAGTATAACATACACTGCAATACCTACAACAGAAACACTCATCATCCTACAGCAGAGTTGGATGTCGGTGCTATCAGGACATCGCTTCCATGACCCGCTGTTATCAGCCTCCACCTCTGTATGGCAGAGCTCTGCTCCACAGCTAATTATCTCCAGGGGGGCTATAGTGAACAGCAAAAACTCCAACCTGGCCACAAAATGGGCTTCTCTGGAATATTTGCTGCAGCCTTACAGGCCACAACCATGGTGTCACCTAAATCTTTCATGGATCTCCTGATATAGTGATTTGCATCTGTAGTGCACTGGGGGTTAATACACCAGACTAGCAGGGGCTGTAGTTCTTATGTCACATAGCAGAGTGGCTTCACTAACCTGAGGTTCCCGGGCTCCACAACATACCTTTTGTCAAGGGAGCTGCTTCAGTTATACGGAGCGCAGGATTGACTTCTGACACTGAGATTTCGTGAAACAACTTTGAAAACTTTACTGCGACTGGTGATGCACATTCCAGGTTAACAATAGTTAATCATAGCATAACATGAGGCATTATAACACAGCAGTAGATGAATGATCATTTGGTTATCATGACTGTAAAGGTGGTTGCTTTAGCAGGGTTACTGAAGCTACAGCCTATAATGCCTTTGGGAATGTCTTACTTGGTTGGTAACAGGAATATCTTTGCTAACAGTTATTGATTAAGTTCTTAACATGTAGGCCCCTGTATCCTGCGGTGGAGCTCCGCTGCGGGAGCCGCCGCCAGGGAGCAAGAGCCGACGACGAATCTCTGCCGGTCAGCCCTATCTGATAGATAGGCTGACCGTGGAGAATCAGGGCTATATGCAGCATGCTGCGAATTGCCCACCGTGAGTGGAGAATCGCAATGATTCTCCACTCATGCACAGTGTGCCGGTGTTTTCCATAGCAATGCTATGGAAAGCTTCACACTGCGTGATTCACCGGCGGTTTACCGCCGGCAAAGTCACGCCCGTGGACAGGCACCCATACAGTCCAATTAAGATTAGCCTCTGCTGTGGGGCTCCACTCAAATTGCATTAAAATGTCCACTTGTTATTCACAATTCAGTGCCGTCATGCAGTACCTGGAAGGACGAATGCGGGAACAATTCATCAGCGTGGTAGCTGACTAGCACTGTTTCCACTGGAGGTTAGAAAACATAAAATATGCAGAGGGTCCTTGTACAACTTATCCTGTCTATAGCTTCAGCTCTATCACTTTTCCTCAGAGCTCATGACACAGCAATTCCATTCACAGCGTGGACTGGCACAAAAAAAAAAAAAAAATCAGCATTGCAAAAATGGCAGGATGGGTGAAGATTCCAGTGGCTCTTTCTCATGGCTTTTCACTGAACTGACAGGCTGCACTCCTTCTCTCTCTCTACATCCCAAAAACTGAACTCTGACTGTCTGGCTCCTCTTACATTCCCGGGGATTGCCCTGCAAAACTGATACAATTTGGTTTTGCAAAAACTGATGTAACTCTGCAAAATTTTCTAAAGGTCTGCTTGATAACCAAAAATCACATCTCATCTGTACAATTTAACCCTTATATCTCTGTATAGCCTGATCTTACACAAGGTTCTGCAAGTATAAGTGCAATGCAAGGTACATAATATATATATATATATTATTATGCATGTGAAAAATATGCTTTATGCAACTATAAGACAACTTTACATTGGGTTGTAACAAGAACTCTGGTTCTGGGACACTTCCCATCTCCCTCAGTTTAACCCCTTCCCGGCCTATGACGTCACTGTATTTTGTAGATCACGGGGACAATACTGACCACGGCGTCAAAGCACCTGGCTGGAGGGGGACAGGATTTCTCTGTATGGTGGCTTTTTAAAATTTCTTTGAGAAATTCCACTGCCCATTCACATAGGTCCTTGAAGCTGAGACAATGAGGAGTTTGCAGGGTCTTCACCGTCAGGATGCTATTGGCAGTGGGCTTTACTAAGCAGCATAGGAAATCTACGAAATGAAGTAGTCAAGAATAATATTTGTTTTCTGTATATTTTGGACCATGTGCTGCTCATTGAAGTGACCTTCACACAGACCGATTCAGACTGTATTGGTAACTAACGTCCATCCGTTCCCCATACACTGTCGTCCTTGTCAGCAGCACACTCCCTGTTTCCCGGGGCAGATGTGCAGCCAACTATGCTGCAGCAAACAAAAGGGCGCTTGTTTGTTGACTGATTGCTGCCATGTTTAAACAGGGTATTTTGGTGAATGAACGTTCGTTTCCAATTATCGGCCTGTATAGAGGGGCTTTAACTCTAGTCACACTGAAATTTATGTTTTTGATAGTTGGGTGTTAAAAGGGTTTTCCAGGCAATTACTATTAATGACCTAACCTCAGGATGCGCCATCAGTAGTTGATCAGTTGGAGTCGACCACCTGGGAGTCCGGCCAATCAGCTTATCTGATGTCCACTGTCAGCGCTGCAACACACAGCGGGTACGGAGCGGAAGCAGTTAGCCCCGACACCTGTTTAGTGGTCAGTGCTTGTAATAACAGGCACAGCTTTCATTGATTTTAAAGGGGTTATACCAGAATAGCAAGTTACCCCCTGCTCACAGGACAGGGAATAACTTGCTGATCGTTGGAGGTCTCACCACTGAGACCCCCGCTGCTTTGGAGAACGGGACTTCTATGTCCAGCTCTGATGTCACTGGGGGCGGAGAAGTGACCCCATAGTGACGTCACTCTGAATGAAGCGCTGGCCTGGCATGTGCGGTCTGCGCTCCATTTATTACAATAGAGCTGAAGGGAATACCAGAGTGTTTGCCGCTCGGCTGGGAGCTGCAATAGTAATTAGCACCGATTTGCATAAAGACAGACTGAAATCATTCAAAGCGCTTACAATAAAGTGTTTCGAAGCATCAGCATTTAAAAAAAAAAAAAATGGTAGAAAGACTTTGAGGCTGCGTTCATACATTTGGTGTTTTATGTTGAGGTTTTTAATTGCGATTGTGAACGCAGCCAAAGGCTTTCATTTGCTATGCGCTACATTAGTTTACATTTTCACCAAATGCCTATTCTACATGGCCGAGAGACTTGTGCGTTGTGATGCGGTGCGGGAAAGAAAATCGTGACATGCTCTATCTTTACGTGTTCCTCTGAACGCATCTCCCATTGTTTTCAATGAGACAAAAAACACATTGAACGGCGTGCGATGTGGACACGAGTGCGGTTTACCATTGAAAACCACGCCGGAGGATCGCAACCTCACGTACATCATGCGTTAACACGCGCGACATCGGGCCGAGTTTCATAGCCTATTATCACGCTTGGCCATGTGTAGGTAGCCTAAGACTCATGTTTCATACAGTACACTGGAGAAAATGTCAGAAAATGATTATGTAAATCATACTTTGTGGGCTATATTCATTTTTTTTTAATTTTAGTGATTTTTGAAACTTTTTTGGTCACAATCGCTATTTTTTTTTCAAATCCTGTATTTTTCACACTGACCACAGAGGCCAATACTACTCTGATACTTCCTGATCTGTAGAGAAAGCCTTGCAGCCGTTATCCCACTGACATCACAGGCAGGTTTAGGGCTTATTTAGACAGGCGTATATCGGTTGGGTTTTCACGTCCGGCCGATATACGCTGTCCCTCTCTGCAAGGGGAGGAGGCAGGACAAAATGGGAGTAGTGCATTGAGCTCCTGCCCCTTCTCTGCCCCTTGCCACTGTTTACAATGGGAGGAGGCGGAATGGAACTTAGCCCCACCCCATCCTGCTTCTCCATTGCAAACAGTACCAAGGGGCGGAGAGGGGGCAGGAGCTCAATGCACTAGCTCCTGTCCCGGCTCCTCCCTTTGCAGAGATGGGTAGCGTATATTGGTCGGGTTTTCCCGCCCGTCTAAATAAGCCCTTACACTGAGAGAGGACACCTATATGTATGTAACACAAGACCCACCACTTACAATAGCTGATCAGCTGTAACTATCCAATCCCTATCCCTGCACAGTGACCCGACAGAGCATGCCTAGACCAGTCTCCCATACAAGTCCCATTCTGTCCATTGTATGAACGGCCCATGAAGCTGCTGTAAAGCATAAACTTTTAAATGCAGTTCAGGCAAGATGGCCACCAACATAGTCATGTACAGACAGCAGAAAAAAAATCCTACAATTAGGAAATTAAAACAGATTAGAAAAATGTAATATGTCTCTCTATCTGGTTCTAATTAATAAAAAATATGTTGATGATGAAGTCCCCTTTACAGGCCTGCACTTCTTAATGAATTAGAAGCTTCCCTGGCTCTTGTGCACCTGAGCCTAAAATGTACATCAGCTGTGTGCTGGCGCATCCTCCCACCATAATTCATACCAGTTTCTGAGGTAAATTATAGTAAATCTGATGGGGAGCAAGAGGCCAAATCCATCCGGCTAGGCCCACTCTTCACTTCCCACACCATGTCTGTGCTGACAATGTGGTTTTGGCGACGGTGTTGGGCCTTTCCATCATCTATTGCAAAAATGACTGCTACCAGCATGCTGATAAGGATCCCATCTGAAGAACTGCATCCCCTACATATATGGTAGTACTTGTATCTCTATATACATGTGTTAGTGGGTTGATGATGATTCATAAATGGTTAGTCATCTTTTGGTATTAATTTTCCACTCAAGACAGTCCCAAACTTTTGTCTGAGTAGATCTGGAATCTCCTCTTCAGTGAGTTCTCGAGTGGTCTTCACACTTCCCCCTCCTTTGGTGAACTCAGTACTGATCAGCCGGTGCCCCATGTATGTCAGTCTTCCATGTGGCAACATTAGGGAACAGAAGGATTTCCAAACAAAAAAAGACTTGGGCGACGTCTGGAGATATTCACACATCTCCCGAAAGTCTTCAAATTTCCTCTCCTCGAGGGTGAACTTATAGAGAGTCCTCCAGAGCTCCTCTTCCTTCTTCTCCATGTACCACTCATCTGCTTCAACCCGTAACCGATACACACCACTGTCCTGCTCCTCTTCCCATCCGGCCTCCAATGGAAATGGTTCTGCAATTCCTTCCCCAAAACCAACATCACAAAGCCATCTCCTTCCCTCAAGCTCCACCATTAAAATCAGGTGTGCGAATGGACGTTCATAGACACCGGTCAGCTTGTTCAGCACTCTGGCTGATAACACTCGTGGGTTGTAGCCCAATGTTTGCAAGACCCACAAGAAAAGACCATTGTTCTCGAAACAGAAGCCTCCACGATGTCTCAGAACAATCTTCTCATATATCCAGCAAGTGTCCAGAATGATTTTTTCCCCGCTGTGGATACTAAGGCTTTCAAAGGGGACAGAAAGCAAGTGATGGTGGTGTAATGTCCGTAATGTGGAAAGGGATGGTTGCATCGAAGACACCTTGAATTTTGTAATACCAATCCTCTCAAGATAGAGGTTCAGATACACCTTTGATGAGCAGTCCTAGAAGAGAATTAATATTGATTAGTCAACTGTGTTCAACATCCCTAATATAAGGAACCATGATACCCAAAAATTGTTAGTCACCATTATGGGTTTAGTGCCAACCAATAGGCTGATCATCCATGAGAGGACATGTTGGTAAATATGGTCAGAAGAACATTATATATAGAAGGATTGTATAGTAAAAGATCAATTTTTGCAGATGATAAAAAAAAACTATGTAAAGTAATTAACACAAGAGGACAGAATACGAATACAAATGGATCTGTATAAGTTGAGGTTTGGGCAGAAAAGTGGCAAATGAGATTTAGCATTGCGAAATTTAAGGTTCTGCCTCAGACCACACGGAGTATTGTGGACAGTTTTGGGCATCGGTACTCAAGAAGGACATATCAGAGCTTGAGCAGGTACAAAGGCGGGCAACTAAAGTAATAAATGGAAGGGGCGGACTACAATACCCAGAGAGGTTCTCAAAATTGGGATTATAATTTTGAGAAAAATATGGCTGAGGGGCGACCAAATAACTATGTATAAATATATCAGGGGTCAGTACAGAGGTCTCTCCCATCATCAGTTTATACTCGGGACTGTGACTGTAACAAGAGGCATCCTCTACGTTGAGAAAAAATAAGGTTTGTAGACAACATAGAAGGAGGTTCTTTACTATAAAAGTAGTGAGACTATGGGACTCTCTGCCTGAAGATGTGGTGGTGAACTCATTAAAAAAGTACAAGGTGGTCCTGGACGCCTTTCTTGAGTCCTACAATATTATATGTTATATCACTGATTAGTCAGAAGGGTCAGTGATCTGGAGATTATTCTGATTGCCAAATTGGAGTCCAGAAGGAATTTTTCCCTTGAATGGGGAAAATTTGCATTTACCTCATTGGAATTTTTTTGCTTTCCTCTTGATCAACATGGGGGGAAAAATAGGCTGAATTGGATGAACATATTTCTTTTTTTACCCAGTGGCGTAACTATATGGGATGCAGAGGATGCGGTTTCATTCGAGCCCAAGAGCCATAGGGGTCCCATAAGGCCTCTCTTCTCCATATAGGAAACCCAGTACTATGAATAAAGCATTATAGTTGGGGGCCCTGTTACATGTTTTGCATTGGGGTCCAGCAGCTTCAAGTTACGCCTCTGATAACATACTATGTTACTATGGATATCAAGACAACTATCAGCAATTTTTGCAAAAGGTCACCAGTTAAAAGGCTTACTAATTGAGATGCATTTGGGATCACAATATCTTCATCCTTCACGATCAGTTTTCCACTCAAGACGATCCCAAATTTATCCCTGAGTAAACTGGGGATCTCTTCGTCAGTGAGTTCTCGAATGGTCTTCACACTTCCACCTCCCTTGGTGTACTCAGTACTTATCAGCGAGCGTCCCATGTACGTCAGTCTTGCCCGTGGAAGCTGTAGGGAACAGAAAGATCTGCGGACAAAAAAAGAGCTGGGCGTTGTCTGGAGATATTCACACATCTCCCGAAAGTCTTCAAATGTCCTTTCCTCGAGGGTGAACTTGTAGAGAGTCCTCCAGAGCTCCTCATCCTTCCTCTCCATGTACCACTCATCTCCTTCAACCCGTATCCGATACACACCGCTGTCCTGCTCCTCTTCCCATCCGTCCTCCAATGGAAATGGCTCAATGATTCCTTCCCCGTAACCGACATCACAAAGCCATCTCCTACCTTCCAGTTCTACGGTCAATATCATATGGGAAAATGGTGGGCTAAAGTTACCAAATGGTCTTTCCTTCACCCTGGATGACAGCACCTTTGGTTCATAGCCCAGTTGTTGCAACACCCACAAGAAAAGACCATTGTTCTCAAAGCAGAAACCTCCTCGTCGTCTTACAACTATTTTGTTATATATCCAAGGAATGTCCAAGATGATTTTTTCCCCACTATGTATGCTAAGACTTTCCATCGGAACAGAATGTGCATGGTGGCTGTGTAATTTCCGTAATGCTGTGAGGGAAGGAGGTTCACAGTCCGTCAAATTCACCCTTTGCATGTAGGCTTTGACATCCATTATGTAAGTTATCCTATATAGTTAAACATAACAAGGTTAAAAGCAATTCCATATACTAATATTATCAATCATAAACATTGTATAGAAAATTAACTATACAATACTTCCCTCATTTACAAGAATATAACTGCTATAATACTGCCTGCTATGTACAAGAATATAACTACAATAATACTTCCCCCTATGTACAAGAATATAACTACTATAATACTGCTCCTATGTACAAGAATATAACTACTATAATACTGCCCCCTATGTACAAGAATATAACTACTATAATACTGACTCCTATGTGCTAGAATATAACTACTATAATACTGCCTCCTATGTACAAGAATATAACTACTATAATACTACCCCTATGTACAAGAATATAACTAATATAATACTGCCCCCTATGTACAAGAATATAACTACTATAATACTGCCCCCTATGTACAAGAATATAACTACTATAATACTGCTGCCTATGTACAAGAATATAACTACTATAATACTACCCCTATGTACAAGAATATAACTAATATAATACTGCCCCCCATGTACAAGAATATAACTACTATAATACTGCTCCTATGTACTAGAATATAACTACTATAATACTGCTGCCTATGTACAAGAATATAACTACTATAATACTACCCCTATGTACAAGAATATAACTACTATAATACTGGCCCCCTATGTACAAGAATATAACTACTATAATACTGCGCCTATGTACAAGAATATAACTACTATAATACTACCCCTATGTACAAGAATATAACTAATATAATACTGCCCCCCATGTACAAGAATATAACTACTATAATACTGCCCCCTATGTACAAGAATATAACTACTATAATACTGCCTCCTATGTACAAGAATATAACTGCTATAATACTGCCCCCCCTATGTACAACAATATAACTACTATAATACTGCTCCTATGTACAACAATATAACTACTATAATACTGCCCCCTATGTACAAGAATATAACTACAATAATACTGCCTCCCATGTACAAAAATAAAACTACTATAATTCTGCCCCCTATGTACAAGAAAATAACTACTATAATACTGCCCCCCCTATGTACCAGAATATAACTACTATAATACTGCCCCCTATGTACAAGAATATAACTACTATAATACTGCCCCCCTATGTACAAGAATATAACTACTATAATACTGCCCCCCCTATGTACCAGAATATAACTACTATAATACTGCTCCTATGTACAAGAATATAACTAATATAATACTGCCCCCTATGTACAAGAATATAACTACAATAATACTGCCTCCTATGTACAAGAATATAGCTACTATAATACTGTCCCCTATGTACAAGAATATAACTACTATAATACTGCCTCCTATGTACAAGAATATAACTACTATAATACTGCCTCCTATGTATAAGAATATAACTACTATAATACTGTCCCCTATGTACAAGAATATAACTACTACAATACTGCTCCCTATGTACAAGAATATAACTACTATAATACTACCCTCTATGCACAAGAATATAACTACTATAATACTGCCCCCTATGTAAAAGAATATAACTACAATAATACTTCCCCCTATGTACAAGAATATAACTACTATAATGCTGCCCCCCTATGTACAAGAATATTACTAATATAATACTGCAACCTATGTACAAGAATATAACTACTATAATACTGCCCCCCCCTATGTACAAGAATATAACTACTATAATACTGCTCCTATGTACAAGAATATAACTACTATAATACTGCCCCCTATGTACAAGAATATAACTACAATAATACTGCCTCCCATGTACAAAAATAAAACTACTATAATTCTGCCCCCTATGTACAAGAAAATAACTACTATAATACTGCCCCCCCTATGTACCAGAATATAACTACTAGAATACTGCCCCCTATGTACAAGAATATAACTACTATAATACTGCCCCCCTATGTACAAGAATATAACTAATATAATACTGCCCCCCTATTTACAAGAACATAACTACTATAATACTGCCCCCCCCTATGTACCATAATATAACTACTATAATACTGCTCCTATGTACAAGAATATAACTACTATAATCCTGCCCCCTATGTACAAGAATATAACTACAATAATACTGCCTCCTATGTACAAGAATATAGCTACTATAATACTATCCCCTATGTACAAGAATATAACTACTATAATACTGCCTCCTATGTACAAGAATATAACTACTTTAATACTGTCCCCTATGTACAAGAATATAACTACTATAATACTGCTCCCTATGTACAAGAATATAACTACTATAATACTGTCCCCTATGTTCAAGAATATAACTACTATAATACTGCTCCTATGTACTAGAATATAACTACTATAATACTGCTCCCTATGTACAAGAATATAACTACTATAATACTACCCCTATGTACAAGAATATAACTAATATAATACTGCCCCCTATGTACAAGAATATAACTGCTATAATACTACCCTCTATGCACAAGAATATAACTACTATAATACTGCCCCCTATGTACAAGAATATAACTACTATAATACTGTCTCCTATGTACAAGAATATAACTACTATAATACTGCTCCTATGTACAAGAATATAACTACTATAATACTGCCCCCTATGTACAAGAATATAACTACTATAATACTGCCCCCCTATGTACAAGAATATAACTACTATAATACTGCCCCCCTATGTACAAGAATATAACTACTATAATACTGCCCCCCTATGTACCAGAATATAACTACTATAATACTGCTCCTATGTACAAGAATATAACTAATATAATACTGCCCCCTATGTACAAGAATATAACTACAATAATACTGCCTCCTATGTACAAGAATATAGCTACTATAATACTGTCCCCTATGTACAAGAATATAACTACTATAATACTGCCTCCTATGTATAAGAATATAACTACTATAATACTGTCCCCTATGTACAAGAATATAACTACTACAATACTGCTCCCTATGTACAAGAATATAACTACTATAATACTACCCTCTATGCACAAGAATATAACTACTATAATACTGCCCCCTATGTAAAAGAATATAACTACAATAATACTTCCCCCTATGTACAAGAATATAACTACTATAATACTGCCCCCTATGTACAAGAATATAACTACTATAATACTGCCCCTATGTACAAGAATATAACTACTATAATGCTGCCCCCCTATGTACAAGAATATAACTAATATAATACTGCAACCTATGTACAAGAATATAACTACTATAATGCTGCCCCCCACCTATGTACAAGAATATAACTACTATAATACTGCTCCTATGTACAAGAATATAACTACTATAATACTGCCCCCTATGTACAAGAATATAACTACAATAATACTGCCTCCCATGTACAAAAATAAAACTACTATAATTCTGCCCCCTATGTACAAGAAAATAACTACTATAATACTGCCCCCCCCCCTATGTACCAGAATATAACTACTAGAATACTGCCCCCTATGTACAAGAATATAACTACTATAATACTGCCCCCCTATGTACAAGAATATAACTAATATAATACTGCCCCCCTATTTACAAGAACATAACTACTATAATACTGCCCCCCCTATGTACCATAATATAACTACTATAATACTGCTCCTATGTACAAGAATATAACTACTATAATACTGCCCCCTATGTACAAGAATATAACTACAATAATACTGCCTCCTATGTACAAGAATATAGCTACTATAATACTATCCCCTATGTACAAGAATATAACTACTATAATACTACCTCCTATGTACAAGAATATAACTACTATAATACTGTCCCCTATGTACAAGAATATAACTACTATAATACTGCTCCCTATGTACAAGAATATAACTACTATAATACTGTCCCCTATGTTCAAGAATATAACTACTATAATACTGCTCCTATGTACTAGAATATAACTACTATAGTACTGCTCCCTATGTACAAGAATATAACTACTATAATACTACCCCTATGTACAAGAATATAACTAATATAATACTGCCCCCTATGTACAAGAATATAACTGCTATAATACTACCCTCTATGCACAAGAATATAACTACTATAATACTGCCCCCTATGTACAAGAATATAACTACTATAATACTGTCTCCTATGTACAAGAATATAACTACTATAATACTGCTCCTATGTACTAGAATATAACTACTATAATACTGCCTCCCATGTACACGAATATAACTACTATAATACTACCCTCTGTGCACAAGAATATAACTACTATAATACTGCCCCCTATGTACAAGAATATAACCACTATAATACTGCCCCCTATGTACAAGAATATAACTACTATACTACTGCTCCTATGTACAAGAATATAACTACTATAATACTGCCTCCTATGTACAGGAATATAACTACTATAATGCTGCCCCCCATGTACAAGAATATAACTACTATAATACTGCCCCCTATGTACAAGAATATAACTACTATAATACTGCCCCCTATGTACAAGAATATAACTACTATAATACTGCCCTCTATGTACAAGAATATAACTACTATAATACTGCCCTCTATGTACAGGAATATAACTACTATAATACTGCCCCCTATGTACACGAATATAACTACTATAATACTACCCTCTATGCACAAGAATATAACTACTATAATACTGCCCCCTATGTACAAGAATATAACCACTATAATACTGCCCCCTATGTACAAGAATATAACTACTATAATACTGCTCCCTATGTACAAGAATATAACTACTATAATACTGTCCCCTATGTTCAAGAATATAACTACTATAATACTGCTCCTATGTACTAGAATATAACTACTATAATACTGCTCCCTATGTACAAGAATATAACTACTATAATACTACCCCTATGTACAAGAATATAACTAATATAATACTGCCCCCTATGCACAAGAATATAACTACTATAATACTGCCCCCTATGTACAAGAATATAACTACTATAATACTGTCTCCTATGTACAAGAATATAACTACTATAATACTGCTCCTATGTACAAGAATATAACTACTATAATACTGCCTCCCATGTACAAGAATATAACTATTATAATACTGCTCCTATGTATAAGAATATAACTACTATAATACTGCTCCTATATACAAGAATATAACTACTATAATACTACCTCCTATGCACAAGAATATAACTACTATAATACTGCCCCCTATGTACAAGAATATAACCACTATAATACTGCCCCCTATGTACAAGAATATAACTACTATACTACTGCTCCTATGTACAAGAATATAACTACTATAATACTGCCTCCTATGTACAGGAATATAACTACTATAATGCTGCCCCCCATGTACAAGAATATAACTACTATAATACTGCCCCCTATGTACAAGAATATAACTACTATAATACTGCCCCCTATGTACAAGAATATAACTACTATAATACTGCCCTCTATGTACAAGAATATAACTACTATAATACTGCCCTCTATGTACAGGAATATAACTACTATAATACTGCCCCCTATGTACACGAATATAACTACTATAATACTACCCTCTATGCACAAGAATATAACTACTATAATACTGCCCCCTATGTACAAGAATATAACCACTATAATACTGCCCCCTATGTACAAGAATATAACTACTATAATACTGCTCCCTATGTACAAGAATATAACTACTATAATACTGTCCCCTATGTTCAAGAATATAACTACTATAATACTGCTCCTATGTACTAGAATATAACTACTATAATACTGCTCCCTATGTACAAGAATATAACTACTATAATACTACCCCTATGTACAAGAATATAACTAATATAATACTGCCCCCTATGCACAAGAATATAACTACTATAATACTGCCCCCTATGTACAAGAATATAACTACTATAATACTGTCTCCTATGTACAAGAATATAACTACTATAATACTGCTCCTATGTACAAGAATATAACTACTATAATACTGCCTCCCATGTACAAGAATATAACTATTATAATACTGCTCCTATGTATAAGAATATAACTACTATAATACTGCTCCTATATACAAGAATATAACTACTATAATACTACCTCCTATGTACAAGAATATAACTACTATAATACTGCCTCCTATGTACAAGAATATAACTACTATAATACTACCTCCTATGTACAAGAATATGACTACTATAATACTGTCTCCTATGTACAAGAATATAGCTACTATAATACTATCCCCTATGTACAAGAATATAACTACTATAATACTACCTCCTATGTACAAGAATATAACTACTATAATACTGTCCCCTATGTACAAGAATATAACTACTATAATACTGCTCCCTATGTACAAGAATATAACTACTATAATACTGTCCCCTATGTTCAAGAATATAACTACTATAATACTGCTCCTATGTACTAGAATATAACTACTATAGTACTGCTCCCTATGTACAAGAATATAACTACTATAATACTACCCCTATGTACAAGAATATAACTAATATAATACTGCCCCCTATGTACAAGAATATAACTGCTATAATACTACCCTCTATGCACAAGAATATAACTACTATAATACTGCCCCCTATGTACAAGAATATAACTACTATAATACTGTCTCCTATGTACAAGAATATAACTACTATAATACTGCTCCTATGTACTAGAATATAACTACTATAATACTGCCTCCCATGTACACGAATATAACTACTATAATACTGCCCCCTATGTACAAGAATATAACTACTATAATACCGCCCCCTATGTACAAGAATATAACTACTATAATACTGCTCCTGTGTACAAGAATATAACTACTATAATACTGCCCCCTATGTACAAGAATATAACCACTATAATACTGCCCCCTATGTACAAGAATATAACTACTATACTACTGCTCCTATGTACAAGAATATAACTACTATAATACTGCCTCCTATGTACAGGAATATAACTACTATAATGCTGCCCCCCATGTACAAGAATATAACTACTAAAATACTTCCCCCTATGTACAAGACTATAATTACTATTGAAGAGGAGTAGGAGAGGAGGTTGTAATCTGAGAGTGGGAAGGGGGAGTTTGTGAAGTGGAAAGCAGAGCAGAGGCAGAGGAAAATCAGTTTGAGAGTGTTGCCATGTCTGTCAGTGGGGGAGTCTGAGAGTTGTGATAGGCTGAGGGAGGAGGTGAGCGTTAATCCTGAGGGGCAGATGGGGAGACAGGGTCATTGGTGGAGATGTTGAAGTCACCGAGGAGGAGGGTTAGGATTTCACAGCATAGCAAGTAGGGGAGCCAGGCAGCTAAATGATGGAGGAACAAGCTACATCGTATATCCGTGACACAAGCGATTTCTTTTAGTCAAGATTGGTCATCTGGAGGTCACAGAGGACTCTATATTAGCGTCTTTTGACGTAGTTTCCCTTTATACCTCTACTGAACATCGGCGGGGATTGGAGGCGGTGCAGCATTATATCACTCGGACTGACTGGTCCCCCAAGAAAGTTACCTTTGCCCTGTCGCTGTTCGAGTTCATCCTGAGCAAGAACTACTGTTACGGCACTCTGACCCCCGAGCGCCAGATGGGGTGCCCTGAACTTACTGCACCCCACTGTCCCTGCCTACTTGCCTCGACCTGGCTAACCCCAAGCGGACAACTGGGCGGCGGTCCCTACTCTGGCTAGGGACTTGGCGACTACCTAGATGGAACTAACTTACCAGGGGACAGAGTGCCGACAAGGGAGGCAGATGGAGTAACCAAACAGAAAATACAAGCACAAGGCAAAACTGGAAGAGGCTGATTGAGATAGGCTGCAGACAGGACTGACTAGTAGCTGACAGAACCAATAACTGGCAGTGAGCTCAGGTCACTGCCAGCCTTGTAACTGCAAGACTCCGCCCAGGGGCGGAGAGTGGGAGGAGGCAACTCCCCCCACTGCTGCATAAGAATGATGGAGGAGTGCGGGCGGCACCCTATGGGTGGACACGGCCACGCCGCCACACCCGGCTGCCCCACGCCGCCGGGAGAGCCCCGACCCCAGAGCTCCAGGATGCCAGAGCCGACGCCGCCGACCGCGGGACCCCGCGCCGCCCTGCATCGTAACAACTACTTTGTTTATGGAGGGGTGTGCTACAGGCAGCGGCAGGGTACGGATATGGGCTCGAATGTGGCTCCCACCTACGCCAATATGGTGATGCGTAGGTTCGAGGAAGATAATATGTATCAGTCATCTTTCTGGCCAAAGGTGAAAACCTAGTTGCGTTATATTGATGACATCTTCCTGGTTTGGGAGGGGACCGTAATGGAACTAGTTGAGTTCCAGCAGTTATTGAATACCATATGTCGCGAAATCCAATTCACTTTAAGTTACTCCACGGTCTACATCCAATTTCTGGACACCATGGTACTAAAGAGGGATGGTAGGCTTCCCACTGATTTGTTTATCAAGCCTACTGACAAGAATAGCATTTTGCATTTCAATAGTAATCACCCTAAGAATAGGATTTCTTCATTACCATTGAGCCAGCTCCTCCGTATAAGGTGAGTTACTGATGATGAGTTCATTGATCATAGGTTGGAACAAAGGGGCTCGAGATTCCTGAGTAGGGGTTACCCTAAATCACTTATAAAACAAACTATATCTGATGTAAAATCTTTGAAACAGAGTGATTTATTGACCCCCAAACCCAAGAACAGGAATCCCAACAGGATGACATTTGTTTCCACATATAACCTCCATAGTGCTCAGATATCGAAAATCATTAAGAAACACTGGACCCTACTCTCTTAAGGTTGTGAGTAGCGATGAGCGAGCACCCAAATGCTTGAGTCTGCGTTATTCGAGTGGAGCTTTTCGTAAAATTCGAGAGCTCTACTCGAGTAACGAACCCCATTGACTACAATGGGAGACTCAAGCATTTTTGTATGTGGGACGCCGGGTGCCGAGCTTTTTTTCCCCCCCTAGGTTCTCGTTCTCTCTCTCTCTGTCTCTCTCTCCAGCCAGCCTTCCAAAAAATTTGCCAATGACGCACGTTGCGTCGGGGCCAAAACCGGCACATTACAGCAGGGAGGAGCCAAAAACTGGGGCGGGGTCGAACACGGCTTGATGCTCGTTCGAGTAACGAGCACCATCAAGTATGCTAATGCTCGAACGAGCATTAAGCTCAGCAGAGTATGTTCGCTCACCTCTAGTTGTGAGTCTATAGTTGAATTCCAAGATGGCCCCATGATGGCCTACAGACGAAACATGAATTTAAAACATAGACTGGTAAAGCCTCTGTTGGAAATGGGTGGTATAGATCAGTGTTCCCCAACTCCAGTCCTCAGGGACCGCCATCAGGTGATGTTTTCTGGATTTCCTCAGTATTACACAGGTGATGTTATTATTGTCAGTGCCTCAGACATTGTCACAGGTGTTCTTACTATAGGATATCCTGAAAACCTGACCTGTTGGTGGTCCCTGAGGACTGGAGTTGGGGACCCCTGGTATAGAGAAACAAAGACTTTTTGCTCCACTAAAGAACGGGAATTTTCCATGTTGCAACTGCTCATGTGGCGGGAACATCATTAAAGGTGACAGTTTCTGTCACCCTTACACGGGCACCCGTTTTAAAATCAAAAACAGGTATACCTGTACGTCATCTTTCGTCGTCTATTTGATCACGTGCCCGTGTAGTCTACTCTATATTGGAGAAACCACAATGGAGGTGCGTTCACGGTAACACGTTACCAGTTCACGCATCATAAAAGTACTGTTCGTACTGGTAACACTGGGCTTCCTGTACCTAAGCACTTTTTTGACAGAAACCACAACATTAGCCAATTACGTTTCCGTGTCATAGATCATGGGCCACCCTTAAATAAAAAAGGACTGAGATGGATACATACTCTAAACACCTTGACCCCCTTTGGCTTAAACATAGATGATCACTATATGCCTTTCATCTGATGGGATTATGCCTGTGTCTTCTCTTCCCCTATGCGAGTCGCTGGTGTTTATAATCTTTTCATCACTCACCTTTATTCCCTTACTGTGTATTAGGTGCGTGTTGTTTTTATTGGTACATGTTTTTAATTTTTGTCTTTTTCTTTAGTTGTAGATCGCCTGATCCGTGTGGTGCCTTTCCTCCATGACCGCTATGTATCATGCAGCCTTCTTTTTTTTATCTTCTTATATAGACTTTGCTACTATGTGCATACTGTACTCTTTTTGTTGTTGAATAAAGTATGTTAAGTAGAGATGAGCGAGCCTACTCGGCCACACCCCTTTTTCGCCCGAGCGCCGCGATTTTCGAGTACTTCTGTACTCGGGCGAAAAGATTCGGGGGGCGCCGTGGGTGAGTGGGGAGTTGCAGCGGGGAGTGGGGGGGAGAGGGAGAGAGAGAGGGCTCCCCCCTGTTACCCCCCGCTTCGTCACGCCTCCCCCCGCCCCCCGAATCTTTTCACCCGAGTACGGAAGTACTCGAAAATCGCGGTGCTCGATCGAGTAATTACTCGAAACGAGTAGGTTCGCTCATCTCTAATGTTAACCTATTGCATGCCTCCAGATTTTACATTTAGGACAGTCCAGTACTTATTTCTTTACATCAGTATACTCCCTATGCAATTGCTGATTTTAGTGGGTCACACTACTAATATCCATTATATTAAAAACACTACTGTAAATGTATTTTATTGATTACATTATGTAACTTTTTTGACCAGGCACGCCTTGTTGCTTTATATCCTTTTTTGTACCATAGCATATGATATACATCGGGCGGACGTAATTGGTCCGGATTGTGTATATATCTAGGATAACGTGATGCCCATTACAATTATGTCCGTACGTTTTTTCGTTTGTACTTCTGTACTCTCTATAAAGATATCTTTTTTTGGGTTTACGAAGTATGTTGGCTACTATGTGGCAACAGCATGTATGCCTGCGACCCATTGAGTATTTCTGGCCCTCCACATCATTTGGTGATGCTCTCTAGTTGATATCCCTGTATGGATGCTTTCTACTATACTTGGTGTCCACCATATGTGTGTGTGGCTACCCCATAGATATTATGTCACTTTGTTGTGACTTCTGGCTATTGTGGGCCGTATTAACTTTATTGTCATCCATTTTATTGATATATTACAATGCCCTCTGTTGGCCGTATTAGTCATCTCTATGCCTACCTTTTCTAGAGAGTATATAGTACTGATCTATGTCTATGATTTTGTTTGGTATGTTGATGCATTACACATATGTTTTTAATGAGATTTGATTATTGTGGGTGTATCTTTGTTTCACTATTGGTTACTTTGTCTATGTACTTCACTATTTAAATGTGTTTTGGTGTATGTTTAAGTTAGTTTGAAAAAGGACTAATATGGCCAAAACGTAGCTTGCTTACTTTTTACTCTGACCATGGATTAATAAAGCTTTTTGCAACTTTTTTTTTTTTTACCAAAAAGTCGATTTCCTGCTCATGCTGCCACTATACTCAATTATTCTCAAGTTGCGATTGGAGTCTTGTGGTTCGGACTGTTTCTGTGGCCTGCAGTTTATCTACCTCACCCTTTTGGGTGCTTTTTTTGCGTGCTGCTGTAACCGCTTATTGTACGTGATAGAGGAACAGGCGGGTGGGACCCGGAGGCCGGTAGATAACTGCGACATGCAGGGACAGTGGATGGAAGAGTCGTAAGGTGTAGACTGTGAAAGACGGGAAAGTGAGCAAGGAAACGACCTGAAAGGTACAGTTAGTTAAGAGGAGAATGCCTACTCCTTTGCCTTACCTGTCGTCTGATCTAGGGATGTGGGAGAACTGCAGGCCATCATGGGGCAATGCAGTAGAAAGTGGTAGAATTGGACTACTGTATCCATATTTCGGTGAGGATGAGCAGGTTGAGACGTTTGGTGGTGAAGAAGTCATGGGTATTATTGTATCTTGACGCCACCAGGAAGTCCTGGTGGAGCCAAGATTGGCTGCTGAGCTGCTTAGCCTGCAGGTCATGGAAGGCCACTAAGCCTTAACAGCAGCAAGTGGCTTCCCCGGCAACAGTAGAAGGGCGGCGTGGAGCAGTAAGTAGCTTCCCCAGTGGCGGTAGAAGGGCAGCGCGGGGTCGGCAGCAGGGATGCAAAATTTCCCTGAAGCGCCTCTTTCGGCATCTGTGGGCCACAAGCGCATGCCCCCCCACCTTCATGTCTGAAGTTAGCAGCATTGGGAGCTGTCAGTGGGGGAGCGCCCATCAGGGACTACAGAGGTGGAAGCCATCACGGAGCTGACAGCGGAAACATGGCAGCATTTACAGCTAATAATGTAAGACTAAGAAGACAAGTAACCTTCAGCCGAATCCACACTGTGCTGCTAGGACCTTCCAGCCTTGACCCCATTGGGAGCTGGGGGTGTGAGAGGGCCATTCCTCCTGTCAAACCGCTATCTTCCAGTGGAGTCAAGATACAATAATTCCGAGGTCATGGACCGCCTCCAAGACTTCTCCAGAGCAGCACCGGTCCTCTGGAACGCACTACCAAAGGCTACACGAGCAATCCAGCATTCGCAGAACTTCAGGCGTGATCTAGAAACGCACCTCTTCAGGGAGGCATACCGCATTCCCTAAACAAAACCCTATTGACTGCAATCCCTGCTAGCCATCATAAACCTCCCCTGCAGTCATAACGATCCTGCCATCACACGGCCAAATTTCTGACCATTGTCTATGTGTATAGCATCCCTCACTCTCCACCTCACCATACCGGGCACATCTCCAGCCCATTACCTTCTGTATCACCCCATTACTTGTAGTATGTAAGCTCGTTGGAGTAGAACCCTCACCCCTATTGTCTCCATCTACTGGTTACTATGTAACCGTGGTTCTGTAATGTTTGTATTTTGTCTTTCTGTATTCCCCCTGTCTATGTAAGCGCTGCGGAATATGTTGGCGCTATACAAATAAAGATTATTATTATTATTATTACATGAGCCCTTAGTCAGGAAAAGGCAGAGGAGGGCTCACTCACTGCAGCGGCGCCCCTGGAGGATCTGGAGGCGCAGGCACTAGTCAGTGCCTGTAACACATACGCTACGAACCGGAACATGAAGTCGCAGTAGATACTTTCCATCTTGTGTTCTGCTTCTTTCCTGACATTTCCTGGAAGTCGGATCTCTTATCATCTGTTCCTGCGGCTCCGCATTCCTCTATCCTTCTGGTAAAATACTGCAGCGCACATATGGAATGGGGGGAGGGGTGGGGTACAAGCTGAGCCCTAGCTGTACAGAAGTAAGTGCCCCCTTGTGCCCCAGATCACCTACCTCCTATTCTTCCTACAAGACGTGCAGCCTGGAGAGTAAGGAGTGGACACGTAACTTCCTCATAACCGCCCCGGGATGGGTCGCAGCACTGAGGGCTGAGAGTATCAAGTTTTGTGATTTAAAGGGGAAATGCACATAAAAGTGATCTTCTGATAGGTCACAGTTACGGGGAGGAGAGGCGTTGGTGAAGTCTGTGATCTCAGCCACTACTTATTTCCAGAATGAAAGGGATATATGTACACAGAGGATTCTGTTACTGGAATCTGACACCATATTTAAGGCTAGAGCTTTGTGAGAGGCGCAGGGATGTGCCCGTCTCCGTTATGGGGAGGTCTGGTGTGGCTCTGTTATGGAGGATCACTGATGTAGCGGCCTGTTATATGGGCACTATGACACGTCTATGTGCGGCTCAGATAATATATTCTGTATTACAGGCGCTCAGTGACGCTGCTATACGTCCCTAAGGGCGCCCACCCACTGGCGTTTGCGTTTTCCGTTGGCCGCGATTTTTCCGCGCCTTTTTCGTGGCGTTTTCGCGTCTTTTCCATTAATTTCCATTGACTTTCATGGGTGCATTAGGAGAAAAATAAGGACACATATGCAACTGACAGTTCCTATGTTAAAAACGCAAACGCAACGCAAAAAAAACGCCAGTGGACAGGAACACATGTTATCTCTATGCCTGTGCAGGAAAAACGCAAAACGCAGGTAAAAAAACGCCAGTGGGTGGGCGCCCTATTGCTGATTATATCGAGCCTCATTTATATGTGGATGTAGGTGATCGGGTCCGGCTCTGAGCCCCACGCCGTTGTGTCCCCCTTTAGGGATTGTACTTACTGTAGTCCTGGGTGGTTGTGCAGACGCCTCGTCTCTGTGTATTAATCAGGCATTAGAGGTGGTGGGTTTTATCTCATCTGCTCAGGTTCAGTAATCATTCGAACAAGGCAGGGGGAAGGGGGTGCATGGGGTAATGGTTTGGCTAAAGAGGTGGTCTGGTATGATTGGAGAGAGATTTGGCAGGGAGCAATACAGGGTGGGTCAGGGTTGGGGGATATGCCCCCCCTGCAGCTAGGAGGAGTGGGTAGCGAGGGTGAGCAGGTGATTGGGGGATTTGTGAGGTTTGTTACAGTATGGGATGGAACAGCCGCAGTGCAGATTCTGCAGAGGTGCAGATATAGAAGCAGCACAGAGGATTTCACTACTCAATATATTTCACACATTTTCTAGGCATTCTATACTATGCTAAAAGGTGACCCGACAAAGTATAAAACACTCCCGCCGGCAGAGGACCGGGTTCCCCTCTCACCCCAGTCACCTAATTTGTCTCCCTACAACAAAAGATATAATTCCATTCTTCACACCATTAATCCCATCATCTTCTTCTGATGTTCCACAAGCCAACCCTCATCCTCCTCCGAGCGCGCTACTACAATCTGGCAGTCAGTCACCACTGACATAGTCAGCCCGGCTGTCCCGCTCCTCTACTGCTCTCATGCTGACAGACCCTACAGACTCCAGAGACCACAGCGCCTGCAGGGCTGGACCGGTCCGCCAGTATGAGGCAGGTCCTCTTCGGCTCCTTTCACTCAGTGCCCTATTCACTGCCACCTGCCTGCCAACACAGGGACACGTATCTGCGTTGGTGCCATGTCTGCTGCTGGGGCTCGTTAGGACAGCAGTCAGTACCTACCCAGCTAGTCATCTTCCCGGGATGCCACCCGTTAAATAATCTGCCTTAGGGCGTCCACCCACTGGCGATTTTTTTCTCTGCAGGGGTCTATGGGATCGCGATTTTAACATTACAAGTCCCATAGACCCCAGGAGAAAAAAAATGCTGCGAATTTTGCAGGGAAAAAAAAACGCCAGTGGGTGGGCGCCCTTAGGGCGAGCACCCACTGGCGTTTGCGTTGGTAGTGCGTGAAAAACGCAGCGTTTTCGCATCTACGCGTTTGCGTTTTTTGCGCGTTTTTCGCTGCGTTTTTTTAACGCAAAACGCGGAGAATGTCTCATCCTAAAACGTTGCATAGCGTTTCTATACCAACACACCCTACAGCACCTGTGAAGAATGCCCGCCCTTCCACAGTCTTCATTACTGTTGTCTGCAAAAATGCCACGCGACGCGCGCGAATTGCGTTGCGTTGCGTTTTTTCCGGGAGCATTGAAAACCATGTGAGAAGTTAGATTAAAAAAAGGAGCCAGAGTGTAAGGACAGCAGCGAGGCGATTTTGCGGGGCGGGGCGATTTTAAAAACGCCAGTGGACATGAGCACACTTTATCTCTATGCCTGTGCAGGAAAAACGCAAAACGCAAAACGCAGGTAAAAAAACGCCAGTGGGTGCTTGCCCTTAGTCAGGAAAAGGCAGAGGAGGGCTCACTCACTGCAGCGGCGCCCCTGGAGGATTTAGAGGCGCAGGCACTAGTCAGTGCCTGTAACACATACGCTACGAACCGGACCATGAAGTCGCAGTAGATACTTTCCATCTTGTGTTCTGCTTCTTTCCTGACATTTCCTGGAAGTCGGGTCTCTTATCATCATTCCTGCGGCTCCGCATTCCTCTATCCTTCTGGTAAAATACTGCAGAGCACATATGGAATGGGGGGGAGGGATGGGGTACAAGCTGAGCCCTAGCTGTACAGAAGTAAGTGCCCCCTTGTGTCCCAGATCACCTACCTTCTATTCTTGCTATAGGATGTGCAGCCTGGAGAGTAAGGAGTAGACACGTAACTTCCTCATAACCGCCCCGGGATGGGACGCAGCACTGAGGGCTGAGAGTATCAACTTTTGTGATTTAAAGGGGAAATGCACATAAAAGTGATCTTCTGATAGGTCACAGTTACGGGGAGGAGAGGCGTTGGTGAAGTCTGTGATCTCAGCCACTACTTATTTCCAGAATGAAAGGGATATATGTACACAGAGGATTCTGTTACTGGGATCTGACACCACAAGTCTATGTGCGGCTCAGATAATATATTGTGTATTACAGGCGCTCAGTGAAGCTGCTATACGTCCCTATTGCTGATTATATTGAGCCTCATTTATATGTGGATGTAGGTGATCGGGTCCGGCTCTGAGCCCCACGCCATTGTGTCCCCCTTTAGGGATTGTACTTACTGTAGTCCTGGGTGGTTGTGCAGACGCCTCGTCTCTGTATATTACTGTGGCATTAGAGGTGGTGGGTTTTACCTCACAGGACAAGTCTGCTCAGGTTCAGTAATCATTAACCTGCTTCGTCACGAAGGGTTCACACCGGGACACAGTGATAAAGCTGTAGATTGGTTTATGCCTCAGGGGTAGAACAATCTATGGGAGGGTCCTCATTGCCTCAAGGCCATCGGGGATCAAACATGCCGCACAACTGCACTGGGAAAATGGGAATCTATAACCTCCCTGAGCTCTGCCTGGCCGGATATTTTGCACCGAGTGAATCAAAACTGCAGATACTAAAAATATTCAGTTGGGAGCAATTCCTGACCCATTAGACACTTTTACATTGTGTCAGACTATCACACACACTATGTTGACCAAAGTATTAGCCCCCCACCAATCCAGTGCTGTCAGATGAAGGGGGATCTGCAAATCAGATGTGTGAGCATTAGGTATAAAAGGAGAGGATCCCACGTATATCCAAGTATACAAACCACCAGAATGCCACCAGATATAGAGTGGACACTGCAGTATGGTGGTGGGATGTCACCCAAGTAATCTTCCAGTAGGGGACATCGCATCACTTTTGGACCTTCCAAATACCACTGTTGGCAATGTTATTTGGAAATGGCAATCACCTAAAAACAACCTGGTTATCCTTCCCTTTGGAAGAGGACTTGGACTTTGGCTCATAATTCCCAGGTCATTGGTACAAGGCTTGTTAAAAGGTCTGATATTGACTTGCAGGAATGTTGCCTTCCAATAGGTGGTGCTTAACAATAATACAGCGTCCCAACGGGTAGCTCAGGACACGGGGCATACGCTGAGGAGCTGGTAGGGTAGAGTGGTCACTTGTCATGGTGGTACTTACCAGGCTCCCTCCCAGCGGGACACACATGGCCTCAGCTAGAGCAGCGCTGGGCCTCTTCCGGACACCCCTAGGAGACAGATGGCGAATATAGATGGAACAGGAACATAACCTTGTCAGGGGTGACGCCACCGGTCCTATTACCCACCGGTATGACACTCGGCGGTAATAAAGAGAATTCACACACAATGTATGGTCGAAGTATCTCAGTCCCTGGCAAAAACTTTACTTGGAAACTTCAATATCACACAAATCAAGAAACACACTAGTGCAGGTAAGAACAGATGGAGATCAGGGAGGAAACTCAGGATGACACCAGTCCTGCAGGCGTGCGTTATCTGTCAGGTACTGCTCCTGGAAGGGAAACACCCCGGAGGAGGAAGGGGTATGGTCACTCCACAGACACTCTTGCAACACAGTACCTCTGCACGGTGGTTTTGGCCTTTTTTCCCCTTGCTCTCTCTCTTTCTCCTCACTCTCTATAGGCTCCTGGGAATGGGGTCCTCACGATACCTCCTCCTCTTCCTCCATCACTTGGTATTTGTATAGTGCCAACTTATTTCGCAGCGCTTTCAGGTAATTATTACTTATTACCCCCCACCAAACTGGGTTCTCATTTTACTGACCTCGGAAGGATGGAAGGCTGAGTCAACCTTGAGCCGGCTACCTGACGCATGCGGGGATTGAACTTGCAACCTTGAGGTCGTAGGCAAGAGCTTACACTCTGCGCCACACGAGGCCCAAGAGAGGGTTGAAGGTACTCAAAACTGACTCCAGACTGACTACCACACCCAAATCACTCATACTTCTAGACTCTAGCATACCACATGACAAGACAGAAGTTGATACATATACAGACATCTCCTAGACTCATGCTGACATTAACCTCTCACTTGCTGCAGCTGTGCAATACACAGAAAAAGACACACGACAATTTGCACAGTGGATCTACAAAAAAGATATTACATGTATGACATTTATGGAGGGGCCAGAAATAGATGTTCTGGGCCACTACAATACCACAGAGTATCCATATAAGGGCTTATTCAGACGACCGTATATCGTCCGGCAGGGGCGTAACTATAGAGGATGCAGGGGATGCGGTTGCACCCGGGCCCAGGAGCCTTAGGGGGCCCATAAGGCCTCTCTTCTCCATATAGGGAACCCAGTACTATAAGTAAAGCATTATAGTTGGGGGCCCTGTTACGAGTTTTGCATCGGGGCCCGGGGAGCTTCAAGTTATGCCTCTGTCGGCCGGGTATTCATGCCGGCCAATATACGGCGTCTCTCTCTGCAGGGGGAGGAGGCTGGAAGAGCCGGGAGCAGTGCTCTGAGCTCCCGCCCCCTCTCTGCCCTTCGGCACTATTTGCAATAGGAGGGGTGGGACGAGGTCCCACAACTTATATATAATATTGTGATTAAGTGTCATCCATGCACATGTCAGAAGCCTACAGGTACCCCACCTATGGTGCAGAAACCCCCCTGTTTATATAGCGCACACATTTATGAAGCACGAGAAGTAGTAGTACTCTCATGGCTCTTAGGGCGAGCACCCACTGGCGTTTGCGTTCTCCGCGGGGAAAAAACGCAGCGTTTTCGCCGCGTTTCTCGCGTTTTTCCGCGCGTTTTTCGCGGCGTTTTCGCGGCTTTTCCGTTAATTTTCATTGACATTCATGGGTGCATTAGGAGAAAAATAGGGACACATATGCAACTGACAGTTCCTATGTTAAAAACGCAAACGCAACGCAAAAAAAACGCCAGTGGACAGGAACACATGTTATCTCTATGCCTGTGCAGGAAAAACGCAAAACGCAAAACGCAGGTAAAAAAACGCCAGTGGGTGCTCGCCCTAATGAGACAGTGCTATTCGACAGTTTTAGGCTATGTTCACATGGGACAGATACGCTGCAGGATGTCCACTGCGGAATTTCCGGCGTACAATCCACAACGTTTTGAAATCCCAGCTAAATGACTGAGTTTCAGTGAAGTTTCCTCTACACGGCGTGGAAAATATCTGCTGCGTAATTGTGCTTGCGGAGCAGATTTTAATGTTATGAGGAAAAGACTCTTATACGCTGATTTTCCATGTTTTCGCAGCAGAATTTAACATGAAGGTAAGGGCTTATTTACACGGGCGTGTATTGGTCAGCGTTTTCACCGCCGGACGATTATACACTTCGATTTGAGCAGTTCCCTCTGTCCCTCCCCTTATACAAGAAAAACACTACGAAATCTGCAACAAACAGCAACTTTATGTCTTGGAGGTTTCAGGGTGTTTTATCAACTGCCCTGCAGAGAATCTGCAGTGTACCCGTCCTGTCTGAACATAGCCTTAAGGAGTGTTGGTGAAGTTTTGCAGTGACCAACCCAGACGTAGGAAGTATTGAGCAGCGAGGGAAAAAATGAGATGCTAGTCATGTCGATCTTATGGTCAGCCTCCAGCAGTGGAATAAACAATAAATTAACTAATAAAAGCAAAATAAAAATATAGGTAGTTGTTATAACCTCCTACCCATGGGGTCGGATAGGATAAGATGTTAATTTCTCGTGACGCCAGTGCCTATATGATTAGGGACCCATTCCCGACAAACATAATAAATATAAAAAGTGGAGAAGTCAACAATAATGGGGGCAGTAGTCCTTGCACTCCTGTAGTGTCATGTGGTACCTTAATGCAGTATATCGATGATGGGAAGGAACTGCAGGAAGCAGACTTTAGATAGTGAAACAACTTTCAACTCTTTATTACAGGGAGCGAGAACTGTGGATCTTGCAGTAAATAACCGCAATTTACATTCACTTGCAGTAACTGCTGAATCACATTGACTTAAAGGGGTTGTCCCGCGGCAGCAAGTGGGTCTATACACTTCTGTATGGCCATATTAATGCACTTTGTAATGTACATTGTGCATTAATTATGAGCCATACGGAAGTTATAAGAAGTTTTTCACTTACCTGCTCCGTTGCTAGCGTCCTCGTTTCCATGGAGCCGACTAATTTTCGCAGTCTAATGGCCAAATTAGCCGCGCTTGCGCAGTCCGGGTCTTCTTCTTTCCTCAATGGGGCCGCTCGTGCTGGATGCTGGCTCCTTGTAGCTCCGCCCCGTCACGTGCCGATTCCAGCCAATCAGGAGGCTGGAATTGGCAATGGACTGCACAGAAGCCCTGCGGTCCACCGAGGGTGAAGATCCCGGCGGCCATCTTCAGCAGGTAAGTAAGAAGTCACCGGAGCGCGGGGATTCAGGTAAGCACTCTCCAGTGTTCTTTTTTAACCCCTGCATCGGGGTTGTCTCGCGCCGAACGGGGGGGGGGGGGGGGGTTGAAAAAAAAAAACCGTTTCGGCGCGGGACAACCCCTTTAAGGGAGTTGAAGACTTGGAATTACATTAGTAGACATTGCAGTGAAGAGCTTTCTCAGAGAGGCTGTGGCAACATATTGCAGTAACACACATCCAGCTTTCATCCCTGGCTTTGACTAATGCTTTGCAGATAGGTTACTGACTTGCTTCTCTTCTCTCCCTCCATCTCTCTCCCCTCTTCTAACACTCCAGCATAACTTGATTTGTAGTTCTCACACTTAGATGTTAGAGCTTCCCACCGCACTGACTCTGCTAGACATTCTCTTTAGAAGACTTCGTTAAGATGCTCGCCTTGTAACTCCCCGGTCTCTATCTCTGGCTGTCTTCTCTCGGCTTTCTATAGGACTAGGCTACTTCTGATGAGCGATACGATCTTCTTTGTGTTCCTTGACAGTCTCTATCTCAGGCTCCTCTGGACTAGGCTGGCTAACCCCCCCACTCTCTGCCTTTTATAGTCTCCCTGCTAACCAATCCTAAACTAGAGGAAATCTCTGTACCCAATTCCAGTACTAGTTAGGGGTGACTGGCAGGTGTTAAAGCAGGTTAGGGTGCATTCTGCAGTCATACAGTGCTAGGTCGTGAGATCACCAAACATTAACACTTTAGTGCCCATTTAAGGCATATACACATAGATGAACATAATTAAAGTTACATACTATTATGGTACTGTATATATATATATATATATATATATATATATATATATATACATATATACACACACACACACTTCCCATACGGTAAAAGATATTAATGCTGTGGGACACCAACTCTGGGGAACTACAGTTCCGGTTCAGTTTGAACAAATTTGAACTGAACCAAACCTTTCAAAAATATGCTACTAATATGCTACTAGTGAAGGGGTACAGTGAAATTATAGTTGAGGTAGCATAATGAGGTCATAGGTGAGGGGGTGCAGTGAAGTCAGAGGTGCTGGCTGCAGCGAGGTAATAGAAGGGGTGCATTCAGGTCATTGGGGGAGCACAGAGAGGTCTGAGGCAAGAGAGCATAATGAGGTTATAGGTGCAGTGAGGTCAAAAGGATGCAGTGAAATCATAGATGGGGGTGCAGTGTGGTAAGAAGTGAAGGAGGTACAGGGGTGCAGAGAGGTCTGAGGTGGGCTTTGGGTTGTTAGATAATTCCCCTAAGCTTCCTACACACGGCCGAGTGCGATATCACGCTCTTGCAGGTTCGATGTACCAGCGAATGCATTTCTTTAAAAAATGCCTCCCATCACTTCGGTGAGGTTGCAATCATTCGATGCAGCTATCAGCAGTGTCAAAGGATCGGCAAGTGTTTTCCATGCCGAGCGATGCGGTTTCCAGTCCCATTGAAAACAATGGGTGATGTGTTCCAAGGGAACGCCCAAAATAGGTCTTGTCACGATATTCTCCTGCAATGCAATGTGTGAAATAATCGCTCATGTATATGGGTTCATATATAACTGCTCATGTATATGGGTTCATATATAACTGCTCATGTATATGGGTTCATATATAACTGCTCATGTATATGGGTTCATATATAACTGCTCATGTATATGGGTTCATATATAATTGCTCATGTATATGGGTTCATATATAACTGCTCATGTATATGGGTTCATATATAACTGCTCATATATATGGGTTCATATATAATTGCTCATGTATATGGGTTCATATATAATTGCTCATGTATATGGGTTCATATATAACTGCTCATGTATATGGGTTCATATATAACTGCTCATGTATATGGGTTCATATATAATTGCTCATGTATATGGGTTCATATATAATTGCTCATGTATATGGGTTCATATATAATTGCTCATGTATATGGGTTCATATATAATCGCTCATGTATATGGGTTCATATATAACTGCTCATGTATATGGGTTCATATATAATTGCTCATGTATATGGGTTCATATATAATTGCTCATGTATATGGGTTCATATATAATCGCTCATGTATATGGGTTCATATATAACTGCTCATGTATATGGGTTCATATATAACTGCTCATGCATATGGGTTCATATATAATCGCTCATGTATATGGGTTCATATATAATCGCTCATGTATATGGGTTCATATATAACTGCTCATGTATATGGATTCATATATAACTGCTCATGTATATGGGTTCATATATAACTGCTCATGTATATGGGTTCATATATAACTGCTCATGTATATGGGTTCATATATAATCGCTCATGTATATGGGTTCATATATAACTGCTCATGTATATGGGTTCATATATAACTGCTCATGTATATGGGTTCATATATAATTGCTCATGTATATGGGTTCATATATAATCGCTCATGTATATGGGTTCATATATAACTGCTCATGTATATGGGTTCATATATAACTGCTCATATATATGGGTTCATATATAACTGCTCATGTATATGGGTTCATATATAATCGCTCATGTATATGGGTTCATATATAACTGCTCATGTATATGGGTTCATATATAATTGCTCATGTATATGGGTTCATATATAATTGCTCATGTATATGGGTTCATATTCATACGAGATTTGTGTGTCTCGCATTACACAAAAGTTTCACAATGTTCACTGCCGTGTGAAAGCGGCCTTACACAGCATTTAGTGCAGAGTCTGTTAATTATTAAAGGGAACCTGTCGTGACCTTTGGTTCCCATAAACTACACTATGGGGCTCAAAGGTCAGGCAGCGAGGTGTCTGGGGAGCGTTATTTTATGCTCACAAGGTTTCCCTGTTCCTGCACTGTGACTTCCCAAAGTACATGTGTGCATCTCTCATAAATCCCTATGGGAGATGCCTGCACAGGAGGAGTCACGCTGGTGGCACACGCGGACTTCGGGGGGATACAGTGCAAGAATGGGGTGCATGGTGAGTATATAACAACTCTTCCCTAAACTTCTTCTCCTGAACTTTGAGCCCCATAACCTAGTTTACTGGGCTCAAGGGTCATGACAGGTTCCTTGTAATTTCTAATCTCTGGACTTCGCTCTAACATTCACCGCACCCAGATTATCCAGCGCTAATTATATCATCTGAGAACAGGAGCCTGACGGACCCCCTGAGATGTACAAAGAACCCTGACGGACCCCCTGAGATGTACAAAGAACCCTGACGGACCCCCTGAGATGTACAAAGAACCCTGACGGACCCCCTGAGATGTACAAAGAACCCTGACGGACCCCCTGAGATGTACAAAGAACCCTGACGGACACCCTGAGATGTACAAAGAACCCTGACGGACCCCTGAGATGTATGGCGGGGATACTATACAAACCCGCTGACCACACATCAGCCATAGGCTCCCATGTTAGTATAATATATAAAGACACATACATTTACTGCACAGTGTGAGATTGTATGGAATTCATAACTTTACAAATTCTGTAATTTAATGAAATTGAGGCCAAATTAAAGGGGTTTTCCCATTAGTTAAAACTGCTCAACTACTCTGTACTTCCTAATTCTGCTGACCAAGTCATGTGACTGCTGCAGCCAATCACTGCCAATGGAAGATCACATATATAGCTAGTCTGGAAGTGAGTGGGTGCTGAGCTGTAATGCCGCACACAGACAGGGGTTGGCGCTGTGTCTGCAAGAAAACAGCTATGTTTTTCTAACCCTGGAGAAGTCCTTTTTAACACCTACGTGACCGCCGGCAGTTTTTGTATGAAGAGACATCGTGGGGTGATCTTTTTTTCATACACCGTGGGTCTCGGCTGTTTCGGGGGCTGTTAACCCTTTAAATGCCGCTGTCAATTCTGAGAACAACATTTAAATCCGCCGAACGATGTTCAGGTGTCCCATACGGCCCACCCACGATGAGATCGCAGGGAGCCGTGCAGGTGTCATGGCAGCCAGGGGCCTTCTGAAAGGCTCCAGGGCTGACTTAACAGACTGTCTATCAAGCCATCCCCACATCAGCCAAAGAAAGCCGGCGCTGCGTTAACCAATCACAGCTATTCAACCCCTTCATGACATGGCCTATTTTGGGCTTAAGGACGCAAGGATTTTTGGTGGATTTTCATCTCTATTTTTCAAAAGCCATAACTTTTTTACTTTTCCGTCGACGCGGCCGTGTAAGGGCTTGTTTTTTGTGTGGCGAACTGTAGTTTTTATCAGTGCCACTTTTGGGTACATAGACTAGATTGTAAAACTTTTATTATTTTTTTTATGATAGCAGGGAGAGAAAACGCATCAATTCTGACATAGATTTTTTACAGCGTTAATCATGCAGCATAAATGATACGATACATTTTTTCTGCGGGTCGGTACGGTTACAACAATATCAAAATTCCTATATATTTTTTAGGTCTTTACTAGAGATGAGCGAGCGTACTCGGAAAAGCACTACTCGCTCGAGTAATTTGCTTTATCCGAGTATCGCTGTGCTCGTCCCTGAAGATTCGGGTGCCGCTGCGGCTGACAGGTGAGTCACAGCGGGGAGCAGGGGAGAGCGGGCGGGAGAGAGGGAGAGAAAGATCTCCCCTCCGTTCCTCCCCGCTCTCCCCTGCAGCTCCCCGCTCCGTGCCGGCACCCGAATCTTCAGGGACGAGCACAGCGATACTCGGATAAAGCAAATTACTCGAGCGAGTAGTGCTTATCCGAGTACGCTCGCTCATCTCTAGTCTTTACTAGAGATGAGCGAGCACCAAAATGCTCGGGTGCTCGTTACTCGGGCCGAAATTTTCGCAATGCTCGAGGGTTCGTTTCGAGTAACGAACCCCATTGAAGTCAATGGGCGACCCGAGCATTTTTGTATTTCGCCGATGCTCGCTAAGGTTTCCATGTGTGAAAATCTGGGCAATTCAAGAAAGTGATGGGAACGACACAGCAACGGATAGGGCAGGCGAGGGGCTACATGTTGGGCTGCATCTCAAGTTCACAGGTCCCACTATTAAGCCACAATAGCGGCAAGAGTGGGCCCCCCCCCCCCCTCCCAACAACTTTTACTTCTGAAAAGCCCTCATTAGCAATGCATACCTTAGCTAAGCACCACACTACCTCCAACAAAGCACAATCACTGCCTGCATGACACTCCACTGACACTTCTCCTGGGTTACATGCTGCCCAACCTCCCTCCCCCCTGCACGACGCAGTGTCCACAGCGCACACCAAAGTGTCCCTGCGCAGCCTTCAGCTGCCCTCATGCCACACCACCCTCATGTCTATTTATAAGTGCGTCTGCCATGACGAGGAACCGCAGGCACACACTGCAGAGGGTTGGCACGGCTAGGCAGAGACCCTCTTTAAAAGGGGCGGGGCGATAGCCCACAATGCTGTACAGAAGCAATGAGAAATAGAATCCTGTGCCACCGCCATCAGGAGCTGCACATGTGGGCATAGCAATGGGGAACCTATGTGCCACACACTATTCATTCTGTCAAGGTGTCTGCATGCCCCAGTCAGACCGCGGTTTTTAATTCATAGACACAGGCAGGTACAACTCCCTATTGTGAAGTCCCTGTCGACCGACAGCATGGGTGGCTCCCTGGAACCCACCGGCGGTACATAAAAATATCCCATTGCATTGCCCAACACAGCTGAGGTAGTAATGTCGTGCTTAATGCAGGTGGGCTTCGGCCCACACTGCATGCCCCAGTCAGACTGGGGTTCTTTAGATGTGGAAACAGATGCATTTATAATTCTCTGTGGACCCACAGCATGGGTGGGTGCCAGGAAGCCACCGGCGGTACATAAATATATCCCATTGCATTGCCCAACACAGCGGATGTAACGTCAGCTGTAATGCAGGTGGGCTAAAAATTCATTTGATTACACTGTAGGCGAGGGCCCACAAAAATTGCTGTATCAACAGTACTAATGTACATCCGAAAAATTGGCCATGGCCAGCCAAGAGGGCAGGTGAAACCCATTAATCGCTTTGGTTAATGTGGCTTAAGTTGTAACTAGGCCTGGAGGCAGCCCAGTTTAACTAAAAATTGGTTCAAGTTAAAGTTTCAACGCTTTTAAGAGCATTGAAACATATAAAAATTGTTTAGAAAAATTATATGAGTGAGCCTTGTGGCCCTAAGAAAAATTGCCCGTTCGGGGTGATTATGTGAGGTTTCAGGAGGAGGAGCAGGAGGAGGAGGAGGAATATGATACACAGATTGATGAAGCACAAATGTCCCCGTTTTGGATGGTGAGAGAGAACGATGCTTCCATCCGCGGGTGCAGCCTACGTATTGCTTAGGTATCGCTGCTGTCCGCTGGTGGAGAAGAGAAGTCTGGGGAAATCCAGGCTTTGTTCATCTTGATGAGTGTAAGCCTGTCTTCACTGTCGGTTGACAGGTGGGTACGCTTATCCGTGATGATTCCCCCAGCCACACTAAACACACTCTCTGACAAGACGCTAGCCGCAGGACAAGCAAGCACCTCCAGGGCATACAGCGCGAGTTCAGGCCACGTGTCCAGCTTCGACACCCAGTAGTTGTAGGTGGCAGAGGCGTCACGGAGAACGGTCGTGCGATCGGCTACGTACTCCCTCACCATCCTTTTACAGTGCTCCCGCCGACTCAGCCTTGACTGGGGAGCGGTGACACAGTCTTGCTGGGGAGCCATAAAGCTGGCAAAGGCCTTGGAGAATGTTCCCCTGCCTGCGCTGTACATGCTGCCTGATCTCTGCGCCTCCCCTGCTACCTGGCCCTCGGAACTGCGCCTTCTGCCACTAGCGCTGTCGGATGGGAAGTTTACCATCAGTTTGTCCACCAGCGCCCTGTGGTATAGCATCATTCTCGAACCCCTTTCCTCTTTGGGAATGAGAGTGCAAAGGCTCTCCTTATACCGTGGATCGAGCAGTGTGTACACCCAGTAATCCATAGTGGCCAGAATGCGTGTAACGCGAGGGTCACGAGAAAGGCATCCTAACATGAAGTCAGCCATGTGTGCCAGGGTACCTGTACGCAACACATGGCTGTCTTCACTAGGAAGATCACTTTCAGGATCCTCCTCCTCCTCCTCTTCCTCCTCCTCAGGCCATACACGCTGAAAGGATGACAGGCAAGCAGCATGGGTACCGTCAGCAGTGGGCCAAGCTGTCTCTTCCCCCTCCTCCTCATCCTCCTCATGCTCCTCCTCCTCCTCCTGAACGCGCTGAGATATAGACAGGAGGGTGCTCTGACTATCCAGCGACATACTGTCTTCCCCCGGCTCTGTTTCCGAGCGCAAAGCGTCTGCCTTTATGCTTTGCAGGGAACTTCTCAAGATGCATAGCAGAGGAATGGTGACGCTAATGATTGCAGCATCGCCGCTCACCACCTGGGTAGACTCCTCAAATTTTCCAAGGACCTGGCAGATGGCTGCCAACCAGGCCCACTCTTCTGTAAATAATTGAGTAGGCTGACTCCCACTGCGCCGCGCAAGTTGGAGTTGGTATTTCACTATATCTCTGCGCTGCTCATAGAGTCTGGCCAACATGTGGAGCGTAGAGTTCCACTGTGTGGGCACGTCGCACAGCAGTCGGTGCACTGGCAGATTAAACCGATGTTGCAGGGTCCGCAGGGTGGCAGCGTGCGTGTGTGATTTGCGGAAATGTGTGCAGATCCGGCGCACCTTTCCGAGCAGGTATGACAAGTGGGGGTAGCTTTTCAGAAATCGCTGAACCACCAAATTAAACACATGGGCCAGGCATGGCACGTGCGTGAGGCTGCCGAGCTGCAGAGCCGCCACCAGCTTACGGCCGTTGTCACACACGACCATGCCCGGTTGGAGGCTCAGCGGCGCAAGCCAGCGGTCGGTCTGCTCTGTCAGACCCTGCAGCAGTTCGTGGGCCGTGTGCCTCTTCTCTCCTAAGCTGAGTAGTTTCAGCACGGCCTGCTGACGCTTGCCCACCGACTGCTGGCGACGTGCTGCTGCTGACACATCTTGATTGCGAGACAGAGGTTGCGTTGGAGGAGGAGGAGGGTGGTTTAGTGGAGGAAGCATACACCCCCGCAGATACCACCACCGAGCTGGGGCACGCAATTCAGGGGGTGGGTAGGACGTGAGCGGTCCCAGGCTCTGACTCTGTCCCAGCCTCCACTAAATTCACCCAATGTGCCATCAGGGAGATATAGTGGCCCTGGCCGCCTGTGCTTGTCCACGTGTCTGTTGTTAAGTGGACCTTGGCAGTAACCGCGTTGGTGAGGGCGCGTACAATGTTGCGGGAGACGTGGTCGTGCAGGCCTGGGACGGCACATCGGGAAAAGTAGTGGCGACTGGGAACCGAGTAGCGCGGGGCCGCCGCCGCCATCATGCTTTTGAAAGCCTCCGTTTCCACAAGCCTATACGGCTGCATCTCCAGGCTGATCAATTTTGCAATGTGCACGTTTAACGCTTGAGCGTGCGGGTGCGTGGCGTCGTACTTGCGCTTGCGCTCAAACTGTGGCGCTAGCGACGTCTGGACGCTACGCTGAGAGACATTGCTGGATGGGGCCGAGGACAGCGGAGGTGAGGGTGTGGGTGCAGGCCAGGAGACGGTAGTGCCTGTGTCCTCAGAGGGGGGTTGGATCTCAGTGGCAGGTTGGGGCACAGGGGGAGAGGCAGTGGTGCAAACCGGAGGCGGTGAACGGGCATCGTCCCACCTTGTGGGGTGCTTGGCCATCATATGCCTGCGCATGCTGGTGGTGGTGCCTCCCCAGCTGATCTTGGCGCGACAAAGGTTGCACACCACTGTTCGTCGGTCGTCAGGCGTCTCTGTGAAAAACTGCCACACCGTAGAGCACCTTGACCTGTGCAGGGTGGCATGGCGCGAGGGGGCGCTTTGGGAAACAGTTGGTGGATTATTCGGTCTGGCCCTGCCTCTACCCCTGGCCACCGCACTGGCTCGGCCTGTGCCCACACCCTGACTTGGGCCTCTGCGTCCTCGCCCGCGTCCACGTCCTATAGGCCTACCCCTACCCCTCAGCATGCTGTATTACCAGTGATTTGATTTCCCAGGCAGGAAATAAATTGGCCCAAGCCTGCTGTTAAACGTAGCTGGCTGCGTATGATTTGTTTACTATCTCCACCCACCACACACGTACCCAGAACGCTGAGGACTGTCAGAGGCAGGGCACATAGAATTTTTTCCTTTTTTTAAAAAGAAAAGGCCCACTGACTATATTCAATCAGATAAGAAATCTGTTCCACAGAAATGCAGTTATATGAAGTGCAGCACAGCGGAGACTTTTCACAGGCAGCAAATAAATTGGCGCAAGCCTGCAGGACAAATTGAATGTTTCCCTTTTTGGGAAACGGAGGGCCCACTGACTATATTCAATCAGATAAGATATGTGTTGCACAGAAATGCAGTTATATGAAGTGCAGCAGAGCGGAGACTTTTCACAGGCAGCAAATAAATTGGCGCAAGCCTGCAGGACAAATAGAATGTTTCCCTTTTTGGGAAACGGAGGGCCCACTGACTATATTCAATCAGATAAGATATGTGTTGCACAGAAATGCAGTTATATGAAGTGCAGCAGAGCAGTTACTTTTCACAGGCCGCAAATAAATTGGCGCAAGCCTGCAGGACAAATAGAATGTTTCCCTTTTTGGGAAACGGAGGGCCCACTGACTATATTCAATCAGATAAGATATGTGTTGCACAGAAATGCAGTTATATGAAGTGCAGCATAGCGGAGACTTTTCACAGGCAGCAAATAAATTGGCGCAAGCCTGCAGGACAAATAGAATGTTTCCCTTTTTGGGAAACGGAGGGCCCACTGACTATATTCAATCAGATAAGATATGTGTTGCACAGAAATGCAGTTATATGAAGTGCAGCAGAGCGGAGACTTTTCACAGGCAGCAAATAAATTGGCGCAAGCCTGCAGGACAAATAGAATGTTTCCCTTTTTGGGAAACGCAGGGCCCATTGACTATATTCAATCAGATAAGATATGAGTTGCACAGAAATGCAGTTATATGAAGTGCAGCAGAGCGGTTACTTTTCACAGGCAGCAAATAAATTGGCGCAAGCCTGCAGGACAAATAGAATGTTTCCCTTTTTGGGAAACAGAGGGCCCACTGACTATATTCAATCAGATAAGATATGTGTTGCACAGAAATGCAGTTTTATGAAGTGCAGCACAGCGGTTACTTTTCACAGGCAGGAAATAAATTGGCGCAAGACTGCAGGACAAATACAATTTTTCCCTTTTTTGGGAAACGGAGGGCCCACTGACTATATTCAATCAGATAAGATATGTGTTGCACAGAAATGCAGTTATATGAAGTGCAGCACAGCGGTTACTTTTCACAGGCAGCAAATAAATTGGCGCAAGCCTGCAGGACAAATAGAATGTTTCCCTTTTTGGGAAACGGAGGGCCCACTGACTATATTCAATCAGATAAGATATGTGTTGCACAGAAATGCAGTTATATGAAGTGCAGCACAGCGGTTACTTTTCCCAGGCAGGAAATAAATTGGCGCAAGACTGCAGGACAAATACAATGTTTCCCTTTTTGGGAAACGGAGGGCCCACTGACTATATTCAATCAGATAAGATATGTGTTGCACAGAAATGCAGTTATATGAAGTGCAGCACAGCGGTTACTTTTCCCAGGCAGGAAATAAATTGGCGCAAGACTGCAGGACAAATACAATTTTTCCCTTTTTGGGAAACGGAGGGCCCACTGACTATATTCAATCAATAATATATGTCTTCTGGCCCTGCCTACACAATTCTCTCCCTGTAGTATTACTGCAAGGCGCAATGCTCTGCAGACAGCCGATTTTGAAAAGAAAAAAATATGCAACACTGCTAACAGCAGCCTGCACAGTACTGCACACGGATAGATGTGGCCCTAAGAAGGACCGCTGGGGTTCTTGAAGCCTACACTCACTCCTAACACTCTCCCTACCTAAGCACCACTTCTGTCCCTGTAGTATTACTGCAAGGCGCAATGCTCTGCAGACTGCCGATTTTGAAAAAAAAAAAATTTGTGAACACTGCTAACAGCACCCTCCACAGTACTGCACACGGATAGATGTGGCCCTGAGAAGGACCGTTGGGGTTCTTGAAGCCTACACTAACTCCTAACACTCTCCCTACAGCAGCTCCGGCACCAGCAGCACTGTCCCTCATCTAACTCACAAGGCATCTGAGGCGAGCCGCGGGAGGGGCCGACTTTTATACTCGGGTGACATCTGATCTCCCCAGCCACTCACAGCAGGGGGTTGGTATAGGGATTGAACGTCACAGGGGGAAGTTCTAATGCCTTCCCTGTCTTTCAATTGGCCAGAAAAGCGCGCTAACGTCTCAGAGAGGAAACTGAAAGTAACCGGAACACCGTGTGGTGCTCGTTAAGAGTAACGAGCATCCCGAACACCCTAATATTCGCACGAATATCAAGCTCGGACAAGTACGTTCGCTCATCTCTAGTCTTTACACTTTTTTGCAATAAAAAGACTTTTTTTTGGAAATTATTTTTTCTCTATCGCTGCATTCAAAGTCCTGTAACTTTTTTATTTTTCTATGTACGGAGCTCTATGAGGGCTTATTTTTTGCAAGACGAGAGGTAGTTTTTATTGGTACCATTTTGGGGAATATACGGCTTTTTTATTGCATTTTTTGGGAGGCAAAATGCTAAAAATTAGCATTTTCCCTCTGTTTTTTTAGCGTTTTTTTTTACACTTTTTGCCGTACAAAATAAAAAGCATGTTCAACCTTTTGTACACATCGTTATGGACACGTCAATACCAAATATGTGCCATTTAATTTTTTTTTTAGAAAAAGCACAAAATAGTTTTTTTTTTACATTTTGCTTTTTTTTTTTTTTTTTTTACACAATTTGAGTCCCTCTGAGGGACTTGCAGCACTATGCCTATGATCGCTGTGATAAGGCATGGCAGGGCTACTGCCCTGCCATGCCTTATCGCTTATACAGCGATCATAGGCATTGGCAGTACAGGACACCAGTGTCTGGCGTCCTGTTGCCATGGTGAGAAGCCGGGCTCTCGCGATAACATTGCGAGAGCTGGCTGGAGACACAGAGGGAGCGCGGCAGGGAAGGGGTTAACAGCCGGGGGCACATCTCTGATGCCCCCTGCTGTTGCATCGGGAGGCCGGCTATCACTGACAGACGGCTCCTGCTGCGGGATAGCGCGAGGTCAGTCATGATCTTGCGCTATTCCGATGACGTAAAGGTACGTCATTTTGCGGGAAGTACCAGCCTGCCATGATGTACCCTTACGTCATAGGGCGGGAAGGGGTTAAGGACGTCATTGAATGGCTGTGATTGGTTAACACAGTGCCAGCTTTCATTGGGTGACGCGGCGCTGAGTTAATAAATCAGAGCATTAGCTTGCTGGAGGTGGGGCATTCAAGCAGCAATGCTCTGTCGGCGTGGAGGAGGGAGCGACACCCTGCAGCAGCGCCGCAGACCATCGGGAGAACGACACGCCGGCGACAGGTGAGTGTAGACCTTACCACCTGAGTCTCAGCTTGCGAGTTTTTTAATTGCAAGCAGGCTCATACCCCGAGTTTTTGCTCATAAATCAGAGCAAAAATTTGAGGGAGAGCCTGCTCGCAAGTCAAAAAAGCTGAGGTGCTCGCATCCCGAGGTACCACTGTACATATTCGGTATTCATAAAGGTCTGATCTATCAAAGTTTCGCATTATTTACCCCGCACGGTGAACATCATCCCAAAAAAAAGAAATAAAGAACGCCTGAAATGCACTTTTTTGGTCAGCTTGTTTTCCAGAAAAAATGCAATAAAAAGGAATCAAAAAGTCGTATGTATTCAAAAAATGGTGCCAACGCAAACTACAGGATGTCCCGCAACAAAGAACGCTCGACAGGTATGTCTGAAAAATAAAAAAGTTATTGTGGGCAGAAGATGGCGGCAGAAAATAATTTTAGAAAATGTAATGTCTTTGAAAAAAATACCGCAGCAGAAAAAAAAAAAAAAACTATATAAGTTTGGTATCATAGTAATCGCACCTACCCATAGAATAAAGATATCAGGTCATTTTTCAAATTTTCAGTACATTGACTGGTACCATTGAAAAATACAACTCATCCCGTAAAAAACAAGCCCTCATACAGCGATGTCAATGGATAAACAAAAAAGTTATTATTTTTTTTAAAAGGGGGGAGGAAAAAACAAAAATGGAAAAAATAAAAAAAAGCTTGGTCACTAAGGGGTTAAGTACTTCTAAAGCGTGATAGCTAGAGATGAGCGAGTATACTCGCTAAGGCACTACTCACTCGAGTAATGTGCCTTAGCCGAGTATCTCCCCGCTCGTCTCTAAAGATTCGGGGAGCGGCGGGGGAGAGCGGGGAGGAACGGAGGGGAGGTCTCTCTCTCCCTCTCTCCCCCCCGCCACAACTCACCTGTCAGCTGCGGCGGCCCCCGAATCTTTAGAGACGAGCGGGGAGATACTCGGCTAAGGCACATTACTCGAGTGAGTAGTGCCTTAGCGAGTATACTCGCTCATCTCTAGCGATAGGCCATTGTGTAATCAGGCATCTACTGGTTATTAGTAGGTGAGACAGGTGTGAACGTTAGGAGGAGCAAAATAAACCATCTCAAAATTGATCTAAGGGCCCTATTACAGGGGCCAATAAATCGTTCATGCTCCTGCATTCCTGCGGTCAGTGTAAATGCAGCCCTGCCTGAATGATGAATGAGAATTCATTTGCTTCTCATTTGCCATTCAGTTTCTGCATGCAGAAAACTAGACGATCGGTCATTCCGTGTGAACAGACAGTCCTTCATCTGTGAACAACTGCCTGTTCACTGTGAATGGAGGCGGGCGAGAACACTTCCCAGAAGCTCTGCCTCCATTCACTGAGCCATGGTCATTGCTGTGTAAAAGCACAGAAGGGATTATCGCTGGGTCGCCCGACCGGTTGTCCCGTGTAAAAGGACCCTAAAATTGTTGAAAAAAAAACATACAGTTGTTACATACAAATGCATGGATTATGAAGCTTAACAATTCGCTATATGTTTACCAATGTAGGGCTTCTTCACACGACCGTATTTGCGTGCGTAAAATATAAGCGTGCAATGCGCAGAGAACGGAACCCATTGATGTCAATCACAGCACAGCTTTCATGTTACCACAGCCGGATATGTAATGAGAGCTGCGCTGTGATTGGTTGGTAGGGGCAGTAAGGAGTTTCTCTTCCGCAGGTCTCCAGATCCCCGCAGTGACAGAACCCCGCTGTTCACTGTAGTTATTGTCAAAAACACCGATAAGTACGAGGTATTCTTTAATATTTTGGCCAAAATACATCAGCTCCCGAGTTGTGGGCTTGTGAGCTTATGTATTCTGGCCGAAATATTATTTAATACCTCGTAGCCGTATTTATCATTATTTGCAGTTGGCAGTCTGGCTCTAGATGCCGGGGGGCCCAGAGTGTCGGTGACACTGTGAGGTGCAGGGCAACCCACCAGAGTGAATCGTATGGGGCGTCATTAATAGACTGTAAGCCTGCATGGTGCACTACAAGTATCAGGGGGTCTGACACCCTTCCTAAGCCTTATCTATGTGCGTGTGTAATACTAAGCAGCCCCCCACCAATATGTGGTCGGTCATCAGTATCTTGTACCTCCGTATAGCAATCTGTCTGCATTCTGCTGTATACTCGCCCCTTGTATTAGTATATAGGTAAATATGGCGCTGCCAGTGATTTTTCCCTTTGCAGTGATAGGTTACTTGCACTCAGCCCACAGTGAAGTATGGAGGAGGTTCCATTGAGGTCTGGGGATGCTTTGGAGGTGGTGCAGTTGGTGACTTACTAAAAATGGAAGGACTCCCCAATAGAGGCCCAGCATCCTGGAGCGCCACCCATTGGTTGTTGTTTCACACTTCAGTAAGGTAACGACCCAAAACATCAGAGCATACAGATATCCCTGTCCGTGCAGAACGTATGGTCAGTCAGAGGAACGGCAGCCGGTACTGAGGAACAAGACATGGCCGCAAAAATGTCCCAATTGTACACCTCAAACACCAAGAGGTGCAAGTTATGAACCAGAATCACCTTTGGGAGTCGCTGCAATGGGGGCTGAACTTTAGACAAGCTGACCGGCAGAACGCCCCCTGCTGGGATCACTGCAAAGGTGCACACTGATGCCAACAAAACTTAGAGCAACCCTCCAGTCCCAGACAAACAAAGATGGCCGCACCGGCTTCTCCGACTACCTGCTGCACACTCTGTATTAGTATGCATTAGGCCTTATACACACGGCCGTGACGGGCTCCGCTGAGCCCCCCCCAGAGACCCCATACTTACCTGCGGATCCGCCGCCCGACGTCCCGCATGACACTCCGGCGCGCACGCGCAGTAGAGCGCATATCGCGCCGGCAGTGTCATGTGACGCGACGGCCGTGTCACATGACACACCCACCGCATCATATGGCGCGGCCGGTGGTAGACGGGAAAGCGTTTTCACGCTATCATCCGCTGTGCTACACAGCGGAAGATAGCGTGATGGACGGCTTTCATTGACTAGAGCCTAATAGCTGCGGAGCAATGCGGCGGATTTCCGCCGTGTAATACGTGGTGGAAATCCGTCCGTGGGAATTAGCCTTAAATAGTCTAAGACACCACACCTTGTTTGATTCACCATTGCTGCTCACATGAGTAGTGCCTGCCAGTCAGAGCAGCATGACTAATGATACATACTAGTGCACAGTGTACATCAGGCAGTCAGAGAAGCCGATGCAGCCATCTTTGTTTGTACAGGCCTGGAGGGTCGCTCTAAGAAAAACAAGGCTCACTACACTTTTAAGGGGGCTTTGACACGGGCGAAAAACTTGCACGAAAATACAACCCATTATTTGTAAGACGAAGCGGTCTCAGCAGGTTCTATTTAAGCCTCACACGAAAATAGAACATGCAGGTGTGCGGCCTCCCGCATATTACATGGACGTGCTGTGTAATGCGAGTCGCACCTGAGAATGTCGGGTGTGACTCGCTCTCGCCCGTGTGAAAGCACTCTAAATAATGTGCATGAGGACAAAACACAAATCCATATTCATCACCACCTCCAGGAGCTTCTGGTCTTCATGTCCGCCGAGCGGGATAATTATATTACTGCACATCGATTATTATTCTGTACTGGAGTCAGATCAGATGAAAGCTCTGAATGGGAATGAGCCGTAATCTGAGATCTGCTCTGGATGTGATCGGAGAACAACAGGAAATACTTTTAAAGCTATATGACATTTTAAAAGAAATGAGAAAGCTACATCCAGTCGCCTCCGGAGCTGCATCTAGAGATCTGCCGGTGACTCCTTACCGGCACGTAAGATATTATGGGAGCTCAGGTGGCAATTCTACACAACCTGTTTAAACAGTAACATCCTGCTAATTCTGTGAGTAACATTGTGTCTTTTACTCCATTCACATGTAGAGCTGCATCTACAGAGCATAGTGGAAGTTTATATGATATCCAGTTGCATTTCTGCTGAAGCTGCTCTTAATGTGACTGGAGAGTAAATTACAATCCCTTTCACCCTCTGGTTGGTCCACAGGCCATAATAACAACCCCCTCCGCCACATAGAAGAGAAGGAGAACATTGATTGAGTTTCCCCTGATACTGTATAACCGGATAACCCCACCAGACCTCCCTGCAGCTCCTAACCGGGTCCACCTCGCTGCTCTGTCTGCTCTATAGCTGGATCTGTTATGAGAATTTCCACGTCACCCACGTCTACACCAACCTGGGCTACTTCAGGGCGCACCCCGTGGTGGGACAGAGGTACCTGGGAGGTAATTGCTCATCATGTCAACCTCACATTTTGTGTCTTCATTTCCGTCAATGTGATTCATTGTGGCAGATTTATGAAAACTAGAGCATAGGGGAAAAGTGGTTTCCTGTAGGAACCAATCAGATTCCAGCTCTGAGGCCTCTGGAGAAATAACGCTGCAGCCGGATTAGTTGAAATGGGCATCTGCTTTGATAAATCTCAGCATATTGCATCCACTTGTATAACATCCTGCATTCAAAACATGTTAGCGGGAACTTATCATCACCTCTGAGCCACATAAATTATGTTATAGGGCTCACAGGGGAGGTTACGGCGAGTCCGGGGAGCATTATTTCACCTCGCGCCCTGCTCCAGCACTGTTTGCCAATGAAGTTGGCACGCACATCTCCTATTCATCTCTATGGGAAATAAGCGTGCAGAAGGAGTTAAGCTGCAGGTGTGCACCAATGCTGTGGGGATACATCACTGGAAGGGGGCACCAGGACCACAGCAGGTTTTGGTTGCAAAGTCATAGACCGGTGAATGAGGCTTCGGGTGTTCGTGAAGTTTGACCACACAGATTTCTTGTATATATGGGAGTCGACATCCATCAAAATCCAGCAATGGCTTCCTACTGGTGCAGGTAGATGTGAAGCGGGATCCCAGCCTCATCTGTGATGTCATCATCAGGGTTACTTTTTTTTATTTCCCCTTTTAAACCCGGTAGTAGGAAGTAGATTTCCGTCCAGTATGTCTTCCCTCTGTAGTATTTGATAAGAGTGATGACAAATGCGGACAGGGGCTTGCAGTGACAGCGCTGTCATGCAAACACCCAACTGTATCTGGCGCTCGCTATCGGAGCGCTGTGTTTGGCACATTGACCTGCCCATTAGAAGTGGGGGAGGCATAATTCTGGGCATTTATTACCCTGCAGGCAAGTTTGGTGTAACCCTTTGGAACCTAGTTGTGAGCAGAGAGAATGAGGCCTCAGAGCTGGGCTATGTGTGAGGTTGATGCAGACATTCTGTGGATGACAATTTAATGGAAGCTATCAGCAAGCTGCTGTTGATGGATCTATTAGTCTTATTACGAGTTTCTAGTTAGTTCTCTCCTTGTATAACACTGTACTATGAGGCAGATTGACTCATTAACCAATAACTAATAGGTAGTACAGTGATAATTACTATACAAAATAAAGTCAGAATGAGATCTGTCAACAGCAGCTAGTCTGTTTTTGATGGTTTCCAGGTAGAAGTAGATTTTTTTCCTTGCTAGTTGAAACAAACTGAAAAATTAATGAAAGCGCTTGAAAATGAATATTACCGTAACCTACTTGCTGATGATTTCCACACAAAGTAAAATGAAACTAAAAATAAATGAAAACAGCAAGAATGTAATAGTGTACATAACAGGATGTTACATGTAAGGGCACATGTGATTATGGCGGCAGTAACCACAGATTCCGGAGGCGACAACAGAACGTTGACCTTCAGCAACTAAATGTGCAAAAGTCATTCCTAAGCTAAACATGTGCTGGTGACCATACTTGTATCACTTGGATTCACGAAGCTAAGATATGCAGGAGCTATTCCTCTTGCCGCCCATATACACATCAACACCCATCCTTGTCTGTATGTGGTCTCAGGGGGCAAGTGGAATAAGCTTCTGCCAGACACCACAGATCCTTCCTTCCACCAGCATCTGCCATGGAAAGTTGGTTGGGACATCGCCATACATATTACATGGTCGTCTGGTCCCACCAAACCCAGTGGCTTTGGTTGGTGTTCCTCTAAAGTGTATGGCCTATTTATACTTCTATGTGTCTATGAGTGTGATAGCACTGCCAGTGTCTCCTCAACGTCACTTGGCACTCACAGCTGCTTAGGTTTATGGCAGAAGGATCTAGAGGTGGCCGTCCTTAATTCAGATTCAACTTCATTAAATTATAGAACTTGTCAAGTTATCAATTTAATGCAATTTCACACTGTCTAGTAAATAAATGTGTCAGCATATACTATATAAACATGCTAGACTGTGTTAGTAATATTAATATGACTCCATGTTCTATCCTAGCCATTTTTGTGTCAGGTAGCCATCCTGTATGCCTCTTTTCATTATATTCATTTGTCCTCTTTTGCTTGAGGATTTATAGATATTAAATAGTTACTCAAAAAGCCTTCAGTGAATAACCAAGACCAGAGCTGCAGGAGATAGCGATGTAGCATTTAGACTGGCTGGTGGGTCGAGATGACATGCTCTTCGCTGTTCACACGTTCCAAAATCTCTAAACATTTTATTGTTTATTATTACTGTACTTTTGTGTTCTGAAAAGCTAATCAGGTATGATTCTCCTGCGCTTTGTTTGGCATTTTAGATGTTAAATTCCTTATCTTACATATTCATATTGTGTTTATGTTTTATTTGGCCAATGGTAATCAATGAATTATAATACATTTGAATTATTGTAATCGAAGCGTGTGCCTCTATAAAAACTGCTACCTGTCAATCAATAAGCAGATAACTTTAGATCACACCCAATAGTGTGTGGTTTGACAAGTTATTTCTGAGCTCGTATATACTTCTAACCAATTTGGACCCCAGAAGCATATCGTACAGTAAATACACTGTAGCTGATGTGTGGTCTTCAGGTTTGTACAATACCTCTGCCGTACATCTCAGGTTTAGGGCTTGTTCAGAACGTGCTTCTATAAGGAACCAATAGGTTTCCTAAAAAAGCATTCACATGGATGATTGTTAGGCGCACGAAACTACACGCACCTATGGGCGCATTCAGACGACCGTATATTGGACGCCGGCCAATGATCACAGGTGCGCGTTGCGCACTATCCAGCTCCTAATGGAAATGAGGAGCCCCCCTCTCTGCCTCCTCTCCGCCCCTCTGCACTATTTGCAATGAGAGAGGGTGGGACAGGGGCGGGGCTAAGTTCCGTGAATTAGCTCCACCCCAGCCCTGCCTTTCCTTATTGAAAATAGTGCAGGGGGGTGGAGAGGAGGCAGAGAGGGGGCGGGAGCTCAGAGCACTGCTCCCGGCTCTTCCAGCCTCCACCCCCTGCAGAGAGAGACGCCGTATATCTGCCAGCGGCCGATATACGGTTGTCTGAATGCGCCCTAAGGGTGACTACCCACTACAGTTTTTTTTCACTGCGAAATTCGCAGAGTTTTTTTTCTGCAGGGTTCTATGGGACTTGTAATGTTAAAATCGCGATCGCGCAAAATCGCATGTGAGTGCTATGCACGCATCTAAGGGTCCAGGACTAGAGATGAGCGAACGTACTCGTCCGAGCTTGATATTCGTGCGAATATTAGGGTGTTCGGGATGCTCGTTACTCTTAACGAGCACCACGCGGTGTTCCGGTTACTTTCAGTTTCCTCTCTGAGACGTTAGCGCGCTTTTCTGGCCAATTGAAAGACAGGGAAGGCATTACAACTTCCCCCTGTGACGTTCAAGCCCTATACCACCCCCCTGCTGTGAGTGGCTGGGGCGATCAGATGTCACCCGAGTATAAAAATCGGCCCCTCCCGCGGCTCGCCACACATGCCTTGTGACTTAGCTGAGGGAAAGTGCTGCTGCTGGTGCTGCTGTAGGGAGAGCGTTAGGAGTCAGTGTAGGCTTCAAGAACCCCAACGGTCCTTCTCAGGGCCACATCTACTAGTGTGCAGTACTGTGTTAGCACAGTATATTTTTTTTTTTTTGTCCAAAATTGGATCTGCAGAGCATTGCGCCCTGCAATAGGGACAGAAGTGGGGGTTAGGCAGGGAGAGTGTTAGGAGTTAGTGTAGGCTTCAAGAACCCCAACGGTCCTTTCTAGGGCCACTTCTATCCATGTGCAGTACTGTCCAGGCTGCTGTTAGCAGTGTTGCATATTTTTTTTTTTTTCTCAAAACCGGCTGTGCAGACCATTGCACCCGGCATTAATACTACAGGGATAGAATTGTGTAGGCAGGGCCAGAAGACATACATTATTCATTGAATACACGCAGTGGGGTCTTCCCTTTGCTAAAAAGGAAAAAAATTATATTTGGCCTGCCTATGTCAGTCCTAAGTTCTCCGTGTACGTGTGTGCTGCGTGTACAACGTACAAAAATCAGACGCAACCAGCTACGCTTTACTGCAGCCTAGCGCCATTGTCTTTCCTGACTGGCAAATACCTGCTCTGCTAGAGTTAATAACTCTGCTACACTATAGTTGTGTGAAACTTTTTGAGGGCCACACCACAGATATTAAACTTCTTGTTCATTGAATATACGCAGTGGGGTCTTCCCTAAGCTAAAAAGGAAAAAAATTATATTTTGCCTGCCTGTGTCAGTCCTAAGGTCTCCGTGTACGTGTGTGCTGCGTGTACAACGTACAAAAATCAGACGCAACCAGCTACGGTTTACTGCAGGCTTGCGCCATTGTCTTTCCTGACTGGCAAATACCTGCTCTGCTAGAGTTAATAACTCTACTACACTATAGTTGTGTGACACTTTTTGAGGGCCACACCACAGATATTAAACTTCTTGTTCATTGAATATACGCAGTGGGGTCTTCCCTTTGCAAAAAAGCGAAAACATTATATTTGGCCTGCAGGCTTGCGCCAATTTATTTCCTGCCTGGTAATACAGCATGCTGAGGGGTAGGGGTAAGCCTAGAGGACGTGAACGTGGATGTGGCCGAGGACGCGGAGGGCCAAGTGAGGGTGTGGGCACAGGCCGAGCTCCTGATCCAGGTGTGTTGCAGCCGACTGCTGCGCGATTAGGAGAGAGGCACGTTTCTGGCGTCCCCACATTCATCGCCCAATTAATGGGTCCATGCGGGAGACCTTTATTAGAAAATGAGCAGTGTGGGCAGGTCCTGTCCTGGATGGCAGAAAGTGCTTCGAGCAAGCTATCATCCACCCACAGTTCTGCGCCGTCCAGTGCTGCAAATCCGAATCCTCTGTCTGCTGCTCCTCCTTCCTCCCAGCCTCCTCACTCCACTACAATGACACCTGCTCAGGAGTGGGAACACTCCCAGGAACTGTTCTCGGGCCCCTGCTTAGATTGGGCAGCAGTGGTTCCTCTCCCACCAGAGGAGTTTATCGTCACTGATGCCCAACCATTCGAAAGTTCCCGGGGTCCGGGGGAAGAGGCTGGGGACTTCCGCCAACTGTCTCAAGAACTTTCTGTGGGTGAGGAGGACAATGACGATGAGACACAGTTGTCTTGCAGTGAGGTAGTAGTAAGGGCAGTAAGTCCAAGGGAGCAGCGCACAGAGGATTCGGAGGAAGAGCAGCAGGACGATGAGGTGACTGACCCCACCTGGTGTGCAACGCCTACTCAGGACAGGTCTTCAGAGGGGGAGGCAAGGGCATCAGCAGGGCAGGTTGCAAGAGGCAGTGCGGTGGCCAGGGGTAGAGGCAGGGCCAGACCGAATAATCCACCAAGTGTTTCCCAAAGCACACCCTCGCGCCATGCCACCCTGCAGAGGCCGAGGTGCTCTAAGGTCTGGCAGTTTTTCACAGAGACGCCTGACGACCGACGAACAGTGGTGTGCAACCTTTGTCGCGCCAAGATCAGCCGGGGAGCCACCACCAACAGCCTCACCACCACCAGCATGCGCAGACATATGATGGCCAAGCACCCCACAAGGTGGGACGAAGGCCGTTCACCGCCTCCGGTTTGCACCGCTGCCTCTCCCCCTGTGCCCCAACCTGCCACTGAGATCCAACCTCCCTCTCAGGACACAGGCACAACCGTCTCATGGCCTGCACCCACAGCCTCACCTCCGCTGTCCTCGGCCCCATCCACCAATGTCTCGCACCGCACAGTCCAGCCGTCGCTAGCGCAAGTGTTGGAGCGCAAGCGCAAGTACGCCACCACGCACCCGCACGCTCAATCGTTAACCGTCCACATAGCCAAATTTATCAGCCTTGAGATGCTGCCGTATAGGGTTGTGGAAACGGAGTCCTTCAAAGCTATGATGGCGGCGGCGGCCCCGCGCTACTCTGTTCCCAGTCGCCACTACTTTTCCCGATGTGCCGTCCCAGCCCTGCACGACCACGTCTCCCGCAACATTGTACACGCCCTCACCAATGCGGTTAGTGGCAAGGTCCACTTAACTACGGACACGTGGACAAGCACAGGCGGGCAGGGCCACTACATCTCCCTGACGGCACATTGGGTGAATTTAGTGGAGGCTGGGACAGAGTCAGAGCCTGGGACCGCTCACGTCCTACCCACCCCCAGAATTGCGGGCCCCAGCTCGGTGGTGGTATCTGCGGCGGTGTATGCTTCTTCCACTAAAGCACCCTCCTCCTCCTCCTCCTCAACCTCTGTCTCGCAATCTAGATGTGTCAGCAGCAGCAGGACGTCGCCAGCAGTCGGTGTCGCGCGGCGTGGCAGCACAGCGGTGGGCAAGCGTCAGCAGGCCGTGCTGAAACTACTCAGCTTAGGAGATAGGAGGCACACGGCCCACGAACTGCTGCAGGGTCTGACAGAGCAGACCGACCTTTGGCTTGCGCCGCTGAGCCTCCAACCGGGCATGGTCGTGTGTGACAACGGCCGTAACCTGGTGGCGGCTCTGCAGCTCGGCAGCCTCACGCACGTGCCATGCCTGGCCCACGTCTTTAATTTGGTGGTTCAGCGCTTTCTGAAAAGCTACCCACGCTTGTCAGACCTGCTCGTAAAGGTGCGCCGGCTCTGCGCATATTTCCGCAAGTCCCACACGGACGCTGCCACCCTGCGCACCCTGCAACATCGCTTTAATCTGCCAGTGCACCGACTGCTGTGCGACGTGCCCACACGGTGGAACTCTACGCTCCACATGTTGGCTAGGCTCTATGAGCAGCGTAGAGCTATAGTGGAATACCAACTCCAACATGGGCGGCGCAGTGGGAGTCAGCCTCCTCAATTCTTTTCAGAAGAGTGGGCCTGGTTGGCAGCCATCTGCCAGGTCCTTCGAAACTTTGATCAGTCTACCCAGGTGGTGAGCGGCGATGCTGCAATCATTAGCGTCACCATTCCTCTGCTATGCATCTTGAGAAGTTCCCTGCAAACCATAAAGGCAGCCGCTTTGCGCTCGGAAACAGAGCCGGGGGAAGACAGTATGTCGCTGGATAGTCAGAGCACCCTCCTGTCTATATCTCAGCGCGTTCAGGAGGAGGAGGAGGAGGATGAGGAGGATGAGGAGGAGGGGGAAGAGACAGCTTGGCCCACTGCTGACGGTACCCATGCTGCTTGCCTGTCATCATTTCAGCGTGTATGGCCTGAGGAGGAGGAGGAGGATCCTGAAAGTGATCTTCCTAGTGCGGACAGCCATGTGTTGCGTACAGGTACCCTGGCACACATGGCTGACTTCATGTTAGGATGCCTTTCTCGTGACCCTCGCATTCAACGCATTCTGGCCACTACGGATTACTGGGTGTACACACTGCTCGACCCACGCTATAAGGAGAACCTTCCCAGTCTCATTCCCGAAGAGGAAAGGGGTTCGAGAGTGTTGCTATACCACAGGACCCTGGCGGACAATCTGATGGTAAAATTCCCATCCGACAGCGCTAGTGGCAGAAGGCGCAGTTCCGAGGGCCATGTAGCAGGGGAGTTGCGTAGATCGAGCAGCATGTACAGCCCAGACAGTGCAACAGTCTTTAAGGGCCTGGCCAGCTTTATGGCTCCCCAGCAAGACTGTGTCACCGCTCCCCAGTTAAGGCTGAGTCGGCGGGAGCACTGTAAAAGGATGGTGAGGGAGTACGTAGCCGATCGCACGACCATCCTCGGTGACGCCTCTGCCCCCTACAACTACTGGGTGTCAAAGCTGGACACGTGGCCTGAACTAGCGCTGTATGCCCTGGAGGTGCTTGCTTGTCCTGCGGCTAGCGTCTTGTTGGAGAGGGTGTTTAGTGTGGCTGGGGGAATCATCACAGATAAGCGTACCCGCCTGTCAACCGACAGTGCCGACAGGCTAACACTCATCAAGATGAACAAAGCCTGGATTTCCCCAGACTTCTCTTCTCCACCAGCGGACAGCAGCGATACGTAAGCAATACGTAGGCTGCACCCGCGGATGGAAGCTACGTTCTCTCTCACCATCCAAAACGGGGACATTTCTGCTTCATCAATCTGTGTCTAATATTCCTCCTCCTCCTCCTGCTCCTCCTCCTGAAACCTCATGTAATCACGCTGAACGGGCAATTTTTCTTAGGGCCACAAGGCTCACTCATAATTTTTCTAAACAATTTTTAGATGTTTCAATGCTCTGAAAAGCGTTGAAACTTTAACTTGAACCAATTTTTCGTTAAACTGGGCTGCCTCCAGGCCTAGTTACCACTTAAGCCACATTAACCAAAGCGATTAATGGGTTTCACCTGCCCTCTTGGTTGGCCATGGCCAATTTTTTTCAGGTACATTAGTACTGTTGATACAGCAATTTTTGTGGGCCCTCGCCTACAGTGTAATCAAATAAATTTTTAGCCCACCTGCATTAAGCACGACATTACTACCTCAGCTCTGTTGGGCAATGCAATGGGATATTTCTATGTACCGCCGGTGGCTTCCTGGCACCCACCCATGCTGTAGGTGCACACGGAGTTTTTACTACATCTGTACACTTGAAAAGAACCCCAGTCTGACTGGGGCATGCAGTGTGGGCCGAAGCCCACCTGCATTAAGCACGACATTACTACCTCAGCTGTGTTGGGCAATGCAATGGGATATTTCTATGTACCGCCGGTGGGTTCCAGGGAGCCACCCATGCTGTAGGTGCACACGGAGTTTTTACTACATCTGTACACTTGAAAAGAACCCCAGTCAGACTGGGGCATGCAGTGTGGGCCGAAGCCCACCTGCATTAAGCACGACATTACTACCTCAGCTGTGTTGGGCAATGCAATGGGATATTTCTATGTACCGCCGGTGGCTTCCTGGCACCCACCCATGCTGTGGGTCCACAGGGAATTATAAATGCATCTGTGTCCACTTGTAAAGAACCCCAGTCTGACTGGGGCATGCAGAGACACCTTGACAGAATGAATAGTGTGTGACACATAGGTTCCCCATTGCTATGCCCACGTGTGCAGCTCCTGATGGCGGTGGCACAGGATTCTATTTCTCATTGCTTCTGTACAGCATTGTGGGCTATCGCCCCGCCCCTTTTAAAGAGGGTCGCTGCCTAGCTGTGCCAACCTCTGCAGTGTGTGCCTGCGGTTCCTCCTCATGGCAGACGCACTTCTAAATAGACATGAGGGTGGTGAGGCATTAGGGCAGCTGAAGGCTGCGCAGGGACACTTTGGTGTACGCTATGGGGGGGAGGGGGGGCGGTTGGACAGCATGTAACCCAGGAGAAGTGTCAGTGGAGTGTCATGCAGGCAGTGATTGTGCTTTGTTGGAGGTAGTGTGGTGCTTAGCTAAGGTATGCCATGCTAATGAGGGCTTTTCAGAAGTAAAAGTTTTTGGGAGGGGGGGGCCCACTCTTGCCGCTATTGTGGCTTAATAGTGGGACCTGTGAACCTGAGATGCAGCCCAACATGTAGCCCCCCGCCTGCCCTATCCGTTGCTGTGTCGTTCCCATCACTTTCTTGAATTGCCCAGATTTTCACACAAGGAAACCTTAGCGAGCATCGGCGATATACAAAAATGCTCGGGTCGCCCATTGACTTCAATGGGGTTCGTTACTCGAAACAAACCCTCGAGCATTGCGATAATTTCGTCCCGAGTAACGAGCACCCGAACATTTTGGTGCTCGCTCATCTCTATCCAGGACTTTTCATTGACACCTATTAGGAGCTGGATAGTGCGCAATGCGCACCTGTGATCATGTGAATGGGAAAAATATGCACAAATGGATTATGCGTCTTCTACGCCGTTCGCATAATTTGTGCGTAAAAACTATGCTCATCTGAATGAGGCCTTTGAAAGAAGTTAAGGAAGAACACGTCTGCACAGGGATCAATCAGGGTCCTGCTCTGAACTGGAAATAGCTTTAAGCTAAGGAGGGTGAAGTTTCACAGTTGTGAATTCATTTTCTTTTAACATGTAGATGAAATGGTAACATCACATTTTACATCTTTTAACCCTTGAGCAACCTTTTTTTTTATAAAGCATTGTCCTGGGTTATAGCCTACATTAATCCATGTATATCTATATGCATAATGTTGCAGAATTCAAACTAAAATCTTATAGCATTTTTTGCTAACTCAATGTCTGCATAGGTGATAGTTTGGTGAGTTGCATTCTTTGCAAATATTGATTTTAACCCTTTCCAATCCATTGTCTGACGTCTTCCAACATTCTGATTGAAGCCTGTGCAGCTCCGATGTCGGAAGTTGTGCAGCAGGGTATTCTTACTATATATTACCAGCCGTTTTGTTGTCGGGGCCTCTCTGGCATGTCACATACTGCAGTACTGACTCTAGCCAGCAGATGGCACCATTGTATAATGGCAGAAAGAGAATAACCCCTAGGAAACCTTGAATCCAAAATTGGATTGCAAAGGGTTAAAGGGAAATTTCAGCTCTCAGAGAAACAGAAGAGTCTGGGAGTAAAAAGACAAGATAACCATTGACATCCTCAAAGCAGTATAGCATGTTGCATGGATATGTTCAATATAATTGACATCACCAGAAGTCAGGTGATGGCTACAGCCAATCAGACACTGCAGCGTCCTGTTCCCAAACTCCTTGCATCATGGTGCTCAAGATGTGACTACCGATGCTAGGCCAACAAGAGGGGACGCTGTAGCCCCTAATTGGCTGTAGCTGTCACCCGACCTCTAGTGATTTCAGCTGGCACAACAAGTCCCTTCACCACAGTGGGGCTGCAGCACTGGATCCTGGTGCAGCGGAGGAATAGGTATTACTCAGCTTGCTACTACAGGCAGGCCTATTAAAGAGATTACCTGGACAATCCCTTTACAGGGGTTATCTAGGATCTATATATTTTTAAGTAATATACCCAATATGCTATAGTATAGTAACACTGCAAACGCCCTACTCTCCCCCCTACTTCCGCGAGGTTCTAGTTCACAATGCTCTGTCCCAACTGTTCTGCACTTCCGGCTGCTATGTGAAGTTGTCCCAATACTAAGTCATATGATCGCTGCAGCTAATCATCAACTGAGATGAACCCGTGATTGGAAGGAGCGGTCACATGGTTTGACTGAACTTTCAGATTCTGTACCAAATTTGACTTCAGCCATAAGGTTCTTGTTAACGTTGTGTTTCAGTAGTATCATGTGAGCGGAGTTCTTCAAAGCTACAATTAATGACGAGCTCCTAGGTCCCCGATGAGTCCGGCTCGGCTCTGTGGCTTAGACATCTTGGCAAGTGAAAACTAACAAACTAGCAAAAGGAATTGATGTTGATGATGCGATGTTCAGAATTTGCAGAGAACAGTTAGGAGACGAAGGATTTGTGTTTATGCCACAACGTTAAGTAAATAAAGCAGAAAGTTACACTTGTAACTGTAAGTATCTTGGTTTTCCTTTTTTAATGTTTTCACCTATAACCCCTCCACAGTCCTTTACCTATTACCTCACTGTACCCCTGACTGACCCCACCGCAGTCCTTCAGCTATTACCTCACTGTACCCCAGACTGACCCCCCCCCCACAGTCCTTTGCCTATTACCTCACTGTACCCCCGACTCTGACCCCACCGCAGTCCTTCAGCTATTACCTCACTGTACCCCTGACTCTGACCTCACCGCAGTCCTTTACCTATTACCTCACTGTACCCCTGACTCTGACCCCACCTCAGTCCTTTACCTATTACCTCACTGTACCCCTGACTCTGACCCCACTGCAGTCCTTCAGCTATTACCTCACTGTACCCCTGACTCTGAACCCCCCCACTGTAGTCCTTCATCTATTACCTCACTGTACCCCTGACTCTGACCCCACTGTAGTCCTTCACCTATTACCTCACTGTACCCCTGACTCTGACCCCCCCCCCCCACTGCAGTCCTTCATCTATTACCTCACTGTACCCCTGACTCTGACCCCACTGCAGTCCTTCACCTATTACCTCACTGTACCCCTGACTCTGAACCCCCCCCCACCGCAGTCCTTCACCTATTACCTCACTGTACCCCTGACTCTGACCCCACCGCAGTCCTTCACCTATTACCTCACTGTACCCCTGACTCTGACACCCCCACTGCAGTCCTTTACCTATTACCTCACTGTACCCCTGACTCTCACCCCACCTCAGTCCTTTACCTATTACCTCACTGTACCCCTGACTCTGACCCCCCCACAGTCCTTCAGCTATTACCTTACTGTACCCCTGACTCTGACCCCACTGCAGTCCTTCTATTACCTCACTGTAGCCCTCCTATTACTTTGCTGCCCCCCCTCACCTATAACCCCACTACAGTTCTTCATCTCTGACCACATTATGTCTCCTCCTCCATGACCTCGCTGCACTCCTTTACTTCTGACCTCACAATGCCCTCTCACCTATGATTTCACAACTGCACTCTCTGACCTCACTGCACCCCCTTACCTCTAACCACATTATGCCCCCCCCCCCCCTATGACCTCACTGCACCCCTATGCTTATTACCTATGATATGGAAAGAAACCCGACCAAACCAGTAATCCGGCATCCAATAATCCAGTGTCACTGTGAAAGATCTAAGAAAATGTATTTACAAATAAGTCGACAGTATTTTAAAGAGAGAAATAAGAAATAAAAGAATAAGCATGCAGGACCACAATGTCATGTCCGTATGGCACACGAGCACACTTATCTGTATATGTAGCAATTTACCCAGCCTAGAGGACCACCAAACTCCAGCCTTTGCTCTAGGGAACTGAATAAGCAGCATTGAGCAAAGGGAGGGGTGAGAATATAAAGTTACTTCACACCTGAGGACTGGCAAAGCAATTAGAGAACCACACCTCCAACCTTCTCCCAGGCATGACTAATCCAGCATGCATCCATGCAGCAAGGAGACAGCATCCAGCAGTCTCTGCACATGGTGCATTAACCCTTGTCCTGCATAACAAGGCGACAGGACTTGGCCTGCGTCGAGGCCACCAGGCCACGAAGCTGTCGCAAACCGACAAGCCGCGACACACATAGATTCTTGTCAAGAGCAAGCAAGGTTATTTGTCCTTTACCTCACAGTAGGGGCATATAAGGCTAACTGCCAACAAGAACTACTTTACATACTGATTAGCCCATTACTGACCCATCACTGATCAGTTAATATAATTAACACATTCTTAGGCCGCTTTTACACAACCAAGAAAATCTCACACAAATATGAACCCCATTCTTTTGAATGTGGTCAATATACATGAGCAATTTTTTTCAAACATCGCATTGCGGTACGGTAAAAAAAAAATTGCAACATTTCCCATGTTTGGGCATTCCCTTGGAACACCTCACCTATTCTTTTCAATGAGGCAAGCAAAAACATTGCACACTGTGCGAGGTGTATGCGAGTGTGATGTGAGGTTACCCCCTGAAAAAACTACCGCTTGTCCATGGTAACCCACTGCATACAGTTCCCTATGGATGGTACTGTGCTAATGGATGATCCAATGGCCTGTGAGACCCCTGAGTAAGGGCAGATGATGTACATGATACCTTCACAAGTCTATAAGAATAACACAGGGTATCCATATAACAGTAAGGCCAGTATTTGGTAGACATGCCAAACAAATCAGTATTGCGTGTCACTCCACCATATATTAAATGACAGCACACAAGAGTGGAGTGACGACTACATATGCAGCCATGTTGTTACAAGGTTTTCAGGAGTCTGTAGAGAGGTTCATTATGTTTTTAGAGCACTTTTTGCTATTTGTCCATTTATACATACATACCTTTTTAAACAAATTGCATGTAGCCTCTCTTTTCTCTGCTTTACATTCTACCTGATTATTGTGATCCCACCTATGACTGACCTTGATGTGTAAGCTTATAATGTATTGTGTTTTGTATAATAAAATATATATAGTATGTAGTCCTCACTCCATTCTTTAGTGCTATGATATGATACCTTCACAGCTCCTACAAGGCTTCGTTGTCTGCGTTCTGTCAGTTTACGAGGTCTCCCTGAACGTGGCGGCACCGTACACACAGCGGATGGTCCTATCTTTAAAAAACATGACCAACAGTGCAGTTTGGAAGGTCCAAAAGTGCTGCGTTGACCCGTACTGATTAGTTGGTGACATCCCCCCACCAGACCCCGTTGTCAGCTCTACATTTGGTGACATCCCCCCAACAGACCCCGTTGTCAGCTCTACAGCTGGTGACATCCCCTCACCAGACCCCGTTGTCAGCTCTACACCTGGGGACATCCTATTTGTTCTCAAACCTTAGTAACTATATTCTTCAAAATAACAATAATAATCTTTATTTGTATAGCGCCAACTTATTCGGCAGCGCTTTCAAGCATGGGGGAACACAGACAATACAACAGATTACATGTGATATACAATCAGTTTGAAACAAAGTGGGTGGGGTGATACAGGAGATACAAGGGGTACAAGCGGGGGGGGGGGTGTTATACAGGAGATACAAGGGGGGTGATATACGAGGTACAAGCGGGGGAGGTGATACAGGAGGTACAAGCGGGGGTGATACAGGAGGTACAAGCGGGGGGGGGGTTATACAGGAGATACAAGAGGGGGTGATATAGGAGGTACAAGCGGAGGGGTGATACAGGAGGTACAAGCAGGGGAGGTGATACAGGAGGTACAATGGAGGGGGGATGAGGCATGGGGGAACACAGGCAGTATTGGAGTTACGTATGGAAATCAGTTATTAGGAAGCAAACTGGATGAGGGCAGTAAGGAGGGGCAGGGGTAGAGGTCGTATGTGATAGGCAGGGTGTAAGGTGTGGGGAGCCATCGGGAGGGGCAGGGGGACTAGGTCAGGAGATTTGGTATGCCTCCCTGAAGAGGTGCGTTTTTAGGGCGCTTCTAAAATTTTGTGCATCGGGAATTGTCCGGATGCCTTGGGGTAGAGCATTCTAGAGGATGGGTGCTGCTCTGGTGAAGTCCTGGAGGTGAGCGTGTGAGGTTCATATTAGAGGGGTGTTTAGTCTGAGTGTTAGCCGATCGGAGTGTGCGGGCTGGGCGGTGTACGGACAGGAGGGAGGCGATGTATGCTGGCGCAGAGCCATGGAGAGCTTTGTGGGTGAGGAGTATAAATTTCGTTCTGCGGTGGATGGGCAGCCAATGCAGTGACTGGCATAGTGCAGAGGCGTCTGAGTAATGGCTGGATAGAAAAATGAGCCTAAGTAAATGTATAAACATTACATGAGAAACCTGTGTAAACTGATCATTGTCCATCACTTCTGGCACTAGCTAGACTCTCCGAGAACCTTCCATATACACACAGCACACATCCATTCACATCCAACAGTAGTTGTATAAAGTCCATTTATACATTTGTACCCTTTGAAATGGATACAGCATTTAACAAATGTTTCCGAGGAGTTTTTCAAAGTTTTTGACAAGTGAGACATAAATGAGAATAAGTAGTTGCAACTAACGTTAACCCAGGTCCGAGTAATGCTGCAGTATTAGGTCAATCATCCTTCCTTTGGAGACATGTGCCACACCATGAGACATAGCATTCAGGTACTGGAATAAAAACCTGGAAGTGCCAGTACTTCCATCAGCACGTCTTCATATGGGGTCCCGAGTACGCCTATGGGGGGCGCCGCTTGTCCGCCCACATCTATGCTCAACTGCCAAGTCAGACGACTGAAGATTAGAGAGGACCTCCAATATAATGGTCACCCTGCACAACAAGAAGCAGACAAGATGTCTGTCCCAATGGTGTGAACATGGTGGTCCTTGCTACTCCGACTGAGACATATACCTTGGTGATCGGTTAGCAATTACAGCTATTCACTTTAGGCAACAAAGTGACATCTAATAAATCTAAAGCTGATACTTATATAGGTCCCCAGATGTTACCAGAGTATCCGGGATATGTAAGATGCACTACACGCGCAGCACAAATGTAGAGATATTCACCTCTGAGGGTGCTTGTACATGGGATGATTGTTGGGCACCAACAGTCGTACCAGTGATGATCGTTCTTGTGCTTTCACATAGGAGTGATAAACAGTTAGTGAATGCAGTCGGCTCAGGCCAGGGATCGTTCCAGTTTACTTGCCTCTATTCACAGTAAACAGGCAGTGTTTCGTAGATGAATGACTGCCTGTTCACGTGGGCCGATCATCGTTTAGTTGTTATGCGTGCAGAAACTTAATGACAAATGATAAGCAAATGAGTTAGCGGTCGTCATTCAGTCGCTGCACACATTCACACTGAACAATAATTGTTCAGATTCCCGCGATCCATCAAGAAGCTGAACGATGTTGGCCGTGTAAAAGGGAACAAAGGAATCAATTCTAAAGAGGAAAATCCTCTGCGGTTAAGGAGGAGCAGAAGGAGACGCCACATCAGAGCCCACCGCCCCTGCCTATACAGTAGTATAGGGCTCTCGTGCTATGTCGAGAAGCAGAACATGCTGTGATCCATATCGCACGTGTATCTACATGCAGTGTCTAAACGCTCATATGCATGGATCGATGAAAGTCCATTGACTTTCATTGACTCCACTCACCGTGTACTATGCGGCTGTGCATCGCATGCGTAATATGGGGTGAAAAATGCCTGTGGACATGAGCCCCTTGGGTGACTAAGTATTTCTGAGTTCAAAGACTAGCAAAAAACTGTGAAGAACTGAAAACACTTTTGCCCCTTCTGAGTTTCTGGGATGCTTTGAGAGATTCTAACCCAAATGTCAGAGTTTCCTCTACTGGAGAACAGTAATTTTGTTTGAGGCAATTTAGTCCTCAAAATCTCCCAAATTCAGACTGTTTGTTGCCATGACAGACCAGGAGGCCGCTGACTGGGTGAAATCCCTACATTCCTCTGCTGTGACTGGTGAGTTAGTAGGATGTTTTCTTTATCACTGCTGTACATCTTCGCCTCTGACCTCGCTGTACATCTTCATCTCCGACCTCACTCCATGCCTTCATTTTTGACCCCCTGTGACATTTGTCTTGTTCTCTGACATATGACACGTTGAGATGTTTTCTCTTTCTCCCTTGTTGTATGTTTTATAATTATGGTATTTTTTTTTTTAACCCCTTAATGACATGGCCTATTTTGAGCTTAAGGACCAAGCCTTATTTTTCAAATCTGACATCTGTCACTTTCTGTGCTAATAACTTTTGAATGCTTTTACTTATCAAGGTGATTCTGAGATTGTTTTTTCGTGACATATTGTACTTTATGTTAGTGTAAAAATTTCATCAATAAATTTTGTCCTTATTAGGAAAAAAAATCCAAATTTAATGAATATTTGGAAAAATTCACAATTTTCAAACTTTGAATTGTTTTCTTTGTAAGATAGAAAGTCAAACACCACAACATAGTTATTAATTAACATTTCCCATAGGCCTACTTTACACAGCAATCATTTTTTAAGTGTTATTTTACTTTTTGCAGACTCCACAAAGTATATAAATTTAGCAGTAATTTTTCACATTTACTAGCAAATTTCAAAATCTAAATTTTTTAAGGACCAATGCAGTTCAGACATAGTTTTGCCGAGCCTGTATATCAGAATCCCCCATGAATTGCCCCATTTTAAAATCAGCACCCTTCAAAGTATTCAAAATGGCATTTAGAAAGTTTATTAACCCTTTAGATGTTTTACAGGAATTAAAGGACAGTGCATCAAAAATTAGAACAGTTCCTTTTTTCTACTGATTTTCAATATAAAACCTTTTTTTTATATAAAACAGTAGGAGTTAGCAAAGAAACAAAACTTGGAATGTATTACCCATATTCCGCAGTTTTTAGAAATGCCCCATATGTGGACGTAGCCTGTTGTATGGGCACATGGCAGGAAAGGAGCGCTTCTTGGCTTTTTGAATGCAGATTTGGCAGGAATAATTTTCAGACCCCATGTAGTGTTTACAGTGCCCCGGAGGTAGCAGTACATTTGAAACCCTCAATAACTGACCCCATTTTGGAAACTACACCCCTCAGGGAATTTATTAAGGGGTGTAGTGAGCGGTTTGAACCCACAGATGTTTGAGGAATTTTTTTTAACAGTTTGAGTTCAATACGAAAAAATCCAATTTTTTACATAATGTTTAGCTTTAGGCCCAGATTTTCATTTTTCACCAGTGGCAGAAGGAAAAACGTACCCCATGATGCGTTACCCAGTTGCTCTCGAACACGGAAATGCCCCATATGTGGACGTAGCCTGTTGTATGGGCACATGGCAGGACTCAGAAGGATATGAGCGCTTCTTGGCTTTTTGAATGCAGATTTTGCTGGAATAATTTTTAGACCCCATGTAGTGTTTACAGTGTCCCTGAGGTACCAGTGCATTTGAAACCCCCAACAACTGACCCCATTTTGGAAACTACACCCCTCAGGGAATTTTTTAAGGGGTGTAGTGAGCGGTTTGAACCCACAGGTATTTGAGGAATTTTTTTTAACAATTTGAGTTGAGAACGAAAAATTCACATTTTTCCAATAATGTTCAGCTTTAGGCCCAGATTTTCATTTTTCACCAGGGGCAGAAGGAGAAAACATAGTCCATAATGCATTACCCAATTACTCTCGAGCACGGAAATGCCCCATATGTGGATGTAAACTGTTGTTTGGGCACATGGCAGGGCTCAGAAAGAAAGGAGCGCTTTTTTTGAATGCAGATTTTGCTGGAATAATTTTCAGACCCCATGTAGTGTTTGCAGTGCCCCTGAGGTACCAGTGCATTTGAAACCCCCAACAACTGACCCCATTTTGGAAACTACACCCCTCAGGGAATTTTTTAAGGGGTGTAGTGAGCGGTTTGAACCCACAGGTATTTGAGGAATTTTTTTTAACAATTTGAGTTGAGAACGAAAAATTCACATTTTTCCAATAATGCTCAGTTTAGGCCCAGATTTTTATTTTTTACCAGGGGCAGAAGGAGAAAACGTAACCCATGATGTTACCCAACAGGGAAATGCCCCATATGTGAATCTAAACTGTTTTTAGGGCGCAGGGCTCAGAAGGGAAGGACTTAGCATGTGGCTTTATGTACAAGCTGTGTACATAAAGTACATCAGGGTAAAACGTCAGGGCAATAAAAAAATTAAAATTTCAGGGACGTATGGTAGATCTTAAAACACTCATTTATACAGAGGCCGGGTTGTGTGGGGCACGTTTCACACTGGTATATGGTGTCTTTTCTTATCCCCTGTTTGTAGCACACTCTGCACCTCTTTTGGGTCCTTCCCTTCGTCGCAGTGGAGGGAATTTCACTGAGAAAATGCTGCCCTGGTACAATTCTTGTGGCCTCGCTTCCAGAAGTACTGGGCCTCTCCCCCACCTCCTGGTCCCCAAATATTAGGTCCTTGATAACTTCCTCTTGAAATTCAAGGAATGTCCCCCTGTGGCCTGCACCTCGGAACAGCACGTAGGCATTATACAGTGCCATCTGTACGAGGTGCACGGCCAGCTTTTTGTACCACACCCGTGTTTTCCGCATGGCTCTATAGGGCTCCAGTACCTGGTCTGATAGATCGACCCCTCCCATGTACTTATTATAGTCGAGGACGCAGTCTGGTTTGGGGGTCTCTGCACTGGTACCTCGTACTGGGCAGGGGGTACTGCTGTGGCCGTGTATTGTCGTCAACATAAGCACATCCCTCTTGTCCTTATATTTGACGCACAATACATTGTCGCTGCATTGGGCCCGGCTCTCACCCCTTCTGAGCAGTTGCCCAAGCAGCGTCTTAGGGAGGCTTTTTTGATTTTTCCGAACAGTGCCACATGGCACTGTTCCTCTGGAAGCGAGGCACTGAAACAGGGGGACACTGGTATAAAAGTTATCCAGGTACAGATGGTAACCCTGGTCTAATAGTGGGTGCACCAGTTCCCACACTATTTTCCCTGTTACTCCCAGCACGGGGGGGCATTCTGGGGGCTCAATTTTAGTGTCCTTCCCCACGTAAATACGGAACTTGTGGGTGTACCCTGATGTACTTTCGCACAGCTTGTACAACTTCACACCATACCGTGCCCGCTTACTGGGCAGGTACTGGCGGAATTTTAGCCTCCCCTTGAAGTGTACCAGGGACTCGTCTACTGCAATGTTTATCTGTGGGGCATACGCCTGGGCAAACTTGGCGGTAAAATGGTCTATTACGGGCCTGATCTTATACAACCGATCGTAATTGGGGTGATCGCTGGGGGGGCACAGCTGGTTGTCATTGTAGTGCAGAAATTTTAAAATACACTCAAAGCGCGTCCTCGACATCGCCATGCGGAACATTGGGGTGTGGTACAAAATATCGGTAGACCAGTACGCCCTGATTGTTGGCTTCTTTATTAGCCCCATGGTTAGTATAAGCCCCCAAAATTTTTGTATCTCTGGTGAATCCACAGGGGTCCACTTATCGGGTCTGGCATAGCTGGAGGTGGGATTTTCTTCTATAAAATTCTGGGCGTACAAATTCGTCTGGGTAACAATATGGGCAATGAACTCTTCAGAAAAAAAAACTTGAAGAAGTCCTTCCCTCTGAGCCCTTCCGTGTCAAATTGAATCCCTGGGTTCCCAATAAAATCAGGGATCTGGGGTCTGTAATCTTCCGGGGTACTCCAGTGAGCATCTGATGCATTGGGGTCAGTGGCGGTCCTTGGACGCCTTCTCGGGGGTGCAGGGAGCTCAGACTCGCTGGATGAGGATGAGGATGAGGAGTCGGAGAATGCCAAAAAAGTGGGGTCGTCATCACCACTACCTGAGTCCGAGTCTGATGCAATGATTGCATACAGTTCCTCTGAAGTGTACCTCCTGCGGGCCATATTTATATAAAATGGGGCACACGGGGAAAAAGTTTTATTAGATGGGACACTGCGGGATGGGGTGACCACGGGACGGGCGTCGGAAAGAACGCGGAAACTTATGTGGTGTATTCACGTAAGTGTTTTTTTTTTTTTTCTTTTTTTTTATTTTTTACACAGACGAATACACTGACAGTACACGGACTAACAACACGCTACACACTAGACGGACTAACTAAACGCTACACTAACTAATAACGGGTGACGGGACAGGTAACAAAATGGGAACAACAGGTTTTTTTTTTTTTTTTTTTTTTTTTTACACCAAGGGATACACTGACTACACGCTGCGCTACACTACACTGCTGATCGCACGCTACAGCTCACTCACTACACTTCTGATCACACACTACAGATCCCTCACTCACTACACTACACTGCACTTCTGATCACTCACTCCACTCTGCTACACTACACTGCCTGATCAATCACTCACTACACTCACTACACTACATTGCCTGATCAATCACTCACTACACTCACTACACTACACCACACTGATCACTAACACTCACTCCACTACACTGCCTGATCAATCACTCACTCCACTACACCACACTGATCACTAACACTCACTCCACTACACCACACTGATGACTAACTCCACTCCACTCCACTACACTCCACTACACTACACTACACTCACTCCCTGCCTAATCTACACTCTAATCGCACTTTATATTCACAGATATGACAGTAGGTGCTCTCTGTACAAGCACCGGAAACACACTGCGGTGCTTGCACATGGAGCCCCTACTGTAAACAGCGCGAAGTCCGCTGCTGCGCTGTGATTGGTCAGGGAGTTTTTCCCTGACCAATCACAGCGATCGTGGGGGAGGGACCGCTCTGATTGGTCCCCAGCCCGGACGCAGCACTTGTCTGCTGACTATGTCAGCAGACATCACTGCTGTGTCACCGCGATTGTCACCGCGGCGACACTTTAATGACATGACGTACCAGGTAAGTCATGTTGCGGGAAGTTTCCCGCTACCATGACGTACCAGGTACGTCCAGGAGCGGGAAGGGGTTAAACTACATAAAAAAGAATAAAATAACAATAAGGCGGTGACAAGGCACAGAGCTGCTTTGTGATGTTGCTCTTCTTACCTCTGTATCCTTATACAACTTAAGTAGCTGCGGGTGCTAAGTGACGTGGAACAGACGCTGGCAGTGCTATCACATACATAGACCACATGGCAGTATAAAGAGGCCATACATATTACAGGAACATCAACCAAATCCGATGATTTTGGTGGGACTAGACGACCATCTAATATGTATGGCGATGTCCCAACCAACTTTCCATGGCAGATGTAGGGGGAAGGAAGGATTAGGCATGTTGGACTTCAACACTTCTGAGAGGTATCTTGCAGAAGTTATTCCACTCTCCCCGAGACGATGTGAGAGAAGCTATAAGATTGTCCATTCTCCATCTTGTCTTATAACCTCACTATTTCTCTGTCTGCCCTTTAGGACATATTATTGTTTCTATCACAGGAATACAAGGCTATTTACTGAGGTCTCAAGAGAAACAGTTTCAATCGGCCTAAGAGAAGTCCTGCCTGGAGAGAGACGTCACCCTAACATGGGGCACATCTTTGCTTCCTGAATCCAAGTGATACAAGTATGGTCACCAGCACATTTTTAGGTTGTGAATAACTTTTCTACTTTTGTACATTTAGTTGTTGAAGGTCATTGTCCTGTTGTCTCCTCCGGCCGCCGCATAGCTGTGAAGACAGAGAATCTGATGTCGCATCAAGAGCAGCTTCCATAATTCTGCCTTTGAAACTAACAATGGTTTACTCTTCTCATCTCATCTCAGTCAGACATGCAACCGGATGTCATATGAACTTACACTGAGCTCTGTAGCAGAACTGTAAATTTACTAAGCCAGGAATTTCCTGCACTGGGCTTGGTACAATCTCCCCGGGTGCACATTGCATTGCATTCAGTGCAACCCTGTGAGCCTAGACGGAAATGTACGCCAGGTCTGTCGGGAGTTAACTAGCGCAAAAAGCAACACAAATGTGCCCAAATAATACCCACACAATTATAATGTTCAAATCTTTATACAATATCAATAAAAAAATTATTAAGAGGATTAAAATCCAAAAACTTACTCCACAGGGCAGGGGGTGAAACTCACTCAGCCCCCCAACATCTGGCATGGCTCGTCAGATATCAATATTTGGAATATACGATAGTAGGCTGCTCACTACAGTTCCCAGAAGGATAGTTAAGGCTGAGTGCACGGCCCAGTGAGGTGGCCACACATCCAGCAGTGTGATTATATACAAGGACAGAGGCGGCAGAGTACCTGGATAAATTAGTAAGTTATTAAAAATAAAAAGTCAAAATAGTTCAATAAAATATAAACATCTTAAAGCAAAATTATCCCACTGAAGCCGTCACGAGTAATGCAGCAGCATGTAATCTTCTTGGCCTGAGCTTTAGGGGGGCTGGGTTACTGCAGGGACAAGGAAGACCACAAGGGAGTCCACACTGAGCAGGAAGGGGGCACCCTGATAATAAAGAGGACATAGAAGTGGACCATGAGGAGGACTCAGAAAGGGAATTAGTAGGTACAATGGGATAAATGTATGGGCACGTTCCCATGTCAGGGATTGCGGTACACCAAGAACCTTGTCCAATTCTGCACCAAAAACTGAGGATTTTGATTCTGATCCACAGCATTTCCTCGGTACACTTGATGAAGAAGCTGAGAAAGCTTGGAAATGTGTCTGGAAGAAATATGTACTACACTAGACTACTTGATGCTATTCCACCAAGATTGCAACAGGAATTTGGTGTTGATGAGATGTAATTTTTCTTTGCTTATACTCCGCTAGAGTCCTGGGAGTATGCATGGTGTTGTTCGGCACGTCTAGGGCTAACATGGAGCCTCTCCAGAGATTCACTTGCTACAATCATTCGAACAACAGATACCGTCTGGCTGGTTGTGATACTAACCCTTATGTGGAATCTACCAGGCTCCTGCCGAACAGTCTGTGTGCAGACACATTGCTGGGTACAGGACGCTATCATATACAGAGGATGGAGTACCGAACTTTGGCAAAAATACAAGGTTGATCGGAATTCCCTCGGTCGGCAGAAATCCTCCTAATGACTTAAATAGCGGCACCCATCATCTTTTCCGGTATTGGAGGCGGCTAAACTCCCTCCACCTCCCTTTTTTTGCAGCTGCCATAGGAGTCTATGGAGGCTTCAGAGTTTTTTAGTCCAAAAATAGGGCAGGACCTGTATTTTTCCACAGCAGGAAACTTCAGTCACTCAAGTGCTAGATTTTTAGGTCATACTTGTTTTGTGCGGGTAGAAAGCCTTTTGTCTGAATGATTCCATAGGAAACCATTAGTTCTAATAGTCACGGTTTTATTGCGCGAGTAATTTAGCTGTGCAATAACGTTCCTATCAACTAATCCTAAGGGTGCATTCACACGAACGTATATCGGCTCGGTTTTCACGCCGAACCGATATACGTCGTCCTCGTGTGCAGGGGGGGAGGATGGAAGAGCCAGAAGCAGGAACTGAGAGGAGGTGGGACGGGGGTGGGGCTAAGGTCTGAGAATTAGCCCCACCCCCGCCCCGCCTCTCCCCATTGCAAATAGTGCAGAGGGGCGGAGAGGAGGCAGAGAGGGGGCGGGAGCTCAGTTCCTGCTCCTGGCTCTTCCATCCTCCCCCCCTGCAGATGAGGACGACGTATATCGGCTCGGCGTGAAAACCGAGCCGATATACGTTCGTGTGACTTCACCCTAAATGACATAATATTTTTTTTCCTGCAAATTGGTACGATTATAGCGATACTAAAATTCTTTTTTTCCCACAATCCTTTTTTTTTTTTTTTTTTTTTTTTTTTTTTTTTTTTTTTTTTTTTTTTTTTTTTTTTTTAACGGCTTTTGTTTTTTTTCATCGCTAAATTCAAAGTCCCATAAAATTTTATTTTGCATGGACGGACTTCTGTGAGGGCTTGTTTTTTGTTTGACAAGCTGTAGTCCTCATTGGTACCACTTTGAGGTTCATATGGCTTTTTTGACTCTATTTTTTTAGCTTGTGTAGGATAATGTGTTCAAATCATTGTACAGGTCATTATGGATACGGCGATAGCAAGGATGTACGTTTTTTAAATTTTTTTTATACGAAGAGGGGAAAATCTACAAAAAGGGGAGGGGGGTTTGGTTACTTTTTTATGTTCCTGTAGGAAACTTGAACCATAAAAACTTCTACGATAATGCATTGCAGTGCTTGTGTACTGCAATGCGTTATAGCTTACAGCAGCCATCACAGATATAGCGGAGGGCCAATGACCTCACAGAGGGAGTGCATAGTCTCTGTGAAGCCTTTACATGCCTTGCTCTGCATTGATTGTAGCATGTACAGGCTTAATAGTGGGGATCAGTGTTCCCACCTATCTCTGCTGTTGTAGTAGGAGGCCAGCTGTTGGTCACAGCCGACTCCCGCTGCAGAATGGCATGGGCTCAGCTGAGCCTGTGCCAGTCACATGATGTAAGTTTATGTCCTATTGCATTACATACCATGCGCCCAGGATGTAAACTTACATCCTGTGGTGTTAAAGGGTTAATAGAACAGTTAAATAACTACTTCAGTTGTATCACAGATTTAGAATCAATGCCATGTTCTAATGGCAGCACACTTACATGCTGCCAGGCGGGTTCAGTGATTGTTTTGATGCTTTAAGAGGTTTGTATTTTATTGAACTATTTCAATCTTTTCCTTTTAATAAATGACTAATTAATCCGATCACTCGGAGAGCCGCCTCTGCCCTTGTATATATCAATAGCTATTCATTCCAAGCAGAAGCTGTAGGCGCCACTCAGGAAAACCCAAATTTATTCCATAAGGTAGGTAAACAGATGAGTTTCAGTGCAGGGCTGGCACCTTCTTTTGGCCTGAGGTTTGGATTTTAATCATCTCATTCACTTCAGTTTTGTGTTTCTCCTTCCTGAATACTTGGATATATACATTTTTTCTGCACTACCAATTATGTCCGAGGCCATTTAGGATCTTCAGGGAGTACATGGAGTGCGCTCCCCTTGTGGATGTCCAATCTGCAATCTGATTGTTAATTCATGGTGGGTGTGGTGGTTTGTCCTCATCGGGAGAGTCCTCTCCTCCCTGTTTGGATTTTGCTGTCAGAGCGCTGTCCTGTATTTTCTTGGGGACAGACTGGTTTGTCTACACTTCAGTCACGTGACAGGGCCTGGTGCAGAGATAAGGGGCTGTGGGATTAGTGCTATCTACACCGCTGCTCATTAGAGTCGAAACACCATGCAAATGAGCTATATTACAGAAATGAAGAAAAGAAGCTTCTGGAGTTTGTGAGGATTATGGATTTGTCTTCATACACATTCGTTACAAATGAATTGAGCTTTGATTTCCTTATGAAATGATCCCAATTGGATTGCAGATGGGTCTCTGGAGTGGCCAAACCACATTCTTCAGCATCTCTTGGCATTCTCTTTCTGTGTATAAAGTATGTTTTGTGTCAGTTTGGTATAGTGTGAAATGATGACCAAAAAGACGGGTGGTGGGAGGGATGGCATGGCGCATCAGGATGTTGGGGTAGCGTCAGAGTTCATCAATTGTTAATAAGTCACCAACCGCACCACCTCCAAAGCATCTCCAGACCATGATGGAACCTCCTCCGTGATTGACCACAGACCGACTGCAAGCAAGATATCGGCGCATACCTGTGGCCTTCCACTGGCTAGTAGACCGGCTCCTGTGCCTTTTAGCCTACAATAGCCGCATTTTTTTTTCTAAATGGACCTGTGATAATTTTAGAGCTGCAACCCTTCCCTTCAAGACACTAGCTACAAGGTGGGGTTTGACGATCGGGATTAAAATGTTTTTGAGCCATCTTGAATCTGTTCTTCTGTTTTGTTGTGACTTGCGGTTGTCCAGGTCGCGGTTGATCACGTGTATACTCGTTTACAGCGTCTCTCTGTAGGGTATGCTATACCCAACCATGAGGAACCACCTCCAGCCAATCACACAAACTATACCCTGCATTACTCAAAGTGTTCGATTGAGAGCTCCTTCATAGGAGACATTTAGGCCTCATGTTCACTAGGAAATTCGGGCCTGCGCGGATTCTCCATGCAGAATCCGCAACGGGTTCCTCCTTTCCCGTGGACATGAGGCCTGAAAAATGATTTAACTCACCTCTCCGGACACAGCGGGTTCCCGTCCGTTGCGGTCAGATCTTATTTCCCTCTGCCTGACGGATGTTCTTGGCACACCGGCAGCGTGCCGCGCTCATGCGCCATGAACTCTTTTTTTTTTTTTTTTAACTCCTGCTCTCCCACGCCAGAGAGCAGAAATTCAGCTGCGGGTGTACCACAGATCCAGACACCTTCCATGGAAGCCTGCGGGAGACCCGCAGAAAATAAAGCATGCTGCAGAGAATTTCCCGCACGTGCGATCCACGCGGCAGGGAAAAATGACATCTGCAGGTATTTACTAACCTGCGGGTGTCCAATGCATCCCTATGGACGCGGATCACGCGTGTGAGACACCCGCACGGATTTCCTAATTCTATTTGTCCACTAGACATGAGGCCTTACGAGACTACTGTACGTTTTCAAAAGTTCACACAGTAAAGGCTCATTGACATGAACGTAATATGCAGTGAATAAAAAACACTGATTTCAGTTGGGCTTACTGCCATGAGTGTACTTTTCAGATGATTTTCACTTGCATGAAAAAATATGCAACATGTCCCAGAAATATGAATAAAATGTGTATTTGCACTCAGAAACAATGGTCCCCTTCTTGTGTTTTTTTTTTTAATATGCAGCGCTTATATGCAAAAAAAAAAAAAAAAAATTGCAAGGGCCGAAAAATGGTCCATGAATACGCTGCCTATGTACAGGCTGAAACCTGCAAACGCTCATGTGAATAAGTCCTGAAGTGAACAGCAGAGTTCCGGCACTGTGTACAGAGATGATCTAGAACCTTGTATAAAAAAGAAATGGTCTTCAGTGCCCACAGTAACCAATCACAGTATCACAGTGCAGCTTTCATGCCATATTCTGCTTTTGAAAAATGAAAGCTGTGCTGTGACTGGTTAGTAAAGGCAACACGCTTCATGGCCCTGGGACTTCAAAACCTAGTTTCCAAGTATGTTCCTATCAATAATGTAAAAATACGATGCATCCGAGAGCTGAAAGCAGTAAGTGGGGTCATTTGTGTGCAAAAACAGACGTATAACATTCATCCTTTACAGAGAAATGGGCAAATCTGAGAGTGATTAATGCAGCCGTGTAAACTGGTACAAATACAGCAAATCGTTAAGCTTTACAACACGCGTATTTATATGTAACAACAATCAGATGCGGTTTCACAATTTTGATCACTTTTAAGTTTGTCTCCTTCTCTGACCATTCCCACCTCTGTTATCGGCTAACAACTAGCAGATACAGTCATGAAAAAACTAAGTACACCCTCTTTACGTATAAGGACATTAAAAAAATCTAGTCTTTTGAAGGTCTTAAAAATGAGGTAAATACAATCTCAGATGAACACCAGATGACAAAGTACATTGTGTCATTATTTACCAAAAAGTAGGTCAAAATGCAGAAGCAATGTGTGAAAAAGTACTACTTCCATAGGTCTTTAAGGCAAGTAGCAGCCACGGGTTGCTAGTCAAATGCCCTTGCTTAGAGGAGTATTCCCATCTCAAGAATCCTATTTGAATATGTTCGAAATCGCAAACCAATACACTCACCCACACGATGTTTATTCCCAAAATGCTCCGTTGTACAGATACTGATTCCTCTGCTCTTTGCCAGGGAAACAAACCACATCTTCTAAGTAAAGACAAGGCCGATGCTTGCGCACTTTCATCCAAATCTGGTGGCCAGGATCTCAGGAGCGCATGAGCACTAGCTTTCAGCCCAGCCACTGATTACCATAGTACTTTGTATAGAAGAGGTGGTTTGTTTCCCTGGCAACGAGCAGGAATCAATATCTGCAATATCTGGAGAACGCACCTTTTGGAAAGAGACATCTTAAGGGCCAGTGCATTGCTTTGGAAATTTGAACACACTGAAATGTATTCCCATCTCTGGCATTCTCCCTTTAATTATCAGCAAGTGTGACAACCTTTGTAAAAGCTGAATTTTTGGCAGTTTGCTGGACTGGAGCATTCAGGTGTGCGTTAACACACTGCCCATGAGGAAAGACATCTGCAATGATCTTAGAGAATCATTCATTGTTGCTCATCTATCTGAAAAGGGTTAGAAGTAGAGATGAGCGAGTGTACTCGGAAAAGCACTACTCGCTCGAGTAATTTGCTTTGTCCGAGTATCTCCCTGCTCGTCCCTGAAGATTCGGGTGCCGGCACGGAGCGGGGAGCTGCAGGGGAGAGCGGGGAGGAACGGAGGTAAGATCTTTCTCTCCCTCTCTCCCGCCCGCTCTCCCCTGCGACTCACCTGTCAGCCGCAGCGGCACCCGAATCTTCAGGGACGAGCACAGCGATACTCGGATAAAGCAAATTACTCGAGCGAGTAGTGCTTTTCCGAGTACGCTCGCTCATCTCTAGTTAGAAGGCCATTTCCACACAATTTAGAACCAATCATTCTAAAGTGAGAGATTATTCACAAATGGAAAGGATTTAAGACAGTGGACAATCTTCAGAGGAGTGGACATCCCAGCAAATTCACCCCTAGGTCATACCGTACAATGCTCTGAGAAATTGCAAATAAACACATTACATACTTAAATAAAACCTTAGCATGGTAATGGGGTTTTCTGGACACAAAATGGAGATTCTAAGAATGCTGAAATCTAAGAAATACAGCTAAGTAGCAGCAAACTGTACCTTTTATCTGCCGCTCTAGGCACTCCTATTTGTCCCATGCAGCCATCAATCTGCCGCTGAGTTTACATGCATCACTTCTGCAGTAAACACAACAACAGACCTACATCTTCCCGCATAGCACTGTGAACGGCACATGAGCAATACACCACGGGGCTTCTGTTCGTCCTTCCATCTGCACTGCTCACTGCAGGACGCAGGGGAAAGTAGTAAATGTGAACAAGAGGTCAGGAAAAATTGGAGATATTTTGCAGGTGGAGGGTCACGTGACATAAAATTAAAAAAAAGTAGTACAGGGAACCTATTACAAGATGATTTATTGTGATCATGTACATTAGATTTAAAAATGTTAGTCTGTGTCCAGAATACCACCTCAAATGTTCAAGTTCACAAAAGTACAATTAGAAAAAGACTAAACAAGTACAGCTTGTTTGAAGGTTTGCTAGGAGAAAGCCTCAGCTTTCTAAAAAGAAGATGGCAGCACGGCTAAAGTTTGTAAAGTTGCATCTGAACAAACCACAAGATTTCTGGAAAATCCTTTGGGTAGATGATGATTTGGGATCTTCTAGAAGCCACAAGACCTTGCAGTCATTGAGTCGATCATAAACTCCTCCTTATGGCAAAGTATCCTAAAGTTAAATGTGAGGCCATCTATCGAAAAGTTAGAGCTTGGCTGAGACGGGGTCATACAACAGGACAATGATCCCAGGCACATTGGAAAATCTACGTCACCGAGACAGAATAAATTCCCTAAAGGAATAAATAGGTCACCGAGGGAACCCCTAACTGATAGATAAAATATAACCTTTATTAAAGAAGTTAAAAAAAATTTGTATATATATAAAAGGGCGTGTTTAATTTATTGTAGGTAATAAGCCTATCACGACCAATCGCCACTATTACCAATAATAGTTTACCTTGAATCAATAGATGCTAGATGGAAGCATTTATAATGTACTTTCGTACTAACATTCGGCTATATACACCAAAAAATAAGCACCAGTGTATATGCTCTGAATGGATATAATAATACTCATATCACCATATCCCCATTCCCAGATCGTGTGTCCCAATGGAGATAACCGGGGCACGAGATGTATATCCCTTCTGATGGAACAATGATAGAAATTCGTGTTCGGTATTTTATACACGATTTCTAATTTTGGTAAAAAAAAACGTAAAGTCAATAGTTCAAGGTATACCTAGTATGTGATAGGTGGCTGGAATATACTGCACACCATGTACATACACTAGATTGCTGCTTGGGATTGTTATAAAGAAGCACTCACTTATTATAGCTCCATCAGTGGTTATCAACAGTCATATTTATGGACTGAATGAACCCACCTACTAATGAGCTATATATAACTTAAGGGGTGATCCAATATAGAAGGCTGGACTGATAAATAGTCAACAACCAATTGCCTAATAATCGGACTTCTACCCAGTGCTAAAACCCGTGTAGATAACACAAATAGATTCAATGTCAAGGTCAGGACTGATTATATAAAGTCCAAAAACCTCCAGACACTGGGTCTATTAGTAGATTAATTAGCCCACTAAATGGCAGGGTGACCTCAGTAAAAACTGCGCACGGTCACACTCCTGATCACTTAGTGACTAAGGAATACCATCAGTGAATGAAAGACACCATCTACGCGTTTCAACAGCCTATAGTATATAAGCTGTATCATCAGGATGGTTTACTGGATGTCTAGATGTCAATCACAACATGAAGAGATTGCATCACAGTTATTAGCTAAGTGTTGCAGCAGTCATAGATATAAAGGACAAAGCTGCAGCACTAGCTTGAATAAACGTGTAGCCAGCAAAGTGTTGCAGCAATCATGGATGTATAGAACACCGCTGCAGCGCTGGCTAATAGATACGGGTAGCGAAACGAACAGCCTGACCGGCTGTCTACAAATGAGCAGCAATTGCTAATGGGCTAATTAATCTACTAATAGACCCAGTGTCTGGAGGTTTTTGGACTTTATACAGGGTGGAGCGCGGTAATTTGCTAATTTGGGAGTGAAATAAAAAAATAATAAACTTGTAAAAACTTTATTTTATATTTTATTTACATTGAACAGTAGTGGAATTTACAAATTATTTGGTTTTAAATATTGTATCTGGCAAATGTTGACCTTCACTATCCACACACTGCTGCATACGTTTTCTGACGTTCTCATGCACTCTTTCAAGCATATCGACTGGTATTCTGGCAATCTCAGCGTCAATATTGTTCCTTAGGTCTTCCAGGGTGTTGGGACGCATTTACCCAATTTACAACTGATTGCCGTCCAGGAACACGTCCGCGTGGGGGAACAGCGAATCGCAAACGAAAAGCACGTTGCATTGCAATGATCGAGTGGTTATTTGAAAAATACGCTTCAACACAAAATGAACGCTCCTCACGTGTCCACTGCATGATGGCAACTGAAAAGCAGCTGCAGACAAACTTCCCGTCAGCCACTAAGCAACGCCCACTCTCCCCTCTCTTCGACCAACAGCGCTGCCACAACCTGCAACTCAAAAAAGCAACACCCTGAAAGACCTAAGGAACAATATTGACGCTGAGATTGCCAGAATACCAGTCGACATGCTTGAAAGAGTGCATGAGAACTTCAGAAAACGTATGCAGCAGTGTGTGGATAGCGAAGGTCAACATTTGCCAGATACAATATTTAAAACCAAATAATTTGTAAATTCCACTACTGTTCAATGTAAATAAAATATAAAATAAAGTTTTTACAAGTTCATTATTTTTTTATTTCACTCCCAAATTAGCAAATTACCGCGCTCCACCCTGTATAATCAGTCCTGACCTTGACATTGAATCTATTTGTGTTATCTACACGGGTTTTAGCACTGGGTAGAAGTCCGATTATTAGGCAATTGGTTGTTGACTATTTATCAGTCCAGCCTTCTATATTGGATCACCCCTTAAGTTATATATAGCTCATTAGTAGGTGGGTTCATTCAGTCCATAAATATGACTGTTGATAACCACTGATGGAGCTATAATAAGTGAGTGCTTCTTTATAACAATCCCAAGCAGCAATCTAGTGTATGTACATGGTGTGCAGTATATTCCAGCCACCTATCACATACTAGGTATACCTTGAACTATTGACTTTACGTTTTTTTGACCAAAATTAGAAATCGTGTATAAAATACCGAACACGAATTTCTATCATTGTTCCATCAGAAGGGATATACATCTCGTGCCCCGGTTATCTCCATTGGGACACACGATCTGGGAATGGGGATATGGTGATATGAGTATTATTATATCCATTCAGAGCATATACACTGGTGCTTATTTTTTGGTGTATATAGCCGAATGTTAGTACGAAAGTACATTATAAATACTTCCATCTAGCATCTATTGATTCAAGGTAAACTATTATTGGTAATAGTGTCGATTGGTCGTGATAGGCTTATTACCTACAATAAATTAAACACGCCCTTTTATATATATACAAATTTTTTTAAACTTCTTTAATAAAGGTTATATTTTATCTATCAGTTAGGGGTTCCCTCGGTGACCTACATTGGAAAATCTACATCAGAATGGCTGAAAAAGACTTGAGGTGCTACAATGGGCCAGTGAAAGTCTAGACCTCAACCAAACGATGGTGGGACGATAATAGAGCCGTGCTTAAATGAATGCCCACAAACCTCAATCAGCTGAAGCAATGCTGTAACTAAGAAGGGGTCAAAAGTCCTCCAAAATGATGTGAGAAGCTGATGAAGTCATACAGAAAACGTTTATTACTGCTAAACATGGTTCTTCAAGCTCTTGATTCATGGGTGTGCTTCATTTTTAACACGGCTTCTGCATTTTGGCCTAGTCTAAGAAGACTCTAAGCATTGGACATTTTGGCTTTGCATCTAACCTTTCTATCACAGAGTTATGCGACACTGAGTATCCTGTACCTTCCAAGGTCACACACCAAGATTTATCATTATCTCCAGTCCCAGATCCATCACCTTCCCTCTCTATACTGGGATAGGACATTCCGATGTCACATCTTCCGACCTGGTTCCATGCCACCTCCCAATAATGTCTTCCGGAGGAGAGGCCACATTGGCTTAACACCTGGGGGTAACTCAGAAACCTTCCTGGTGATTCTGGTCTTTCCTGTCTTTTTTCTAAATCTGTTGCCGTTTTCAGATTGTCTGATAACTCTACACATTCACTCGCAGTTTCCACATCCAGCACCATGTCTGGAACGTGGAACCCAAGCTCTGAGGTTCTATTCATGACATTGGTGACAATATCCCTCAAAGATCGGTGTAAGGTTAATGAGATCAGAACCTCATCCAGATCATCAGCCATCTCCTCTAGATCTTCAGCAATCTCAAGAAGGTCCCTTACTGGAGCTTCTTTCTCTGCTGTCATAGTCTTATCACTGTAGGCCGCTCCTTCAACGAATGCCCACAAACCTCAATAAGCTGAAGCAATGCTGTAAATAAGAAGGGGTCAAAAGTCCTCCAGAATGATGCGAGAGGCTGATGAAGTCATACAGAAAACATTTATTACTGCTAAACATGGTTCTTCAAGCTCTTGATTCATGGGTGCACTTCATTTGTAACACGGCTTCTGCATTTTGGCCTAGTTTTTGTTGAATAATGACACTGTGTAATTTGTCACGTGTTGCTGTTCATTCGAGATTGTATTTACGTAATTTTAAGACCTTCCCAGGAAACTGCAGAATATTTACTGCAGCCTCATAGGCCGCAATCATGTTAACGTCTCCTTACTGCAGTCACCTGAATATTTTACAGATATCCTGATAAGAGTGATATAGATTGCATCAACCCTCAGCTTAACACCTTCACGACCCCTGAAGTAATTGACTGTCATAGATGACGGGGTAAGTCTCAGGAGCCAAGCCTTCTCCGTACTCCAGGTGTAGTACCTGACAGCCAACAGAGTAGGGCTCACAAAACACTTGGGGTGGCAGAGAAAGCCCTCTCTCTAACCATCAACCCCCTTGGAACATGACCGTGAGGTGCTTATGGGCTCCCAGGCCTGCCATGCATGGCTTTGTCCTGTTGCAGGGCTGAATAGACTGTTGATGAAAGTATGATATACTATAAGACCATCACAGTGTCAAGTAATTCAAGTTCCCGATCAGGATGAAAAGACAAAAAAAAAAAAAAAAGGTTGAATAACATTTTTAAAAAAAATATTTTAAAATACAAATATTAAAACTTTAAGAAAAAAAAAACTTTATCCATATGCACATGAAGAAAAAAAAATGACAAAAAAAAAAAAATATATATATACACGGTTGGTATTGCCATGTCTATAAAAGTCCAATCAAAATATTGCATTATCTATCATACATTGTTAACGTATAAAAAAGTAAATAAATTACACAATGTCATAATTGCATGTTTTATAGCTATGCAAAAATAATGCCCTCATAGAGCGCCATCAGCAGAAGAAAAAAAAAATGGATCTCAGAATATGGTGAAAAAAGCAATTGCGCCATTGTTTTTGAGGTTTTGGTTTTACCACATATACAGTGTGGTAAAAAAGAAATTCTGTGAGTCCAGGCAATTACAGTGATACCAATTGTATAGTTTTATTTTTTTCTTTACTATTTCTAAGAAATAAACTTAAATTTACTTTCTTCTATTTTACAAAGGTGGGGAATTAAAAAAATAAATAAACTAAAAAATGTCAGGCTTTCAAGGGGCTAGTATAGTAACAGAGGCCCCATCCTCCACATAGAAAATAACATGCAGGGCTTCAGTGAAGGCGGCGGTGAAGGTGTGTAAGTGTCTGATGGGGTCACACAGCTCATAGAAGGACAGACGCCCAGCCTCATAGTCTAAGAAGACTCTAAGCATTGGATATTTAGGCTTTGCATCTAACCTTTCTATCACAGAGTTATGCGACACTGAGTATCCTGTACCTTCCAAGGTCACACACCAAGATTTATCATTATCTCCAGTCCCAGATCCATCACCTTCCCTCTCTATACTGGGATAGGACATTCCGATGTCACATCTTCCGACCTGGTTCCATGCCACCTCCCAATAATGTCTTCCGAAGGAGAGGCCACATTGGCTTAACACCTGGGGGTAACTCAGAAACCTTCCTGGTGATTCTGGTCTTTCCTGTCTTTTTTCTAAATCTGTTGCCGTTTTCAGATTGTCTGATAACTCTACATATTCACTCGCAGTTTCCACATCCAACACCATGTCTGGAACGTGGAACCCAAGCTCTGAGGTTATATTCATGACATTGGTGACAATATCCCTCATAGATCGGTGTAAGGTTAATGAGATCAGAACCTCATCCAGATCATCAGCCATCTCCTCTAGATCTTCAGCAATCTCAAGAAGGTCCCTTACTGGAGCTTCTTTCTCTGCTGTCATAGTCTTATCACTGTAGGCCGCTCCTTCAACGAATTCTCGTGAAACAGTTATCGGGTCAGTCCAGTTATCCTTGGTAGAGACTTTGGTATCAAATCTTTGAACAGCTTGTCCCGGGAACAATCCTGTATCATGATTATCCACAGAATGGATCTTTTTATCATCTCCATTACTACTTACTGTAATGTCCCTTTCCTGTAAGAGTCTTATTGGGTCGGTGACATGACACATCTGTTCCATGTGATGCATCTTCCCAGACAGCTCCTTCTCCTCTTTTTCCAGCTCCTTGATCAGATGAGATATCTGGGACACAATCTCGTCCTCCTGTCTGGAGATCTCGCTCTGCACTTTCTTTTCTGCCATTTCCAGTTGCCCCTTTGTGTCCATAAACAACTTCCTGATGCTCTTCCTCTTCTCTGAGGCTTTCTCCTGGATATTCTTCTTATGATCGTGCAGATACTGGACTTTCGTCTGAAGTTCTTCTTTTTGAGGGTTTAGCTCACCCAGATACTTCCGCAGATTCTCCTTCTTCTTCTCAGAAGCCTCACCTAGAAGCTCTACCTGGTGGCCCCGATGCTTGCCGACCAGACAGCAAGTCACACATAGACAAGCCGCGTCCTGCGGGCAGTAATACTCCAGAACCTTATTGTGGACGGAGCACTTCTTGTTCCCAAAGGAGCTGGTGGGATCAGTTAATATATGATCCGCCGCCTTGTTGTGGGCTGCGAGGTGGTCGTCACATAGAGAGTTCTCACACTGCAGACATGATTTCACAGCCAATACAGAAGACTTTGTACAGTAAGTACAGAAGATTTTGGTCTCCATATTAGGCGGACTAGATAAGAAACGCTCCACTATATTACCCAGCTTTCTTTTCTTCTCCATTGGATGACGCTGCAGATATTCTTCTCCGTAATCAAGACAGCTGTGACCTGCAGCCCCATCCGGTTCATCCAGCGAACTCACAATACACGAGCAGCAGCAGTTGTGTCCACATCTCAGGGATATCGGATCTGTATAGAGTCTTGGACAGATGGAGCAGTTCAGCTTGTCTTTTAGACCAGAAGATGCCATTCTACAATAAATGAAAGTCGAAATGTGGTTACTTGCATTAACATCAGATGACTGTGACAGATGGTTACCCCATAGAGCACAATTGTGCTTCATGTATGAGACCTACCTCAGAGTAGACAGGGTTCAGCTTTTGGTGCAAGAAATCTGACTGGTTGCTTCTCGGAGGCCAACTTCATACATGAGGCTCAGTTAAATGCTTGGTCTGAACTCAGTTTATTCTGCAGCCACTCGGTGTTTTCTCGACTAATCCACGCTTCTTCCCACTCACTGCTGACCTGTTACATGAAAGATATAACTGTTAGCGAATATATTTAGAATTGTGCAGCATCTTTATATTAAAATAGTATGAGCAGCTTTAAGAAAACTACAGACATATTTGATATAAAGTGGGTTTTTTGGCAAAAACAAAATATTAGTGTAGTCTAGCAAAACTGCTTTAGACGTTTATCTAGATCAGTGTTCCCCCACAGGTCAGGTTTTCAGGATATCCTACAGTAAGAACACCTGTGGCAATGTCTGAGGCACTGACAATAATTACATCACCTGTACAACACTGAGGAAATCCTGACAACGACCTGTTGGGGGCCACTGCTCTAGATGACACAGCCACAAGAAACACCCCTGATAAAAAACGATTGACATCATAGCGTCTGCTCAAATAGCAAAAATAAGATGACAAAGCAGAACTAATGCATGCTTGTTTGTTACTTTATTGGCGAGGCAGAACCTTTGAATCAGAATTATAAATTTTGGCTGTATGATAAAATAAAGAAATCATTCTGATTACACCAAATCGTGTGTGACGTCATAATTTTCAGAGCAGCTGCTATCTTTTTATAACATATTTGACCCAAGCAAGGTATACTTGCTGCGATGACAATCTGGCGCCCAACGTGGGTCCCCGAGGTGCATCCTTCGTCCAGCTGATAACCTAGTGACCCTCCAAACAGGACGGACAGAATAACCCCTTAGTGACCAAGCCTGTTTGCGCCTTAATGACCAGGCCAAATTTTGCAAATCTGACATGCGTCGTTCAACTTAGCATAACTCCGTAAAGGCTTTACATATCCAAGCGATTCTGACATTGTTTTTCGCCACGTTGTACTTCATTTAGGCGGAAAAAATAGACTGATAGAATTTGTGTTTATTTATTAAAAGCGCCAAAATTGGGAAAATTTTGAAAAAAAAAAAATCGTCATTTTTTTTCACATTTCCAACTGCAATATCTTAAATATGTGCAAACATAGTATAGAAATTTTTGCTAAGATTTATATTTCCACCCGTTTACTTTATTTTGGGTGCACATTGGAAAAAGTTTCATTTTTTTTTTTAACCATTTAGGAGACGTACAAATTTAACATTACTTTTTAGCATTTTGAGGAACACTTTGTTTTCCTATACCAAGCCAAGATTGGAAAGGCTCATGAGTGTCAGAATAATAGATACCCCCACAAATGACCCCATTTTAAAAACTACACCCCTTAGTGTATTCACTGAGGGGTGTCATGAGTATTTTGACCCCACAGTTTTTTTTCAGGAATTAATTCAATTTAGAGGAGAAAAAGTAAAATTTCATATTTTTGCAAATCTGTCATTTTAAAGACATATTTTTTTCCTATAGTTTACATGAAAATGAGGATTTACACCCCAAAATGGATACCCCTATTTCTTCCGTGTTCAGAAATATACCCATTGTGGCCCTAATGTTATATCTGAGTCCACAAAGGGGTCCAAAATGACAGAAGTAGTCAGTGTCTTTCAAAACAGAAATTTTGCTTGAAGTCCTTTTAGGCCCCATAGCACTTTTGTAGAGTTCTTGAGCACCCAAAACCATTGAAACCCCCCACAAATGACCCCATTGTGAAAACTAGACCCCTTAAGGAATTTATCTAGGGGTGTACTGCATATTTTGACCCCACAGTTTTTGAATGAATTCAACCCAAGCAAAAGGAAAAAATTGTGATTTTAAAAACAGCTTTTTTTGTACAGCACACATATGAATGAAGACTTGCACCCAAAAATGGATACCCCTGTTTGTCCCGTGTTCAGAGACATACCCATTGAGGCCCTAATCTTATGTGTGGATGCACAACGGAGCCCAAAATAAAAGGAGTAGTCGGTGGCTTTTAGAATATAAATTTAGCTTGAAGTCCTATTAGGCCCCATTGCCCACTTGTAGAGTTCTTGAGCGTCCAAAACCATAGAGAATCCCCACAAATGACCCCATTTTGAAACCTAGACTCCTTAACGAATTTATCTAGGGGTGTACTGCGTATTTTGACCCCACAGTTTTTGAATAAATTCAAGCAAAGCAAAAGGAAAAAAAATTAGGATTTTTGTTTTTTTGGCAATTCTGTCATTTTAAAAACAGCTTTTTTTGTACAGCACACATATGAAGGAAGACTTGCACCCCAAAATGGATACCCCTGTTTGTGCTGTTTTCAGAAATATACCCATTGTGGCCCTAATCTTATGCCCGCATGCACAACGGGGGCCAAAAATGAAAGGAGTAATCGGTGGCTTTCAGAACATAGATTTTGCTTGAAGTCCTTTTAGGCGCCATTGCCCACTTGTAGAGTTTTTGAGCGGCCAAAACCATAGAGAACCCCCACAAATGACCCCATTTTGAAAACTAGACTCCTTAACGAATTTATCTAGGGGTGTACTGCGTATTTTAACCCTACAATTTTAGAATAGATCTAAGCAAAGCAGTAGGAAAAAAATTACAATTTTCATTTTTTGGGCTATTGCGTCAATTTAAAAACAGTTTTTTTTGTACAGCACACATATAAATGAAGACTTTCACCCCAAAATGGATACCCCTGTTTGTCCCGTGTTCAGAAACATACCCATTGTGGCCCTAATAGACTTACAGGACCCATGGCTAGGCCTACAATGAAAGGAATACCCGTTGGCTTTCAGGGTACAACTGAATAAATTTCAGGCCCCATTGCCCACTTATAGAGCCATTGAGCGGCCAAAACGATGAAGAACCCCCTCAAATGACCCCATTTTGAAAACTAGACCCCTTAACAAATTCATCTAGGGATGTACTGCGTATTTTGACTCCACAGTATTTGAATGAATCTAAGCAAAGCAGAAGGAAAAAGTAACGATTTTCAATTTTTTTGGCAATTTTTTAAATTTAAAAACAGTTTTTTTGTACAGTGTACATAGGAATGAAGACTTTCACCCCAAAATGGATACCCCCGTTTGTCCCGAGTTCAGAAACATACTCATTGTAGCCCTAATCTACTTACAGGACGCATGGCAAGGCCTATAAAGGAGGGAACACCCGTTGGATTTCAGGGCACAATTGAATAAATTCCAGGCCCCACTGCTTATTTGTACGGAATAAAAATTGACTCCCTAAAAATCCCCCCCCCCCCCACACACACTCCGCGCCCTTTTCGGCGTTCGCAAATCTTAGATAAAAGTAATAATGTGAACTGTGTAGTATTTCCGAAGACAGGGGTAACTACGGATGCTGGTTGGGATGGGCCCATGGGGCAATAAAACCGGGTATCCCCCCTTATCTCATGCTTTTTGGGGGTCATTTCTTGACCTCAGTGGCGGGTATGGGGTGTAAAAAGTGGCGCTCTGTGAGGCTCCGTAAGCCTGCTGAGGTGCGGCGGTCTCACACAGAAGGCGCTCAACAAGCTGCTCCTGGAACTGCATGAAGGCGAACGTTCCCGGGGCTTCTTATAAATTACGTATTACAGGTAGCGGTCTGAATAACGCCGGGCTCACGCAGCCGTAGGCGGAATCCGCTTGCGGAGGTCTGCAGCGGATCCCAGCTGTGACCCTGCGTACAGCCACGTAATGTACTGCGCATAACTGCGTACTCACGCAGGCGGTCATGCGCAGTACACCTTTTTTGTTGTTTGCATTTCCCGAACCCTCGCTTAGCGATGACGCGGGTACCTGCAGCCCGTATACAACGCAGTTGTGTATGGGCTGCGGGTATATTCGCGACCATGGAGCACAATGGGCTCTATGTTGCGGATAGCCGCAGTAAAATAGAACCTGCTGCGTTCTCTTTTCTGCGAGTGGATTACGCAATTCCGACCCACTAATGTGAGCGGAATTGTGTAATCCAATGCGATCTGCATATTACCGCGGATCAGACGCATGCGGAATCCGTAATTCCTATCCGGTCATGTGAGACCAACCTATGTTAGAGTGCTACTTTTTTATTACGTGACCGGCGACCGCTCAATGAAGGCAACCCGTCACTGCTCCAGGCTCTCGGCGACCGTTGGTCACTGGGAGCAAGGAGATTTTAAATTTCCTGGGCTCCCCGACTCCTGCACATGTGTCCGGCATTTTGCCAGCGGTCGCATGTGCAGAATTCGGGAAGGTTCACGGAGGAGGATCGCGTCGGAGTTCAAATACGCAGGCCTCCGGTAAAAAGTTTCATCTCCTCTCACCGATTGCATCGGTGAGGGGAGATGAAACTTCAATTTTTTTTTTGATAATGGCGAACACGTGACCAGGAACCACTCACCGCGGCCCCCCCGTGAAATCTCCATGCTCTTGGCTACGTTTTGTAGCCAGAAGCAGGGAGAATTTAAATTATCCTGGCAATCCACAGCTTTTGCGCATGCGTCCGCCATTTTGGCGACGGGCGCGTGCGCAGAAGCTGGGGTAAGGTCCGCGGATAAATCCGGGGGCCTTATGTACGTACTTTCATCCTCCCTCACGGATATGATCCGTGAGGGGAGATGAAACGTACGCTTTAACTTTTTAAAAACTTTTTAAAACTTTTTTTTTTTTCTTTACTTTTTTATATTTTTTTTTACTTTACATGATCACTGTCATCCATTGGATAACAGTGATCATGTCCCCGGTATAATCTCTCTGCTCCTGGCTACACATGGCAGCCAGGAGCAGAGGGATTTTGAATTTCCCGGGGCTCAAGCCCCTCTGTGCCCGCGCCCGATGTCAATCATCGGGCGCGCATGCGCAGAGGGGGACTTCGGGTCCCGGAACACCGGGGACATCGGCGGACCTGAGGTGAGTATTTTCACCTCCCCTTATGGATCCGATCCATGAGGGGAGGTGAAACTAATATTTTTTTTTCTCACTTTTTTTCACTTTTCCACGATTGCCGTTATCCATTGGATGACGGCTATCGCGGTACCGGGGACCGCTCACCGCTGACATCTCCTGCCTCCCAGCTACCTACAGGAGCCGGGAGATTTCAAATCTCCCGCGCCGACGGGCCTTCTGCGCATGCAGCTGACGCAATGCCGCCTGGCGCGCATGCGCAGAAGACCGGCTTCGGGGCCCGGAGCGGCAGGAGAGCGGGGAGCAGTGCGGCGGACCTCGGTGAGTATTTTCAGCTGCCCTGATCCATCAGGGCAGGTGAATGTCACATTTTTTGTACTTTTATTTACTTTTCTGCGATCGGCGCTATCCAATCACAATGCTGGGGGGGGTCCGTACAGCCCGGGATGACAGCTCCATGCTGTCGGCTACCTGCGGGCACCGACAGCATGGAGCTGTCACGTCCAGAGCCCGAGCGGCTTTATTCTCTGCAGGACACTTGTTTTTACGTCCTCAGAGAATAAAGCCCACTTCGGGAGGACGTAAAAACACTATGGGCTGGTCGTTAAGGGGTTAAAAAATGTAAGAAAATTTATTTTTCAATATTTACTCCCTGAGGCTGTGGGGGTCCCTGAACACTGGCCAAAGGAAACACTGCTGTTGCGTTATCTCGGGTACAAAGAACCAGACAGAAAAGGTCCATCTTGTTGTGCATCTGATATGTATGTCTACATGCATGCATGCGCAGGAAAAAGGAGTCGTGTGGCTCTTAAGAGTTGTTGTGGTACGGATATCGTATGTGCAAATAGCCCAACGTTGTTACGATTGCGTATGAAAGAAATCCTTTTTGACCAAGAATGATAAGACATTTTATGCCCTGTAAAGCGACTGTCAAACAGTAGAGAAGCCTGCAGACATAGATGGGTTGTGCTGCAGACTACATGATGAACCAGATATAAGGCTTATAGTACTAAATTCAAGGTCACGTGACACATGATTTAAGATACAGCCAGTAGGTTTGTTTTGAAGAAAGAGTAAGATGTAGCTACCTGAATAAAATTACTGTTTGAAGATGGTTGCTTTATGGCTGCTTGCTAAAGCCATAAACGGCTAGGATATGAGATTAGAGTAAGAAATTACACTTCTGCTAATTTTGGGATTGTTTGTTAAGGCCCATTTACACTCAACGATTATTGCTCAAATTTTGTTCAAACGACCACAAATGAGCGATAATCGTTACATTTAAACACTGCCATTGCGTACTTTTTGTCTGCACAAGGATTTAAAGGTGAACTTAAAGTGTCTCTCTCAATAGACCACATGCTGTGTGGTCTCTGGCTCCCGTAGAGAACATTATATTCTGCCAGCAGCCCCGATGAGAACAATGCAGCTGTGTGCAGAGAACATCAACTATACATGCCAGAGGTTGGTCGAATCGAGCTTCACATCCTTAGGACGACTCAAGAAAGGGTCACTTTTGTAGCCTCCCTTGAGTTTTGTTAAGGAGGTCCTCAGAATGCAGGATATCCCCCCCAAAAAATTGGGGGGCGGGGGGGGGGGGGGGAATAGACTTGTGTGCTCTGCATTTTACCTTCTCTTTAGGCTTCGAAAATATCCTGGACAAGGCATCTGCCTTGCCATTTTGAGAACTGGGGCAGTAGGACACAACAAAATTAAACCTGGAGAAGAACAAGGCCCATCATATTTGTCTAGCAGATAACATCTTGGCAGTATGGAGAAATTCTAGGTTTTTATGGTCCATTAGAACCGTTACTGGATGATGGGCTCCTTTCAAGAAGTGCCTCCATTTGGTGAAAGACACTTTGATGGCCAAAAGCTTCTTGTCACAGACATCATAGTTTTTCTCCACGGGTGATGGGATGTAGGACAGAAATGCACAAGGATGTAGTTGCATTTTATCTCGGACTCGCTGAGATAGGATAGCTCCTACAGTGAAGTCGGAGGCGTCTGCCTCCACAACAAAAAGTAATTTTTGTCTTGGGTGGATCAGTGCTGGTGCTGAAGTAAACAGAGCCTTTAGTTTCTCCAAAGTGACTTGTGCCTCCGGGGACCAGGAAAACGTGTGCTTTCTTTGTGAGGGAGATGATGGGAGAGATGACTTTTGAAAAGTTCTGGATAAGGTTTCTGTAGAAGTTTGCAAAACGGATCAAGCATTGTACTTTCTTCAAATTTCTTGTAATGTGCCAATCCTGGATGGCTTTAAATCTTGCTGCGATCCATACTTAGACCATTTGGGGAGATAATATAACCCAGGAATTAAATTTGGGTTGATGTACGGGTTACTCTTTTGGAGTCGTTCTAAGATCAGTTGAACATGCCTGAGATGTTCCTCTAAATTGTCAGAGAAGATGAAGTTGAGGAATACCACAACCAATTGATCCAACAGGTCTCGAAATAAGTAATTGACAAAGTGTGGGAAGGTAGCAGGAGCATTGTAGAGACCGAACGGCACTAGAGATTTGAAATGTCAATATCTTGTTCTGAAAGCCATTTTCCATTTATGTCGGGGAAGGATCTGTACCAGATTATATGCTCCTGAGGTTCAGTTTAGTGAATGCCTTGACTGCCCAAAGCCTCTCCAGCCATTTTGGAATTAACAGGAGAGGATAGTGATTCTTAACAGTAATCTTGTTTAATTCCAGATAGTCAACACACGGTCAAAGAGTAGAGTCTTACTTTTTTAAAGAAAAAAATGGGTGCTCCCACCGGGGAGGAGCTAGGCTGGATGAAGCCCTTCTTTAGATTTTCATCCAAATGTTCCCGAAGGGCCCCTAACTCTGGTTCTGCAAGGTTGTGGATACGCCCGAATGCAACAGAAGATCCAGGGAGCAACTCAATAGAACAGTCATATAGCCGATGAGGTGGCAGCTGGTCAGCTTTCTTCTTGCTGCAGACATCCCTGAACATCTGATAGTGAACTGGTAATTTCTCAAAGTCCTGTTGACCATCCTCAAGGTCTTGAACTGGTTTATGGGCGGATGGGGCCATCTGGCAGTTTTCTTTACAGTAATCTGAAGGGAAGGCAAAGGTCCTCGTTCCCCAGTTGATAGAGGGATTATGGGTAGAAAACCAGGGAATCGCGAGAATCACTGGAAATTTAGTGGGACGAGATGAGCTGGAAGCTGATCGGGTTTGATGCGGAGCTCCAGTTCGATTGTCTCCAGTGTGACAGGTTCCAAGGACAAGGGTGAACCATCCATGGTTTCCATAGAAATCAGTATGGGTTTCAGCCTGGTGGCAATGTTTTTGTTAAGAGCGAATTTTAAGTCAATGAAGTTTCCTGCCGCTCCTGAATCCAACATTACTGAGCACTGCATCTTCTGATTACCTGTTAAGATCTCTATTGGGAAGATAAAGTGGTGGAGTGGGGAAACGATTTTTACACCGTCTTGAACAACCGATGCATAGGTGCGTTTGGCGATGGCTGGATTGGTCGTAGTCTTGATGTTGGCTAGGGCGAGAGGCCTATGGAACTTTTTTGACATTTTAAGGCATAATGTCCCAAGTTTCCACAGTAAAGGCACAGATTTTCAGCACGACGCCTTTCTATTTCAGTGGTGGAGAGGGGTTTATGGATTGAGTCAACCTGCATTGGTTCTGGTGCAGCTTCAGTCCTTGGCTGGGGGCTCAATGTGAATTGATTGAAGGGGTGTTGGTGCCCAAACCCCACAGTCTCTATTTTCGGCGCTCAGAAAGTCTCTGGTCAATTCGAATGCACAGCTGGATAAAATCTTCTAGGTTATCAGAGGTCTCCACTCTAGCAAGTTAATCTGTTACCCACTCAGATAAACAATGAGGAAATTGTCTATGTTGTGCAGCAGTCTTCCACATAGTATCATTCGCCCAGCAACTAAATTCTGCCATGCACTCTGCAACAGAACGTCGTCCTTGCCGTAGGTTATGTAACCTCCATTCAGCCATGGAACAACGGTTTGGATCATCAAAGATTCGACCCATAGCAGTCATGAATGCATCGAGGCTGTTGAGATTACTATTGGTCTCTATGCACGGTGAAGCCCATGCGAGCGCCTCATCAGTGAGGAGGTTAATGATGAAAAACACCTTCTTCCTGTCTCTGGTAAACAAGGTGGGCTGCGTCTGGAAATAAATCCGACATTGATTAAGGAAGGCTCTATACTGACGACGATCCCCACCAAATTTTGCGGGCAGTGGCATGCACACACAGGGCCTGAGTGATGCAGATCTAGACGTTGTTTCTGTAAACTGATGATTTCCTTTTATTGATCTAGCACCAGTGTCTGTAATCCAGCAAACGTCTCTTGGTAAGAGGCCCAAAAGTCCTGGAGCTCTGGTAACTTGCTTCTGCAGGGTGGTCCATGTTTGGGCGTGATTATTTTGTAACGTCTTACTGGTACTAGATAGGAACCACGGCTGTAGCTGCAGTGCGGGACTGGAGAGTAGTCAGGAGGAAGCTGGAGGTCATCAGCAGGTAGTCACAGTTGCAGTAAAAATGAGTGAGGCAGAAAGTGTAGTCAGATGGAACCCAGCATCCAGATGTATTACCACTGTCTCCCATCTCATTATCATTAACCCCTAAGTGACCAACCATGTCTTTTGACAGCGTTTTTTCGCCACACATTGTACTTCATTTTGAAGGTAAAATAGACAGAATTTGTGTATATTTATTAAAAGCACCAAAATTGGGAACATTTTGAAAAAAAATTGACTTTTTTCACATTTCAACTGCAAAAACTGTACAAATGTTTGATAAGATATATATGTCCATCTGTTTACTTTATTCTGGAAGCACATTTGAGAAACATTAGTTTTTAACCATTTAGGAGACGTACAAATTTAACATTAATTATTAATATTTTGAGGAACATTTTGTTTTCCTACACCAAGCCAAGATTGCAAAGGCCCATAGGTGTCAGAATGATAGCTACCCCCACAAATGACCCCTTTTAAAAAATATATACCACTCAATGTCTTCACTGAGGGGGTCAGGAGCAGAGGGGTAACTTGAAGCTCCTGGGCCCCAATGCAAAACCTGGAACGGGGCCCCCAACTATAATGCTTTATTCATAGTACTGGGCTTCCTATAGGGAGAGGAGAGGCTTTATGGGCCCCCCAAGGCTCCTGGGCCCAGGTGCAACCGCATCCCCTATAGTTACGCCCCTGGTCAGGAGTATTTTGACCCCACAATTTTTTCTTTCAGGAGTTATTGCAATTTAGAGGAGAAAGTATAAAAAATTCTTATTTTTGCAACTATTGTGTGTTAAGGAGTTATTTTCTCTATCGTGCCCATATAAATGAGGATTTACACCCCATAATTGATCCCCCTGTTTGTCCTGTATTCAGACCCATACCCATTGTGGCCCTAGTCTTCTGTCTGGATGCACAACGGGGCCCAAACCGAAAGGAGCAGCCAGTGGCTTTCATAACAAACATTGAGCATGAAGGGGTTTTAGACCCCATTGCCAACTTTTAGAGCCCTTAAACGGCAAAAACAATGGAGAACCCCCACAAATGACCCCAATTTGAAAACTAAACCCCCTTCATTCATCTAGGGGAGCACTGTGTATTTGGACCTTACTGTTTTTGAATGAATCTAAGCAAAGTAAAAATATACTATTTTTGTTTTTAAAATAACAGCGACCAAAAAAAAGAAATAAAAATTATTTTTTTTTAATTGTACAGCACACATATAAGTGGAGACTTTTCACTCAAAATGGGGGTATTTCGTGACCTCAGTGGCGGGGATGGGGTGTAAACAGTGGCGCTCTGTGAGGCTCCGTAAGCCTGCTGAGGTGCGGCGGTCTCACACAGAAGGCGCTCAACAAGCCGCTCCTGGAACTGCAGGAAGGCGAGCGTTCCAGGGGCGTCTTGTAAATTGCGTATTACTGGTAGCGGTCTGAATAACGCCGGGCTCACACGGCCGTAGGTGGAATCCGCTTGCGGAGGCCCGCAGCGGATCCCAGCTGTGAGCCCGGCTGTGACCCTGCGTACGGCCACGTAATGTACTGCGCATAACTGCCTACTCACACAGGTGGTCATGCGCAGTACTTTTTTTCGTTTGTATTTCCCGCACCCTCGCTTAGCGATGACGGGGGTACCCGCAGCCCGTATACAACGTAGTTGCGTATGGGCTGTGGGTATATCCGCGACCATGGAGCACAATGGGGTCTATGTTGCGGATATCCGCAGTAAAATAGAACATGCTGCGTTCTCTTTTCTGCGAGTGGATTACACAATTCCAACCCACTAATGTGAGCGGAATTGTGTAATCCAATGCGATTGATCTGCGTATTACCGCGGATCAGACGCATGCGGAATCCGTCATTCCTATCCGGTCATGTGAGACCGGCCAAAGGTAGATCGCTACCTTTTTGTCATGTGACCAGTAAGATGGCGCTCCTAACGCACGCTTGTTGGTCTGGTACTTTATTGTGGCAGGAGCCATGATGCCGGGAGACCACCTGACGCGGCGGGGACCTCTGATTGGCTGCAGCGGTCAGGTGGTATACACTTCATAACAAAGCCTGCTCGGTCTGCCCGCCCCCTCTTTACACAGCAGGCTTCACCGGTTCATCATTTTCTGTTTATTCGTCCACATCATGTCCCTCTCCCCCACGTGGATGTGTTAGGGACCTTTTATTTGCACACTATCAGTCCCACAAGGCCTCCGGATAACAGACTGCTTGTTGCCATGGCAACCTCCCGGCCTCCTCCACCTTCCCACAGTACAGACAGACATGACTCACTTCGCCTCACCACCGCTCCCGCCGTCTGTCTCTCCGCCGGGTGTGTTATGGCGGACTCACAGCTCCCGCCGCCGCCGCGGTATAAAAGATGACTCCACCCCCTTCACCTCACACGGGACCAATCACCTCAGACCGCTCTAGCGGCGAACTGAAGGATCGGGGCGGGCTCATGGCTGTCACGTGACAATGTTCCTCCTGCCGCTTTAGGGACCCATACAGCGTCACGTGATCCCACCTGCTGCGACTCCTCCTCTTCCAGCCACGAGACGCCACTCAGTGGAACGCGATGACGTCAGACGCAGAACAGTCCTGACTCAGTCTCAGTCATGTGATCGGGGTTGCAGTCACATGACTTGTTAGCCGCAAAATGGCGATACGTAAATAAGAAGTGACTGGACGGGAGAGGACGGAGCCGGTGAGTTCTCCTACTTGTGGGGTATTTACCCGGCGGGCGGAGTTACGGCCAGCAATACTGCATCCTTATGTCACGGGGACAGTTCTACCGACTACAAGTGTCAGCTCACCCAGCCTGCAGGGCATGCTGGTAGTTGTAGTCCTCTGCAGCTGAATGCTCCTGTATGGCAGAGTGGTGACCTATCCCCTGCAGCTCCTGGTGGCGCTCTACCTTCTATAACCTGCGGTGTGTCTGGGAGGGCGGGGAGTGTCGTCGCTGAAGTCGGGACAGGAATGGTAGGCCTGGGGCGTGTAGGAGGGGGCCGCGTCATTAACGGGTCTGGAGGGCCATGGGGGATGTCTGCTGCAGTTGCCATGGTGATGGGCGTTCTGCTAGTTGCTACATCCTGGAGTTATTACATACCGTGTGATACAGGACGGAAAAATACGTAATCAGGAAACCGCCGTCTGATGGCGGCGGTGGTTCCCCTCCCCCCCCCCCCCCCCCCCCCCCCATCCCCAGCGGCGGTGGTTCCCCTCCTCCATTGCTGCTGCTTTCTGCCGGTCAGCATCTGGCGCTTCTGCTTTTCATGTTGGCATGAATCAGCCGTGTCACACACCTCACCTCAGCCATTATATACACTGCGCCCTTGTATATGAGGAGGGGGGACACGTGTGTATACAGAGTGCACATATATACTGGGGGAGGACACGCATGTATGCGGGGGTGCAGTGCACATGTATACTGGGGGAGGACACGCATGTATGCGGGGGTGCAGTGCACATGTATACTGGGGGAGGACACGCATGTATGCGGGGGTGCAGTGCACATGTATACTGGGGGAGGACACGCATGTATGCGGGGGTGCAGTGCACATGTATACTGGGGGAGGACACGCATGTATGCGGGGGTGCAGTGCACATGTATACTGGGGGAGGACACGCATGTATGCGGGGGTGCAGTGCGCACGTATACTGGGGGAGGACACGCATGTATGCGGGGGTGCAGTGCGCACGTATACTGGGGGAGGACACGCATGTATGCGGGGGTGCAGTGCGCACGTATACTGGGGGAGGACACGCATGTATGCGGGGGTGCAGTGCGCATGTATACTGGGGGAGGACACGCATGTATGCGGGGGTGCAGTGCGCATGTATACTGGGGGAGGACACGCATGTATGCGGGGGTGCAGTGCGCATGTATACTGGGGGAGGACACGCATGTATGCGGGGGTGCAGTGCGCATGTATACTGGGGGAGGACACGCATGTATGCGGGGGTGCAGTGCGCATGTATACTGGGGGAGGACACGCATGTATGCGGGGGTGCAGTGCGCATGTATACTGGGGGAGGACACGCATGTATGCGGGGGTGCAGTGCGCATGTATACTGGGGGAGGACACGCATGTATGCGGGGGTGCAGTGCGCATGTATACTGGGGGAGGACACGCATGTATGCGGGGGTGCAGTGCGCATGTATACTGGGGGAGGACACGCATGTATGCGGGGGTGCAGTGCGCATGCATATCTACAGATGGGGCGAGCGTTCTCTTTACAGCCTGCGTCTCCCACTATTCCCACAGGCTGGGTGCAGTAATGGCGCGGCACGCTGCGGCTGTATTGACTGCGCTGCTATGTGACCCGTACCACCATGTGACTGTACTGACCACCAGACCACGCGGTCATTCTGAGTGTTGCTGCCATGTAACAAGGTCCATCAGCCGCGCTCCAGCTTGCTGATGGCTTCCAGTTTTGCCGCGGTTGATGTGAGGTGGATCACCCGGTACTGGTGTATCTTGATGCCACCAGGAAGTCCTGGTGGAGGCAAGACTGACGGGGTGACGCCCGCTGAACGTGACTGGCAGCAGAGATGGATGGCAGGCCACTAACGATTTATGGGGTAAGCGTACAGCGTCCCCCGGGGGAAGCCAGGCAGCCTGCCTGAGCAACTAGGTTGTTCCCCGGCGGCCACCCACATTGCGTGCTTTGAGAAACCTACAGCGGCCCCCGGTGCAGCCAGGCAGGCAGAGGTCAAAGTTACTTCTCCGGGAGCGCAACCCATTCAGCCGACAGGACTGCGGCCTCAAGTGGCTTCCCTGGCAGCGCAGCCGCCCAGAGCCTGCAGCACCGTGGGACAGAGACTCGGAACCGGTGGACGCAGCCTTCCGCATTAAGAGCAGGAGAGAGCTGGGAGGGCAGACCGCGCGGGGGCACTGTCTCTGCCAGCGGCCACTGAGTTGTGGCACAGGATAGCAGGGATGAGTAAACCGTGTGAGAGGCGGCGCACACAGAGTACAGCAGGAGGCCACTGCAGCGGGGGAGGGGGAGAGACAGCCCGCACACGCTGCTGTAAGATGAGCTCCAGCCGTGGTGACTGACCTGGCGGTACGCTGCGGACCCCCCACCAATAACTGGGGGATCTGATATTCTCCTCTCATACTATTAACTGTGTGTTTTGTGCTTACAGTCTGGGGTCCAACAAGATGGCGTCTCTCCACGATCCTGCTGACTCCACGCCGTTCCTGACTCAGGCAGATGACGTGGATGAGGTGAAAGCCGCGGGGGCTCTGCCACGTGTGCGCGATGAAGACGAAAGCCCTGAACCGCGTGACGTGCACGCCCTGACCGGGATCTCCTACAGACGCTCCGTCGCCACCGTCGGCATCCTCTTCTTCATTAACCTGCTGAACTACATGGATCGCTTCACGGTGGCCGGTAGGTGGTGGTGGCGGGGGGGGGGGGGAGCAGGAACAAACCTTGTAAGGCTAAGTTCACACTATCTCCTTAATACCCTGTTGTTTGCGCCGTCCTTGGAGCCGAACAACAGGGAAGGCGGAGGTGCCAGATTGGGCATGTGCTGTACCCGGTGGGCACTGACTATAATGAGGTCCGGTGGCTGCCAGCAGAAGCTTTCCTAGATGAGGTACAGCAGCATGCTCCGCTATTGTGCCCAGAGTTTCATGCCAGATCTGCCCTGGAGGCCGCGGGCAGAGCCTCTGACACCAGTGTGAGCGTAAAGGGGTTTCATCACCGAGGGCTCATTCACACGGAGGGCTCATTCACACGGAGGGCTCATTCACACTCGCAGCGCAAGAGAAAAAAACTGTAGTGGGTGGCCCCCTTAGGACCCATAGAAGTCAAGGCCCCCTCCTCCGCTACATCCTGAAGTACTGGCACAGGCTGCTGGAGGCGCTCCGAGTTACTTGACAACTAAAACAAACTTTGTAATCTTAAGAGCGACACTTGACCCCGGGTCTAAGACCTCTCTGAAGACTGTGGAATTCTTGGTATGTAAGGGGACAAATCATTTAAAGGGATTATGTGATTCAGGAAACCCATTCTGTGGCCCGGTACTCCATGAGGGGATCTGGGGGGGGTTTGTGTAGCCGCCTCAGTGTATATCGGTACTTGGTCATCTGAACCCACAGGTAATGGTGGAGCTGGACTCCTTATTGGGGGGGGGACTCGGCTGATGATGAGAAGGATACAGGGGCATTGAATTTCAGTGACTCATCATTTTGTTCCCTGGGAAATAAGCTGCCACCAAAGCTGTCTGACTGCAACTTACCTCCCGAAACACACCAGTTTTTGGGTTGGCCGAACATTCATGTGTATGGGGGCGCTGAAGAAAACGGCTGTCAGGTGAATGATCATCCGTCTGACAGTTACTGAAAGTGTACGGGCAGCTTTAGATTAGAAGAAACATTTGGCTTTTTTCAGGAACAGCGCCCCTCTTGTCCATGGTTGTTCTCAGTATTGCAACTCTGCTCTACTGAAGTGACTACCAGACATATGGAAAAGAGGACTGCAGTTCATGCTGAGCAGAGCCCTCCCTCTAATCTAGTGCTGCCCTCCCATGTAGGACCCACTGACTGTAAACACGTCTCTGTGGAGGAGCCGACATCACACGTCCCGTGGGATTACCGTGGGAGAGTGTAAGGGTCCTTCTACACGACCAATAATCAGATCTCGCTGGATCGTGGGAGTCTGAGGATTAGCGTGTAAAGGCCTGCGGGACGAACGAGTTGTTTAGTTATTGTTTGACGTTCAGTTTATACGGACATAAAAACAGAAGAACAATCGGCCGTGTAAACAGGCATCATCTATGAAGGGCGGCCTGTTCACTGCGGAGGGAGGTGAGCCGGATCTACATCCCTCTCCACCGCCATTCACTGAGCGATGGTCGCCCCTGTGTAAAAGCCCAAGAACTATTATCGCTGGGCCGACTGTTGGGCGCGTCTGTTACACCGTTGCTGCAGGTTCTGATGTGTTTGGGCCACGGATCCGTGGATTCAGCCCGGTCAGTGGTGCTGATGCGGATTCCACATCAAATACAGGACAGAAATCTGCCGTGTGAACATAGCCTTTGGGGGCGCTCTATTATGATGGGGGGGTATGTTGACATATGTGCCCCCCATTCATGTCAGTTGGTGTCAGCACCTGCAGATCATAGCTTGTTATGCTGCCTCTGATCAGCTAATGACCCTCTTGTGTTCTTCCTGGCAGGGGTGCTCCCGGATCTGGAAGATGCCTTTGGTATCCACGACAGTTCCTCAGGTTTGGTACAAACAGGTAAGTAGTGGCATCGGGTGCCGTCACCTGGAAGCCACCCTGCCATTACTGATCAAAAGCCATGTGCCAGGGCGTCATAGTGGGCCTTTTGGAGAGATGAGTAATTTGGGGCAGTAATGACGCAGTGTTTATTACATTAGGAGTGGTCTGTCAGCAGCCAGCCTGCTTGTTGATGGTTTCCAACTTCAAGAAAGTCATGAAGAGATATATTAAAGGGGTCGTACCAACATTACAGCAGATAGGGATAACTTGCTGATCAGTGAGGGTCTCCCTGCTGGTACTCACACTGAACTCAAGAACTGAACTCCCATGTCCGTCTCTGCCTGTCACTGAGGGGGTCACTTTTTTTTCCCACCGGGATGTCAAAATGAATGAATAGGTGGCTGAGTATGCATGGTCGCGCTTGCACGACCGGCAGGGTGTGCAGTGAGGAGCACAAGGGACACAGGATACCATTCTAAAGATCGTGGGGGTCTCAGCCGTGAGACCCCCACTGATCAGCAAGTTATCCTTTATCATTTTGATCTTGGTACAACCCCTTTAAGGAGCCAATGTGATAGGAGGTGGAACTCCTCACCTCATCCATGATTGATCAGTAAGGATCTGCCTCCCGGGACCCTATTCCATCAGCTGTATTCCTGATGGCTGTCGGTGTTTACAGTGTAAGACGCTGGCTGCTAGTCCGCGGCCCGGGTTGGTATTGCATTCAGTAGGAACAGTGACTGCCGCTCCTGGAGCTGTAATGTGTTCAGCGCTGTCTGCTTCTTGTTCAGTGCACACTACCCCTGCCGGTGGGAGAACAGTTATAACGGTCATCCCACGGATCCCCACCCATATATTGACCCATCCTGACGATAGCTCATCAATAGTTAAAAGGCGGACATCCCCTTTAAGGGCAAGGATTCATGTAATTCAGTCTTCCAGTCATAACTTATACTTGGGTTATTTCGCGTCTCCCGGTCCGGATCTTCAACTCTACTTCTTCCCCTCCAGTATTCATCTGCAGCTACATGGTGCTGGCTCCGGTTTTCGGATACTTGGGCGATCGCTGGATCAGGAAATATATTATGTGTGCCGGAATCTCCTTCTGGTCGATTGTCACACTGTCCAGCTCTTTCATCCCCAAGGAGGTAACGTCCTGAAGTGAAGGGTAGTCCTCATCTCTAAGGTAGAAACTATCAGCCCTTGAGTCGCTCCCTTCTATCATGACCTGAATGTCATTTGTTAATAAAGCTAGGTGACAACCAATACTGCCGACATCACAGCTCCCACAAGGGCGATTACTCAACTTTACCAAGCCCCTGAAAGGCAAAGCTGTCTAGTAATACCATACCACACCTCAACTAGGCAGGAAGGCTGAAACATCCCTCGTGAGAACGTTAATGGCTTGTCCAGAAATAGAAAACCATGGCAGCTTTCTTCCTGAAACAGCGCCACCCCCGTCTACAGGATGTATGAGCTCAGACCTATCCTCTTAAATGGAGCACAGCTGCAATACCAGACATGGGCAGAGGTGGCACTGTGGCTGGCAGTAAGCAGCCATGTATTTATAATCCTGGACAACACACTTGATGTTTGTCATATTGCTCGTCACCCAGCTTTCATAGGGCTCAGAAAGAGTAATCCGAGATTACATTTACTCTGACCGTTTCTTATTTTTTTGTTTCTTTTTCAGTATTTTCCCCTCTTCCTGTTCACACGAGGGCTGGTTGGAGTTGGAGAGGCCAGTTACTCCACCATCGCCCCCACCATCATCGCTGACCTCTTCGTGGCCGACCAGCGCAGCCGCATGTTGTCAGTCTTCTATTTTGCCATTCCAGTAGGCTGGTGAGTGTCCCATATAAACGAAGCACTTACACAGCTGAGAGTTTGCTGCAACTGCATCCATTCTGGACATTCCTCTCAGCTGCAGACTGATACACTGTAACAAACAGGGATTTGTCCTGCTGATCTGTTTGACTCACAGCTAATTATCTAGACTGGATACAACTGTAACAAACCCTCAGGTGTGAGATGTATTAGTTCTCTGTCTTAGGGTCGAAACAAGAATGCTTTCATTCACTGACAACAAGCAGGGATCTTGAAAATAAAGACTTTAAACACCCGGAGAATTATAATTCTGAAATTCTACATTTTGCAGCGGCCTCGGGTACATCGCAGGGTCCAAGGTGACAAGCGCCGCCCAAGACTGGCACTGGGCTTTACGGGTGAGTACAAGGTTGCGGGGTTCATCATTGTGACCATCTAGTTGGATGGAGAACGGAGGATGGGGGATAACTTTGAGCGTTGGGGGTCTGACCACTTGGACCCCCAGTTATCTGGTGAATGAGGGTTCAGCTGGTCCCAGAGTGAATGGAGCGATGGTCCTGTACGCATACGACCAGTCCATTCACTTCAATGACCGCATCAGAGATTAGAGTTCAGGTGCTTTGGCTTTCTCCAGCGCTGTCAGTCAAGTGAATAGAGCAGCAGTGCGCCTGCGCGACCACCGCCCCATTCACTCACAGACAGACCGGACCACTGTGCTTGGGATTGTGGGGGTCCTATCTGTTGGAGCCCGACCAATAATAAAGTTATCTACTATCCTGCAGATAGGGAATAACCTTATAGCTTGGCACAACCCCTTTAACTTGGGTTTATTATCCCGTATTCCCTATAACCACACGTATAAACACCAGGCAATTTAACCCCTTAAATGCACCATGCGGTACCTGTATATCATGAATTGTCTTGCATAAAGGCTCCATGGTGTACAGGTATGTCATGATGAGGATTGCGCAGGCACAGAAGCTGAGACCATGTGATCAACAGGCGGAGGCCCTGCTGTTCTTCACTGACAAACTCATGTTGTAACAGAATGGATCAAAGAAATCTTGGCTCTTGGCAGTTTAACTTCTTAGATGCTGAGGTCAACAGTGACTGCGACATCTAGGCTTTCCAATAAAAAAATAAAATTACCGACCTGGCATCACCGCAGTTGTAAAGACCCGTAGAATACTACAACGTAGCAGGCTACAACCTATGAGCGGGTTAGGGGATAACTTTCAGATTGATGGGGGTCTGACAAGAGCAGGGCTCTGGCACATTTTTGAGTGCGGCCAGCAGTGGTCGCACATGTGCACTGCCGCTACATTAACTTCAGTGGGTCTGCCAGCTATAGATGAGTGCTTGAACTTGGCTATTTCCAGCACTGCCATTGAAATGAATGGAACAGTGGTGTGCATGTACGATCGCCCCTGCCCTTATTTCAGGATGCGCCGGAGCCCTGTTCTCGGGATCAGTGATCTGAAAGTCATTCTCTATGCTATGTATATGGGATAACTACGGTACAAGTCTGTTATTGGGTGAAAGGTTTGTCCAGTGTTAGAAAAACATGTTTGGAAGAAGGCATGCAACACCACCCTTGTCTATGGCTTGGGTCTGGTAGTATAGTTCAGCTCCTATTCACTTCAGTGGAGCTGAGCTGCAATACCACAAACAACCCATAGAAAAGGGTGGTGCTGTTTTTAGAAGAAAGCGACCCCTCTAATGTTTCCTCCTCCTTCTGACAGGTGACCCCAGGTCTGGGCCTTATTGCCGTCCTGCTGCTTGTATTCTTTGTGAAGGAGCCTCCCCGAGGGGCTGTGGAGAGGAAGACCGACAAACCCCTGAGCCCTACTCCTTGGATATCGGATGTGAAGGCGTTGCTGAAGAAGTGGGTACCCCCTGCAGTGATGACTTGTTGCCCGCTCTGTCCGGTTACTTCACCCTCACTTACATCTTTCTCTCTCCAGCCCCAGCTTTGTACTCTCTACTCTTGGGTTCACGACGGTGGCATTTGTGACTGGTGCTCTTGCCCTCTGGGCTCCAACCTACCTGATACGTGCGCGGACCGTCCTGTACAAGACCGAGTGGTGTAAGGGTGGTGTATGCAACTATACTGACAGGTAAGGCCTTCCATGTGCCCCAACTGGTCATATCATGGATGTCAGGGTCCTGCTATCGGAGTTATTATATACACACGGTCCCCTGTGATGTCTGCTCTGTACTGACACTGTAAGGTGGAAAGGTCTATAAAGACATCTGTATGTATCCAGGCAGCGGCAATTGACGTGAGCAATGGATTCTGCAAGGGGAGCATGTGTCCCTTCCTTGCAGAGCAGACTCGATCAGTTGATTATGCAGAGGCGCACATGCGTATAGCCCATCTTTCAGAGCAGGCATGAGCAATTGCAGGGGAGCACATGTTTATAAACCCTTTGTTCATAGCATAGTCCTAGTTGGCCCTCTCATCCCTCGTGTATACTATTCCTGGAGAGCCCCCTCCAATGATCTTTTCCATGCCTCTGTTTGCAGTATGATCTTTGGCGTGATCACGGTGCTCACCGGCATCTTGGGAGTTGGAGCCGGAGTGGAGATCAGTAAAAGATACCGCAAAGTGAACCCCCGTGCAGACCCAATAGTATGTGCTTGCGGAATGCTGAGCTCCGCCCCCTTCCTGTACTTATCTCTGGTTTTTGCAGACACCAGTCTTGTGGCCACCTATGTAAGTAGCTTATGATGCAGGGTAACAGATGATCTCCTGTGCTGCTCCCTCAGGTCCATTCAATGCAACTTGTCTTCTCTGCAGGTTTTCATCTTCATCGGGGAGACGTTACTGTCCCTGAATTGGGCCATCGTGGCCGACATCCTCCTGGTAAGTGATCCATCCTGGGGTTCTCCCATCACAGGTGACTATATACTTATCCAGATGTATCCTCTTCTTTCAGTATGTGGTGATTCCAACGAGACGCTCCACAGCAGAGGCCATGCAGATAATGGTGTCCCACCTGCTGGGTGATGCCGGGAGCCCCTATCTCATTGGGGTGGTGAGTAGTAGTCATAGATTTTACTATAAGGTTGAGGGTTAATTTGTGTCTGACTTTAGTAATTGGGTGCACCCCCATTCTAAACACTATTTTTGTAATATATAAGCACTAGCTCCTACACATATAAATGGAAATAAACCACAGCTCAGTCTCCATGATCAGCTCTCTGTCTATTAAAGAGGAAGCTTGACGCTTTAATTGCGCATATGGAAAATGTTACGTGATCCTCTATGTGACGTATAACCATCATCGTGTCACTGTATCCATATCCTCAGATATCTGACCGTATCAGCGGAGGGAAGACAGAATCCACCCTTCTATCATTCCGCAGCTTGGAGTACGCCCTCATGGTCTGTGCATTTGTGGGCGCCCTGGGAGGAGGTTTCTTCTTGGCGACGGCCCTTTTTATTGAGAAGGATCGTAAAAAGGCGGAAATGGTATCGGAAGGTGTGTGGTTTGAGTTGAACGCTTTGAGCAATGCATGTTCTACAATCTCCAGGTTTACTGATGGCCCCGTCTACGTTTTAGAGGATGGGATGATAGGATAGATGAGGCTATTCCATGCCAAATCGTCACAGCTCCCAACCTGACCAATGAGTGAAAAGATGGTAGCACTACCACAGATAATGTGTGCAAAGAAGTGGTGCTGCAGGTAGAGCCACACCGTCCATGGCCCTATGTGATATACACAATAAGAGGCGGCGGCACACACGGGGAACAATGAATGCAAAATATGGTGATGGTTTATTTTGGACATCCACATAAAGGTATAGTAGCAAAGTTTTGGGCAACAAGCTCTTTATCAAGCCAAGAAATGGTGGCCAAGTCTGTCCGGTTAATGGATGAGGAAATCCAAGGCACACGTGGAACATGTGAGAGAACAAGTTCTCACTAAGGTTGATCCACGTACTGCAACTGGGCGAACCTACACGCTACCTACAACAGACCCCCAACGCAGCCCTGCTGAGGAGGAGGCGCTGACTGTAACTTTTCCTCAAAGTACGTAGCAGTTACTTTGTGCTTTCTATCATATTTCATGAAAATGTGTGACAGCTGCGTTGAAAAGGTGATTCCTTTCCTTGTGGTGATTTGGCATGGAATGACTCGCGGTGTTAACTTTGCAACTACCCTGCTCAAAAAAATCTTGGGAACTCTTAAAGGGGTTGTGCCAAGATTTGAAGTTATCCCCTATCCACAGGATAGGTCATAACTTGCTGGAGAGCAAATCTTCTGTGTCCCGCTTCCCCGTGGGATCGCCCCCTCCCTGTGGTGACTGAATGGAGTGCTGGTCATGCATGTGCAGTCAGCGCTCTATTAATTTCAATGGGGCTGACAGGAGCAGCGCGACCAGCACATCCTTACGGCGGCGGCTGAAGTAACCCCACCAGGGGGAGGACAGGGAACACTGCCTCCCCCCCCCCCCCCCCCCCCTCCCCATTCTTGAGATCGGTGGCAGTCTCCGCTGTGCACCCCCCACCCCACTGATCAGCAAGTTATCTCCTAACCTGTACAATCCCCTTTAAGAATCCCAGTATAATAAACTTCTGCTTTTGTGCACATGAAAGTTACAATAAGAGAGGAACAGCAAGACGCCGTCTACAAGGGACTGGGCATAATTTGTCTGGTTCTTCTCTCTTTCTGTGTTATGCCGGTGTCCTTGTCACTACTGGTACCTGCAGCCCCATCAGGTCTGTACAGGTAGTCCTGCTTCTCCAGAATGGCACATCTATACGAGCCGTTGTAGAAAGTTTGCTGTGTCTCCTAGCAGTCTCAATAATGTGAAGCAGATACCAGAACATGAAGATTGCTGGGCAGGACTGTAGAAGGGCACCAACCACCATCAGAACCGGAGGAGCGGTGCCAGAGCCCTACAGTATAACCTCCAGTGCCAGCTGTGAGAAACAGAGTCCATGTTGGTGGCGTCATGAGGGCCCAATCTTCTGAAGAGGGATCGGCGCTCCCTGGATCTGCCTAATTGGCTCCAATTCTGGGTGTTTTGGGATCCAGCCCTCAGTTGCTTTACCTTGAGCAGTGTACTTTGTCTCACTTTGTACTGATGTAGTTTCATCACACTCCATTCAGTCTATACTGCTTAGAATTCTCCATCACTTTGCTATGAGACTCCTTAATTTACTGTCCTTCACTACATCTTCCACAATGCCCTACAGCAAAGCATAGTCATTACCATCCTCCGCTCCGTTCCTGGAGCCTGAGAGTTTAGAGGTCATCAGCAGAAATGTGACTTCCTCTCTGGTTGTGAGTGGAGTAGAAGGCAAGTTGCTCAATTCGTTGTTTAAAAGGGGTTTTCCAGGACTACAATAATAGGAGAGGTCATCAATCGATGATAAACAGGAGGGTGCACTATTTGGGATCTCCACTGACCAACTGATAGCGGCGCCTCAGTCCATACTAGGCACAGTGCCGTACATCGTATAGTGGCTGTGTCTGGTATTGGCTTTTAGTCCCATTCATATTAATGGGACTGGTCTGCTCTCAGTCCGTGTAACTGATGTACATGAAGAGGCCACTGCGCTCCCCTGAGCACCACAGCTTCTCCAGTCAGATGACCATGGGGATCCCGAGTAGTGGATCCTCGCCCGTTAACTATTGATAACCTATCCTGTGGACAGGTCAGCAGTAGTTTATTCTCGGAAAATCACTTTTGAGATTTAAATGGAAGCTTTGAAAGAGATTTTCTACTAATGACCTTTATTCCCTTTTGACAGGATAGGGGTTAAATGTATGAGTACTGGGGCGCCCGATCACTTGGACGACCAGCAAGCTCGATATTTTCACACCCTGAGTTCCCCATGTGAAGGGAGTGGCGGTGTGCATGTGTGACCACCACTTCATTCACTTCTATGCGGCAAGCGGAGATCCATACGCTCAGCAATCTCCACTCCTAGAAATGAATGGGGAGGTGGCCACACATGCACACCACCACTCCTTTCACATGGCGCATTCAGGGGGTGCTGAGCTCAGCAGTTGGACCCCCAGCGATCAGATATTTATTCCCTGACCTTTATTTAGGGAATAGATGTCATTACTGGAAGAAGCCCCCTTCAAGTAGGCATGGACCCATCATCTATGTTATCTTTACTTCCAGGACTGGTGTCAGAGGTGGAGAAGATTGAAGACAGAATTGTGGTCCCAAAAAGTGGAAGATCCACGAGGGTCCCAGTCTCCAGTGTCCTTATATAAACCCCTGAAGGGCTGCCATCACAAGAGACTCTTAGCTGGATCCAAACGCCCTGGTACTTGCGATGCAGGCGGTACAATTACCCCGCTGGCAGGATTTGGGATGTTTATGATTTATCTTGTCGTGTATGACACCCATTAGTGATGAAGATGATCCCCAAATCTGCAGGGGAGGAAGAGCGACCCAAGTCCTTATCCTCCTGCACCACCATCTCTTTGTATTGGACAGTCATACACGGGACCAGATTGTATGGTTATTCCCTATTTAATAATGGCCGTACTGTCACATGATGGTGGGTTTTGGTATTCTGTAAAGAACATGAAATGCTAAACTTTTTAACAGAAATACAGTTGTGTGTTGGGTACAAAATGTTGTCCACTGCCTCCACCCTATACCATCAAGAGGATGTGGGCTCATTGGGGTTGGGGGGGGGGAGAGGAAGAGGGAGCTGGGGACTGGTGGTCAACCTACTCCGTGACGGCTCTGCTGAGACCTCAAGTCTTGGTGTTAATCTTTAGATCATATTCCTTGTATCAGTATGCTACTTCTCATTAGCCTACTAGTACCGTCAGCTCATGCATTTGAATGGTTGTCTTGGCTAGTCACGAGGATGGACACAATGTGGAAAACTTGCAAAGAATGGGGGTGAAATAAATAAGGGAGGGGTAAATACTGGATAACTACTTCTAGGCAGCCATGTCTGGTTCTGAAAGTGATTACTGATGCTTTATTCTGCCAGTCTTCCTTCCAAGTAAGGTTGGCCATCAGCCTTGTAAATACTGCCATTGGCCAATAAGAATGTCCAGTTCAGCCCTAGTGATCTTCTCTACAGCCAGCAGCGGAAGCCACAGAATGGACCTGCGTGATGGACTTAATGCTTCCGATGCAAGTGGGATCCGATTGCCAATGGAATACATTCTCAATGCTGCAGACAAAGAACCAATGGTAACAGATTCCCATATCAGACTGTTCATAGGCAGCAGTGGACCAGAGTTATGGATATTAACATAAATACGCTGCTTCTGGCCCATTACTGCTCCTCAGTAAACCCATTGAGGGTCTCCATGAACACTGGCCATGGGGAGAACAATGAGCTGTCCTCTGAAGGGTGACCTCTACTGCAGTCATTCAGACTGGTGGGATTTGGGCCTTTCGAGCCGTCAGTATTATTAGTCACACGGTCAGTTTTAGTTGCATTCATAAGTGCGTTATTCTGTTTCCCATCCTGCAGCGAGCGCTCAGTCCTCCCTGTTACTATAGATCAGCAATCATTAACTGCTCACTCTCCATAGTATTACTCCATTCCTCAGGATTGAGTTCTCCTGCGCTCAGTGCTGCCCACTGCTGACTAATCTTGTTATCCACTGGAGATGCTATGGTTGTTCATGCACATTAAATTGCATAAGTTGGCTGAACATGCCCAATATCCAGTATTGTCAGGGTTATCCCGACTCTACCCCCTGGCAGATATTGAGTGAGAGAAGGAATGGGCATGAGGTACCCCATCACCACCAGAGGTGTCTGGCCACAGATTACTCTCCTAGTCTCTCTGAAAACGCATGCATGCTCGGCGCAGTCCAATATGCCTGTGTATGACAAGGCGAGAGGAAGAGTTGTCCGGTGAACAAGTTATTGTAAGTGTTTGGGCAGTTTAAGATGATTGGTGAAAAGGAAGTGAAAATAGCTCAAAGTACATTTTAATCACAGAAGTAAAGGACATTTTCCATTCGATAACCCCGCTGTCCTACAGTATTGCCCGCCGTATGTTGGGTTTCTCATCCTGCTTCTTTATGCAACAAAGCTTGGGCAGATCATAATTCAAAGAAATGGGAAACCTTGTCAGTTTAAAATTTTGGGAATGTTTTAGTACAAATGACTAGTTTTCTTAAGTCGTTCTAAGCTAAATCTTTACTCCACCAGATTATGTTTATAACAACCCCCCCCCCCCCCTCCCCTTACGAATCGTAATAGGATGAGTATAATATTGCTCCTTATGTACGACACCGGGATCGTCTAAGTGTGTGTTATCTTCCTGTTCCTTTGACCCATTGTGGATCGGGTTGACAGATTACTGGGAGGAGCTGGTGAGGACCCAGCAGTCATGGTGCGCGTTGGCACCGATGACAAAGTTAGAGGTAGGTGGAAGGTCCTTACATTCTGGTTCCCTGAAATAGTTTTTAAGCTTAGGGCAAAGACCTCCAAAGCAGTATCTTCTGATGTATATACTACCTGTACCTTGTGCCACACAAGAAAGCCAGTGGAATATTAGGGAGGTAAACAAGTGGCTCCGGAGTTGGTGTAGGAAGGAGGGTTTTGGGTTCCTGGAGAACTGGGCTGACTGCCGTCAGCTACAGCCCCTACAGTAGGACGGGCTGCATCTCAATGGGGAGGGTGCAGCGGTGCTGGGGAAGAAGGTTGGAAGAATGTTGAAACTAGGGACTGGGGGGTGGCAACTAGAGAGATAGGGGGAGAGACTGTGTAGCCAGTGATCTGGGACTAAGTAATGGAAATGGTAGTGGAGCTTTGGAGGGTTAGTACAGTTAGAACTGGCAGAATAGTTAGTAGGGATACATGTAATAAAAATAACCAAAACCTTCTAAACTGTATAGTTACTAATGCTTGATGTCTGACCAAGAAGGAGACTAATACTTGACGTCTGACCAATAAAGTAGACCAACTGGAAGTAATAATGTCTGAGGAAAACTACAACACAGTGGGAATAACGGAAACCTGGTTGGATGAAAGCTGTGACTGGGCAGTGAACTTGCAATCTGTTCAGAAACTATTGTAAAAAATGGAAAGGGTGAGGGGTTTGCGTTATGTAAAATCCAGTTAAAAGCCCACATTACAGGAAGATATATGGGAATCTCTAGGTGGAAATGCATAGATGGAAAAACAACTCTCAAATCCCCGGAGGAGTTTTCTATAGGCCACCAAATATAACAGAAGCTATCAGACCCCAACATCTATCGCACTGTATATACAAGTTGCAAATATTATCAAAATTCCTATTACCTCCTTAGTGTTACTGAATAAAACCCAATAGAACCATACCAATATTACGAATAAAACACTAAAAGGGCCAAATAATAAAGCCACACTGTAATCCTATATTACTGCCCCATAGTGATGGAATAATACCACCATACTGTCACTGAAGAAAGATCCCTACAAAGAAAAATATAACCAATAATATTATATGAGGGCCAAATAATATCACCATACGCCTGTTGAGCATTAACACTATACAAAGACCAATATTAACATCATACAGTGAAATTATTCCATTGTCTGGCCACAGAGGGGGCACTATTACTACAGGGGGCATTGAGAAGTTCATTGGGGGTAGCGGCAGGATGGGAAGAGTCTGTGGAGATGAGCCCTAGTTCCAAGAAGTGTTTATGGTGGTCTGAGCCTAGCTGGAGGAATAAAATGGACAATTCTAATCATAGAAGACGTCCCCCGTGATCTTTGTAGGTAACTACACTGTAATCACTAGCATTGTGCAGAGCTAGTATCTATTATCTAGAGGTATACTGCTACTGTGAAGGAGCCCACTAATGGTCACTATTACTGAAAAGGGTCACTAACAAATTATTACTGAGAGGGCTACTGAGGGGCGCTATTACTATTAGAAGGATCACTGAATGTCATTATTACTGTAAGGAGTCACTAACTGGCACTATTACGGAGAATAGGGTTATTGAATGGCACTATTACTGTAAGGGCGTTACTAAGGGGGCACTATTACTGTAAGGGGGAACTAAGGGGCATTATTCTTGTGAGGGGACATAGAGTGTGTGGCTTAGCATAAAAGGGGCATAGCCTAATATAAAATATAAAAGTTCCTAGAGCTTCCTGGCCAGAGGAAAGTGTGCTTGGACTGTTGTAGCTATGGAGCTCCAGTCAGGGACCTACTGGATTGCTGAGTCCATGAGAGAGAGTCGAGCATGCTAGTGACTGAAAGCAACAAGTTGGATTCAAATTGTTTGTCTATTGAGTACAAGGGCCAGATAAGTAATTAAAGGCCTGAAGCCGGGACTTGTGATTGTAGGACGAAGGCCTGAAGCCGGGACCTGTGATTATAGGACGAAGGCCTGCAACCAGGGCCTGAGGAGCTGGGGAATTTGGCAGGAATAGCTGTCTGCTGAATGAGTAATCGGCCTACAGCTATTTAAGGGTGCTTACATACCTTAGTAGTAGGATATCTAATATTCTTTTAGATTGTAATCCGTAACACCAGTCACACAGTTCTTTGGATTCTCTTCTCACCAGCTTGTTACATTCCTGCAGGCTCTACGAACAGCGAACTACAAGAATGCAAGCGCTTACCAGCTGAACGAGAAACCGAAAAGGAATATAAGAATGGACACCATACACAACAAAACATAAACCGAAAGTGCAAACAATAACGATAATAGCCGGCAAAATACTTATCAAGTGTATTACTACAGAACCAGATGGTAATATGAATAAGTACGAGGTATTGGTTTGTATTTTGGCCAAAACACGTAAGCTTACAAGCCCACAACAAGCGTTTTCGTTGTACTGGAAGTCCTTACTCTAACAAGGCATCTAAACCACAACAAGGGAACCCTGTCTCCCAGCGGGTTGCATGCCCAAATAAGGACGGCTGGAGGCGTGTAGCCGGGGCCTTACGTAGCGGGCATAGGCCTGTAGCCGGGGCCTTACGTAGCGGGCATAGGCCTGTAGCCGGGGCCTGAGAGTAGTGGACATAGGCCTGTAGCCGGGGCCTGAGAGTAGCGGGCATAGGCCTGTAGCCGGGGCCTGAGAGTAGCGGGCATAGGCCTGTAGCCGGGGCCTGAGAGTAGCGGGCATAGGCCTGGGCCAGAGGGTGAAGGGCGAAAGCTTGTAGCTGGGGCCTGAGTGAGGAGGGTGAACACCTGAAGCTGGGGCCTGGGTTAGGAGTGCGCAGGTGAGCTTGCACGGAAGGAGGAGAGCAGAGGGAGGGAGTTTGGCAGCCACGCTGCTAAACTCCCTCCCACCTCCGGCCGCTGCCATGGGTTCCCATAGGAGCCCATGCAGTGGCCGACATATCCGTCCCAAAAGATAGTTCCAGGACTATCTTTTGGGCCCGCCTTAAAAACACCCGGAACTATATTGGCCTGGCTGGGTGTTTTTGTCTTTAGGAATATGGCCATGTGATCTGATGCATTGGATTCCAATACGATATCACAGCGTATATCATCTGGCCATGAAAACGGACAGCCGATATACGCTCGTGTGAAAAAGCCATTAGCATGTAGGACAAATGCGTGAAGCAGGGGCCTGAGGGTATAGGGTGGAGGCGTCAAGCAAGATTATTTTATTGGTATAGTGTGGAAGCATGAAGCTGGGGCCTAAGGGTGTTGGGTGGTAGCATAAAGCCGGGGCCTGAGGGTGTAGGGCAGATGCTGGAAGTAAGGACCTGAGGGGATGTAAGGCGGAAGACTAAAGCCAGGACCTGAGGGTGGAGGGCAGAGGCCTAAAGCTAGGGTCTGAGAGTGTGGGATGAAGATGTGAAAGCAGGGCCTGAGGATGTAAGACGGAAGCCTGAAGCGAGGGTCAGTGGGTGGAGGGCAGAGGCCTCGAGCAGGGGCCTGAGGGGAAGAGGGCGGAGGCCTCGAGCAGGAGCCTGAGGGGAAGAGGGCGGAGGCCTCGAGCAGGGGCCTGAGGGGAAGAGGGCGGAGGCCTCGAGCAGGGGCCTGAGGGGAAGAGGGCGGAGGCCTCGAGCAGGGGCCTGAGGGGAAGAGGGCGGAGGCCTCGAGCAGGGGCCTGAGGGGAAGAGGGCGGAGGCCTCGAGCAGGGGCCTGAGGGGAAGAGGGCGGAGGCCTCGAGCAGGGGCCTGAGGGGAAGAGGGCGGAGGCCTCGAGCAGGGGCCTGAGGGGAAGAGGGCGGAGGCCTCGAGCAGGGGCCTGAGGGGAAGAGGGCGGAGGCCTCGAGCAGGGGCCTGAGGGTTGAGGCTAGTGGTCTGAAGCTGGGCTCTGAGACTGGACGTTGGAAATCTGAAGCTATGGCCTAAGGGCAAGGACTTGAAGCAGGGACTGAGGCTGTAAGGTGGTAGCCTGCAGCTGGGATATGAGGATATAAGTCAGAAGTCTGATGCCATGGCCTGAGGGTGGAGGCCTGAGCCTTGGGGTGGGGCCTCAAGCAGGGGCCTGAGGGTACAGGGCGGAGGCCTCAAGCAGGGGCCTGAGGGTACAGGGCGGAGGCCTCAAGCAGGGGCCTGAGGGTACAGGGCGGAGGCCTCAAGCAGGGGCCTGAGGGTACAGGGCGGAGGCCTCAAGCAGGGGCCTGAGGGTACAGGGCGGAGGCCTCAAGCAGGGCCTGAGGGTTGAGGCTAGTGGTCTGAAGCTGGGCTCTGAGACTGGACGTTGGAAATCTGAAGCTATGGCCTAAGGGCAAGGACTTGAAGCAGGGACTGAGGCTGTAAGGTGGTAGCCTGCAGCTGGGATATGAGGATATAAGTCAGAAGTCTGATGCCATGGCCTGAGGGTGGAGGCCTGAGCCTTGGGGTGGGGCCTGAAGCCGGGGCCTGAGGGTGTAGGGCAGAGGCCATAAGTCAGAGCCTGGAAGTGGAGTATGAAGGCCTAAATCCGGGGGCTGAAGTCGAGAACAGAGGCCTGAAACCAGGCCTGAAGGTCGAGGGCAGGGGCTTGAGCTGCGAACTGAGGGTTGAGGGCCTAGGCCTCAAGCCGGGCCCTGAGCGTTCTGGGCAGAAGACTCAAGCCTGGGCCAGAGGGTTGAGGGCAGAAGCCTACAACCTGGGCCTGAGAGTTAGGGGTGGAGACCTGACACTGGGCCTGAAGGTGAAGGGTTTAGGTCTCAAGCCAGGGCCTAAGGGTGGATGCCTAAAGCCAGAGCCTTAGTGTGGAGGGCAGAGACTCCAAGCCAGGGCCTGAAGTTAGAGTGTGGAGGCCTGGAGACAGGACTTAAGGAACAAGGGCGGAGGCCTGAAGCCGGGGCCTGAGAATCAGGAATGGAGGTCTGAAGTCGGGGTCTGAGGGTGGAAAATGGAGGCCTAAGGTCCTGGCCTGAGGGTGGAAGGCAGAGGTCTGAAGCCAGGGCCTGAGGGTGGAGGGCGGAAGCCTCAAGCAGAGCCCTGAGGGAAGAGGGCAGAGGCCTAAAGCTTGGAACTGAGGGTGTGGGATAAAGACCTGAAGCCAGGGCCTGAAGATGTAAGGCGGAAGCCTGAAGCCGGGGCCTGAGGATGTAAGACAGAAGCCTGAAGCCAGGGCCTGAGGAAGTAAGGCAGAAGGGTGAAGCTAGGGCCTGAGGATGTAAGGTAAAAGCCTGAAGCTGAGGCCTGTGAGTGTCGGGCAGAGGCATGCATCCAGGGCCAGTGTGTAGGACGAGGGCCTGAGCTGGGGCCTGAGGCTGTAAGGCAGAAGTCTGAAAACAGGGCCTGAGGGTAGAGGGCATTGGGCTGAAGCCGGGGCCTGAGGCTAAAGGGCAGGCGCCTGAAGCTGGGCCCTGAGGTTGAAGGGCGGAGGACTCAAGCCAGGGCCTAAGGGTGTACGGCGTAGGCCTCAAACTGGGGTTTGAGTTCTGAATCCGGGGCCTGAGGGAGGAGGGCGGAGTTTTGTAGCCGGGGCCTGAGGGTGGAGGTCTGAAGTCGGGGCCTGAGGGTGGAGGTCTGAAGTCGGGGCCTGAGGGTGGAGGTCTGAAGTCGGGGCCTGAGGGTGGAGGTCTGAAGTCGGGGCCTGAGGGTGGAGGTCTGAAGTCGGGGCCTGAGGGTGGAGGACAGAGGTCTGAAGCTAGGGCTGAGGGTATAGGGCGGACGCCTGAAGCCAGAGCCTGAGAGTGAAGGACAGACTCCTCAAGCCGGAGACTGAGTTGAAGGCTTCAAACTGGGGCTGAGGTTGGAGGGTAGAGGTCTGAAGCCAGGGCCTAATGGTGGAGCCTTATATCCGGGGCCTGATGTTGTAGGCCAGAGGCCCGAAGTCGGAGCCAGAGGATGTAAGGCGGAGTTTCAAGCCAGGACCTTAGGGTGTAGGACAAAGTCTATGGCCTAAGGGTGAAAGGTGGCGGTCTGAAATTAGGGCCAGAGAGTGTAAGGTAGACACTAGAGATGAGCGAGCACCAAAATGCTCGGGTGCTCATTACTCGGGACGAAATTATCGCGATGCTCGAGGGTTCGTTTCGAGTAACGAACCCCATTGAAGTCAATGGGCGACCCGAGCATTTTTGTATTTCGCCGATGCTCGCTAAGGTTTTCATGTGTGAAAATCTGGGCAATTCAAGAAAGTGATGGGAACGACACAGCAACGGATAGGGCAGGTGAGGGGCTACATGTTGGGCTGCATCTCAAGTTCACAGGTCCCACTATTAAGCCACAATAGCGGCAAGAGTGGCCCCCCCCCCCCCTCCCAAAAACTTTTACTTCTGAAAAGCCCTCATTAGCAATGCATACCTTGGCTAAGCACCACACTACCTCCAACAAAGCACAATCACTGCCTGCATGACACTCCACTGCCACTTCTCCTGGCTTACATGCTGCCCAACCGCCCCCCCTCCCCCCCACAGCGCACACCAAAGTGTCCCTGCGCAGCCTTCAGCTGCCCTCATGCCACGCCACACTCATGTCTATTTAGAAGTGCGTCTGCCATGAGGAGGAACCGCAGGCACACACTGCAGAGGGTTGGCACGGCTAGGCAGCGACCCTCTTTAAAAGGGGCGGGGCGATAGCCCACAATGCTGTACAGAAGCAATGAGAAATATAATCCTGTGCCACCGCCATCAGGAGCTGCACACGTGGGCATAGCAATGGGGAACCTATGTGCCACACACTATTCATTCTGTCAAGGTGTGTGCATGCCCCAGTCAGACCGCGGTTTTTAATTCATAGACACAGGCAGGTACAACTCCCTATTGTGAAGTCCCTGTGGACCGACAGCATGGGTGGCTCCCTGGAACCCACCGGCGGGACATAAAAATATCCCATTGCATTGCCCAACACAGCTGAGGTAGTAATGTCGTGCTTAATACAGGTGGGCTTCGGCCCACACTGCATGCCCCAGTCAGACTGGGGTTCTTTACAAGTGGACAGATGTAGGTTAAACTCCGTGTGCACCTACAGCATGGGTGGCTCCCTGGAACCCACCGGCGGTACATAAAAATATCCCATTGCATTGCCCAACACAGCTGAGGTAGTAATGTCGTGCTTAATGCAGGTGGGCTTCGGCCCACACTGCATGCCCCAGTCAGACTGGGGTTCTTTACAAGTGGAAACAGATGCATTTATAATTCCCTGTGGACCCACAGCATGGGTGGGTGCCAGGAAGCCACCGGCGGTACATAGAAATATCCCATTGCATTGCCCAACACAGCTGAGGTAGTAATGTTGTGCTTAATACAGGTGGGCTTCGGCCCACACTGCATGCCCCAGTCAGACTGGGGTTCTTTACAAGTGGACAGATGTAGGTTAAACTCCGTGTGCACCTACAGCATGGGTGGCTCCCTGGAACCCACCGGCGATACACAAAAATATCCCATTGCATTGCCCAACACAGCGGATGTAACGTCAGCTGTAATGCAGGTGGGCTAAAAATTCATTTGATTACACTGTAGGCGAGGGCCCACAAAAATTGCTGTATCAAGAGTACTAATGTACATCCAAAAAAATTGGCCATGGCCAACCAAGAGGGCAGGTGAAACCCATTAATCGCTTTGGTTAATGTGGCTTAAGTGGTAACTAGGCCTGGAGGCAGCCCAGTTTAACGAAAAATTGGTTCAAGTTAAAGTTTCAACGCTTTAATGAGCATTGAAACATATAAAAATTGTTTAGAAAAATTATATGAGTGAGCCTTGTGGCCCTAAGAAAAATTGCCCGTTCAGCGTGATTACGTGAGGTTTCAGGAGGAGGAGCAGGAGGAGGAGGAGGAATATTAGACACAGATTGATGAAGCAGAAATGTCCCCGTTTTGGATGGTGAGAGAGAACGTAGCTTCCATCCGCGGGTGCAGCCTACGTATTGCTTACGTATCGCTGCTGTCCGCTGGTGGAGAAGAGAAGTCTGGGGAAATCCAGGCTTTGTTCATCTTGATGAGTGTAAGCCTGTCGGCACTGTCGGTTGACAGGCGGGTACGCTTATCTGTGATGATTCCCCCAGCCGCACTAAACACCCTCTCCGACAAGATGCTAGCCGCAGGACAAGCAAGCACCTCCAGGGCATACAGCGCGAGTTCAGGCCACGTGTCCAGCTTCGACACCCAGTAGTTGTAGGGGGCAGAGGCGTCACGGAGGACGGTCGTGCGATCGGCTACGTACTCCCTCACCATCCTTTTACAGTGCTCCCGCCGACTCAGCCTTGACTGGGGAGCGGTGACACAGTCTTGCTGGGGAGCCATAAAGCTGGCAAAGGCCTTGGAGAATGTTCCCCTGCCTGCGCTGTACATGCTGCCTGATCTCTGCGCCTCCCCTGCTACCTGGCCCTCGGAACTGCGCCTTCTGCCACTAGCGCTGTCGGATGGGAAGTTTACCATCAGTTTGTCCACCAGCGCCCCGTGGTATAGCATCATTCTCGAACCCCTTTCCTCTTCGGGAATGAGAGTGCAAAGGCTCTCCTTATACCGTGGATCGAGCAGTGTGTACACCCAGTAATCCGTAGTGGCCAGAATGCGTGTAACGCGAGGGTCACGAGAAAGGCATCCTAACATGAAGTCAGCCATGTGTGCCGGGGTACCTGTACGCAACACATGGCTGTCTTCACTAGGAAGATCACTTTCAGGATCCTCCTCCTCCTCCTCCTCTTCCTCCTCCTCAGGCCATACACGCTGAAAGGATGACAGCCCAGCAGCATGTGTACCCTCACCAGTGGGCCAAGCTGTCTCTTCCCCCTCCTCCTCATCCTCCTCATGCTCCTCCTCCTCCTCAACGCGCTGAGATATAGACAGGCGGGTGCTCTGACTATCCAGCGACATACTGTCTTCCCCCGGCTCTGTTTCCGAGCGCAAAGCGTCTGCCTTTATGCTTTGCAGGGAACTTCTCAAGATGCAGAGCAGAGGAATGGTGACGCTAATGATTGCAGCATCGCCGCTCACCACCTGGGTAGACTCCTCAAATTTTCCAAGGACCTGGCAGATGGCTGCCAACCAGGGCCACTCTTCTGTAAATAATTGAGGAGGCTGACTCCCACTGCGCCGCGCAAGTTGGAGTTGGTATTCCACTATAGCTCTACGCTGCTCATAGAGTCTGGCCAACATGTGGAGCGTAGAGTTCCACTGTGTGGGCACGTCGCACAGCAGTCGGTGCACTGGCAGATTAAACCTATGTTGCAGTGTCCGCAGGGTGGCAGCGTGCGTGTGGGATTTGCGGAAATGTGCGCAGAGCTGGCGCACCTTTCCGAGCAGGTATGACAAGTGGGGGTAGCTTTTCAGAAAGCGCTGAACCACCAAATTAAAGACATGGGCCAGGAATGGCACGTGCGTGAGGCTGCCGAGCTGCAGAGCCGCCACCAGCTTACGGCCGTTGTCACACACGACCATGCCCGGTTGGAGGCTCAGCGGTGCAAGCCAGTGGTCGGTCTGCTCTGTCAGACCCTGCAGCAGTTCGTGGGCCGTGTGCCTCTTCTCTCCTAAGCTGAGTAGTTTCAGCACGGCCTGCTGACGCTTGCCCACCGCTGTGCTGCCACGCTGCGTGACACCGACTGCTGGCGACGTGCTGCTGACACATCTTGATTGCGAGACAGAGGTTGCGTTGGAGGAGGAGGATGAGGAGGAAGGTGCTTTAGTGGAGGAAGCATACACCGCCGCAGATACCACCACCGAGCTGTGGCCCGCAATTCTGGGGGTGGGTAGGACGTGAGCGGTCCCAGGCTCTGACTCTGTCTCCACTAAATTCACCCAATGTGCTGTCAGGGAGATATAGTGGCCCTGCCCGCCTGTGCTTGTCCACGTGTCCGTTGTTAAGTGGACCTTGGCAGTAACCGCGTTGGTGAGGGCGCGTACAATGTTGCGGGAGACGTGGTTGTGCAGGGCTGGGACGGCACATCGGGAAAAGTAGTGGCGACTGGGAACCGAGTAGCGCGGGGCAGCCGCCGCCATCATGCTTTTGAAAGCCTCCGTTTCCACAAGCCTATACGGCAGCATCTCTAGGCTGATCAATTTGGCAATGTGCACGTTTAGCGCTTGAGCGTGCGGGTGCGTGGCGGCGTACTTGCGCTTGCGCTCAAACTGTGGCACTAGCGACGTCTGGACGCTGCGCTGAGAGACATTGCTGGATGGGGCCGAGGACAGCGGAGGTGAGGGTGTGGGTGCAGGCCAGGAGACGGTAGTGCCTGTGTCCTCAGAGGGGGGTTGGATCTCAGTGGCAGGTTGGGGCACAGGGGGAGAGGCAGTGGTGCAAACCGGAGGCGGTGAACGGGCATCGTCCCACCTTGTGGGGTGCTTGGCCATCATATGCCTGCGCATGCTGTTGGTGGTGCCTCCCCAGCTGATCTTGGCGCGACAAAGGTTGCACACCACTGTTCGTCGGTCGTCAGGCGTCTCTGTGAAAAACTGCCACACCGTAGAGCACCTTGACCTCTGCAGGGTGGCATGCCGCGAGGGGGCGCTTTGGGAAACAGTTGGTGGATTATTCGGTCTGGCCCTGCCTCTACCCCTGGCCACCGCACTGGCTCGGCCTGTGCCCACACCCTCACTTGGCCCTCCGCGTCCTCGGCCGCGTCCACGTCCTCTAGGCCTACCCCTACCCCTCAGCATGCTGTATTACCAGTGATTTGATTTCCCAGGCAGGAAAGAAATTGGCGCAAGGCTGCACTCAACCGTAGCTGGTTGCGTCTGATTTTTGTACGTTGTACACGCAGCACACACGTACCCAGAGCCCTTAGGACTGACACAGGCAGGGCAAATATACTTTCTTCCCTTTTGTTTAAAAGGATAGGCCCACTGCGTCTATTCACTGAATAATAAGTTTAATAACTGTGTTGCGGCCCTGCAAAACTGTCACAGAACTTTACTGTTGCAGAGTTACTAACTGTGGCAGAGCAGGTATTTCCCAGGCAGGAAAGAAATTGGCGCAAGGCTGCACTCAACCGTAGCTGGTTGCGTCTGATTTTTTTACGTTCTCCACGCAGCACACACGTACCCAGAGCCCTTAGGACTGACACAGGCAGGCCAAATAGAATTTTTTCCCTTGTTTTTCAAAGGAAAAGCCCCACTGCGTGTATTCAATGAATAATGTATGTCTTCTGGCCCTGCCTACACAATTCTATCCCTGTAGTATTAATGCCGGGTGCAATGGTCTGCACAGCCGGTTTTGAGAAAAAAAAAAAATATGCAACACTGCTAACAGCAGCCTGGACAGTACTGCACACGGATAGATGTGGCCCTAGAAAGGACCGTTGGGGTTCTTGAAGCCTACACTAACTCCTAACACTCTCCCTGCCTAACCCCCACTTCTGTCCCTATTGCAGGGCGCAATGCTCTGCAGATCCAATTTTGGAAGAAAAAAAAAAAATACTGTGCTAACACAGTACTGCACACTAGTAGATGTGGCCCTAAGAAGGACCGTTGGGGTTCTTGAAGCCTACACTAACTCCTAACGCTCTCCCTACAGTAGCTCCAGCACGATACCACTGTCCCTCAGCTAACTCACAAGGCATGTGTGGCGAGCCGCGGGAGGGGCCGATTTTTATACTCCGGTGACATCTGATCTTTCCAGCCACTCACAGCAGGGGGGTGGTATAGGGCTTGAACGTCACAGGGGGAAGTTGTAATGCCTTCCCTGTCTTTCAATTGGCCAGAAAAGCGCGCTAACGTCTCAGAGAGGAAACTGAAAGTAACCGGAACACCGCGTGGTACTCGTTACGAGTAACGAGCATCCCGAACACCCTAATATTCGCACGAATATCAAGCTCGGACGAGTACGTTCGCTCATCTCTAGTAGACACCTGAAGCCAGGGCCATGAGGATGTAGGATGAAGGCCTGAAGCTGAGGCCTAGGCCTGTAGGTGTAAGGCAGAAGTCTGAAGCTGGGGCCTAAAGGTGTAAGGCAGAAGCTCAAAGCTAGAGTCTGAGTGTAAAAGTTAAAAGCCTAAAGCAGTGGCTTTAGGTATAGGAAGATCTAAAGCTGGGGTCTGAGGATTTAAGGCAGAAGCCTCAATCCAGGGCCTGATGGTGTGGGATGAAGGCCTGAAGCCGGGAACCGAGGGTGAAGGTCTCAAGCCGGGGCCTGAGAGTGGAGGACGGAGGTCTGAAGCCGGGGGCCTGATGGTGGAAGGTGGAGGTCTGAAGCCAGGGCCCTAGGTGAGGGCAGAGGCCTGAAGTCAGAGCCAGAGGGTGTAAGGCAGAAACCTGAAGTTGGAGCCTGAAGGTGGAGGGCAGAGACCTTAAGCTGGGGCCTGAGGGAGTAAGGTAGAAGCTTGAAGCCATAGCCTTAGGGTGTAGTACAAATGTCTGAAGCTGTGGTCTGAGCGTGTAGGGCAGAAGCCTGAACCTAGGGCCTGAAAGTGGTGGAAGCCTGAATCCGTGGCCTAAGGGTGTAGGGCTGAGATCTGAACCCAGGGCCTGAGGATGTAGGATGAAGGCCTGTGGGTGTAATAGCTCTTTCCCATGAGCGTATATTAGCTGCTGTTTTCACGGCCAGCTGATATACCATTCCAATGCATCAGATCACACGGGCATATTCCCGCAGCGTAAAAGCACCCTGCTGGCCAATATAGCGCTGGGCGCTTTTACACCGGCCAGGAAAGATAGTCCTGAAACTATCTTTCTGTCCGGAATATGTCAGTGGCTGCATAGACTCCTATGGGAGCCTATGACAGCTGCCGGAGAAGGGAGGTGTGAGGGAGTTTAGCTGCATGGCTGCTAAACTCCCTCCCCTTCTCTCCTCCTCTCCGCCCTTTGCCTGCTGTTTGTAATGGGAGGGGCAGGATAGGGGCGGAGCTAGTTGCGTAGCACACTAGCTCCGGCCTCCTCCCCTTGGTGAGAGACTGCGAGGGAAGGAAAGGGGGAGACAGTTTAGTAAAGAGAACAGTTTAGTAGAGTCAGCAGGCAAATGTAAAAATGCCAACACCCTTGTGAAAGAGCCTGAAGTCTGAAGCTAGAGCCTGAGAAAGTAAGGGTGAGGCCTGAAGGTGTAAGGTAAAAGTCTGAAGCCTAAAAACAAGAAATACTGGATCTAAAACAATAGTTTCTATATAGAATGACTTAAGGCCCATTTAGACAACGATTATCCCTCAAAATTTGTTGAAAAGCCATCTTTTTAGTGATAACCGTTGCGTCTAAACGCGCTGCCATTGTGGACTTTTCGTGCAATATTAGTTCACTGGTGATTTCTAGCAAGCTAGAAATTACTGATGACTCTTATCAGCGCTGCACGCTGAGTTTCTTAGCGGGCGGCGCTGATAGTATTCTTTTTAGCTGGTATCCCGCTGGCAGTTCTCAGCATGACACCAGCTGAAAACTCCGGGAACAATGCAGCTGTTTGCATATACAAAACAGCTACATTGTTCTCGGAGCTATCACAGCGGTATCCCGCTTCTCCTGCATTAACTCTTAAATAGCTTATTAGCTACTTAAAGGAGATGTCTCGAGGAAGCAGTGAATTTTTTTTTTTGCCCAGTCCCCCTAATTAAACATACATTACTAATTACCCCTGTAAATTACTTTCCTAGCTGGTTTCTACTTACCGTTCCAGCGTTTCAGCAACTTATAAAACTTTTTCCCAAGATGGCCGCCAGCTCTTTTCGCATCGCTTGCTGTAGCCCGACGTGCGCGCTCCCGAGACGCTACCAGCTGTGTCTCCATGGCAACCAGACGCCCCGCCGCCGCCGACCGGACCCCTGGAGTGAACACGGCCGACCTGTCACCCACCGCCAGGCAGAAGGTAACCGGCGCAGCCCCCCCCCCCCCATCACAGCGGCAGCCCCCCCGGCCCAGCGCTAGTTCCCCCATCACAGCGGCAGCCCCCCCGGCCCAGCGCTAGTTCCCCCATCACAGCGGCAGCCCCCCCGGCCCAGCGCTAGTTCCCCCATCACAGCAGCAGCCCCCCCGGCCCAGCGATAGCCCCCCCCGGCCCAGCGCTAGTTCCCCCGGCCCAGCGACAGCCCCCCCCCCGGCCCAGCGCTAGTTCCCCCGGCGCAGCGACAGCCCCCCCCGGCCCAGCGCTAGTTCCCCCGGCGCAGCGATAGCCCCCCCCATCGCAGCGACAGCCCCCCCCCCATCGCAGCGACAGCCCCCCCCGGCCCATCACTTACCAGGACAGCTGGACGGCGGGACAGCTGGGCGGCTTCTCCGGACAGCTCGGCAGCTCTGCACCTTCCTCTAACAGAGGAAGGTACAGAATGGCCGCTCCAGCGCGCTCCCGAGCAGTGACAGCTCGTCTGCGCATGCGCAGAAGAGCTGTAGCGGGGAGCACACTGAAGCGGCTCGTGCTGAATGGAGAAGACCGGACTGCGCAAGCGCGTCTAAAAAAGCAAGCTACCGGCGAATTTAGACGGAACCATGGAGACGAGGACGCTAGCAACGGAGCAGGTAAGTGAATAACTTCTGTATGGCTCATATTTAATGCACGATGTATATTACAAAGTGCATTAATATGGCCATACAGAAGTGTATAGACCCACTTGCTGCCGCGAGACAACCCCTTTAAGAGTTATGCAAAGATGATCCCTCAAAACTGTCATTTAACAACCTAGCAGAATGGGCTAATTGGTTATATGCTAATAGATTAAATGCTAAAGAGACTGATATGAATATGAGTTACAGGGGGTTGTATATTATCACAAAACGTGCTATTGGGGGTGGGTGGATAGAGGGGGGGAGGGAGGTTCCCCTCAGAATAATATTGAAACTGTTGAATGAATAATAAATACAGAGTCAGCTTATGCAAGACCTTTTCATGATGTGTTGATTTCTCCGAGCTCATACTTATCACACCTAATTTGGCACCCACAGTCCATCTAATGGCCCATTTACACGCAATGATTATTGCTCAAAATTCATTCAAACAAGCAAAAATGAACAAAAATCATTAGATATAAACTCAAAGCGATCAAGAAATACTCATTCACATGTTGTAGGTGTCGCGTGAGCCTCAGTGAGCTGTATTCAGGGAACTGACCACCCGCTGTTCACTGAATACATTCCCTTTGTTCTGCCACAGAGCTGACAGCTGAGACAATGTAATTAGCGCTCCCCAGGCAGAACACAGCGTGCGGTCCTTCTTATCAGCTATACTGCAGAACGATGAATTTCAAGTGGAACTGAAAACCATCCTTTGGCAGAAAAGTGAAAAATGAGCACATTTACATGCAACGATTATCACTCAAAAGATGGCTGGTGAGTGAATTTTGAGGGATCCTTGTGTCTAAATGGGCGTTAAGGACTGATGCCCACGGACGGATTTCTGCCGCGTTTCAAGTGGTGAAAATCTGTAACGTTATCCCGCGGCTATTAGGTTCTATTGAACTCAATAGCTTTCTGCACTTCAATGTTCACACTGCGGAATTCCACAGCGTGAAAGAAAGTGCAGCATGCTCTAATTGCTGCCGGAAAACGCACGACCGGCTACCATTGTAGTCAATGGAAGCCGTCTGTCACGCGATACTTTCGCTGTGCTCACAGTGGAAGTATCGCACGATTACGCGTCACCGCCCACTGCTGGTGCGTCATGTGCTGTATTGCGCATGTGCGCTGGCTCCCCAGATGGGACCCACACGGCAGACACATGAGTATGGGGTCGTTGGGGGGCGCCGTGTCGGGTTCCGCTGCGATATTCCACTGGCGGAGTCCAACACGGCCGTGGGCATGAGGCCTAAGTCTTTCGAATAGCTAAACAACTGATCCAATCCAAAGCCAATCCACATACTGCTGCAGTAGACAATGGCCTTTTCTTCCCACTAATTAGAAACTTTTGCCTAGAGATTCTTTGCATGTACGCACGCATACACGCACACATGCACACACGTGCCCAACCAGCAAACAATAGTCCTCTTATCTTATCTATGTCCACTTTACATATAAACTCTTCCAAAGGAGCCAGCAAATGGAGAAAATGGCGAGGATTCCAAACAATTCTCTTTACGTGTAAACACTCATCATTTAAAAGCAAAAACGTTGCTGAGTCGTTTGTTTGTTCGATCAAACGACAATCGTTGTGTGTAAATGGGCCTTAACAGTACAATTGCACTAGCACTACTTAAAGTACGTCTGTCACCTATGTGTTGTGCTATAAACCGAAAGTACTGTACAATGTGTCATGTTAAATGGGAACCATAGATAGCTCTAGCTCTGTTCTGCGTGACTCCACCGTCCAGTTATTAACCTTTATGCTTATCCCCTGCATATGTAAATTAGCCCATTCAATGGGCGGTCCATCGCTGTCTTCGACACAGGCTCCTCCTTCTCCAGTGTGTGGAAAACCGCTCCTTTCCATCCAAGTAACATCTCCAGCTCCACCCACTTAAGACATCATGTGAAGCAAAAAAGTAAACTGTCCCACCTTGTTTTCTTGTGCTGCAGCTTTGGTCCCGTAAGCAGGTGTACTCACATACCTTCACGTTGCCATCCGGCTACTTTGGCTTTGATTTGAAACACATATCTTATATGCAGGAATCCAGGTATCGTGAAAAAACCTTGCTATTATTCCAATAATTTTGTGCTCATAACAGACAGAGTACGCGTTTCGGTTTACAGAACCTTGCTCACCTCAAACTGACATACTTTACACAGACCTTTAAAAAGCTTAACATATAATTGATAAATTAAAAACACATGCACTTAACCCCTGCATTGATTACCTCACATTGATTAGCATAGTCCGTTCCTCCTGCAAGAACCGACACATGGCTGTTTACATATAAAGAATACATAGTAGGGCAGCATAAATGATTGAATGTAATGACAAGTATGTTGAAAACTACAATAAATTAATTGCAGTTTCAAAGAATCTACAGCAACTTGCTCATTAATTCATATATATCACAGATAATTTATCTAGTAACGTATCCATTAGTGCATAGATGATATATTCTATGGGATAAAGTAACATCTATGGAGCATCATATCAAATAAAGGCTTATCATAACAGGCTAAAGCAGTTTATTTGTGTATTGAACCTATTACTACATGTATTATGGCATATAAATAAATAAATAAACGGAAAAAAAAAAAAAAAAAAAAAACCGCAGTGAAAAATAATCAATTTCGTTAGTACTAATAAATATACAAAAGATCTGTTCTATAGTTCATCCCCTTAGGATATCTAGTGTTTAGATTCAAGATCCAAAAAGCTTCCCTTTTAAAGACTTTCTCCGGGCTAACTGCACCTTTCTTTTTATTTAATACCTTTTCGATCCCAAAAAAAGAAAAATTGTCTATAGTTCCTGCATGTTTTTCACAAAAATATTTAACTGCACCTGAACTACTTATATTGCCTTTCTTAATATTACGAATGTGTTCACTAATCCGTGTTTTTATCTTGCGTGTAGTACAGCCTATATAATCCATTTTGCATTCATTGCAACGGATTATATAAACCACATTAGTAGTGTTGCAATTAATATAGTTCCATATCTTGTATTCTTTCATGTTGTTACTATCAAAGAAGCTTTCTTTTTTGTCGGCTAGATGACAAACGGTACATCTAGAAATGCCGCAGCGGTAGAAACCTTTAAATTTCAACCAATGCGGTTTTTCCATGTTGGAAGAAAAATTACTTGGAGCCAATAAGTCTCCTAGATGTTTATTCTTTTTTGCGACAAACTTCACTCCTTCGTTTAGTATTTCATCAATCTTATCATCCTGTCTGAGTATTGGTAAAAATTTGAAATTTTTTTTTCTAATGTTATAAAAATCCCTGCTATATGCTGTAGAAAAAACCAGTCCTTTATTATTCTTTTTCCTTTTATCCTTGAGTTTATCTGTAAGTAGTTTTTCTCTTTTTAGTGTTTTTATTCTTGTACAAGTTTTATCCAATAAAGTCTGTTTGTAGCCTCTTTGTTGCAATCTATTCTTGATATCCATTTCAACTGCACTAAAAGTGGAAGTATCAGAACAGGATCTTTTTGCACGGATAAATTCTCCCATAGGGATAGCCTTTATGGTATGCTTCGGATGGCCGCTACTAGCATGCAATATAGTATTACCCGCTGTTTCCTTCCTAAACAATTTAGTTTCAACACCTGTAATACAATTACCCTTTAGGGTGAAGTCACACGAACGTATATCTGCTCGGTTTTAACGCCGAGCCGATATACGTTGTCCTCGTGTGCAGGGGGGGGAAGGCTGGAAGAGCCAAGTGCAGGAACTGAGCTCCCGCCCCCTCTCTGCCTCCTCTCTGCCCCTCTGCACTATTTGCAATGAGAGGAGGCGGGACAGGGGCGGGGCTAAAGGGCGTGAATTAGCCCCGCCCCCATCCCACCTCTTCCCATTGCAAATAGTGCAGAGGGGCGGAGAGGAGGCAGAGAGGGGGCAGAGAGAGGGCGGGAGCCTCAGTTCCTTGCCCTGGCTCTTCTGTCCTCCCCCCCCCCCCCCTGCACCCGAGGACAACGTATATCGGCTCGGCGTGAAAACCGAGCCGATATACGTTCGTGTGAACGCACCCTTAAAGGGGTTGTCTCGCGGCAGCAAGTGGGGTTATACACTTCTGTATGGCCATATTAATGCACTTTGTAATATACATCGTGCATTAAATATGAGCCATACAGAAGTTATTCACTTACCTGCTCCGTTGCTAGCATCCCCGTCGCCATGGTGCCGTCTAACTTCGGTGTCTTCTTGCTTTTTTAGACGCTCTTGCGCAGATGGATCTTCTCCCTTCGGCTGGTCTCGGAAGCATCGGCGTTTTGGCTCCGCCCCCTTGTACGCGTCATCGCGTAGCTCCGCCCCATGACGTGTGCCGGTTCCAGCCTCCTGATTGGGCAGGTAATACTATATTGCATGCTAGTAGCGGCCATCCGAAGCATACCATAAAGGCTATCCCTATGGGAGAATTTATCCGTGCAAAAAGATCCTGTTCTGATACTTCCACTTTTAGTGCAGTTGAAATGGATATCAAGAATAGATTGCATCAAAGAGGCTACAAACAGACTTTATTGGATAAAACTTGTACAAGAATAAAAACACTAAAAAGAGAAGAACTACTTACAGATAAACTCAAGGATAAAAGGAAAAAGAATAATAAAGGACTGGTTTTTTCTACAGCATATAGCAGGGATTTTTATAACATTAGAAAAAAAAATTTCACATTTTTACCAATACTCAGACAGGATGATAAGATTGATGAAATACTAAACGAAGGAGTGAAGTTTGTCGCAAAAAAGAATAAACATCTAGGAGACTTATTGGCTCCAAGTAATTTTTCTTCCAACATGGAAAAACCGCATTGGTTGAAATTTAAAGGTTTCTACCGCTGCGGCAATTCTAGATGTACCGTTTGTCATCTAGCCGACAAAAAAGAAAGCTTCTTTGACAGTAGTAATATGAAAGAATACAAGATATGGAACTATATTAACTGCAGCACTACTAATGTGGTTTATATAATCCGTTGCAATGAATGCAAAATGGATTATATAGGCTGTACTACACGCAAGTTAAAAACACGGATTAGTGAACACATTCGTAATATTAAAAAAGGCAATATAAGCAGTTCAGGTGCAGTTAAATATTTTTGTGAAAAACATGCAGGAACTATAGACAATTTTTCTTTTTTTGGGATCGAAAAGGTATTAAATAAAAAGAAAGGTGCAGTTAGCCCGGAGAAAGTCTTTAAAAGGGAAGCTTTTTGGATCTTGAATCTAAACACTAGATATCCTAAGGGGATGAACTATAGAACAGATCTTTTGTATATTTATTAGTACTAACGAAATTGATTATTTTTCACTGCGGTTTTTTACTGCGTTTTTTTTTTTTTTTTTTTTCGTTTATTTATTTATTTATATGCCATAATACATGTAGTAATAGGTTCAATACACAAATAAACTGCTTTAGCCTGTTATGATAAGCCTTTATTTGATATGATGCTCCATAGATGTTACTTTATCCCATAGAATATATCATCTATGCACTAATGGATACGTTACTAGATAAATTATCTGTGATATATATATGAATTAATGAGCAAGTTGCTGTAGATTCTTTGAAACTGCAATTAATTTATTGTAGTTTTCAACATACTTGTCAAGACATTCAGACATTCAATCATTTATGCTGCCCTACTATGTATTCTTTATATGTAAACAGCCATGTGTCGGTTCTTGCAGGAGGAACGGACTATGCTAATCAATGTGAGGTAATCAATGCAGGGGTTAAGTGCATGTGTTTTTAATTTATCAATTATATGTTAAGCTTTTTAAAGGTCTGTGTAAAGTATGTCAGTTTGAGGTGAGCAAGGTTCTGTAAACCGAAACGCGTACTCTGTCTGTTATGAGCACAAAATTATTGGAATAAAAGCAAGGTTTTTTCACGATACCTGGATTCCTGCATATAAGATATGCACTTAAGACATCACGCATTCTATTATCACCCTGCTTGTGCCACACAGACGACAGCGCAGACATGTGACATCAGTCCTGGATGAGGACTCACAGTGCATGAAACATAAAGGCAAATATCTGTACGGTGGAGTCACGCAGAACAGGAATAAAGGTCTCTATGGATTCCACGTAACACCGCACATTGTACCGGACATTCCGTTTGTGGCACAAAGAACAGGTGACGGACTTCTGTTATAGTGATTGCAGTGAATTCAGCTGCCAAGTAAGGACATTTATAATTTGCTGTTGCACGTTCTGCATCTTTATTCCATCACCTACTTCACCAAAGACACAAATGTCATGGATACGGAATGCTTGTATCGCCTTTTACATGGTGTGTGGTGGTTTATTATCGGTTGTTTTGTACTATTATTTTGCTATGAAAAATATTCTAATAAATATTCTTGTTTCCAGAGGAGCCGGAGGAAGGACCATGCGGGGGCTGGAAAGCTCGCTGTAACATCATGTATTTCTGTTAGCCATTAAAAGGTTTCATATCAAGAAGATTACTCGGTTTCTCTGGCTGAGAACAATCACATTTTGCTCTACTGGCTAACAACTTACCCAACTTTTTTCATTACCACCACAACAGTAACTCCACACCCTGTTGGTTAACTCAATCACTGAGCTGCAGGGGTTAATCCTTCTACAGAAAGTCTCCGCCCCAATGAGGAAGAGAAACTTTTTAGCTTTCGATTCCTGCTCTTTCCTAGTATGATGGCGTCTGCTGACCTGCGGGACGAGCTGGACTGCTCCATCTGCCTGAGCCTCTATACAGATCCCGTATCCCTGAGATGTGGACACAACTTCTGCCGCTCGTGTATTGTGAGTGCGCTGGATGCACAGGAGGCAACTGGAGTGTATTCCTGTCCTGACTGCAGAGAAGAATCCCCGCAGCGTCCGGCCCTGGAGAAGAACAGGAAGCTGGCGAATATAGTGGAGCGTTTCTTATCTAGTCAGCCGGATATGGAGAGCAGAATCTTCTGTACTTACTGTATAAAGTCTCCAGTCCCGGCTGTGAGGACATGTCTGCAGTGTGAGAACTCTCTATGTGACGACCACCTCGCAGCCCACAACAAGGCGGCGGATCACATATTAACTGACCCCACCAACTCCTTTGGGAACAAGAAGTGCTCCGTCCACAAGAAGGTTCTGGAGTATTACTGCCCACAGGACGCGGCTTGTCTATGTGTGACTTGCTGTCTGGTCGGCAAGCATCGGGGCCACCAGGTGGAGCTTCTAGGTGAGGCTTCTGAGAAGAAAAAGGAGAAACTGAGGAAGTATCTGGGGGAACTAAACCCTCAAAAAGCAGAACTTCAGACAAGAGTCCAGAATCTGCAGGATCATAAGAAGAATATCCAGGAGAAAGCCTCAGAGAAGAGGAAGAACATCAGGAAGTTGTTTATGGACATGAAGAAGCAACTGGAAATGGCAGAAAAGAAAGTGCAGAGCGAGATCTCCAGACAGGAGGACGAGATTGTGTCACAGATATCTCATCTGATCAAGGAGCTGGAAAAAGAGGAGAAGGAGCTGTCTGAGAAGATGCATCACATGGAGCAGATGTGTCATGTCACCGACCCAATAAGACTCTTACAGGAAATGGACATTACAGTAAGTAGATGGAGATGATGAGGACACGGGGGGGGGGGGGGGGGGAGGTGGTGGAAATACCCATTCTGATGATAATCAGCATACAGGATTGGTTTAATCTTAACCTGGGAAAGATGGGTAACTACCTTTAACCCCTTCCCACTCCAGGGCGTAAGTTTACGTCCTGGGAGCGGGGTACGTCCCGCAACAGGGCGTAAACTTACGTCCTGGGGATAGCGCAAGATCACATATGATCCCGCGCTATCCCGCAGAGGGAGTCGGCGTCCCACTGCGACAGTGGGGGGCACATTAGATCTAAGTAGATCGCGGCAGGGAAAGAGTTCACAGAGAGAGCATGCTCCCTCTGTGTCTTCGGCCGGCTCTCGCGATAACTTCGCGAGAGCCCGGCTTGTCGCCATGGCAACAGGACGCCAGACACTGACGTCCAGTGTTGTCAGTGCCTGAGATCGCTGCATAAGCAATAAGGCATGGCAGGGCAGTAGCCCTGCCATGCCTTATCACAGTGATCATCAGGGCTGTGGTGAAAGTCCCCCAGAGGGACACAAATGTGGTGGTAAAAAAAAAAATATTTTAAATAAATTTTAAAAAAAGTAAAAAAAAGTAAGAAAAACCCTTTTTTATGTTTTTTCTAAGATTAGCATAAAAAAAGGGTAAAAAAAAAATTAAAACCCCACATATTTGGTATTGTCGCGTCCGTAACACCGTGTACAATAAGTTGCACATGCTTTTGACTGTCCACGGAAAAAGCGTTTTAAAAAACGCTGAAAAACTGAGGCAAAATGCTAAGTTTTAGCATTTTGCCTCACTAAAAACGCAATAAAAGTGATCAAAAAAGACGTATGTACCCCAAAATGGTAGCAATAAAAACTACTGCTCGTGTTGTAAAAAATAAGCCCTCATAGAGCTCCGTACATCGAAAAATAAAAAAGTTACAGGACTTTAAATGCAGCGATTTAGAAAAAAAAATTCCAAAAAAAGGGCTTTTAATGCAGAAAAGTGAAAAAACCTAAAAAAAGGTAAGAATTTTGGTATCATTGTAACCGTACCGACCCGCAGAAAAAATGGATTGTCTTATTTATGCTGCATGATTAACGCTGTTTAAAAAAAACAAACTCTATGGCAGAATTGATGCGTTTTCTCTCCCTGCTATCATAAAAATATATTATGAAAGTTTCACAATATAGTCAAATGTACCCAAAAATGACGCCGATAAAAACTACAGTTCGCCACGCAAAAAACAAGCCCTTATACGGCCGCGTCGACGGAAAAATAAAAAAACGATGATTTTTGATAAATGGAGAAGAAAATCCGCCAAAAATCGTTGCGTCCTTAAGCCCAAAATAGGCCATGTCATTAAGGGGTTAAGAATGCTCCTCTGGTGGTTTCTGCTTCTATTGTATGTTGCACCTATGGATTTCTATTTGGAAGTGCTGACCCATTTTATTTTTTTTTGTACCAAAATACAGGATAACGGGACTGACCCAACAACTGTCCTACAAGAATTAGACCAAGGAGCAGCCTGTAGGGATAAGAGTGCGGCTGCCGAGAAAGAAGCTGCAGTCCAGGAGGCTACTAAGGAGGAGAAGGAAGAGGAGAAGCTGAGGAAAGAGCTGGATGAGGATCTGATCTCACTGACCGTACACCGATCTATGCGGGATATTGTCCCCAGTGTCACATCAGGGCTCGGGTTCCAGGTTCCAGACATCTTGCTGGATGAGGACACTGCAAATATAGAAGTGAAGTTATCAGCCGATCTAAAGACAGCAACAGAATCAGAGGGGAAACAGCAAAGACCAGAATCACCGAGAAGGTTTCTGTATTTCCCCCAGGTGTTAAGCAGATGTGGCCTCTCTTCAGGGAGACATTATTGGGAGGTGGCATGGAACCAGGTCGGAGTATGTAACATCGGGGTGTCCTATCCCAGTATAAGGAGGAAAAGAAAGCAGTCTGGTATTGGAAATAATGATAAATCTTGGTGTTTGGAGCTGAAGGATAAATATTTGTGTTTGACTCTGGATGATGAATATTGTAAAGCATATCACAACTCTGTTTTTTTACCCTGTTCTGTAAGGCCAACATGTCCAACATTTGGAGTCTTCTTAGACTATGAGGCTGGGCGTCTGTCCTTCTATGAGCTGTGTGACCCCATCAGACACTTACACACCTTCACCGCCTCCTTCACCGAACCCCTACATGTCGCCTTCTATGTGGAGTATGGGTCCTCTGTTACAATAACCAGCTGAGACCGGTGTAGTCCCCATAATTACACTGTTATTTTCTGTAGCATAGATATTGGTCAGACCCCGGCCCGTATTTACCACTAGGAATGTTATTGTCCTGAGACTAACCATCGTTGGTCCCATCTGATCTAGTGATGGTATATAGCTACTGTAGGATCACTTTCCCGCCTGCTGGATCCGCCCCTGATACTGATAATAAAGGGGCTGCAGCGCTGATTTAGGGCCCTTTTACACGGAACGATCATTGCTCAAAAAGTCGTTAGATCGTGTGAATCTGAATGATAATTGCTCAGTGTAAACAAGGCCAACGAATGAATGATGAATGAGAATTTATTTGCTTCTCGTTCGTCCATTTTACCCAGGCATAAAGATAATCGCTCGCACGTGATTGCGTGTAAACAGCGATTGTTTAGTCGATCACATTCACTGCTGCCTTCAATGTCAACGACTGAACTGGATGCAAACACAATTGTGAATGATATTCCTGCCTGTGTGAACGGCCATTGTTCTGTCTTATGGCTCCGTGTATACGGTCCTGAGGCCGCCGTCACACGGATGAGCGTGTTAGTGATGCCTACTTGCACAATGCGTTGTGTATTGTAATGGACAATTGCGCTAATTAGCTCAGTATGTGATACTTTGGTGTGCAGGATAATGGAGCGTGTGAAACATCCACCCATGTGAATGAGCCCCCTGATATCGCCGGGCTCTATGTACTGCATATTGCACAATACCCTAATGCCTCTGTGTCCATAAGCCCTTAGGCCGGAATCACACAGATGTAATTGGGCAGTGTTTGGCGTATGTGCAATAAGCAGAGAATACAACCCGTTGGTATCATTGGGCTCGTTCACATGAGGGTATTCGGCACCCATAATTTGTTTGTGCACAAAACAGCACATAATGAACTAATAAACTTAATCACCCATTGTAATCAGCAGGAGGATGCTGTGTTAATGGTTGTTGTTTTTTGCAAATATACAGTAAAACACATAAATGTGATTATGCCGTGTGATGGCGGCCGCAGTGTTACATCTCTCTCCCTTGTCAGGCGGGGCTCCTGGCCACCCTGCAGCACAAGTGTATTCATGTGGGTGAGGGGGGCACAACCGGTGGGCTGGAATGCAGCTGTGCAGTGAATACCGTGAAGGGGCCCCACTCTGTGGCCCCCACCCATCAGAGAGTGATCGCCTATCCTAACTATATGCCCCCCACCTATGAGATGGGAATAAACCTTGGCGCTGAGAGCCCCCCGATGTCTATGGCAGCTTTAGGGGGGCTCGTGTAGTGTGAATCAGCTGGCTGATATTACTACTGATCAGGGTTGGTACCGCTGCAGATGTTACAAGGTTGTGGCGGGTGAGACAGTCCGGGGCGGCCCTCCGGTGATGTCTACACGGGCCGGTGGGATATTTGGGGCCGTTCTCTGTAGTTCCTCCTGGAGATAATCTGTTGTCAGATCTACAGAGCGGAGCGGAGCTCTGCCATACAGCGGTGGAGGCTGATGACGGCGGGCCGTGTCCTGAGGGGCCTTACACACGGGATGGAATTACACCGCATGACCTACTGCAAGCCGCGGTATATTCTGCACCAAGAGACACCGGCTGCCGGCAGGTTTTACTGCAGAGCTGAAAATGGTTTAAAACCTGCCGGCAATACCGCATGAAAATACGCAGATTTTGGTATTAAACTCTGCAGCTGCGGATTTGGCTGCGTCCTGCAGCGTAATGCCGTCCTGTGTGAAAGGTCCCACAAGAGCACCAGGACAGTGTGGGATGATGGGAGTTGTAGTCTCTGTTGGACTGTGTGGGATGATGGGAGTTGCAGTCTCTGTTGGACTATGTGGGATGATGGGAGTTGTAGTCTCTGTTGGACTGTGTGGGATGATGGGAGTTGTAGTCTCTGTTGGACTGTGTGGGATGATGGGAGTTGTAGTCTCTGTTGAACTGTGTGGGATGATGGGAGTTGTAGTCTCTGTTGGACTGTGTGGGGTGATGGGACTTGCAGTCTCTGTTGGACTGTGTGGGGTGATGGGAGTTGTAGTCTCTGTTGGACTGTGTGGGATGATGGGAGTTGTAGTCTCTGTCGGACCGTGTGGGATGGTGGGAGTTGTAGTCTCTGTTGGACTGTGTGGAATGGTGGGAGTTGTAGTCTCTGTCGGACTGTGTGGGATGCTGGGAGTTGTAGTCTCTGTTGGACTGTGTGGGATGATGGGAGTTGTAGTCTCTGTTGGACTGTGTGGGGTGATGGGAGTTGTAGTCTCTGTTGGCCTGTGTGGTGTGATGGGAGTTGTAGTCTCTGTTGGACTGTGTGGGATGATGGGAGTTGTACTCTTTCGGACTTTGTGGGGTGATGGGAGTTGTAGTCTCTGTTGCACTGTGTGGGATGATGGGAGTTGTAGTCTCTGCTGTACTGTGCGGGGTGATGGGAGTTGTAGTCTCTGTTGGACTGTGTGGGGTGATGGGAGTTGTAGTCTCTGTTGGACTGTGTAGGGTGATGGGAGTTGTAGTCTCTGTTGGACTGTGTAGGGTGATGGGAGTTGTAGTCTCTGTTGGACTGTGTAGGGTGATGGGAGTTGTAGTCTCTGTTGGACTGTGTAGGGTGATGGGAGTTGTAGTCTCTGTCGGACCGTGTAGGGTGATGGGAGTTGTAGTCTCTGTCGGACCGTGTGGGATGCTGGGAGTTGTAGTCTCTGTTGGACTGTGTGGGATGCTGGGAGTTGTAGTCTCTGTTGGACTGTGTGGGATGATGGGAGTTGTAGTCTCTGGACTGTGTGGAATGATGGGAGTTGTAGTCTCTGTTGGACTGTGTGGGGTGATGGGAGTTGTACTCTTTCGGACTTTGTGGGATGATGGGAGTTATAGTCTCTGTTGCACTGTGTGGGGTGATGGGAGTTGTAGTCTCTGTTGCACTGTGTGGGATGATGGGAGTTGTAGTCTCTGTTGCACTGTGTGGGGTGATGGGAGTTGTAGTCTCTTTTGCACTGTGTGGGATGATGGGAGTTGTAGTCTCTGTTGGACTGTGTGGGATGATGGGAGTTGTAGTCTCTGTCGGACTGTGTGGGATGATGGGAGTTGTACTCTTTCGGACTTTGTGGGGTGATGGGAGTTGTAGTCTTTGTCAGACTGTGTGGGATGATGGGAGTTGTAGACTCTGCAGGACTGTGTGGGATGATGAGAGTTGTAGTCTCTGTTGGACTGTGTGGGATTATGGGAGCTGTTGTCTCTGTTGGACTGTGTGGGATGATGGGAGTTGTAGTCTCTGTTGGACTGTGTGGGATGATGGGAGTTGTAGTCTCTGTCGGACTGTGTGGGATGATGGGAGTTGTACTCTTTCGGACTTTGTGGGGTGATGGGAGTTGTAGTCTCTGCTCGACTGTGTGGGATGATGATTTGTCGCCATATTTCCGGCTCCTGTTGTGTATACAGAGATATTCTCCGTACATGAAATGTTACAGTCAGATCATTGAGTATCTTACGTACGTATCGGCGTATCCTACTGCACTTTTTCTGCCCGCAGGGCGCGTTCATCTATACGCTGCAAACAAACACCGATTTAAATGGCTCCTTCCAGATATATTCTATTTCCAGAAGACTGATATAAACTACAACTCCCAGAGACCCACACAGCTGAAAGCTCCAGCCAATCAGCGGCATTATGGAATACAGCAGGTTAGGTTGTTCATTAGGTTATCAGTGTGATTGATCTGTATTTCTATTATTAGCTGTAACTTTATTATTAGCGCAATGTGGTAAATCACATACTATTGGGGAAACACCTGTGTGACCCGCAGGTAAAGGGATTGTCAGTACTGTGCCGGGGCCTGACGTGTGCCATGGGGAAACACTTGTGTGACCCGCAGGTAAAGGGATTGTCAGTACTGTGTCGGGGCCTGACGTGTGCCATGGGGAAACACCTGTGTGACCCGCAGGTAAAGGGATTGGCAGTACTGTGCCGGGGTCTGACGTGTGTCATGGGGAAACACTTGTGTGACCCGCAGGTAAAGGGATTGTCAGTACTGTGCCGGGGCCTGACGTGTGCCATGGGGAAACACTTGTGTGACCCGCAGGTAAAGGGATTGTCAGTGCTGTGCCGGGGCCTGACGTGTGCCATGGGGAAATCGACTCCATTGAGTAATGACGCCGTTTCAGGAAGAATTGCGGATATGGCTGCTGATGTGGAGGAAATGCTTTTGGACATGTTAAAGAACACAGAATTTGCAATGCAAATTGACGAACCAGCGGTTAGAGACAATGAAGCATCGCTGCTGGTTTATGTTTGTTTCATTAATCGGAATGAAGAGGCGGTGGAGGAACTGTTGTTTACCAGACATGTAACCACCGACACGAACGGCTCCTCTATATGCAAAAGAGTGGAGGAACTTTTAGAAGAAAAAAACATCCCTTTAACAAACGCACTTGCTTGTACAACCGATGGAGCGGCATCCATGATTGGTCGATATTGTGGATTTATAGCCCATTTAGGATCTGCTATACCTCCATAATGGCCGTCCGCTGTGTGATCCATCGGCAGCACCTTGTTGTAAACATTTATGTGAGAGATTACATGATTCTCTGCACTATGTGATTAATGCTGCTAACAAGATAAAAGCGCACTCGGTCAATAAACGTCTTTTCCGCAAGCTCTGTCAAGACCATGACAAAGGATTTGAAGGTCTACTACACACCGCAGTGAGGTGGCTGTCAGGAGGAAAGTGCTTATGACTAGAGATGAGCGAGCGCACTCGTTAAGGACAGATACTCGAGCAAGTATCGTCCTTTACGAGTACCTGCCTGCTCGCCCACAAAGATTCGGGTGCCGGCGGGGGGAACGGGGGAGGGGGGGATTTCTCTCTCTCGCTCCCTCCGGCTCACCCCCACCGTCATCCGAATCTTTGCGGGTAAGCAGGCAGGTACGCGAAAAGGACGATACTCGCTCGGGTATCTGTCCTTAATGAGTATGCTCGCTCATCGCTACTTATGATGCTTCTATGAACTTTTTGACACAGCAGTTGAGTTTCTTTGTGATGCCATTGCCCTACGACGTTTTGACGTTGCCTATCTCGCAGACATATTTGACAAACTCAATGAAGCCAACACAAAGCTACAAGGAGACAAAATGAATCTTATTAAGGCTGAAGGTATAATCTCTTCCTTCATTGCCAAACTGGATCTTCATACCAATAACCTGAGTTGATGCGAACTCTGTCAGTTTCCGCGTCTTCAAGAAATTGTATGCGAAGACTGAGACAAACTTCTAGATGCAGACTTGAGACGATTTTTGCTCACACCTCAAACAAACCAAAGAAGACATGCAAACTAGGTTTCGTAATCTATGTACTCTTGGAATACAATGTGGGTACTCAATCCATTTTCAGCAGACGCAGATTACAAGAGCAGTTGATCAACTTGAAACACGATAGCAAAGAACAAGCACTTTTCCAATAATGTGTCTATGAATGTTTTTGGGTAAGAGTGAAGAATCCTTATCCTATCCTGTGGCAGGAAGTTAAGTTGCTCCTGTTAGCCTTTCACTCTATGTACTTAGTGGAGAGGGGCTTCAGCGCGGTTCAGCAGCTCCTGACAAAAGTGAGAAACAAACTTCCAATATGTGTAAGGGGCGACTCGAGACTGCGGTTGACGAAGATAGTACCAGATAGCATGAGATTGGCATCCGCTCATCAGGCCCAAGGCGGCCATTAATGACACAGATTGATTGTGGCAAACATTATTATTATTGTTAGTCGGATTTCGAATTTCATTGTTCTTGCATATTAATTAGTCTTCTGACCATTAAGGGTTAAGGTGTATCTGGCATTTTCTTTCTATGTTGTACGTTTCTATCGAATGATAATTAAGGATGGTATTATTGCTTCCTTTCCCCCAAAAAAGATCTTCTGCAACAAAACCTATTATTATCGTATCCATAATTAACCTAAAAACTCTAAGTGGAGTAAAATGAAAAATAAATAACATCCCGCCATCTTTCAGTGCGTCTTGTTTCTACTGCGCATAAACTGCAACAAAAATGACCTGATAACTTTATTCTACGGGTCAGTACGATTATTACGATATGAAACTTGTATAGTTTTATTTTTATTTTTTTGCTGTAGTACTTTTATTTTTTTCAAAGACAATTATTATATTTTTAACATTTTCTGCCGCCATCTTCTGCGTGTAATAACGTTTTTATTTTTCCGCCGACGTAGTTGTGCGAGGGCTCATTTTTTGCGAGGCATCCTGTAGATTACGTTGGTACCATTTTGGAATATATATGACATTTTGATCGCTGTTTATTGCATTTTTTTCTGGGAGACAGGGTGACTGCAAAAGTGCATTTCTGGCTTTTTTTTTTTTACATTTTTTTTTGGACGACGTTCACCATGCGGGGTAAATAATGCAATACTTTGATCGGTCTTTTATGGATGCGGCAATATCAAATATGCATTTTATAATTTTATTATAGATGTGGCAAAAGGGGGGTGATTGAAACTTTTATAATTTTTTTTTTTTTTTTTTACAATTAATTTAACTTTATTGATCTAATTTTTACTTTTTTTCTTTAGTCCTCCTGGGGGACTACAACATGCAAAGCTTTGATCACTCCTGTAGTATGATGTAATGCCATACTATTACATCATACTGCGTTCTGACATTCAGTCTATCAAGCCACCGCATGGGGCGGCTGGATAGGCAGTCTGCCAAGATAGCCCTGGTGCCTTTCAGGAGGCAGCATTTAAATGGTTAATAGCTGCGATCGGTCATGCAGCTGATTGCAGCTATTGCCCGTGGGTGTCAGCTGTAATAAACAGCTGACGCCCAAGCTGTATGAAGAGGGGTCGCCCAGCGATATCTCTCCATACATACCCAAACGCAGCAGGACGTAAATGTACATCCTGGAGCGGGAAGGGGTTAAAAGTGTCAAAATTGAGGAAATATTTTTTCACATTTTTAACTGCCAGATCTCAAATATTACGTACGTAATGTCATCTTCCCTCATGGATACTTTTTTACAGTTTTTTTTTTCACTTTACATAATCACCGTTATCCATTAGATAACGCAATCATGTGACTGGGAGCCGCATACAGCGGTCCTCGGTGACATTTCCCTGCTCTCGGCTACTCATGCTAGCCCGGAGCAGAGAGTCTTTAAATCCCCCGGGTTCCCCGGCCTTCTGCGCATTCGCTTGATATTTAATGTCCGGCATGCATGCGCAGAAGATGGCGTCAGGTCCAGGAAGGAGCAGAACGGCATTGAACAGCGCGGAGGACAGAGGTTGTACTTTCAGCTTCCCTCATGGATCCGATCAGCAAGGGGAGCCGAAACTCTAACTTTTATTTCACTTTGCACGAGGTCAATATCATCGCTGATAATAGGGATCTCGTGCCTGGAGACTGGAAACTGCAGTGTTTTTTGTCTTTGGTAGCGGATAGCAGAGAAATTTTAAATTTCCTGGGTCTTCCATTGCACTTGCGCCCGCCTCTTTGGTAATCGGTGCCCTCACAGCGCATGGAAATGGGACGCCGGGAAGGAAGATGGCAGTGGGGTACTGCAGCAGCTGCAGGTGAGCAGATTCAGCGCCGATCGCTGAGGGGAGCTGCAATGGTCACCCTTTGTTCTTCGTTATTTGTACTTCTATTCGGGCGCCGATATCTGATAGATATCAGCAATCAGATGACTGGGGAATGCAAACCGCAGCCCTCAGTGTGCAAGCCAGACGCCCACCTACCTCCGGTCAGTGATAGCCTGGAGCTGAGCCACCCTCGAGCCCAAGGCTCTATTCCACAGTGAGGTCGTCTTTTGATGGCCATGTGTAATAAGGCCCAGGCGGGAGGCCGTCAAAATGCGCATCGGCGGTAGTTAAGGGGTTAAACAAAGACCAGGAAGTGAAATTCTACTTTCACTTTAGACAGAGTACAGGGGGGGGGGGGGGGAGAGAATGCAGCTCAGTGCTTCCTCAGCCTCACATTACAGTGGTGTCAGTTAGATACTAGAGATGAGCGAGCATACTCGTCCGAGCTTGATGCTCGTTCGAGTATTAGGGTGTTCGAGATACTCGTTACTCGGGACGAGTACCACGCGTTACTCGAGTCAATTACATTTACTTCCCTGAAATGTTAGCGCCATTTTATGGCCAATAGAAAGACAGGGAAGGCATTACAACTTCCTCCTGTGACGTTCCAGCCCTATCCCACCCCCCTGCAGTGAGTGGCTGGCGAGATCAGGTGACCGTCGAGTATTTAAATCTTTCCCGCCTGCTGCTCGCCTCAGACACGCTGGCAGAGATTAGGGAGGGTGCTGCTGCTATAGTTAGATTGTTTGCATCTTCAAGAGCCCCAACGGTCCTTCTTAGGGCCACATCTCACTGTGTGCATTACTGTTGTGGCTGCTGGGAGCAGTTTTGCACCAATATTTTTTTTTTTCATCTTGGGCTCTGCAGACTATTGCCTTCTCAGTCTGCAGCCAATTATACAGAGTATAGGGGAAGTATTGGTGAGGCAGGGACAGGGGGTAGTGTGGAATCCTGTCTGCAAGAACCCCAACGGTCCTTCTTAGATCCACATCTTACCGTGTGCATTACTGTTGTGGCTGCTAGGAGCAGCTTTGCACCAATATTTTTTTTTTCATCTTGGGCTCTGCAGACTATTGCCTTCTCAGTCTGCAGCCAATTCTACAGAGTATAGGGGCAGTATTGGTGAGGCAGGGACAGTGGTAGTGTAGAATCCTGTCAACAAGTACCCCAAAAAAGGCACCTGTTTAGGGCTGTGACCGTGTGCATTTAACTCCGTGGCTGCTGGCAGTTGTAGTACCTCACTATTGCACAGCTAGGCCTGCTTGCAGGCTTCCGAATTATTTTTTTCCTGGGTGCAGTTTGCGTTACATAAGCACTGTCTCACTTCAACTGCAGGCCAATAATTCAAAAATTTTTTACACCACTGTGTGTCTGGCGTCAACTGCATGCACGGCGACAGCCCCTGATAGAGGGGAAGTCAGATAGACGCAATATAGCCTGCATTGCATTGCACAAAAAAAAAAAAAATACTCCTTATGGCTAGCTGTGACTCTCTGCATTTCACTGCGTGGCTGCTGTGAGGTCAGGTGTATCAGTATTGCATATTGCACAGCTAGGCCTGCTTGCAGTCTTCCGAAATATTTTTTTCCTGGCTGCAGTTTGCGTTACATAAGCGCTGTCTCCCTCCAACTGCATGCCTATAATTCAACAATTTTTTACACCGCTCTGTGTCTGCTCTTTTCGTAATCCACTATGCTGAGGGGTAGGGGTAGGGGTAGAGGACGTGGACAGTGATACAGATTTCCAAGTGAGGGTGTGGGCATAGGCAGAGTTCCTGTTCCAGGTGAATCACAGCCGGTTGCTGCGGGATTAGGAGAGAGGAAAGTTTCTGCGGTCCCCAGCTTCATATCACAATTTTTGGGTCCACGTCGTAGACCTTTATTACAAAATGAGCAGTGGGAGCAGGTCCTGTCGTGGATGGCAGAAAGTGCTTCCAGCAATGTCTCCAGCAACCTGTCTTCTACGCCGTCCACTGCTGCAACTCTGAATCCTCTAGCTGCTGCTCCTCCATCCTCCCAGCCTCCTCACTCCATGAAAATGACACATTTGGATGAGCAGGTAGACTCCCAGGAACTGTTTTCGGGCCCCAGCGCTGATTGGGAAAAAATGGTTCCTTTCCCACCTAAGGAGTTTGTCGTGACCGATGCCCAACCTTTGGAATGTTCCTGGGGTCCGGGGGATGAGGCTGGGGACTTCCGGCAACTGTCTCAAGAGCTTTCGACGGGTGAGGAGGTCGATGATTATGATGAGACACAGTTGTCTATCAGTGAGGCAGTAGTAAAGGCAGTAAGTCCAAGGGAGGAGCGGACAGAGGATTCGGAGGAAGAGACGCTGGACGATGAGGTGACTGACCCCCCCTGGTTTGATAAGACAACTGAGGACAGGTCTTCAGAGGGGGAGGCAAGTGCAGCCGCAGGACAGATTGGAAGAGGCAGTGGGGTGGCCAGGGGTAGAGGCAGGGCCAGAGCAAAGACTCCCCCAACTGTTTCCCAAAGCACCCACTCGCGTCAAGCCATCGTGCAGAGGCCAAGGTGCTCATAGGTGTGGCAGTTTTTCACTGAGAGCGTGGACGACCGACGAATAGTGGTGTGCAACCTTTGTCGCGCCAAGATCAGCCGGGGAGCTACCACTACCAGCCTCACCACCACCAGCATGTGCAGGCATATGATGGCCAAGCACCCCACAAGGTGGGACGAAGGCCGTTCACCGCCTCCGGGTCACACCACTGCCTCTCCCCGTGCCCCAACCTGCCACTGAGATCCAACCCACCTCTCAGGACACAGGCACAAGCGTCTCCTGGCCTGGATCCACACCCTCACCTCCGCTGTCCTCAGCCCCATAGAGCAATGTCTCTCAGCTCTGCGTCCAGCTGTCGCTAGCACAAGTGTTGGAGCGAAAGCGCAAATACGCCGCCATGCACCCGCACGCTCAAGCTTTAAATGTCCACATTGCCAAACTGATCAGCCTGGAGATGCTCCCGAACAGGCTTGTGGAAATGGAGGCTTTCAAAAACATGATGGTGGCAGCGGCCCCGCGCTACTCGGTCCCCAGTCGCCACTATTTTTTACGGTGTGCTGTCCCAGCCCTGCACAACCACGTCTCCCGCAACATTTTACGCGCCCTCACCAACGCGCTTACTGGGAAGGTCCACTTAACAACGGACATGTGGACAAGCACAGGCAGGCAGGGCCACTATATCTCCCTGACGGCACATTGGTTGAATTTAGTGGAGGCTGGGACTGAGTCAGAGCCTGGGACCACTGGGTGCTGGTATCTATGGCAGTGTATGCCACCTCCACTAAACCTTCCTCCTCCTCCTACGCAACCTCTACCTCGCAATCAAGATGTGTCAGCAGCAGCACGTCGCCAGCAGTCGGTGTCGTGCGGCAGCACAGCGGTGGGCAAGCGTCAGCAGGCCGTGCTGAAACTAATCAGCTTAGGAGAGAAGAGGCCCACGAACTGTTGCATGGTCTGACAGAGCAGACCGACCACTGACTTTCGCCGCTGAGCCTCCTACCGAGCATGGTCGTGTGTGACAACGGCCGTAACCTGGTGGCGGCTCTGCAGCTCGGGAGCCTCACACATGTGCCATGCCTGGCCCACGTCTTTAATTTGGTGGTTCAGCGGTTTCTGAAAAGCTACCCACACTTGTCAGACCTCCTCGGCAAGGTGCACCGGGTCAGCGCACATTTCCGCAAATCCAACACGGACGCTGCCACCCTGCGGACCCTGCAACATTGGTTTAATCTGTCAGAGCACCGACTGCTTTGCGACGTGCCCACACGGTGGAACTCTACGCTGCACATGTTGGCCAGGCTATATGAGCAGCGTAGAGCTATAGTGGAATACCAACTCCAACATGGGCGTCGTAGTGGGAGTCAGCCTCCTCAATTCTTTACAGAGGAGTGGGCCTGGATGGCAGATATCTGTCAGGTCCTTGGAAACTTTGAGGAGTCTACCCAGATGGTGAGCGGCGATGCTGCAATTATTAGCGTCACCATTCCTCTGCTATGCCTGTTGAGAAGTGCCCTGCAAAGCATAAAGGCTGACGCTTTGCGTTCGGAACAGGAGACGGGGGAAGACAGTATGTCGCTGGATAGTCAGAGCACCCTCATGTCTATATCTCAGCGCGTTTTGGAGGCGGAGGAGGAGGGGGAGGAACCTCAGTAGGAGCAGGGGAAAGAGAAAGCTGGGCCCACTGCAGAGGGTACCCATCCTGCTTGCCTCTCATCCATTCAGCGTGTATGGCTGACTTCATGTTAGGGCCAAGTAGCAGGGGAGGCGCGGAGATCAGGCAGCATGTTCAGCGCAGGCAGGGAACACTCTCCAAGGCCTTTGCCAGCATTATGGCTCCCCAGCAAGACTGTGTCACCACTCCCCAGTCAAGGCTGAGTCGGAGGGAGCACTGTAAAAAGATGGTGAGGGAGTACGTAGCCGATCGTACCACCGTCCTCCGTGACGCCTCTGCTCCGTACAACTACTGGGTGTCAAAGCTGGACCCGTGGCATGAACTCGCACTGTATGCCCTGGAGGTGCTGGCTTGCCCTGCGGCTAGCGTCTTGTCAGAGAGGGTGTTTAGTGCAGCTGGGGGAATCATCACGGATAAGCGTACCCGCCTGTCAACTGACAGTGCTGACATGCTTACACTCATAAAGATGAACAAAGCCTGGATTTCCCCAGACTTCTCTTCTCCACCAGCAGAAAGCAGCGGTACCTAAACAATCTTTTCGCTGCAACCGCAGATAAAAGCGCTCTTCTCTATCACCGTATAAAAAGGGACATTTACCTTTGTCAATCTGGCTATGATATTAGTCCTCCTCCTCCTGCTCCTCCTCCTGAACCATCCTGTCAGCACGCTGAACTGCCAATTTTCTGCGGCCCAAAAGGCTCATATAACTTTTGTCTAACAATATTTCGACTTTTCTAACTGAAGCATTGAAACTTCAACATGAACCAATTTTTTTTAACAGGGCTGTCTCCAGGCTTAGTTACAAATTAAGACACTAAGCTAAAATATTAATGGGTTTCACCTTCCCTCTCGGTTGAGCAATGTTTCTGGGGTACATTTGTACTGTTGGTACAGCAATTTTTTGGGCCCTCGCCTACACTGTAATCCAAGTAATTTTTCTGGCCTTTTCCTACACTCATGGTACACCAATGTGTTCGGGGTTGGCCTACACTCTTGCTACAGAAATGTCACCCGGGTCTGCCTGCCTATACCTCTGCCACAGTAATGCTACAGGGGTCTGCCTATACTTCTGTGACAGAAATGTTACTTCTGTCTGCCTATACTTCTGCTCCTGAAATGTTACAGGGGTCTGCCTACACTGCTGCTACTGAAATGTTACTGAGGTCTGTGTATACTGCTGCAAATGAAATGTTACTTGGGTCTGTCTATACTGTTACTACTGAAATGTTACTGGGGTCTGTCATACTGTTGCTACTGAAATGTTACTGAGGTCTGTGTATACAGCTGCAAATGAAATGTTACTAATGCTGGGCTATGCCTATACTGCTGCAACGGAAATGTTACAGTCGTCTGTCTATACTGTTACTAGTACTACTCAAATGTTACTGGGGTCTGTCTATACTGCTGCAAATGAAATGTTACTGGGGTCTGTCTATGCTGTTACTACTCAAATGTTACTGGGTTCTGGCTATACTGCTGTAAATGAAATGTTACAGGGGTCTGTCTATACTGTTGCTACCGAAATGTTACTGGGCTCTGCCTACGCTGCTGCTACTAAAATGTTACAAGGGTCTGTCTATAATGTTACTACTGAAATGTTACTGGGGTCTGTCTATACTGCTGCAAATGAAATGTTACTGGGGTCTGTCTATACTGCTGCAAATGAAATGTTACGGGGGGTCTGTCTTACTGCTGTAAATGAAATGTTACTGGGGTCTGTTTATACTGCTGCAAATAAAATGTTACTGGGGTCTGTTTATACTGCTGCAAATGAAATGTTTCTGGGGTCTGTCTATACTGCTGCAAATGAAATGTTACTGGGGTCTGTGTATACTGCTGTAAATGAAATGTTACTGGGGTCTGTTTATACTGCTGCAAATGAAATATTACTGGGGTCTGTCTATGCTGTTACTACTCAAATGTTACTGGGTTCTGGCTATACTGCTGTAAATGAAATGTTACAGGGGTCTGTCTTTACTGTTATTACTGAAATGTTACTGGGTTCTGGCTATACTGCTGTAAATGAAATGTTACAGGGGTCTGTCTATACTGTTACTACGGAAATGTTACTGGGCTCTGCCTACGCTGATGCTACTGAAATGTTACAGCGGTCTGTCTATACTGCTGCAAATGAAATGTTACTGGGGTCTGTTTATACTGCTGCAAATGAAATGTTACTGGGTTCTGGCTATACTGCTGTAAATGAAATGTTACAGGGGTCTGTCTATACTGTTACTACGGAAATGTTACTGGGCTCTGCCTACGCTGCTGCTACTGAAATGTTACTGGGGTCTGTCTATAAAGCTGCAAATGAAATGTTACTAATACTGGGCTATGCTTATACTGCTGCAACGGAAATGTTGCAGGGGTCTGTCTATAGTGTTACTAACTTACTACTGAAATGTTACTGGGTCTCCCTAGACTTCTTCTGCAACAGAACTGTTTGTGGGGTCAGCTTATACCTTTGCAACAGTAATAATACAGTATTACAGGAGTCAGTGCATAGTATGGGTGCACTACGTTTTCCCATCGCGGTGACAAAGTAGCAGCAGGCACATATCGTTGGTGGAAGCAGGCCAGCTGAGAGCCACATACTCCCGGTCTGATTTTGGACTGATTGAAGAGGCCTTTACTTGTGACCATCTTTGGGAATTCCTGACAAAGATAAGTGTTATAGCCAGAAACTTGCATTGCTAGCACTTTGCAATGGTCAAACAGAAAACATAAGAATGAAGCCTTTCCATATTTCTGATTGAGATGAGGAGTGCCGACTTTTAGTTCCTAGAATATCCTTTTCATTGCTATCAAATGCCCCTCTTGTCTCAGAAAATACAAGCTTTTCCACATAGCTGTTGTCGCTTCCACTTGTATTATGTGGCTTTACTTTTGTCCAGTGGCTCTTGTGCGGATCTGAAGGTTTGATTTTGCCCATGGAGGCAAAATCCACGGTTGAGGCCCGGAACCCAACCTGAACCTGGGCCCGCTAACGTGCTTGCCACCAAAACTATAGCGGGTCCTGGTCATGCTGTCTTGGCCTTGTAATGCCACCTCCTCCTTCCACTTGGGGTTAGGGGGTCAGCAATGTGCATCATGTATTGGGATACAGTAATGTACCGTCGGTGGGTTCCAGGGAGCCGCCCGTGCTGTGGGTGCACACAGAATTCCCATAGCTGAGTTGTACCTGCCTGTGACTATTAATTAAAAAAAAAAAAAACAGTCTGACTGGGGCATGCAGTGTGGGCTGAAGCCCACCTGTATTCTATCTCACGTTAGCTCTGCTGTCCAGGGCACTGCAATGGGATGTATTTATGTACCGCCGGTGGGTTCCAGGGAGCCACCCATGCTGTGGGTGCACACGCAATTCCCATAGGGGAGTTGTACCTGCCTGTGTCTATTTATAAAAAAAACCCAGTCTGACTGGGGCATGCAGTGTGGGCCGAAGCCCAACTGTACTTTATCTGACGTTACCTCAGCTATCCGGGGGACTGCAATGGGATTTATTAACGTACCGCTGGTGGCTTCCTGAGACCCACGCATGCTGTGGGTCCACACAGACTTCCCTGAGCGGAGTTGTACCTGCCTGTGACTATTAATTAAAAAAAACCAGTCTGATTCGGGCATGCAGTGTGGGCCGAAGCCCTCCTGTATTTTATCTGACGTTAGCTCAACTATTCGGGGCACTGCAATGGGATGTATTTATGTACCGCCGGTGGGTTCCAGGGAGCCACCCATGCTGTGGGTCCACACAGACTTCCCAGAGCGGAGTTGTACCTGCCTGTGACTATGAAAAAAAGGCCAGACTGACTGGGGCATGGAGTGTGGGCCGAGCCAACCTGTACTTTTTCTCACGTTAGCTCAACTATCCGGGGCACTGCATTGGGACAAACTACAGGAGCAATACAGCGCTAATGAGATGTTCACAGCTACGCTAGCATTGGAGTCCGCAGTAGGCCCGCAATTGCTGAGGGTTTGTGCAGAGGCCTATGTCCTGGGTGCAGTGAAAGTCCTCTTCCTGGCTACGATTGCTGAAGCTGTGGGCCAAGGCTTATGTCGTTGGTGCGGTGCAAGTCTGCCATGTTTGGCCGCTCTGATTTATTTATTGTTCATGTCTTGGGTTGCCTAGGACCCACCTATGCTGTTGGTGCCCACTTAGTTCCCATCGTGGTGTTTGACCTGTCTGGCACAAAGACACTGACTGACTTGGGTAGGGGGCAGAGTGCAGATGGCTTTCCCCTTGCGGTGTCGATTGAGCTATGCGACACCTTGACAGAATGAATACTGTGTGGCACATGGATTCCCCATTGTGGGCTATCGCCCCGCCCCTTTTAAAGAGGGTCGCTACCTGGCCCTGCCAACCCTCTGCAGTGTGTGCCTCCGGTTCCTCCTCATGGCTGACGCACTTATAAATAGACATGAGGGTGGTGTGGCTGTGAGGCCAGCGTGTGGCATGAGGGCAGCTGAAGGCTGCGCAGGGACACTTTGGTGTGCACTGTGGACACTGTGTCATGCGGGGGGGGGGGGGGGGGTTGAGCAGTATGTAACCCAGGAGAAGTGGCAGCGGTGTGTCCTGCAGGCAGTGCTTGTGCTTGGTTGGAGGTAGTGTGGTGCTTAGCTAAGGTGTGCCTTGCTAATGAGGGTTTGTCCGAAGTAAAAATTGTTAGGGGGGGGGCGGCACTCTTGCCGCTATTGTGGCTTAATAGTGGGACCTGGGAACCTGAGATGCAGCCCTGCATGCTGCCCCTGCCCTATCCGTTTCTGTGTAGTTTCCATCACTTTCGTAGGTTTTGAAGATTTTCACAAATGAAAACCTTAGAGAGCATCGGCGATAAACAAAAATGCTCGAGTCGCCCATTGACTTCAATGGGGTTTATTACTAGAAACGAACTCTCGAGCATCGCAGAAAGCTTGACTTGAGCAACGAGCACCCGAGCATTTTGGTGCTCGCTCATCGCTAGTCAAGATCAATAATCAAACTATGAAATCCATGCTCTTTGCAGATGACATCATGTTGGTACTGGCACAACTGCATACAGATTAGCCACAGGTTTTTGCTCTCTTTGAGTCATTTGGGAAACAATCTGGTTTTAGGGTCAATACCACAAAATGTGAATTGCTAGATATCTCTCCTCGGGGTAATTTGCATAATATAGACATTAAAAAAATACCTGTCACCTTGGTAAAGACCTCCATTAAAGGGGTTGTTCCGCGGCGAAATCCAAAATTTTTTTTCCTTGATACCCCCTCATTGTGCCCCGTTTAAAACAATCTATTTGTTTTTTTGTTTTTTTTAAATCGCTTACCTGCATCCCCGTTCGCGCAGCATCTTCTGTTCTTCTTTTAAAGATGGCCGCCGGTCCTTTCCCAATGATGCACTGGGGTTTTCTCCCATGGTGCACCGCGGGTCTTCTCCCATGGTGCACCATGGATTGTCTTCTCCTTCCTTGCGTTCCACTGCCGATACAGCCACCTAATTGGCTGATCGGCAGCACGTGACGGAGGTGGAGCTACGATGACGCGGAGAAGAGGGAGGAGCCAGGACGCCACTTGTGAGCCCGGAGGGAGTAAGAAGAGGAATCCTTACAGCGCAAGCGCGACTGTTCGTGCGACTAAGAAGCAGCTTTAGACGGAGCCATGGAGACGGGGACGCCAGCAACGGAGCAGGTAAGTGAATAACTTCTGTATGGCTCATATTTAATGCACGATGTATATTACAAAGTGCAATAATATGGCCATACAGAAGTGTATACCCCCACTTGCTGCCGCAGGACAACCCCTTTAAGTATTTGGGAATAAATATAGGTAGGGTCCCTGAGAGGATATATAAATTGAACTACCCCCCAATAATACATAAAATCATAAACGAACTACATAAATGGAACAACCTTCCATTTTCATTTTTAGGCTGATGTCCTCTGATTAAAATTAGTTTCCCAAAGCTTCTCTGTCCATTGCAATCTATCCCACTTTTACTTAAACGACAAGATTTGGGAAGGCTAAACACAGCATTCACGGCCTTTATCTGGTCCTGCAAACGTCCACGTATAGCCTTGAAAAAGCTTATGCTACCAAAGACTAGAGGTGGATTGAACCTTCCAGATATACGTGCATATAATATAGCCAGCCTTATGCGACATTCAGTTGACTGGCTACTGAAGACGAGCCATTTCTCAAACTACCAGCTAGAGAATGACCTGATGCACCCTTGGAGCTTAAACGCTCTCCTACACACAGGATTTTCTAGTCTTCCGTCGGGGCCAAACATTCTACTATGGCAATGGACACCATTGCTGCCTGAAAAATAACCCGCAAAAACTATCAGCTACCGTTCAAATTATCAAAACATATGGATTTGTGGGGGCATCCGGAGTTCAAAGAAGGGCAAGACAATAAAATGTTCGAGCTATGGCGTAGTAGGGGAATTATGAAAGTCCACCACCTTCTTCATCATAGAGAACCTAGGTACAAAACGTTTGAAGAGCTTCGTGAAGTATATGGCCTACCCTCATCACACTTTTTACCATATGCACAAATAAAGGGTTTTCTAAGAGCTAGACTTGGGGATGTCTCAAAAGAGGCAAAAACAAATCCAATTGACATGTTTATGAAAGGATCATCACGAAGGCATTCTATGTCTGATCTGTACTATCGATTCAGGGAGGGGTGGGCCGAAACAGATAGTACACCTTTGTTTAAAAAATGGGAACGGGAACTACAAGACCCAGAACTATCTCAAAAACTGGTGGATGGTTGGCTCTCTATAAGAAAGGCTATAACCCATGAGAGATGGAGGGAAACTTATTTTAAAATCATACATGGAGCGATTTATGGTTTCAACATACCCCCACACCCCGGGAGCCCAACTAGACTGCAGGCGTGCCCTAGATGCTCACAACCAAAATCAGATTTTCTGCATGGAATCTGGCATTGCCCCCAAATCAAAACACTCTGGACAGAAATTAAATCATTGGTACATGAACTTGCAGGGATTACTCTACCATTGAGCCCACAAGCTTTTGTATTGCACTCTCTCCCTAGCCATATAAAACACGCTGATTTGATACACACTATTCTCATAATAGGTAAGAGGAGCCTGTTAGCAAAATGGTTGCAGGCCAGTCCCCCGGGAATGTCAGATATCATACAGCAACTAAAACACCTTCTAAAAATGGAGAGACTGGAGACGGAATAACGGGCAGAATCCCAAGCATCAACATTTTTTAAGAAATGGCGGGTTTTCATAGAAAGATTCATGGACCCGGATGAGATCTTAGAATGCATGCGTCCATTTAGTAACACATCCTGGTATCAGTCTCAAGCAGGAGCGGATAGATTAGGAAGATTAAAAATAACATAAAGCAATGCTATTAAATCATATAGGAGAGGAGAAGATGATATTCTCAGGCAATAAACTGAAATTTTTGTATATTGATACGCCATAGCATGTAGTAAATTAATAAAAAGGAAAACCAAAGAAACACAAAGCTGGACTCTTAAAGTCCACTGTTAAATGTTTGTTGATTTATTTTATTTTGTTCTATGTTCACAATTAACGCTAATGTGCTATATATATAATTATTAACCATTGCGATGCAATTACTCAACATGTACATGTGTCAAAGATGTTAATGTGATTTAACTATGCAATTTTTTTTTTCTCTTGTATCGTAACGTGAGTTGCTATGTTTTGTTTTTGATTATGAAAAATTGTAATAAAAAAGTTTTGAAAAAAGAAAAGACCCATGACAGGGCTACTGAATGCTTCTATTGTATTTTTACATCATATGTTGGTTTATTATCGCTGGGATTTTATTTTGTTAGGAAAAATTTTCTGATATTAAAATAAAAGCACAATGTGAAACCCCCACAACGTAATTCTACACCAGACCCCTGTTGGTGCTAACTAATCATTCTCTTCCTCATTAGGAACTGGAGGTTAACCCAATCACTGAGCTACAGGGGTTAATCCTTCTACAGAAAGTCTCCGCCCCGATGAGGAAGAGAAACTTTTTAGCTTTCGATTCCGTCTCTTTCCTAGTATGATGGCGTCTGCTGACCTGCGGGACGAGCTGCACTGCTCCATCTGCCTGAGCCTCTATACAGATCCCGTATCCCTGAGATGTGGACACAACTTCTGCCGCTCGTGTATTGTGAGTGCGCTGGATGCACAGGAGGCAGCTGGAGTGTATTCCTGTGCTTACTGCAGAGAAGAATCCCCGCAGCGTCCGGCCCTGGAGAAGAACAGGAAGCTGGCGAATATAGTGGAGCGTTTCTTATCTAGTCCGCCTGATATGGAGAGCAGAATCTTCTGTACTTACTGTATAAAGTCTCCAGTCCCAGCTGTGAGGACATGTCTGCACTGTGAGAACTCTCTATGTGACGACCACCTCGCAGCCCACAACCAGACGGTGGATCATATATTAATTGATCCCACCAGCTCCTTTGGGAACAAGAAGTGCTCCGTCCACAAGAAGGTTCTGGAGTATTACTGCCTGCAGGACGCGGCTTGTCTATGTGTGACTTGCTGTCTGGTCGGCAAGCATCGGGGCCACCAGGTGGAGCTTCTAGGTGAGGCTTCTGAGAAGAAGGAGAAACTGAGGAAATATCTGGGGGAACTAAACCCTCAAAAAGCAGAACTTCAGACAAGAGTCCAGAATCTGCAGGGTCAGTAGAATAATATCCAAGAGAAAGCCTTCGAGAAGAGGGAGAACATCAGGAAGTTGTTTATGGACATGAAGGAGCAACTGGAAATGGCAGAAAAGAAAGTGCAGAGCGAGATCTTCAGACAGGAGGATGAGATTGTGTCACAGATATCTCACCTGATCAAGGAGCTGGAAAAAGAGGAGAAGGAGCTGTCTGGGAAGATGCATCACATGGAGCAGATGTGTCACATCACCGACCCAATAAGACTCTTACAGGAAAGGGACATTGCAGTAAGTAGTAATGGAGATGATGAGGACACGGGGGGAGGTGGTGGAAATATCCATTCTGATGATAATCGGCATACAGGGTTGGTCTCAGGACAAGCTGATGTCCGTGTGTCTGATGCCAAAATGTAGGATAATGGGACTGACCCAATAACTGTCCTACAAGAAGTAGACCAAAGAGCAGCCTGTAGGGATAAGAGTGCGGCTGCCGAGAAAGAAGCTCCAGTCCATGGGGATACTAAGAAGGAGAAGGAAGAGGAGAAGCTTAGGAAAGAGCTGGATGAGGATCTGATCTCACTGACCGTACACCGATCTATGCGGGATATTGTCACCAGTGTCACATCAGGGCTCGGGTTCCAGGTTCCAGACGTCTTGCTGGATGAGGACACTGCACATATAGAAGTGGAGTTATCAGACGATCTAAAGACAGCAACATATTCAGAGGAAGAACAGCACAGGCCAAAATCGCCAAGAAGGTTTCTTAGTTACCCCCAGGTGTTAAGCCGATGTGGCCTCTCTTCAGGGAGACATTATTGGGAGGTGGCATGGAACGAGGTGGGAGTATGTTACATCGGGGTGTCCTATCCCAGTATAGAGAGGGGAAAGAAGCAGTCTCTTTTTGGAGAGAATGATAAATCTTGGTGTTTGGATCTTTATGATGAATAATTTGAAGCATTTCACAACTTGGTCTTATTACACTGTTCGGTAAGGTCATCATGTCCAACATTTGGAGTCTTCTTAGACTATGAGGCTGGGCGTCTGTCCTTCTATGAGCTGTGTGACCCCATCAGACACTTACACACCTTCACCGCCTCCTTCACCGAACCCCTACATGTCGCCTTCTATGTGTACGATGAAGCCTCTGTTACAATCACCAGCTGAGACCGGTGTAGTCCCCATAATTACACTGTTATTTCCTGTAGCATAGATATTGGTCAGACCCCGGCCCGTATTTACCACTAGGAATGTTATGGTCCTGAGACTAACCATCGTTGGTCCCATCTGATCTAGTGATGGTATATCGCTACTGGAGGATCACTTTCCCGCCTGCTGGATCCCCCCCTGATACTGATAATAAAGGGGCCGCAGCGCTGATTTAGCTGCCATTTACACGGAAGGATCATTGCTCAAAAAATCGTTGGATCGTGTGACTCTGAATGATGATCGCTCAGTGTAAACAAGGCCAATTATTGAATGACTAACGTTCGTCCATTTTATCCAGGCATATTTGCTCGCACGTGATTGCATGTGAACAGCGATTGTTTAGTCGATCACATTCACTGCTGCCGTCAATGTCAACGACTGAACTGCATGCAAACACAAGTGTGAACGATATTCCTGCCTCTAAACAGCCGTAAAGGCGAACACTGACAATATTTTGTCTAATGGTTCTGTGTATAAGGTCCTGAGGCCGGCGTCACACGGATCAATGCGTTATTGATGCGTACTTGCACAATGCGTGGCGTATTTGCGAGCGATTGTGCAGGTTTTACTGTCCTTCTGTGAATGCAAATTGTGTGCATTAGCAGGCGCAAAAACTGATGCAGCCATTGTTACCATTGATTGCAATGGACAATTGCGCTAATTAGCTCAGTATGTGATCCTTTGGTGTGCAGGATAATGGAGCGTGTGAAAAATCCACCCATGTGAATGACCCCACTGATATCGCCGGGCTCTATGTACTGCATATTGCACAATACCCTAATGCCTCTGTGTGCATAAGCCCTTAGGCCGGGATCACACAGATGCAATTGTGCAGCGTTTTGCATATGCGCAATAAACAGAATAGAACCCATTGATATCATTGGGCTCATTCACATAACCGTATTTTGTAAAACACACAAATTCGAACATAATCGGGCTAATGCCCGTGTGATGGCGGCCGCAGTGTTGCGTCTTTTCCCTTGTCAGGCGGGGCTCCTGGCTACCCTGCAGCACAAGTGTATTCATGTGGGTGAGGGGGGGACAACTGGTGGGCTGGAATGCAGCTGTGCAGTGAAAACCGTGAAGGGGGCGCCACTCTGTAGTGTGACGCGAGAGACAGTCCGGGGCGGCCCTCCGGTAATGTCTACACGGGCCGGTGGGATATTTGGGGCCGTTCTCTGTAGTTCCTCCTGAAGATAATCTGTTGTCAGATCTACAGAGCGGAGCGGAGCTCTGCCATACAGCGGTGGAGGCTGATGACGGCGGGCCGTGTCCTGAGGGGCCTTACACACGGGATGGAATTACACTGCAAGACCTACCGCAAGCCGCGGTATATTCTGTACCAAAAGCCACCGGCTGCCGGCAAGTTTTGATGAAGAATTGAAAATAGCTTAAAACCTGCATGCGATACCGCGTCAAAATCCGCAGTCAGACCGGTAGATTTTGGTCTGGACTTCTGTGGCTACGGATTTGGCTGCGGTGTAATGCCGTCCCGCGTGAAAGGTCCCTTAGAAGCGCCAGGACTAATAATACTACTATAAAGCGTCTACAAGACAGTGTTAGGCCGGGCTCAGACAAACAAGTCGGATTCCATATGTGGATTTGCGCAACGAAGACCTGCGATCGTTCATGGAAACTAATTGTGAATGATGGCGGATGCGAGTGATTCTCCACGTGGATGTGTGTGTAAGCACAGCGTATCATTAGATCTCTCTCCCGTCGGCATTACGGCTTTTCTATTTATTTTCCACTGAAGTTGCGAGCGTTTCCGCCGCTCGTACGTAATATTAGTTGCGGATGGGTGACGGAACACTCACATCCATTGACTTCAATGGATGCCGTCCATGTGGAATCAGTGCTACAATTGTTGTAGTCTCTGTTGGACTGTGTGGGATGATGGGAGTTGTAGTCTCTGTTGGACTGTGTGGCGTGATGGAAGTTGTAGTCTCTGTTGGACCGTGTGGCGTGATGGAAGTTGTAGTCTCTGTTGGACCGTGTGGGGTGATGGGAGTTGTAGTCTCTGTTGGACCGTGTGGGGTGATGGGAGTTGTAGTCTCTGTTGGACTGCGTGGGGTGATGGGAGTTGTAGTCTCTGTTGGACTGCGTGGGATGATGGGAGTTGTAGTCTCTGTTGGACTGTGTGGGGTGATGGGAGTTGTAGTCTCTGTTGGACTGTGTGGGGTGATGGGAGTTGTAGTCTCTGTTGGACTGTGTGGGTGATGGGAGTTGTAGTCTCTATTGGACTGTGTGGGATGATGGGAGTTGTAGTCTCTGTTGGGCTGTGTGGGGTAATGGGAGTTGTAGTCTGTGTTGGACTGTGTGGAGTGATGGGAGTTGTAGTCTCTGTTGGACTGTGTGGAGTGATGGGAGTTGTAGTCTCTGTCTGACTGTGTGGGGTGATGGGAGTTGTAGTCTGTTGGACTGTGTGGGGTGATGGGAGTTGTAGTCTCTGTTGGACTGTGTGGGATGATGGGAGTTGTAGTCTCTGTTGGGCTGTGTGGGGTAATGGGAGTTGTAGTCTGTGTTGGACTGTGTGGAGTGATGGGAGTTGTAGTCTCTGTTGGACTGTGTGGGATGATGGGAGTTGTAGTCTCTGTTGGACTGTGTGGGGTGATAGGAGTTGTAGTCTCTGTTGGACTGTGTGGGGTGATAGGAGTTGTAGTTTCTGTCGGACTGTGTGGGGTGATGGGAGTTGTAGTCTCTGTTGGACTGTGTGGGGTGATGGGAGTTGTAGTCTCTGTTGGACTGTGAGGTGATGGGAGTTGTAGTCTCTGTTATGTATTTTCCATCAGATCTTGTTAATGTTGGAACAAATGAAATAAAGCTATAAGTTGTGGTAACTGATTTGTCGCCATATTTCCGGCTCCTGTTGTGTATACAGAGAGATTCTCCGTAGATGAAATGTTACATTCACAACACCGAGTTTTTTTACGTACGTATCGACATATTCCACTGCACTTTTTCTGCCCGCAGGGCGTGTTCATTTACACGGCGCAAACAAACGCACCGGATGGAATGGCTATTTCCAGATATCTTATTTTTCCAGCGAAGTTACGCATCTCCTTGCGTATTGCGCACACATTTGTGCTCCCCCATAGACTTCTATGAGGACCTTTGGTGTGCGGCAAGATACAGCATGCTTTATTTATCTTGTGAGGCCTCAAATCCGCACAGAAAACCCGCTTATGTGATCGGATCCACTGAAACCAACGGGTTCTCTTCACCGTGTATTACATGGGCACAAATCCATCGGGGTGACGGAGCCCTTAGATACGAGTACAATGTGCCGTCTGAAGGAGGCCTGAAAGCACCAAGATGTTGGGCCCTCGGCGCAGGAAGACATTGCTGGGAAGTAGAAGGGGCCCCAGGGATGGTTTTCGGCCTCCGAGTGTAAATACTGAGGGGGGATTTGTTAGGACTGATGCTTTATATGTCGGTCCTCATAGAATCCCCCCTGGAGTAAGAGGTGTATAATGTACAGGGCGGCCATGGAAAGGTAGGCCGGCACCACACTCCTTGTTCAAAATCCTTGTTGCCCATAGCAACCAATCACAGTGCAGCTTTTATTTAACCTCAGCAGTATAAGATATGAAAGCTGAACTCTGATTGGTTGTTATGGGCAACAAGGACAGATTTCCTTTCAGATAACTTTCATAATAGTGTGGTGTCAGGATAATTTTTCATGGCCCCGGTATAAAGAGGCGCATCTCAAGCCATTCGTGAGCCTGCACAGAAATACACCTGCTCTGGTAGAAAGGGGGAATCCAGGCATGCAGGAGATGGGGGATCTTGCAGTGACTGAAGCACAGGACCCACAGCTGAGGAGATGGCGGGGTAGCTGTTAGGGATGTCACGGTGGCACTACCATCTCCTCCCCTGAGGGACGCGTGCAACCCTTTACCAGGGCCCTGGCAGACCTGTCCTGGCACCGCTGGTGGTGCAGTTAGCTGAATAAATCTCTGCATGGAAACTTCAGTATATGTCACGGGTGACGCCACCGGTCCATCCGCTGCGGTAAACTCCGACAATAGTGCAATAAATAGTCCAGACACACAGGGCTGTACTCTAAATAGACTGAAGTGGGAACGGCCGGTGAAGTCCTTCTTTACTAGAACACCCAACAGGGGTAACACAACAGTTCTTGCAATGGAGGATTGGCTTAGAGACAACTTCTCTTTGTGATGAGGCAGGGGGGCAACTCAGGGCATCTTGATACATACCGTCCTCGTTATCTGTAGGATCACTCTCCCAGACTTCTCTCCACTGGCCAAAACTCACGGTTTAGTTAGCCATTAGGGCTCACTTTCAATCCTTCCATGATGACGGACAACCTCTAGACCAACTGGCGGTAAAACAAGGTATTCTCCATTTCCATCTTGGAAAGGCCTAGCTGGGTCTTTCTTCTTAGGGCCCATTTACACTGAAAGATAATCGCTCAAAAATCACTTAAAGACAGTTTGAGTGACAATTTTGAGCGATCATCTTTGCAGAACTCTTAAGTGGCTATTTAGCTACTTAGAGTTAAATGCAGGCAGAGCGGGATACCGCTGATAACTCAGAGAAAAGCAGCTGCTTTGTATATGCAAACAGCTGCTTTGTTCTTGGAGCTTTCAGTATCCCACTGAGAAGTCCCAGCAAGAATCTTATCAGCGCCGCCTCTTGAGAAAATCAGCGATGAACGAATTGTGCACGAAAATCGACAATGGCCGCACGTTTAGACTCAGCAGTTATCGCTCAAAAGAGGGCTTTGGGGCAGATTTTGAGCGATATCGTTGTGTCTAAGTGGGCCTTTACTTGCACACTTCTCTTAGAAGAATTGTAATCCACATGGAGACACTGTCTTAGACTCTCTTGATCTCCTCAAGTCCTTATTTGCACACCCTGCAAACACATATATCTTTCATGCTCACGTGACATTAGATACACTCAGACTGTTACATTTTCCAGGCATACCCAGACATTAACCTCTCGCGGCAGCGGTTGCGGTTTCTTGCTCTGTTTGAGGAGCAGGAATGGGGAATCTTCTAGTCGAAAAGCACTGAACGCACCCGACTGAATATAATGGGCTGCGCCGGAGGATCCCTGCATCCCCGCAGTGATGTAAGGCTGTTCTCACATGAGGGGCTTTCACAAGGCTGGCGAGGGCGATATCGGGCCGCGATTCACATGTGAAATTAGCCTGAGCGAAGGTAAAGTTCTGGAATGAGTAATGTTGCCAAAACCACACATAGTCCTTTCCGTAGATCAGAGGATTCACTAACTTACTAATAATCGCTAACGCGGTGTCTGACAGTACGGCTGCTCACTCCACCACATGGGCCTAGCTGCCGATCCCAGAATGGCGGCCATGATGGTGGTCTCTCAGGCCCTGGGACACACGAATCCGGATACAATATGCCAACCAGGAGGTAGGCCAAGAGCAGAGATGGAGGTCGACCTCGAGCTGGAGCTGGAGCGACATCTGAAGTCTCCGTGGCCTCCGATAGAACAGAGACCGTCTTACTTACAGCAGCCATGCTTGTCTTACTTCTATAGCAGACAACAATAAAATGGCGCGAAATACCGCTGTATATATCGGGCCTCGGAAGCAGGGGCGTAACTATAGAGTGTGCAGGGGATGCGGTTGCACCCGGACCCAGGAGCCTCAGGGGGCCCATAAAGCCTCTCTTCTCCATATAGGGAGCACAGTACTATGAATTATAGCATTATAGTTGGGGGCCCTGTTATAGGTTTTGCATTGGGGCCCAGAAGCTTAAAGTTACGCCTCTGCTCGGAAGGGCTGTACCAGCACACACGTGACCACCCTCATATGTACCTTCCCTCCCCCACTAGCACCCCTCGTTCTAGTGTGTAACACAAACACCAGGTGGCGCTATAACATCAACACTAAACCCTGTTTTAATCGTCTTCTAGTTTTGGAACATATCAAACAGCATGAGAGCCGCCGGTCTGAGAGCTCTGTGAGGCTACATTCACACGGGCGAGGGCGATATCGGGGCAAGGAACTCAGCATGATATTGCGCTTGTCAACATGCGTTTTACATGTGGTTGTGAGGTGTTTTTCATACAAGTCGCCTGAGGGCGCTGATTTTGTGTGGATTTTATCTCCAGTTTTGCTTCAGATCTGTCAGATTGTACTACTTCAATTTGAGTCCAATTGACAGCGTGAAATCTGCTGCAGATCCGCACAGCATCAGCTAGGTGTGAACGCGCCCTCAGGGTGGACCCACACGTGGCAGCATTTTATGCCATAGGCAAATTGGCTACAAAGTCTGCATGACCAGGGTATGCCAGACTCACCCAGCATCTACTATTTTACCCCCCAAGAAACAATCCATACCACTTCTTAGTTGGAAATTTTCTGGCCAGAGCAGCCATTTATTAAAATTAGACAAAATTAAAACATTATCAGTTAACTTATACGGGGAGGAGGCCCTTGGAGTCCCAACCAAGAAATAAGGGTCTGGCGTATAATAACATAACCAACCGTACCTGGTCTCCAACCATACTCCCGGCTCGGAGGCCCAACAAGCCCTCTCTGGGAGGCTATAAACAAATAATATTACAGGCCACCCGGGATCACTTCCCTGGCCTTCACCACCGCGCCAGACCCAACCAAAATACCAGTAGGGTGATAATCGCTCCAGGTGAGGCCACCCCCACTGTAACTCCTTCCACCCACTATAAACTGCCTCCAAGGACTATCCCGCCCGCCAAGCTGCCATGACATGGTAAATACCTTTATACATTCCCCACAATGTACATCACGAACATATGTATATTATATATATATATATATATATATATATATATATATATATATACACACACACACACTATAAGCCCTCAACTAGCCCCCCCCCCCCCCTTTTTTTTTCTTACCGTATATACCGGCGTATAACACGACTTTTGAACCCCGAAAAATCTGCTCTGAAGTCGGGGGTCGTCTTATACGCCGGTAATAAAAAAAAAAAAAAGTGTAAAAAAAAAAAAATCATTACTCACCTCCCCCGGCGTTCTGTCGCGCTCCGGCAGGATGTCGCTCGCTCCTCGTCCCCGGCGCAGCATTGCTTTCTGAATGCGGGGCTTGAAATCCCCGCCTCCAGAAAGCTAATACACACGCCGTCAGCCAGTTACAGCCATTCAATGACATCATTGAATGGCTGTGATTGGCTGAAGGCGCACGTGTGTTAGCAATTACACCCATTCAATGATGTCATTGAATAGTGTGATTGGCTGAAGCCACGTGTGTTTTAGCCAATCACAGCCATTCAATGATGTCATTGAATGGCTGTAACTGGCTGACGGCGTGTGTATTAGCTTTCTGGAGGCGGGGATTTCAAGTCCCGCATTCAGAAAGCAATGCTGCGCCGGGGACGAGGAGTGAGCGACATCCTGCCGGAGCGCGACAGATCGCCGGGGGAGGTGAGTAATGATTTTTTTTTTTCTCCACTGTATTACCGGCGTATAAGGTGAAAGTTGGGGGGTCGTCTTATACGCCCCGTCGCCTTATACGCCGGTATATACGGTAAGTATATAAAATGGGAGGGTGGGGGGCTCTTAACTATTTTCTCAAATATGGCGCTCCCGCCCAAATTACCCCCCTTATATGCACTCCCCCCACTGACCCCCCCTTATTTTCTTATCCAATCCCTAACCTGCCTAATCCAACTGTCACTCCCCCATCTCCCCTATTGATTAACCCTTCCTGTGCCTTTTTGCTTTCCCTGCCAACCCTGTCATGCAGGGCCTACACCTATGTGCCCTTTGTGGCACGTTCCGGCCCTTTCCTTGACCAGGGTATGCCAGACTTACCCGGCATCTATTATTTTACCCCCCAAGAAACAATCCGTACCACTTCTTAGTTGGAAATTTTTTGGCCACAGCAGCCATTTATTAAAATTAGACAAATTAAAACATTATCAGTTAACCTATATGGGGAGGAGGCCCTTGGAGTCCCAACCAAGAAATAAGGGTCTGGCGTATAATAACATAACCAACCGTACCTGGCCTCCAACCGTACTCCCGGCTCGGAGGCCCAACAAGCCCCCTCTGGGAGGCTATAAACACATAATATTACAGGCCACCCGGGATCACTTCCCTGGCCTTCACCACCGCGCCAGACCCAACCAAAATACCAGTAGGGTGATAATCGCTCCAGGTGAGGCCACCCCCACTGTAACTCCTTCCACCCACTATAAACTGCCTCCAAGGACCCCCCCGCCCGCCACAGCCAGCACGACTTACCACCTAAGTCTGCGCCGTCCTCCACACCATCAGCGCCCTCTCTATACCTTCCTGGATCCTCAATGACCACGTCTGTACCTACGTCATTTAAATGCACGCCGTCACTTAACCAGTACCCTCCTACTCCCCCTTCTAGGCTCTCATGTCTTACTTTAATACCCCCGTTCCTTACAACGAAAGCCGAAATATGCCTGTTTATTTTTATCCGGGCTTTATTAATTTTATTGACCGATCTCGCCATCCTCCACGACTTTCTGGGTAACATCTCCAACCATACAATTATCATGGCCGGGAACAATCTACGAAGTCTAAGAAAGTCGTGTTGTATATCTCTCCTCACCTCCCTGGCTGGACGTCCGCCGAGATCATTCCCACCTGTGTGTATGACTAAAATATTTGGTGCCCTATCCAGCTCTGCATATGATGTAATTTCCGGCAACACCCTACCCCACATCATACTCCGTATACCCATCCACCGAATAATGGCTTCCCTCCTAGAGATTCCCAGCTGCCGTCCGTCCGGTCTAATATGTGCCCGCTCTGCTGCCCAGAAAACAAAGGAATGTCCCAGAATCCACACGAGCGATGGACTGCCGCCTGTCGAAACAAGCCAGAGAAAAAAGGAGGAGGGGCTGTGAGCAAAACCATACCCTCACATTTAGCGTTGGCATAATTCAACATTCAATTTTTTTTTTTTATATATGTTCCCGAACCATCCTTCCGGTCGTACGTACAGAAGATACCTATTTGATTTCCAGCATCCAATTTTTTGTAAGACTCCAGGGCTCAGACCCCGCTCATACACCTCTGTTGCTGCACCTATTCTAAATGAATGTGATGAGTATCCAATCTTCTCAAGGCCCAACTCCCGCAACGCTTTACTCAACAGTGCCCCAAACTGAAACTTAGATACAAAAGAACCATCCCTATGTTGAAATAAAGGCCCCTGGTTGCCCGGCACCTTTTCCATCAAGTTGATAAGCACGTTACCTGGCACATCTGAGTACCCGACACCCTCCCTAATATGATCTTTCTCCCCTTTCCTATGTGATCTGTCTTAAATCGTCTCAACCATATCTCGATGTGGTCTTTTTGCAACGTGACATCTGACCTTTCCAAACCTCCCCTTGTCGTCTTGTTAGGGGACACCAATTCTCCATTGCGAAAGGCCCCAAAGAACGCAAGAGAAAAAACCGCTTGAAATAGCGCAACCTCCGTGTCATCCAAACAAATTTCTTCCAATATTTTACCAATTTTTTCCAGCATTGAAAATGAAATTGGTCTCCTCCTGTCCTTTTTTTTAAAAAAACCTTTTACCGCCTGAGATATAATAAACCTTTTTGTAATGTCTTCCATGCTCCGAAATTTGAAACCAAAAGCCAAACCGGCCATCAATCTCTCAATCTTAGCCACTGACCAATTTGCCCTATGCGCCTCGCTCAACAACAACACCTCTACCTTATCCTCATCCGAATGTACTTCCCCAATATTATTTATCCACTGCACCCATTCACTCCAGACTGACTCGTAGGTCTTCCAGGTGCCGGCCGCCAGCGAACCCCGAATCAGGTGCTCCGCCGCACGTCGACCAATCGCCAAAGTTCTGGAGGGCATGCTCGTCCTTCCTTGTCCGCCTCTGGCACCAGGGTCCGAAAGCGCTCCCACTGAAAGCGAGAGAGTGAATCAGCTATAGAGTTTTTAACCCCCGGAACATGTGCTGCAACGAACCAAGCATTCAACATTAATCCCAACAATACCAATTGCCGCAACAAATCGATAACTGGCGTTGAATCTGCTGACCCCGCATTAATGGCCTGCACGACTCCCAAGTTGTCACAGCAAAATCATACTTTTTTGTTCCTGAACGAATCCCCCCAAATCACTACTGCCACAACAATTGGGAACAACTCCAGCAAAGTTAAATTTCTGGTCAAACCAGCTGTCACCCACTCCTCCGGCCAAGCTTCCACACACCATTGACCCCTGAAAAATGCCCCAAAACCTGCACTTCCCGCCGCATCGGTAAACAGCTCACACACCGTACTATCAACCACTTCCTCCATCACCATGGACTTCCCGTTGTACTTCTCTAGAAAAGACAACCAAACCTCCAAATCGGCCTTCAAACTTTTTGACAACCTTATAAAGTGATGAGGTTCCTTGACTCCTGCGGTCGCCTGTGCCATCCTTCTACAAAATATTCTTCCCATGGACATTATTCTACCAGCAAAATTTAACTTTCCTAACAACGACTGTAACCGCTGCAATGTAATTTTCTTTCTTGTCCTCGCGTTTTGCAGCTCCTGCCTTAGTGGCAATAATTTATCTTTCGGTAGCCTGAATTCCATTGCCTCGGTGTCAATCGTGATCCCTAGGAAACTCAAACATGTAGTCGGCCCTTCTGTCTTTTCAGGAGCTAATGGTACACCGAAATGATTTGCCACCCATTGAACCGTTGCTAACAAATTGCCACACATCGGCGAATCTGCCTTACCGACGCATAAAAAATCATCCAAGTAATGGATAATGGAACGCGCTCCTGATACCTCATGCATCACCCATTCCAAAAAAGTGCTAAACGTTTTTAAATCAGCACAGGAGATTGAGCAACCCATGGGCAAACATCTGTCAATGTAATACTTTCCCTCCCAAAAACACCCCAAAAGTTTGCAACTTTCCGGATGAACCGGTAACAAACGAAAAGCTGATTCAATATCGGTCTTGGCTAACAAGGCTCCCTGACCATAATTTCGAACCCATTTTACCGCTGTGTCAAATGACGTGTAGTCCACTGAGCAAAGCTCAGGGTCAATACCGTCATTGACAGATGCCCCTTTTGGGTATGATAGATGCTGTATAAGCCGAAACTTATTAGGCTCTTTTTTAGGCACAACCCCAAGCGGTGACACAATCAGGTCTCTCCATGGTAGAGTTAAAAATGGACCCGCCATCCTTCCTAACCGCACCTCTTTTTCCAACTTATTATTTACCACTTCCTTATGCAACAACGCGGACTTCAAATTTTTTTAACGAAAAAGGAGCTATGTGCCCCGGAGGGGGTATACGAAAACCTTCCTTAAAACCGTTGAACAATAATACGCTTTTTTCCCGGTTCCCATATCTATTTAGATAAGGGACCATCCTTTGTAGACTCACCGGCATCATCCCTTTTTCCACTATTACCGCCGCTTCTTCCCTTGTCTCTTTTAAAACAACGCGCTGCTCCATGCGACGCGCCGTCACACACTAAGCAGACGTGCTTGAAACGGCATGTGGCCCCAAACTTGCATTTTCCTTCATTAAATGACCAACATACCCCGGGCTTCTTAATGTTAGGTTGCCCTGACTGTTGCCCGCCCCCGACCCCAACACCGGCCGCACCGGCCCCTCCATGAAAAGGATGCTTGTACCTTGCCGGGGCCATCACTTTTAACCAAAGCCCTATGTCTTTGTTATCCCACCTTATACTTGGCCTAACCACCTTTCGCTGACGGAATTGTTCGTCGTAGCGAAGCCAAGTCTGCCCGCCATAAGTATGATATGCTTCCCCTATCGCATCCAAATAACAGAAAAGCCCCGAACAATGTTCAGGGGCTTTCTCGCCTATCACACTAGCCAAAATAGCGAAGGCTTGCAACCAATTTTGAAATGTCTGCGGAATGAACCGCCAACGCTTTCTTTCCTCGTCTTCCTCCTTGGAATTAGTCCTTTTTCCTTTATCCAAGTTGAACTTTTCTAAAGGCAAAAGGGAAAAGATCTCCACGTACTCATCTCTCCAGATTTTTTCACATATGTCCTTTTTTAAATGAGCCCCTAGGGGCCCCTCAAAACACACGTAAACCTCCCCTCTAGCCTTATCATCTAAACGGATCGCGTCCCCATCTTTTTCTGTCTGTATTCCTATGGTTACCCCAGGCACCCCTGATCCGGTAGTCAACCTTTGACTCCCCCCTAAAGCGCCCCTCTCCTGCAAACCGCCTCACGAACCTGCAGTCAACCACGCCGCCACTGGCGATGCAGCTGCCTGGTTACCCAAACCCAGGCCCTGCTCACAGAGGACCAACATCTCACGCATGTTGCCCAATAATGTGCGTATCTCTAATTCCTGCAAGCTCGAATTCCTCTTTAAGATTCAGGAAGGATTTTATTTTTGTACCAATTGCTAGATCTGCGATTACTCTAATTCCTCTAAGTCTCCAGTTTTTTGTGTTTACATTATTTATATGGAAGTCAATGATTTCTAGTGGGAGATGGATCTCCGTTCTTGGAACGTAGTTTTTAGTGGTCTCTAATAGGTGTTTCCAAGTTTCTATGGTGGTTTGTACTATTGGATTTTTTAAAGGGCCTGGGTCTATTTTACTGCTTATAGCGAGAAGCAGGTTCCTGAGGGATTTGTTTCCTATGGAGCTTTGCTCAATATTGGGCCAACTGATTCCTCCTTGGGGTACACTCCATGGTTTTATCTGGGATATAATGATTGCTTCATGGTAGGCCACTAGGTTTGGAACCCCGAGTCCACCTAACCTTCTAGGTTTAAACAAGATGCTTGCGGCTACTCTTGGTTTTTTGTTGTCCCAGACAAAATTCATGAGTTGTTTTTGCAACTTTTTTAGTAGCTTGGGGTTACATTTTAAAGCGATAGTTCTGAATATATACAATATTTTTGGCAGGATCATCATTTTGTAGATGACAATCCTGCCTAGCCATGTAAGGTCTACTTTGTTGAAGGAGGCCAAGTCTTTCTGGATATTTTCCAGTAGTAAGGTTATATTGTGTTCCATTATATTGTTTATAGGCGTGTTTATTATAGTGCCTAGGTATTGTATTCCAGAAGGGTCCCATTCAAAAGGGAATTCTGTTTTTATGAGTTTTTGGATTCCGAGTTGCAGGTTCAGTGGGAGTAACTTAGATTTGGATGGGTTGATTTTATAATAGGAGATGTCTCCAAAGTTTTTTAGGAGGTCTGTGGCTGCTCTAAGTGAATTTAGGGGGGATGACAGCATTAATACGATATCATCCGCAAATAATCCAATTTTATGATGTCTGTTTGTTAATGGGATCCCCAGGATTTTATGAGACATACGTATTGCCTCCGCCAACGTTTCCATAATCAAAATAAATAATGCAGGTGAGAGGGGGCATCCCTGTCTCGTTCCGTTGGTAATATCAAACGATTTGGATATTACCCCGTTTACGAAGACACGGGCTGAGGGGGCTTTATACAAGGCTTGAATTGCTTTCATTATATTATCTTTGAATCCCAGTTTTTCCAGGACTGAGAAGGCGTATCCCCAGTGTATTCTATCGAACGCCTTCTCCGCATCCAAAGTTAGGAGCAGAGAAGGCGTTCGGAGACCTCAACTTCGCTGATTATACCCAATAATCGTCTTGTCGCGTCTGATGCTTGTCTGCCTTTTACGAAGCCGACTTGGTCGCTATGTACGAGGCTAGGAATCACTTCCTGGAGTTTCTCAGAGAGGATTTTAGCATAGATTTTGGTATCATTATTTAATAATGATATGGGCCTAAAATTAGCAGGGGATGTGGGTGTTTTGCCTGGTTTAGATATTGTTATAATGTTTGCTTGGAGCATCTCAGGTGGCAAAGAACCCTCCAAAATTGCTTTATTGAATAATTCTCTCATATAGGTCACCAGGTGGTCTTTATATAGCTTATAATATTCCCCCGAGAAGCCATCTGGTCCCGGGGCTTTATCTTTTTTGGCTTTGTTAATAATTAGGAGGATTTCTTGGACCGAGATAGGTGCGTTTAGTTTTTCTAATTGTATGTCTGTGAGTTTAGGGAGTTGCAGCGGGTCCAAAAAGTTTTTTATGGTTGTTTTCGTGGGTTGGGTTACCTGTGGATTTTGTTTTAGGTTGTATAGTGCTTCATAAAACTTTTTGAATTCCTCTGCTATGGCGATGGGATTAGATAGCTTGTTTTTTGTTTCTGCATCTAGTATGTAGGGGATCTTTGCCTTAGTTCTTTTTTGTTTGACTCTATTGGCCATCCATTTGGTATTTTTGTTGTTGGCAGTATAATAAGTTGTTTTTAGGGATTTTAGATTTTTTTCATATTCATCTATCAGTATGTTACGGATTTTAAGTCTAGTTTCTCTGACTTTGTTGGCTAGGCTTGGTGAGGGATTTGATTGGGCCATTTGTTCAAGTTTTTTTAGTTCTTCTATGGTATTTTTTAATAAGGAGTTTTTTCTTTTTTGTATATGGAACCTTGCTGTATCATGACACCTCTTACAACAGTTTTGTGAGCATTCAGAGCGAGAATCGACATGTCTCTGGGATATCGTTGTTCTGAAAGTAGTCTATGATTGTTTCTTTGATTTTCTTTTGGTATTTAAGAAGCTTCATTAGAAACGTGTTGTTTCTCCAATTATTGAACAGAGGAATGCTTGGGCCCAGTCTGAGTTTCAATGAAATCGGGGCGTGATCAGACCATGTGGTTACGCCTATTTTGGCTTCTTGTATTTTATCTAGAATTTGGAAGTCCGCTAAGAACATGTCGATTCTCGAAAACGAGTTATGTCTGTTATGAATAAAAGGTGTATTCTCTGGAATTAACATTCATAATTCTAAAAGTATCAAATAAATCAGATTTATATAACCAAGATGAGAGGTCAAAGCTTCTACCTCTCCCCGTATGGGTTGAGTCTAGGTCCTTATCTGCAATGGCATTAAAGTCGCCACACACAATCAGCGGGCCTTTTTGTATTTTTCCTTTTTTCCTCACCACTCTGCCCAAGAATCTTAGTTGTTTTACGTTGGGTGCATAGATGTTGGCCAGAGTGGCGGGGAAACCATTAATTTTACACACCAGAATTAGGTATCTACCGTCAACATCTCTGACCTCCTCTATCAGTTGGAAATCCACTGAGTCTTTGATTGTTATCAAAACACCTGCCTTCTTTTTAGTTGAGTTGGCCATGTAAGTCCTAGAGAACTTAGGGTGGGAGAGCTTAGGTGGATTAAGCTTAGCCAGGTGAGTCTCTTGGGCGCAGAAGATGTCTGCCTTTGATGCCAAGGCCTCTTTCCATAGGGAAGCTCTCTTAAAGGGGGTGTTCAATCCTCTAACATTTAAAGAGATTAGTTTTATATCCATGGGGGAGCTGGGTTGGGTTTGCGTGATTGGACTGACCTTGTATGTACTCTTGAACCGTAGGTTAGCTTTCCTTGCTTCAGGTTGGTGGCTGGGAGGATTCGGTGGTTTGTATGAGCATCCTGTTTTGGGGCGGAATCGATAGCGAGTGAAGAAAGTAAGGGAAAGAAGAAAAACATGTTAAAATAAAACTTCTTATCCTTTTTGAATAATAACTTTTGCGTTGCAACCAGCAACTGAGAGGGACCTTTTCCAGTAGTTGGGATGGAAGTCCTGTGGATAAGGTCTTTTGTGGGGGTTAACACAGTTCAGCCTATGACCTAAACGCTTTTCTGATTAGCGCGAGGTCGCAGAAAGGATGAGAATGTAATGGTTGGTGAGGGAAGTTCAGCGGTTTGGCTCCGGGTTTTTGCCTTGTTTGTTTGATTGCTTGCGAGACCAATCTCTTGAAGTGTGGTTGGGGTTACGATCTTTGGGTATTGGTAAGTTCAACTTTTGAAGTAGGTTTAGGCCTTCCTCGTGGTTTGTTATAGTAGTGACATGGCCGTCTTTGTTGATAAAAAGCTTTGTGGGGAAACCCCATCTATATAAGATGTTATTTTCTCTCAGAATCTCTGTGATAGGAGAAAGCTTTCTGCGTGCATTCATCGTTATCTGGGAGAAGTCCGAGTAAAGCTTAATGTTCCCGTAAGGATGTGGGAGAGTTTTGAGGTTTCTGACTGCTTTCATTAAGTTTTCTTTGATGTGGTAAAAATGTATTCTTGTAATTACATCCCTTGGTGCATTTTCTGGGACGCCTTTTGGCTTAGGCAGCCTGTGTATTCTGTCCAGAATGTGATCATCAGTTTTTGAGTCTGGCAGTAGGGTTTTAATGAGATTTTGGACGTAGTTATTTAGTTCGTCTGTTTTGACGGATTCTGCTATGCCTCTAAACTTTATGTTATTACGGCAGTTACGGTCTTCAAGATCCGCCATTTTGTTCTTAAGGGAGGTAACTTCTTCTTCAAGTTTGTAATGAGCATCTATAAGCTCATTATGGGAGCTAGTGATCTCTCCTGTTTTATTTTCCAGGTGATCGACTCTGGCTCCCACCTCATCTATTGAGTTGTAGATTTTTGTATTTATTTCCATTAGGTCTTTTCTGATAGAGCCTTTAAGTGCAATTACCATGTCTCTGATAAAGCACTCAGAGGCAGTCTGGTTAGAGCACTGGATGTCAAGAAGGGGGTCTGGAGATTCTTCATCTAGCCAGCTAGGGAAGGAGAGTTCTGCAGAATTAGGTGCAGGATCTTTTCTGGGGCGCCTTTTCTCTGGGCTATCTTTAGGTGAGGAGATGCCTCTTTTTTCTGTGTGAGCTGCAGCTCGTGGTGTGTAAGATGGCAGTGTCCTGTAAGGAGAATTTATGTGTTTATCAAAGAGAAGACGATCCCAGATCCCGTGCAGAAGTCTGAGCCCAGGAGAAATTCAAATCAAACCAGCTTTATGTGGTATCAAATAATTTCTACTTTATTCTGAGGTGGACAAAGTATATATATCCTAAATGACATCACAGTAAAGATTATACCTCCAAAAATGGATAGAATATATGATAGGTTAAGATAAAAAATGATTAACATAAGTTACACCTTCTAGGGTGTATCTATTACATACAATGAGACCACTATGAATTCAGGAGAAAGGAATGCATGTAATACTTTACAGACCTACCCCCTGTAGTGTATAGCTTCCTGTCTATAGATATGCATACATGGGGGGTCTAGTAGACTATCATCTTTCCTGAGAAGACATGGAGGCCTAAAGAAGGGTTATATTTAACCCTTTCACTACTCATACCAGTATCATGCTCTACAATGCAATATAGAATAATTAACTGATACATTGATCTACAATTTTCTTAACATGTCCCCCTGCTGCTCCCCCCTCCTTCTATTGAGCCTGCGCTGCAGACACTTTCACTTCTCTCTCCCTGTGCTGCTGTCAGGCTGTGTGAGCGGAGGGAGTGTGATTTATTAGTGTTGGAGTGAGGAGACAGCGGCGATGAAGGGGCTGATGTAGTTAGCTTACTGCTGGTGTTTTCAGCTGTCACCTCCAAGCCCCGCGCTTCTGCCTCCTGCTCTCTGTCAGCGCTGTGTGTCGGCTCCTCCATTACTCTCTCCTCTGCCTCGGGGCCGCGCGCTGGATAAAAATCTGTCAGCCGCTTCGGTCCTGGTTTCCCCGTTCCTCTCCTTGACATCTCTGCGCTCCGGAGGGCTTCCCTCAGCTGTTGGGAAAGTTTTCTGCGAGTTCGGCTTGTTTTTAGTTGCTTTTTAGGCGATGGAGGCAGCTGAGGCTCTCAAAGCACGTCTGCCATTAACTCCATCCAGGCCACGCCCCCAGAATTTTTCTTTCTTACTTTTCATTTAGTCTCACAAGAGAAGGGACCCTCTCTAGCAGAGAGGGATGCATTTTGTGAGACAGGCTTCACAGGAGAAGGGACCCTCGGTTGTTTTGCCTTATATATGGGGCTAGCGATTTGATTTCAGAGGGATGCATTCTGTGAGGCTGGTTCCATAGGAGAAGGGACCCTCGGTTGTTTTGCCGGTATATTAAGGGGCTGACCATTTGGAATTAAGAGGGATGCATTCTATGGAGCGTGTTATTATTATTATTGTTGTTCTAATATGCGTAATATCTTATTAAAGAAGATAGAGCCCCTCAAGGGCCGCCGCCGTGCGGATGAATTTGTAAACTGTAAGAAAACTTATGAAAATGTGTAACAAGGACCCGCACGGTAGATTACAAAAAAATGGTGTCTGGGAGGGAGGTCTTTAGGACCAAGAAGCGCGCCTTTTAAGACCAAGGTTTGCTAGAAAGTGCTGGAGTGAAGTGAGAAGCAGAGAGACAGTCAGAGAAAGTTATGTACACATTATTTGTTTAAGAAAGTATCCGTAAGTGAAATGTTGGAAAGTACAGTAAGTGATCAAGAGGGTGTCAGGAGAGTGTCTATTAAAGGTTACAATGGCAGTTAAGCAGGGAGAAAGTGCTGAAGGAACAAGCAAGTCGAGAAGAAGGTTACAAAGCATGTGATTTGTTGGCAAAGAGAGAGGGAAAGGTGTATAATATGTATAATCCATACTAGGTGGATATATATGTGTGTATATATGTATATACTGTATGTGCAAATAGTTAACTGAGCTTGCTTTTAGTGTGAGAAGGCTTGTTGACATGTAGCTGCGAGCTTGTGTTTAGTTTTCAAGGTCAAGAGATAACGAAGCGAGAGAAAATGAAGTACTGACCCTGGAAAATATCTCTGCTTGCTTAAATGGAATGGAGGCTTGAAATGAATTTAATTAATTATGCTGTCTTAGTAGGCAGGAAATATAGCAATTTCTAAGGTATATTCTTACTTATACAGGGGTTGAAAATGAATGTTGCAAGGTCCCAGGATATGTGTTAATTATGAGTTCAAATGCAGGCTATAGCTAAACTGAAACAACTCTATTCAGTCTGTGTGTCATATTCGTAGAGAGATAACAGATATTTTAAAAAAGGTGGGGGCTTTCAGACTTCACTTTTTGTTCAGGGTCACATACAGAGAAGGAAAGAGAAAGACAGACAAGGGGGGCTGAAAGATACCCACGTATTCTAAAACACTTCAGCGTTTAATATAGCATATAATAGTTTCAGTAAATAAGAAAGATAGAATGTCTCAGTCACTCAGCAAATTTTTTTCACATAATTTGTCAAAGATAGCGCTCATTCACAATCTCATCTCAATAGAATCATGTACTTTATAACATTATAGCACTCACCTCAATGTTTTTCAACTGATTTTTGTTTGTCAACTTTTTTTTGTCTGTGCATCTGTATGTACGGGTACACCTTCAATAGGGAGTGACGGAGCAGACTTGAGAGCATGGATGAATGAGAGTTAGTGACCCGTGTTCAGGCTGTGATGAAATGTAAAATGTGTGATGCAGATATGACTGGGGATAAAAGTTCCCCACCCCATGCATGGGACTTTGCTTGGTTGTGGTGTGGATGCTTAGACTGTCAAGCTTATATGAAGCTGAGAAGAAAGACGCATGGAGCCAATATCGAAGGGGTGGAGCTAGATGATGTAAAAGTACGTAATGTTTCATCCCTCTTGTCCAAGGGAGGGGGTGAGGATCTTGAGCAGCTAGTAAAAGTTTTTGTTTTGTTTTTTCTCCTGTCTCAAATTTGATAAGACATTGCAGGCAGGATCAGACTAATAATGAATTTGCTTAAAGGGATATCACATTTCAAATATTAATAGATGTTTGTAGATTATTCTGCCCCGATGTAACTCATGTCTCTGCTATTGGTGCTAACATTTTACAGGCCTTATCTGCATCCATCAAATCTTTTTACAATGTTGTACTACTTTAAACCCGGCTACTATTCTTCCAATTGCGTACCCGGGTTCAAAGGGGGGGGAGGAGAAGGCATAGGTGATCTAGGTATTGCAAATCAGCCATTTTTACATTTTTTTTGCAAGTCATTTTTACATTTTTACATTTTTTTGCAACAAGATTCTGATCTTTTTGAAATAGAATACCAGCATGATTGTCTAGCAGTGATGCAACAAGAAAATTTAAGTTTTAAAAAGTTACTGAAAGCCCTTGTTAATAATGCATATTTTTAGTTGTTTTTTATAGATGGTACCAGGGTGATTGACGACTCCACTCCGGTTATGCAGTCGTAACACAACATGACACGGTAAAAGCAGAATCTCTGCCTCCGCATGTCGCAGCACAGGAAGCGGAATTAAAAGCACTCACGGAGGCGTGTGGAGTGGTAGAAGGTAAGACGGCAACCATTTACACTGACTCCCGGTATGCATTTGGCATAGCTCATGATTACGGCCCAATATGGAAGGCCAGACAGCTTGTTACCTCAGCAGGACAGCCAATTAAGAATGTTGCAGCGGTGCAGAGTATCATGGAGGCCCTACCTACTTCTACCTGACAAAGTGGAAAGCTCACACCAATTCCTACACCGGAGAAACGAGAGGCAACGCCATCACAGACCACACAGCAAAAGCAGCGGCCCTCAAGCCGTGGAAAAAAAAGAAGAAAAGAAGAATTTAACAATAACATTGGACTTTGATATGCTAAAGACTTTACAGTTACAAGCCAGCAAGGAAGAAAAGGAAAAATGGACTAAAAAGGGACGGCTTATGGCGAACAGTCAACAGCACTTGCCCACCACGATCCCTGTGCCCCATGATGGCCCAACTGACGCACGGAAAGACGCACCTCTCAGAGCAGCAATGATGTCGACGCTTGAACGAGGACGGGTGGCTCCTGGGTTTTCTGTAGCTGCTGCATCATTTGTCCAATTTTGCATGATCTTTGCCGTAAAGCAACAGGGCAGAAGTAAATTTGCCACATAACACTTGCCTAGACCACTCTACCCATTTCAGGGATTGCAAATTGGCTACATTCAGCTCCCACTAGTTGGGAAGTATGAATATGTGCTTGTTGTTGATTTCTTTTCAGGTTGGAGACCTACTCTGTTACCAAAGTAAATAAGCAGGTAACTGCACAGAAGCTCGTGAATGAGGTAATCTGCAGATATGGGGTACCGGAAGTGATTGAGTCAAACAAAGGTACACACTTCACAGGTGAAATAATGCAACACATTATGTCTGTTTAGGTATATCCAAGGCTTTTCACACACCCTACCATCCGAGGAGTAGTGGGAAAGTAGATACAAAAGGCAATGAAGAAAATGGTCAAATCTTGAATTGAGTGTCTTCTATTAGTTTTTCTTTTTCTCAGGAGGGTACATGCCATAGTAGCAGAGTTTGGGAAATGATTTTCTTGTTAATTTTGTCATAGGCCTCTCCAAGGAATTGTCAATAATGCATTCTGCAGTCTTTGCTTTTCTCCCAGGTCCTACAGATGAGTGTCACAATCTGGAACCAGGTGACAGGGTCTATGTGAAAAAGTTTGAGCCCACTTGGATCCACACTTCGCACTGAAAGAACTAATGATCCTGCATATCCTTTACATGCTATAATGTGGTACAATTCCTCTAACACACACCTTTGACTACTGTACACTAGCCCCCTGTTACAGAACAAATTAATACAATCAAATGTGCAATATGAAGACTACACTGAGGGTGAGAATTTGACGCTCCAGGTGGTAACTTTGATCCACATGTACACGTAGATGTAATAGGAGTGCCAAGGGGGGTGCCAGATGAATTTAATTCTAGAGATCAGGTTAAAGCAAGTTTTGAGTCCTTATTTGCTATTGTCACTGTTAATAATAATGTAGATTGGATGAACTATAACTATTACAATCAGCAGAGGTTTGTAAACTACACCAGAGATGCTTTGCAAGGGTTAGCTGACCAGTTAGGGCCCACTGCATCCATGACGTTCCAAAATAGAGTGGCCCTGGATATGATTTTAGCAGAAAGAGGTGGGGTATGTAATTTTCCTGTACGTGTATTATCCCTTTGATCAAAAAGAGTATGAGTAAGGGACTGGATAATATGAGACCAAAATTTCCCTTGTTTGAAAAAGATGAAGAGCCAGTTCCAATAATGCCAACCACGTACGTTACCAGAAGAATGGAGAAAAGTACTAGTACTGCGCCTGCCCCGATCTCCTAAGATGGATTGTCAGTGGAATTCCCATTTGCCTAGGGATAGTGCAGAAGACCTTAGGTTCCGGCGAGGGCACACCCTGCGGGGTGTTAACTCGTACAGAGAGAGGGTATGGATGCCCGGAAATAAGCCCAGGGAATCCATGGCCTCCTTCTGAGGTGAGGTAGGGATCCCCCCTCCTAGGAGTAGGGACTAACGGGCAGTGGAGAAACCCTGACGCAAGGGAGAGGCGACCGAGGAAGAGTGCAAGGCCTGGTACTTGATCTCCATATTAAGTTTTTTTAGGGGGGTTTGTGAGGGTATATGTATATATTGCCATATGTTTTTTATGCTTTATACCTATATGCAAGTTCTATTCAATTCCAAATAAGAAAAAACTTAATCTGTCGCCTTAATATCAGATATTCCAAGGCTTTGCAAGGCGAAGACAAGATGTTTCTAGAAATTCAGAGAAGATACAGAACCAGACACAAGGCCGTGTGCCTGGCCGTTTTCCCAGAAGCGCTGTATCAAGATGAAGACCATTCAACTATGCATCTGAACTTTCACTGTCTCAGGCCGGAAATCCGGACTTCCCATATATGGTTATGCGGTGAACTCAGCCAATGAGCTCATCACTCATTTCTAGTGATGAGAGCAAAGGGTATAAGATCCCATGTAATTTGTAATAAAGCGGAGCGCAGCCATGTCCCCGTGTGAGGAACGATACCAGACCTCTGTGTGGTGTTTTCTTCTTTACCGCCGGCAGCGGGGCAGTTGGGGTGGGCCTGATTGGTGCTATATGTAAGAATTACCCTGACAAGGTACCCTGGCACACATGGCTGACTTCATGTTAGGATGCCTTTCTCGTGACCCTCGCATTACACGCATTCTGGCCACTACGGATTACTGAGTGTACACACTGCTCGACCCACGGTATAAGGAGAACCTTTCCACTCTCATACCCGAAGAGGAAAGGGGTTCGAGAGTGATGCTATACCACAGGACCCTGGCGGACAAACTGATGGTAAAATTCCCATCCGACAGCGCTAGTGGCCGAAGGCGCAGTTCCGAGGGCCAGGTAGCAGGGGAGGCGCGGAGATCAGGCAGCATGTACAGCACAGGCAGGGGAACACTCTCTAAGGCCTTAAACAGCTTTCTGGCTCCCCAGCAAGACTGTGTCACCGCTCCCCAGTCAAGGCTGAGTTTGTTCTCTTCCAATTATGGCTTATCGACAAGGACGTAACTTGAAAGATCGATTAGTACGTTCCTATCTGTCAGATATTGGCCCCCCAAAACAAAGGGTTTTGTACCCAGTAAAGACTGGGAATTTTCCATGTCTGAGCTGCACATGTTGCAGCAACATGAGTCGTGGTAACACGTTTAATCATCCAAGGACTGGGAAAAGGTTTCATATCCGACAGAGATATACTTGTAAGTCATCATACGTTGTTTACCTTATATCATGTCCCTGCGGCCTCCTGTACGTGGGCGAAACTATTCAAGAGATTCGCTCACGTATTATCAAACATAAGAGCACGATCAGGAATGAAAACATTGAATTGCCCATCCCCAAACATTTTGTTAGTGCTAGACACAGCATAAGTCAACTCAAATTTACAGTTATAGATGATGTCCCTGAAAACATCCAAGGGGGGGATCGGGTAAAATTACTCAAAAGGAAAGAGGCCAGTTGGATCTTTAATCTGGACACCCTGACCCCATTGGGACTTAACCTTGATTATAATTAGAGATGAGCGAACGTACTCGTCCTAGCTCGATGCTCGGGCGAATATTAGGGTGTTCGGGATGCTCGTTACTCGTAACGAGCACCACGCGGTGTTCGGGTTACTTTCAGTTTCATCTCTGAGACGTTAGCGCGCTTTTCTGGCCAATTGAAAGACAGGGAAGGCATTACAACTTCCTCCTGTGTTGTTCCAGCCCTATACCACCCCCCTGCTGTGAGTGGCTGGGGAGATCAGATGTCACCCGAGTATAAAAGTCGGCCCCTCCCGCGGCTCGCCTCAGATGCCTTGTGAGTTAGCTGAGGGACAGTGCTGCTGGTGCCGGAGCTGCTGTAGGGAGAGCGTTAGGAGTTAGTGTAGGCTTCAAGAACCCCAAAGGTCCTTCTTAGGGCCACATCTACCTGTGTGCAGGCTCCTGTTAGCAGTGGATATATTTTTTTTTTCTCAAAATCGGCTGTGCAGAGCATTGCACCCTGCATTAGGGACAGAAGTGGTGCTTAGGCAGGGAGAGTGTTAGGAGTGAGTGTAGGCTTCAAGAACCCCAACGGTCCTTTCTAGGGCCAAATTTAACCATGTACAGTACTGTGCTGGCTGCTGATAGCAGTGTTGCATATTTTTTTTTTCTCAAAATCGGCTGTGCAGAGCATTGCACCCTCCATTGATACTACAGGGACAGAATTGTGTAGGCAGGGCCACAACACAGTTATTATTCATTGAATATACGCAGTGGGGCCTTTCCTTTTAAAAAAAAGTGAAAAAATTATATTTGGCCTGCCTCTGTCAGTCCTCAGGGCTCTGGGTACGTGTGTGCTGCGTGGAGAACGTAAAAAAATCAGACGCAACCAGCTACGGTTTACTGCAGGCTTGCGCCATTTTCTTTCCTGCCTGGGAAATACCTGCTCTGCCAGAGTTAATAACTCTGCAACCCTAAAGTTCTGTGACACATTTGCAGGGCCACACCACAGTTATTAAACTTATTATTCATTCACTAGAGGCAGTGGGCCTTTCCTTTTAAAAAAAGTGAAAAAATTATATTTGGCCTGCCTCTGTCAGTCCTAAGGGCTCTGGGTACGTGTGTGCTGCGTGGAGAACGTAAAAAAATCAGACGCAACCAGCTACCGTTTACTGCAGGCTTGCGCCATTTTTTTTCCTGCCTGGGAAATACCTGCTCTGCCAGAGTTAATAACTCTGCAACCCTAAAGTTCTGTGACACATTTGCAGGGCCACACCACAGTTATTAAACTTATTATTCATTCACTAAAGGCAGTGGGCCTTTCCTTTTAAAAAAAGTGAAAAAAATTATATTTGGCCTGCCTCTGTCAGTCCTAAGGGCTCTGGGTACGTGTGTGCTGCGTGGAGAACGTAAAAAAATCAGACGCAACCAGCTACGGTTTACTGCAGGCTTGCGCCATTTTCTTTCCTGCCTGGGAAATACCTGCTCTGCCAGAGTTAATAACTCTGCAACACTAAAGTTCTGTGACACATTTGCTGGGCCACAACACAGATATTAAACTTATTATTCATTGAATAATAACAGTGGGCCTTTCCTTTTAAACAAAAGGGAAAAAAGTATATTTGGCCTGCAGGCTTGCGCCAATTTCTTTCCTGCCTGGGAAATCAAATCACTGGTAATACAGCATGCTGAGGGGTAGGGGTAGGCCTAGAGGATGTGGACGTGGCCGAGGACGCGGAGGCCCAAGTCAGGGTGTGGGCACTGGCCGAGCTCCTGATACAGGTGTATCGCAGCCGACTGCTGCGCGATTAGGAGAGAGGCACGTTTCTGGCGTCCTGACATTCATCGCACAATTCATGGGTCCACGCGGGAGACCTTTATTAGAAAATGAGCAGTGTGAGCAGGTCCTGTCGTGGATGGCAGAAAGTGCTTCGAGCAACCTATCGTCCACCCACAGTTCTGCGCCGTCCACTGCTGCAAATCCGAATCCTCTGTCTGCTGCTCCTCCTTCCTCCCAGCCTCCTCACTCCACTCCAATGACACATGCTCAGCTGCGGGAAGACTCCCAGGAACTGTTCTCGGGCCCCTGCTCAGATTGGGCAGCAGTGGTTCCTCTCCCACCAGAGGAGTTTATCGTCACTGATGCACAACCATTGCAAAGTTCCCGGGGTCCGGGGGATGAGGCTGGGGACTTCCGCAAACTGTCTCAAGACTTTTCTGTGGGTGAGGAGGACGATGACGATGAGACACAGTTGTCTTGCAGTCAGGTAGTAGTGAGGGCAGTAAGTCCGAGGGAGGAGCGCACAGAGGATTCGGAGGAAGAGCAGCAGGACGATGAGGTGACTGACCCCACCTGGTTTGCAACGCCTACTCAGGACAGGTCTTCAGAGGGGGAGGCAAGGGCAGCAGCAGGGCAGGTTGCAAGAGGCAGTGCGGTGGCCAGGGGTAGAGGCAGGGCCAGACCGAATAATCCACCAACTGTTTCCCAAAGTGCACCCTCACGCCATGCCACCCTGCAGAGGCCGAGGTGCTCTAAGGTCTGGCAGTTTTTCACAGAGACGCCTGACGACCGACGAACAGTGGTGTGCAACCTTTGTCGCGCCAAGATCAGCCGGGGAGCCACCACCACCACCAGCATGCGCAGACATACACTACCGTTCAAACGTTTTGGGTCACATTGAAATGTCCTTATTTTTGAAGGAAAAGCACTGTACTTTTCAATGAAGATAACTTTAAACTAGTCCTAACTTTAAACAAATGCACTCTATACATTGCTAATGTGGTAAATGACTATTCTAGCTGCAAATGCCTGTTTTTTTGTGCAAAATCTACAAAGGTGAATAGAGGCCCATTTCCAGCAACTATCACTCCAGTGTTCTAATGGTACAATGTGTTTGCTCATTGGCACAGAAGGCTAATTGATGATTAGAAAACCCTTGTGCAATCATGTTCATACATCTGAAAACAGTGTAGCTCGTTACAGAAGCTACAAAACTGACCTTCCTGTGAGCAGATTGAGTTTCTGGAGCATCACATTTGTGGGGTCAATTAAACGCTCAAAATGGCCAGAAAAAGAGAACTTTCATCTGAAACTCGACAGTTTATTCTTGTTCTTAGAAATGAAGGCTATTCCATGCGAGAAATTGCTAAGAAATTGAAGATTTCCTACAACGGTGTGTACTACTCCATTCAGAGGACAGCACAAACAGGCTCTAACCAGAGTAGAAAAAGAAGTGGGGGGCCGCGTTGCACAACTAAGCAAGAAGATAAGCACATTAGAGTCTCTAGTTTGAGAAACAGACGCCTGACAGGTACCCAACTGGCATCTTCATTAAATAGTACCCGCAAAACACCAGTGTCAACATCTACAGTGAAGAGGCGGCTGCGGGATTTTGGGCTTCAGGGCAGAGTGGCAAAGAAAAAGCCATATCTGAGACTGGCCAATAAAAGAAAAAGATTAAGATGGGCAAAAGAACACAGACATTGGACAGAGGAAGACTGGAAAAAAGTGTTGTGGACGGATGAATCCAAGTTTGAGGTGTTTGGATCACAAAGAAGAACGTTTGTGAGACGCAGAACAAATGAAAAGATGCTGGAAGAATGCCTGACGCCATCTGTTAAGCATGGTGGAGGTAATGTGATGGTCTGGGGTTGCTTTGGTGCTGGTAAGGTGGGAGATTTGTACAGGGTAAAAGGGATTCTGAATAAGGAAGGCTATCACTCCATTTTGCAACGCCATGCCATACCCAGTGGACAGCGCTTGATTGGAACCAATTTCATCCTACAACAGGACAATGACCCTAAACACACCTCCAAATTGTGCAAGAACTATTTACAGCAGAAGCAGGCAGCTGGTATTCTATCGGTAATGGAGTGGCCAGCGCAGTCACCAGATCTGAACCCCATTGAGCTGTTGTGGGAGCAGCTTGACCGTATGGTACGCCAGAAGTGCCCATCCAACCAATCCAACTTGTGGGAGATGCTTCTAGAAGCATGGGGTGCAATTTCACAAGCTTACCTCAACAAATTAACAGCTAGAATGTCAAAGGTGTGCAATGCTGTAATTGCTGCAAAAGGAGGATTCTTTGACGAAAGCAAAGTTTGATGTAAAAACAATGTTATTTCAAATACAAATCATTATTTCTAACCTTGTCAATGTCTTGACTCTATTTTCTATTCATTTCACAACGCATGGTGGTGAATAAGTGTGACTTTTCATGGAAAACACAAAATTGTTTGGGTGACCCCAAACTTTTGAACGGTAGTGTATGATGGCCAAGCACCCCACAAGGTGGAACGAAGGCCGTTCACCGCCTCCGGTTTGCACCGCTGCCTCTCCCCCTGTGCCACAACCTGCCACTGAGATACAACCCCCCTCTCAGGACACAGGCACTACCGTCTCATGGCCTGCACCCACACCCTCACCTCCGCTGTCCTTGGCCCCATCCACCAGTGTAGTTCAGCGCACAGTCCAGCCGTCGCTAGCGCAACTGTTGGAGCGCAAGCGCAAGTACGCCGCCACGCACCCGCAGGCTCAAGCGTTAACCGTCCACATAGCCAAATTTATCTGCCTTGAGATGCTGCCGTATAGGGTTGTGGAAACGGAGTCCTTCAAAAGTATGATGGAGGCGGCGGCCCCGCGCTACTCAGTTCCCAGTCGCCACTACTTTTCCCGATGTGCCGTCCCAGCCCTGCACGACCACGTCTCCCGCAACATTGTACGCGCCCTCACCAATGCGGTTACTGCCAAGGTCCACTTAACAACGGACACATGGACAAGCACAGGCGGGCAGGGCCACTACATCTCCCTGACGGCACATTGGGTGAATTTAGTGGAGGCTGGGACAGAGTCAGAGCCTGGGACCGCTCACGTCCTACCCACCCCCAGAATTGCGGGCCCCAGCTCGGTGGTGGTATCTGCGGCAGTGTATGCTTCCTCCACTAAAGCACCCTCCTCCTCCTCCGCAACCTCTGTCTCGCAATCAAGATGTGTCAGCAGCAGCACGTCGCCAGCAGTCGGTGTCGCGCGGCGTGGCAGCACAGCGGTGGGCAAGCGTCAGCAGGCCGTGCTGAAACTACTCAGCTTAGGAGATAAGAGGCACACGGCCCACGAACTGCTGCAGAGTCTGACAGAGCAGACCGACCGCTGGCTTGCGCCGCTGAGCCTCCAACCAGGCATGGTCGTGTGTGACAACGGCCGTAACCTGGTGGCGGCTCTGCAGCCTCACGCACGTGCCATGCCTGGCCCACGTCTTTAATTTGGTGGTTCAGTGCTTTCTGAAAAGCTACCCACGCTTGTCAGACCTACTCGTAAAGGTGCGCCGGCTCTGCGCACATTTCCGCAAGTCCCACATGGACGCTGCCACCCTGCGCACCCTGCAACATCGCTTTAATCTGCCAGTGCACCGACTGCTGTGCGACGTGCCCACACGGTGGAACTCTACGCTCCACATGTTGGCCAGGCTCTATGAGCAGCGTAGAGCTATAGTGGAATACCAACTCCAACATGGGCGGCGCAGTGGGAGTCAGCCTCCTCAATTATTTTCAGAAGAGTGAGCCTGGTTGGCAGACATCTGCCAGGTCCTTGGAAACTTTGAGCAGTCTACCCAGGTGGTGAGCGGCGATGCTGCAATCATTAGCATCACCATTCCTCTGCTATGCATCTTGAGAAGTTCCCTGCAAAGCATAAACGCAGATGCTTTGCGCTCGGAAACGGGGGCGGGGGAAGACAGTATGTCGCTGGATAGTCAGAGCACCCTCCTGTCTATATCTCAGCGCGTACAGGAGGAGGAGGAGGAGGAGCATGAGGAGGATGAGGAGGAGGGGGAAGAGACAGCTTGGCCCACTGCTGACGGTACACATGCTGCTTGCCTGTCATCCTTTCAGTGTGTATGGCCTGAGGAGGAGGAGGAGGAGGATCCTGAAAGTGATCTTCCTAGTGAAGACAGCCATGTGTTGCGTACAGGTACCCTGGCACACATGGCTGACTTCATGTTAGGATGCCTTTCTCGTGACCCTCGCGTTGCACGCATTCTGGCCACTACGGATTACTGGGTGTACACACTGCTCGACCCACGCTATAAGGAGAACCTTCCCACTCTCATTCCCGAAGAGGAAAGGGGTTCGAGAGTGTTGCTATACCACAGGACCCTTGCGGACAAGCTGATGGTAAAATTCCCATCCGGCAGCGCTAGTGGCAGAAGGCGCAGTTCCGAGGGCCAGGTAGCAGGGGAGGTGCGGAGATCGAGCAGCATGTACAGCACAGGCAGTGCAACAGTCTTTAAGGGCCTGGACAGCTTTATGGCTCCCCACCAAGACTGTGTCACCGCTCCCCAGTCAAGGCTGAGTCGGCGGGAGCACTGTAAAAGGATGGTGAGGGAGTACGTAGCCGATCGCACCACCGTCCTCCGTGACGCCTCTGCCACCTACAACTACTGGGTGTCGAAGCTGGACACGTGGCCTGAACTAACGCTGTATGCCCTGGAGGTGCTTGCTTGTCCTGCGGCTAGCGTCTTGTCGGAGAGGGTGTTTAGTGCGGCTGGGGGAATCATCACGGATAAGCGTACCCGCCTGTCAACCGACAGTGCCGACAGGCTAACACTCATCAAGATGAACAAAGCCTGGATTTCCCCAGACTTCTCTTCTCCACCAGCGGACAGCAGCGATACCTAAGCAATACGTAGGCTGCACCCGCGGATGGAAGCTACGTTCTCTCTCACCATCCAAAACGGGGACATTTGTGCTTCATCAATCTGTGTATAATATTCCTCCTCCTCCTCCTGCTCCTCCTCCTGAAACCTCACGTAATCACGCCGAACGGGCAATTTTTCTTAGGGCCACAAGGCTCACTCATATAATTTTTCTAAAATTTTTTTATACGTTTCAATGCTCTTAAAAGCGTTGGAACTTTAACTTGAAACAATTTTTTCGTTAAACTGGGCTGCCTCCAGGCCTAGTTACCACTTAAGCCACATTAACCAAAGCGATTAATGGGTTTTACCTGCCATCTTGGTTGGGCATGGCCAATTTTTACTGAGGTACATTAGTACTGTTGGTACACCAATTTTTTTGGGCCCTCACCTACAGTGTAATCATAGCAATTTCTATGTTCTTCGCCTGCACTCATGGTACAGAAGTGTGTGTGGGGTTGGCCTACACTTTAGCTACATAAATGTAACTTGGGCCTTGGCTATACTGCAGCTAATGAAATGGAACTAAGACTGCGCTCCCACTATACTACTGCTTCGGAATTGTTACTGGGGCCTGTGTAGGCTGCTACTATTACTGAAATGGAACGAAGACTGCGCTCCCACTATACTGCTGCTTCTGAATTGTTACTGGGGCCTGTGTAGGCTGCTACTATTACTGAAATGGAATGAAGACTGCGCTCCCACTATACTGCTGCTTCTGAATTGTTACTGGGGCCTGTCTAGGCTGCTACTATTACTGAAATGGAACTAAGACTGTGCTCCCCCTATAATGCTGCTAGTGATATGTTAGCGGGGCCTGTCGCTAATGCTACGGCTGAAATGTTACTAATTCTGGGCTCTGCCTATACCGCTGCTAATGGTATGTCTCTGGGGTGTGTAAACAGAGGCTTCCCAAAAACATGATGGCGGCGAGGCCATTTCCCACCAACGCTGTTACTGTTAAGGTGCATATAACCACAGACACGTGGAGAGGACACGTAGTGCCTCCAAAACATCCCCCGCCACGGCCCACTTAATCCTGGCCACATTCCGAAAACCAACAAAATAAAACCGCGCTACTAGGTCCGCAGTCACCACCACATTACCACCAACGTGGTTACTGTTAAGGTACATATTACCAGTCTGACTGGGGCATGCAGTGTTGGCCGAAGCCCACCTGCATTAAGCACGACATTACTACCTCAGCTGTGTTGGGCAATGCAATGGGATATTTTTGTGTACCGCCGGTGGGTTCCAGGGAGCCACCCATGCTGTGGGTCCACAGGGAATTATAAATTCATCTGTTTCCACTTCTAAAGAACCCCAGTCTGACTGGGGCATGCAGTGTGGGCCGAAGCCCACCTGCATTAAGCATGACATTCCTACCTCAGCTGTGTTGGGCAATGCAATGGGATATTTATGTACCGCCGGTGGCTTCCTGGCACCCATCCATGCTGTGGGTCCACAGGGAATTATAAATTCATCTGTTTCCACTTCTAAAGAACCCCAGTCTGACTGGGGCATGCAGTGTGGGCCGAAGCCCACCTGCATTAAGCACGACATTACTACCTCAGCTGTGTTGGGCAATGCAATGGGATATATTTATGTACCGCCGGTGGCTTCCTGGCACCCACCCATGCTGTGGGTCCACAGGGAATTAGAAATGCATCTGTTTCCACTTCTAAAGAACCCCAGTCAGACTGGGGCATGCAGTGTGGGCCGAAGCCCACCTGCATTAAGCACGACATTACTACTTCAGCTGTGCTGGGCAATGCAATGAGATATTTTTGTGTATCGCCGGTGGGTTCCAGGGAGCCACCCATGCTGTAGGTGCACACGGAGTTGAACCTACATGTGTCCACTTGTAAAGAACCCCAGTCTGACTGGGGCATGCAGTGTGGGCCGAAGCCCACCTGCATTTAGCACGACATTACTACCTCAGCTGTGTTGGGCAATGCAATGGGATATTTTTATGTACCGCCGGTGGCTTCCTGGCACCCACCCATGCTGTGGGTCCACAGGGAATTATAAATGCATCTGTTTCCACTTGTAAAGAACCCCAGTCTGACTGGGGCATGCAGTGTGGGCCGAAGCCCACCTGCATTAAGAACGACATTACTACCTCAGCTGTGTTGGGCAATGCAATGGGATATTTTTGTGTATCGCCGGTGGGTTCCAGGGAGCCACCCATGCGGTCGGTCGACAGGGACTTCACAATAGGGAGTTGTACATGCCTGTGTCTATGAATTAAAAAGCCCGGTCTAACTGGGGCATGCAGACACCTTGACAGAATGAATAGTGTGTGGCACATAGGTTCCCCATTGCTATGCCCACGTGTGCATCTCCTGATGGCGGTGGTGCAGGATTCTATTTCTCATTGCTTCTGTACAGCATTGTGGGCTATCGCCCCGCCCCTTTTAAAGAGGGTCGCTGCCTAGCCGTGCCAACCCTCTGCAGTGTGTGCCTGCGGTTCCTCCTCATGGCAGACGCACTTCTAAATAGACATGAGGGTGGTGAGGCATTAGGGCAGCTGAAGGCTGCGCAGGGACACTTTGGTGTGCGCTGTGGGGGGGAGGGGGGGCGGTTGGGCAGCATGTAACCCAGGAGAAGTGGCAGTGGAGTGTCATGCAGGCGGTGATTGTGCTTTGTTGGAGGTAGTGTGGTGCTTAGCAAAGGTATGCCATGCTAATGAGGGCTTTTCAGAAGTAAAAGTTGTTGGGAGGGGGGGGGGGGCACTCTTGCCGGTATTGTGGCTTAATAGTAGGACCTGTGAACTTGAGATGCAGCCCAACATGTAGCCCCTCGCCTGCCCTATCCGTTGCTGTGTCGTTCCCATCACTTTCTTGAATTGCCCAGATTTTCACACAAGGAAACCTTAGCGAGCATCGGCGAAATACAAAAATGCTCGGGTCGCCCATTGACTTCAATGGGGTTCGTTATTCGAAACGAACCCTCGAGCATCGCGATATTTTCGTCCCGAGTAACGAGCACCCGAGCATTTTGGTGCTCACTCATCTCTAATTATAATACCTTTGCATTTCAGTGATTTATTTGTTTGCTTCTGCTTTCTTTATCCTGGATTTGTTTTTAATACTTTTCTTTTTTTGATTACAGATTTTCATATCTGGGTGGATACTCCTCGGACGCTGGAACTTTTTTCCCATGACACTGAGCCCCTGTTTGATGTTTTTTGGAATTTTTTATGGTTTTTTTGCACTAATACAGTGTATATGTAATATTTAGTGGCATATTAATAGATTTTTGGACATCAATAAAAATGTATATTTCTTGGCAGCCATTTCAGTGTATGTGTGACACCCGTTCTTTTACCTCTCATTATAATCGTATATGCTTGGATATATCTATTAGGATCCACCTCAGCCGCATGCTTAATCATGCCTTCGGGTACCAATATTGGTAGAATACTTTGAATGAATAGGACACTCGGTATGATTACCCTTTAGGATTTCTGTTCTTAGAATAATCAGGTTTTTCTCTGATGTTATTTAGGCTAATTAAAGGGGTTGTCCCGCGCCGAAACGGGTTTTTTTTTTTTAAACCCCCCCCCCCCCGTTCGGCGCGAGACAACCCCGATGCAGGGACGTACAGTAAGCTTACCGGAGCGCTTACCTTAATCCCCGCGCTCCGGTGACTTCTATACTTACCGGTGAAGATGGCCGCCGGAATCCTCTTCCTCCGTGGACCGCAGCTCTTCTGTGCGGTCCATTGCCGATTCCAGCCTCCTGATTGGCTGGAATCGGCACGTGACGGGGCGGAGCATCCTGCACGAAAGGCTCCATAGAAGAAAGCAGAAGACCCGGACTGCGCAAGCGCGGCTAATTTGGCCATCGGAGGGCGAAAATTAGTCGGCACCATGGAGACGAGGACGCCAGCAACGGAGCAGGTAAGTAAAAAACTTTTGATAACTTCTGTATGGCTCATAATTAATGCACAATGTACATTACAAAGTGCATTAATATGGCCATACAGAAGTGTATAACCCCACTTGCTGCCGCGGGACAACCCCTTTAATACATAGTACTGACATTATTCCATGGTAAACAATCCCTTTGGTGGAGTTAGGGATGCTGTGTTGGAATTGATTACACTTTTTGTGCATTAATTACATCTGCCTATTTAACTAGATATCTGGTTCTTGTAACCCAATGAATGTGGGTTAAATCCTCTTGTTAGTCCGGAAATTATATAATACTATGCGTTTTTTCCGTTTCATAAGTGAATTATGGGACGTGGTGATATAAGTACCTATGGTGAACACCGCACACGTCTTTATTATATGATGTATATTCCTTCTTTGTTTTTTGATTGTTTATGGAAGTAATGTGCACATCAGTAATAAGAAGGAAAGATACGGTGGCACTAAGACCCTGTGATGACCAGATCTGGTGCTTTGAGAACACAGCATACAATTCAAGCAGGTCTAACACTCTACAGGAAGGCAGAGTCTCAGGTTACCATAGTGATGGACTTTGCTCATGTGCAGAGTGGAGCGTGACTCATAGCAAGCACTGAGCTGGGACACAGCTATCGCCAGAACTCGCAGCTGTGCTCTGCTCTATCCTCAGGGGGAATGATTACCGGTTACTGTGGCAATGGAGGATGACCTGTCATGGGCTCTCCCAGCAATCTGAGGTCAGGCACTTCCGGGTTACACACATGACTGCAATGGCGTGCGCCAGTTATGTACTCTATGGGCTGTGAAGTTTACTATGGGTATCCAGCGCTGAGGTAAGAAATCCACCTGTTCCACTTTATCTTTTTAATGATTGTTATGTGATTGGTGAAGGGGATTATAAAAGCATAGGTTGTGTTAATTGGTAACTAGCTTGGCAAAGACTCATTCTTTAGAGTCGAAACGTCGCCCTCTTGTGTGCTGAGGAGGCATTATTGTCTGTGTATTCCTATGAATGCATAAAATACAACCGCACCAAACCTGCTGCTTGACGTCTCTCTTATTATATACCACAGGACCCTGGCGGACAAACTGATGGTAACATTCCCATCCGACAGCGCTAGTGGCAGAAGGCGCAGTTCCGAGGGCCAGGTAGCAGGGGAGGCGCAGAGATCAGGCAGCATGTACAGCACAGGCAGGGGAACACTCTCTAAGGCCTTTGCCAGCTTTATGGCTCCCCAGCAAGACTGTGTCACCGCTCCCCAGTCAAGGCTGAGTCGGCGGGAGCACTGTAAAATGATGGTGAGGGAGTACGTAGCCGATCGCACGACCATCCTCCGTGACGCCTCTGCTCCCTACAACTACTGGGTGTCGAAGCTGGACATGTGGCCTGAACTCGCGCTGTATGCCCTGGAGGTGCTTGCTTGTCCTGCGGCTAGCGTCTTGTCAGAGAGGGTGTTTAGTGCGGCTGGGGGAATCATCACAGATAAGCGTACCCGCCTGTCAACTGACAGTGCCGACAGGCTAACACTCATCAAGATGAACAAAGCCTGGATTTCCCCAGACTTCTGTTCTCCACCAGCGGACAGCAGCGATACGTAAGCAATACGTAGGCTGCACCCGCGGATGGAAGCTACGTTCTCTCTCACCATCCAAAACGGGGACATTTCTGCTTCATCAATCTGTGTATTATATTCATCCTCCTCCTCCTGCTCCTCCTCCTGAAACCTGACGTAATCACGCCGAACGGGCAATTTTTCTTAGGGCCACAAGGCTCACTCAAATAATTTTTCTAAACAATTTTTATACGTTTCAATTCTCATTAAAGCGTTGAAACTTTCACCTCAACCAATTTTTATTTTAACTGGGCTGCCTCCAGGCCTAGTTACCAATTAAGCCACATTAACCAAAGCGATTAATGGGTTTCACCTGCCCTCTTGGTTGGGCATGGGCAATTTTTCTGAGGTACATTAGTACTGTTGGTACACCAATTTTTTGGGGCCCTCGCCTACAGTGTAATCCAATTAATTTTTTGCCCACCTGCATTAAAGCTGACGTTACATCAGCTGTGCTGGGCACTGCAATGGGATATATTTATGTACCGCCGGTGGGTTCCTGGCACCCACCCATGCTGTCGGTCCACACGGACCTCACATTAGGGAGTTGTACCTGCCTGTGTCTATGAATTAAAAACCCCTGGTCAGGTTGGGGCATGCAGTATGGGCCGAAGCCCACCTGCATTTAATCTGACGTTAGCTCTGCTGTCCAGGGCATTGCAATGGGATACATTTATGTACAGCCGGTGGGTTCCAGGGAGCCACCCATGCTGTGGGTGCACACGGAATTCCCATTGCGGAGTTGTACATGCCTGTGACTATTTATAAAAAACCGCGGTCTGACTGGGGCATGCAGACACCTTGACAGAATGAATAGTGTGTGGCACATAGGTTCCCCATTGCTATGCCCACGTGTGCAGCTCCTGATAGCGGTGGCACAGGATTGGATTTCTCATTGCTTCTGTACTGCATTGTGGGCTATCGCCCGCCCCTTTTAAAGAGGGTCGCTGCCTAGCTGTGCCAACCCTCTGCAGTGTGTGCCTGCGTTTCCTCCTCATGGCAGACGCACTTATAAATAGACATGAGGGTGGTGTGGCATGAGGGCAGCTGAAGGCTGCGCAGGGACACTTTGGTGTGCGCTGTGGACACTGGGTCGTGCGGGGGGGGGGGGGGGGGTTGGGCAGCATGTAACCCAGGAGAAGTGGCAGCAGAGTGTCATGCAGGCAGTGATTGTGCTGTGTTGGAGGTAGTGTGGTGCTTAGCTAAGGTATGCATTGCTAATGAGGGCTTTTCAGAAGTAAAAATTGTTGGGGGGGGGGGCCCACTCTTGCCGCTATTGTGGCTTAATAGTGGGACCTTGGAACTTGAGATGCAGCCCAACATGTAGCCCCTCACCTGCCCTATCCGTTGCTGTGTCGTTCCCATCACTTTCTTGAATTGCCCAGATTTTCACAAATGGAAACCTTAGCGAGCATCGGCGATATACAAAAATGCTCGGGTCGCCCATTGACTTCAATGGGGTTCGTTATACGAAACGAGCCCTCGAGCATCGCAAAATTTTCGTCCCGAGTAACGAGCACCTGAGCATTTTGGTGCTCGCTCATCTCTAATCAGGATCCATGTCTCTCCAAATGATAACAACGTCGAATATCTAATATTCTTTTAGATTGTAATCCGTAACACCAGTCACACAGTTCTTTGGATTCTCTTCTTACCAGCTTGTTACATTCCTGCAGGCCCTACGAACAGCGACCTAAAAGAATACAAGCGCTAACCAGCTGAACGAGAAACTGAAAAGGAATATAAGAATGGACACCATACACAACAAAACATAAACCGAAAGTGCAAACAGCAAAATACTTACCAAGTGTATTACTACCCAACCCGATGGTAATATGAATAAGTACGAGGTATTCGTTTGTATTTTGGCCAAAACACGTAAGCTTACAAGCCCACAACAAGCGCTTTCGTTGTACTGTAAGTCCTTACTCTAACAAGGCATCTAAACCACAACAAGGGAACCCTACCTCCCAGCGGGTTGCATGTCCAAATAAGGACGGCTGTAGGCCTGTAGGCGGGGCCTGAGGGTAGAGGGCATAGGCCTGTAGCTGGGGCCTGACGTAGCGGGCATAGGCCTGTAGCCGGGGCCTGAGGGTAGAGGGCATAGGCCTGTAGTCGGGGCCTGAGGGTAGAAGGCATAGGCCTGTAGTCGGGGCCTGAGGGTAGAAGGCATAGGCCTGTAGCTGGGGCCTGAGGGTAGCGGGCATAGGCCTGGGGCAGAGGGTGAAGGGCGAAAGCTTGTAGCTGGGGCCTGAGTGAGGAGGGTGAACATGTGAAGCTGGGCCCTGGGTTAGGAGTGCGCAGGCCTCATGCAAAGCCCTGAGGGAAGATGACAGAGGCCTCAATCTGGGGCCTGAGGGTGGAGGCCTCAAGTTGGGGCCTGCAAGTAGAGGGTGGGGGCCTGAGGCTGGAGGTCTGAAGCCGGAACCTGAGGGTGGAGGGTAGAAACCTGAAGTTGCGGCCAAAGGGTGGAGGGCAGAGACCTGAAGCTAGGGCCTGAGGGAGTAAGGTAGAAACTTGAAACTGGGGTCTTAGAGCTCTTTCCCATGAGCATATATTGGCTACCGTTTTCACAGCCGGACGATTTACACTACGTTGGGAGAAGGAAAACTGGTGAATGGGTGCACAAATCAAACGTTTGTGCGCCCATTCAGACGGCATGGGTCCCGGAGCTTATACGCTGAAACTACCATGCCGTCACCCCTTTCCCCTCCCTCTCCCGTACAGGCTCACCTCTGCTTTCCTCCCCACTCGTTCTTTGCAATGGGAGGGTGCGGGGGCAGAGCTAAGCGCCGTCCCGTCCTGCCTCCTCCAATTGATGGCTATGGACAAGGGGCGGGAGAGGGCAGGAGCTTATCTCCGTCCACGTCCCGCCCAGTGTCTGCAGCTAGCAATGGGAGGAGGCGGGACGGTGCTTAGCTCCACCCACGTCCTGCCCCCTCCTATTGCAAAGAACAAGCGAGGAGGAAAGCAGGTGAGACTGCACGAGGGGAGGAGAGCAGAGGGAGGGAGTTTGGCAGCCACGGTGCTAAACTCCCTCCCACCTCCAGCCGCTGCCATGGGTTCCCATAGGAGCCCATGCAGTTGCCAACATATCCAGCCAAAAAGATAGTTCCAGGACTATCTTTTGTGCCCGCCTTAAAGGGGTTGTCCCGAGGCAGCAAGTGGGTCTATACACTTCTGTATGGCCATAATAATGCACTTTGTAATATACATTGTGCATTAATTATGAGCCATACAGAAGTTATAAAAAGTTTTTTACCTGCTCCGTTGCTAGCGTCCTCGTCTCCATGGTGCCGACTAATTTTTGGCCTCCGATGGCCAAATTAGCCGCGCTTGCGCAGTCCGGGTCTTCAGCAGTCTTCTATGGAGCCGCTCGTGCCAGAGAGCGGCTCCGTGTAGCTCCGCCCCGTCACGTGCCGATTCCAGCCAATCAGGAGGCTGGAATCGGCAGTGGACCGCACAGAAGAGCTGCGGTCCACGAAGACGGAGGATCCCGGCGGCCATCTTCAGCGGTAAGTATTGAAGTCACCGGACCGCCGGGATTCAGGTAAGCGCTGTGCGGGTGTTTTTTTTAACCCCTGCATCGGGGTTGTCTCGCGCCGAACGGGGGGGGGGTTTAAAAAAAAAAAAACCCGTTTCGGCGCGGGACATCTCCTTTAAAAACACCATGTGATCTGATGCATTGGATTCCAATACCATATCACAGCGTATATCGTTTGGCCATGAAAACGGACAGCCGATATACGCTTGTGGGAAAAAGCCGTTAGCGTGTAGGACAAATGGGTGAAGCAGGGGCCTGAGGGTATAGGGTGGAGGCGTCAAGCAAGATTATTTTATTGGTGTAGTGTGGAAGCATGAAGCTGGGGCCTAAGAGTGTTGGGTGGAAGCATGAAGCCGAGGCCTGAGGGTGTAGGGCAGATGCTTGAAGTAAGGACCTGAGAATGTAAGGCGGAAGACTAAAGCCAGGACCCGAGGGTGGAGGGCAGAGGCCTAAAGCTAGGGTCTGAGAGTGTGGGATGAAAATGTGAAAGCAGGGCCTGAGGATGTAAGACAGAAGCCGGAAGCCAGGGTCAGTGGGTGTAAGATAAAAGCCTAAGCTGAGGCCTGTGGGTGCAGTATGAAGGCCTGAAGCCGGGACCTGAGGGTGGAGGGCAGAGGCCTCAAGCAGGGGCCTGTGGGTAGAGGGCGGAGGCCTCAAGCAGGGGCCTGTGGGTAGAGGGCGGAGGCCTCAAGCAGGGGCCTGTGGGTAGAGGGCGGAGGCCTCAAGCAGGGGCCTGTGGGTAGAGGGCGGAGGCCTCAAGCAGGGGCCTGTGGGTAGAGGGCTGAGGCCTCAAGCAGGGGCCTGAGAATAGAGGGCTGAGGCCTCAAGCAGGGGCCTGAGGATAGAGGGCGGAGGCCTCAAGCAGGGGCCTGAGGGTAGAGGGCGGAGGCCTCAAGCAGGGGCCTGAGGGTAGAGGGCGGAGGCCTCAAGCAGGGGCCTGAGGGTAGAGGGCGGAGGCCTCAAGCAGGGGCCTGAGGCTAGAGGGCGGAGGCCTCAAGCAGGGGCCTGAGGGTAGAGGGCGGAGGCCTCAAGCAGGGGCCTGAGGGTAGAGGGCGGAGGCCTCAAGCAGGGGCCTGAGGGTAGAGGGCGGAGGCCTCAAGCAGGGGCCTGAGGGTAGAGGGCGGAGGCCTCAAGCAGGGGCCAGAGGGTAGAGGGCGGAGGCCTCAAGCAGGGGCCAGAGGGTAGAGGGCGGAGGCCTCAAGCAGGGGCCAGAGGGTAGAGGGCGGAGGCCTCAAGCAGGGGCCAGAGGGTAGAGGGCGGAGGCCTCAAGCAGGGGCCAGAGGGTAGAGGGCGGAGGCCTCAAGCAGGGGCCAGAGGGTAGAGGGCGGAGGCCTCAAGCAGGGGCCAGAGAGTAGAGGGCGGAGGCCTCAAGCAGGGGCCAGAGGGTAGAGGCCTCAAGCAGGGGCCAGAGGGTAGAGGGCGGAGGCCTCAAGCAGGGGCCAGAGGGTAGAGGGCAGAGGCCTCAAGCAGGGGCCTGAGGGTAGAGGCTAGTGGTCTGAAGCTGGGCTCTGAGACTGGACGTTGGAAATCTGAAGCTATGGCCTAAGGGAAAGGGCTTGAAGCAGGGACTGAGGCTGTAAGGTGGTAGCCTGAGGCTGCATTCCCACGAACGTATATCGGCTCGGTTTTCATGCCGAGCCGATATACGTCCTCCTCATGTGTGTGTGTGTGTGGGGGGTAGATGGAAGAGCCAGGAGCAGGAACTGAGCTCCCGCCCCCTCTCTGCCTCCCCTTCGCCCCTCTGCACTATTTGCAATGAAAGGAGGCGTGACGGGGCGGGGCTAAGTTCTGATGATTTGCCCCGCCCCCGCTCCGCCTCTCCCTTTTGCAAATAGTGCAGAGGGGCGGAGAGGAGGCAAAGAGGGGGCGGAAGCTCAGTTCCTGCTCCTGGCTCTTTTTTCATCCTCTCCCGTGCAGAGGAGAACGACGTATATCGGCTCAGCGTGAAAACCGAGCCGATATATGTTCGTGGGAATGCAGCCTGAAGCTGGGATATGAGGATATAAGTCAGAAGTCTGATGCCATGGCCTGAGGGTGGAGGGCTAAGGCCTGGGCCTTGGGGTGGCAGCCTGAAGCTGAGGAATTCTGCAACATGAAAGAAAGCGCAGCATTCTCTAATTGCTGCGGTAAAACGCCCTCCGGCTTCCATTGTAGTCAATGGAAGCCGTCTGTCACGCGATACTTCCGCTGTGCTCACAGTGAAAGTATTGCGTGATTACACGTCACCGCTCACTGCTGGTGCGTCATGTGCTGTACTGCGCATGCGCGCTGGCTCGCCAGATGGGACTCACACGAAAGATCCAGACAGATGAGTATGGGGTCATTGGGGGGCGCTGTGTCGGGTTCCGCTGCGATATTCCACTAGTGGAGTCCAACACGGCCGTGGGCATGAGGTCTAAGTCTTTCAAATAGCTGAACAACTGATGCACTCAAAAGCCAATCCACATACTGCTGCAGGAGACAATGGCTTTTTCATCCCACTAATTAGAAACCTTCGCCTAGAGATTCTTTGCATGTACGCACGCATGAACGCACACACACGCACGCACACACACGCACACACACATACACGCACGCACACACACGTGCCCACCCAGCAAACAATAGTCCTCTTATCTTATCTATGTCCACTTTACATATAAACTCTACCAAAGGAGCCAGCAAATGGAGAAAATGGCGAGGATTCCAAACAATTCTCTTTACGTGTAAACACTCATCATTTAAAAGCAAAAACGTTGTTGAGTCGTTTGTTTGATCGTTCAAACGACAATCGTTGTGTGTAAATGGGCCTTAACAGTACAATTGCACTAACACTACTGAAAGTGAGTCTGTCACCTATGTGTTGTGCTATAAACCGAAAGTACTGTACAATGTGTCATGTTCAATGGGAACCATAGATAGCTCTAGCTCTGTTCAGCGTGACTCCACCGTCCAGTTATTAGCCTTTATGCTTATCCCCTGCATATGTAAATTAGCCCATTCAATGAGCGGTCCATCGCTGTCTTCGACACAGGCTCCTCCTTCTCCAGTGTGTGAAAAACCGCTCCTTTCCATCCAAGTAACATCTCCAGCTCCACCCAGTTATGACATCACGCATTCTATTATCCCCCTGCTTGTGCCACACAGACGACAGCGCAGACATGTGACATCAGTCCTGGATGAGGACTCACAGTGCATGAAACATAAAGGCAAATATCTGTACGGTGGAGTCACGCAGAACAGGAATAAAGGTCTCTATGGATTCCACGTAACATCGCACATTGTACCGGACATTCCGTTTGTGGCACAAAGAACAGGTGACGGACTTCTGTTAAAGTGATTGCAGTGAATTCAGCTCCAAGTAAAGACATTTATAATTTGCTGCTGCACGTTCTGCATCTTTATTCCATCACCTGCTTCACCAAAGACACAAATGTCATGGATACGGAATGCTTGTATCGCCTTTTACATGGTGTGTGGTGGTTTATTATCGGTTGTTTTGTACTATTATTTTGCTATGAAAAATATTCTAATAAATATTCTTGTTTCCAGAGGAGCCGGAGGAAGGACCCTGCGTGGGCTGGAAAGCTCGCTGTAACATCATGTATTTCTGTTAGCCATTAAAAGGTTTCATATCAAGAAGATTACTTGGTTTCTCTGGCTCAGAACAATCACATTTTGCTCTACTGGCTAACAACTTACCAAACTTTTTTCATTACCACCACAACAGTAACTCCACACCCTGTTGGTTAACTCAATCACTGAGCTGCAGGGGTTAATCCTTCTACAGAAAGTCTCCGCCCCAATGAGGAAGAGAAACTTTTTAGCTTTAGATTCCTGCTCTTTCCTAGTATGATGGCGTCTGCTGACCTGCGGGACGAGCTGGACTGCTCCATCTGCCTGAGCCTCTATACAGATCCCGTATCCCTGAGATGTGGACACAACTTCTGCCGCTCGTGTATTGTGAGGGCGCTGGATGCACAGGAGGCAGCTGGAGTGTATTCCTGTCCGGACTGCAGAGAAGAATCCCCGCAGCGTCCGGCCCTGGAGAAGAACAGGAAGCTGGCGAATATAGTGGAGCGTTTCTTATCTAGTCCGCCTGATATGGAGAGCAGAATCTTCTGTACTTACTGTGTAAAGTCTCCAGTCCCGGCTGTGAGGACATGTCTGCAGTGTGAGACGTCCATGTGTCAGGAACATCTCGGAGGCCACAACAAAGTGGAGGATCATATATTAACTGACCCCACCAGCTCCTTTGGAAACAAGTGCTCCATCCACAAGAAGGTTCTGGAGTATTACTGCCCGCAAGACGCAGCTTGTCTATGTGTGACTTGTCTGCTCGGCGAGCATCAGGGCCACCAGGTGGAGCTTTTAGGTGAGGCTTCTGAGAAGAAGAAGGAGAAACTGAGGAAGTATCTGGGGGAACTAAACCCTCAAAAAGCAGAACTTCAGACGAAAGTCCAGAATCTGCAGGGTCAGAAGAAGAATATCCAGGAGAAAACCTCAGAGAAGAGGGAGAACATCAGGAAGTTGTTCATGGACATGAAGAAGCAACTGGAAATGGCAGAAAAGAAAGTGCAGAGCGAGATCTCCAGACAGAAGGATAAGATTGTGTCACAGATATCTCATCAGATCAAGGAGTTGGAAAAAGAGGAGAAGGAGCTGTCTGGGAAGATGCAACACATGGAGGAGATGTGTCATGTCACCAACCCAATAAGACTCTTACAGGAAAGGGACATTAAAGGAGATGATGAAGACACGGGGGGAGGTGGTGGAAATACCCATTCTGATGATAATCAGCATACAGGATTGGTTTAATCTTAACCTGGGAAAGAGTTTACGTAAGTTTACGTCCTGGGAGCGGGGTACGTCCCGCAACAGGGCGTAAACTTACGTCCTGGGGATAGCGCAAGATCACATATGATCCCGCGCTATCCCGCAGAGGGAGGCGGCGTCCCGCTGCAACAGCGAGGGGCGCATCAGATCTAAGTAGATCGCGGCAGGGAAAGAGTTCATAGAGGGAGAATGCTCCCTCTGTGTCTTCGGCCGGCTCTCGCGATAACATCGCGAGAGCCCGGCCTGTCGCCATGGCAACAGGACGCCAGACACTGACGTCCTGTGTTGTCAGTGCCTGAGATCGCTGCATAAGCAATAAGGCATGGCAGGGCAGTAGCCCTGCCATGCCTTATCACAGCGATCATCAGGGCTGTGGTGAAAGTCCCCCAGAGGGACACAAATGTGGTTAAAAAAAAAAAAAAATTAAATAAATTTTAAAAAATGTAAAAAAAAGTAAGAAAAACCTTTTTTTTATGTTTTTTCTCAGATTAGCATAAAAAAAGGGTAAAAAAAAAAATTAAACCCCACATATTTGGTATTGTCGCGTCCGTAACACCGTGTACAATAAGTTGCACATGCTTTTGACTGTCCACGGAAAAAGCGTTTTAAAAAACGCTAAAAAACTGAGGCAAAATGCTAAGTTTTAGCATTTTGCCTCACTAAAAACGCAATAAAAGTGATGAAAAAAGACGCACATTCCCCAAAATGGTACCAATGAAAACTACTGCTTGTGTTGTAAAAAATAAGCCCTCATAGAGCTCCGTACATCAAAAAATAAAAAAGTTACAGGACTTTGAATGCAGCGATTTAGAAAAAAAAAATTTCAAAAAAAGGGCTTTTAATGCAGAAAAGTGAAAAAACCTAAAAAAAAGTAAGAATTTTGGTATCATTGTAACCGTACCGACCCGCAGAAAAAATGGATTGCCTTATTTATGCTGCATGATTAACGCTGTAAAAAATAAAAAAAAAAATCTATGGCAGAATTGATGCGTTTTCTCTCCCTGCTATCATAAAAAAATATTATGAAAGTTTTACAATCTAGTCTATGTACCCAAAAATGATGCCGATATAAACTACAGTTCACCACGCAAAAAACAAGCCCTTATACGGCCGCGTCGACGGAAAAGTAAACAAACGATGATTTTTGATAAATGGAGAAGAAAATCCGCCAAAAACCGTTGCGTCCTTAAGCCCAAAATAGGCCCTGTCATTAAGGGGTTAAGAATGCTCCTCTGGTGGTTTCTGCTTCTATTGTATGTTGCACCTATGGATTTCTATTTGGAAGTGCTGACCCATTTTATTTTTTTTTGTACCAAAATACAGGATAACTGGACTGACCCAACAACTGTCCTACAAGAATTAGACCAAGGAGCAGCCTGTAGGGATAAGAGTGCGGCTGCTGAGAAAGAAGCTCCAGTCCATGAGGCTACTAAGAAGAAGAAGGAAGAGGAGAAGCTGAGGAAAGAGCTGGATGAGGATCTGATCTCACTGACCGTACACCGATCTATGCGGGATATTGTCCCCAGTGTCACATCAGGGCTCGGGTTCAAGGTTCCAGACATCTTGCTGGATGAGGACACTGCAAATATAGAAGTGAAGTTATCAGCCGATCTAAAGACAGCAACAGAATCAGAGGGGAAACAGCAAAGACCAGAATCACCGAGAAGGTTTCTGAGTCACCCCCAGGTGTTAAGCCGATGTGGCCTCTCTTCAGGGAGACATTATTGGGAGGTGGCATGGAACCAGGTCGATGGTTTTATGATCGGGATGTCCTATCCCAGTATAGAGAGGGAAGGATGTCAGTCTCTTATTGGAGAGAATGATAAATCTTGGGGTTTGTATCTGGAGGAAAAATATTGCGAACCATATCACAACTCTGTTGACTTACCCCGTTTTGTAAGGCCAAAATGTCCAACATTCGGAGTCTTCTTAGACTATGAGGCTGGGCGTCTGTCCTTCTATGCGCTGTGTGACCCCATCAGACACTTACACACCTTCACCGCCTCCTTCACTGAACCCCTACATGTCGCCTTCTATGTGGAGGATGAAGCCTATGTTACAATAATCAGCTGAGACCGGTGTAGTCCCCATAATTACACTGTTATTTCCTGTAGCATAGATATTGGTCAGACCCCGGCCCGTATTTACCACTAGGAATGTTATTGTCCTGAGACTAACCATCGTTGGTCCCATCTGATCTAGTGATGGTATATAGCTATTGTAGGATCACTTTCCCGCCTGCTGGATCCCCCCTGATATGGTAATAAAGGGGCCGCAGCGCTGATTTAGGGCCCTTTTACATGGAACGATCATTGTTCAAAAAGTCGTTGGATCGTGTGAATCTGAATGATAATCTCTCAGTGTAAACAAGGCCAACGAATGAATGATGAATGAGAATTTATTCGCTTCTCGTTCTCCATTTTATCCAGGCATAAAGATATTCGCTCGCACGTGATTGCGTGTGAACAGCGATTGTTTAGTCGATCACATTCGCTGCTGCAGTCAATGTCAACGACTGAACTGGATGCAAACACAAGTGTGAATGATATTCCTGCCTGTGTGAACAGCCATTGTTCTGTCTTATGGCTCCGTGTATACGGTCCTGAGGCCGGCGTCACACGGATGAGCGCGTTAGTGATGCCTACTTGCACAATGCGTTGTGTATTGCAATGGACAATTGCGCTAATTAGCTCATTATGTGATACTTTGGTGTGCAGGATAATGGAGCGTGTGAAACATCCACCCATGTGAATGAGCCCACTGATATCGCCGGGCTCTATGTACTGCATATTGCACAATACCCCAATGCCTCTGTGTGCATAAGCCCTTAGGCCGGGATCACACAGATGCAAATGGGCAGCGTTTGGCGTATGTGCAATAAGCAGAGAATACAACCCGTTGGTATCATTGGGCTCATTCACATGAGGGTATTCGGCACCCATGATTTGTTTGCGCAAAAAAAAAATACACAGCGCGCTCTAAGGCTTTATTCACACGAACGTATATCGGCTCGGTTTTCACGCCGAGCTGATATGCGTCGTCCTCATCTGCAGGAGGGGGGGGGGGGGGGAAGGATGGAAGAGCCAGGAGCAGGAACTGAGCTCCCGCCCCCTCTCTGCCTCCTCTCCACCCCTCTGCACTATTTGCAATGAAAGGGGGCGGGGCGGTGCTAGGTTCTGAGAATTAGCCCCGCCCCATCCCGCCTCTCCCCATTGCAAATAGTGCAAAGGGGCGGAGAGGAGGCAGAGAGGGGGCGGGAGCTCAGTTCCTGCTCCTGGCTCTTCCATCCTTCCCCCCCTGCAGATGAGGACGACGTATATCGGCTCGGCGTGAAAACCGAGCCGATATACGTTCGTGTGAATGCACCCGAAATCCTGTGTATTTGTGCACAAAACAGCACATAATGAACTAATTAACTTAATCACCCATTGCAATCAGCAGGAGGATGCTGTGTTTTATGTCTTTTGCAACGACTTGCACAAGCAAATATACAGTAAAACACACAAATGTGATTACGCCGTGTGACAAGCAGTTGAAAATGTGAAAAAATATTTCCCCAATGTTGGCACTTTTAACCCCTTCCCGCTCCAGGATGTACATTTACGTCCTGCAGCGTCGGGGTATGTACGGAGCGATATCGCCTCTCTTCATACAGCGCAGTCAGCAGCTGTTTATTACAGCTGACACCCGCAGGCAACAGCCACAATCAGCAGCACGACCGATCGCAGCCATTAACCATTTAAATGTTGCTGACAGCGGCATTTAAATCCCCCAAATGACACAGTGAGATTGCAGGGAGCAGTCCGGGTGTCATGGCAGCCAGGAGCCTTCTGAAAGGCACCAGGGCTATCTTGGCAGACTGCCTATCCAGCATTGTAATGCTTGAGAAGGGCGGCTATGTACTGCTGAAACGCGTCGCAATAAAGTGTAAATATTAGTAAATCTCGGTGTCCTGGTTCCGGAGCGCGGGGGTACTTTTGTGTCATTCTGATCTGTTTGGATAATTAAAGCCCCAGGAGGGCTTCAACCCCGGGACGTCTCTCCTAAACTTTTAGGATTGTGACCAGGAATAAGTTAAGGTGATCGTGGCCTTCGGGTGCCGGTGGCTCCTTTATTTAGAGGCGTTCACTGCGCACCAGCTGAGTGGACACTCACTATTGCTTATACTCATTTTTTCATTTTGTGTATGAGGCGCTGAGACATTGTTCTTCTTCTTATAATAAAATTATAAAATGCATATTTGATATCGCCGCATCGGTAAAAGTCCGGTCAAAGTATTGCATTGTTTACCCCGCAGGGTGAACGTCGTCCAAAAAATATGTAAAAAAAAAAAGCCAGAAATGCCCTTTTGCGGTCACCCTGTCTCCCAGAAAAAAGGCAATAAACAGCGATTAAAAAGTCATATGTATTCCAAAATGGTACCAATATAATCTACAGGATGCCTCGCAAAAAAAGAGCCCTCGCACAACTACGTCGGCGGAAAAATAAATAAGTTATGTGCGGAAGATAGCGGCAGAAAATGTTAAAAAATTACATGTCTTTGAAAAAAAATAGTGCAGAAAAAAAACAAAAAACACTCTACAAGTTTCATATTGTAATAATCGTACTGACCGGTAGAATAAAGTTATCAGGTCATTATTGTTGCAGTTTGTGCGCCGTAGAAACAAATTGCGCGGAAAGATGGCGGAATGTCAGTTATTTTTCATTTTACTCCACTTAGAATTTTTCGGTTAATTGTGGATACGGTAATAATAGGTTTTATTGCAGAAGATCATTTTTGGGGGAAGGAAGCAATAATCCCATCTTTAATTATCATTGATAGAAACCTACGACGTATAAAGAAAATGCAAGATACACCTTAACCCTTAATGGTCAGAAGACTAATTAATATGCAAGAACAATGAGATCCGACTAACAATAATAATAATGTTTGCCACAATCAATCTGTGTCATTAATGGCCGCCTTGGGCCTGATGAGCGGATGCCAATCTCATGATATCTGGTACTATCTTCGTCAACCGCAGTCTCGAGTCGCCCCTTACACATATCAGAAGTTTGTTTCTCACTTTTGTGAGGAGCTGCTGAACCACGCTGAAGCCCCTCTCCACTAAGTACATAGAGGGAAAAGCTAACAGGAGCAACTTAACTTCCTGCCACAGGATAGGATAAGGATTCTTCACTTTCACCCAGAAACATTCATAGCCGCATTGCTGGAAAAGTGCTTGTTCTTCGCTATCGTGTTTCAAGTCGATTAACTGCTTCTGTAATCTGGGATGAAATTCTCCTGCATCTGCTGAAAATGGATTGAGTACCCACATTGTATTCCAAGGGTACATAGATTACGAAACCTAGTTTGCATGTCTTCTTTGGCAACGAAGGAAGAGATTATACCTTTAGCCTTAATAAAATTCATTTTGTCTCCTTGTAGCTTTGTGTTGTCTTCATTGAGTTTGTCATATAGGTTTGCGATATAGGCAACGTCAAGACGTCGTAGGTCGATGGCATCACAAAGAAACTCAACTGCTGTGTCAAAAAGTTCATAGAAGTGTCATAAGTAGCGATGAGCGAGCGTACTCGTTAATGGCAGATACTAGAGCGAGTATCGTCCTTTTCAAGTACCTGCCTGCTCGTCCGCAAAGATTCGGAAGCCGTCGGGGGTGAGTGGTGGGTTGTGGGAGTGAGCAGGGGGGAGCGAGAGAGAGAGATCCCCCGTTCCCCCCGCCGGCACCCGAATCTTTGTGGGCGAGCAGACAGGTACTCGAAAAGGACGATACTTGCTCGAGCATCTGTCCTTAAAGGGGTTGTCCCGCCATAGCTAATGGGGTTATACACTTCTGTATGGCCATATTAATGCACTTTGTAATATACATCATGCATTAAATATTGGCCATACAGAAGTTATACACTTACCCCCTCCGGTGCTGGCGTCCCCGTCTCCATGGCGACGATCAAACTTATCCTCTGGTCACCGCAACAGTCGCGCTTGCGAGAGAGGAATCCTCTTCTGCAGGGTCTGGGCTTACGAGCTGCGTCCTGGCTCCTCCCCCTTCTCAGTGTCATCGCGTAGCTACGCCCCCGTCACATGGTGCCGATCAGCCAATGAGGTGGCTGTAATCGGCAGTGGAGCTCAGACTGGAGAAGAACATCCACGGTGCACCATGGGAGAAGACCCGCAGTGCACTGTGGGAGAATACCCGCGGTGCACCATGGGAAAGGACCGGCGGCATCTTGAAAGAATAATTTTTATAACTTCATGAAACGATCTAACGGTGAGTAGAAACTCTCTTTAAAATCGTTTTCCACCGGTAGATTATCATGTTTGCTTTAGGGGGACTGGGCAGAGAAAAAAATTACAATTTTGCCACGAGACAACCCCTTTAATGAGTACGCTCGCTCATCTCTAGTCATAAGCACTTTCCTCCTGACAGCCACCTTACTTCAGTGTGTAGTAGACCTTCAAATCCTTTGTCATGGTCTTCACAGAGCTTGTGGGAAAGACGTTTATTGACCGAGTGCGCTTTTATCTTGTTAGCAGCATTAATCACATAGTGCAGAGAATCATGTAATCTCTCACATAGATGTTTACAACAAGGTGCTGCCGATGGATCACACAGCGGACGGCCATTATGGAGGTATAGCAGATCCTAAATGGGCTATAAATCCGCGATATCGACCAATCATGGATGCCGCTCCGGCGGTTGTACAAGCAAGTACGTTTGTTAAAGGGATGTTTTTCTCTTGGAAAAGTTCCTCCACTCTTTTGTATATAGAGGAGCCGTTCATGTCGGTGGTTACATGTCTGGTAAACAACAGTTCCTCCACCGCCTCTTCATTCCGATTAATGAAACAAACGTAAACCAGCAGCGATGCTTCATTGTCTCTAACCGCTGACTCATCAATTTGTATTACAAATTCTGTTTTCTGTAACACGTCCAAAAGCGTTTCCTCATCAGCAGCCATCTCCGCAATTCTTCCTGAAACGGTGTCATTACTCAAGGGTGTTGGTTTCCCCATGACACACGTCAGGCCCCGGCACAGTACTGACAATCCCTTTACCTGCGGGTCACACAAGTGTTTCCCCATGGCACACGTCAGGCCCCGGCACAGTACTGACAATCCCTTTACCTGCGGGTCACACAAGTGTTTCCCCATGGCACACGTCAGGCCCCGGCACAGTACTGACAATCCCTTTACCTGCGGGTCACACAAGTGTTTCACCATGGCACACGTCAGGCCCCGGCACAGTACTGCCAATCCCTTTACCTGCGGGTCACACAAGTGTTTCCCCAATAGTATGTGATTTACCACATTGCGCTATTAATAAAGTTACAGCTAATAATAAAATACAGATCAATCACACTGATAACCTAAAGAACAACCTAACCTGCTGTATTCCATAATGCCGCTGATTGGCTGGAGCTTTCAGTTGTGTGGGTCTCTGGGAGTTGTAGTTTATATCAGTCTTCTGAACAGACACTTGGCGCCCCCTAGGACTACAACTCCCAGAGACCCACACAAGGGAAAGTTTAAAGGGGTCCAGCCAATTAGCGGCATTATGGAATACAGCGTTAGCGGTTATTAGTAAGTTAGTCCTTTCCGTAGAGCGGAGGATACGCTGTGTATAGTTTGGCAACATTACTTGTTCAAGAGCTTTACCTCCGCTTGTTGCATCTTAGACCCATTGTACGGCAATAAGCTGACTGATCCTGGTAACAGCCATGTTTGATAGTTCCTGCAGTTATGGCCCGTTAGGCTAATTTCACAGGGGCCGTGACCACCAATACATGAGGGCCTGCGGGTGTGGAGTATGACTCAGGCGGAGAGCCCCTCTGACTGGAGAGCAGGTAGGTGATCCGGAGCGCCTGCCACTGGCTTGAGGTGAGACCCCCATCTCCTGCATGCCTGGATCCCCCTTTCTACCGGAGGAGCCCCCTTATACAGGTGTATGTCTGTGCAGGCTCACGGGCGGCTTGAGATGTGTCTCTTTATACCGGGGGCCATGGAAATTATCCTGACACCACACTATTATCAAAGCTGTCTGACAGGAAATCAGTCCTTGTTGCCCCTAGCAACCAATCACAGCGCAACTTTCATTACTTATACTGCTGAGGTAAAATGAAAGCTGCGCTGTAATTGGTTGTTATGGACAACAAAGCGTGTGGTGCCGGCCTACCTTTCCATGGCCGCCCTGTACATTATACACCTCTTACTCCAGGGGGGATTATATTAAGACCGACATATAAAACATCAGTCCTAACAAATCCCCCCCAGTATTTACACTCCAAGGCCGAAAACCATCCCTGGGGCCCCTTCTACTCCCAGCAATGTCTTCCTGCGCCGAGGGCCCAACATCTTGGTGCTTTCAGGCCTCCTTCAGACGGCACATTGTACTCGTATCTAAGGGCTCCGTCACCCCGATGGATTTGTGCCCATGTAATACACCGTGAAGAGAACCCGTTGGTTTTAGTGGATCCGATCACATTGCTATATTTTCTGCACTCAGTTTGGTCTCGTAAAAAAAATAATACATCCTCCATCATTCTGCACATTTGCGCTCCTCCATAGATTTCTATGTGGGCCTTTGGTCACGCAATACGCAAGGAGATGCGAGAAACACTGCGGAATTCCACTGGAAATAGAATATATCTGGAAGTAGCCATTTAAATCGGTGTTTGTTTGCAGCGTATAGATGAACGCGCCCTGCGGGCAGAAAAAGTGCTGCAGAATACGCCGATACGTACGTAAAATACTCCATGTGCTGAATGTAACATTTCATCTATGGAGAATTTCTCTGTATACACAACAGGAGCCGGAAATATGGAGACAAATCAGTTACCACAACTTATAGCTTTATTTCATTTGTACCAACATTAACAAGATCTGATGGAAAATACATAACAGAGACTAAAACTCCCATCATCCCCCACAGTCCAACAGAGGCTACAACTCCCATCATCCCACACAGTCCGACAGAGCCTACAACTCCCATCACCCCACACAGTCCAACAGAGCCTACAACTCCCATCACCCCACACAGTCTGACAGAGACTACAACTCCCATCACCCCACAGAGTCCGACAGAGACTACAACTCCCATCATCCCACAGAGTCCAACAGAGACTACAACTCCCATCACCCCACACAGTCCAACAGAGGCTACAACTCCCATCACCCCACAGTCTGACAAAGACTACAACTCCCATCACCCCACACAGTCTGACAGAGACTACAACTCCCATCATCCCACAGAGTCCAACAGAGACTACAACTCCCATCGAAACAGACACTTGAATATGGTGTGCTGTGCTGTCAGCTTGCTCACTTCATATATCTCACGCTCCACTGCTTGCTCCAGCGTGTTCACCGGCCCCCGGTCCTGGGCTTCAAACAACAGAGAATTCCATGCAGGAAAAAGTGTCATCCACGCTTGCTTACCGTATATCGACCATATATCGGTTGGGTTTTCACGCCGAGCCGATATACGTCGTCCTCATCTGCAGGGGGGGGGGGGATGGAAGAGCCAGGATTAGGAACTGAGCTCCCGCCCCCTCTCTGCCTCCTCTCCGCCCCTTTGCACTATTTGCAATGAAAGGAGGCGGAACAGGGGTGGGGCTAAGTTGGCCAAATTAGCCCCGCCCCCGCCTCTCCCCATTGCAAATTGTGCAGAGGGGCGGAGAGAAGGCAGAGAGGGGGCGGGAGCTCAGTTCCTGCTCCTGGCTCTTCCATCCTCCCCCCCCCGCAGATGAGGGCGTCGTATATCGGCTCAGTGTGAAAACCGAGCCGATATAGGTTCGTGTGAATGCAGCCTCATAGAGCAGTTAGCCTGCATATTCAGGAGAAGAAAAAATAAACTTTCCTTATTTCTCTTTATGGAAAGATCTGCTCATGTTTTATTCTTGCATATATGATGTTTCTATATACATGATATTAGCCTGACTTGCAGTATGGCGCCCCCTAAAGGGGTCTGGTCCCAGAAAAAAAAAGAATTTCCATTTACTTTTCACTCTGGAAAAATAAACTTATAGGCCGCCTGCAGACGGGCGGGTCGGAGCTGGCGGCAAGAATTCTCGCCGAGGGACTTGACCCGAGCGCCAGCAGGGACGAGCGCGTACTCACCCGCACCCGCGGCTCCGGCTGTTTGATGTGCCGGCTTGCAGGGCAGCCGGCATATGCGCAGACTGAAGCCGGCGGCGGGTAAGTACAGAAATAGGATATGCCGCGGTTTGTTTGCCGCGCGAGATTTCGCGCGGCCAAACCGCGGCCGTCTGCATAGGATTGCGTTTGTTAACACAATCCTATGCAGGCTTTGAGCGGTGGAAATCCCGCCGCGGGATTTCTGCCCGTGTGCAGGCGCCCATATTGACTTTCTGCATATGTAATGTTTCTGTATATATGGTGCAGGTCTGACTTACAGTATAGCCCCCCCCCCCCTCCCAAAAAAAAGGGGTCTGGTCCAAATGTACTTTCTCCTCCTTTGATCCTGTTTGATCCCTGTATATGTAATGCAGGTCTGACTTGTAATTTAACCCCTGAGGGGATCTGGTCCCCAGTTTGTGGATCCAAAAGGACTCTCTGATCAGTATATCATTGATCGTTGCCGCGCCGCGCCTGTTATGGGTTACTTTATACCAAAACATGTGAAACTAGCGGTGCTGCAGGAGTGGGAATTGATGAACTGATTGGCCAAATCTGAGCTCCCAGTTTGGCCTTTTGCTATATATTGCAGATGGTCTGATATTCTGATGTGGTACATCCAATATACTGTAACTGACATGACGGACAGCCTGCCATATAGACAACAGTTTATATATGATGTAATTGTATATACGGCACTGGGATTGTCACCACCAAACTCCTTCACACTTCTTGGTGCAGATTTGCACATCGGGCCCCGTGATTGCAGGCATCTATAGAAGCCATTGGTTTTTAGCCAATTGGGGTCTGTTTATTGCTGTTTGGGTGAACTCTATTTTGCCTGAAGATGAAATCCATCGATCTCGCCCCTCTGGCCACATCTGGTGCCGGACTCCAATATAACTTTTAATTTGGGACCTTGTTTTACAATGGCTCGGTTGGTGATAAACCTGTTTTTGATCGGTGTGAATGGTCTGCTGCCCGGGGCTGATAAGGTGATGCATTCTCTGCTTTTACATCTGTCTGAAGGCTTTTTATTTAAACTAATTTCTCTTGTTTGTCTAGAAGCTACAGTTGTTTTTGCCCGCTGTAGAATGCGTTTTCCGTATTCCCTGTTTTGTAACCTCTCACAGATTTCTTTTTCTGCATGTTGGTAATTTATTCTTAACCCCTTAGTGACGAAGCCCGTTTGCGCCTTAGTGACGGAGCCAAATTTTGGAAATCTGACATGCGTCGTTCAACGTAGCATAACTCCGTAAAGGCTTTACATATCCAAGTGATTCTGACATTGTTTTTTCGCCACATGTTGTACTTCATTTAGGTGGTAAAAAGAGACCGATATAATTTGTGTATATTTATTAAAAGTACCAATATTTGAAAAATTTTGAAAAAATTGTCATTTTTTCACATTTTCAACCGTAATATCTCAAATATGTCCAAACATACTGTACAAATTTTTGATAAGGTATGTATTTCCATCTGTTTACTTTATTCTGAATGCACACTTGAAAAACTTGTGTTTTTTTTTAACCATTTAGAGGACGTACACATTTAACATTACTTTTCAGCATTTTGAGGAGCACTTTGTTTTCCTGCATCAAGCCAAGTTTGCAAAGGCTCATAAGTGTCAGAATAATAGATACCCCCACAAATGACCCCATTTTAAAAACTACACGCCTTAATGTATTCACTGAGGGGTGTCAGGAGTATTTTGACTCCACCAGTTTTTTTCAGGAATTAATTCAATTTAGAGGAGAAAAAATAAAATTTCATATTTTTGCAAATATGTCATTTTAAAGACATATTGTTTTCCTATAGAGCCCATGAAAATGAGGATTTACACCCCAAAATGGATACCCCCGTTTCTCCCGTGTTCAGAGACATACCCATTGTGGCCCTAATCTTATGTCTGGATGCACAACGGGACCCAAAATGAAAGGAGCAGTCAGTGTCTTTCAGAACATAAATTTTGCTTGAAGGCGTTTTAGGCCCCATAGCACTTTTGTAGAGCTCTTGAGTGGTCAAAACCAAAGAGAACCCCCACAAGTGACCCCATTTTGAAAACTATACCCCTTAACGAATTTATCTAGGGGTGTACTGCCCATTTTGACCCCACAGTTTTTGAATGAATTTAAGCAAAGCAAAAGGAAAAAAATGTGATTTTCGTTTTTTTGTCAATTCTGTCATTTTAAAAACAGCTTTTTTTGTACAGAACACACATGAATGAAGCCTTGCACCCCAAAATGGATACCCCTGTTTCTCCCGTGTTTAGAGACATACCCATTGTGGCCCTAATCTTATGTCTGGATGTAAACGGGGTCCAAAATGAAAGGAGTAGTCGGTGGCTTTCAGAACAGAAATTTAGCATGAAGGTGATTTAGGCCCCGTTGCCCACTTGTACAGCCCTTGAGCGGCCAAAACGACAGAGAACCCCCATAAATGATCCCATTTTGAAAACTAGACCCCCTAACGAATTTATCTAGGGGTGTACTATGTATTTTTACACTACAAATTTTGAATAAATCTAAGCAAAGCAGTAGGAAAAAAATTACAATTTTCATTTTTTTGGCAGTTGTATCAATTTAAAAACAGTTTTTTTGTACAGTGCACATAGGAATGAAGACCTTCACCCCAAAATGGATACCCCCGTTTGTCCCGTGTTCAAAAACATATCCACTGTGGCCCTAATCTACTTACAGGAAACATGGCAAGGCCTATAATGGAAGGAGCACCCGTTGGATTTCAGGGTACAACGGAATAAATTCCAGGCCCCATTGCTTATTTTTACGGAATAAAAATTGACTACCTAAAAATATCCCCCCCCCCCCTCACACACACACACCGCCCTTTTCGGCGTTCCCCAAATCTTAGATAAAAGTAATAATGTGAACTGTGTAGTATTTCCAAAGACAGGGGTAATTACGGAGGCTGGTTGGGATGGGTACATGGGGCAATAAAACTGGGTATCCCCCCCCCCCTCCTCTCATGCTTTTTGGGGGTATTTCGGGACCTCAGTAGCGGGTATGGGGTGTAAAAAGTAGCATTTCGTGAGTCTCCATAAGCTTGCAGAGGTGCGGCGGTCTCACACAGAAGACGCTTAACAAGCTGCTCCTGGAACTGCAGGAAGGTGAGCGTTCCCGGGGCTTCTTGTAAATTACGTATTACAGGTAGCGGTCTGAATAACGCCGGGCTCACGCAGCCATAGGTGGAATCCGCTTGCGGAGGCCTGCAGCGGATCCCAGCTGTGACCCTGCGTATGGCCACATAATGTACTGCGCATAACTGCGTACTCACACGGGCGGTCATTCGCAGTACACTTTTTTTTGTTGTTGTTTGTATTTCCCGCACCCTCGCTTAGCGATGACACGGGTACCCGCAGCCCGTATACAAGGTAGTTGCATATGGGCTGCGGGTATATCCGCGACCACGGAGCACAATGGGCTCTATGTTGTGGATATCCGCGGTAAAATAGAACATGCTGTGTTCTCTTTTCTGCGAGTGGATTACACAATTCCAACCCGCTAATGTGAGCGGAATTGTGTAATCCAATGCGATTGATCTGCGTATTAGCGCGGATCAGATGCATGCGGAATCCGTAATTCCTATCCGGTCATGTGAGACCGGCCAAAGGTAAATCACTACCTTTTTTTCACGTGACCGGGAACCGCTCAACGAGGCCACCTGTCACTGCTCCAGGCTCTCGGCTACCGTTGGTCGCTGGGAACAAGGAGATTTTAAGTTTCCTGGGCTCCCCGACTCCTGCGCATGTGTCCGGCTTTTTGCCGGCGGTCGCATGCGCAGAATCCGGGAAAGTTCATGGAAGAAGATTGCGTCGGGGTGCAAATACGGAGGCCTCTGGTAAAAAGTTTCATCTCCTCTCACCGATCGCATCGGAGATTTTAAATTACCACGGCTTTTGCGCATGCGCCTGCCATATTGGCGACGGGCGCATGCGCAGAAGCTCGGGTAAGGTCCGCGGATAAATCCGCGGGCCTTAGGTACGTCATTTCATCCTCCCTCACGGATATGATCTGTGGGGGGAGATGAAACGCAACACCTCCTGGTTCCCGGCTACCTTCAGGAGCCGGGATCCAGGAGATTTTAAATTTACTGGGGACACCCGGGCTTCTGCGCATGCGCGTGACGTCATCGTCTGGCGCGTTTGCGCAGAAGGCCGCCGGCGGGTCCGGGAGGACCAGATCTCCGGGGGACACCGCCGACAAGCTGGGTGAGTATTTTCAGCTGCCCTGTTGGATCCGATCCATCAGGGCAGCTGAATATCTGTCATTTTACACAGTTTTGTTTACTTGGGTGGGACTGCCTGCATCCTGGGATGACCGCTCCATGCTGTCGGCTACCTGTGGGCACCGACAGCATGGAGCTGTCACGTCCTCAGGCAAGTGGGCATTAATCCTAAGAGGACGCATAAAACTACGTCCTCTAGGATTAAAGCCCACTTTCTGAGGACGTAGTTTCCCGATGGGGCAGTCGTTAAGGGGTTAAAGTACAAAGGCGCTTTGCCCTCAATAGCTCCCCCAATGGGATCGCTTGTATGCTTTGCATCGGATGGCAACGTGATGCGTGTAAAATCGTATTGCCGGCATCTGTTTCTCTGTACAATACGCCGGTGATGGACCCATCCGGACTATTACCCTTAATAAGAATATCCAAAAAAGGGATCAGTTTGTAATCAAAATCCATGGAGAATTCTAGGCTGCAATCATTTTCATGGAGAGAAGTTAGAAAGCTGGTTAGTTTAATCTTGTTTTTTGTTTCGTATTAGTCTCTGTTCATGCAATCACTAAAACTCCCATCATCCCACGTGGTCCAACAGAGACTACAACTCCCATCATCCCACACGGTCCAACAGAGACTACAACTCCCATCATCCCACACAGTCAAACAGAGACTACAACTCCCATCACCCCACACAGTCCAACAGAGACTACAACTCCCATCACCCCACGCGGTCCAACAGAGACTACAACTCCCAGCATCCCACACAGTCCAACAGAGACTACAACTCCCAGCATCCCACGCAGTCCAACAGAGACTCCAACTCCCATCATCTCACACAGTCCAACAGAGACTACAACTCCCATCACCCCACGTGGTCCAACAGAGACTACAACTCCATCATCCCACACAGTCCAACAGAGACTACAACTCCCATCATCCCACACAGTCCAACAGAGACTACAACCCCCATCATCCCACACAGTCCAACAGAGACTACAACCCCCATCATCCCACACGGTCCAACAGAGACTACAACTCCCATCATCCCACACAGTCCAACAGAGACTACAACCCCCATCATCCCACACGGTCCAACAGAGACTACAACTCCCATCACCCCACGTGGTCCAACAGAGACTACAACTCCATCATCCCACACAGTCCAACGGAGACTACAACTCCCATCATCCCACACAGTCCAACAGAGACTACAACCCCCATCATCCCACACAGTCCAACAGAGACTACAACTCCCATCATCCCACACAGTCCTGCCGCTCTTAAGGGACCTTCCACACGGGATGGCATTACCCCGCAGGACGCCACCAAATCCGCAGCTGCAGAGTTTAAAACCAAAATCTGCGTATTTTTATGCGGTATTGCCGGCAGGTTTTAAACCATTTTCAATTCTGCAGTAAAACCTGCCGGCAGCCGGTGTCTCTTGGTGCAGAATATACCGCGGCTTGCAGTAGGTCATGCGGTGTAGTTCCATCCCGTGTGTAAGACCCCTCAGCACACGGCCCGCCGTCATCAGCCTCCACCGCTGTATGGCAGAGCTCCGCTCCGCTCTGTAGATCTGACAGAGGAACTACAGAGAACGGCCCCAAATATCCCACCGGCCCGTGTAGACATCACCGGAGGGCCGTCCCGGACTGTCTCACCCACCACAACCTTGTAACATCTGCAGCGGTACCAACCCTGATCAGTAGTAATATCAGCCAGCTGATTCACACTACACGAGCCCCCCTAAAGCTGCCATAGACATCGGGGGGCTCTCAGCTCCAAGGTTTATTCCCATCTCATAAGTGGGGGCGTATAGTTAGGATAGGCGATCACCCTCTGATTGGTGGGGGCCACAGAGTGGGGCCCCTTCACGGTTCTCACTGCACAGCTGCATTCCAGCCCACCGGTTGTGCCCCCCTCACCCACATGAATACACTTGTGCTGCAGGGTGGCCAGGAGCCCCGCCTGACAAGGGAAAGACACAACACTGCGGCCGCTGTCACACGGCGTAATCACATTTCTGTGCGCATTTGTGTAGTTTACTGTATTTTTGCTTATGCAAGTCGTTGCAAAAAAAAACAACAACCATAAACACAGCATCCTCCTGCTGATTGCAATGGGTGATTAAGTTAATTAGTTCATTATGTGCTGTTTTGTGCACAAATACGCAGGATTTAGAGCGCGCTGTGTATTTTTTTGTGCACAAACAAATTATGGGTGCAGAATACCCTCATGTGAATGAGCCCAATGATACCAACGGGTTGTATTCTCTGTTTATTGCACATACGCAAAACGCTGCCCATTTGCATCTGTGTGATTCCGGCCTAAGGGCTTATGCACACAGAGGCATTAGGGTATTGTGCAATATGCAGTACATAGAGCCCGGCGATATCAGGGGGCTCATTCACATGGGTGGATGTTTCACACGCTCCATTATCCTGCACACCAAAGTATCACATACTGAGCTAATTAGCGCAATTGTCCATTGTAATACACAACGCATTGTGCAAGTAGGCATCACTAACGCGCTCATCCGTGTGACGCCGGCCTCAGGACCGTATACACGGAGCCATAAGACAGAACAATGGCTGTTCACACAGGCAGGAATATCAGTCACAATTGTGTTTGCATCCAGTTCAGTCGTTGACATTGACGGCAGCAGCGAATGTGACCGACTAAACAATCGCTGTTCACACGCAATCACGTGCGAGCGATTATCTTTACGTCTGGATAAAATGGATGAATGAGAAATGAATATATTCCCATTCATCATTCATTCGTTGGCCTTGTTTACACTGAGCGATTATCATTCAGATTCACACGATCCAACGACTTTTTGAACAATGATCGTTCCGTGTAAAAGGGCCCTAAATCAGCGCTGCGGCCCCCTTATTATCAGTATCAGTGGGGGATCCAGCAGGCGGGAAAGTGATCCTACAGTAGCTATATACCATCACTAGATCAGATGGGACCAACGATGGTTAGTCTCAGGACCATAACATTCCTAGTGGTAAATACGGGCCGGGGTCTGACCAATATCTATGCTACAGAAAATAACAGTGTAATTATGGGGACTACACCGGTCTCAGCTGGTTATTGTAACAGAGGATCCATAATTCACATAGAAGGCGACATGTAGGGGTTCGGTGAAGGAGGCGGTGAAGGTGTATAAGTGTCTGATGGGGTCACACAGCTCATAGAAGGACAGACGCCCAGCCTCATAGTCTAAGAAGCCTCCAAATGTTGGACATGTTGGCCTTACAGAACAGGGTAAAAAAACGAGTTGTGTAATGCTTTACAATATTCATCATCCAGATACAAACTCCAAGATTTATCATTATTTACAATAACAGACTGCTTTCCTTCCCTCTCTATACTGGGATAGGACACCCCGATAATACAACCTCCGACCTGGTTCCATGCCACATCCCAATAATGTCTCCCTGAAGAGAGGCCACACCGGCTTAAAGGGGTTGTCCCGCGCCGAAACGGGGTTTTTTTTTTTCAACCCCCCCCCCCCCGTTCGGCGCGAGACAACCCCGATGCAGGGACGTACAGACAGCTTACCGGAGCGCTTACCTTAATCCCCGCGCTCCGGTGACTTCTATACTTACCTGTGAAGATGGCCGCCGGGAACCTCTTGCTCCGTGGACCGCAGCTCTTCTGTGCGGTCCACTGCCGATTCCAGCCTCCTGATTGGCTGGAATCGGCACGTGACGGGGCGGAGCTACACGGAGCCGCTCTCTGGCACGAGCGGCTCCATAGAAGACTACAGAAGACCCGGACTGCGCAAGCGAGGCTAATTTGGCCATCGGAGGGCGAAAATTAGTCGGGCTCCATGGGAACGAGGACGCTAACAACGGAGCAGGTAAGTAAAAAACTTTTTATAACTTCTGTATGGCTCATAATTAATGCACAATGTATATTACAAAGTGCATTATTATGGCCATACAGAAGTGTATAGACCCACTTGCTGCCTCGGGACAACCCCTTTAACACCTGGCGGTATCTCAGAAAACTTCTTGGTGATTCTGGTCTTTGCCGTTTCTCCTCTGAATATGTTGCTGTCTTTAGATCGTCTGATAACTCCACTAATATATCTGCAGTGTCCTCATCCAGCAAGATGTCTGGAACCTGGAACCCGAGCCCTGATGTGACACTGGTGACAATATCCCGCATAGATCGGTGTACGGTCAGTGAGATCAGATCCTCATCCAGCTCTTTCCTCAGCTTCTCCTCTTTCTTCTTCTTCTTAGTATCCTCATGGACTGCAGCTTCTTTCTCGGGAGCCGCACTCCTATCCCTACAGGCTGCTCCTTGGTCTAATTCTTGTAGGACAGTTATTGGGTTAGTCCCGTTATCCTGTATTTTGGTATCAGACATGGGGACATCAGCTTGTCCTGAGACCAATCCTGTATGCCAATTATCATCAGAATGGATATTTCCACCACCTCCCCCCCCCCCCCCCCCCCGTGTCCTCATCATCTCCCTTACTACTTACTGTAATGTCCCTTTCCTGTAAGAGTCTTATTGGGTCGGTGACATGACACATCTGCTCCATGTGATGCATCTTCCCAGACAGCTCCTTCTCTTTTTCCAGCTCCTTGATCAGATGAGATATCTGTGACACAATCTCGTCCTCCTGTCTGGAGATCTCGCTCTGCACTTTCTTTTCTGCCATTTCCAGTTGCTCCTTCATGTCCATAAACAACTTCCTGATGTTCTCCCTCTTCTTGGAGGCTTTCTCCTGGATATTCTTCTTATGATCCTGCAGATTCTGGACTCTTGTCTGAAGTTCTGCTTTTTGAGGGTTTAGTTTCCCCAGCTACTTCCTTAGTTTCTCCTTCTTCTTCTCAGAAGCCTCACCTAGAAGTTCCACCTGGTGGCCTCGATGCTTGCTGACCAGACAGCAAGTCACACATAGACAAGCCGCGTCCTGTGGGCAGTAATACTTCAGAACCTTCTTGTGGACGGAGCACTTCTTGTTCCCAAAGGAGCTGGTGAGATCAGTTAATATATGATCCACTGCTTTGTTGTGGGCTCCGAGAGGTTTGTGACACATGGACGTCTCACAGTGCAGACATGTCCTCACAGCCGGGACAGGAGACTTTATACAGTAAGTACAGAAGATTCTGCTCTCCATATCAGGCTGACTAGATAAGAATCACTCCACTATATTCGCCAGCTTCCTGTTCTTCTCCAGGGCCGGACGCTGCAGGGATTCTTCTCTGCAGTCAGGACAGGAATACACTCCAGCTGCCTCCTGTGCATCCAGCGCACTCACAATACACGAGCGGCAGAAGTTGTGTCCACATCTCAGGGATATGGGATCTGTATAGAGGCTCAGGCAGATGGAGCAGTCCAGCTCGTCCCGCAGGTCAGCAGACGCCATCCTAGTAGGAAAGAGCTGGAAATGAAACAAAATAGAAGTACAATACAATCGATCATAAACCAACATATATGATGTAACAAATGTAATAGAATAAAAGCATTCAGTAGCCATGTCATTTGTGCCTTAAGGCCCATTCACACGCAAGGATTATCTTTCAAAAGGATTGAAAGATTGGCGATCTTGCCCTTTAGTACTTTATCAGATTCATTTGCGTGCAAATGAGCCTCTGGAAGCTGAGCTCTGCAATTAGTTCTATTGTTCAGCCATGGGCTTCTAAGAGAATACAATCTCCTGCTCCCATGGAGAACACAGCATGCAGTCTGAACGATGGATTCTTAACTCACCTAAAAAACAGGAATTCTTACCGTTAAATTCTTTTCCATGAGTCCATCCTGACAGAACACATGTAGGTTGCCCTCTTGACCTCGTTGAGACAGGAAGAGGAGAGTTCTTAAGGCCGCCTACCACCATCATTCTCTAGTGCCTTTAAATTATCACAATGGATATGTGGCCCAATCTTCTATTGTTGCTTAAGAAAAAAATAATGTATACTGTGCATGTAACATAACAGTACAATTGCTCGGGTGGGTATGTGCTGTCATGATGGACTCATGGAAAAGGAATTAACGGTAAGAATAATTCCCATTTTACTACTACAACATCCATCCTGACAGCACAAATGGAGGCAATACCAAATCAACTAACGACCACTTGCCTGTAAGTATGTATGTGAGTGATTCTTATGCTTCGCCCCTGGTGACATCATTGCTCCGCCCCTGGTGACATTATCGAAGGTCCTACAACATATATAAAAAACACAGAGAGTCTGACCGACAGAAGAACACCAAAGTTAATGCTCTTCAAAGTGGAGGACAAAAATAACAAAATGAGAATACAACTAAGCCATTATTATCTCAGAAGACACAACTCAGCAGTCCTGACAGAACACACTGACCTACCACCACCACAGAGATCCAGTGAGCTGAAGCACCTATGTTGATGTCACTGCTGTGAAGGAAGCCAAGCTGTGTTTGTCTTGTGTGGTAATCAATCTACTGTGTGTGATGTGCCACTAGGAACACTGGTACTATAATATCCTAATAATTACTAGTTATTACAGACACATCAGGGGGGGGGATTACAGCCTGGAGGACCTTCTGCCCAAAGGCCAGCTCCCTCTCAGAGTGGAGATTGAAACAATAGTGTTTGGAAAAGCTGTGGGTACTAGACCATGTCGCAGCCTTACAAATTTGCCCTTTTGGAGGCTTCACTACATTCAGACTACGAAGCAGCGAGAGCCCTGGTGGAGTGGCCTCTTATCCCTTCCGGAACTGATACATTGTTGGATTTATATGCTATATTTATATTTATAGTAGAGTGCTGGAAACATTGGACTAACCGGGGGATGATTTCAGCATGTGTGGAGGAGCCTGGGAAAGCTGGGTACAAATTCACCAGTATTGTAACGATTCTGTGCTTGCAACCCCACTAAAGGGATCGATCGAGGCTCTGCCATGACAAGCGGTCACAGCGGCAACAGTGCTTGGAATAGTCGATCCGGCAACTGAGGTGGCATTGGTTGGGGTTCACCCTCTCTCTCCCTGACAACATGCAAAATACCATCATAGCCGACCGACAACCTTAGGCTCAGCAGACCTGCTGCACGTAGGCTAGCAGTGGATACAGCACCTCGGCAGACCTGCTGCATGCATGCTAGGATTAGATACAGCAGCTCAACAGACAGTGACACACAATAGAATTGGACATAGTAGCTCAGCATACATGGCAGGATTATATGCCACAGCCCATATCGCATAAACTTGGATTAGATACAGCAGCCCATATCGCATACAATTGGATTAGATACCGCAGCACATATGTGCTGGATCATATTTTCCTCCAGCAGGCTTCGGGGTATTATGTAGCTTCCAAATTGTATAGTGTGCACATATCGATCAGATCAGACACAAATGCCGGTCTAAGCTGAGAGAGTCTCTACCCAAATGTGTAGAGTCTCAGGCTTTTATTGTAACACATGATAACCGCCCTTTTATGGGCGTGCAACAGATTACATCAGTAACATATAGGATTCTCATTTGTCGGATCATATAGAATCCCCGCCTCTCCCTCCCCACACCTCTCTCAAGTCCAATGTAGCTTGGACTTTGTCCTAGCTGAAGGAATTTCTGTGTGGGGGCAGGGCTGGGGAAACATCCAAGATGAACACAAGCAATAACATATAACACTGTGATTTAACTCTTTCCCTATGCAGCAGAGATCCACATTAGGCTGAAGTCACAAAACACACATTTTTTCACCATGCCATTGTCAGCAATTACTATAATGAAATTATGCAGTCATTAGCCTCTAAGAGTTAAAGTCACTACAGCTGCGTAATACATCTAGTTTAGTACAAATCAATAGACATTTTACATTGACTAATCATCATGTCTATCACACATATCACATACACTTGGATCAGATACAGCAGCACATATTGCATACACGTGGATTAGATACAGCAGCCCATATCACATACACTTGGATTAGATACAGCAGCACATATCGCATACACGTGGATTAGATACAGCAGCCCATATCACATACACTTGGATTAGATACAGTCCCTTAGCAGGCAGTATCACACATGATGGGTTTGGATACCTGCAGCAGTTTAGCCAGTAACTTGTGTCTCTACCATCAGTGCGGCCAGCAAGCCCTGAACACTCAATTATAATCACCTGACACACCCTGATGGATCATGGGAAATGTAGTCCTTACCCCAATCTCTTGCACCCAGGAGTCGGTTCTACCGTATACACAGCACAGTCCCTGGTTTGCTCCCAGTAAGGGTCGGTTTACACGCAACAAGAAGTCATTCGCTTTAAAATATAGCCAGTGTTCACCTGCAGATAAATGATTTCCATTTTGCGCTCAGTCATTCCGGCGCTGCACCAGCGGATGTGAATGACCGAATGATGGCTGTTTAAATGTAACAAGTTGTGAATGATGGTTTTATGTATAGAATGAGAATCATTCGTTGTTCATTCGTTGGCCTTGTGGACAGATTATCGTTCAAATCTGCTCTATCCAACATTTGTTTTCGGACGGTAATCATTCGTGTTATCGGGCCCTAGGGGTGTGCTAGGAGGACTGAGAAAAAACAATATGGTAACAACTGCTACTGCTTTCTGTTATCGGACAGCTGAAGTATATCATAGCCTTTTCTGTCTCTCTGCACATCGGATGGAGCTGCTGTATACTAACTGTTACCGCACCAACTGATGGAAGATGTAGTCCTAGAATCCTATATATTACTGGCGGCTGTGTGTAAGGCTGTATCTAACTGACAGCACTGTAATGTGAGGCTGAGGAAGGGCTGAGCTGCATCCCCCCCCTGTACTCTGTCTAAAGTGAAAGTGGAACTTCACTTCCTGGTCTTTGTTTAACCCCTTAACTACCGCCAATGCGCATTTTGACGGCCTCCCGCCTGGGCCTTATTGCACATGGCCGTCAAAAGACGACCTCCCTGTGGAATAGAGCCATGGGCTCGGGGGTGGCGCAGCGCCAGGCTATCACTGACCGGAGGTAGGTGGGCGTCTGGCTCACACACTGAGGGCTGCGGTTTGCATTCCCGTCATCTGATTGCTGATATCTATCAGGTATCGGTGACCAAATGAAAGTGCGAGCGGGGGCTGAGGCTGCTCACCTGCCCCACTGCCATCTTCCTTCTCAGCATCCCTATTCTGACTCAATAACATGGCTGCGGGCGTAACGGCTGAGGTAACGGCTCTTGTAGTTATGGAGCAGTACTCACAGCAGATATTTATCTGCAGGGGAAAAGTATCTGGACTTTAGAGCGAATGACTTCTTGTTGCATGTAAACCGACCCTTAGGGTGCGTTCACACGAACGTATATCGGCTCGGTTTTCACGCCACTTAACCCCATCCCCGTCCCGCCTCTTCCCATTACAAATAGTGCAGAGGGGTGGAGAGGAGGCAGAGAGGGGGCGGGAGCTCCATTCCTGCTCCTGGGCTCTTCCAGCCTCCCCCCCTGCACACGAGGACAACGTATATCGGCTCGGCGAGAAAACCGAGCCGATATACGTTCGTGTGAATGCACCCTTACTGGGAGCAAACCAGGGACTGGGCTTTGTATCCGGTAGAACCGACTCCTGGGTGCAAGAGATTGGGGGTAAGGACTACATTTCCCATGATCCCTCAGGGTGTGTCAGGTGATTATAATTGAGCGTTCAGGGCTTGCTGGCCGCACTGATGGTAGAGACACAAGTTACTGGCTAAACTGCTGCAGGTATCCAAACCCATCATGTGTGATACTGCCTACTAAGGGACTGTATCTAATCCAAGTGTATGGGATATGGTCTGCTGTATCTAATCCAAGTGTATGTGATATGGGCTGCTGTATCTAATCCAAGTGTATGTGATTTGGGCTGCTGTATCTAATTTGAGTGTAGGTGATATGAGCTGCTGTATCTAATCCGAGTGTATGTGATTTTGGCTGCTGTATCTAATCCAAGTGTAGGTGATGTGGGCTGTTGTATCTAATCCAAGTTTATGTGATGTGGGCTGCTGTATCTAATCCAAGTTTATGTGATGTGGGCTGCTGTATCTAATCCAAGTGTATGTGATATGGTCTGCTGTATCTAATCCAAGTGTATGTGATATGGTCTGCTGTATCTAATCCAAGTGTATGTGATATGGTCTGCTGTATCTAATCCAAGTGTATGTGATTTGGGCTGCTGTATCTAATCCAAGTGTATGCAAGTGTAGCACAGCGGAAGATAGTGTGAAACCGCTTCCCCGCCTACCGCCACCGCATCATATGACGTGACAGGCGTGTCATGTGACGCGGTGGGCGTGTCACGTGACTCTGCGACGCGTCACGCCGAAGCGTCATGCGGGAGCGAGGACGCCGGATCCGCAGGTAAGTCTGGGGTCTCTGGGGGGCGCTGTGACGGGCTCCGCGTGCAGCTGGCCTTAGATGTTTCTATATTGGCAATAAACGAAACATTTTGTATATAAAATATCGAAATCTTCATAATGAAATTTAATAGTGAAATCTCCCTGAGATAAGATATGCAATATATAATAAATGGCAATGTCCCATATCCATCCACTGATAACTAATGAAATATGAACCTAATGACAACATTTTATTTACACATATCATACAACAGACTAAATAATGTAATAGCGGAAAAAGGAAAAGGGGGGGGGGGGCTCTTTATAGATCCACTATCTAATATATGCATAACAGGTCTGACCTGAAGTGGAGACCATTGGGATGTCTCGTACCCAATTTCAGCATCCAAAATGCTTCTCTCTTTAATAATGTATTGTGATCTACCTTTAACCCCTTAATGACGCGGCCCCATTTTCTTTTTCCATTTTTTTTTTCCTCCCCCCCCCCCAAAAAAAAAAATTGTAACTCCTTTATTTATCCATCGACGTCGCTGTCTGAGGGCTTGTTTCTTGATGTTAGTTGTGTTCAGATTATCAGTTTAAGGGCTTATTTAGACGACCGTATATCGGCGCGGTTTTTACGCCGAGCCGATATACGGTGTCCTTGTCTGTAGGGGGGAGGATTGAAGAGCCAGGAGCAGGATCTGAGTTCCCGCCTTCTCTCCGCCCCTTGCCACTACTTGCAATAGGAGGGCGCGAGATGGGGGTGGGGCTAAGTACCGTCCCTTAGCTCCGCCCCCTTCCCATTGCAAATAGTGGCTGGGAAGGGGCGGGAGCTCAGTTCCTGCTCCTGGCTCTTCCATCCTCCCTTCCCCCCCCTCAGACAAGGACACCGTATATCGTCCCGGCGTAAAAACCGAGCCGATATACGGTCGTCTGAATCCCCCCTCAATGTGCTAGGAGACAATATGCTCCCCAGACATCTATTTCTGCGAGCCGCACAATGCACCCCTTTACTCAGTAGGGATCTATCACACATCTTGGGGAAGTATTGGAAGGTTTTTAAAAATTATTTGTTTGATTGCATAGAAGTCCCTACTGCATTCCGAAAAAATATATGAAAAAATGATTTTCTCTTCATATCGAGTGCCATGTTTAACGGATCCAGTGCTGAGAAGAGAATCACGACTCTTATCATCCACTTTGGATATAGCTCTTCAAGGGTCCGTTTTTATAACCTCATTTAGACAGTCTGCGACCGATGTCATTCCGGTGGGATACATAACGGTATTCTCTGCAGCAGATCCTCTTAGCCCTTGTCATCTCTCCCACAGGGACAGCCTCTATGGTGCGTCTCGGAGGGGCACTAGAGGCATGCAATATTAGGTTACCCGCAATTGGCTTCCTGTACATATCCACTATTACCCTGCCTGTAGAATATCACCTGTTAGATTGAGCTCCAGAAACGGTATATTGGTTTTATCGGTACGAGTTGTAAAACGAAAATTACAGTTATTGTTATTAATATATGACTTAAATGAGTCGCGTGTCACCGGTGGTATCAGGATTAGAGATGAGCGAACGTACTCGTCCAAACTTGATGCTCATTCGAGTATTAGCGTGTTCGGGATGCTCGTTACTCGAGACGAGCACCACGCGATGTTCGGGTTACTTTCACTTTCATCTCTGAGACGTTAGCACGCTTTTCTGGCCAATAGAAAGACAGGGAAGGCATTACAACTTCCCCCTGCGACGTTCAAGCCCTATACCACCCCCCCTGCTGTGAGTGGCTGGCGAGATCAGGTGTCACCCGAGTATATAAATCGGCCCCTCCCGCGGCTCGCCACAGATGCGTTCCGACAGAGATCAGGGAAAGTGCTGCTGATGCTGGAGCTGCTATAGGGAGAGTGTTAGGAGTGATTTTAGGCTTCAAGAACCCCAACAGTCCTTCTTAGGGCCACATCTAACCGTGTGCAGTACTGTTGAGGCTGCTTTTTGCAATGTTGCACTTTTTTTTTTTTTTTGTATATCGGCCGTCCAGAGCATTGCGTCCTCAGTCTGTAGTAATTTTACATAGTCTAGGGCCAGTAGTGGTGAGGCGGGACAGTGGGAAAGGTGAAAGAGATATACAGTCTATATAGGCAGTGGGCTTTTCCAAAACAATTTGGGGGAAAAAAAAATCTATTTGGGCTGCCTGTGACCGTCCTCAGTGTACTGCGTCTCTGCTGGGGGTAGTTGTCCTAATTAATACGCAGCCAGCTAAGTGTTACAGCAGGCTTGCTCAAAATTCTTTCCTGGCTCTGCGGTGCCCGTTACATCACCGCCGTCATCCTGTCCAGAGGGAAACAGTCTGCAGTAATTTTACATAGTTTAGGGCAAGTAGTGGTGAGGCAGGGACAGTGAAAAAGGTGAAAGAGATATACTGTCTATATAGGCCGTGGGCTTTTCCAAAACAATTTGGGGAAAAAACTTTCTATTTGGGCTGCCTGTGACCGTCCTCAGTGTACTGCGTCTGGGCTGGGGGTAGTAGTCCTAATTAATACGCAGCCAGCTAAGTGTTACAGCAGGCTTGCGCAAAATTCTTTCCTGGCTCTGCTGTGCGTTTCATAAGCGAAGTCAGCCTCCAACCACAGGCCAATAAGCGGCACATTTAATTACAGCGTTCTGTTTCTGCACTACTGGTAATACAGCATACTGAGGGGTAGGGGTAGGCCTAGAGGACGTGGACGCGGGCGAGGACACGGAGGCCAAAGTCAGGGTGTGGGCACAGGCCGAGCTCCTGATCCAGGTGTATCGCAGCTGACTGCTGCGGGATTAGGAGAGAGGCACGTTTCTGGCGTCCCCACATTCATCTCACAATTAATGGGTCCACGCGGTAGACCTTTATTAGAAAATGAGCAGTGTGAGCAGGTCCTGTCGTGGATGGCAGAAAGTGCATCCAGCAATCTATCGACCACCCAGACTTCTGCGCCGTCCAGTGCTGCAACTCTGAATCCTCTGGCTGCTGCTCCTCCTTCCTCCCAGCCTCCTCACTCCATTACAATGACATATTCTGAGGAGCAGGCAGACTCCCAGGAACTGTTCTCGGGCCCCTGCCCAGAATGGGCAGCAATGGTTCCGAATCCTCTCCCACTGGAGGAGTTTGTCGTGACTGATGCCCAACCTTTGGAAAGTTCCCGGGGTCCGGGGGATGAGGCTGGAGACTTCCGGCAACTGTGTCAAGAGCTTTCAGTGGGTGAGGAGGACGATGACTATGAGACACAGTTGTCTATCACTCAGGTAGTAGTAATTGGAGTAAGTCCGAGGGAGGAGCGCACAGAGGATTCGGAGGAAGAGCAGCAGGACGATGAGGTGACTGACCCCACCTGGTTTGCTAAGCCTACTGAGGACAGGTCTTCAGAGGGGGAGGTAAGTGCAGCAGCAGGGCAGGTTGGAAGAGGCAGTGCGGTGGCCAGGGGTAGAGGCAGGGCCAGACCGAATAATCCACCAACTGTTTTACAAAGCGCCCCCTCGTGCCATGCCACCCTGCAGAGGCCGAGGTGCTCAAAGGTCTGGCAGTTTTTCACTGAGAGTGCAGACGACCGACGAACAGTGGTGTGCAACCTTTGTCGCGCCAAGATCAGCCGGGGAGCCACCACCACCAGCATGCGCAGGCATATGATGGCCAAGCACCCCACAAGGTGGGACGAAGGCCGTTCACCGCCTCCGGTTTGCACCACTGCCTCTCCCCCTGTGCCCCAACCTGCCACTGAGATCCAACACCCCTCTCAGGACACAGGCACTACCGTCTCCTGGCCTGCACCCACACCCTCACCTCCGCTGTCTTCGGCCCCATCCACCAATGTCTGTCAGCGCACCGTCCAGCTGTCGCTAGCGCAAGTGTTTGAGCGCAAGTACGCCGCCACGCACCCGCACGCTCAAGCGTTAAACATGCACATAGCCAAATTGATCAGCCTGGAGATGCTGCCGTATAGGGTTGTGGAAACAGAGGCTTTCAGAGGTATGATAGCGGCGGCGGCCCCGCGCTACTCGGTTCCCAGTCGCCACTACTTTTCCCGATGTGCCGTCCCAGCCCTGCACGATCACGTCTCCCGCAACATTGTACGCGCCCTCACCAACGCGGTTACTGCCAAGGTCCACTTAACTACAGACACGTGGACAAGCACAGGTGGGCAGGGCCACTATATCTCCCTGACGGCACATTGGGTGAATTTAGTGGAGGCTGGGACAGAGTCAGAGCCTGGGACCGCTCACGTCCTAGCCACCCCCAGAATTGCGGGCCCCAGCTCGGTGGTGGTATCTGCGGCGGTGTATGCTTCCTCCACTAAACCACCCTCCTCCTCCTCCTCCTCCTACGCAACCTCTGTCTCGCAATCAAGATGTGTCAGCAGCAGCACGTCGCCAGCAGTCGGTGTCGCATGGCAGCACAGCGGTGGGCAAGCGTCAGCAGGCCGTGCTGAAACTACTCAGCTTAGGAGAGAAGAGGCACACGGCCCACGAACTGCTGCAGGGTCTGACAGAGCAGACTGACCGCTGGCTTGCGCCGCTGAGCCTCCAACCGGGCATGGTCGGGTGTGACAACGCCCTTAACCTGGTGGCGGCTCTGCAGCTCGGCAGCCTCACGCACGTGCCATGCCTGGCCCACATCTTTAATTTGGTGGTTCAGCGCTTTCTGAAAAGCTACCCACGCTTGTCAGACCTGCTCGGAAAGGTGCGCCGGCTCTGCGCACATTTCCGCAAGTCCCACACGGACGCTGCCACCCTGCGGACCCTGCAACATCGGTTTAATCTGCCAGTGCACCGACTGCTGTGCGACGTGCCCACACGGTGGAACTCGACGCTCCACATGTTGGCCAGGCTCTATGAGCAGCGTAGAGCTATAGTGGAATACCAACTCCAACATGGGCGGCGCAGTGGGAGTCAGCCTCCTCAATTCTTTACAGAAGAGTGGGCCTGGTTGGCAGACATCTGCCAGGTCCTTGGAAACTTTGAGGAGTCTACCCAGATGGTGAGCGGCGATGCTGCAATCATTAGCGTCAGCATTCCTCTGCTATGCCTCTTGAGAAGTTCCCTGCAAAGCATAAAGGCAGACGCTTTGTGCTCGGAAACGGAGGCGGGGAAAGACAGTATGTTGCTGGATAGTCAGAGCACCCTCATGTCTATATCTCAGGGCGTGGAGGAGGGGGAGGAGGAGCATGAGGAGGAGAGGGAAGAGACAGCTTGGCCCACTGCTGAGGGTACCCATGCTGCTTGCCTGTCATCCTTTCAGCGTGTATGGCCTGAGGAGGAGGATCCTGAAAGTGATCTTCCTAGTGAGGACAGCCATGTGTTGCGTACAGGTTGTGAGGGTATATGTATATATTTTCATATGTTTTTTATGCTTTATACCTATATGCAAGTTCTATTCAATTCCAAATAAGAAAGAACTTAATCTGTCGCCTTAACATCAGATATTCCAAGGCTTTGCAAGGCGAAGACAAGATGTTTCTAGAAATTCAGAGAAGATACAGAACCAGACACAAGGCCGTGTGCCTGGCCGTTTTCCCAGAAGCGCTGTATCAAGATGAAGACCATTCAACTATGCATCTTAACTTTCACTGTCTCAGGCCGGAAATCCGGACTTCCCATATATGGTTATGCGGTGAACTCAGCCAATGAGCTCATCACTCAATTCTAGTGATGAGAGCAAAGGGTATAAGATCCCATGTAATTTGTAATAAAGCAGAGCGCAGCCATGTCCCCGTGTGAGGAACGATACCAGACCTCTGTGTGGTGTTTTCTTCTTTACCGCCGGCAGCGGGGCAGTTGGGGTGGGCCTGATTGGTGCTGTATGTAAGAATTACCCTGACAAAATGGCGCCCGAAAGTGGGGCGGTAAAACCAGGAGTCTACAGCGCAATTCACCCGGATCCACGCCACGGTGAAGCCGTCCTGCTGCAAACCGAGTTTGATCAACTCACAAAACTCTAGGTAAGACCGGCATATATTTATGTTGTGTTTTACACTGCGAGTCTTGCAGCGGGAAGGACTATCTGTGTTTTGTGACCGAACGGGTTGGGTTAAGAGTTCTACATGGTAACTCGTGTGGGCTTCGGGTTTGCCATCACGGACCACGGACCGTGATAAGCGTACCAATCAGCTCACCCAGAAACTAGTCTGTAGTTTATTTGTACTTTGAAGTCCATGGTGTTTTAACGATAGTGGAGATTGTTTGTTGTATCTGCAGAATTGTTTTTTCTTACTTTTCATTTAGTCTCACAAGAGAAGGGACCCTCGGTTTAGTTTAGTTAGTTGTTAATGGTTTAGCAGAGAGGGATGCATTTTGTGAGACAGGCTTCACAGGAGAAGGGACCCTCGGTTGTTTTGCCTTATATATGGGGCTAGCGATTTGATTTCAGAGGGATGCATTCTGTGAGGCTGGTTCCATAGGAGAAGGGACCCTCGGTTGTTTTGCCGGTATATTAAGGGGCTGACAATTTGGAATTAAGAGGGATTCATTCTATGGAGCGTGTTATTATTATTGTTGTTCTAATATGCGTAAGATCTTAATAAAGAAGATAGAGCCCCTCAAGGGCCCCGCCGTGCGGATGAATTTGTAAACTGTAAGAAAACTTATGAAAATGTGTAACAAGGACCCGCACGGTAGATTACAAAAAATGGTGTCTGGGAGTAGGTCTTTAGGACCAAGAAGCGCGCCTTTTAAGACCAAGGTTTGCTAGAAAGTGCTGGAGTGAAGTAAGAAGCAGAGAGACAGTCAGAGAAAGTTATGTACACATTATTTGTTTAAGAAAGTATCCGTAAGTGAAATGTTGGAAAGTACAGTAAGTGATCAAGAGGGTGTCAGGAGAGTGTCTATTAAAGGTTACAATGGCAGTTAAGCAGGGAGAAAGTGCTGAAGGAACAAGCAAGTCGAGAAGAAGGTTACAAAGCATGTGATTTGTTGGCAAAGAGAGAGGGAAAGGTGTATAATATGTATAATCCATACTAGGTGGATATATATGTGTGTATATATGTATATACTGTGTGTGCAAATAGTTAACTGAGCTTGCTTTTAGTGTGAGAAGGCTTGTTGACATGTAGCTGCGAGCTTGTGTTTAGTTTTCAAGGTCAAGAGATAACGAAGCGAGAGAAAATGAAGTACTGACCCTGGAAAATATCTCTGCTTGCTTAAATGGAATGGAGGCTTGAAATGAATTTAATTAATTATGCTGTCTTAGTAGGCAGGAAATATAGCAATTTCTAAGGTATATTCTTACTTATACAGGGGTTGAAAATGAATGTTGCAAGGTCCCAGGATATGTGTTAATTAAGAGTTCAAATGCAGGCAATAGCTAAACTGAAACAACTCTATTCAGTCTGTGTGTCATATTCGTAGAGAGATAACAGATATTTTAAAAAAGGTGGGGGCTTTCAGACTTCACTTTTTGTTCAGGGTCACATACAGAGAAGGAAAGAGAAAGACAGACAAGGGGGGCTGAAAGATACCCACGTATTCTAAAACACTTCAGCATTTAATACAGCATATAATAGTTTCAGTAAATAAGAAAGATAGAATGTCTGTCACTCAGCAATTTTTTTTCACATAATTTGTCAAAGATAGCGCTCATTCACAATCTCATCTCAATAGAATCATGTACTTTATAACATTATAGCACTCACCTCAATGTTTTTCAACTGATGTTTGTTTGTCAACTTTTTTTTGTCTGTGCATCTGTATGTACAGGTACACCTTCAATAGGGGGTGACGGAGCAGACTTGAGAGCATGGATGAATGAGAGTTAGTGACCCGTGTTCGGGCTGTGATGAAATGTAAAATGTGTGATGCAGATATGACTGGGGATAAAAGTTCCCCACCCCATGCATGAGACTTTGCTTGGTTGTGGTGTGGATGCTTAGACTGTCAAGCTTATATGAAGCTGAGAAGAAAGACGCACGGAGCCAATATCGAAGGGGTGGAGCTAGATGATGTAAAAGTACGTAATGTTTCATCCCTCTTGTCCAAGGGAGGGGGTGAGGATCTTGAGCAGCTAGTAAAAGTTTTTGTTTTGTTTTTTCTCCTGTCTCAAATTTGATAAGACATTGCAGGCAGGATCAGACTAATAATGAATTTGCTTAAAGGGATATCACATTTCAAATATTAATAGATGTTTGTAGATTATTCTGCCCCGATGTAACTCATGTCTCTGCTATTGGTGCTAACATTTTACAGGCCTTATCTGCATCCATCAAATCTTTTTACAATGTTGTACTACTTTAAACCCGGCTACTATTCTTCCAATTGCGTACCCTGGTTTAAAGGGGGGGAGGAGAAGGCATAGGTGATCTAGGTATTGCAAATCAGCCATTTTTACATTTTTTTTGCAAGTCATTTTTACATTTTTAAATTTTTTGCAACAAGATTCTGATCTTTTTGAAATAGAATACCAGCATGATTGTCTAGCAGTGATGCAACAAGAAAATTTAAGTTTTAAAAAGTTACTGAAAGCCCTTGTTAATAATGCATATTTTGAGTTGTTTTTTATAGATGGTACCAGGGTGATTGACGACTCCACTCCAGTTATGCAGTCGTAACACAACATGGTAAAAGCAGAATCTCTGCCTCCGCATGTCGCAGCACAAGAAGCGGAATTAAAAGCACTCACGGAGGCGTGTGGAGTGGTAGAAGGTAAGACGGCAACCATTTACACTGACTCCCGGTATGCATTTGGCATAGCTCATGATTACGGCCCAATATGGAAGGCCAGACAGCTTGTTACCTCAGCAGGACAGCCAATTAAGAATGTTGCAGCGGTGCAGAGTATCATGGAGGCCCTACCTACTTCTACCTAACAAGGTGGAAAGCTCACACCAAACGAGAGGCAACGCCATCACAGACCACACAGCAAAAGCAGCGGCCCTCAAGCCGTGGAAAAAAAAGAAAAGAAGAATTTAACAATAACATTGGACTTTGATATGCTAAAGACTTTACAGTTACAAGCCAGCAAGGAAGAAAAGGAAAAATGGACTAAAAAGGGACGGCTTATGGCGAACAGTCAACAGCACTTGCCCACCACGATCCCTGTGCCCCATGATGGCCCAACTGACGCACGGAAAGACGCACCTCTCAGAGCAGCAATGATGTCGACGCTTGAACGAGGACGGGTGGCTCCTGGGTTTTCTGTAGCTGCTGCATCATTTGTCCAATTTTGCATGATCTTTGCCGTAAAGCAACAGGGCAGAAGTAAATTTGCCACATAACACTTGCCTAGACCACTCTACCCATTTCAGGGATTGCAAATTGGCTACATTCAGCTCCCACTAGTTGGGAAGTATGAATATGTGCTTGTTGTTGTTGATTTCTTTTCAGGTTGGAAACCTACTCTGTTACTAAAGTAAATAAGCAGGTAACCGCACAGAAGCTCATGAATGAGGTAATCTGCAGATATGGGGTACCGGAAGTGATTGAGTCAAACAAAGGTACACACGTCACAGGTGAAATAATGCAATACATTATGTCTGTTTAGGTATATCCAAGGCTTTTCACACACCCTACCATCCGAGGAGTAGTGGGAAAGTAGATACAAAAGGCAATAAAGAAAATGGTCAAATCTTGAATTGAGTGTCTTCCATTAGTTTTTCTTTTTCTCAGGAGGGTACATGCCATAGTAGCAGAGTTTGGGGAATGATTCTCTTGTTAATTTTGTCATAGGTTTCTCCAAGGAATTGTCAATAATGCATTCTGCAGTCTCTGCTTTTCTCCCAGGTCCTACAGATGAGTGTCACAATCTGGAACCAGGTGACAGGGTCTATGTGAAAAAGTTTGAGCCCACTTGGATCCACACTTCGCACTGAAAGAACTAATGATCCTGCATATCCTTTTACATGCTATAATGTGGTACAATTCCTCTAACACACACCTTTGACTACTGTACACTAGCCCCCTGTTACAGAACAAATTAATACAATCAAATGTGCAATATGAAGACTACACTGAGGGTGAGAATTTGACGCTCCAGGTGGTAACTTTGATCCACATGTACACGTAGATGTAATAGGAGTGCCAAGGGGGTGCCAGATGAATTTAATTCTAGAGATCAGGTTAAAGCAAGTTTTGAGTCCTTATTTGCTATTGTCACTGTTAATAATAATGTAGATTGGATGAATTATAACTATTACAATCAGCAGAGGTTTGTAAACTACACCAGGGATGCTTTGCAAGGGTTAGCTGACCAGTTAGGGCCCACTGCATCCATGACGTTCCAAAATAGAGTGGCCCTGGATATGATTTTAGCAGAAAGAGGTGGGGTATGTAATTTTCCTGTACGTGTATTATCCCTTTGATCAAAAAGAGTATGCGTAAGGGACTGGATAATATGAGACCAAAATTTCCCTTGTTTGAAAAAGATGAAGAGCTAGTTCCGATAATGCCAACCACATACGTTACCAGAAGAATGGAGAAATGTACTAGTACTGCGCCTGCCCTGATCTCCTAAGATGGATTGTCAGTGGAATTCCCATTTGCCTAGGGATAGTGCAGAAGACCTTAGGTCCCTGCAGGGTGTTAACTCGTACAGAGAGAGGGTATGGATGCCCGGAAATAAGCCCAGGGAATCCATGGCCTCCTTCTGAGGTGAGGTAGGGCTCCCCCCTCCTAGGAGTAGGGACTTACGGGCAGTGGAGAAACCCTGACGCAAGGGAGAGGCGGCCGAGGAAGAGTGCAAGGCCTGGTACTTGATCTCCATATTAAGTTTTTTTAGGGGGGTTTGTGAGGGTATATGTATATATTGCCATATGTTTTTTATGCTTTATACCTATATGCAAGTTCTATTCAATTCCAAATAAGAAAAAACTTAATCTGTCGCCTTAACATCAGATATTCCAAGGCTTTGCAAGGCGAAGACAAGATGTTTCTAGAAATTCAGAGAAGATACAGAACCAGACACAAGGCCGTGTGCCTGGCCGTTTTCCCGGCCGTTTTCCCAGAAGCGCTGTATCAAGATGAAGACCATTCAACTATGCATCTGAACTTTCACTGTCTCAGGCCGGAAATCCGGACTTCCCATATATGGTTATGCAGTGAACTCAGCCAATGAGCTCATCACTCATTTCTAGTGATGAGAGCAAAGGGTATAAGATCCCATGTAATTTGTAATAAAGCGGAGCGCAGCCATGTCCCCGTGTGAGGAACGATACCAGACCTCTGTGTGGTGTTTTCTTCTTTACCGCCGGCAGCGGGGCAGTTGGGGTGGGCCTGATTGGTGCTGTATGTAAGAATTACCCTGACGAGGTACCCTGGCACACATGGCTGACTTCATGTTAGGATGCCTTTCTCGTGACTCTCGTGTTACACGCATTTTGGCCACTACGGATTACTGAGTGTACACACTGCTCGACCCACGGTATAAGGAGAACCTTTCCACTCTCATACCCGAAGAGGAAAGGGGTTCGAGAGTGATGCTATACCACAGGACCCTGGCGGACAAACGGATGGTAAAATTCCCATCCGACAGCGCTATTGGCCAAAGGCGCAGTTCCGAGGGCCAGGTAGCAGGGGAGGCGCAGAGATCAGGCAGCATGTACAGCACAGGCAGGGGAACACTCTCTAAGGCCTTTGACAGCTTTCTGGCTCCCCAGCAAGACTGTGTCACCGCTCCCCAGTCAAGGCTGAGTTCGTTCTCTTCCAATTATGGCTTATCGACGAGGACGTAACTTGAAAGATCGATTAGTACGTTCCTATCTGTCAGATATTAGCCCCCCAAAACAAAGGGTTTTGTACCCAGTAAAGACTGGGAATTTTCCATGTCTGAGCTGCACATGTTGCAGCAACATGAGTCGTGGTAACACGTTTAATCATCCAAGGACTGGGAAAAGGTTTCATATCCGACAGAGATATACTTGTAAGTCATCATACGTTGCTTACCTTATATCATGTCCCTGCGGCCTCCTGTACGTGGGCGAAACTATTCAAGAAATTCGCTCACGTATTACCAAACACAAGAGCACGATCAGGAATGAAAACATTGAATAGCCCATCCCCAAACACTTTGTTAGTGCTAGACACAGCATAAGTCAACTCAAATTTAGAGTTATAGATGATGTCCCTGAAAACATCCGAGGGGGGGATCGGGTAAAATTACTCAAAAGGAAAGAGGCCAGTTGGATCTTTAATCTGGACACCCTGACCCCATTGGGACTTAACCTTGATTATAATACCTTTGCATTCCAGTGATTTATTTGTTTGCTGTCTGCTTTCTTTATCCTGGATTTGTTTTTAATACTTTTCTTTTTTTGATTACAGATTTTCATATCTGGGTGGATACTCCTCGGACGCTGGAACTTTTTTCCCATGACACTGAGCCCCTGTTTGATGTTTTTTGGAATTTTTTATGTTTTTTTTGCACTAATACAGTGTATATGTAATATTTAGTGGCATATTAATAGATTTTTGGACATCAATAAAAATTTATATTTCTTGGCAGCCATTTCAGTGTATGTGTGACACCCGGTTTTTTACCTCTCATTATAATCGTATATGCTTGGATATATCTATTAGGATCCACCTCAGCCGCATGCTTAATCATGCCTTCGGGTACCAATATTGGTAGAATACTTTGAATGAATAGGACACTCGGTATGATTACCCTTTAGGATTTCTGTTCTTAGAATAATCAGGTTTTTTCTCTGATGTTATAATTGTTCCTCTTAGTGCTTGCATTTAGGCTAATTAATACATAGTACTGACATTATTCCATGGTAAACAATCCCTTTGGTGGAGTTAGGGATGCTGTGTTGGAATTGATTACACTTTTTGTGCATTAATTACATCTGCCTATTTAACTAGATATCTGGTTCTTGTAACCCAATGAATGTGGGTTAAATCCTCTTGTTAGTCCGGAAATTATATAATACTATGCGTTTTTTCCGTTTCATAAGTGAATTATGGGACGTGGTGATATAAGTACCTATGGTGAACACCGCACACGTCTTTATTATATGATGTATATTCCTTCTTTGTTTTTTGATTGTTTATGGAAGTAATGTGCACATCAGTAATAAGAAGGAAAGATACGGTGGCACTAAGACCCTGTGATGACCAGATCTGGTGCTTTGAGAACACAGCATACAATTCAAGCAGGTCTAACACTCTACAGGAAGGCAGAGTCTCAGGTTACCATAGTGATGGACTTTGCTCATGTGCAGAGTGGAGCGTGACTCATAGCAAGCACTGAGCTGGGACACAGCTATCGCCAGAACTCGCAGCTGTGCTCTGCTCTATCCTCAGGGGGAATGATTACCGGTTACTGTGGCAATGGAGGATGACCTGTCATGGGCTCTCCCAGCAATCTGAGGTCAGGCACTTCCGGGTTACACACATGACTGCAATGGCGTGCGCCAGTTATGTACTCTATGGGCTGTGAAGTTTACTATGGGTATCCAGCGCTGAGGTAAGAAATCCACCTGTTCCACTTTATCTTTTTAATGATTGTTATGTGATTGGTGAAGGGGATTATAAAAGCATAGGTTGTGTTAATTGGTAACTAGCTTGGCAAAGACTCATTCTTTAGAGTCGAAACGTCGCCCTCTTGTGTGCTGAGGAGGCATTATTGTCTGTGTATTCTTATGAATGCATAAAATACAACCGCACCAAACCTGCTGCTTGACGTCTCTCTTATTATATACCACAGGACCCTGGCGGACAAACTGATGGTAAAATTCCCATCTGACAGCGCTAGTGGCAGAAGGCGCAGTTCCGAGGGCCAGGTAGCAGGGGAGGCGCGGAGATCAGGCAGCATGTACAGCACAGGCAGGGGAACACTCTCTAAGGCCTTTGACTGCTTTATGGCTCCCCACCAAGACTGTGTCACCGCTCCCCAGTCAAGGCTGAGTTGGCGGGAGCACTGTAAAAGGATGGTGAGGGAGTACGTAGCCGATCGCACGACCGTCCTCGGTGACGCCTCTGCCCCCTACAACTACTGGGTGTCGAAGCTGGACACGTGGCCTGAACTCGCGCTGTATGCCCTGGAGGTGCTTGCCTGTCCTGCGGCTAGCGTCTTGTCAGAGAGGGTGTTTAGTGCGGCTGGGGGAATCATCACAGATAAGCGTACCCGCCTGTCAACCGACAGTGCCGACAGGCTAACACTCATCAAGATGAACAAAGCCTGGATTTCCCCAGACTTCTCTTCTCCACCAGCGGACATCAGCGATACCTAAACAATACGTAGGCTGCACCCGCGGATGGAAGCATCGTTCTGTATCCCCATCAAAAACGAGGACATTTTAGCTTCATCAATCTGTGTATAATATTCCTCCTCCTCCTCCTGCTCCTCCTCCTGAAACCTCACGTAATCACGCCGAACGGGCAATTTTTCTTAGGCCCACAAGGCTCAGTCATATAATTTTTGTAAACAATTTTTATACGTTTCAATGCTCATTAAAGCGTTGAAACTTTCACCTCAACCAATTTTTATTTTAACTGGGCTGCCTCCAGGCCTAGTTACAAATTAAGCCACATTAACCAAAGCGATTAATGGGTTTCACCTGCCCTCTTGGTTGGGCGTGGGCAATTTTTCTGAGGTACATTAGTACTGTTGGTACACCAATTTTTTGGGGCCCTCGCCTACAGTGTAATCCAATTAATTTTTTGCCCACCTGCATTAAAGGAGATGTCCCGAGGCAGCAAGTGGGTCTATACACTTCTGTATGGCCATATTAATGCACTTTGTAATGTACATTGTGCATTAATTATGAGCCATACAGAAGTTATAAAAAGTTTTTTACTTACCTGCTCCGTTGCTAGCGTCCTCGTCTCCATGGTGCCGACTAATTTTTGGCCTCCGATGGCCAAATTAGCCGCGCTTGCGCAGTCCGGGTCTTCAGCAGTCTTCTATGGAGCCGCTCGTGCCAGAGAGCGGCTCCGTGTAGCTCCGCCCCGTCACGTGCCGATTCCAGCCAATCAGGAGGCTGGAATCGGCAGTGGACCGCACAGAAGAGCTGCGGTCCACGAAGACAGAGGATCCCGGCGGCCATCTTCAGCAGGTGAGTATGAAGACGCCGGACCGCCGGGATTCAGGTAAGCGCTGTGCGGGTGGTTTTTTTAACCCCTGCATCGGGGTTGTCTCGCGCCGAACGGGGGGGGGGGGGGTTGAAAAAAAAAAAAAACCGTTTCGGCGCGGGACATCTCCTTTAAAGCTGACGTTACATCAGCTGTGCTGGGCACTGCAATGGGATATATTTATGTACCGCCGGTGGCTTCCTGGCACCCACCCATGCTGTCGGTCCACATGGACTTCCCATTAGGGAGATGTACGTGCCTGTGTATACTTATAAAAAAACTAGAGCCTGACTGGGGCATGCAGTTTGGGCCGAAGCCCACCTGAATTTAATCAGACGTTAGCTCTGCTGTCCAGGGCACTGCAATGGGATATATTTATGTACCGCCGGTGGGTTCCTGGCACCCACCCATGCTGTCGGTCCACACGGACCTCACATTAGGGAGTTGTACCTGCCTGTGTCTATGAATTAAAAACCCCTGGTCAGGTTGGGGCATGCAGTATGGGCCGAAGCCCACCTGCATTTAATCTGACGTTAGCTCTGCTGTCCAGGGCATTGCAATGGGATACATTTATGTACAGCCGGTGGGTTCCAGGGAGCCACCCATGCTGTGGGTGCACACGGAATTCCCATTGCGGAGTTGTACATGCCTGTGACTATTTATAAAAAACCGCGGTCTGACTGGGGCATGCAGACACCTTGACAGAATGAATAGTGTGTGGCACATAGGTTCCCCATTGCTATGCCCACGTGTGCAGCTCCTGATAGCGGTGGCACAGGATTGGATTTCTCATTGCTTCTGTACTGCATTGTGGGCTATCGCCCGCCCCTTTTAAAGAGGGTCGCTGCCTAGCTGTGCCAACCCTCTGCAGTGTGTGCCTGCGTTTCCTCCTCATGGCAGACGCACTTATAAATAGACATGAGGGTGGTGTGGCATGAGGGCAGCTGAAGGCTGCGCAGGGACACTTTGGTGTGCGCTGTGGACACTGGGTCGTGCGGGGGGGGGGGGGGGTTGGGCAGCATGTAACCCAGGAGAAGTGGCAGCAGAGTGTCATGCAGGCAGTGATTGTGCTGTGTTGGAGGTAGTGTGGTGCTTAGCTAAGGTATGCATTGCTAATGAGGGCTTTTCAGAAGTAAAAATTGTTGGGAGGGGGGGGCCCCACTCTTTCCGCTATTGTGGCTTAATAGTGGGACCTTGGAACTTGAGATGCAGCCCAACATGTAGCCCCTCGCCTGCCCTATCCGTTGCTGTGTCGTTCCCATCACTTTCTTGAATTGCCCAGATTTTCACAAATGGAAACCTTAGCGAGCATCGGCGATATACAAAAATGCTCGGGTCGCCCATTGACTTCAATGGGGTTCGTTATACGAAACGAGCCCTCGAGCATCGCGAAATTTTCATCCCGAGTAACGAGCACCTGAGCATTTTGGTGCTCGCTCATCTCTAATCAGGATCCATGTCTCTCCAAATGATAACAACGTCGAATATCTAATATTCTTTTAGATTGTAATCCGTAACACCAGTCACACAGTTCTTTGGATTCTCTTCTTACCAGCTTGTTACATTCCTGCAGGCCCTACGAACAGCGACCTAAAAGAATACAAGCGCTAACCAGCTGAACGAGAAACCGAAAAGGAATATAAGAATGGACACCATACACAACAAAACATAAACCGAAAGTGCAAACAGCAAAATACTTACCAAGTGTATTACTACCCAACCCGATGGTAATATGAATAAGTACGAGGTATTCGTTTGTATTTTGGCCAAAACACGTAAGCTTACAAGCCCACAACAAGCGCTTTCGTTGTACTGTAAGTCCTTACTCTAACAAGGCATCTAAACCACAACAAGGGAACCCTACCTCCCAGCGGGTTGCATGTCCAAATAAGGACGGCTGTAGGCCTGTAGGCGGGGCCTGAGGGTAGAGGGCATAGGCCTGTAGCTGGGGCCTGACGTAGCGGGCATAGGCCTGTAGCCGGGGCCTGAGGGTAGAGGGCATAGGCCTGTAGCCGGGGCCTGAGGGTAGAGGGCATAGGCCTGTAGTCGGGGCCTGAGGGTAGAAGGCATAGGCCTGTAGTCGGGGCCTGAGGGTAGAAGGCATAGGCCTGTAGCCGGGGCCTGAGGGTAGCGGGCATAGGCCTGGGGCAAAGGGTGAAGGGCGAAAGCTTGTAGCTGGGGCCTGAGTGAGGAGGGTGAACATGTGAAGCTGGGCCCTGGGTTAGGAGTGCGCAGGCCTCATGCAAAGCCCTGAGGGAAGATGACAGAGGCCTCAATCTGGGGCCTGAGGGTGGAGGCCTCAAGTTGGGGCCTGCAAGTAGAGGGTGGGGGCCTGAGGCTGGAGGTCTGAAGCCGGAACCTGAGGGTGGAGGGTAGAAACCTGAAGTTGCGGCCAAAGGGTGGAGGGCAGAGACCTGAAGCTAGGGCCTGAGGGAGTAAGGTAGAAACTTGAAACTGGGGTCTTAGAGCTCTTTCCCATGAGCATATATTGGCTACCGTTTTCACAGCCGGACGATTTACACTACGTTGGGAGAAGGAAAACTGGTGAATGGGTGCACAAATCAAACGTTTGTGCGCCCATTCAGACGGCATGGGTCCCGGAGCTTATACGCTGAAACTACCATGCCGTCACCCCTTTCCCCTCCCTCTCCCATACAGGCTCACCTCTGCTTTCCTCCCCACTCGTTCTTTGCAATGGGAGGGTGCGGGGGCAGAGCTAAGCGCCGTCCCGTCCTGCCTCCTCCAATTGATGGCTATGGACAAGGGGCGGGAGAGGGCAGGAGCTTATCTCCGTCCACGTCCCGCCCAGTGTCTGCAGCTAGCAATGGGAGGAGGCGGGACGGTGCTTAGCTCCACCCACGTCCTGCCCCCTCCTATTGCAAAGAACAAGCGGGGAGGAAAGCAGGTGAGACTGCACGAGGGGAGGAGAGCAGAGGGAGGGAGTTTGGCAGCCACGGTGCTAAACTCCCTCCCACCTCCAGCCGCTGCCATGGGTTCCCATAGGAGCCCATGCAGTTGCCAACATATCCAGCCAAAAAGATAGTTCCAGGACTATCTTTTGTGCCCGCCTTAAAAACACCATGTGATCTGATGCATTGGATTCCAATACCATATCACAGCGTATATCGTTTGGCCATCAAAACGGACAGCCGATATACGCTTGTGGGAAAAAGCCGTTAGCGTGTAGGACAAATGGGTGAAGCAGGGGCCTGAGGGTATAGGGTGGAGGCGTCAAGCAAGATTATTTTATTGGTGTAGTGTGGAAGCATGAAGCTGGGGCCTAAGAGTGTTGGGTGGAAGCATGAAGCCGAGGCCTGAGGGTGTAGGGCAGATGCTTGAAGTAAGGACCTGAGAATGTAAGGCGGAAGACTAAAGCCAGGACCCGAGGGTGGAGGGCAGAGGCCTAAAGCTAGGGTCTGAGAGTGTGGGATGAAAATGTGAAAGCAGGGCCTGAGCATGTAAGACAGAAGCCGGAAGCCAGGGTCAGTGGGTGTAAGATAAAAGCCTAAGCTGAGGCCTGTGGGTGCAGTATGAAGGCCTGAAGCCGGGACCTGAGGGTGGAGGGCAGAGGCCTCAAGCAGGGGCCTGTGGGTAGAGGGCGGAGGCCTCAAGCAGGGGCCTGTGGGTAGAGGGCGGAGGCCTCAAGCAGGGGCCTGTGGGTAGAGGGCGGAGGCCTCAAGCAGGGGCCTGTGGGTAGAGGGCGGAGGCCTCAAGCAGGGGCCTGAGAATAGAGGGCTGAGGCCTCAAGCAGGGGCCTGAGGATAGAGGGCGGAGGCCTCAAGCAGGGGCCTGAGGGTAGAGGGCGGAGGCCTCAAGCAGGGGCCTGAGGGTAGAGGGCGGAGGCCTCAAGCAGGGGCCTGAGGGTAGAGGGCGGAGGCCTCAAGCAGGGGCCTGAGGGTAGAGGGCGGAGGCCTCAAGCAGGGGCCTGAGGGTAGAGGGCGGAGGCCTCAAGCAGGGGCCTGAGGGTAGAGGGCGGAGGCCTCAAGCAGGGGCCTGAGGGTAGAGGGCGGAGGCCTCAAGCAGGGGCCTGAGGGTAGAGGGCGGAGGCCTCAAGCAGGGGCCTGAGGGTAGAGGGCGGAGGCCTCAAGCAGGGGCCAGAGGGTAGAGGGCGGAGGCCTCAAGCAGGGGCCAGAGGGTAGAGGGCGGAGGCCTCAAGCAGGGGCCAGAGGGTAGAGGGCGGAGGCCTCAAGCAGGGGCCAGAGGGTAGAGGGCGGAGGCCTCAAGCAGGGGCCAGAGGGTAGAGGGCGGAGGCCTCAAGCAGGGGCCAGAGGGTAGAGGGCGGAGGCCTCAAGCAGGGGCCAGAGGGTAGAGGGCGGAGGCCTCAAGCAGGGGCCAGAGGGTAGAGGCCTCAAGCAGGGGCCAGAGGGTAGAGGGCGGAGGCCTCAAGCAGGGGCCAGAGGGTAGAGGGCGGAGGCCTCAAGCAGGGGCCAGAGGGTAGAGGGCAGAGGCCTCAAGCAGGGGCCTGAGGGTAGAGGCTAGTGGTCTGAAGCTGGGCTCTGAGACTGGACGTTGGAAATCTGAAGTTATGGCCTAAGGGCAAGGGCTTGAAGCAGGGACTGAGACTGTAAGGTGGTAGCCTGAGGCTGCATTCCCACGAACGTATATCGGCTCGGTTTTCATGCCGAGCCGATATACGTCCTCCTCATGTGTGTGTGTGTGTGTGTGGGGGGGGTAGATGGAAGAGCCAGGAGCAGGAACTGAGCTCCCGCCCCCTCTCTGCCTCCCCTTCGCCCCTCTGCACTATTTGCAATGAAAGGAGGCGTGACGGGGCGGGGCTAAGTTCTGATGATTTGCCCCGCCCCCGCTCCGCCTCTCCCTTTTGCAAATAGTGCAGAGGGGCGGAGAGGAGGCAAAGAGGGGGCGGAAGCTCAGTTCCTGCTCCTGGCTCTTTTTTCATCCTCTCCCGTGCAGAGGAGAACGACGTATATCGGCTCAGCGTGAAAACCGAGCCGATATATGTTCGTGGGAATGCAGCCTGAAGCTGGGATATGAGGATATAAGTCAGAAGTCTGATGCCATGGCCTGAGGGTGGAGGGCTAAGGCCTGGGCCTTGGGGTGGCAGCCTGAAGCTGAGGAATTCTGCAACATGAAAGAAAGCGCAGCATTCTCTAATTGCTGCGGTAAAACGCCCTCCGGCTTCCATTGTAGTCAATGGAAGCCGTCTGTCACGCGATACTTCCGCTGTGCTCACAGTGAAAGTATTGCGTGATTACACGTCACCGCTCACTGCTGGTGCGTCATGTGCTGTACTGCGCATGCGTGCTGGCTCGCCAGATGGGACTCACACGAAAGATCCAGACAGATGAGTATGGGGTCATTGGGGGGCGCTGTGTCGGGTTCCGCTGCGATATTCCACTAGTGGAGTCCAACACGGCCGTGGACATGAGGCCTAAGTCTTTCAAATAGCTGAACAACTGATGCACTCAAAAGCCAATCCACATACTGCTGCAGTAGACAATGGCTTTTTCATCCCACTAATTAGAAACCTTCGCCTAGAGATTCTTTGCATGTACGCACGCATGAACGCACACACACGCACACACACATACACGCACGCGCACACACGTGCCCACCCAGCAAACAATAGTCCTCTTATCTTCTCTATGTCCACTTTACATATAAACTCTACCAAAGGAGCCAGCAAATGGAGAAAATGGCGAGGATTCCAAACAATTATCTTTACGTGTAAACACTCATCATTTAAAAGCAAAAACGTTGTTGAGTCGTTTGTTTGATCGTTCAAACGACAATCGTTGTGTGTAAATGGGCCTTAACAGTACAATTGCACTAACACTACTGAAAGTGAGTCTGTCACCTATGTGTTGTGCTATAAACCGAAAGTACTGTACAATGTGTCATGTTAAATGGGAACCATAGATAGTTCTAGCTCTGTTCTGCGTGACTCCACCGTCCAGTTATTAGCCTTTATGCTTATCCCCTGCATATGTAAATTAGCCCATTCAATGGGCGGTCCATCGCTGTCTTCGACACAGGCTCCTCCTTCTCCAGTGTGTGAAAAACCGCTCCTTTCCATCCAAGTAACATCTCCAGCTCCACCCACTTATGACATCACGCATTCTATTATCACCCTGCTTGCGCCACACAGACGGCAGCGCAGACATGTGACATCAGTCCTGGATGAGGACTCACAGTGCATGAAACATAAAGGCAAATATCTGTACGGTGGAGTCACGCAGAACAGGAATAAAGGTCTCTATGGATTCCACGTAACATCGCACATTGTACCGGACATTCCGTTTGTGGCACAAAGAACAGGTGACGGACTTCTGTTATAGTGATTGCAGTGAATTCAGCTCCAAGTAAAGACATTTATAATTTGCTGTTGCACGTTCTGCATCTTTATTCCATCACCTACTTCACCAAAGACACAAATGTCATGGATACGGAATGCTTGTATCGCCTTTTACATGGTGTGTGGTGGTTTATTATCGGTTGTTTTGTACTGTTATTTTGCTATGAAAAATATTCTAATAAATATTCTTGTTTCCAGAGGAGCCGGAGGAAGGGCCCTGCGTGGGCTGGAAAGCTCGCTGTAACATCATGTATTTCTGTTAGCCATTAAAAGGTTTCATATCAAGAAGATTACTTGGTTTCTCTGGCTCAGAACAATCACATTTTGCTCTACTGGCTAACAACTTACCAAACTTTTTTCATTACCACCACAACAGTAACTCCACACCCTGTTGGTTAACCCAATCACTGAGCTGCAGGGGTTAATCCTTCTACAGAAAGTCTCCACCCAATGAGGAAGAGAAACTTTTTAGCTTTAGATTCCTGCTCTTTCCTAGTATGATGGCGTCTGCTGACCTGTGGGACGAGCTGGACTGCTCCATCTGCCTGAGCCTCTATACAGAGCCCGTATCCCTGAGATGTGGACACAACTTCTGCCGCTCGTGTATTGTGAGGGCGCTGGATGCACAGGAGGCAGCTGGAGTGTATTCCTGTCCTGACTGCAGAGAAGAATCCCCGCAGCGTCCGGCCCTGGAGAAGAACAGAAAGCTGGCGAATATAGTGGAGCGTTTCTTATCTAGTCAGCCTGATATGGAGAGCAGAATCTTCTGTACTTACTGTGTAAAGTCTCCAGTCCCGGCTGTGAGGACATGTCTGCAGTGTGAGACGTCCATGTGTCAGGAACATCTCGGAGGCCACAACAAAGTGGAGGATCATATATTAACTGACCCCACCAGCTCCTTTGGAAACAAGTGCTCCATCCACAAGAAGGTTCTGGAGTATTACTGCCCGCAAGACGCAGCTTGTCTATGTGTGACTTGTCTGCTCGGCGAGCATCAGGGCCACCAGGTGGAGCTTTTAGGTGAGGCTTCTGAGAAGAAGAAGGAGAAACTGAGGAAGTATCTGGGGGAACTAAACCCTCAAAAAGCAGAACTTCAGACGAAAGTCCAGAATCTGCAGGGTCAGAAGAAGAATATCCAGGAGAAAACCTCAGAGAAGAGGGAGAACATCAGGAAGTTGTTCATGGACATGAAGAAGCAACTGGAAATGGCAGAAAAGAAAGTGCAGAGCGAGATCTCCAGACAGAAGGATAAGATTGTGTCACAGATATCTCATCAGATCAAGGAGTTGGAAAAAGAGGAGAAGGAGCTGTCTGGGAAGATGCAACACATGGAGGAGATGTGTCATGTCACCAACCCAATAAGACTCTTACAGGAAAGGGACATTACAGTAAGTAGTAATGGAGATGATGAGGACACGGGGGGAGGTGGTGGAAATACCCATTCTGATGATAATCAGCATACAGGATTGGTTTAATCTTAACCTGGGAAAGAGTTTACGTAAATTTACGTCCTGGGAGCGGGGTACGTCCCGCAACAGGGCGTAAACTTACGTCCTGGGGATAGCGCAAGATCACATATGATCCCGCGCTATCCCGCAGAGGGAGGCGGCGTCCCGCTGCAACAGCGAGGGGCGCATCAGATCTAAGTAGATCGCGGCAGGGAAAGAGTTCATAGAGGGAGAATGCTCCCTCTGTGTCTTCGGCCGCCTCTCGCGATAACATCGCGAGAGCCCGGCCTGTCGCCATGGCAACAGGACGCCAGACACTGACGTCCTGTGTTGTCAGTGCCTGAGATCGCTGCATAAGCAATAAGGCATGGCAGGGCAGTAGCCCTGCCATGCCTTATCACAGCGATCATCAGGGCTGTGGTGAAAGTCCCCCAGAGGGACACAAATGTGGTTAAAAAAAAAAAAAAAAAAATTTTTAAAAATGTAAAAAAAAGTAAGAAAAACCTTTTTTTTATGTTTTTTCTCAGATTAGCATAAAAAAAGGGTAAAAAAAAAAAATTAAACCCCACATATTTGGTATTGTCGCGTACGTAACACCGTGTACAATAAGTTGCACATGCTTTTGACTGTCCACGGAAAAAGCGTTTTAAAAAACGCTAAAAAACTGAGGCAAAATGCTAAGTTTTAGCATTTTGCCTCACTAAAAACGCAATAAAAGTGATGAAAAAAGACGCACATTCCCCAAAATGGTACCAATGAAAACTACTGTTCGTGTTGTAAAAAATAAGCCCTCATAGAGCTCCGTACATCAAAAAATAAAAAAGTTACAGGACTTTGAATGCAGCGATTTAGAAAAAAAAAATTCCAAAAAAAGGGCTTTTAATGCAGAAAAGTGAAAAAACCTAAAAAAAAGTAAGAATTTTGGTATCATTGTAACCGTACCGACCCGCAGAAAAAATGGATTGCCTTATTTATGCTGCATGATTAACGCTGTAAAAAATAAAAAAAAAAATCTATGGCAGAATTGATGCGTTTTCTCTCCCTGCTATCATAAAAAAATATTATGAAAGTTTTACAATCTAGTCAATGTACCCAAAAATGATGCCGATATAAACTACAGTTCACCACGCAAAAAACAAGCCCTTATACGGCCGCGTCGACGGAAAAGTAAACAAACGATGATTTTTGATAAATGGAGAAGAAAATCCGCCAAAAACCGTTGCGTCCTTAAGCCCAAAATAGGCCCTGTCATTAAGGGGTTAAGAATGCTCCTCTGGTGGTTTCTGCTTCTATTGCATGTTGCACCTATGGATTTCTATTTGGAAGTGCTGACCCATTTTATCTTTTTTTGTACCAAAATACAGGATAAAGGGACTGACCCAACAACTGTCCTACAAGAATTAGACCAAGGAGCAGCCTGTAGGGATAAGAGTGCGGCTGCCGAGAAAGAAGCTGCAGTCCAGGAGGCTACTAAGAAGAAGAAAAAAGAGAAGAAACTGAGGAAAGAGCTGGATGAGGATCTGATCTCACTGACCGTACACCGATCTATACGGGATATTGTCACCAGGGTCACATCAGGGCTCGGGTTCCGGGTTCCAGACATCTTGCTGGATGAGGACACTGCAAATATAGAAGTGAAGTTATCAGCCGATCTAAAGACAGCAACAGAATCAGAGGGGAAACAGCAAAGACCAGAATCACCGAGAAGGTTTCTGAGTCACCCCCAGGTGTTAAGCCGATGTGGCCTCTCTTCAGGGAGACGTTATTGGGAGGTGGCATGGAACCAGGTCGATGGTTTTATGATCGGGATGTCCTATCCCAGTATAGAGAGGGAAGGATGTCAGTCTCTTATTGGAGAGAATGATAAATCTTGGAGTTTGTATCTGGAGGAAAAATATTGCGAACCATATCACAACTCTGTTGACTTACCCCGTTTTGTAAGGCCAAAATGTCCAACACTTGGAGTCTTCTTAGACTATGAGGCTGGGCGTCTGTCCTTCTATGCGCTGTGTAACCCCATCAGACACTTATACACCTTCACCGCCTCCTTCACTGAACCCCTACATGTCGCCTTCTATGTGGAGGATGAAGCCTATGTTACAATAATCAGCTGAGACCGGTGTAGTCCCCATAATTACACTGTTATTTCCTGTAGCATAGATATTGGTCAGACCCCGGCCCGTATTTACCACTAGGAATGTTATTGTCCTGAGACTAACCATCGTTGGTCCCATCTGATCTAGTGATGGTATATAGCTATTGTAGGATCACTTTCCCGCCTGCTGGATCCCCCCTGATACTGATAATAAAGGGGCCGCAGCGCTGATTTAGGGCCCTTTTACATGGAACGATCATTGTTCAAAAAGTCGTTGGATCGTGTGAATCTGAATGATAATCTCTCAGTGTAAACAAGGCCAACGAATGAATGATGAATGAGAATTTATTCGCTTCTCGTTCTCCATTTTATCCAGGCATAAAGATATTCGCTCGCACGTGATTGCGTGTGAACAGCGATTGTTTAGTCGATCACATTCACTGCTGCAGTCAATGTCAACGACTGAACTGGATGCAAACACAAGTGTGAATGATATTCCTGCCTGTGTGAACAGCCATTGTTCTGTCTTATGGCTCCGTGTATACGGTCCTGAGGCCGGCGTCACACGGATGAGCGCGTTAGTGATGCCTACTTGCACAATGCGTTGTGTATTACAATGGACAATTGCGCTAATTAGCTCATTATGTGATACTTTGGTGTGCAGGATAATGGAGCGTGTGAAACATCCACCCATGTGAATGAGCCCCCTGATATCGCCGGGCTCTATGTACTGCATATTGCGCAATACCCTAATGCCTCTGTGTGCATAAGCCCTTAGGCCGCAATCACACAGATGCAATTGGGCACCGTTTTGCGTATGCGCAATAAGCAGAGAATACAACCCGTTGGTATCATTGGGCTCATTCACATGAGGGTATTCGGCACCCATGATTTGTTTGCGCAAAAAAAAAATACACAGCGCGCTCTAAGGCTTTATTCACACGAACGTATATCGGCTCGGTTTTCACGCCGAGCTGATATGCGTCGTCCTCATCTGCAGGAGGGGGGGGGGAAGGATGGAAGAGCCAGGAGCAGGAACTGAGCTCCCGCCCCCTCTCTGCCTCCTCTCCACCCCTCTGCACTATTTGCAATGAAAGGGGGCGGGGGCGGTGCTAGGTTCTGAGAATTAGCCCCGCCCCATCCCGCCTCTCCCCATTGCAAATAGTGCAAAGGGGCGGAGAGGAGGCAGAGAGGGGGCGGGAGCTCAGTTCCTGCTCCTGGCTCTTCCATCCTTCCCCCCCGCAGATGAGGACGACGTATATCGGCTCGGCGTGAAAACCGAGCCGATATACGTTCGTGTGAATGCACCCGAAATCCTGTGTATTTGTGCACAAAACAGCACATAATGAACTAATTAACTTAATCACCCATTCCAATCAGCAGGAGGATGCTGTGTTTTATGTCTTTTGCAACGACTTGCACAAGCAAATATACAGTAAAACACACAAATGTGATTACGCCGTGTGACAAGCAGTTGAAAATGTGAAAAAATATTTCCCCAATGTTGGCACTTTTAACCCCTTCCCGCTCCAGGATGTACATTTACGTCCTGCAGCGTCGGGGTACGGAGCGATATCGCCTCTCTTCATACAGCGCAGTCAGCAGCTGTTTATTACAGCTGACACCCGCAGGCAACAGCCACAATCAGCAGCCAGACCGATCGCAGCTATTAACCATTTAAATGTTGCTGACAGCGGCATTTAAATCCCCCAAATGACACAGTGAGATTGCAGGGAGCAGTCCGGGTGTCATGGCAGCCAGGAGCCTTCTGAAAGGCACCAGGGCTATCTTGGCAGACTGCCTATCCAGCATTGTAATGCTTGAGAAGGGCGGCTATGTACTGCTGAAACGCGTCGCAATAAAGTGTAAATATTAGTAAATCTCGGTGTCCTGGTTCCGGAGCGCGGGGGTACTTTTGTGTCATTCTGATCTATTTGGATAATTAAAGCCCCAGGAGGGCTTCAACCCCGGGACGTCTCTCCTAAACTTTTAGGATTGTGACCAGGAATAAGTTAAGGTGATCGTGGCCTTCGGGTGCCGGTGGCTCCTTTGGTCAGAGGCGTTCACTGCGCACCAGCTGAGTGGACACTCACTAGTGCTTATACTCATTTTTTCATTTTGTGTATGAGGCGCTGAGACATTGTTCTTCTTATAATAAAATTATAAAATGCATATTTGATATCGCCGCATCGGTAAAAGTCCGATCAAAGTATTGCATTGTTTACCCCGCAGGGTGAACGTCGTCCAAAAAATATGTAAAAAAAAAAAACCAGAAATGCCCTTTTGCGGTCACCCTGTCTCCCAGAAAAAAGGCAATAAACAGCGATTAAAAAGTCATATGTATTCCAAAATGGTACCAATATAATCTACAGGATGCCTCGCAAAAAAAGAGCCCTCGCACAACTACGTCGGCGGAAAAATAAATAAGTTATGTGCGGAAGATGGCGGCAGAAAATGTTAAAAAATTACATGTCTTTGAAAAAAAATAGTGCAGAAAAAAAACAAAAAACACTCTACAAGTTTCATATTGTAATAATCGTATTGACCGGTAGAATAAAGTTATGTCATTATTGTTGCAGTTTGTGCGCCGTAGAAACAAATTGCGCGGAAAGATGGCGGAATGTCATTTATTTTTCATTTTACTCCACTTAGAATTTTTCGGTTAATTGTGGATACGATTATAATAGGTTTTATTGCAGAAGATCATTTTTGGGGGAAGGAAGCAATAATACCATCTTTAATTATCATTGATAGAAACCTACGACGTATAAAGAAAATGTCAGATACTCCTTAACCCTTAATGGTCAGAAGACTAATTAATATGCAAGAACAATGAGATCCGACTAACAATAATAATAATGTTTGCCACAATCAATCTGTGTCATTAATGGCCGCCTTGGGCCTGATGAGCGGATGCCAATCTCATGATATCTGGTACTATCTTCGTCAACCGCAGTCTCGAGTCGCCCCTTACACATATCAGAAGTTTGTTTCTCACTTTTGTGAGGAGCTGCTGAACCACGCTGAAGCCCCTCTCCACTAAGTACATAGAGGGAAAAGCTAACAGGAGCAACTTAACTTCCTGCCACAGGATAGGATAAGGATTCTTCACTTTCACCCAGAAACATTCATAGCCGCATTGCTGGAAAAGTGCTTGTTCTTCGCTATCGTGTTTCAAGTCGATTAACTGCTTCTGTAATCTGGGATGAAATTCTCCTGCATCTGCTGAAAATGGATTGAGTACCCACATTGTATTCCAAGGGTACATAGATTACGAAACCTAGTTTGCATGTCTTCTTTGGCAACGAAGGAAGAGATTATACCTTTAGCCTTAATAAAATTCATTTTGTCTCCTTGTAGCTTTGTGTTGCCTTCATTGAGTTTGTCATATAGGTTTGCGATATAGGCAACGTCAAGACGTCGTAGGTCGATGGCATCATGAAGAAACTCAACTGCTGTGTCAAAAAGTTCATAGAAGTGTCATAAGTAGCGATGAGCGAGCGTACTCGTTAATGGCAGATACTAGAGCGAGTATCGTCCTTTTCAAGTACCTGCCTGCTCGTCCGCAAAGATTCGGAAGCCGTCGGGGGTGAGTGGTGGGTTGTGGGAGTGAGCAGGGGGGAGCGAGAGAGAGAGATCCCCCGTTCCCCCCGCCGGCACCCGAATCTTTGTGGGCGAGCAGACAGGTACTCGAAAAGGACGATACTCGCTCGAGCATCTGTCCTTAAAGGGGTTGTCCCGCCATAGCTAATGGGGTTATACACTTCTGTATGGCCATATTAATGCACTTTGTAATATACATCATGCATTAAATATTGGCCATACAGAAGTTATACACTTACCCCCTCCGGTGCTGGCGTCCCCGTCTCCATGGCGACGATCAAACTTATCCTCTGGTCACCGCAACAGTCGCGCTTGCGAGAGAGGAATCCTCTTCTGCAGGGTCTGGGCTTACGAGCTGCGTCCTGGCTCCTCCCCCTTCTCAGTGTCATCGCGTAGCTACGCCCCCGTCACATGGTGCCGATCAGCCAATGAGGTGGCTGTAATCGGCAGTGGAGCTCAGACTGGAGAAGAACATCCACGGTGCACCATGGGAGAAGACCCGCAGTGCACTGTGGGAGAATACCCGCGGTGCACCATGGGAAAGGACCGGCGGCATCTTGAAAGAATAATTTTTATAACTTCATGAAACGATCTAACGGTGAGTAGAAACTCTCTTTAAAATCGTTTTCCACCGGTAGATTATCATGTTTGCTTTAGGGGGACTGGGCAGAGAAAAAAATTACAATTTTGCCACGAGACAACCCCTTTAATGAGTACGCTCGCTCATCTCTAGTCATAAGCACTTTCCTCCTGACAGCCACCTTACTTCAGTGTGTAGTAGACCTTCAAATCCTTTGTCATGGTCTTCACAGAGCTTGTGGGAAAGACGTTTATTGACCGAGTGCGCTTTTATCTTGTTAGCAGCATTAATCACATAGTGCAGAGAATCATGTAATCTCTCACATAGATGTTTACAACAAGGTGCTGCCGATGGATCACACAGCGGACGGCCATTATGGAGGTATAGCAGATCCTAAATGGGCTATAAATCCGCGATATCGACCAATCATGGATGCCGCTCCATCGGTTGTACAAGCAAGTACGTTTGTTAAAGGGATGTTTTTCTCTTGGAAAAGTTCCTCCACTCTTTTGTATATAGAGGAGCCGTTCATGTCGGTGGTTACATGTCTGGTAAACAACAGTTCCTCCACCGCCTCTTCATTCCGATTAATGAAACAAACGTAAACCAGCAGCGATGCTTCATTGTCTCTAACCGCTGACTCATCAATTTGTATTACAAATTCTGTTTTCTGTAACACGTCCAAAAGCGTTTCCTCATCAGCAGCCATCTCCGCAATTCTTCCTGAAACGGTGTCATTACTCAAGGGTGTTGGTTTCCCCATGACACACGTCAGGCCCCGGCACAGTACTGACAATCCCTTTACCTGCGGGTCACACAAGTGTTTCCCCATGGCACACGTCAGGCCCCGGCACAGTACTGACAATCCCTTTACCTGCGGGTCACACAGGTGTTTCCCCATGACACACGTCAGGCCCCGGCACAGTACTGACAATCCCTTTACCTGCGGGTCACACAAGTGTTTCCCCATGACACACGTCAGGCCCCGGCACAGTACTGACAATCCCTTTACCTGCGGGTCACACAGGTGTTTCACCATGACACACGTCAGGCCCCGGCACAGTACTGACAATCCCTTTACCTGCGGGTCACACAGGTGTTTCCCCAATAGTATGTGATTTACCACATTGCGCTATTAATAAAGTTACAGCTAATAATAGAAATACAGATCAATCACACTGATAACCTAAAGAACAACCTAACCTGCTGTATTCCATAATGCCGCTGATTGGCTGGAGCTTTCAGCTGTGTGGGTCTCTGGGAGTTGTAGTTTATATCAGTCTTCTGAACAGACACTTGGCGCCCCCTAGGACTACAACTCCCAGAGACCCACACAAGGGAAAGTTTAAAGGGGTCCAGCCAATTAGCGGCATTATGGAATACAGCGTTAGCGGTTATTAGTAAGTTAGTCCTTTCCGTAGAGCGGAGGATACGCTGTGTATAGTTTGGCAACATTACTTGTTCAAGAGCTTTACCTCCGCTTGTTGCATCTTAGACCCATTGTACGGCAATAAGCTGACTGATCCTGGTAACAGCCATGTTTGATAGTTCCTGCAGTTATGGCCCGTTAGGCTAATTTCACAGGGGCAGTGACCACCAATACATGAGGGCCTGCGGGTGTGGAGTATGACTCAGGCGGAGAGCCCCTCTGGCTGGAGAGCAGGTAGGTGATCCGGAGCGCCTGCCACTGGCTTGAGGTGAGACCCCCATCTCCTGCATGCCTGGATCCCCCTTTCTACCGGAGGAGCCCCCTTATACAGGTGTATGTCTGTGCAGGCTCACGGACGGCTTGAGACGTGTCTCTTTATACCGGGGGCCATGGAAATTATCCTGACACCACAGTATTATCAAAGCTGTCTGACAGAAAATCTGTCCTTGTTGCCCCTAGCAACCAATCACAGCGCAGCTTTCATTACTTATACTGCTGAGGTAACATGAAAGCTGCGCTGTAATTGGTTGTTATGGACAACACAGAGTGTGGTGCCGGCCTACCTTTCCATGGCCGCCCTGTACATTATACACCTCTTACTCCAGGGGGGATTATATTAAGACCGACATATAAAACATCAGTCCTAACAAATTCCCCCTCAGTATTTACACTCCAAGGCCGAAAACCATCCCTGGGGCCCCTTCTACTGCCCAGCAATGTCTTCCTGCGCCGAGGGCCCAACATCTTGGTGCTTCAGGCCTCAGACGGCACATTGTACTCGTATCTAAGGGCTCCGTCACCCCGATGGATTTGTGCCCATGTAATACACGGTGAAGAGAACCCGTTGGTTTCAGTGGATCCGATCACATTGCTATATTTTCTGCACTCATTTTGGTCTCGCAAAAAAAATAATAGCTCCTCCATCATTCTGCACATTTGCGCACCAAAGGCCCACATAGAAATCTATGGAGGAGCGCAAATGGTCACGCAACACGCAAGGAGATGCGAGAAACACTGCGGAATTCCCCTGGACATAGAATATATCTGGAAGTAGCCATTTAAATCGGTGTTTGTTTGCAGCGTATAGATGAACGCGCCCTGCGGGCAGAAAAAGTGCAGTAGGATACGCCGATACGTACGTAAAATACTCCGTGTGCTGAATGTAACATTTCATCTATGGAGAATCTCTCTGTATACACAACAGGAGCCGGAAATATGGAGACAAATCAGATACCGCAACTTATAGCTTTATTTCATTTGTTCTAACATTAACAAGATCTGATGGAAAATACACAACAGAGACTACAACTCCCATCATCCCACACAGTCCAACAGAGACTACAACTCCCATCATCCCACACCGTCCGACAGAGACTACAACTCCCATCATCCCAGACAGTGCAACAGAGACTACAACTCCCATCATGCCACACAGTCCAACAGAGACTACAACTCCCATCACCCCACACAGTCCAACAGAGCCTACAACTCCCATCATCCCACACAGCCCGACAGAGACTACAAATCCCATCACCCCACACCGTCCAACAGAGACTACAACTCCCATCATCCCACACAGTCCAACAGAGACTACAACTCCCATCACCCCACACAGTCCAACAGAGACTACCACTCCCATCATCCCACACAGTCCAACAGAGACTACCACTCCCATCACCCCACACAGTCCGACAGAGGCTACCACTCCCATCATCCCACACAGTCGGACAGAGACTACAACTCCCATCATCCCACACAGTCCAACAGAGACTACAACTCCCATCACCCCACACAATCCGACAGAGGCTACCACTCCCATCACCCCACACAGTCTGACAGAGACTACAACTCCCATCATCCCACAGAGTCCAACAGAGACTACAACTCCCATCGAAACAGACACTTGAATATGGTGTCCTGTGCTGTCAGCTTGCTCACTTCATATATCTCACGCTCCACTGCTTGCTCCAGCGGGTTCACCTGCCCCCGGTCCTGGGCTTCAAACAACAGAGAATTCCATGCAGGAAAAAGTGTCATCCACGCTTGCTTACCGTATATCGACCATATATCGGTTGGGTTTTCACACCGAGCCGATATACGTCGTCCTCATCTGCAGGGGGCTGGGGATGGAAGAGCCAGGAGCAGGAACTGAGCTCCCGCCCCCTCTCTGCCCCTCTGCACTATTTGCAATGAAAGTAGGCGGGACAGGGGCGGGGCTAAGTTGGCCAAATTAGCCCCGCTCCCGTCTCTCCCCATTGCAAATTATGCAGAGGGGCGGAGAGAAGGCAGAGAGGGGGCGGGAGCTCAGTTCCTGCTCCTGGCTCTTCCATCCTCCCCCCCGCAGATGAGGGCGACGTATATCGGCTCGGTGTGAAAACCGAGCCGATATAGGTTCGTGTGAATCCAGCCTCATAGAGCAGTTAGCCTGCATATTCAGGGGAAGAAAAAATAATCTTTCCTTATTTCTCTTTATGGAAAGATCTGCTCATGTTTTATTCTTGCATATATGATGTTTCTATATACATGATATTAGTCTGACTTGCAGTATGGCGCCCCCTAAAGGGGTCTGGTCCCAGAAAAAAAAAGAATTTCCATTTACTTTTCACTCTGGAAAAATAAACTTATAGGCCTCCTGCAGACAGGCGGGTGGGAGCTGGCGGCAAGAATTCTCGCCGAGGGACTTGACCCGAGCGCCAGCAGGGACGAGCGCGTACTCACCCGCATCCGCGGCTCCGGCTGTTTGATGTGCCGGCTTGCAGGGCAGCCGGCACATGCGCAGACTGGAGCCGGCGGCGGGTAAGTACAGAAATAGGATATGCCGTGGTTTGTTTGCCGCGCGAGATTTCGCGCGGCCAAACCGCGGCCGTCTGCATAGGATTGCGTTTGTTAACACAATCCTATGCAGGCTTTGAGCGGTGGAAATCCCGCCGCGGGATTTCCGCCCGTGTGCAGGCGCCCATATTGACTTTCTGCATATGTAATGTTTCTGTATATATGGTGCAGGTCTGACTTACAGTATAGCCCCCCCCCCCTCCCAAAAAAAAGGGGTCTGGTCCAAATGTACTTTCTCCTCCTTTGATCCTGTTTGATCCCTGTATATGCAATGCAGGTCTGACTTGTAATTTAACCCCTGAGGGGATCTGGTATATCATTGATCGTTGCCGCGCCGCGCCTGTTATGGGTTACTTTATACCAAAACATGTGAAACTAGCGGTGCTGCATGAGTGGGAATTGATGAACCGATTGGCCAAATCTGAGCTCCCAGTTTGGCCTTTTGCTATATATTGCAGATGGTCTGATATTCTGATGTGGTACATCCCATATACTGTAACTGACATGACGGACAGCCTGCCATATAGACAACAGTTTATATATGATGTAATTGTATATACGGCACTGGGATTGTCACCACCAAACTCCTTCACACTTCTTGGTGCAGATTTGCACATCGGGCCCCGTGATTGCAGGCATCTATAGAAGCCATTGGTTTTTAGCCAATTGGGGTCTGTTTATTGCTGTTTGGGTGAACTCTATTTTGCCTGAAGATGAAATCCATCGATCTCGCCCCTCTGGACACATCTGGTGCCGGACTCCAATATAACGTTTAATTTGGGATCTTGTTTTACAATGGCTCGGTTGGTGATAAACCTGTTTTTGATCGGTGTGAATGGTCTGCTGCCCGGGGCTGATAAGGTGATGCATTCTCTGCTTTTACATCTGTCTGAAGGCTTTTTATTTAAACTAATTTCTCTTGTTTGTCTAGAAGCTACAGTTGTTTTGCCCGCTGTAAAATGCGTTTTCCGTATTCCCTGTTTTGTAAGCCATCACAGATTTCTTTTTCTGCATGTTGGTAATTTATACTTAACCCCTTAGTGACGAAGCCTGTTTGCGCCTTAGTGACGGAGCCAAATTTTAGAAATCTGACATGTCGTTCAACGTAGCATAACTCCGTAAAGGCTTTACATATCCAAGTGATTCTGACATTGTTTTTTCGCCACATGTTGTACTTCATTTAGGTGGTAAAAAGAGACCGATATTTGTGTATCTTTATTAAAAGTACCAATATTTGAAAAAATTGTCATTTTTTCACATTTTCAACCGTAATATCTCAAATATGTCCAAACATACTGTACAGATTTTTGATAAGGTATGTATTTCCATCTGTTTACTTTATTCTGAATGCACACTTGAAAAACTTTTGTGTTTTTTTTAACCATTTAGAGGACGTACAAATTTAACATTACTTTTCAGCATTTTGAGGAGCACTTTGTTTTCCTGCACCAAGCCAAGTTTGCAAAGGCTCTTGAGTGTCAGAATGATAGATAGCCCCACAAATGACCCCATTTTAAAAACTACACCCCTTAATGTATTCACTGAGGGGGGTCAGGAGTATTTTGACCCCACCATTTTCTTTCAGGAATTAATTCAATTTAGAGGAGAAAAAGTAAAATTTCATATTTTTGCAAATATGTCATTTTAAAGACATATTGTTTTCCTATAGAGCCCATGAAAATGAGGATTTACACCCCAAAATGGATACCCCCGTTTCTCCCGTGTTCAGAGACATACCCATTGTGGCCCTAATCTTATGTCTGGATGCACAACGGGACCCAAAATGAAAGGAGCAGTCAGTGTCTTTCAGAACATAAATTTTGCTTGAAGGCGTTTTAGGCCCCATAGCACTTTTGTAGAGCTCTTGAGTGGTCAAAACCAAAGAGAACCCCCACAAGTGACCCCATTTTGAAAACTATACCCCTTAACGAATTTATCTAGGGGTGTACTGCCCATTTTGACCCCACAGTTTTTGAATGAATTTAAGCAAAGCAAAAGGAAAAAAATGTGATTTTCGTTTTTTTGTCAATTGTGTCATTTTAAAAACAGCTTTTTTTGTACAGAACACACATGAATGAAGCCTTGCACCCCAAAATGGATACCCCTGTTTCTCCCGTGTTTAGAGACATACCCATTGTGGCCCTAATCTTATGTCTGGATGTAAACGGGGTCCAAAATGAAAGGAGTAGTCGGTGGCTTTCAGAACAGAAATTTAGCATGAAGGTGATTTAGGCCCCATTGCCCACTTGTAGAGCCCTTGAGCGGCCAAAACGGTAGAGAACCCCCATAAATGATCCCATTTTGAAAACTAGACCCCCTAACGAATTTATCTAGGGGTGTACTATGTATTTTTACACTACAAATTTTGAATAAATCTAAGCAAAGCAGTAGGAAAAAAATTACAATTTTCATTTTTTTGGCAGTTGTATCAATTTAAAAACTGTTTTTTTGTACAGTGTACATAGGAATGAAGACCTTCACCCCAAAATGGATACCCCCGTTTGTCCCGTGTTCAAAAACATATCCACTGTGGCCCTAATCTACTTACAGGAAACATGGCTAGGCCTATAATGGAAGGAGCACCCGTTGGATTTCAGGGTACAACGGAATAAATTCCAGGCCCCATTGCTTATTTTTACGGAATAAAAATTGACTACCTAAAAATATCCCCCCCCCCCCCCCCCACACACACACACCGCCCTTTTCGGCGTTCCCCAAATCTTAGATAAAAGTAATAATGTGAACTGTGTAGTATTTCCAAAGACAGGGGTAATTACGGAGGCTGGTTGGGATGGGTACATGGGGCAATAAAACTGGGTATCCCCCCCCCCCTCCTCTCATGCTTTTTGGGGGTATTTCGGGACCTCAGTAGCGGGTATGGGGTGTAAAAAGTAGCGTTTCGTGAGTCTCCATAAGCTTGCGGAGGTGCGGCGGTCTCACACAGAAGACGCTTAACAAGCTGCTCCTGGAACTGCAGGAAGGTGAGCGTTCCCGGGGCTTCTTGTAAATTGCGTATTACAGGTAGTGGTCTGAATAGCGCCGGGCTCACGCAGCCATAGGTGGAATCCGCTTGCGGAGGCCTGCAGCGGATCCCAGCTGTGACCCTGCGTATGGCCACATAATGTACTGCGCATAACTGCGTACTCACACGGGCGGTCATTCGCAGTACACTTTTTTTTGTTGTTGTTTGTATTTCCCGCACCCTCGCTTAGCGATGACACGGGTACCCGCAGCCCGTATACAAGGTAGTTGCATATGGGCTGCGGGTATATCCGCGACCACGGAGCACAATGGGCTCTATGTTGTGGATATCCGCGGTAAAATAGAACATGCTGTGTTCTCTTTTCTGCGAGTGGATTACACAATTCCAACCCGCTAATGTGAGCGGAATTGTGTAATCCAATGCGATTGATCTGCGTATTACCGCGGATCAGATGCATGCGGAATCCGTAATTCCTATCCGGTCATGTGAGACCGGCCAAAGGTAAATCACTACCTTTTTTTCACGTGACCGTGAACCGGTCAACGAGGCCACCCGTCACTGCTCCAGGCTCTCGGCTACCGTTGGTCGCTGGCAACAAGGAGATTTTAAGTTTCCTGGGCTCCCCGACTCCTGCGCATGTGTCCGGCTTTTTGCCGGCGGTCGCATGCGCAGAATCCGGGAAAGTTCATGGAAGAAGATTGCGTCGGGGTGCAAATACGGAGGCCTCTGGTAAAAAGTTTCATCTCCTCTCACCGATCGCATCGGAGATTTTAAATTACCACGGCTTTTGCGCATGCGCCTGCCATATTGGCGACGGGCGCATGCGCAGAAGCTCGGGTAAGGTCCGCGGATAAATCCGCGGGCCTTAGGTACGTCATTTCATCCTCCCTCACGGATATGATCTGTGGGGGGAGATGAAACGCAACACCTCCTGGTTCCCGGCTACCTTCAGGAGCCGGGATCCAGGAGATTTTAAATTTACTGGGGACACCCGGGCTTCTGCGCATGCGCGTGACGTCATCGTCTGGCGCGTTTGCGCAGAAGGCCGCCGGCGGGTCCGGGAGGACCAGATCTCCGGGGGACACCGCCGACAAGCTGGGTGAGTATTTTCAGCTGCCCTGTTGGATCCGATCCATCAGGGCAGCTGAATATCTGTCATTTTACACAGTTTTGTTTACTTGGGTGGGACTGCCTGCATCCTGGGATGACCGCTCCATGCTGTCGGCTACCTGTGGGCACCGACAGCATGGAGCTGTCACGTCCTCAGGCAAGTGGGCATTAATCCTAAGAGGACGCATAAAACTACGTCCTCTAGGATTAAAGCCCACTTTCTGAGGACGTAGTTTCCCGATGGGGCAGTCGTTAAGGGGTTAAAGTACAAAGGCGCTTTGCCCTCAATAGCTCCCCCAATGGGATCGCTTGTATGGTTTGCATCAGATGGCAACGTGATGCGTTTAAAATCGTATTGCCGGCATCTGTTTCTCTGTACAATACGCCGGTGATGGACCCATCTGGACTATTACCCTTAATAAGAATATCCAAAAAAGGGATCAGTTTGTAATCAAAATCCATGGAGAATTCTAGGCTGCAATCATTTTCATGGAGAGAAGTTAGAAAGCTGGTTAGTTTAATCTTGTTTTTTGTTTCGTATTAGTCTCTGTTCATGCAATCACTAAAACTCCCATCATCCCACGTGGTCCAACAGAGACTACAACTCCCATCATCCCACACGGTCCAACAGAGACTACAACTCCCATCATCCCACACGGTCAAACAGAGACTACAACTCCCATCACCCCACACAGTCCAACAGAGACTACAACTCCCATCACCCCACGCGGTCCAACAGAGACTACAACTCCCAGCATCCCACACAGTCCAACAGAGACTACAACTCCCAGCATCCCACGCAGTCCAACAGAGACTCCAACTCCCATCATCTCACACAGTCCAACAGAGACTACAACTCCCATCACCCCACGTGGTCCAACAGAGACTACAACTCCATCATCCCACACAGTCCAACGGAGACTACAACTCCCATCATCCCACACAGTCCAACAGAGACTACAACCCCCATCATCCCACACAGTCCAACAGAGACTACAACCCCCATCATCCCACACGGTCCAACAGAGACTACAACTCCCATCATCCCACACAGTCCAACAGAGACTACAACCCCCATCATCCCACACGGTCCAACAGAGACTACAACTCCCATCATCCCACACAGTCCAACAGAGACTACAACTCCCATCATCCCACACGGTCCAACAGAGACTACAACTCCCATTACCCCACGTGGTCCAACAGAGACTACAACTCCATCATCCCACACAGTCCAACGGAGACTACAACTCCCATCATCCCACACAGTCCAACAGAGACTACAACCCCCATCATCCCACACAGTCCAACAGAGACTACAACTCCCATCATCCCACACAGTCCTGCCGCTCTTAAGGGACCTTCCACACGGGATGGCATTACCCCGCAGGACGCCACCAAATCCGCAGCTGCAGAGTTTAAAACCAAAATCTGCGTATTTTTATGCGGTATTGCCGGCAGGTTTTAAACCATTTTCAATTCTGCAGTAAAACCTGCCGGCAGCCGGTGTCTCTTGGTGCAGAATATACCGCGGCTTGCAGTAGGTCATGCGGTGTAGTTCCATCCCGTGTGTAAGACCCCTCAGCACACGGCCCGCCGTCATCAGCCTCCACCGCTGTATGGCAGAGCTCCGCTCCGCTCTGTAGATCTGACAACAGATTATCTCCAGGAGGAACTACAGAGAACGGCCCCAAATATCCCACTGGCCCGTGTAGACCTCACCGGAGGGTCGCCCCGGACTGTCTCACCCGCCACAACCCTGTAACATCTGCAGCGGTACCAACCCTGATCAGTAGTAATATCAGCCAGCTGATTCACACTACACGAGCCCCCCTAAAGCTGCCATAGACATCGGGGGGCTCTCAGCTCCAAGGTTTATTCCCATCTCATAAGTGGGGGCGTATAGTTAGGATAGGCGATCACCCTCTGATTGGTGGGGGCCACAGAGTGGGGCCCCTTCACGGTTCTCACTGCACAGCTGCATTCCAGCCCACCGGTTGTGCCCCCCTCACCCACATGAATACACTTGTGCTGCAGGGTGGCCAGGAGCCCCGCCTGACAAGGGAGAGAGATGTAACACTGCGGCCGCTGTCACACGGCGTAATCACATTTCTGTGCGCATTTGTGTAGTTTACTGTATTTTTGCTTGTGCAAGTCGTTGCAAAAAAAAACAACAACCATAAACACAGCATCCTCCTGCTGATTGCAATGGGTGATTAAGTTAATTAGTTCATTATGTGCTGTTTTGTGCACAAATACGCAGGATTTAGAGCGCTGTGTATTTTTTTGTGCACAAACAAATCATGGGTGCAGAATACCCTCATGTGAATGAGCCCAATGATACCAACGGGTTGTATTCTCTGCTTATTGCGCATACGCCAAACGCTGCCCAATTACATCTGTGTGATTCCAGCCTAAGGGCTTATGCACACAGAGGCATTAGGGTATTGTGCAATATGCAGTACATAGAGCCCGGCGATATCAGTGGGCTCATTCACATGGGTGGATGTTTCACACGCTCCATTATCCTGCACACCAAAGTATCACATACTAAGCTAATTAGCGCAATTGTCCATTGCAATACACAACGCATTGTGCAAGTAGGCATCACTAACGCGCTCATCCGTGTGACGCCGGCCTCAGGACCGTATACACGGAGCCATAAGACAGAACAATGGCTGTTCACACAGGCAGGAATATCAGTCACAATTGTGTTTGCATCCAGTTCAGTCGTTGACATTGACTGCAGCAGTGAATGTGATCGACTAAACAATCGCTGTTCACACGCAATCACGTGTAAGCGATTATCTTTACGTCTGGATAAAATGGATGAATGAGAAATGAATATATTCCCATTCATCATTCATTCGTTGGCCTTGTTTACACTGAGCGATTATCATTCAGATTCACACGATCCAACGACTTTTTGAACAATGATCGTTCCATGTAAAAGGGCCCTAAATCAGCGCTGCAGCCCCTTTATTATCAGTATCAGGGGGGGATCCAGCAGGCGGGAAAGTGATCCTACAGTAGCTATATACCATCACTAGATCAGATGGGACTGATGGTTAGTCTCAGGACAATAACATTCCTAGTGGTAAATACGGGCCGGGGTCTGACCAATATCTATGCTACAGGAAATAACAGTTTAATTATGGGGACTACACCGGTCTCAGCTGGTTATTGTAACAGAGGATCCAAAATCCACATAGAAGGCGACATGTAGGGGTTCAGTGAAGGAGGCGGTGAAGGTGTGTAAGTGTCTGATGGGGTCACACAGCTCATAGAAGGACAGACGCCCAGCCTCATAGTCTAAGAAGACTCCAAATGTTGGACATGTTGGCCTTACAGAACGATGTATTACCACAGAGTTGTGAAATGCTCCACAATTTCCATCATCCAGATACAAACTCCAAGATTTATCATTATTTACAATAACAGACTGCTTTCCTTCCCTCTCTATACTGGGATAGGACACCCCGATAATACAACCTCCAACCTGGTTTCATGCCACATCCCAATAATGTCTCCCTGAAGAGAGGCCACACCGGCTTAAAGGGGTTGTCCCGCGCCGAAACGGGTTTTTTTTTTTTTCAACCCCCCCCCCCCCGTTCGGCGCGAGACAACCCCGATGCAGGGACGTACAGACAGCTTACCGGAGCGCTTACCTTAATCCCCGCGCTCCGGTGACTTCTATACTTACCTGTGAAGATGGCCGCCGGGAACCTCTTGCTCCGTGGACCGCAGCTCTTCTGTGCGGTCCACTGCCGATTCCAGCCTCCTGATTGGCTGGAATCGGCACGTGACGGGGCGGAGCTACACGGAGCCGCTCTCTGGCACGAGCGGCTCCATAGAAGACTACAGAAGACCCGGACTGCGCAAGCGCGGCTAATTTGGCCCTCGGAGGGCGAAAATTAGTCGGGCTCCATGGGAACGAGGACGCTAACAACGGAGCAGGTAAGTAAAAAACTTTTTATAACTTCTGTATGGCTCATAATTAATGCACAATGTATATTACAAAGTGCATTATTATGGCCATACAGAAGTGTATAGACCCACTTGCTGCCTCGGGACAACCCCTTTAACACCTGGCGGTATCTCAGAAAACTTCTTGGTGATTCTGGTCTTTGCCATTTCTCCTCTGAATATGTTGCTGTCTTTAGATCGTCTGATAACTCCACTAATACACTACCGTTCAAAAGTTTGGGGTCACATTGAAATATCCTTATTTTTGAAGGAAAGATAACTTTAAACTAGTCCTAACTTTAAACAAATGCACTCTATACATTGCTAATGTGGTAAATGACTATTCTAGCTGCAAATGCCTGTTTTTTGTGCAAAATCTACAAAGGTGAATAGAGGCCCATTTCCAGCAACTATCACTCCAGTGTTCTAATGGTACAATGTGTTTGCTCATTGGCTCAGAAGGCTAATTGATGATTAGAAAACCCTTGTGCAATCATGTTCACACATCTGAAAACAGTCTAGCTCGTTACAGAAGCTACAAAACTGACCTTCCTGTGAGCAGATTGAGTTTCTGGAGCATCACATTTGTGGGGTCAATTAAACGCTCAAAATGGCCAGAAAAAGAGAACTTTCATCTGAAACTCGACAGTCTATTCTTGTTCTTAGAAATGAAGGCCATTCCATGCGAGAAATTGCTAAGAAATTGAAGATTTCCTACAACGGTGTGTACTACTCCCTTCAGAGGACAGCACAAACAGGCTCTAACCAGAGTAGAAAAAGAAGTGGGAGGCCGCGTTGCACAACTAAGCAAGAAGATAAGCACATTAGAGTCTCTAGTTTGAGAAACAGATGCCTCACAGGTACCCAACTGGCATCTTCATTAAATAGTACCCGCAAAACACCAGTGTCAACATCTACAGTGAAGAGACGGCTGCGGGATTTTGGGCTTCAGGGCAGAGTGGCAAAGAAAAAGCCATATCTGAGACTGGCCAATAAAAGAAAAAGATTAAGATGGGCAAAAGAACACAGACATTGGACAGAGGAAGACTGGAAAAAAGTGTTGTGGACGGATGAATCCAAGTTTGAGGTGTTTGGATCACAAAGAACAACGTTTGTGAGATGCAGAACAAATGAAAAGATGCTGGAAGAATGCCTGACGCCATCTGTTAAGCATGGTGGAGGTAATGTGATGGTCTGGGGTTGCTTTGGTGCTGGTAAGGTGGGAGATTTGTACAGGGTAAAAGGGATTCTGAATAAGGAAGGCTATCACTCCATTTTGCAACGCCATGCCATACCCAGTGGACAGCGCTTGATTGGAACCAATTTCATCCTACAACAGGACAATGACCCTAAACACACCTCCAAATTGTGCAAGAACTATTTACAGCAGAAGCAGGCAGCTGGTATTCTATCGGTAATGGAGTGGCCAGCGCAGTCACCAGATCTGAACCCCATTGAGCTGTTGTGGGAGCAGCTTGACCGTATGGTACGCCAGAAGTGCCCATCCAACCAATCCAACTTGTGGGAGATGCTTCTAGAAGCATGGGGTGCAATTTCACAAGCTTACCTCAACAAATTAACAGCTAGAATGTCAAAGGTGTGCAATGCTGTAATTGCTGCAAAAGGAGGATTCTTTGACGAAAGCAAAGTTTGATGTAAAAACAATGTTATTTCAAATACAAATCATTATTTCTAACCTTGTCAATGTCTTGACTCTATTTTCTATTCATTTCACAACGCATGGTGGTGAATAAGTGTGACTTTTCATGGAAAACACAAAATTGTTTGGGTGACCCCAAACTTTTGAACGGTAGTGTATATCTGCAGTGTCCTCATCCAGCAAGATGTCTGGAACCTGGAACCCGAGCCCTGATGTGACACTGGTGACAATATCCCGCATAGATCGGTGTACGGTCAGTGAGATCAGATCCTCATCCAGCTCTTTCCTCAGCTTCTCCTCTTTCTTCTTCTTCTTAGTATCCTCATGGACTGCAGCTTCTTTCTCGGGAGCCGCACTCCTATCCCTACAGGCTGCTCCTTGGTCTAATTCTTGTAGGACAGTTATTGGGTTAGTCCCGTTATCCTGTATTTTGGTATCAGACACAGGGACATCAGCTTGTCCTGAGACCAATCCTGTATGCCGATTATCATCAAAATAGATATTTCCACCACCTCCCCCCCCCCCCCCCCCCCGTGTCCTCATCATCTCCCTTACTACTTACTGTAATGTCCCTTTCCTGTAAGAGTCTTATTGGGTCGGTGACATGACACATCTGCTCCATGTGATGCATCTTCCCAGACAGCTCCTTCTCTTTTTCCAGCTCCTTGATCAGATGAGATATCTGTGACACAATCTCGTCCTCCTGTCTGGAGATCTCGCTCTGCACTTTCTTTTCTGCCATTTCCAGTTGCTCCTTCATGTCCATAAACAACTTCCTGATGTTCTCCCTCTTCTTGGAGGCTTTCTCCTGGATATTCTTCTTATGATCCTGCAGATTCTGGACTCTTGTCTGAAGTTCTGCTTTTTGAGGGTTTAGTTTCCCCAGCTACTTCCTTAGTTTCTCCTTCTTCTTCTCAGAAGCCTCACCTAGAAGTTCCACCTGGTGGCCTCGATGCTTGCTGACCAGACAGCAAGTCACACATAGACAAGCCGCGTCCTGTGGGCAGTAATACTTCAGAACCTTCTTGTGGACGGAGCACTTCTTGTTCCCAAAGGAGCTGGTGAGATCAGTTAATATATGATCCACTGCTTTGTTGTGGGCTCCGAGAGGTTTGTGACACATGGACGTCTCACAGTGCAGACATGTCCTCACAGCCGGGACAGGAGACTTTATACAGTAAGTACAGAAGATTCTGCTCTCCATATCAGGCTGACTAGATAAGAATCACTCCACTATATTCGCCAGCTTCCTGTTCTTCTCCAGGGCCGGACGCTGCGGGGATTCTTCTCTGCAGTCAGGACAGGAATACACTCCAGCTGCCTCCTGTGCATCCAGCGCACTCACAATACACGAGCGGCAGAAGTTGTGTCCACATCTCAGGGATATGGGATCTGTATAGAGGCTCAGGCAGATGGAGCAGTCCAGCTCGTCCCGCAGGTCAGCAGACGCCATCCTAGTAGGAAAGAGCTGGAAATGAAACAAAATAGAAGTACAATACAATCGATCATAAACCAACATATATGATGTAACAAATGTAATAGAATAAAAGCATTCAGTAGCCATGTCATTTGTGCCTTAAGGCCCATTCACACGCAAGGATTATCTTTCAAAAGGATTGAAAGATTGGCGATCTTGCCCTTTAGTACTTTATCAGATTCATTTGCGTGCAAATGAGCCTCTGGAAGCTGAGCTCTGCAATTACTTCTATTGTTCAGCCATGGGCTTCTAAGAGAATGCAATCTCCTGCTCCCATGGAGAACACAGCATGCAGTCTGAACGATGGATTCTTAACTCACCTAAAAAACAGGAATTCTTACCGTTAAATTCTTTTCCATGAGTCCATCCTGACAGAACACATGCAGGTAGCCCTCTTGACCTCGTTGAGACAGGAAGAGGAGAGTTCTTAAGGCCGCCTACCACCATCATTCTCTAGTGCCTTTAAATTATCACAATGGATATGTGGCCCAATCTTCTATTGTTGCTTAAGAAAAAAATAATGTATACTGTGCATGTAACATAACAGTACAATTGCTCGGGTGGGTATGTGCTGTCATGATGGACTCATGGAAAAGGAATTAACGGTAAGAATAATTCCCGTTATACTACAACATCCATCCTGACAGCACAAATGGAGGCCATACCAAATCAACTAATGACCACTTGTCTGTAAGTATGTATGTGAGTGATCCTTATGCTTCGCCCCTGGTGACATCATTGCTCCGCCCCTGGTGACATTATCGAAGGTCCTACAACATATATAAAAAACACAGAGTCTGACCGACAGAAGAACACCAAAGTTAATGCTCTTCAAAGTGGAGGACAAAAATAACAAAATGAGAATACAACTAAGCCATTATTATCTCAGAAGACACAACTCAGCAGTCCTGACAGAACACACTGACCTACCACCACCACAGAGATCCAGTGAGCTGAAGCACCTATGTTGATGTCACTGCTGTGAAGGAAGCCAAGCTGTGTTTGTCTTGTGTGGTAATCAATCTACTGTGTGTGATGTGCCACTAGGAACACTGGTACTATAATATCCTAATAATTACTAGTTATTACAGACACATCAGGGGGGGGGATTACAGCCTGGAGGACCTTCTGCCCAAAGGCCAGCTCCCTCTCAGAGTGGAGATTGAAACAATAGTGTTTGGAAAAGCTGTGGGTACTAGACCATGTCGCAGCCTTACAAATTTGCCCTTTTGGAGGCTTCACTACATTCAGACTACGAAGCAGCGAGAGCCCTGGTGGAGTGGCCTCTTATCCCTTCCGGAACTGATACATTGTTGGATTTATATGCTATATTTATATTTATAGTAGAGTGCTGGAAACATTGGACTAACCGGGGGATGATTTCAGCATGTGTGGAGGAGCCTGGGAAAGCTGGGTACAAATTCACCAGTATTGTAACGATTCTGTGCTTGCAACCCCACTAAAGGGATCGATCGAGGCTCTGCCATGACAAGCGGTCACAGCGGCAACAGTGCTTGGAATAGTCGATCCGGCAACTGAGGTGGCATTGGTTGGGGTTCACCCTCTCTCTCCCTGACAACATGCAAAATACCATCATAGCCGACCGACAACCTTAGGCTCAGCAGACCTGCTGCACGTAGGCTAGCAGTGGATACAGCACCTCGGCAGACCTGCTGCATGCATGCTAGGATTAGATACAGCAGCTCAACAGACAGTGACACACAATAGAATTGGACATAGTAGCTCAGCATACATGGCAGGATTATATGCCACAGCCCATATCGCATAAACTTGGATTAGATACAGCAGCCCATATCGCATACAATTGGATTAGATACCGCAGCACATATGTGCTGGATCATATTTTCCTCCAGCAGGCTTCGGGGTATTATGTAGCTTCCAAATTGTATAGTGTGCACATATCGATCAGATCAGACACAAATGCCGGTCTAAGCTGAGAGAGTCTCTACCCAAATGTGTAGAGTCTCAGGCTTTTATTGTAACACATGATAACCGCCCTTTTATGGGCGTGCAACAGATTACATCAGTAACATATAGGATTCTCATTTGTCGGATCATATAGAATCCCCGCCTCTCCCTCCCCACACCTCTCTCAAGTCCAATGTAGCTTGGACTTTGTCCTAGCTGAAGGAATTTCTGTGTGGGGGCAGGGCTGGGGAAACATCCAAGATGAACACAAGCAATAACATATAACACTGTGATTTAACTCTTTCCCTATGCAGCAGAGTTCCACATTAGGCTGAAGTCACAAAACACACATTTTTTCACCATGCCATTGTCAGCAATTACTATAATGAAATTATGCAGTCATTAGCCTCTAAGAGTTAAAGTCACTACAGCTGCGTAATACATCTAGTTTAGTACAAATCAATAGACATTTTACATTGACTAATCATCATGTCTATCACACATATCACATACACTTGGATCAGATACAGCAGCACATATTGCATACACGTGGATTAGATACAGCAGCCCATATCACATACACTTGGATTAGATACAGCAGCACATATCGCATACACGTGGATTAGATACAGCAGCCCATATCACATACACTTGGATTAGATACAGTCCCTTAGCAGGCAGTATCACACATGATGGGTTTGGATACCTGCAGCAGTTTAGCCAGTAACTTGTGTCTCTACCATCAGTGCGGCCAGCAAGCCCTGAACACTCAATTATAATCACCTGACACACCCTGATGGATCATGGGAAATGTAGTCCTTACCCCAATCTCTTGCACCCAGGAGTCGGTTCTACCGTATACACAGCACAGTCCCTGGTTTGCTCCCAGTAAGGGTCGGTTTACACGCAACAAGAAGTCATTCGCTTTAAAATATAGCCAGTGTTCACCTGCAGATAAATGATTTCCATTTTGCGCTCAGTCATTCCGGCGCTGCGCCAGCGGATGTGAATGACCGAATGATGGCTGTTTAAATGTAACAAGCTGTGAATGATGGTTATATGTATAGAATGAGAATCATTCGTTGTTCATTCGTTGGCCTTGTGGACAGATTATCGTACAAATCTGCTCTATCCAACATTTGTTTTTGGACGGTAATCGTTCCGTGTTATCGGGCCCTAGGGGTGTGCTAGGAGGACTGAGAAAAAACAATATGGTAACAACTGCTACTGCTTTCTGTTATCAGCCAGACAGCTGAAGTATATCATTGCCTTTTCTGTCTCTGTGCACATCGGATGGAGCTGCTGTATACTAACTGTTACCGCACCAACTGATGGAAGATGTAGTCCTAGAATCCTATATATTACTGGCGGCTGTGTGTAAGGCTGTATCTAACTGACAGCACTGTAATGTGAGGCTGAGGAAGGGCTGAGCTGCATCCCCCCCTGTACTCTGTCTAAAGTGAAAGTGGAACTTCACTTCCTGGTCTTTGTTTAACCCCTTAACTACCGCCGATGCGCATTTTGACGGCCTCCCGCCTGGGCCTTATTGCACATGGCCGTCAAAAGACGACCTCCCTGTGGAATAGAGCCATGGGCTCGGGGGTGGCGCAGCGCCAGGCTATCACTGACCGGAGGTAGGTGGGCATCTGGCTCGCACACTGAGGGCTGCGGTTGGCATTCCCCAGTCATCTGATTGCTGATATCTATCAGGTATCGGCGACCAAATGAAAGTGCGAGCGGGGGCTGAGGCTGCTCACCTGCCGCACTGCCATACTCCTTCTCAGCATCCCTATTTTGACTCAATAACATGGCTGCAGGCGTATCGGCTGAGGTAACGGCTCTTGTAGTTATGGAGCAGTACTCACAGCAGATATTTATCTGCAGGGGAAAAGTATCTGGATTTTAAAGCGAATAACTTCTTGTTGCGTGTAAACCGACCCTTACTGGGAGCAAACCAGGGGCTGAACTTACTCCGGGGTGCAAGAGATTGGGGGTAAGGACTACATTTCCCATGATCCCTCAGGGTGTGTCAGGTGATTATAATTGAGTGTTCAGGGCTTGCTGGCCACACTGATGGTAGAGACACAAGTTACTGGCTAAACTGCTGCAGGTATCCAAACCCATCATGTGTGATACTGCCTGCTAGAGCACTGTATCTAATCCAAGTGTATGCGATAAGGGCTGTTGTATCTAATCCAAGTGTATGCGATATGGGCTGCTGTATCTAATCCGAGTGTATGCGATATGGGCTGTTGTATCTAATCCAAGTGTATGCGATATGGGCTGCTGTATCTAATCCGAGTGTATGCGATATGGGCTGCTGTATCTAATCCGAGTGTATGCGATATGGGCTGCTGTATCTAATCCGAGTGTATGCGATATGGGCTGCTGTATCTAATCCGAGTGTATGCGATATGGGCTGCTGTATCTAATCTGAGTGTATGCGATATGGGCTGCTGTATCTAATCTGAGTGTATGCGATATGGGCTGTGGCATATAATCCTGCCATGTATGCTGAGCTACTATATCCAATTCCATTGTGTGTGTCACTGTCTGTTGAGCTGCTGTATCTAATCCTAGCATGCATGCAGCAGGTCTGCCGAGGTGCTGTATCTAATGCTAGCCTGTGTGCAGCAGGTCTGCTGAGCCTAAGGTTGTCGGTCAGCTGTGATGGTATTTTGCATGTTGTCAGGGAGAGAGGGTGGACCCCAACCAATCCCACCTCAGTTGCGGTTTTGTCATGGATCGACTACTCCAAGCACTGTTGCCGCTGTGACCGCTTGTCAAGGCAGAGCCTCGATCGATCCCTTTAGTGGGGTTGCAAGCACAGAATCGTTAGAATACAGGTGGATTTGTACCCAGCTTTCCCAGGCTCCTGCACACATGCTGAACGAAAGCTCAAATCATCCCCTGGTTGGTCCAACGTCTCCAGCACTCTACAATACCCACAAAATGTGATTGTTCCCAGCAAGAGAAACCACGTAATCTGGCTAACAGAAATACATGATGTTACAGCGAGCTTGCGAACCTCTCCGGCTCTTCGTCAGGCTAAAAATGGAATAGGCATGAATCTGAAGAGGCATGGATATTTACACATACTTATACATACTTATGACAAGGCACAGATATGGATGTGATTGGTTAACACTTAAAAGGAATTCTGCAACAGCAAACAAACTTTTTTTGTCTAGGCACTGATAGCGGAATGAAAGTTTTATGGTCCCTGAATTACTGTTGGGGGGTTATCAGGCCAGGAATGCAGGGACACACACATTTTTAACTAAACACTGATAAGGGATTATAAGTTTATGGTCCCTGAATTACTGTTGATGGGGGTCTTATCTGAGCAATAAATGTCTCACACCTCCCATTCATGCATAAATCCTGGGGAATAATTTAACCCAGTATTCAGAGTGTCAAAGGTTGTTAGCAATTTATATTCTCAAATTCTTCTGTGGTTTTCTGACCCTTCAATATCAAAACTCTCATATCTCCTATGTCATGTCCATGGTTAGAAAAGTGCTCAGCCACAGGTAAATCTCTCTTTCTGTGTTTAATCATGTGACAAGGAGATCCCATTCTCGCTTTCAGTCTTTGCCCTGTTTCTCCGGATCCCCAACACACAGCAGGACTACAAGATCACAGTGGTCTGCAGGAGACGCTGGGTGGCAGGTGTGGACGAATTGCGGCGCCCGGGGGGCGGGACGCCATCCTCGTCCCCCGCCTGGGCTACACAGGGCACTTCCGGTGATGCGGTCGGGCTTTCCGGGGCAGGCCACGCCCCCTCCGGCCGCACGTGAGATTTAAAGGGGCGGCCCAGCAGAGAAGATGGCTGCTCCTGTTACCCGTGCAGCAGTACCCTCCGTAGTACCTGCTGTGCTAGGCAGCTGCCCCAGCATGTTCTCGCCAGTCTCAGTGCCAGTCTCCAGTCACGGTCCTCAGCGACAGATCGCCAGTCTCCAGCGAGTTCCCAGTACCAGTCGTCAGCAGCAAGCACCTGTCTCCAGCAGCATCTCGTGCTAGTGCCGGTGTCCGGAAAACCGGCGCATACCGCCAGGACCCAGAGGCTCCAGCTGGACAAGGACAGCTGCGGAACAGCTGCAGGACAGGTAAGCCCTGCCGAGGCAGCACTTCCCCAGGTTCCCTCCCTCCCCCCTGCAGGTACTCGCTCTCAGAAGTACGAGTAGACCCCTCCCTGGTGGGGCCCCATTGTTTTTTGGGCATTACGCCATGTCTGACCCCAGACCAGAGGGTTCCAGCCCAACTATGGGGAGGGCCAAATATTATGCGTGTGCTTTATGCAACACTAAATTCCCATGCGGTCAGGCGGAATCCTGCTGCGCAAAGTGTGTTCCGGCTCGGTCAGCTCCAGGGACCCCGGTGCCCCCCGCCACCCCTGTGGAGCTGGTGGCCGAGCCTGAGTGGGCGAGGTCCCTTGCCGCGGCGGTCTCAGGCCTAGCCAGTTCATCAGCGGCAATTTTACGCCGCTTAGAGTCTGATTCTGAGGCGTCCTCCCTGGAACGTTCTCAAGGAAGATCGCATAAAAGGCGGAGATCCCGTAGTAGTGAGGATGTCCCCCGTAGGTCTCGTCGCTCCAGAAGATCATCCAGGTCTCACCGGTCCAGAGACTCGTATCACGGGTCCCACGGTTCTAGAGAGTCGGTCCATACATACAAACGGTCCTGGCACTCCTCGCGGTCCCTGTATACGGCAAGACCGGTCCGGTCCCATCCAGACCCTGCTCGGGCCTCTTGCTCTTCAGCTTCTCAGAGTGCAAGTCGGGCACAACAGCCGCAGTCGTCGGCAGCGGGTAGTAGCGGTTCGGAGGAGGACGAACGGTCAGGGGTATCATCCCTCTCTGATTTGGATGAGGAGCAAGTGTCCAGACTGGCCACCTTAATGGACAGTCTGGTGTTAGCTGTTAAAGACACTCTTCAGGTGACGGATGCGGCGATGGAGGCACCTCCAGCGACTGTGTCCTTTAAGCGTCAGAAACGACCGCGGCAGGTGTTTCCTGGGCATCAGGATTTTGCAGAGGTTATAGAAAAGGAGTGGCAAAACCCGGATAAACGATTTAGGCACCCGGGGAAATCCTGGGGGGCTACGAATCCCTTTCCGGAAAACCTCGTAAAAAAGTGGTCGGCACCCCCGGCAGTGGACCCGCCCGTTTCACGTCTGTCAAGAGGCACCGCGCTACCCTCAACCGAGGTTGCGACACTGACGGACCCGCAAGACAGGAAGCTGGACGCGTTGGCAAAATCAGCGTTCTATGCGGCGGGCACTGCCCTACGGCCCATTTTCGCTTCCACCTGGGTGAGCAAGGCTTCCGTGGCTTGGGCGAAACAGCTCAGTAAGGACATCCTGGCAGGCGCCTCACCCAGCGAGCTGTTGGAGGCCACAGATAATATCATACAGGCGGGCAAATTTGTCTGTGAGGCAGGTTTGGACGCAGCAAAGTTTGTGGCCCGAGCATCCGCATCGTCATGCGACAAACCCTCTGGTTAAAAGGGTGGTCAGCGGACGCAGCGTCAAAGATGGTCCTCACGAAACTTCCCTTTGAGGGCAACAGACTTTTTGGTACCAGACTAGATGGCCTGATCAAGGACGCTACAGGCGGGAGGAGTACTTCCCTTCTGCAGGTTCCTACGAGGAGAGAGAAGGTACCACCAAAGAAAAAAACCTTTTTCCGCTCTTTTCGCCGGTTCACCTCCCGGTCTGCAACGGGTCAGTGGTCTCAGCCTAGAAGGGCCCCAACAGATCAGGGGAAGGGCCCCTCCTTTAAGACGAGGCCAACCTGGCAGTCCCGGGCAAGAGAGGCCAACCTGGCAGTCCCGGGCAAGAGCGGCCAGGGGCGCAGGCACGAAGAGCGCAGCATGAGGATCCGCCCCCACCCATTGTCAACAGGGTGGGGGGCAGGCTCTCCCTATTCCGAGAGGTATGGCTGAACCGCGTGGCCGACGCCTAGGTACAGGAGGTCATCTCCGTCGGGTACGCAATCGAGTTTTCGGCTCGACCACAGGATTTCTTCCTCAGATCCAGGGTGCCGAGGGCGCCGGAGGGGGCGGCAAAATTCCGGCTGGCGATAGAGAACCTGCTGGCGCAGGAGGTAGTGGTGCCAGTACCAGCGGGGCAGAGAAGACAAGGGTTTTATTCAAACCTCTTTTTAGTCCCCAAAAAGGATGGCAGGGCCAGAGGAGTGCTCGATCTGAGACGGCTGAACCAACACATCAGAACAAGACATTTCCGAATGGAGTCCCTCAGGTCCGTGATATCATCCATGGAACCGGGGAGTCGGGGAGTTCCTGTCGTCAGTGGACATCAGGGATGCATACCTGCACATCCCGGTCCGCGAGTCACATCAGAAATTCCTGCGCTTCGTGGCCCAAGGGAAACCCTATCAATTTACGGCCCTACCATTCGGACTCTCAACATCTCCGAGAGTGTTCACGAAGGTCCTGGCGGCAGTAATGGCGCTCCTCCACGCAAAAGGCGTGGTAGCCATCCCATACCTAGACAACATCCTGATAAAGGCACCATCTCAAGGCAGCAACCTCGAGAGCCTGCGCATCACCCTGCAGATGCTGGAGGAATTTGGGTGGATGATCAATCGCAGCAAATCCTGCTTAGTCCCAACGCAGCGCTTGGAGTTCCTGGGGATGGTGTTTGACACCAGAAAGCACCAGGTTCAGGTACCCCAACCGAAGAGAGAGACACTCCTCAGCAGCGTACGATCCCTGATGCGTGGGAAAACAGTAACCGTCAGGCATTGTATGAAGGTATTGGGTCAGATGGTAGCGTCATTCGAGGCAATACCATTTGCGCAATTTCATTTATGGACATTTCAGCACTTCATCTTGTTGCGCTGGAACAGGTCCCTACTGGCTCTGGATCAGCAGATTCTAGTAACTCCCCGGGTCCAGGCCACCCTAAGATGGTGGTTGAATCCCAGGAGAATTCAGAGAGGTCATTCACTGGCCCCAGAACAATGGGTGGTACTGACCACGGACGCCAGCCGCTCCGGCTGGGGCGGGACGCTGGGGAGGCGGTCGACACAAGGAGTGTGGTCACAGAGCGAGGCGAAACTCTCAATCAACACCTTGGAGCTGCGAGCCATACATCTAGCGCTCCAACATTTCGGACCAAGCCTCAAGGGAAGGTATGTACGGGTCCAGACAGACAATGCAACAGCAGTAGCGTATATCAACCACCAAGGGGGCACACGGAGTGCAAGAGCGATGGGCGAGGTGGCAGGAATACTCGGCTGGGCAGAGGACCACCTACGGTCCATCTCGGCGGTGTACATTCCAGGTGTGGAGAACTGGGTGGTGGATTTTCTCAGCCGGGAGACCGTGGATCCCGGCGAGTGGAAATTGCACCCAGACGTCTTTCAGGCAATCTGTCAGAAATGGGGCACCCCGGAGGTGGATTTGATGGTGTCCAGGATGAACTACAAAGTACGCCCGTTTGTGGCCTGGTCACGAGACCCGCAGGCAGTGGCAGCAGACGCACTAGCCATCCCAGGGCAGCCTTCAGACTTCCCTACGTGCTTCCCCCTCTCCCCCTCATTCCGAGGGTACTAGGAAAAATCAGGAAAGAGGGGCGGCCAGTAATCCTGGTAGCACCAGACTAGCCGAGGAGAACTTGGTACGCGAACGTCATAGAGCTTCTGGCCGACGTACCGTGGCGACTGCCAGAGCGGGAAGATCTGCTGTCCCAAGGACCCCTTTTCCACCCGAATTCAGGGTTGCTGCATTTAACGGCGTGGCTATTGAAACCGAGATATTAAGGAGACAAGGGTTCACGGAAAAAGTGATCCAAACAATGATACAGGCCAGGAAGCCGGCATCGTCTAGGATCTACTATTGGATCTGGAGACGGTTTTTCGCCTGGTGCGAGGACCGGCATATCCAGCCCATGCAATTCGCGCTGGCAAATGTTCTGGCATTTTTGCAGTCAGGGCTCGAATCTTGGCTAAAACTGGGCTCACTAAAGGGTCAGGTCTCGGCTCTGTCAGTACTATTTCAGAGGCCTATTGCGAGTAGGTTGGCGGTGCGGACGTTCCTCCAGGGGGTCGCCCACGCATCGCCTCCATTCCTGCCACCCACTCAGGCGTGGGATCTCAATCTCGTGTTGAAGGCGCTGCTAGCGCATCCTTTTGAGCCACTTAGAGAGGTCCCCCTGTGACTCCTGTCTTGGAAGGTGGTATTTTTAGTAGCAATCACCTTGATTCGAAGGGTTTCCGAGTTGGCAGCCCTGTCAGTGGAGCCGCCCTTCATGTCGTTCCACTAGGACAAGGTGGTCCTAAGACCGGTCCCGGAGTTCCTACCGAAGGTAGTTTTACCCTTTCATATCATCGAAGACATCGTCCTACCATATTTTTGTCCAACACCGGTATATGCAAGAGAGAGAGCATTGCACCGTTTGGACCTGGTCAGGACCTTACGGATATACGTAGCGAGAACCAGAGATTTCCAGCGAACGGGGACGCTGTTTGTGGTTCCAGAGGGGCCCCGGAAAGGATCAGCAGCCTCCTAAGGTGACCATTTCAAAGTGGATAGGAGCACTAGTGGCAGAGGCATACCGCGCCAAGGGGCGCTCGCCTCCATTCTGGGTCACAGCCCACTCCATGCGGGCGGTGGGGGCCTCATGGGCGGTTCGTCACAGGGCCTCAGCACTACAGGTGTGCAAGGCAGCCAGATGGACTTCCTTGCAAACATTCTCTAAATCTTATAAAGTCCATACGTCTGCATCAGCAGATGCCTCCCTGGGCCGGAAGATTTTGCAGGCGGCGGTCCTTTGACTGCCCTGGACCATTCTGTAAATAGCCCACCCCATGTTTTTGTTTGGACGTCCCATGGTCTGGCTGTGGCCCCCAATGATACGGACGAGAAACAGATATTTTTGGTATAACTTACCGTAAAATCTCTTTCTCGTCAGGTTCATTGGGGGGGACTGCACCCACCCCTTACTTCAAATAGCGGTTGCTGGAACTTTCTGTTCTTCAGTCACAGATGGCGTTATATTAGTCCAGAACATTTTTATGTTATGTGCGTAGAAGATGTATTGTTTTATGGTCGTACTCCCACTGGCTGCTTCTACTGCTTGCATACAGACTGATTAGCTGAGTGCCTGCAGGGAGGATATAGCCGGTGGGAGGAGCTAACACTTGTGCTTAGTGTCGCCTCCTAGTGGCAGTGGCTATATCCCATGGTCTGGCTGTCCCCCCCCCCCCCAATGAACGTGACGAGAAAGAGATTTTACGGTAAGTTATACCAAAAATATCCGTTTCATCCATGATTGATCAGTAAGGATCTGGCTCCCGGGACCCTATTCCATCAGCTGTATTCCTGATGGCTGTCGGTGTTTACAATGTAAGAAGCTGGCTGCTAGCCTGCGGCCCGGGTTGGTATTGAATTCAGTAGGAACAGTGACTGCCGCTCCTGGAGCTGTAATGTGTTCAGCGCTGTCTACTTCTTGTTCAGTGCACTCTACCCCTGCCGGTGGGAGAACAGTTATAACAGTCATCCCACGGATCCCCACCAATATATTGACCCATCCTGACGATAGCTCATCAATAGTTAAAAGGTGGACATCCCCTTTAAGGGCAAGGATTAATGTAATTCAGTCTTCCAGTTATAACTTGTACTTGGCTTATTTCGCGTCTCCCGGTCCGGATCTTCAACTCTACTTCTTCCCCTCCAGTATTCATCTGCAGCTACATGGTGCTGGCTCCGGTTTTCGGATACTTGGGCGATCGCTGGATCAGGAAATATATTATGTGTGCCGGAATCTCCTTCTGGTCGATTGTCACACTGTCCAGCTCTTTCATCCCCAAGGAGGTAACGTCCTGAATTGGAGGGTAATCCTCATCTCCAAGGTAGAAATGTGATAGACATGATGATTGGTTGGTGTAAAATGTCTATCGATTTGCACTAGACGTATTATGTGTGTTTTGTGACTTCAGCCTAAGGTGGAACTCTGCTGCATAAGGAAAGAGTTAAATCACAGTGTTATGTTATTGCTTGAGTGTTTTCCCAGTCCTCCCCATCCCCCACACACAGAATCTTCTTGAACAAAGGGATATCTACTTTCACTTTCAGGTTCGAGCACATGTTTGTGAGACAAAGACTTGCTTATACATTGGACTTGAGAGAAGGTGGGCAGGAAGGAGGGGGGATTCTATATGATCCGACAAATGAGAATCCTATATGTTACTGATGTAACCTGTTGCACGCCCATTGTGTGTCTGTACAATAAAAGGCCCTGTCTGGCTGTTTCTGGGCAGAGAGCCATTTTGGATATGAGGCTGATAGCTTGTGTCTAATTTGCTCCACGATGATGTGTGCACACGATACAATTAGGAAAGCGACAAAATACCCCAAAAGCCTGCTGGAGAAAACTATAATCCAGATCAGAAACTATCAGTCCTTGAGTCGCTCCCTTCTATCATGTCCATAATTAGTCATTTGTTAATAAAGCTAGGTGACAACCAATACTGCCGACATCACAGCTCCCACAAGGGCGATTACTCAACTTTACCAAGCCCCTGAAAGGCACAGCTGTCTAGTAATACCATACCACACCTCAACTAGGCAGGAAAGCTGAAACCTCCCTCATGAGAACGTTAATGGCTTGTCCAGAAATAGAAAACCATGGCAGCTTTCTTCCTGAAACAGCGCCACCCCTGTCCACAGGATGTATGAGCTCAGACCTATCCTCTTAAATGGAGCACAGCTGCAATACCAGACATGGGCAGAGATGGCACTGTGGCTGGCAGTAAGCAGCCATGTATTTATAATCCTGGACAACACATTTGATGTTTGTCATATTGCTTGTCACCCAGCTTTCGTAGGGCTCAGAAAGACTAATCCGAAATTACATTTACTCTGACCGATTATCTTATTTTTTTGCTTCTTTTTCAGTATTTTCCCCTCTTCCTGTTCACACGAGGGCTGGTTGGAGTTGGAGAGGCCAGTTATTCCACCATCGCCCCCACCATCATCGCTGACCTCTTCGTGGCTGACCAGCGCAGCCGCATGTTGTCAGTCTTCTATTTTGCCATTCCAGTAGGCTGGTGAGTGTCCCATATAAACGAAGCACTTACACAGCTGAGAGTTTGCTGCAACTGCATCCATTCTGGACATTCCTCTCAGCTGCAGACTGATACACTGTAACAAACAGGGATTTGTCCTGCTGATCTGTTTGAATCACAGCTAATTATCTAGACTGGATACAACTGTAACAAACCCTCAGGTGTGAGATGTATTAGTTCTCTGTCTTACGGTCGAAACAAGAATGCTTTCATTCACTGACAACAAGCAGGGATCTTGAAAATAAAGAATTTAAACACCCAGAGAATTATAATTCTGAAATTCTACATCTTACAGCGGCCTCGGGTACATCGCAGGGTCCAAGGTGACAAGCGCCGCCCAAGACTGGCACTGGGCTTTACGGGTGAGTACAAGGTCGGCGGGGTTCATCATTATGACCATCTAGTTGGATGGAGAACGGAGGATGGGGGATAACTTTGAGTGTTGGGGGTCTGACCACTGGGACCCCCAGTTATCCGGAGAATGAGGGTTCAGCTGGTCCCACAGGGAATGGAGCAATGGTCAATGACCACATCAGAGATTACAGAGTTCAGGTGCTTTGGCTTTCTCCAGCGCTGTCAGTCAAGTGAATAGAGCAGCGGTGCGCCTGCGCGACCACCGCCCCATTCACTCACAGACAGACCGGACCACTGTGCTTGGGATTGTGGGGGTCCTATCTGTTGGATTCTGCAGGGGGAGCATGTATCCCTTCCTTGCAGAGCAGACTCGATCAGTCGATTATGCAGAGGTGCACATGCATATAGCCCATCTTTCGGAGCAGGCATGAGCAATTGCAGGGGAGCACATGTTTATAAACCCTTTGTTCATAGCATAGTCCCAGTTGGCCCTCTCATCCCTCGTGTATACTATTCCTGGAGAGCCCCCTCCAATGATCTTTTCCATGCCTCTGTTTGCAGTATGATCTTTGGCGTGATCACGGTCCTCACCGGCATCTTGGGAGTTGGAGCCGGAGTGGAGATCAGTAAACGATACCGCAAAGTGAACCCCCGTGCAGACCCAATAGTATGTGCTTGCGGAATGCTGAGCTCCGCCCCCTTCCTGTACTTATCTCTGGTCTTTGCAGACACCAGTCTTGTGGCCACCTATGTAAGTAGCTTATGATGCAGGGTAACAGATGATCTCCTGTGCTGCTCCCTCAGGTCCATTCAATGCAACTTGTCTTCTCTGCAGGTTTTCATCTTCATCGGCGAGACATTATTGTCCCTGAATTGGGCCATCGTGGCCGACATCCTCCTGGTAAGTGATCCATCCTGGGGTTCTCCCATCACAGGTGACTATATACTTATCCAGATGTATCCTGTTCTTTCAGTATGTGGTGATTCCCACGAGACGCTCCACAGCAGAGGCCATGCAGATAATGGTGTCCCACCTGCTGGGTGATGCCGGGAGCCCCTATCTCATTGGGGGTGGTGATTAGTAGTCATAGATTTTACTATAAGGTTGAGGGTTAATTTGTATCTGACTTGATTTGGGGGTAGTAATTAGGTGCATCCCCTCCCCCATTCTAAACCCTAACTATATATGTATATATGATTTTTTTTTTTTTTTTGAGCACTAGCTCCTACACATATAATTGGAAATAAACCACAGCTCAGTCCCCATGATCAGCTCTCTGTCTATTAAAGAGGACGCTTGACATTTTAATTGCGCATATGGAAAATGCTACGTGATCCTCTATGTGACGTATAACCATCATCGTGTCACTGTATCCATATCCTCAGATATCTGACCGTATCAGCGGAGGGAAGACGGAATCCACCCTTCTATCATTCCGCAGCTTGGAGTACGCCCTCATGGTCTGTGCATTTGTGGGCGCCCTGGGAGGAGGTTTCTTCTTGGCGATGGCCCTTTTTATCGAGAAGGATCGTAAGAAGGCAGAAATGGTATCGGAAGGTGTGTGGTTCGAGCTGAACGCTTTGAGCAATCCATGTTCTACAATCTCCAGGTTTACTGATGGCCCCGTCTACGTTTTAGAGGATGGGATGATAGGATAGATGAGGCTATTCCATGCCAAATCATCACAGCTCCCAACCTAACCAATGAGTGAAAAGATGGTAGCACTACCGCAGATAATGTGTGCAAAGAAGTGGTGCTGCAGGTAGAGCCACACCGTCCATGGCCCTATGTGATATACACAATAAGAGGCGGCGGCACACACGGGGAACAATGAATGCAAAAAATGGTGATGGTTTGTTTTGGACATCCACATCAAGGTATAGTAGCAAAGCTTTGGGCAACGAGCTCTTTATCAAGCCAAGAAATGGTGGCCAAGTCTGTCCGGTTAATGGATGAGGAAATCCAAGGCACACGTGGAACATGTGAGAGAACAAGTTCTCACTAAGGTTGATCTACGTACTGCAACTGGGCGAACCTACACGCTACCTACAACAGCCCCCCAACGCAGCCATGCTGAGGAGGAGGCGCTGACTTGTAATTTTCCCTCAAAGTACTTAGCAGTTACTTTGTGCTCTGCCATATTTCATGAAAATGTGTGACAGCTGCGTTGAAAAGGTGATTCCTTTTCTTGTGGTGATTTGGCATGGAAAGACCTGCATTGTTCACTCCTGGTGTTAACTTAGCAACTACGCTGCTCAAAAAAAATCTTGGGAACACTTCAAGGGGTTGTGCCAAAATTTGAAGTTATCCCCTAGCCACAGGAAAGGGCATAACTTGCTGGAGAGGAAATCTTCTGTGTCCCGCTTCCCCGTGGGATCGCCCCCTTCCCGGTGGTGACTGAATGGAGTGCTGGTCGTGCATGTGCAGTCAGCGCTCTATTAATTTTAATAGGGGTGATAGGAGCAGCCCGACCAGCACATCCTTACGGCGGCGGCTGAAGTAACCCCACCAGGGGGAGGACAGGGGACACCGGGACGCCCCCCCCCATCCCTGTTCTTGAGATCGGTGGCAGTTTTAGCTGTGCAACCGCCACCTCACTGATCAGCAAGTTATCACCTATCCTGTACAATCCCTTTAAGCATCCCAGTATAATCCACTTCTTCTGCTTTGGTGCACAGGAAAGTTACAACAGGAGAGGAACAGCAAGACCCTCCCTACAAGGGACTGGACACCATTTCTCTCTCCTTGCCTGGTTCTTCTCTTGTTCTGTGTTATGCCGGTGTACTTGTCACTACTGGTACCTGCAGGCCCATCAGGTCTGTACAGGTAGTCCTGCTTCTCCAGAATGGCACATCCATACGAGTCGTCGCTAAAAGTTTGCTGTGTCTCCTAGCAATCTCAATAGTGTGAAGCAGATACCAGAACATGAGGATCACTGGGCAGGACTGTAGAAGGGCACCAACCACCATCAGAACCGGAGGAGCTCTGCCAGAGCCCTACAGTATAACCTCTAGTGCCAGCTGTGAGAAACAGACTCTTTCGTGGCGGCATGAAGGCCTGACCTTCTGAAGAGGGATCGATGCTCCCAGGATCTGCCCAATTGGCTCCAATTCTGGGTGTTTGGGATCCAGCCCTCAGTTGCTTTTTCCTGAGCAGTGTACTTTGTCTCACTTTGTACTGATGTAGAGTTTCATCATACTCCATTCAGTCTATACTGCTTAGAATTCTCCATCACTCTGCTATGAGACTCCTTAATTTACTGCCCTTCACTACATCTTCCACAATGCACTACAGCAAAGCATAGTCATTACCATCCTCCGCTCCGTTCCTGGAGCCTGAGAGTTCAGAGGTCAGCAGCAGAAATGTGACTAACTCTCTGGTTGTGAGGTGGAGTAGAAGGCAAGTTGCTCAATTCGTTGTTTAACCCCCTTGAGTGGCGGGTTTCCTACCACCCTGTTAGACCCACCAGGGCAGGTTTTTAAACTGGTCTAATCATTGAATTTCAACTAATTTTGCAGTTGTGTCTCAAGACCATAACTTTTTCATTTTTCCATTGACATGGCCATATAAGGGCTTGTTTTTTTGCAGGACAAGTTGTGATTTTTTTTAAACGGGGGAGGAAAAAAAGAAATGGGGAAAAAAGAAAAAAAGGGGGCATGTCATTAAGGGGTTAAATAATGCATTAACTTCCTTCTCTGGGTCATTACGACGCACACGGATACCGCATGTGTGATTGTATTTTTGATTTTTTTACCAAGTAAAGGGAGACAAGTGTTTTGTTTTTTTCGTCCCTTTAGGGGACTTCCACAGGGACCCATCAGGACCCCCTGATCACATTCCGGGGGTCCGATGGTGACACCCCTTTACATGCTGCAGTGACAGCCCTATACATGCTGCAGTCACATAGACTGCAGCATGTAAAGGGTTAACACAGCAGAGATCGGAGGTTTTCTCTGATCTCTGCTGTAAGAGCTAGTACCTAGCTGTCCTCTGACAGCCAAGCACCAGCTCTCCCTGCCACAGAGACCCTCGGCTTGCTTCTGACAAGCCGATGGTCTCTATGACAACCTATAAACAAAGCAGGAGACTTAAAAGCAGGAGATTGCCGGCAGATCGGCAATATCTTCTGCTGGTTTTTCAAAGCCCTTGCTTTGTTCTCTGTGGGACTGTGCAGGCAGAGCACAATGTCACAGCTTATGGCATTGTGCTCTGCAGCTCCCATAGTGATACATAGCCCGGAAATATTCTCCTTTATTCCCTTTTGACAGGATAGGGGTTAAATGTATGAGCACTGGGGCGCCCGATCACTTGGACGACCAGCGATCTCGATATTTTCACACCCTGAGTTCCCCATGTGAAGGGAGTGGCGGTGTGCATGTGTGACCACCACTTCATTCACTTCTATGGGGCAAGCGGAGATCCATACGCTCAGCAATCTCCTCTCCTAGAAATGAATGGGGAGGTGGCCACACATGCACACCACCACTCCATTCACATGGTGCATTCAGGGGGTGCTGAGCTCAGCAGTTGGACCCCCAGCGATCAGATATTTATTCCCTGAGCTTTATTTAGGGAATAGATGTCATTACTGGAAGAAACCCCCTTTAAGTAGGCATGGACTCATCATCTATGTTGTTTTTACTTCCAGGACTGGTGTCAGAGGCGGAGAAGATTGAAGACAGAATTGTGGTCCCAAAAAGTGGAAGATCCACGTGGGTCCCAGTCTCCAGTGTCCTTATATAAACCCCTGAAGGGCTGCCGTCACAAGAGACTCTTAGCTGGATGTTTATGATTTATCTTGTCGTGTATGACACCCATTAGTGAGGAAGATGATCCCCAAATCTGCAGGGGAGGAAGAGCGACCCAAGTCCTTATCCTCCTGCACCACCATCTCTTTGTATTGGACAGTCATACACGGGACCAGATTGTATGGTTATTCCCTATTTAATAATGGCCGTACTGTCACATGATGGTGGGTTTTGGTATTCTGTAAAGAACATGAAATGCTAAAATTTTTAACAGAAATACAAATGTGTGTTGGGTACAAAATGTTGTCCACTGCCTCCACCCTATACCATCAAGAGGATGTGGGCTCGTTGGGGATGAGGGGGGGGGGGGGGAGAAAGAGGGCGCTGGGGACTGGTGGTCAACCTACTCCGTGACGGCTCTGCTGAGACCTCAAGTCTTGGTTTTAATCTTTAGACCATATTCCTTGTATCAGTATGCTACTTCTCATTAGCCTACTAGTACCGTCAGCTCATGCATTTGAATGGTTGTCTTGGCTAGTCACGAGGATGGACACAATGTGGAAAACTCACAAAGAATGGGGGTGAAATGAATAAGGGAGTGGTAAATACTGGATAACTACTTCTAGGCAGCCATGTCTGGTTCTGAAAGTCATTACTGATGCTTTATTCTGCCAGTCTTCCTTCCAAGTAAGGCTTGGCTATCAGCCTTGTAAATACTGCCATTGGCCAATAAGAATGTCCAGGGCAGCCCTAGTGATCTTCTCTACAGCCAGCAGCGGAAGTCACAGAATGGAGTTGCATGATGGACTTAATGCTTCCGATGCAAGTGGGATCTGATTGCCAATGGAATACATTCTCAATGCTGCAGACAAAGAACCAATGGTAACAGATTCCCATATCAGACTCTGTTCATAGGCAGCAGTGGACCAGAGTTATGTATATTAACATAAATACGCTGCTTCGGCCCATTATTGCTCCTCAGTAAACCCATTGAGGGTCTCCATGAACACTGGCCATGGGGAGAACAAGGAGCTGTCCTCTGAAGGGTGACCTCTACTCCAGTCATTCAGACTGCTGGGATTTGGGCCTTTCCAGCCGTGAAGTATTACTAGTCACACGGTCAGAGTTTTAGTTGCATTCATAAGTGCGTTATTCTGTTTGCCATCCTGCAGCGAGGGCTCAGTCCTCCCAGCTACTATAGATCAGCAATCAGTCCAATATAGCAACACTGATCACAGCACACACTTCACCTTTCAAATGTATAGGGAAGACAATTCTCACCAGACGGTGCGCGCTCATCAAAGATCCTGGATCGCAATTTCAACAACCAAGTAAGTATGAGAGCAGCACTCCAGGGGTTAAGTAAAAGGTCCAATCTTTATTGTGCCCACACAACGTTTCAACCCTCCATCTGAGGGTCTTTATCAAGTTCTAAATAACATACACAGACTGCAACAATAAATAGCACCCATAGCTCCACCTCCACCAATCATAGAAAACAGCACAAATTACAATTAAAACAGATCAAACTTCATTGGGTGAAACCGTCAATCGTAGCCAGGTGCAGCATCCATAATATAATTCCATGTTGGCAGGTGTCATACCCAGCGCTGTGTTCAGGCCGCCGTCGGTGCAGACGTGGATCACTTCCTGGTTTAGTAATCTAGTTCTCACGAGACTAGCAGAGCCTCCTGCTCCGTAGCGTCATGTTTAGTGTCTAGGAATGTAACCCTTTCATCACTGGACAGATAACCATAAGCTGGTATAATTATGTTCATTTGATTACAGCGCTAGAGCGTCATGTTTAGTGTCCAGAAATGTAACCCTTTCATCACTGGACAGATAACCATAAGCTGGTGCAATTATGTTTATATAATCACAGAATCATATTGCTCATTAATGTGAGCGATGTCACTATAACAAAAACTCATCTCATCTGTCAACAACACTGTCACCAGTAGTCATTACTATAATATTGTGCCACTGCACATTGCATATTAAAGTGGGCTCGTCAGCCAATGCTCTTCAACCCAGACAGGCTTAGGGTGCGTTCACACGAGCGCATAAACGGCGCGTTTTTGCGCCCAATCGTATAAACGTGACCATCTGAGGCATTGGTTTCCAATGTATTCGTTCGCACGGGCGATTTTACGGCGCGTAAAAACGGCAACCTGAAAAAAAAACGGAACATATGCGACCGAAATACGCGCCAACGCATATTCGATGGCCGAAAAGATAGTTTGCAAAGTAGGAACAAACGATAATACGCTTTCTAGATCTGGTCACAATTGCAGAAAAACGTTCTTTCCGGCGATTAAACGTTGCGCACGTGCGAACGTAAATACGCCTACGCTCGTGTGACCGCGCCCTTATAGGCAGGTGATATCTGTACAGCAGTATAGTCTAAACCAGTTGCAAAAAGTGTGACCCCCAAACATGATTAAATATGCATCAATTATAATTTTATTTAAGCACTTTGGAGATCTCGGAGATCTGGGAAACGGTTTTACATACGTGGGTGGTATAGTTGTTGGTCAGCATTTGTTGTATACCTAATAAGCTGTCCGTGCGGCCTCCAGTATGTGGGTCAAACCACTACGGAGGTCCGCAAACGAATAGCTAACCATAAGAGTAACATCAGGACCAAGAAGCGTGATCTTCCCATCCCTAAGCACTTTGAGGACCACAATCACTCCGTCAGTCAGTTACAGTTCAAGGTCATTGACTCAGTGGATAGGGATATAAGAGGCGGCGACAGAGAACGGAAATTGAAACTGTTAGAAGCAAAATGGATTTTTAAGTTGGATGCGCTGGCCCCTATGGGCTTAAATGTGGAGTACAATCCGTTATTGTACCATAAATAATGAGGATTATGTTATCTAATGATGCTGTGGTACATGATTCGTACATTGCTTTTAGTATATTTTAATGATGTGTCTCTTTTTCTTCTCTTTTCCAGATCACATTGGGTGACGCAGCTATTATCTACATATTTTTTGTTTATGCCTGTGCCATACAAAGTGCTTAAATAAAATTATAATTGATGCATATTTAATCATGTTTGGGTGTCACACTTTTTGCAACTGGTTTAGACTATACTGCTGTACAGATATCACCTGCCTATAAGCCTGTCTGGGTTGAAGAGCATTGGCTGACGAGCCCACTTTAATATGCAATGTGCAGTGGCACAATATTATAGTAATGACTACTGGTGACAGTGTTGTTGACAGATGAGATGAGTTTTTGTTATAGTGACATCGCTCACATTAATGAGCAATATGATTCTGTGATTATATAAACATAATTGCACCAGCTTATGGTTATCTGTCCAGTGATGAAAGGGTTACATTTCTGGACACTAAACATGACGCTCTAGCGCTGTAATCAAATGAACATAATTATACCAGCTTATGGTTATCTGTCCAGTGATGAAAGGGTTACATTCCTAGACACTAAACATGACGCTACGGAGCAGGAGGCTCTGCTAGTCTCGTGAGAACTAGATTACTAAACCAGGAAGTGATCCACGTCTGCACCGACGGCGGCCTGAACACAGCGCTGGGTATGACACCTGCCAACATGGAATTATATTAGGGATGCTGCACCTGGCTACGATTGACGGTTTCACCCAATGAAGTTTGATGTGTTTTAATTGTAATTTGTGTTGTTTTCTATGATTGGTGGAGGTGGAGCTATGGGTGCTATTTATTGTTGCAGTCTGTGTATGTTATTTAGAACTTGATAAAGACCCTCAGATGGAGGGTTGAAACGTTGTGTGGGCACAATAAAGATTGGACCTTTTACTTAACCCCTGGAGTGCTGCTCTCATACTTACTTGGTTATAGATCAGCAATCATTAGCTGCTCACTCTCCATAGTATTACTCCATTCCTCAGGATTGAGTTCTCCTGCGCTCAGTGCTGCCCACTGCTGACTAATCTTGTTATCCACTGGAGATGCTATGGTTGCCCAGGCACATTAAATTGCATAAGTTGGCTGAACATGCCCAATATCCAGTATTGTCAGGTTTATCCTGACTCTGCCCGCTGGCAGATATTGAGTGGGAGAAAGAATGGGCATGAGGTACCCCATCACCACCGGAGATGTCTGGCCGCAGATTACTCTCCTAGTCTCTCTGAAAACGCATGCATGCTCGGCGCAGTCCAATATGCCTGTGTATGACAAGGCGGGAGGAAGAGTTGTCCGCCGAACAAGTGTTTGGGCAGCTTAAGATGATTGAGTGATTTTCACTTCCTTTTCACCAAAGTACATTTTAATCACAGAAGTAAAGGACATTTTCCATTCGATAACCCCGCTGTCCTACAATATTGCCCGCCGTATGTTGGGTTTCTCATCCTGCTTCTTTATGCAACAAAGCTTGGTCAGATCATAATTCAAAAAAATGGGAAACCTTGTCAGTTTAAAATTTTGGGAATGTTTTCGTACAAATGACTAGTTTTCTTAAGTCGTTCTAAGCTAAATCTTTACTCCACCAGATTATGTTTACAACAACCCCCCCCTTACGAATCGTAATAGGATGACTATAATATTGCTCCTTATGTACGACACCGGGATCGTCTGTGTATTGTCTTCCTGTTGCTTGGACCCATTGTGGATCGGGTTGACAGATTACGGGGAAGAGCTGGTGAGGACCCAGTGGTCATGGTGCGCGTTGGCACCAGTGATAAGGTTAGAGGGTGGTGGGAGGTCCTTGAAAACTATTTCAGGGAACTAGAATGTAAGCTTAGGGCAAAGACCTCCAAAGCAGTATCTTCTGATGTATATACTACCTGTACCTTGTGCCACACAAGAAAGCCAGTGGAATATTAGGGATGTAAACAAGTGGCTCCGGAGTTGGTGTAGGAAGGAGGGTTTTGGGTTCCTGGAGAACTGGGCTGACTGCTGTCAGCTACAGGCCCTACAGTAGGGACGGGCTGCATCTCAATGGGGAGGGTGCAGCGGTGCTGGGGAAGAAGGTTGGAAGAATGTTGAAACTAGGGACTGGGGGGTGGCAACTAGAGAGATAGGGGGAGAGACTGTGTAGCCAGTGATCTGGGACTAAGTAATGGAAATGGTAGTGGAGTTGTGGAAGGGGTCAGTACAGTTAGAACTGGCAGAATAGTTATTACGGATACATTTAATAAAAATAACCAAAACCTAAACTGTATAGTCACTAATGCTTGATGTCTGACCAAGAAGGGGACTAATACTTGACGTCTGACCAATAAAGTAGACCAACTGGAAGTAGTAATGTCTGAGGAAAACTGCAACATAGTGGGAATAACGGAAACCTGGTTGGATGAAAGCTGTGACTGGGCAGTGAACTTGCAATCTGTTCTGAAACTATTGTAAAAAATGGAAAGGGTGAGGGGTTTGCATTATGTAAAATCCAGTTTAAAGCCCACATTACAGGAAGATATATGGGAATCTCTAGGTGGAAATGCATAGAAGGAAAAACAACTCTCAAATCCCCAGAGGGGTTTTCTAGAGGCCACCAAATATAACAGAAGCTATCAGACCCCAACATATATCGCACTGTATATACAAGTTGCAAATATTATCAAAATTTCTATTACCTCCATAGTGTTACTGAATAAAACCCTCATATAAACATACCAATATTATGAATAAAACACTAAAAGGGCCAAATAATAAAGCCACACTGTAATCATATATTACTGCCACATAGTGATGGAATAATACCACCATACCATCACTGAAGAAGGACCACTACAAAGAAAAATATAACCAATAATATTATATGAGGGCCATATAATATCACCATACGCCTGTTGAGCATTAACACTATACAAAGACCAATATCAACATCATACAGTGAAATTATTCCATTGTCTGGCCACAGAGGGGGCACTATTACTACAGGGGGCATTGAGAAGTTCATTGGGGGTAGCGGCAGGATGGGAAGAGTCTGTGGAGATGAGCCCAAGTTCCAAGAAGTCTTTATGGCGGTCTGAGCTTAGCTGGAGGAATAAAATGGACAATTCTAATCATAGAAGACGTCCCCCGTGATCTCTGTAGGTAACTACACTGTAATCACTAGCATTGTGTAGAGCTAGTATCTATTATCTAGAGGTATACTGCTACTGTGAAGAAGCCCACTAATGGGAACTATTACTGAAAAGGGTCACTAACAGATTATTACTGAGAGGGCTACTGAGGGGCACTATTACTGTTAGAGGGGTCACTGAATATCATTACTGTAAGGAGTCACTAACTGGCACTATTACGGAGAATAGGGTTATTGAATGGCACTATTACTGTGAGGGCATCACTAAGGGGGCACTATTACTGTAGGGGGGAAATAAAGGGCGTTATTCTTGTGAGGGGACATAGAGTGTGTGGCTTAGCATAAAAGGGGCATAGCCTAATATAAAATGTAAAAATTCCTAGAGCTTCCTGGCCAGAGGAAAATGTGCTTGGACTGTTGTAGCTATGGAGCTCGAGTCAGGGACCTATTGGATTGCTGAGTCCATGAGAGAGAGTCGAGCATGCTAGTGACTGAAAGTGACGAGTTGGATTCAAATTGTTTGTCTATTGAGTACAAGGGCTAGATAAGTAATTAAAGGACTGAAGCGGGACTTGTGATTGTGGGACGAAGGCCTGAAGCTGGGACCTGTGATTATAGGAAGAAGGCCTGAAGCCGGGACTTGTGATTGTAGGACGAAGGCCTGAAGCCGGGACCAGTGATTATAGGATGAAGGCCTGAAGCCGGGACTTGTGATTGTAGGACGAAGGCCTGAAGCCGGGACCTGTGATTGTAGGACGAAGGCCTGAAGCCGGGACCTGTGATTATAGGACGAAGGCCTGAAGCCGGGACCTGTGATTATAGGACAAAGGCCTGAAGCCGGGACCTGTGATTGTAGGACGAAGGCCTGAAGCCGGGACCTGTGATTTGTAGGACGAAGGCCTGAAGCCGGGACCTGTGATTATAGGACGAAGGCCTGAAGCCGGGACCTGTGATTGTAGGACGAAGGCCTGAAGCCAGGACCTGTGATTGTAGGACGAAGGCCTGAAGCCGGGACCTGTGATTGTAAATAGAAGGCCTGAAGCCGGGACCTGTGATTGTAGGACGAAGGCCTGAGGACCTGGGGAAATTGAGAGGAATAGCTGTCTGCTGAATGAGTGCTCGGCCTACCGCTATTTAAGGGTGCTTATATACCTTAGTAGTCGAATATCTAATATTCTTTTAGATTGTAATCCGTAACACCAGTCACACAGTTCTTTGGATTCTCTTCTTACCAGCTTGTTACATTCCTGCAGGCCCTACGAACAGCGACCTAAAAGAATACAAGCGCTAACCAGCTGAACGAGAAACCGAAAAGGAATATAAGAATGGACACCATACACAACAAAACATAAACCGAAAGTGCAAACAACAGCAACGATAATAGCCAGCAAAATACTTACCAAGTGTATTACTACACAACCCGATGGTAATATGAATAAGTACGAGGTATTGGTTTGTATTTTGGCCAAAACACGTAAGCTTACAAGCCCACAACAAGCGCTTTCGTTGTACTGTAAGTCCTTACTCTAACAAGGCATCTAAACCACAACAAGGGAACCCTACCTCCCAGCGGGTTGCATGCCCAAATAAAGACGGCTGGAGGCCTGTAGGCGGGGCCTGAGGGTAGAGGGCATAGGCCTGTAGCTGGGGCCTGACGTAGCGGGCATAGGCCTGTAGCCGGGGCCTGAGGGTAGAGAGCATAGGCCTGTAGTCGGGGCCTGAGGGTAGAAGGCATAGGCCTGTAGCCGGGGCCTGAGGGTAGCGGGCATAGGCCTGGGGCAGAGGGTGAAGGGCGAAAGCTTGTAGCTGGGGCCTGAGTGAGGAGGGTGAACACCTGAAGCTGGGCCCTGGGTTAGGAGTGCGCAGGCCTCATGCAAAGCCCTGAGGGAAGATGACAGAGGCCTCAATCTGGGGTAGAAACTTGAAACTGGGGTCTTAGAGCTCTTTCCCATGAGCATATATTGGCTACCGTTTTCACAGCCGGACGATTTACACTACGTTGGGAGAAGGAAAACTGGTGAATGGGTGCACAAATCAAACGTTTGTGCGCCCATTCAGACGGCATGGGTCCCGGAGCTTATACGCTGAGACTACCATGCCGTCACCCCTTTTCCCTCTCTCTCCCGTACAGGCTCACCTCTGCTTTCCTCCCCACTCGTTTTTTGCAATGGGAGGGTGCGGGGGCAGAGCTAAGCGCCGTCCCGTCCTGCCTTCTCCAATTGATGGCTATGGACAAGGGGCGGGAGAGGGCAGGAGCTTATCTCCGTCCATGTCCCGCCCAGTGTCTGCAGCTAGCAATGGGAGGAGGCGGGACGGCGCTTAGCTCCACCCACGTCCTGCCCCCTCCGATTGCAAAGAACAAGCGGGGAGGAAAGCAGGTGAGACTGCACAAGGGGAGGAGAGCAGAGGGAGGGAGTTTGGCAGCCACGGTGCTCAACTCCCTCCCACCTCCAGCCGCTGCCATGGGTTCCCATAGGAGCCCATGCAGTTGCCAACATATCCAGCCAAAAAGATAGTTCCAGGACTATCTTTTGGGCCCGCCTTAAAAATACCCGGCACTATATTGGCCTGGCTGGATGTTTTTGTCTTAGGAATATGGCCATGTGATCTGATGCATTGGATTCCAATACCATATCACAGCGTATATCGTTTGGCCATGAAAACGGACAGCCGATATACGCTCGTGGGAAAAAGCCGTTAGCGTGTAGGACAAATGGGTGAAGCAGGGGCCTGAGGGTATAGGGTGGAGGCATCAAGCAAGATTATTTTATTGGTGTAGTGTGGAAGCATGAAGCTGGGGCCTAAGAGTGTTGGGTGGAAGCATGAAGCCGAGGCCTGAGGGTGTAGGGCAGATGTTTGAAGTAAGGACCTGAGAATGTAAGGCGGAAGACTAAAGCCAGGACCCGAGAGTGGAGGGCAGAGGCCTAAAGCTAGGGTCTGAGAGTGTGGAATGAAAATGTGAAAGCAGGGCCTGAGGATGTAAGACAGAAGCCGGAAGCCAGGGTCAGTGGGTGTAAGATAAAAGCCTAAGCTGAGGCCTGCGGGTGCAGTATGAAGGCCTGAAGCCAGGACCTGAGGGTGGAGGGTAGAGGCCTCAAGCAGGGGCCTGTGGGTAGAGGGCGGAGGCCTCAAGCAGGGGCCTGTGGGTAGACGGCGGAGGCCTCAAGCAGGGGCCTGTGGGTAGAGGGCGGAGGCCTCAAGCAGGGGCCTGAGGGTAGAGGGCGGAGGCCTCAAGCAGGGGCCTGAGGGTAGAGGGCGGAGGCCTCAAGCTGGGGCCTGAGGATAGAGGGCGGAGGCCTCAAGCAGGGGCCTGAGGGTGCAGGGCGGAGGCCTCAAGCAGGGGCCTGAGGGTGCAGGGCGGAGGCCTCAAGCAGGGGCCTGAGGGTGCAGGGCGGAGGCCTCAAGCAGGGGCCTGAGGGTGCAGGGCGGAGGCCTCAAACAGGGGCCTGAGGGTGCAGGGCGGAGGCCTCAAGCAGGGGCCTGAGGGTGCAGGGCGGAGGCCTCAAGCAGGGGCCTGAGGGTGCAGGGCGGAGGCCTCAAGCAGGGGCCTGAGGGTAGAGGCTAGTGGTCTGAAGCTGGGCTCTGAGACTGGACGTTGGAAATCTGAAGCTATGGCCTAAGGGCAAGGGCTTGAAGCAGGGACTGAGGCTGTAAGGTGGTAGCCTGAGGCTGCATTCCCACGAAAGTATATCGGCTCGGTTTTCACGCCGAGCCGATATACGTCCTCCTCATGTGTGTGGGGGGGGGGGGGGGGAAGAGATGGAAGAGCCAGGAGCAGGAACTGAGCTCCCGCCCCCTCTCGGCCTCCCCTTCGCCCCTCTGCACTATTTGCAATGAAAGGAGGCGTGACAGGGCGTGGCTAAGGTCTGATATTTTTTTTTAGCCCCGCCCCCGCTCCGCCTCTCCCTTTTGCAAATAGTGCAGAGGGGCGGAGAGGAGGCAAAGAGGGGGCAGAAGCTCAGTTCCTGCTCCTGGCTCTTCTTTCATCCTCTCCCGTGCAGAGGAGAACGACGTATATCGGCTCAGCGTGAAAACCGAGCCGATATATGTTCGTGGGAATGCAGCCTGAAGCTGGGATATGAAGATATAAGTCAGAAGTCTGATGCCATGGCCTGAGGGTGGAGGGCTAAGGCCTGGGCCTTGGGGTGGCAGCCTGAAGCTGAGGAATTCTGCAACAAGAAAGCGCAGCATTCTCTAATTGCTGCGGTAAAACAGACGTCCGGCTTCCATTGTAGTCAATGGAAGCCGTCTGTCACGCGATACTTCCGCTGTGCTCACAGTGAAAGTATTGCGTGATTACACGTCACCGCTCACTGCTGGTGCGTCATGTGCTGTACTGCGCATGCGTGCTGGCTCGCCAGATGGGACTCACATGACAGATCCAGAGAGATGAGTATGGGGTCGTTGGGGGGCGCTGTGTCGGGTTCCGCTGCGATATTCCACTAGTGGAGTCCAACACGGCCGTGGGCATGAGGTCTAAGTCTTTCAAATAGCTGAACAACTGATGCACTCAAAAGCCAATCCACATACTGCTGCAGTAGACAATGGCTTTTTCATCCCACTAATTAGAAACCTTCGCCTAGAGATTCTTTGCATGTACGCACGCATGAACGCACACACACGCACGCACACACACATACACGCACGCACACACACGTGCCCACCCAGCAAACAATAGTCCTCTTATCTTCTCTATGTCCACTTTACATATAAACTCTACCAAAGGAGCCAGCAAATGGAGAAAATGCCGAGGATTCCAAACAATTATCTTTACGTGTAAACACTCATCATTTAAAAGCAAAAATGTTGTTGAGTCGTTTGTTTGATCGTTCAAACGACAATCGTTGTGTGTAAATGGGCCTTAACAGTGCAATTGCACTAACACTACTTAAAGTACGTCTGTCACCTATGTGTTGTGCTATAAACCGAAAGTACTGTACAATGTGTCATGTTCAATGGGAACCATAGATAGCTCTAGCTCTGTTCAGCGTGACTCCACCGTCCAGTTATTAGCCTTTATGCTTATCCCCTGCATATGTAAATTAGCCCATTCAATGGGCGGTTCATCGCTGTCTTCGACACAGGCTCCTCCTTCTCCAATGTGTGAAAAACGGCCCCTTTCCATCCAAGTAACATCTCTAGCTCCACCCACTTAAGACATCACGCATTCTATTATCACCCTGCTTGCGCCACACAGACGACAGCGCAGACACGTGACATCAGTCCTGGATGAGGACTCACAGTGCATGAAACATAAAGGCAAATATCTGTACGGTGGAGTCACGCAGAACAGGAATAAGGGTCTCTATGGATTCCACGTAACATCGCACATTGTACCGGACATTCCGTTTGTGGCACAAAGAACAGATGACGGACTTCTGTTATAGTGATTGCAGTGAATTCAGCTCCAAGTAAAGACATTTATAATTTGCTGCTGCACGTTCTGCATCTTTATTCCATCACCTGCTTCACCAAAGACACAAATGTCATGGATACGGAATGCTTGTATCGCCTTTTACATGGTGTGTGGTGGTTTATTATCGGTTGTTTTGTACTATGAAAAATATTCTAATAAATATTCTTGTTTCCAGAGGAGCCGGAGGAAGGACCCTGCGTGGGCTGGAAAGCTCGCTGTAACATCAGGTATTTCTGTTAGCCATTAAAAGGTTTCATATCAAGAAGATTACTTGGTTTCTCTGGCTGAGAACAATCACATTTTGCTCTACTGGCTAACAACTTACCAAACTTTTTTCATTACCACCACAACAGTAACTCCACACCCTGTTGATTAACTCAATCACTGAGCTGCAGGGGTTAATCCTTCTACAGAAAGTCTCCACCCCGATGAGGAAGAGAAACTTTTTAGCTTTCGATTCCGTCTCTTTCCTAGTATGATGGCGTCTGCTGACCTGCGGGATGAGCTGGACTGCTCCATCTGCCTGAGCCTCTATACAGATCCCGTATCCCTGAGATGTGGACACAACTTCTGCCGCTCGTGTATTGTGAGTGCGCTGGATGCACAGGAGGCAGCTGGAGTGTATTCCTGTCCGGACTGCAGAGAAGAATCCCTGCAGCGTCCGGCCCTGGAGAAGAACAGGAAGCTGGCGAATATAGTGGAGCGTTTCTTATCTAGTCCGCCTGATATGGAGAGCAGAATCTTCTGTACTTACTGTGTAAAGTCTCCTGTCCCGGCTGTGAGGACATGTCTGCAGTGTGAGACGTCCATGTGTCAGGAACATCTCGGAGGCCACAACAAAGCGGAGGATCACATATTAACTGACCCCACCAGCTCCTTTGGAAACAAGAAGTGCTCCATCCACAAGAAGGTTCTGGAGTATTACTGCCCGCAAGACGCAGCTTGTCTATGTGTGACTTGTCTGCTCGGCGAGCATCAGGGCCACCAGGTGGAGCTTCTAGGTGAGGCTTCTGAGAAGAAGAAGGAGAAACTGAGGAAGTATCTGGGGGAACTAAACCCTCAAAAAGCAGAACTTCAGACGAAAGTCCAGAATCTGCAGGGTCAGAAGAAGAATATCCAGGAGAAAGCCTCAGAGAAGAGGGAGAACATCAGGAAGTTGTTCATGGACATGAAGGAGCAACTGGAAATGGCAGAAAAGAAAGTGCAGAGCGAGATCTCCAGACAGGAGGACGAGATTGTGTCACAGATATCTCATCTGATCAAGGAGCTGGAAAAAGAGGAGAAGGAGCTGTCTGGGAAGATGCAACACATGGAGGAGATGTGTCATGTCACCGACCCAATAAGACTCTTACAGGAAAGGGACATTACAGTAAGTAGTAATGGAGATGAGGACACGGGGGGGGGGGGTGGAAATATCCATTCTGATGATAATCAGCATACAGGATTGGTTTAATCTTAACCTGGGAAAGAGTTTACGTAAGTTTACGTCCTGGGAGCGGGGTACGTCCCGCAACAGGGCGTAAACTTACGTCCTGGGGATAGCGCAAGATCACATATGATCCCACGCTATCCCGCAGAGGGAGCCAGCGTCCCGCTGCAACAGCGGGGGGCGCATCAGATCTAAGTAGATCGCGGCAGGGTAAGAGTTCAGAGAGGGAGCATGCTCCCTCTGTGTCTTCGGCTGGCTCTCGCGATAACATCGCGAGAGCCCGGCCTGTCGCCATGGTAACAGGACGCCAGACACTGACGTCCTGTGTTGTCAGTGCCTGAGATCGCTGCATAAGCAATAAGGCATGGCAGGGCAGTAGCCCTGCCATGCCTTATCACAGCGATCATCAGGGCTGTGGTGAAAGTCCCCCAGAGGGACACAAATGTGGTTAAAAAAAAATAAAAAATTTAAATAAATGTTAAAAAATGTAAAAAAAAGTAAGAAAAACCTTTTTTTATGTTTTTTCTCAGATTAGCATAAAAAAAGGGTAAAAAAAAAAATTAAAACCCCACATATTTGGTATTGTCGCGTCCGTAACACCGTGTACAATAAGTTGCACATGCTTTTGACTGTCCACGGAAAAAGCGTTTTAAAAAACGCTAAAAAACTGAGGCAAAATGCTAAGTTTTAGCATTTTGCCTCACTAAAAACGCAATAAAAGTGATCAAAAAAGACGTACATTCCCCAAAATGGTACCAATGAAAACTACTGCTCGTGTTGTAAAAAATAAGCCCTCATAGAGCTCCGTACATCAAAAAATAAAAAAGTTCAGGACTTTGAATGCAGCGATTTAGAAAAAAAAAAATTCCAAAAAAAGGGCTTTTAATGCAGAAAAGTGAAAAAACCTAAAAAAAAGTAAGAATCTTGGTATCGTTGTAACCGTACCGACCCGCAGAAAAAATGGATTGTCTTATTTATGCTGCATGATTAACGCTGTAAAAAATAAATAAATAAATCTATGGCAGAATTGATGCGTTTTCTCTCCCTGATATCATAAAAAAATATTATGAAAGTTTTACAATCTCGTCAATGTACCCAAAAATGATGCCGATATAAACTACAGTTCACCACGCAAAAAACAAGCCCTTATACGGCCGCGTCGACGGAAAAGTAAACAAACGATGATTTTTGATAAATGGAGAAGAAAATCCGCCAAAAATCGTTGCGTCTTTAAGCCCAAAATAGGCCGTGTCATTAAGGGGTTAAGAATGCTCCTCTGGTGGTTTCTGCTTCTATTGCATGTTGCACCTATGGATTTCTATTTGGAAGTGCTGACCCATTTTATCTTTTTTTGTACCAAAATACAGGATAGCGGGACTGACCCAACAACTGTCCTACAAGAATTAGACCAAGGAGCAGCCTGTAGGGATAAGAGTGCGGCTGCTGAGAAAGAAGCTCCAGTCCAGGAGGCTACTAAGGAGGAGAAGGAAGAGGAGAAGCTGAGGAAAGAGCTGGATGAGGATCTGATCTCACTGACCGTATACCGATCGATGCGGGATATTGTCACCAGGGTCACATCAGGGCTCGGGTTCCAGGTTCCAGACATCTTGCTGGATGAGGACACTGCATATATAGGAGTGAAGTTATCAGATGATCTAAAGACAGTTACAGAATCAGAGGAGAAACTGCAAAGACCAGAATCACCGAGAAGGTTTCTGAGTTGTCCGCAGGTGTTAAGCCGATGTGGCCTCTCTTCAGGGAGACATTATTGGGAGGTGGCATGGAACCAGGTCGATGGTTTTTTGATCGGGATGTCCTATCCCAGTATAGAGAGGGAAGGATGTCAGTCTGAAATTGGAGAGAATGATAAATCTTGGGGTTTGTATCTGGAGGAAAAATATTGCGAACCATATCACAACTCTGTTGACTTACCCCGTTTTGTAAGGCCAACATGTCCAACACTTGGAGTCTTCTTAGACTATGAGGCTGGGCGTCTGTCCTTCTATGCGCTGTGTGACTCCATCAGACACTTATACACCTTCACCGCCTCCTTCACCGAACCCCTACATGCCGCCTTCTATGTGGAGGATGGATCCTCTGTTACAATAACCAGCTGAGACCGGTGTAGTCCCCATAATTACTGTTATTTCCTGTAGCATAGATATTGGTCAGACCCCGGCCCGTATTTACCACTAGGAATGTTATTGTCCTGAGACTAACCATCGTTGGTCCCATCTGATCTAGTGATGGTATATAGCTATTGTAGGATCACTTTCCCGCCTGCTGGATCTCCCACTGATACTGATAATAAAGGGGCTGCAGCGCTGATTTAGGGCCCTTTTACACGGAACGATCATTGCTCAGAAAATCATTGGATCGTGTGAATGTGAATGATAATCGCTCAGTGTAAACAAGGCCAACGAATGAATGATGAATGGGAATATATTCATTTCTCATTCATCCATTTTATCCAGACGTAAAGATAATCGCTCGCACGTGATTGCGTGTGAACAGCGATTGTTTAGTCGATCACATTCACTGCTGCAGTCAATGTCAACGACTGAACTGGATGCAAACACAAGTGTGAATGATATTCCTGCCTGTGTGAACGGCCATTGTTCTGTCTTATGGCTCCGTGTATACGGTCCTGAGGCCGGCGTCACACAGATGAGCGCGTTAGTGATGCCTACTTGCACAATGCGTTGTGTATTGCAATGGACAATTGCGCTAATTAGCTCATTATGTGATACTTTGGTGTGCAGGATAATGGAGCGTGTGAAACATCCACCCATGTGAATGAGCCCCCTGATATCGCCGGGCTCTATGTACTGCATATTGCACAATACCCTAATGCCTCTGTGTGCATAAGCCCTTAGGCCGGAATCACACAGATGCAATTGGGCAGCGTTTTGCGTATGCGCAATAAGCAGAGAATACAACCCGTTGGTATCATTGGGCTCATTCACATGAGGGGATTCTGCACCCATGATTTGTTTGCGCAAAAAAAATACACGTTGCGCTCTAAATCCTGCGTATTTGTGCACAAAACAGCACATAATGAACTAATTAACTTAATCACCCATTGCAATCAGCAGGAGGATGCTGTGTTTTATGTCTTTTGCAACGACTTGCACAAGCAAATATACAGTAAAACACACAAATGTGATTACGCCGTGTGACAAGCAGTTGAAAATGTGAAAAAATATTTCCCCAATGTTGGCACTTTTAACCCCTTCCCGCTCCAGGATGTACATTTACGTCCTGCAGCGTCGGGGTATGTACGGAGCGATATCGCCTCTCTTCATACAGCGCAGTCAGCAGCTGTTTATTACAGCTGACACCCGCAGGCAACAGCCACAATCAGCAGCACGACCGATCGCAGCTATTAACCATTTAAATGTTGCTGACAGCGGCATTTAAATCCCCCAAATGACACAGTGAGATTGCAGGGAGCAGTCCGGGTGTCATGGCAGCCAGGAGCCTTCTGAAAGGCACCAGGGCTATCTTGGCAGACTGCCTATCCAGCATTGTAATGCTTGAGAAGGGCGGCTATGTACTGCTGAAACGCGTCGCAATAAAGTGTAAATATTAGTAAATCTCGGTGTCCTGGTTCCGGAGCGCGGGGGTACTTTTGTGTCATTCTGATCTGTTTGGATAATTAAAGCCCCAGGAGGGCTTCAACCCCGGGACGTCTCTCCTAAACTTTTAGGATTGGGACCAGGAATAAGTTAAGGTGATCGTGGCCTTCGGGTGCCGGTGGCTCCTTTAGTCGGAGGCGTTCACTGCGCACCAGCTGAGTGGACACTCACTATTGCTTATACTCATTTTTTCATTTTGTGTATGAGGCGCTGAGACATTGTTCTTCTTATAATAAAATTATAAAATGCATATTTGATATCGCCGCATCGGTAAAAGTCCGGTCAAAGTATTGCATTGTTTACCCCGCAGGGTGAACGTCGTCCAAAAAATATGTAAAAAAAAAAAATGCCAGAAATGCCCTTTTGCGGTCACCCTGTCTCCCAGAAAAAATGCAATAAACAGCGATTAAAAAGTCATATGTATTCCAAAATGGTACCAATATAATCTACAGGATGCCTCGCAAAAAAAGAGCCCTCGCACAACTACGCCGGCGGAAAAATAAATAAGTTATGTGCGGAAGATGGCGGCAGAAAATTTTAAAAATGAAATGTCTTTGAAAAAAAATACAAGTAGTGCAGAAAAAAAAAACTATACAAGTTTCATATCGTAATAATTGTACTGACCCATAGAATAAAGTTATGTCATTATTGTTGCAGTTTGTGCACCGTAGAAACAAGACGCACTGAAAGATGGCGGAATGTCAGTTATTTTTCATTTTACTCCACTTAGAATTTTTCGGTTAATTGTGGATACAATAATAAATAGGTTTTATTGCAGAAGATCATTTTTGGGGGAAGGAAGCAATAATACCATCCTTAATTATCATTGATAGAAACCTACGACGTATAAAGAAAATGCCGGATAAACCTTAACCCTTAATGGTCAGAAGACTAATTAATATGCAAGAACGATGAGATCCGACTAATAATAATAATAATGTTTGCCACAATCAATCTGTGTCATTAATGGCCGCCTTGGGCCTGATGAGCCGATGCCAATCTCATGATATCTGGTACTATCTTCGTCAACCGCAGTCTCGAGTCGCCCCTTACACATATCGGAAGTTTGTTTCTCGCTTTTATCAGGAGCTGCTGAACCGCGCTGAAGCCCCTCTCCACTAGGTACATAGAGGGAAAAGCTAACAGGAGCAACTTAACTTCCTGCCACAGGATAGGATAAGGATTCTTCACTCTTACCCAAAAACATTCATAGCCGCATTGCTGGAAAAGTGCTTGGGCTTCGCTATCGTGTTTCAAGTTGATCAACTGCTCTTGTAATCTGGGATGAAATTCTCCTGCGTCTGCTGAAAATGGATTGAGTACGCACATTGTATTCCAAGGGTACATAGATTACGAAGCCTAGTTTGCATGTCTTCTTTGGTTTATTTGAGGTGTGAGCAAAAAACGTCTCAAGTCTGCATCTAGAAGTTTGTCTCCGTCTTCACGTACAATTTCTTGAAGACTCGGAAACTGACAGAGCTCGCATCAACTCAGGTTATCGGTATGAAGGTCCAGTTTGGCAATGAAGGGATTATACCTTTAGCCTTAATAAAATTCATTTTGTCTCCTTGTAGCTTTGTGTTGTCTTCATTGAGTTTGTCATATAGGTCTGCAGGATAGGCAACGTCAAGACGTCGTAGGTCGACGGCATCATGAAGAAACTCAACTGCTGTGTCAAAAAGTTCATAGAAGCGTCATAAGTAGAGATGAGCGAGTGTACTCGTTAATGGCAGATACTAGAGCGAGTATCGTTCTTTTCGCGTACCTGCCTGCTCGTCCGCAAAGATTCGGAAGCCGTCGGGGGTGAGTGGTGGGTTGTGGGAGTGAGCAGGGGGAGCGAAAGAGAGAGAGATTTACCCCCCGTTCCCCCCGCCGGCACCGGAATCTTTGTGGGTGAGCAGACAGGTACTCGAAAATGGCAATACTCGCTCAAGTATCTGTCCTTAACGAGGACGCTCGCTCATCTCTAGTCATAAGCACTTTTCTCCTGACAGCCACCTCCCTTTGGTGTGTAGTAGACCTTCAAATCCTTTGCCATGGTCTTGACAGAACTTGCGGGAAAAAAGTTTATTGACCGAGTGCGCTTTTATCTTGTTAGCAGCATTAATCACATAGTGCAGAGAATCATGCAATCTCTCACATAAATGTTTACAACAAGGTGCTGCCGATGGATCACACAGCGGACGGCCATTATGGAGGTATAGCAGATCCTAAATGGGCTATAAATCAGTGATATCGACCAATCATGGATGCCGCTCCGTCGGTTGTACAAGCAAGTATGTTTGTTAAAGGGATGTTTTTTTCTTCTAAAAGTTCCTCCACTCTTTTGTATATAGAGGAGCCGTTCATGTCGGTGGTTACATGTCTGGTAAACAACAGTTCCTCCACCGCCTCTTCATTCCGATTAATGAAACAACCGTAAGCCAGCAGCGATGCTTCATTGTCTCTAACCGCTGACTCATCAATTTGTATTACAAATTCTGTATTCTGTAACACGTCCAAAAGCGTTTCCTCCCCATCAGCAGCCATCTCCGCAATTCTTCCTGAAACGGCGTCATTACTCAATGGAGTCGATTTCCCCATGACACACGTCAGGCCCCGGCACAGTACTGACAATCCCTTTACCTGCGGGTCACACAAGTGTTTCCCCATGACACACGTCAGGCCCCGGCACAGCACTGACAATCCCTTTACCTGCGGGTCACACAGGTGTTTCCCCATGACACACGTCAGGCCCCGGCACAGTACTGACAATCCCTTTACCTGCGGGTCACACAAGTGTTTCCCCATGGCACACGTCAGGCCCCGGCACAGTACTGACAATCCCTTTACCTGCGGGTCACACAGGTGTTTCCCCAATAGTATGTGATTTACCACATTGCGCTAATAATAAAGTTACAGCTAATAATAGAAATACAGATCAATCACACTGATAACCTAAAGAACAACCTAACCTGCTGTATTCCATAATGCCGCTGATTGGCTGGAGCTTTCAGCTGTGTGGGTCTCTGGGAGTTGTAGTTTATATCAGTCTTCTGAACAGACACTTGGCGCCCACTAGGACTACAACTCCCAGAGACCCACACAAGGGAAAGTTTAAAGGGGTCCAGCCAATTAGCGGCATTATTGAATACAGCGCTAGCGGTTATTAGTAAGTTAGTCCTTTCCGTAGAGCGGAGGATACGCTGTGTATAGTTTGGCAACATTACTTGTTCAAGAGCTTTACCTCCGCTTGTTGCATCTTAGACCCATTGTACGGCAATAAGCTGACTGATCCTGGTAACAGCCATGTTTGATAGTTCCTGCAGTTATGGCCCGTTGGGCTAATTTCACAGGGGCAGTGACCACCAATACATGAGGGCCTGCGGGTGTGGAGTATGACTCAGGCGGAGAGCCCCTCTGGCTGGAGAGCAGGTAGGTGTTCCGGAGCGCCTGCCACTGGCTTGAGGTGAGACCCCCATCTCCTGCATGCCTGGATCCCCCTTTCTACCAGAGGAGCCCCCTTATACAGGTGTATGTCTGTGCAGGCTCACGGACGGCTTGCGATGTGTCTCTTTATACCGGGGGCCATGGAAATTATCCTGACACCTCACTATTATGAAAGCTGTCTGACAGAAAATCAGTCCTTGTTGCCCCTAGCAACCAATCGCAGCGCAGCTTTCATTACTTATACTGCTGAGGTAACATGAAAGCTGCACTGTAATTGGTTGTTATGGACAACACAGAGTGTGGTGCCGGCCTACCATTCCATGGCCGCCCTGTACATTATACACCTCTTACTCCAGGGGGGATTATATTAAGACCGACATATAAAACATCAGTCCTAACAAATTCCCCCTCAGTATTTACACTCCAAGGCCGAAAACCATCCCTGGGGCCCCTTCTACTGCCCAGCAATGTCTTCCTGCGCCGAGGGCCCAACATCTTGGTGCTTTCAGGCATCCCTCAGACGGCACATTGTACTCGTATCTGCGGGCTCCGTCACCCCGATGGATTTGTGCTCATGTAATACACGGTGAAGAGAACCCGCTGGTTTCAGTGGATCCGATCACATTGCTATATTTTCTGCACTCATTTTGGTCTCGCAAAAAAATAATACCTCCTCCATCATTCTGCACATTTGCGCACCAAAGGCCCACATAGAAATCTATGGAGGAGCGCAAATGGTCACGCAATACGCAAGGAGATGCGAGAAACACTGCGGAATTCCCCTGGAAATAGAATATATCTGGAAGGAGCCATTTAAATCGGTGTTTGTTTGCAGCGTATAGATGAACACGCCCTGCGGGCAGAAAAAGTGCTGCAGAATACGCCGATACGTACGTAAAATACTCCATGTGCTGAATGTAACATTTCATCTACAGGGAATATCTCTGTATACACAACAGGAGCCGGAAATATGGAGACAAATCAGTTACCGCAACTTATAGCTTTATTTCATTTGTTCCAACATTAACAAGATCCGACAGAGACTACAACTCCCATCATCCCACACAGTCCAACAGAAACGATCACCCCACACAGTCCGAGACTACAACTCCCATCATCCCACACAGTTCGACAAAGACTACAACTCCCATCATCCCACACAGCCCGACAGAGACTACAACTCCCATCATCCCACACAGCCCGGCAGAGACTACAACTCCCATCATCCCACACAGCCCGACAAAGACTACAACTCCCATCATCCCACACAGCCCGACAAAGACTACAACTCCCATCATCCCACACAGCCCGACAGAGACTACAACTCCCATCACCCCACATAGTCCAACAGAGACTACAACTCCCATCATCCCACACAGTCCAACAGAGACTACAACTCCCATCATCCCACACAGTCCAACAGAGACTGCAACTCCCATCATCCCATACAGTCCAACAGAGACTACAACTCCCATCACCCCACACAGTCCGACAGAGACTACAACTCCCATCGTCTCACACAGTCCAACAGAGACTACAACTCCCATCATCCTACACAGTCCGACAGAGGCTACAACTCCCATCACCCCACACAGTCTGACAAAGACTACAACTCCCATCACCCCACACTGTCTGACAGAGACTACAACTACCATCATCCCACAGAGTCCAACAGAGACTACAACTCCCATCGAAACAGACACTTGAATATGGTGTCCTGTGCTGTCAGCTTGCTCACTTCATATATCTCACGCTCCACTGCTTGCTCCAGCGGTTCACCTGCCCCCGGTCCTGGGCTTCAAACAACAGAGAATTCCATGCAGGAAAAAGTGTCATCCACGCTTGCTTACCGTATATCGACCATATATCGGTTGGGTTTTCACACCGAGCCGATATACGTCGTCCTCATCTGCAGGGGGGGGGGGGGGGGATGGAAGAGCCAGGAGTAGGAACTGAGCTCCCGCCCCCTCTCTGCCCCTCTGCACTATTTGCAATGAAAGGAGGCGGGACAGGGGCGGGGCTAAGTTGGCCAAATTAGCCCCGCTCCCGTCTCTCCCCATTGCAAATTGTGCAGAGGGGCGGAGAGAAGGCAGAGAGGGGGCGGGAGCTCAGTTCCTGCTCCTGGCTCTTCCATCCTCCCCCCCGCAGATGAGGGCGACGTATATCGGCTCGGCGTGAAAACCGAGCCGATATAGGTTCGTGTGAATGCAGCCTCATAGAGCAGTTAGCCTGCATATTCAGGGGAAGAAAAAATAAACTTTCCTTATTTCTCTTTATGGAAAGATCTGCTCATGTTTTATTCTTGCATATATGATGTTTCTATATACATGATATTAGTCTGACTTGCAGTATGGCGCCCCCTAAAGGGGTCTGGTCCCAGAAAAAAAAAGAATTTCCATTTACTTTTCACTCTGGAAAAATAAACTTATAGGCCTCCTGCAGACAGGTGGGTGGGAGCTGGCGGCAAGAATTCTCGCTGAGGGACTTGACCCGAGCGCCAGCAGGGACGAGCGCGTATTCACCCGCACCCGCGGCTCCGGCTGTTTGATGTGCCGGCTTGCAGGGCAGCCGGCACATGCGCAGACTGGAGCCGGCGGCGGGTAAGTACAGAAATAGGATATGCCGTGGTTTGTTTGCCGCGCGAGATTTCGCGCGGCCAAACCGCGGCCGTCTGCATAGGATTGCGTTTGTTAACACAATCCTATGCAGGCTTTGAGCGGTGGAAATCCCGCCGCGGGATTTCCGCCCGTGTGCAGGCGCCCATATTGACTTTCTGCATATGTAATGTTTCTATATATATGGTGCAGGTCTGACTTACAGTATAGCCCCCCCCCCCCCCCCCAAAAAAAAGGGGTCTGGTCCAAATGTACTTTCTCCTCCTTTGATCCTGTTTGATCCCTGTATATGCAATGCAGGTCTGACTTGTAATTTAACCCCTGAGGGGATCTGGTCCCCAGTTTGTGGATCCAAAAGGACTCTCTGATCAGTATATCATTGATCGTTGCCGCGCCGCGCCTGTTATGGGTTACTTTATACCAAAACATGTGAAACTAGCGGTGCTGCAGGAGTGGGAATTGATGAACTGATTGGCCAAATCTGAGCTCCCAGTTTGGCCTTTTGCTATATATTGCAGATGGTCTGATATTCTGATGTGGTACATCCCATATACTGTAACTGACATGACGGACAGCCTGCCATATAGACAACAGTTTATATATGATGTAATTGTATATACGGTACTGGGATTGTCACCACCAAACTCCTTCACACTTCTTGGTGCAGATTTGCACATCGGGCCCCGTGATTGCAGGCATCTATAGAAGCCATTGTTTTTTAGCCAATTGGTGTCTGTTTATTGCTGTTTGGGTGAACTCTATTTTGCCTGAAGATGAAATCCATCGGTCTCGCTCCTCTGGACACATCTGGTGCCGGACTCCAATATAACTATTAATTTGGGACCTTGTTTTACAATGGCTCGGTTGGTGATAAACCTGTTTTTGATCGGTGTGAATGGTCTGCTGCCCGGGGCTGATAAGGTGATGCATTCTCTGCTTTTACATCTGTCTGAAGGCTTTTTATTTAAACTAATTTCTCTTGTTTGTCTGGAAGCTACAGTTTTTTTGCCCGCTGTAGAATGCGTTTTCCGTATTCCCTGTTTTGTAACCTCTCACAGAGTTCTTTTTCTGCATGTTGGTAATTTATTCTTAACCCCTTAGTGACGAAGCCCGTTTGCGCCTTAGTGACGGAGCCAAATTTTGGAAATCTGACATGCGTCGTTCAACGTAGCATAACTCCGTAAAGGCTTTACATATCCAAGTGATTCTGACATTGTTTTTTCGCCACATGTTGTACTTCATTTAGGTGGTAAAAAGAGACCGCTATCATTTGTGTATATTTATTAAAAGAACCAATATTTGAAAAATTTTGAAAAAATTGTCATTTTTTCACATTTTCAACCGTAATATCTCAAATATGTCCAAACATACTGTACAAATTTTTGATAAGGTATGTATTTCCATCTGTTTACTTTATTCTGAATGCACACTTGAAAAACTTGTTTTTTTTTTAACCATTTAGAGGACGTACACATTTAACATTACTTTTCAGCATTTTGAGGAGCACTTTGTTTTCCTGCATCAAGCCAAGTTTGCAAAGGCTCATAAGTGTCAGAATAATAGATACCCCCACAAATGACCCCATTTTAAAAACTACACGCCTTAATGTATTCACTGAGGGGGGTCAGGAGTATTTTGACTCCACCAGTTTTTTTCAGGAATTAATTCAATTTAGAGGAGAAAAAATAAAATTTCATATTTTTGCAAATATGTCATTTTAAAGATATTTTTTTTCCTATAGTGCCCATGAAAATGAGGATTTACACCCCAAAATGGATACCCCCGTTTCTCCCGTGTTCAGAAACATACCCATTGTGGCCCTAATCTTATGTCTGGATGCACAACTAGACCCAAAATGAAAGGAGCAGTGGGTGTCTTTCAGAACATAAATTTTGCTTAAAGGCGTTTTAGGCCCCATAGCACTTTTGTAGAGCTCTTGAGTGGTCAAAACCAAAGAGAACCCCCACAAGTGACCCCATTTTGAAAACTAGACCCCTTAACAAATTTATCTAGGGGTGTACTGCCCATTTTGACCCCACAGTTTTTGAATGAATTCAAGCAAAGCAAAAGGAAAAACATGTGATTTTCGTTTTTTTGTCAATTCTGTCATTTTAAAAACAGCTTTTTTTGTACAGAACACACATGAATGAAGCCTTGCACCCCAAAATGGATACCCCTGTTTCTCCCGTGTTCAGAGACATACCCATTGTGGCCCTTATCTTTTGTCTGGATGTAAACGGGGTCCAAAATTAAAGGAGTAGTCGGTGGCTTTCAGAACAGAAATTTAGCATGAAGGTGATTTAGGCCCCATTGCCCACTTGTAGAGCCCTTGAGCGGCCAAAACGACAGAGAACCCCCATAAATGATCCGATTTGGAAAGCTAGACCCCTAACGAATTTATCTAGGGGTGTACTATGTATTTTTACACTACAAATTTTGAATAAATCTAAGCAAAGCAGTAGGAAAAAAATTACAATTTTCATTTTTTTGTACAACACACATAGGAATGAAGACCTTCACCCCAAAATGGATACCCCTGTTTGTCCCGTGTTCAAAAACATATCCACTGTGGCCCTAATCTACTTACAGGAAACATGGCTAGGCCCATAATGGAGGGAAAACCCGTTGGATTTCAGGGTACAACGGAATAAATTCCAGGCCCCATTGCTCATTTGTACGGAATAAAAATTGACTCCCTAAAAATATCCCCCCCTCCCCCTCACACACACACACCGCACTTTTCGGCGTTCCCCAAATCTTAGATAAAAGTAATAATGTGAACTGTGTAGTATTTCCAAAGACAGGGGTAATTACGGAGGCTGCTTGGGATGGGTACATGGGGCAATAAAACTGGGTATCCCCCCCCCCCTCCTCCTCTCATGCTTTTTGGGGGTCATTTCTTGACCTCAGTAGCGGGTATGGGGTGTAAAAAGTAGCGTTTCGTGAGTCTTCGTAAGCTTGCAGAGGTGCGGCGGTCTCACACAGAAGACGCTTAACAAGCTGCTCCTGGAACTGCAGGAAGCTGAGCGTTCCCGGGGCTTCTTGTAAATTGCGTATTACAGGTAGTGGTCTGAATAGCGCCGGGCTCACACAGCCGTAGGTGGAACCCGCTTGCGGAGGCCCGCAGCGGATCCCAGCCGTGACCCTGCGTACGGCCGCGTAATGTACTGCGCATAACTGCCTACTCACACAGGCGGTCATTCGCAGTACACTTTTTTTTGCTGTTGTTTGTATTTCCCGCACCCTCGCTTAGCGATGACACGGGTACCCGCAGCCCGTATACAAGGTAGTTGCATATGGGCTGCGGGTATATCCGCGACCACGGAGCACAATGGGCTCTATGCTGCGGATATCCGCGGTAAAATAGAACATGCTGTGTTCTCTTTTCTGCGAGTGGATTACACAATTCCAACCCGCTAATGTGAGCGGAATTGTGTAATCCAATGCGATTGATCTGCGTATTACCGCGGATCAGACGCGTGCAGAATCCATAATTCCTATCCGGTCATGTGAGACCGGCCAAAGGTAAATCGCTACCTTTTTATCACGTGACCAGGAACCGCTCAACGAGGCCACCCGTCACTGCTCCAGGCTCTTGGCGACCGTTGGTCGCTGGGAGCAAGGAGATTTTAAGTTTCCTGGGCTCCCCGACTCCTGCGCATGTGTCCGGCTTTTTGCCGGCGGTCGCATGCGCAGAATCCGGGAAAGTTCATGGAAGAAGATTGCGTCGGGGTGCAAATACGGAGGCCTCTGGTAAAAAGTTTCATCTCCTCTCACCGATCGCATCGGTGAGGGGAGATGAACCTTCACCTTTTTTTAACTTTTACGTGATCGCCATTATCTATTGGATAACGGCGAACATGTGATCAGGAACAGCTCACCGGCTCTCCGTGAAATCTCCAGGCTCTCGGCTAAGTTTTGCAGCCAGGAGCAGGGAGATTTTAAATTACCACGGCTTTTGCGCATGCGCCTGCCATATTGGCGACGGGCGCGTGCGCAGAAGCTCGGGTAAGGTCCGCGGATAAATCCGCGGGCCTTAGGTACGTCATTTCATCCTCCCTCACGGATATGATCTGTGAGGGGAGATGAAACGCAAGCTTTTTTAACTTTTTAAAACTTTTTTAAAAACTTTTTTTTCCCCCTTTTTTTTAATTTTTAATTTTTACTTTTTTTTTTACTTTACATGATCACTGTCATCCATTGGATGACAGTGATCATGTCCCCAGTGACATCCCTCTGCTCCTGGCTACACATGGCAGCCAGGAGCAGAGGAATTTTGAATTTCCCGGGACTCGAGCCCCTCTGTGCACGCGCCCGATGTCAATCATCGGGCGCGCATGCGCAGATGGGGATTTTGGGTCCCGGGACATCGCAGGGGACTGGGGCTGAGTATTTTCACCTCCCCTCATGGATCCGATCCATGAGGGGAGGTGAAACTTTACTTTTCTTTTACTTTTTTAACTTTTTCGCGATCGCCGCTGTCCAATGGATAGCGGGGATTTCGGGCCCGGGGACCGCTCACAGCGGTCCCCGGTAACACCTCCTGGTTCCCGGCTACCTTCAGGAGCCGGGAGCCAGGAGATTTTAAATTTACTGGGGACACCCGGGCTTCTGCGCATGCGCGTGACGTCATCGTCTGGCGCGCATGCGCAGAAGGCCGCCGGCGGGTCCGGGAGGACCAGATCTCCGGGGGACACCGCCGACAAGCCGAGTGAGTATTTTCAGCTGCCCTGTTGGATCCGATCCATCAGGGCAGCTGAATATCTGTCATTTTACACAGTTTTGTTTACTTGGGGGGGGGGGGGGACTGCCTGCATCCTGGGATGACCGCTCCATGCTGTCGGCTACCTGCGGGCACCGACAGCATGGAGCTGTCACGTCCTCAGGCAAGTGGGCATTAATCCTAAGAGGACGCATAAAACTACGTCCTCTAGGATTAAAGCCCACTTTCTGAGGACGTAGTTTCCCGCTGGGGCAGTCGTTAAGGGGTTAAAGTTCATTGGCGCTTTGCCCTCAATAGCTCCCCCAATGGGATCGCTTGTATGGTTTGCATCAGATGGCAACGTGATGCGTGTAAAATCGTATTGCCGGCATGTTTTTCTGTACAATACGCCGGTGATGGACCCATCCGGACTATTACCCTTAATAAGAGTATCCAAAACCCTAAACCTAACCCCATGCTGCTTAAGTGTAGTGTGTAGCGCACGTCTGCTTAACTGTATTGTGTAGTGCACGGCTGCTGAAGGCAATGCGCGTGCACGCTGTGTAGTCACGTGGTGCCGAAGAGCCAATCAGGTGGCTCTAATCAGCAGCGCTGCTTAACCTAAGCGGTTAGTGTTAATATGCCAGGGGGGGAATGCAGCTCAGCCCTTCCTCAGCCTCACATTACAGTGCTGTCAGTTAGATACAGCCTTACACACAGCCGCCAGTAATATATAGGATTCTAGGACTACATCTTCCATCAGTTGGTGCGGTAACAGTTAGTATACAGCAGCTCCATCCGATGTGCACAGAGACAGAAAAGGCTATGATATACTTCAGCTGTCTGGCTGATAACAGAAAGCAGTAGCAGTTGTTACCATATTGTTTTTTCTCAGTCCTCCTAGCTCACCCTTAGGGCCCAATAACACGAATGATTACCGTCCAAAAACAAATGTTGGATAGAGCAAATTTGTACGATAATCTGTCAACAAGGCCAACGAATGAACAACGAATGATTCTCATTCTATACATATAACCATCATTCACAGCTTGTTACGTTTAAACAGCCATCATTCGGTCATTCACATCCGCTGGTGCAGCGCCGGAATGACTGAGCGCAAAATGGAATGATTTATCTGCAGGTGAACACTGGCTATATTTTAAAGCGAATGACTTCTTGTTGCGTGTAAACCGACCCTTACTGGGAGCAAACCAGGGACTGGGCTTTGTATCTGGTAGAACGGACTCCTGGGGGCAGGAGATTGGGGTAAGGACTACATTTCCCATGATCCCTCAGGGTGTGTCAGGTGATTATAATTGAGCGTTCAGGGCTTGCTGGCCGCACTGATGGTAGAGACACAAGTTACTGGCTAAACTGCTGCAGGTATCCAAACCCATCATGTGTGATACTGCCTGCTAAGGAACTGTATCTAATCCCAGTGTATGCGATATGGGCTGCGGTATCTAATCCAAGTGTATGTGATATGGGCTGCGGTATCTAATCCAAGTGTATGTGATATGGGCTGCGGTATCTAATCCAAGTGTATGTGATATGGGCTGCGGTATCTAATCCAAGTGTATGTGATATGGGCTGCGGTATCTAATCCAAGTGTATGTGATATGGGCTGCGGTATCTAATCCAAGTGTATGTGATATGGGCTGCGGTATCTAATCCAAGTGTATGTGATATGGGCTGCGGTATCTAATCCAAGTGTATGTGATATGGGCTGCGGTATCTAATCCAAGTGTATGCGATATGTGCTGCTGTATCTAATCCAAGTGTAAGCGATGGGGGCCTGCTGTATCTAATCCAGACTATGTGATATGGGCTGCTGTATCTAATCCACATGTATGCGATATGGGCTGCTGTATCTAATCCACATGTATGCGATATGGGCTGCTGTATCTAATCCACATGTATGGGATGTGTGCTGCTGTATCTAATCCAAGTGTATGTGATGGCGGCCTGCTGTATCTAATCCGAGTGTAAGCGATATGGGCTGTGGTATATAATCCTGCCATGTATGCTGAGCTACTATATCCAATTCCATTGTGTGTCACTGTCTGTTGAGCTGCTGTGACTGGCGGCACCAACCGGAACTACATGCTCACTTACCTCTACAAATATACTCACACACTTCTTGCTGTAAACGTGGGGTGGCCACAGCTTTATTAACATTTAAAACATATATTAATCTTTATTTTAACTTTTTTCTGACTAAACCTTCCCATGCCGTAACCTGCTGAACTTTAAACCGTGACGGACCCAAAAGACGTTCGTAAGCCCCTGATCTCCCTTGGGCCTGAAAACCTTCCTCTCATCTGTAGCCCACATGGGAAGCTCCAGGCCACACGGTATGAGCCGTATACCTACGGCGCATTCCGCCCCATCCCGCCAACCCGAGCTAACGCCAGTTCCACTCCATCTTGCAATCCAGACAAAAAAGTATCCAGTCCCAAATCGTTGAGGTGCACATCATCTTCTCTTAGCGCCCCTCCTTCTTTGTCCTCCAGCTCCCAGTGGCGGACTGCCACTCCACCCAGTGACTGCACGAACCTGGACATCCTGAGGTTCACCAATTTCCTCACTCTATCTATAGCTTCCGGGTCTCTGGCTCCTCTCCAACATCTTCTGGCCACGATATCTGACCAAACCAAAACGGATTCGTGGAAGCAGTCCCGGATTTGAAGCATATCCTGCTTCACTAATACGAGCAAATCACTCATCTTTGTCTTGCCTAGGTCGTTCCACCCGGCGTGAACGACCAAAATAACTCTCCGGGGGGTCCACCTGCTTATCTTCAATACAATTTGTAACATCCTGGGCCATTGTAGCCCCCGTACACCGATCCAATTCACTAGTGCTCCACTCAAACCTAAATTCCTCCCTATGGGCTGAGTAGCAGCTCTTCTTTCTGCCCAATAAATGAATGAATGCCCGATAATCCATACGTGCCACGGCTCCAGGGCTGAAACTAAAACAAAATACAGAAAAAACCCCATATCGCCAAAACCGGGACACACATACAATAGGAGCCATGTAAAAACGGTCACGAAAGAACCAATCTATAACTAGGTCTGGCCTGACGTACGTCTTATACACCTGCGATCTCCACCTCCCTAACCGTTTTAAACCTTCTTCCATCATGCCGTGCGCTTCCGCTGTAGTCGTCGCTCCTATTCTGAAAGAATGGGTTCCAAACTCGGCCGGATCCAAACCCACCTTTCTCAAAGCCGACCGCAAAACCGCCGAAAACTGGAAATGAGTGAGGGAGACTGGACGCATGGACTAAAACTTGATCACTAGGGTTACGTCTTTTGATATACTGACAAATCACACCCACGGGGCACCATTTTGCGCCCAATCTATTGATGGTTAGCCAATCCCCTCTACCATAAATATCAGTCTTTGACTTCCTGATGCATATCCGGATGGACCCCTCCGTGGGAATTACATCTTTGGACCGTAAACCCCCCGGCTTAACTTTGCTTGCCGGAACTATCTCCCCGATATGCAAAGCAGCAAAAAACGCCAGCAAAAAAGCCGTCCTGAACAACAAAGTTTCCAACTCATCCAAACATGTCACCTCTAGAACTTCCAATAACTTGATCAACAGGGAAAATGTAATGGGTCGCCGAGTATCCGATTGAACCTTTTCTTTTTTTCCAACCCCGCACTATCTGTTGGAAAACAAAATCCTTTGTGACGTCGGGCGCACCGTGTAACTTCAATAGAAAAGCCACTCCCGATAAATGTTTCTTCACCGCTCCAACCGTTAACCGTCTAACCCGCAACTCCGTCAACATATCTACCGTGGCTGACCTCGCTCTGTCACCTCCTACCACCCTTCCACCGGCAAATGTTAACCATGCAGACCAAAGCGCATTATAATTTTTCCAAGTTGTCACCGCAACCAATGCCTCCACCAGCTTCAGCAACTCTCTTCTACCAGACTCCATAAGGAAGGCGGGCAGCGTACCCCCTCGGCATCCGCCTGTGGGTGCTGCTCCCTGAACAGTTCCATCTGTGAACGAGAGAGTTCGTCAGCCACTCCATTGTCACAACCTGGGACATGTCTTGCACGTAAATACATATTCCCTTGCAGGCATCTTAATAACACGTGCCTCAACAAAGCCAAAACCGGCGGAGATGCCGAAGATTGATTGTTTATGGTTTGAACCACCGCCGCGTTATCCGACCAAAAACAGATCTTGCGATCCCGTAACTCCGATCCCCATAATTCAATCGCGACCACCACTGGGAAGAAATCCAGCAACATAATGTTTTTTGACCACTGGTTCTCTTTCCATGACCTTGGCCAGGGTTCCCTGCACCAATGGTTGTTAAAAATCACTCCGAAACCGCTCAAACCGACCGCATCCGCGAACAAGCTGATGTTGGTGCCTTCCACATCTTCCCTCGGGCACAAAACCTGCCCGTTGAAGGATTGAAGAAACACCTTCCATATATGCAAGTCTGCTTTGAGCCCCCGAGTCACACGCACTAAATGATGGGGTTCACGAACCCCCACAGTTGCCAGCGATAGTCTCCTGGAAAACGCACGTCCCATGGGAATCACCTTGCACGCAAAGTTTAGCAAACCCAAAAGGACCTGGATCTGTCGCAGCGTCGCTTTTTTACAAAGGGCAACTTCACTGACTGTTTGACGCAGCCGAGCCACTTTGTCTGCTGGCAACCTAAAGACCATTTCGACCGAGTCGATCTCTATCCCGAAAAAGTTAAACACGTGACAGGGCCCATCGTTTTCTCTTCAGATAACGGGACCCCCGCAAGAAGCCGCAATCGCCCGACGTTTCTGTACCGATGAACAAAAAATCATCCAGATAATGTATTACCGATGTGATACCTGTTTCATACTTTAGCATCCATTCCAGAAAAGAGCTGAATAGCTCAAAAAAGTAGCATGAAATAGAGCATCCCATAGGCAAGCACATATCGACGAAAAATTGATCCTCGATTCTACAGCCTAGCAGGTGAAAACAATCCGGGTGAACCGGTAGCAGTCAGAAAGCTGACTCTATGTCCGCTTTTGCCAGTTGGGCGAACCTGCCCGCTGACCTAACCAAACGCACTGCACAATCGAAAGAAGTGTAGGCTACCGCCGCTTGTTCTTTTGAAATGCCATCATTAACCGAGCCCCCCTGTGGGAAAGATTAATGGTGGATCAAACGGAACTTTCCGGTTTCCTTTTTGGGTACCAGACCTAACGGGGACACACGCAAGTTCTCAAAAGGTGGTTCGTCAAACGGGCCGGCCATGCGGCCCAACTCTACTTCTTTCATAACTTTTTCCTTCACTAACTTGATATTGTCTCTTGCTGACTTTAGGTTAGGGCATAGCATGGTTGCTGGTTGGTAAGCGTACGGAATTACAAAGCCTTCCAAAAAACCTGACCTAAGGATTTTTGCTTCCTGTTTCAAGTGGTACTTGTCTAGCCACAGATTCGTCGCCCCGCTGGCGCTGCCCACCGCGGACACTGTTCTTTGTTTACGGAAACAGCGAATTGCTGCGTGCTGTCCACCACATACGGAGCATTCATGCCTGAACTTGCATGTGGCATAGAATCTGCAGTGGCCCTTGTTGTACAACCAAGAGCCATTCGGTCGTGGGGAGGCCTCCCACTGGCAAGGACGATCTTACGGGGCGTTGAGCTAAAATAAGTTGGATCCACACATCTGTGGCCTTTGAGGCCCAGTTTATGTGACCCACACCCGATACCCGACGTCTAAAATCTTCATCATAGCGCCATCAAGCTGAACCTCCGTGCAGCCTGTAAGCGCTGTAGATGGTGTTCAAATACACCATCATCTCTGGACCTTTTAACGGCTGATGCTGGCACGTTACGTGTGCCAGTACCAGGTACGCTTGTAGCCAATTACCGAAGGTTTTAGCGATTTTAGGTTTTTTATCTGTTCCGCGTTCCGTCGTACATTCCTTGTCCACCATCACGTGGTCCGCTGATAGCAAGGACCATATATCAACGTAAACACTATTCTTAATTTTATCCACTAGATCGTCTGATAAACCTACCCCCAAAGGGGCGACACCACAAAACAGTGAATCCGCATATCTCAAACCCTCCGCCGGATCACCATCTGCACTCGCTGTTGAGCCAACTCCGATATTACCCACAGGCGGGCTTGCACCCACTGGAGCCACACAGGACACTAAAAGCCCTTCTTTTGGATCGATTTTGCATAACAGTGACCTCAGAACTGTAACCAAATCTCCTTTCTCCACAATCTTTGCGGGATCCGTAACATTTCTCCAAGCATCATAAAACGTGGACTCACCAGCTGGACCGACCTCCGGCGTTGCCAAGGGTGATGTCCTCACTGCGTCGCTCCTGCCTTGATCGAGCGTGGGCTGCCGACCGACCGTATGCGGAGCCCTCTGCGCCCTTCTTGAATGTAATATGCCAGGCTGGTCCCGCCCCGACTGTTCCTGCACGTGTTCTTGCCACCTGCGGCGTTCCCGGTCCTTCCAATGAAGGGATGACTGCGAGTCCGACCTCCGTGGCTGGTTTTCTAGCTGGTAAGTCTCCTCTTGGTCGCTGCTCCCTTCACCCCCGCTTGACTCGCGCGCCCTACAGCTGCTGCTACTGTACACTAGCCCTGGATGCTCAAAATCCTTGTGAAACCTGCGGTCCTGTCTCTCGCGCCTGGCTCGCTCTTTCTGCCTATGCCTGGCGCCCTGTCCCTGACTGTTGGAGCTGCTGCGATATGGCGGGCTTTGGGGGGGTAGTCTATGTGAGCTGAAGGGGGGCACACATATCGGGGGTTAACATAGAAGCGCCGGTGAGCGCCGGACGTGGATGGTGGGGATTGAGTTGGGGGGGGGGGGGGGCGGTAGGAAGGGGGGATGGCAAGGCTTTGAGGGGAATTAGCTGTAGGGGGGTCCTGTGCTGAGAGATGCTTTTCTGGCCTGATTGAGGATGTGGGATTCTGCCTGATGGCTAATCTGTGTCCCTCTGTGCTATACACAGACCCCGAGCTTTGTGTTTCTGAGGGGGAACCCCGCATGCCGCCGCCTCTCCCAATGCTGCTGATGCCCCCGCCGCTTGCGCTACTCGCTGGGGTGTGGGTGGCCCTGTACACTGCCCTGCCCCTCATGTTAGCAGCCCTTGGTTCCCCTTCCCCATACTTGTGCACGCTTCCTCCCGAGAGTGCCCCGTGTGTGGCTTGGGTGCGCCGGCGGGCCGCGCCGCCATCTTGTGAGGCCGCGTGGCCTGACCGCACGCTCCTCTGATCATCCTTGCTACTGTGCCGCTGCTCACCTCTGCCCGCCGTAGATGCCCTGCGCCCAATCGCGCGCCGGTCCCTCGCTTTGGAGCCTGTTAAAGCTGCCGAGCGACTTCCTTGTCCTTCCGGACCACCGGCCCGTGGTGACCGCGGCCTAGGCGCTGCTTGCTTTCCCGCCGTTCGCTTCGCTCCCAGCGCCATGTTTTCTCTTGTACTTCCGGCCCCCCTCGGGCCTGCGCTGGCTTGGCTGGATCTTCCGCCTCCACGTTTCGCAGCCGGGCTCAGACTTAGCCTTGCTGGAGGCTGTTTTCTTCTGCGCGGCCGTCCCTGCGAGGCTTCATTTCCGCTGGCGGCGTCTTCGCTGGTTATTCGCTGCTGTCCTTCTGGTCCTACCGGCTCTGTCGACTCCGCGGCCGTCCTGCAGCTTGCTAACAGCTCCTTCAGCTATCCGCTGCCGTCCTGTCTCACTGCCTCTTGGATTTTTGACCGTAAGTCATCCATTCTTGTTCTCCTGTCTTCCGCTGGCTGTGCAGTCTTCCACCCGAAATTCTTCCGTCTTTCGCTTCCTTTTCGGCGAATTCTTCTTCCACCCGATCTCCTGCTCTTCTGCCTTCCGTACTCTTGCTAGAAGTTTCTCTTGCTGTGCTCTGCCCGTCTTCTCCGGCTCTGTCCTTCTTCTTCCCTGCACTGCCACTTCTGCTTCCTTCCCGCTCTCTCGACCTCATTTCCTGTTGTAGCTCCACCCCCTCCCCTAAGCTCGCTGTTAACCCCTTCGGCCCCTGCCCCCTGTCCCATGCCGTCTCATTATGCATTTCACTGCATACAAATCTAATCCTAGCATGCATGCAGCATGTCTGCCGAGGTGCTGTATCTAATGCTAGCCTAGGTGCAGCAGGTCTGCTGATCCTAAGGTTGTCAGTCAGCTGTGATGGTATTTTGCATGTTGTCAGGGAGAGAGAGGGTGGACCTCATCCAATCTCACCTCAGTTGCCCTTTTGTCACAGGTTGACTACTCCAAGCACTGTTGCCGTTGTCACCGCTTGTCATGGCAGAGCCTCGATCGATCCCTTTAGTGGGGTTGCAAGCACAGAATCGCTAAAATACAGGTGGATTTGTACCCAGCTTTCCCAGGCTCCTGCACACATGCTGAACGAAAGCTCAAATCACCCCCTGGTTGGTCCGTCTCCAGCACTCTACAATACCCACAAAATGTGATTTGTTCCCAGCAAGAGAAACCACGTAGTCTTGTAGATATGATACTTTTTAATGGCCAACAGAAACACATGATGTTACAGCGAGCTTGCGAACCTCTCGGGTTCTTCATCAGGCTAAAAATGGAATAGACATGAATATTTATACTCACTTATAACTCGCATTCTTATGACAAGGCACAGACATGGATGTGATTGGTTCACACTTAAAAGGAATTCTGCAACAGCAAACAAACTTTCTTTGTTTAGGCACTGATAGCGGAGTAAAGGTATTATGATCCTTGAATTACTGTTGGGGGGCAGGGGGGGGGGGGTCATCAGGTCAGGAATGCTACAAGTGGTACACAAACATTTTTAACTAGACGCTGATAAGGGATTATAAATTTATGGTCCCTGAATTACTGTTGATGGGAGTCTTATCTGTGCAATGAATGTCTCACACCTCCCATCCATGCATAAATCCTGGGCAATAATTTATCCAGTATTCAGCGTGTCAAAGGTTGTTATCAATTTATATTCCCAAATTCTTCTGTGGTTTTGTGACTTGAAACCACCCTTCAATATCAAAACTCTCATATCCCCTATGTCATATCCATGGTTAGAAAAGTGTTCAGCCGCAGGCAATTCTCTCTTTCTGTGTTGAATCGTGTGGCAATGAGAACCCATCCTCGCTTTCAGTCTTTGCCCTGTTTCTCCGGATCCCCAACACACAGCAGGACTATAAGATCACAGTGGTCTGCAGGAGACGCTGGGCGGCAGGTGTGGACAAGTTGCGGCGCCCTGGGGGGCGGGGCGCCATCCTCGTCCACCGCCCAGGCTACACAGGGCACTTCCGGTGACACGGCCGGGCTTCCGGGGCAGGCCATGCCCCCTCCGGCTGCGCGGGAGATTTAAAGCGGCGGCTCGGCAGAGAAGATGGCCACTCCTGTTACCCGTGCAGCAGTACCCTCCGTAGTACCTGCTGTACTAGGCAGCTGCCCCAGCACGTTCTCGCCAGTCTCAGCGCCAGTCTCCAGTCACGGTCCTCAGCGGCAGTCTCCACTCACGGTCCTCAGCGACAGATCGCCAGTCTCCAGCGAGTTCCCAGCGCCAGTCGTCAGCAGCAAGCACCTGTCTGCGATAAAGCCAGTCTCCAGCAGCATCTCGTGCTAGCTCCGGTGTCCGGAAAACTGGCGCGTATCGACAGGACCCAGAGGCTCCAGCTGGGCAAGCACAGCCGTGGAACAGCTGCAGGACCGGGTAAGCCCTGCCGTGGTAGCACTTCCCCGGGTTTCCTCCCCCCTGCAGGTACTCGCTCTCAGCAGTACGAGTAGACCCCTCCCTGGTGGGGCCCCATTGTTTTTTGGGCATTACACCATGTCTGACCCCAGACCAGAGGGTTCCAGCCCAGCTATGGGGTGGGCCAAATATTATGCGTGTGCTTTATGCAACACTAAATTCCCATGCGGTCAGGTGAAATCCTGCTGTGCAAAGTGTGTTCCGGCCCGGTCAGCTCCAGGGACCCCGGTGCCCCCCGCCGCCCCTGTGGAGCTGGTGGCTGAGCTTGAGTGGGCGAGATCCCTTGCCGCGGCGGTCTCAGGCCTAGCCAGTTCATCAGCGGCAATTTTACGCCGCTTAGTCTGATTCTGAGGCGTCCTCCCTGGAACGTTCTCAAGGAAGATCGCATAAAAGGTGGAGATCCTGTAGTAGTGAGGATGTCCCTCGTAGGTCTCGTCGCTCCAGAAGATCATCCATGTCCTCCAGGTCCCACCAGTCCAGGGACTCGTATCGCGGGTCCCACGGTTCTAGAGAGCCGGTCCATACGTACCATCGGTCCAGCCACTCCTCGCGGTCCCGGTATACGGCAAGACCGGTTCGGTCACATCCAGACCCTTCTCGGGCCTCTTGCTCTTCAGCTTCTCAGAGTGCAAGCCGGGCACAACAGCCGCAGTCGTCGACAGGGGGTAGTAGCGGTTCGGAGGACACCGAACGGTCAGGGGTATCGTCCCTCTCTGATTTGGATGAGGAGCAAGTGTCCAGACTGGCCACCTTAATGGACAGTCTGGTGTTAGCTGTTAAAGACACTCTTCATGTGACGGATGCGCCGATGGAGGCCCCTCCAGCTATGGTGTCCTTTAAGCGTCAGAAGCGGCAGGTGTTTCCTGGGCATCAGGATTTTGCAGAGATTATAGAAAAGGTGTGGCAAAACCCGGATAAATGATTTAGGTACCCGGGGAAATCCTGGGAGGTCACGTATCCCTTTCCGGAAGAACTCGTAAAAAAGTGGTCGGCACCCCCGGCAGAGGACCCGCCCATTTCACGTCTGTCAAGAGGCACCGCACTACCCTCAGCCGAGGTTGCGACACTGATGGACCCGCAAGACGGGAAGCTGGACGCGTTGGCAAAATCAGCGTTCCAGGCGGCGGGCACTGCCCTACGGCCCATTTTCGCTTCCGCCAGGGTGAGCAAGGCTTCTGTGGCTTGGGTGAAACAGCTCAGTAAGGACATCCTGGCAGGCGCCCCACCCAGCGAGCTGTTGGAGGCCACAGATAATATCATACAGACGGGCAAATTCGTCTGTGCGGCAGGTTTGGACGCAGCAAAGTTTGTGGCCTGAGCATTCACATCGTCGGTCGTCACGCGACGAACCCTCTGGTTAAAAGGGTGGTCAGCGGACACAGCGTCAAAGATGTAGAAAGAGATGAGAAGGGGAACAGCACTTCCAATCAATATGCTGTAGCACTTACAGGCTTGCAGGGTGCACGATCCACAGCCAAGGTCTGGACCCAAAGACCGGAAGAAGCAGGAAATCCTTACAAAATGTGTTGAATCAGCACTCCAGGGGTTAATCATGAATAAAACAGCACTTTATTCCTCAATGGTAAAAGACATAGCTGCAACGTTTCGATCCTACACACACAGGATCTTTGTCAAGCATAAAGCAGCATACCAACCCCCCTAGTTAAATACCCCCACATATAACACACAAAACCAATCAAAAGTCCAGGGTAGGTTCACAGCCATCCCACACAGGTAGTCATAGGGCCAGGATCATGCAGTGCAGCTGGAGAATAAACATCAAACGAGCAGCAAAGACAAAGATAAAGTTTAAAAAAAAAAAAAAATTTTTTGGAAACTGACAATAACCCAAATGGACTCAAAAGCGCTGCTGCGCATACGTTAATGACACAGCTCGGCGGCCATATAGTAGGGAATTAAACATTGGCCCAAACGAACTCAAAAAGATCACTGAGCATGCGCTAAAAGCGCAGCCATACTCTGAGAGATTTATATTTGCCCTTACGGGCTCAAAAAGACTACTGCGCATGCGCCGATGCCGTAACGCAGCGGCCATATAGTGGGGAAATTTACATCCACTCTGATGGGCTAATAGATTAGCATGTCTGGATCGCTGATAACATCTTCTATGCATGCATGCATTATCAGTGTGCGCAGAATTCATTCAAGCTGAAACATGGTTACAACAATGTGTGACTCATTGTGTTTTATAATGTACACATCCAATATGAAATTGAGGCCAATGTTTAATTCCCTACTATATGGCCGCCGAGCTGTGTCATTAACGTATGCGCAGCAGCGCTTTTGAGTCCATTTGGGTTATTGTCAGTTTCCAAAAATTTTTTTTTTTAAACAGCGTCAAAGATGGTCCTCACGAAACTTCCCTTTGAGAGCAACAGACTTTTTGGTACCAGACTAGACGACCTGATCAAGGACGCTACAGGCAGGAGTACTTCCCTTCCACAAGTTCCTACGAGGAGAGAGAAGGTACCACCAAAGAAAAAAAACATTTTTTCTCTCTTTTCGACGGTTCACCTCCCGGTCTGCAACGGGTCAGTGGTCTCAGCCTAGAAGGGCCCCAACAGATCAGGGGAAGGGCCCCTCCTTTAAGACGAGGCCAACCTGGCGGTCCCGGGCAAGAACGGCCAGGGGCGCAGGCACGAAGAGTGCAGCATGAGGATCCGCCCCCACTCATTGTCAACAGGGTGGGGGGCAGGCTCTCCCTATTCCGGGAGGTATGTCTGAGCCGCGTGGCCGACGCCTGGGTACAGGAGGTCATCTCCGTCGGGTACGCAATCGAGTTTGCGGCTCGACCACGAGATTTCTTCCTCAGATCCGGGGTGCCGAGGGCGCCGGACGGGGCGGCAAAATTCCGGGTGGCGATAGAGAACCTGCTGGCGCAGGGGGTAGTGGTGCCAGTACCGGCGGGGCAGAGAAGACAAGGGTTGTATTCAAACCTCTTTTTGGTCCCCAAAAAGGATGGCAGGGCCAGACCAGTGCTCGATCACCGACACATCAGAACAAGACCTTTCCGAATGGAGTCCCTCAGGTCCGTGATATCATCCATGGAATCGGGGGGAGTTCCTGTCGTCAGTGGACATCAGGGATGCATACCTGCACATCCCGGTCCGCGAGTCACATCAGAAATTCCTGCGCTTCGAGGCCCAAGGGTAACACTATCAATTTACGGCCCTACCGTTCAGACACTCAACATCTCCGAGAGTGTTCACGAAGGTCCTGGCGGCAGTAATGGCGCTCCTCCACGCAAGAGGCGTGGTAGCCATCCCATACCTAGACAACATCCTGATAAAGGCACCATCTCAAGGCAGCAACCTCGAGAGCCTGCGCATCACCCTGCAGACGCTGGAGGAATTTGGGTGGATGATCAATCGCAGCAAGTCCTGCTTAGTCCCGACGCAGCGCTTGGAGTTCCTGGGGATGGTGTTCGACACCAGAAAGCACCAGATTCAGTTACCCCAACCGAAGAGAGAGACACTCCTCAGCAGCGTACGATCCCTGATGCGTGGGAGACCAGTAACCGTCAGGTATTGTATGAAGGTATTGGGACAGATGGTAGCGTCATTCAAGGTGATACCATTTGTGCAATTTCATTCAAGGACATTTCAGCACTTCATCTTGTCGCGCTGGAGCAGGTCCCTACTGGCTCTGGATCGGCAGATTCTAGTAATTCCCCGAGTCCAGGCCACCCTAAGAGGGTGGTTGAATCCCAGGAGAATTCAGGGAGGTCGTTCGCTGGCCCCAGAACAATGGGTGGTACTGACCACGGACGCCAGCCGCTCCATCTGGGGCAGGACGCTGGGGAGGCGGTCGACACAAGGAGTGTGGTCACCAAGCGAGGCGAGACTCCCAATCAACACCTTGGAGCTGCGAGCCATACGTCTAGCGCTCCAACATTTTGCACCAAGCCTCAAGGGAAGGGACATACGAGTCCAGACAGACAATGCAACAGCAGTAGCGTATATCAACCACCAAGGGGTCACACGGAGCGCAAGAGGAATACTCGGCTGGGCAGAGGGCCACCTACGGTCCATCTCGGCGGTGTACATTCCAGGTGTGGAGAACTGGGTGGCAGATTTCCTCAGCCGGGAGACCGTGGATCCCGGCAAGTGGGAATTGAACCCAGACGTCTTTCAGGCAATCTGTCAGAAATGGGGCACCCCGGACGTGGATTTGATGGTGTCCAGGATGAACTACAAAGTACGCCCGTTTGTGGCCTGGTCACGAGACCCGCAGGCAGCGGCAGCAGACGCACTAGCCATCCCGTGGGCAGGCTTCAGACTTCCCTACGTGTTTCCCCCACTCCTCCTCATTCTGAGGGTACTAGGAAAAATCAGGAAAGAGGGGCGGCCAGTAATCCTGGTAGCACCAGACTGGCCGAAGAGAACTTGGTACGCGAACGTCATAGAGCTTCTGGCCGACGTACCGTGGCGACTGCTAGAGCGGGAAGATCTGCTGTCCCAAGGACCCCTTTTCCACCCGAATGCTGCATTTAATGGCGTGGCTATTGAAACTGAGATATTAAGGAGACAAGGGTTCACGGAAGGAGTGATCCAAACAATGATACAGGCCAGGAAGCCGGCATTGTCTAGGATCTACTATCGGGTCTGGAGACGGTTTTTCGGCTGGTGCGAGGACCGGCACATCCAGCCCATGCAATTCGCGCTGGCAAATGTTCTGGCATTTTTGCAGTCAGGGCTCAAATCGGGGCTAAAACTGGACTCACTAAAGGGTCAGGTCTCGGCTCTGTCAGTACTATTTCAGAGGCCTATTGCGAGTAGGTTGGCGGTGCGGACGTTCCTCCAGGGGGTCGCCCACGCATCGCCTCCATTCCCGCCACCCACTCAGGCGTGGGATCTCAATCTTGTGTTGGAGGCGCTGCTAGCGCATCCTTTTGAGCCACTTAGAGAGGTCCCCCTGCGACTCCTGTCTTGGAAGGTGGTATTTTTAGTAGCAATCACCTCAATTCGAAGGGTTTCCGAGTTGGCAGCCCTGTCAGTGGAGCCGCCCTTCATGTCGTTCCACTAGGACAAGGTGGTCCTAAGAAGGGTCCCGGAGTTCCTACCGAAGGTAGTTTTACCCTTTCATATCATCGAAGACATCGTCCTACCATATTTTTGCCCAACGCCGGTACATGCAAGAGAGAGAGCATTGCACCGTTTGGACCTGGTCAGGGCCTTACGGATATACGAAGCGAGAACCAGAGATTTTCAGCGACCGGAGACGCTGTTCGTGGTTCCAGAGGGGCCTCGGAAAGGATCAGCAGCCTCCTAAGGTGACCATTTCAAAGTGGATAGGAGCGCTAGTGGCAGAGGCATACCGCGCCAAGGGGCGCTCGCCTCCGTTCCAGATCACGGCCCACTCCACGCGGGCGGTGGGGGCCTCATGGGCGGTTCGTCACAGGGCCTCAGCACTACAGGTGTGCAAGGCAGCCAGATGGACTTCCTTGCATATATTCTCTAAATCTTATAAAGTCCATACGTCTGCATCAGCAGATGCCTCCCTGGGCCGGAAGATTTTGCAGACTGCGGTCCTTTGACTGCTCTGGACCATTCTGTAAATAACCCACCCCATGTTTTTGTTTGGACGTCCCATGGTCTGGCTGTGGCCCCCAATGATACGGACGAGAAACAGATATTTTTGGTATAACTTACCGTAAAATCTCCTTCTCGTCAGGTTCATTGGGGGGGACTGCACCCACCCCTTACTTCAAATAGCGGTTGCTGGAACTTTCTGTTCTTCAGTCACAGATGGCGTTATATTAGTCCAGAACATTTTTATGTTATGTGCGTAGAAGATGTATTGTTTTATGGTCGTACTCCCACTGGCTGCTCCTACTGCTTGGATACAGACTGATTAGCTGAGTGCCTGCAGGGAGGATATAGCCGGTGGGAGGAGCTAACACTTGTGCTTAGTGTCGCCTCCTAGTGGCAGTGGCTATATCCCATGGTCTGGCTGTCCCCCACAATGAACGTGATGAGAAAGAGATTTTACGGTAAGTTATACCAAAAATATCTGTTTCATCCATGATTGATCAGTTAGGATCTGCCTCCCGGGTCCCTGTTCCATCAGCTGTATTCCTGGTGGCTGTCGGTGTTTACAGTGTAAGAAGCTGGCTGCTAGTCCGCGGCCCGGGTTGGTATTGCATTCAGTAGGAACAGTGACTGCCGCTCCTGGAGCTGTAAAGAACCGCCGGAGCCGGAAGCCCGCAGGGCGGTAGGCGGGAGGCGGCATGAAAGGGTGAACGGGGAGGAGTGACGTCATCGGGCACAGTGGGTTCTGGGAGGGGGCGGGGCCTCAGTCGGGAGGCACTATATAAGGGGGAGCAAGTACGGGAGAGGCTCAGAGCGGCGAAAGAAGAAGAGGAGAAACAAGCAAGAGAGTGAAGACTGCAGGAAGAGGAACGAGGAGAAGAATAGCGGAGTTCAGTGAGCGGCGAGCGGAGAACAAATATCGGGAGCGCGGAAGGTGGAGCGGCGAGCGCTGAAGAGGACCGGCGTGCGCTGAAGCAGAAGTGGTCGGGTGGAACGGGAGCGGCGGGCGCTGAAGCAGTATCGGGGAGCGCTGAAGGAGGAGAAGCGTGCACGAGAGGAAGAGCGGGGTATCGAGCGCTGAAGAAGGGTAAGCGCTGAAGACAGAAGCAGGATCGGCGATTTGAAGGCGGCGGGCGACGAACGCTGAAAGGAGCAAGCCGGGGCGGTGAACCACAGACGGCAAAGAGTGCAGAGGACGCGCGGCTTACCCAAAGGACTGGAAGACACGTGGGGCCCTGCACAGCGGCAAAGCAGGAAAACTTCGGTCGGGCTGAAAAACAGGAAGAGGAGGAGAACCGGCTGCGAAAGCACCAAGGAAGCGCCCGAAGATCTCACTACCTGAAGAGATGGAGGCGGTTCTTGCCAGAATCCGGGCAGCGGCGGAAGAAAGGGGTCTTGAGTGGCTCTTAGAGCTCTCAGACGAAGCACTCAGCGCAGCGGCAGGTTCATTGTCAATTGCGACCGATGTGGCGTCGGCAGCAACGCAAGAGGTGGCGGTAGGGAGCTCGGAGGTGTCGGAAGCAGACCGAGTGGAGGGGAGGAGGTCAGCAAGGGGTACGGGGCTGGTGGCGGCAGCACCAGCGGGGCCCGCAAAAGAGCTTAGGCCGCGGAGGGCCCGTGCACCAGAAAGGTTGAGCCCCGAGCACGGTCCCTCACGCAGGCAGAGGAGGCAGAGTATCTCCCCGGCCCCCCCACGTAGTAGGCTCCCCCCGGCAACACCAACAGGCAGGGGGAGCAAGGCGGGGAGAACTCCCGCGAAGCGAAGGAGTGCGGCGTACTGCGCGAGGCCCCGTGCTGAGAGGGGGGCGGGGCCGAACGCTAATCAGAATGCAAAGAGCGGAGAGAAAGGGGGAGGCGGCTCTGCAGAACGAGAACAGCTCTGCAGTGCATCAGGTGTGAGGGCACGTGTATATATTGCTATATGTTTTCTTTTTATATCTTTATACCTGCGTGCAAATTTTATGCAATGTTTTGTGAAAAAAACTTAAATATTCAAATACGTAATATGCATCCTTAAAAAATCATATCAGATATGACAAAGAGCTTTTGCAAGGCGAAGAAGACTGTGTCTTGGGAATTACAAAAAGGGACAAGATGCAACGGCGATTAGCTTGGCAGTTTAAGGAGGTTGCAACATCTTGTCTGAAGAAAAAAGAGAAGTGTCTACTGCGACTAAGGACCATGTGATTGATGCAGCTGCCTGTCTAATTAATTTTTGCTGTGGACAGTATTATGGACATATATGATAATGCTATATATATCTGGACCAATGAGATGCTATATGCTTTGTGTTGCAACAGGAGGGGATAAAACCCTGTGTAAGCAAGTAAAGTCACTCGCCATTACTCCCGTACAGGGAAGCATACCAGACCTGTGTGTGGTGTTTTTCCTTACCGTCGACCACGGGATTTTAGGGTGGGCTTTGATTGTTGTACTGATTTATTACCCTGACAATTGGCGCCCAACGTGTTATTCCGGCTATTTTGGCCCTTGGGGGGCCCCCAAAAGCCCGGACCGTTCGGATCCGCTACACGGAGAATCCACCCTGCTGCAACCGAGACTGATCACCTCTAAACTCAAGGTAAGACCAACATATTTTCTGTGTTGAGTTTTACGCTTTGAGACTTGCAGCGGGAGGGGCTATCTGTGCTCTGTGACCGGACGGGCTGGGTTAGAGCTTCACACGGTGGCTCGCAAGCCCCAGGGGTCGCCGGAAAGGACCACTGACCGTGATAAGCGCATCAATCACCCACCCAGGGACTAGTCTATAGTCACTTTGTACTGTGAAACTTGTAGTGTTTCAGCAGTAGCGGGAATGGTTTGATATGTCTGCAGAGGTTTTTGTCTCACACAGAAAGAGGAGCCCTCGGTTGTCTTACCATATACTAGTCTCACAGAAGCAGAAGTCCGCAGTTACCCTGTTGTAAAAAAGCAGATAATTTAGATTTGAAGAAGTACTCTGTGAGTTGTGCAAGGGCAGACAATTTAGATTAGAGGGATTGATTCTGTGGGGACGGGTTCCATAGGAGGAGAGGTCCTCGGTTATTTTGCTATATATATATACAGAGCTGATAATTTGGAGAAGAGGAGTACATTCTGTGGAATCTCTTTGTTGTTGTGTCTTGTTTTGTTATGCTTAAGACCTTGTTAAGTAAAACGGAGCCCCTTAAGGGCCGCCGTCGAGCGGATGAATTGGTGTTGGAGAGACAAGGGTCTCATTTTGTGAAAAGTAAAAAGACTCTTATGAAAATGTGTGACATGGATGCACATGGTAGATTGCAATACAGCAGCTGGGAAGAAGTTCTTAGGAATTAAAGGGGCGCCCTGAAAGATACAGGCTTATTAGGAAGCGCTGAAATGTGAAAAAAAAGAAGAAAAAAAACGGCGGCCGCCATTGCCAAGGAGGGTTGGATAGAAGAAGAGTTGAGGGACAGTTAGGGAAAGTTAAATATGTATATGTATTATTTGCCTGATAAAGTAACTGTAAATGAGCGGACAACGCCCCATAATGGCGATTGTTCTGAATCCTGGACATGTCACCATTGTGGTCAACAGAATCCGCCCTCTGTACAATACTGTGTTAATTTTCACGCCCCTAGAACAGATGTGATACATTGTGCCCGTTGGCCGCAAACAGAGAGAATCGATATGTGACAAGTGATATATATAGTGTAAGAGTGTAAATGTGCCACCTATAGATATATAGTAAAAGTATGTGTATGTGTATGATACTAGTTAGATAGCTATGGATGTATGTGAATGTATACAAGGGTTAATCGAGTTTTTTTAGTGAGAGAGAAAGGCTTCTTGCTCGAAGCTGCGGTCTTAGACCCCCCCCCCTTACTTCCTCATTTCTTGATTTAGGAAGTAGCTCTGTTGCTTTTAATAATTTAAAAAAAAAAAAAAAGGTTATAATGAATGTAATGAATTATACGGTCTTAGAAGTTTTAAGGTACGTTTTTTTGGTGTCTAAAGTCACAGATGGACGTTCAAGTGATCAACTAAATTGTTAGAACAGGTGGAGGAGGAAGCAAGTTCATGGAGAGTCTTTGACAAATAATAACTACTGTTTGTCTTGATGTTTGTATGTCTTGATGTTATGCAGTGTAATCTTTGTTGTACGTCCTTCATACAAGTGTAAAAAAGTTACATACCACTCACATCCTGTGGGCTTTTTAAGAATATAAGGGTTGAGGAATGCAGAAAAATGTTGCGTTGCCAGAAGCACCTGGCATATGTTTATTAACTGCAAGGAATAGTTAAACTATAGTAATTCAATTGTAATCACAACTGTGACCGTAAATTTACAACATAGTATATATTAGACGTTAGAATCTTCCTGAATGTCAGTCAGAAGAAGAGAAAGGGGGGCTGAAATGGCATCGGTACCCACGCGTTCCAAAGACACCAACGTTTAATCTAACAGTTTATTAAATAAGGAGATAATATCTCAGTCACTCAGCAAACTTTTTCACACAATTTGTCAAAAATAGCACTCTTCCATATTAATTGGCACCTCAATATTATCTCAATAGAATCATGTATTTTATAATATTACAACACCCACCTTAATGTCTTTTAATTGATGCATGTCTGTTTATAACACGGTTACAGACATATATGTATATCCACAGGAGGGACGGGGCAGACTGGACCCGTGTTCACACTGTGATGGGTGTAGGATGTGTGATGCAGATATTGACTGCAATTTTCCCCCTCCCCTCTGCATAAGACCTTACTTGTTTGTGATGTGTATCCGAGGACTACAAACCTTGAATGAACATATTAGGAAGTAGGTATACAGCCACACTCAGAGGGGTGGAGCTAGATGATCCAAAAGTACGTAATGGGTCATCCCTCATCCCCTCCCTCTCTGTCCACAAAGGAGGGGATGAGAATCATAGACAGCCAGGAAAAGTTTTGTTTTTTGTTTTCCGGTCATTGTAGGTAGGATTAGATTAATAATGAATTTGCTTAAAGAATATCAAGTTTCAAATATGGATAGATGTTTGTGGATTATTCTGCCCTGATGTAACTCATGTCTCTGTTATTGGAGCTGATATTTTACAAGCCTTATCTGCATCTATCAAATTCTCACCAGATGGATCGGTACAGGTTAAGACCTCAGGTGCCAGTTCAGAAAAATTTTGTATACTAACTGTTCTCTTGGTGGACCCGGTTCATGTATTTGCCCTGACAAAATTGTTGGCCACCCCCAAGACAGACATAGGGAAATTGAATGTACCCCCTATGATGATGTGTTTTAACCCAGGGTACACACCCCTGGGTTGAACAGTATCCCTTTAGTTTTCCACAAGATATGTTGGGGACAAGTGGGAGACTTGGTTCCAATGGGGGTTTTGCTGTGAAATACATCCTCCAGCAAACGCCCCTCTTTTTCAGTCAAGAAAAGATACAAAGACATGTCTGTGTGGACACCTACCGCATGGTGATGACATCCAGAGCATATGCACACAAGTGCAACCCAAGCACTTAATCTCTGGCTTGTTGAACCCGGCTACTCTTCTTCCAATTGAGTGTCCTGGTTCAAAGGGGGGAGGGGGAGGCATAGGTGACCTAGGTATTGCAGATCAGCTATTTTTAAATTTTTTGCAACAAGATTCTGATCTATTTGAAATAGAATATCAGCATGATTGTCTAGCATTGATGCAACAAGAAAATTCATACAAAAAAAAAAAAAAAAAAAAAAAACAACTGTTATTGGAACCCACTGTTAACAATGCATATTTTGAGTTTTCTTTTGTAGATGGTATCAGGGTGAGGATTGATGACTCCAAACCGGATATGCAGAGGTCACACAACAAGATGTCCTAAACGCAGAAGCTCTTCCTCCGCATGCCCCAGTGCAAGAAGCGGAACCGAAGGCCCTCACTGAGGCGTGTAGAGTGGTAGAAGGTAAGACGGCAACTCTTTACACTGACTCTTGGAATGCATTTGGCATAGCTCATGATTACGGCCCAATAAGGAAGGCCAGACAGCTTGTTATCTCAGTAGGACAGCCAATTAAGAATGGTGCAGCGGTACAGAGTCTCATGGAAACCCTACTACTACTACCTGGCAATGGAGAGGTCATACCGATTTCTACAATGGAGAAGCGAGAGACGACACCCTCGCCAACAGCACAGCAAAGGCAGCGGCCCTCAAGCCGTGGAAGAAAGAAGAATAGATACTGACAGCATGAGTCGGTGATAAAAACTTTGGACTTTGATAAAAACTTTGGACATTGATATGTCAAGGACTTTACAGTTACAAGTCAAAGAGGAAGGAAAGCAAAATGGGCTAAAAGATGGGAGCAACAGAACAGGACGGCGTATGGCGAATAATCAACAGAACTTGCCTACAGAGGTCCCTGTCCCCCATGATGGCCCAACAGAATCAAAAGCAGCAATGACGTCGACACTGAACAAGAATGGGTGACACCTAGGTTCTCTGTAGCTGCTGCATCATTTGTCCAGTTAACATGATCTTTGTCATATGCGAGTCAGGACAGAAGTAAGGTGGCCATATAACACTTGCCTTGACCACTCTACCCATTTCAGAGATTGCCAATTTGACCACATTCAGCTCACACCTGTTGGGGAGTATGAATATGTGCTTGTTGTTGCTCGAGTCTTTTTCAGGTTGGAGGCCCACCCTGATACTAAGGTAAATGAGCAGATAACCACACAGAAGCTCATAAATGAGGTAATCTGCAGATACGGGGCACCGGAAGTGATTAAGTCAACAGAGGTACACACTTCACAGGTGAAATAATGCAATACATCATGTCTACTTTGGGTATATGCAAGGCCTTTCACAAATAAGGGAGATGGAATAAATCCTCCACAGTGCCACCTACTGAAAGGCAGCATTCCTTCGAGTCAAAGTGGGACTTTTTATACAAGTCTTGCTACAATGACTGGGAATCTGAGGCCTTTCACACACTCTACCATCCACAGAGTAGGGGGAAAGTAGATCCAAAAGACAATGGAGGAAATGGGCAAATTTTGAATTGAGTGTCTTCCATTAGTTTTTCTTTTTCTCCAGAGGGTACATGCCACAGTGGCCGAGTTTGGGAAATGATTCTCTTGTTAATTTTGTCATAGGTCTCTCCAAGGAATTGTCAATAACGCATTCTGTAGTCTCTGCTTCTCTCTCAGGTCCTACAGATGAGTGTCACAATCTGAAACAAGGTGACAGAGTCTATGTGAAAAAGTTTGAGAGAAAAGCCCGATTTAAAGGTCCCTACCAGATGTTGCTCACAACCCCAACTGCAGTCAAGCTCGAAGGAAAGCCCACTTGGATCCACACCTCGCACTGCAAAAAGGCCCTGGGTCCCGGAGCACAGAACTCATGATCCTGCATATCCTTTACATGCTATGGGCAGAGTTTGGGACCTGGGCGGAAGTGGATGTCACAGTGACATTGTGGTACAATTCTTCAAACACACACGTAGCCACATATACCTTTGATTATTGTACATTAGCCCCTTGTTTTAAAGATATAACCAAGATTAGACAATCACTCAGAAGAATGAGCATGTATGGCTCAAAAGAGGTATATATATGTGTTACAGATGATTATTAGGGGACAGATTGTAAAAGTTGGGGAGCAGTGGGTTGGAATACAGGCCAGGATTGGGGATACAAGCCCCAAAGTGCTCAGGACAGGAGAGACAAAAGTGGGAGGTCACTGATTCAACGCATGACACTATCCAGGAAGGGAAAGGGTTATTACAATGAACAGACGTTAGAGTATAACATACCATTGATATTGACCATTGAGAATCCAGGGCCAGGGGATACAGGTGCCTACCTAATTGGGACATGGGGGTCATCTAGTGGAAGCAATTATCCCCTTGGTACATTCAAACTTGCAGACATGAAAGGTGACATCAGATGGACACAACTAACAAACCCGACTGAGTCAACTGATTCACCTGTTTCTGCACCTTTTGAGTTTGATACAATAGTTTCCGTCGGACACAGTACAGTGACTCATAAATTAAAACGGCTAGATGGAGTCATGGCCATAGCTAACCCTACTTTTGAGGACACTATATCCATGGAAACAGGTTTCTCCGACCACAACCTGTGGTTGGAATGGATGAAATATAGTGCAGAGACCCATAATCAAACTGATTGCTATGTCTGCGGTAGTGCTAGGCCCCATTTGGGTACGGTCCCCCTTGAACTGCCTGAGAATTATGAGAACTGTTTTATTAGCCTGTTTACCAATGTCACCGTTAATGAGTCAGACTGTGAGAAGTGGAAGAAAGAATACCCCATCCTTACACAGGTGCCTCGATCGGGAGAGAAAATTACAATATACCCCGGTAATTACACTTGTTTCGTTAATTATGGCACTGATAGATTTCTGGGAAACTTCACAAACAAATATTGTGCAAAAAGGAAGAACGGTACCTGTGCCCAGAGACAAGTCCAGTCTCTAGGAGATATTTACTGGATATGTGGAGATGGCAAGATATGTAGTAGGCTAGAAGGAGACTGGACAGGAGAATGTGCCTTAGCCAAAGCCTTAATGCCCTTACACATATTATCAGTTGACCGCACAAAGGATGAGAATTCCACACCACACCGTATCAAGAGAGAAGTTAAGGTCCCAGGTGCTAGTTTTGGTCCCCATGTGTACATAGATACAATAGGAGTGCCTAGGGGGGTGCCAGACGAATTCAAGGCTAGGGATCAAGTGAAGGCAGGATTTGAATCTTTGTTCACTATTGTCACTGCTAACAAAAATGTAGCCTGGATAAATTACATCTATTACAATCAGCAAAGGTTTGTCAATTACACTAGAGATGCTCTGCAGGGATTAGCTGACCAATTAGGGCCTACTGCATCCATGACGTTCCAGAATAGAATGGCCCTGAATATGATTCTAGCAGAAAAAGGTGGAGTATGTAAAATGATTGGTGAGACTTGTTGCACCTATATCCCTGATAATACTGGGCCTACAGGTAAAATGACTGTTGCCATTAAGAAACTAACCGATTTGTCAGAGGAACTCAAGAGAAATTCCGGGGTCACAGATCCCTGGGACCAGTACTTTTCGTGGTTGAAAGGATGGCAGAAAATGCTGGTACAAGTAGGTGTGGTCCTAGGTATTGTTCTGTTAGTCCTATTGATTTCCTGTACGTGTATTATCCCCCTGATCAAGAAAAGTATGAGTAAGGGACTAGACAACGTGACACCGACATTCCCCCTGGTTGAGATAGAAGAAGCAGAAAAAGAACCGGTCCCATTGATGCCAACTACAGTACGTTATCAAAAAGATGGAGATGTGGTGGAGATGCCTGACATCTAAGACTGCGTCTGTTCCGGTCCCCTGTTTTAAAAATGTCAGTGGATTTCCCATACGCCTAGGGATAGTGTAGAAGGCCATAGGATCGAGCGAGGGCACACCCTGCGGGGTGTTAACTCGTACAGATAGAGGACATGGATACCTGAAAAACATAGTCCGGGGGGTCCATGTCCTCCTTCTGAGGTGAGGTAGGAATCACACCACCCTAGGAGTAGGGCTTTGTGGGCGGTGGGGGAACCCTGACACAGGAGGGATGACCAGGAACAGATGTGGGACGTGATGCGGGATTTTCATATTAAGTTTTTTAGGGGGGTTTGTGAGGGCACGTGTATATATTGCTATATGTTTTCTTTTTATATCTTTATACCTGCGTGCAAATTTTATGCAATGTTTTGTGAAAAAAACTTAAATATTCAAATACGTAATATGCATCCTTAAAAAATCATATCAGATATGACAAAGAGCTTTTGCAAGGCGAAGAAGACTGTGTCTTGGGAATTACAAAAAGGGACAAGATGCAACGGCGATTAGCTTGGCAGTTTAAGGAGGTTGCAACATCTTGTCTGAAGAAAAAAGAGAAGTGTCTACTGCGACTAAGGACCATGTGATTGATGCAGCTGCCTGTCTAATTAATTTTTGCTGTGGACAGTATTATGGACATATATGATAATGCTATATATATCTGGACCAATGAGATGCTATATGCTTTGTGTTGCAACAGGAGGGGATAAAACCCTGTGTAAGCAAGTAAAGTCACTCGCCATTACTCCCGTACAGGGAAGCATACCAGACCTGTGTGTGGTGTTTTTCCTTACCGTCGACCACGGGATTTTAGGGTGGGCTTTGATTGATGTTGTACTGATTTATTACCCTGACACAGGAGTGGAGCGGCCCGAAACATCTCTGGGTCAGACGGCAAGCACATCAGGAAGGCGGTGGACAACTACAGAGGTGACCCACGGTCAAGCGGGGCCAAGAAGAGCAGAGGCGGTTGCGGGTCCAGCAGAGCGGTCGCAGCGCGGCAGAGGGCAGGAAGGGACTCAATCGGGAGGTTCGGCGGCTGGTGGGTTCACAGCCCCTACGCAGCCAGGTGAGTCAAGCTCTATGTACAGTATGTCTAGCAATGTTAACCGTGCAGAAAATGTGGGGGATAGTATTGCGCAAGTAGCGGGGGGTAGCGCAGCGACAGGAACCACACCAGGCGTAGGCGGCGAAGCAACTGCATTGCTGGGGTTCATGTTAGATTTCCTGAGAAGGCAGGGGGGAGGCTATAATCCGTCGCCTGTCACAGCATGGAGCTCGCCGTGCAGTGCGTCATCCAGCATAGGGTCGGGTAGAACCGCTTGCTGGGGGGACTGGGGTAGGACAGGCGATGGGAACCATGCAAACCCCCCTGTTGGCAGAACGGGGGCCCATAGTGACATCACAAGTCACCGGGGAAAGCTTCCAAACGGGGGCTATAGCGAGTACTACGGAGGTAGGTGCAGCAGCAGGCGTCACGGTGGCGGTACAGACAGAAAAGGACGGGGAGGGTATACGGTTAGATGACAAAGCGAAGGGCGAAGTATACGTCTGCTTTGAGGGACCGCTGGGGGCCCATCTCAAAAAAGAGGTGAGGGAAAAGATTTGGAAGGATGAATATGTCGAGATATTCTCCCTCCTCCCCTTGGAAAAATTTAATTTGGACAAGGGGAAAAGAACGGAGTTTAAAAAAGAGGAGGAGGAGAAGAGGAGATGGCGCTTGATTCCCCAGACTTTCGCTAATTGGCTGCAGGCGTTTGCCATTTTAGCGAGTGTAATAGGCGAAAAAGCGCCGGACAATTGTTCCGGCCTTTTTTGCTACATGGACTCAATAGGTGAGGCGTATAGGGTATACGGGGGACAGACCTGGCTGCGCTATGATGAGCAGTTCAGGCAGCGTAAGGCAGTGCGTCCATCTATCAGATGGGAGCATAAAGACATAGGTCTATGGTTGAGAGTGATGGCTCCCGCGCGATTTGGTCAGCCCTTTCAGGGCAGTGCTGGGTCATTCGGCCTGGCCTCTAGCTCAACAGGGGGGCAAGGGAGCTCAGCGGGGGGTAGTAGGCCTGGGTACTGTTGGCAGTACAATGAGGGGCAGTGCAAGTTCGGTGCAACGTGCAAGTTTTGCCATGCCTGCTCCCATTGCAGTGCAGGGTCCCACGGGGCAGCGAGATGTTTTAAAAAAGGAAAGGGAAAGGGTCCCGGCGGTTTTACAAAAAGGGATGACCCCGGTGATTCTGGAAGAGATGGTACCTCATCTAAGTAGATACCCTGATAGAGAGAAGGCGGAGTTGCTGTTAAAGGGTTTTAGGGATGGTTTTCACATCCCGCCCCCATTACATGGGGTCCCCTTTTCGTTAAAAAACTTACGATCGGCGTTAGAGTATCCGGGAGTGGTGACGGAGAAGTTAAAAAAGGAAGTGAGTTTGGGGCGCATGGCGGGGCCGTTTAAAGAACCGCCGGTGCAAGATTTCGTGGTGTCACCTTTGGGGGTGGTCCCAAAGAAGGAGCCGAATAAATTTCGGCTCATACACCACTTATCTTATCCAAAGCGCGCATCGGTGAATGACGGGATAGACCCTGAGCTATGTTCGGTGGTGTATACGTCGTTCGATGCGGCACTTCAATGGATTAGAAAGTACGGGAAGGGAGCATTGATGGCGAAGGCTGACGTTGAGTCAGCCTTTCGCCTGCTCCCGGTAACACAGGAAAGTGTGAGGTTGTTGGGGTGTTTTTGGGAAGGGGATTATTTTGCGGATCGTTGTTTACCCATGGGATGTTCCATCTCATGTGCATACTTCGAAGCATTCAGTTCATTTTTAGAATGGGTGGTGAAGGATACGGCTGCGGTGCAGTCGATCATTCATTACTTAGATGATTTTTTGTGTGTGGGGCCCGGGGGATCGCCAATTTGTGCGAGCTTGCTGGGCACCTTACAGTGGGTGGCGGGGCGGTTCGGGGTGCCGTTAGCACCCGATAAGACGGAGGGGCCCACTACTTGTTTAAGCTTTCTGGGCATCACCATTGATTCAGGGGCGATGGTGTGTCATTTACCAAATGATAAATTGGATGACTTACGAGAGGAAGTACGCGCGGCGCTAGGAAGTAAAAAAATCACGCTAAGAGGGCTGCAGTCACTGTTAGGCAAGCTGAACTTTGCCTGCAGGATCATGCCCATGGGCCGGGTGTTTTGTAGACGCCTGGCGTCAGCAACGGCGGGGATTCGTGCACCCCACCATTTTATTCGTTTGGTGGCCAGTCACAAGGCAGACCTGGCAGTGTGGTCTACCTTCCTTGAAAAATATAATGGCAGGTCGGTAATCATGGGTGAGGTTAGCAATAATGTGGACTGGGAGTTATATACTGACGCGGCAGGCAGTGCAGGGTTCGGGGCCTATTTCCAAGGTAGATGGTGCGCGGGGGAGTGGCCGGAGCGGTGGAAGCAGGAAGGCTTGATACGGAATTTAGTGCTATTGGAGTTATTCCCAATAGTGGTGGCCATCATGCTGTGGGGTGACCAGTTCCGGGATAGAAAAGTAAAATTTCACTGCGACAATTTGGGGGTGGTGCAAGTAATTAACAGCCTTTCGGCGTCATCCCCCCCTGTGGTAAACTTGCTGCGTCAGTTAGTGCTCGAAGCGTTGTCACTAAACATGTGGGTGGTGGCGGCTCACGTTCCAGGTGTCGAAAATTCAATTGCGGATGCTCTCTCTCGATTTCAGTGGGAGCGGTTCCGGACACTGGCGCCGGGTGCAGAGATGGTGGGGAGCAAATGCCCGGATCAAATCTGGAACGTGGTAAGCGAGCAGTGGGGGGGCCTGATAGAGCGGTCATTGGCTCGGCGAACTAGGGCAGCGTATGGCGCAGCAGGCGCGAGTGGGAAGAATGGTTGAGGCAAGAGGGGGGCGCGCATTCAGAGGACGACAGAGTAGGCCTGCTGCTGAGCTGGTTGGGGAGAAGTGCTGAAGTGGGTAGGTCAGTGGCACAAGTAAATCAATTTATAGCGGGGATAGCATTTGGTTTTAAGTTAAGGGGGGTGGGGGATGTGACAAAGAATTTTTTGGTGAAACAGGCGCTGAAGGGTTTAAGGAGAGGTAGGGGGAGATTAGACACTAGGCGACCGGTTTCCTTTGACGTCTTGGAGAAATTGGGTAGAGCATTGGACATTGTGTGCGGAAGCGAATTTGAGAGGCGGTTGTTCAGAGTGGCGTTTTCTCTGGCGTTTTTCGGAGCATTCAGAATAAACGAGTTGGTGTCTCCCAGCAAGACTTCCAGGGGCGGTTTGCAGGCAGAGGACGTAAGGTTAGTCGAAGGGAGGTTGGAGTTGCGGATTCGTCGGTCTAAGACGGATCAGCAGGGTCGGGGTCAGGTAATCCAGTTAGGCGAGGTGCCAGGGGCCTTTATGTGCCCTAGGAGGACATGGGAACAGTATAGGGGAGGGTTAGAATCTCGCTCAGGCCCCTTGTTGCGCCATGAGAATGGCCAATTTTTATCCCGTTTTCAATTTATAGCAATATTTAAACGGGCATTGGAGGTAGCGGGGTTTGACAAAGAGCAGTTTGGGTCACACTCATTTAGAGTGGGAGCAGCGACGGAGGCGTCAGTAAGAGGCATGGGGGCGGAAGCAATAAAGAGAATAGGTCGGTGGGAGTCAGGACGTTTTGGATCCTATGTACGCCCTCACCTGCTTTAAGGCTAGGGGTGAGGGTGGGGTGGGGGGGGGGATAAATAGGGGCGCTTGTTAATAAATTGTACCGTTGTTTCTTTGTTTTGTAGATGGTCATCCAGCCTTAGTGTGGATCTTGGGCCATTCTTATGTCTTCTGGGGGGCTGAGAGAGCGGGGTGCGGCCCAACGGCAGACAATTAAGGTTCCCTAAGAGTGAAGCACTGATAAGGTGGCTGGGGATTAGAGGCATGTCGTGGGGCACTGTTTTGGAGGAGGTGGAAAGGAGGGTGAGATGGGACAGAGCACCGGATGTATTAGTTATACATGCGGGGGGGAATGACTTGGGTAAGAGGAGATTTAGGGACCTATCAAGGGACATTCGGTATGACTTCCTTAGGTTACAGGGGTCATACCCGGGAGTAGTTGTGGTTTGGTCAGAGCTGGTACCAAGAAAAGTTTGGAGGGGAGCGCGCTCAGAAAAGGGCCTAAACAGAGCGAGAGTGAAGCTAAATAAAGAAGTTTCGCGATTTGTGGGGGAAAAAGGGGGGATAGCAGTGCGGCACATAGACCTGGAAAAAGGTACTGGCAATTATTGGAGGTCTGATGGCGTTCATTTGAATGACATTGGGATGGACTTATGGATGGAGGGTTTGCAAGAGGGCATTGAGCGGGCGCTGGTGGTGTGGAGGGCGGCGCAGGCTCAAGGGGGTCGAGCCTCGCTTGCGGTGGCGGGGGAGGGAGAGGGACCCTTGGAGCCCGTATAGAAGGTAGTGGGGGAATGGCAGGGGCTACATAGCCCCCCTGTTCCTCTCCTTTGTTGGAATTTGTGACCTGTCGCCTCCTGGGTTATAGGGCGGAGCCCTGATAGTCGGTGGGAGAGGCTATCCAGGGGTGGCTAGCCGGCCTCGGGGTCGGTAAGAGATGGCGGCCGGAGGTTAATGGGGAGTGTCGTTGGGCTCCCAAGTCTGCCGACCTGCGGCGGGAGGAAAAGTTAGAAAAGTTCTTCAATAGTTAAAAGGAGGACATCCCCTTTAAGGGCAGGGATTAATGTAATTCAGTCTTCCAGTTATAACTTATACTTGGGTTCTTTCGCGTCTCCAGATCCGGATCTTCAACTCTACTTCTTTCCCTCCAGTATTCATCTGCAGCTACATGGTGATGGCTCCGGTTTTCGGATACTTGGGCGATCGCTGGATCAGGAAATATATTATGTGTGCCGGAATCTCCTTCTGGTCGATTGTCACACTGTCCAGCTCTTTCATCCCCAAGGAGGTAACGTCCTGAAGTGGAGGGTAATCCTCATCCCCAAGGTTGAGGCCATCAGTCCTTGAGTGGCTCCCTTCTATCATGTCCATAATTAGTCATTTGTTATTAAAGCTAGGTGACAACCAATACTGCCGACATCACAGCTCCCACAAGGGCGATTACTCAAGCCATGTATTTCCAATCCTGGACAACACATTTGATGTTTGTCATATTGCTCGTCACTAATCCGAAATTGCATTTACTCTGACCGATTATCTTATTTTTTTGTTTCTTTTTCAGTATTTTCCCCTCTTCCTGTTCACACGAGGACTGGTTGGAGTTGGAGAGGCCAGTTACTCCACCATCGCCCCCACCATCATCGCTGACCTCTTCGTGGCCGACCAGCGCAGCCGCATGTTGTCAGTCTTCTATTTTGCCATTCCAGTAGGCTGGTGAGTGTCCCATATAAACTAAGCACTTACACAGCTGAGAGTTTGCTGCAACTGCATCCATTCTGGACATTCCTCTCAGCTGCAGACTGATACACTGTAACAAACAGGGATTTGTCCTGCTGATCTGTTTGAATCACAGCTAATTATCTAGACTGGATACAACTGTAACAAACCCTCAGGTGTGAGATGTATTAGTTCTCTGACCTACGGTCGAAACAAGAATGCTTTCATTCACTGACAACAAGCAGAGATATTAAAAATAAAGAATTTAAACATCCGGAGAATTATAATTCTGAAATTCTACATTTTACAGCGGCCTCGGGTACATCGCAGGGTCCAAGGTGACAAGCGCCGCCCAAGACTGGCACTGGGCTTTACGGGTGAGTACAAGGTCGGCGGGGTTCATCATTATGACCATCTAGCTGGATGGAGGATGGGGGATAACTTTGAGCGTTGGGGGTCTGATCACTGGGACTTCCGGTTATCCTGAGAATGAGGGTTCAGCTGGTCCCACAGGGAATGGAGCGATGGTCATGTACGCATACGACCACTCCATTCACTTCAATGACTGCATCAGAGATTACAGAGTTCAGGTGCTTTTGGCTTTCTCCAGCGCTGTCAGTCTAGTGAATAGAGCAGCGGTGCGCCTGCGCGACCACCGCCCCATTCACTCACAGACAGACCGGACCACTGTGCTTGGGATTGTGGGGGCCTATCTGTTGGAGCCCGACCAATAATAAAGTTATCTACTATCCTGCAGATAGGGAATAACCTTATAGCTTGGCACAACCCTTTAACTTGGGTTTATTATCCTGTATTCCCTATAACCACACGTATAAACACCAGGCAATTTAACCCCTTAAATGCACCATGCAGTACCCGTATATCATGAATTGTCTTGCATAAAGGCTCCATGGTGTACAGGTATGTCATGAGGAGGATTGCGCAGGCACAGAAGCTGAGACCATGTGATCAACAGGCGGAGGCCCTGCTGTTCTTCACCGACAAACTCATGTTGTAACAGAATGGATCAAAGAAGTCTTGGCAGTTTAACTTCTTAGATGCTGAGGTCAATAGTGACTGTGACATCTCGGCTTTCCAATAAAAAAATAAAATTACCGACATGGCATCACTGCAGTTGTACAGACCCGTAGAATACTACAACGTAGAAGGCTACAACCTATGAACGCGTTAGGGGATAACTTTCAGATTGATAGGGGTCTGACAAGAGCAGGGCTCTGGCACATCTTTGAGTGCGGCCAGCAGTGGTCGCACATGTGCACTGCCGCTACATTAACTTCAGTGGGTCTGCCAGCTATAGATGAGTGCTTGAACTTGGCTATTTCCAGCACGGTCATTGAAATGAATGGAACATGGTGTGCATGTACGATCGCCACTGCCCTTATTTCAGGATGCGCCGGAGCCCTGTTCTCGGGATCAGTGATCTGAAAGTCATTCTCTATGCTATGTATATGGGATAACTTTTTACTACGGTACAAGTCTGTTATTGGGTAAAAGGTTTGTCCAGTGTTAGAAAAACATGTTTGGAAGAAAGCATGCAACACCACCCTTGTCTATGGCTTGGGTCTGGTAGTATAGCTCAGCTCTCATTCACTTCAATGGAGCTGAGCTGCAATACCTCAAACAACCCATGGAAAAGGGTGGTGCTGTTTTTAGAAGAAAGCAGCCCCTTTAATGTTTCCTCCTCCTTCTGACAGGTGACCCCAGGTCTGGGCCTTATTGCTGTCCTGCTGCTTGTATTCTTTGTGAAGGAGCCTCCCAGAGAGGCTGTGGAGAGGAAGACCGACAAACCCCTGAGCCCTACTCCTTGGATATCGGATGTGAAGGCGTTGCTGAAGAAGTGGGTACCCCCCTGCAGTGATGACTTGTTGCCCGCTCTGTCCGGTTACTTCACCCTCACTTACATCTTTCTCTCTCCAGCCCCAGCTTTGTACTCTCTACTCTTGGGTTCACGACGGTGGCATTTGTGACTGGTGCTCTTGCCCTCTGGGCTCCAACCTACCTGATACGTGCGCGAACCGTCCTGTACAAGACCGAGTGGTGTAAGGGTGGTGTATGCAACTATACTGACAGGTAAGGCCTTCCATGTGCCCCAGCTTGTCATATCATGGATGTCAGGGTCCTGCTATCGGAGTTATTATATACACACAGTCCCCTGTGATGTCTGCTCTGAACTGACACTGTAAGGTGGAAAGGTCTACAAAGACATCTGTATGTATCCAGGCAGCGGCAATTGACGTGAGCAATGGATTCTGCAAGGGGAGCATGTGTCCCTTCCTTGCAGAGCAGACTCGATCAGTCGATTATGCAGAGGCGCACATGCATATAGCCCATCTTTCGGAGCAGGCATGAGCAATTGCAGGGGAGCACATGTTTATAAACCCTTTGTTCATAGCATAGTCCTAGTTGGCCCTCTCATCCCTCGTGTATACTATTCCTGGAGAGCCCCCTCCAATGATCTTTTCCATGCCTCTGTTTGCAGTATGATCTTTGGCGTGATCACGGTGCTCACCGGCATCTTGGGAGTTGGAGCCGGAGTGGAGATCAGTAAACGATACCACAAAGTGAACCCCCGTGCAGACCCAATAGTATGTGCTTGCGGAATGCTGAGCTCCGCTCCCTTCCTGTACTTATCTCTGGTCTTTGCAGACACCAGTCTTGTGGCCACCTATGTAAGTAGCTTATGATGCAGGGTAACAGATGATCTCCTGTGCTGCTCCCTCAGGTCCCTTCAATGCAACTTGTCTTCTCTGCAGGTTTTCATCTTCATCGGGGAGACGTTACTGTCCCTGAATTGGGCCATCGTGGCCGACATCCTCCTGGTAAGTGATCCATCCTGTGGTTCTCTCATCACAGGTGACTATATACTTATCCAGATGTATCCTCTTCTTTCAGTATGTGATGATTCCAACGAGACGCTCCACAGCAGAGGCCATGCAGATAATGGTGTCCCACCTGCTGGGTGATGCCGGGAGCCCCTATCTCATTGGGGTGGTGAGTAGTAGTCATAGATTTTACTATAAGGTTGAGGGTTAATTTGTATCTGACTTGATTTGGGGGTAGTAATTGAGTGCATTACCCCCCCCCCCATTCTAAACACCAACTATATGATACGTGTGGAAATAAACCACAGCTCAGTCTCCATGATCAGCTCTCTGTCTATTAAAGAGGACGCTTAACATTTTAATTGCGCATATGGAAAATGCTACGTGATCCTCTGTGACGTATAACCATCATTGTATCACTGTATCCATATCCTCAGATATCTGACCGTATCAGCGGAGGGAAGAGGGAATCCACCCTTCTATCATTCCGCAGCTTGGAGTACGCCCTCATGGTCTGTGCATTTGTGGGCGCCCTGGGAGGAGGTTTCTTCTTGGCGACGGTCCTTTTTATCGAGAAGGATCATAAGAAGGCGGAAATGGTATCGGAAGGTGTGTGGTTCGAGCTGAACGCTTTGAGCAATCCATGTTCTACAATCTCCAGGTTTACTGATGGCCCCGTCTACGTTTTAGAGGATGGGATGATAGGATAGATGAGGCTATTCCATGCCAAATCATCACAGCTCCCAACCTAACCAATGAATGAAAAGATGGTAGCACTACCGCAGATAATGTGTGCAAAGAAGTGGTGCTGCAGGTAGAGCCACACCATCCATGGCCCTATGTGATATACACAATAAGAGGCGGCGGCACACACGGGGAACAATGAATGCAAAAAATGGGGATGGTTTGTTTTGGACATCCACATCGAGGTATAACAGCAAAGTTTTGGGCAACGAGCTCTTTATCAAGCCAAGAAATGGTGGCCAAGTCTGTACGGTTAATGGATGAGGAAATCCAAGGCACATGTGGAACATGTGAGAGAACAAGTTCTCACTAAGGTTGATCCATGTACTGCAACTGGGCGAACCTACACGCTACCTACAACAGCCCCCCAACGCAGCCATGGTGAGGAGGAGGCGCTGACTTGTAATTTTTCCTCAAAGTACGTAGCAGTTACTTTGTGCTCTGCCATATTTCATGAAAATGTGAGACAGCTGCGTTGAAAAGTTGATTCCTTTTCTTGTGATGATTTGGCATGGAATGACCCACATTGTTCACTCCTGGTGTTAACTTAGCAACTACTGTGCTCAAAAAAATCTTGGGAACACTTCAAGGGGTTGTGCCAAGATTTGAAGTTATCCCCTATCCACAGAATAGGGCATAACTTGCTGGAGAGCAAATCTTCTGTGTCCCGCTTCCCTGTGGGATCGCCCCCTTCCCCGTGGTGACTGAATGGAGTGCTGGTCATGCATGTGCAGTCAGCGCTCTATTCATTTCAACGGGGCTGATAGGAGCAGCACGACCAGCACATCATTATGGCGGGGGCTCAAGTAGCCCCACAATGGGGAGGACGGGACACCGGGACCCCCATCCCCATTCTTGAGATCGGTGGCAGTCTCAGCTGTGCACCCCCCACCCCACTGATCAGCAAGTTATTTCCTAACCTGTACAATCCCTTTAAGCATCCCAGTATAATCCACTTCTTCTGCTTTGGTGCACATGAAAGTTACAACAGGAGAGGAACAGCAAGAGACTGGGCATAATTTGTCTCCTTGCCTGGTTCTTCTCTCTTTCTGTGTTATGCCGGTGTCCTTGTCACTACTGGTACCTGCAGCCCCCTCCGGTCTGTACAGGTAGTCCTGCTTCTCCAGAATGGCACATCCATACGAGCCGTTGCAGAAAGTTTGCTGTGTCTCCTAGCAGTCTCAATAGTGTGAAGCAGATACCAGAACATGAGGATTGCTGGGCAGGACCGTAGAAGGGCACCAACCACCATCAGGACCGGAGGAGCTCTGCCAGAGCCCTACAGTATAACCTCCAGTGCCAGCTGTGAGAAACAGAGTCCATGTTGGTGGCGGCATGAGGGCCCGACCTTCTGAAGAGGGATCGGCGCTCCCAGGATCTGCCCAATTGGCTCCAATTCTGGGTGTTTTGGGATCCAGCCCTCAGTTGCTTTACCTTGAGCAGTGTACTTTGTCTCACTTTGTACTGATGTAGTTTCATCATACTCCGTTCAGTCTATACTGCTTAGAATTCTCCATCACTCTGCTATGAGACTCCTTAATTTACTGTCCTTCACTACATCTTCCACAATGCACTACAGCAAAGCATAGTCATTACTATCCTCCGGTCAGTTCCTGAAGCTTTAGAGTTTAGAGGTCAGCAGCAGAAATGTGACTTCCTCTCTGGTTGTGAGATGGAGTAGAAGGCAAGTTGCTCAATTCGTTGTTTAAAAGGGGTTTTCCAAGACTCTAATAATAGAAGAGGTCATCAATCGATGATAAACAGGAGGGTGCACTATTTGGGATCTCCACTGACCAACTGATAGCGGCGCCTCAGTCCATACTAGGCACAGTGCCGTACATCGTATAGTGGCTGTGTCTGGAATTGGCTTTTAGTCCCATTCATAGTAATGGGACTGGTCTGCTCTCAGTCTGTGTAACTGATGTGCATGAAGAGGCAACTGCGCTCCCCTGAGCACCACAGCTTCTCCAGTCAAATGACCATGGGGATCCCGAGTCTTGGATCCTCGCCCGTTAACTATTGATAACCTATCCTGCGGACAGGTCAGCAGTAGTTTATTCTCAGAAAATCACTTTTGAGATTTAAATGGAAGCTTTAAAAGGGATTTTCTACTAATGACCTTTATTCCCTTTTGACAGGATAGGGGTTAAATGTATGAGCACTGGGGCGCCCAGCGATCTCGATATTTTCACACCCGGAGTTCCCCATGTGAAGGGAGTGGCGGTGTGCATGTGTGACCACCACTTCATTCACTTCTATGGGGCAAGCGGAGATCAATACGCTCAGCAATCTCCACTCCTAGAAATGAATGGGGAGGTGGCCACATATGCACACCACCACTCCTTTCACATGGCGCATTCAGGGGGTGCTGAGCTCAGCAGTTGGACCCCCAGCGATCAGATATTTATTCCCTGAGCTTTATTTAGGGAATAGATGTCATTACTGGAAGAAGCCCCCTTTAGGTAGGCATGGACCCATCATCTATGTTATCTTTACTTCAAGGACTGGTGTCAGAGGTGGAGAAGATTGAAGACAGAATTGTGGTCCCAAAAAGTGGAAGATCCACGAGGGTCCCAGTCTCCAGTGTCCTTATATAAACCCCTGAAGGGCTGCCATCACAAGAGACTAGCTGAATGCAGATGCCCTGGTACTTGCGATGCAGGCGGTACAATTACCCCGCTGGCAGGATTTGGGATGTTTATGATTTATCTTGTCGTGTATGACACCCATTAGTGATGAAGATGATCCCCCAAATCTGCAGGGGAGGAAGAGCGACCCAAGTCCTTATCCTCCTGCACTACCATCTCTTTGTATTGGACAGTCATACACAGGACCAGATTGTATGGTTATTCCCTATTTAATAATGGCCGTACTGTCACATGATGGTGGGTTTTGGTATTCTGTAAAGAACATGAAATGCTAAACTTTTTAACAGAAATACAAATGTGTGTTGGGTACAAAATGTCCGCTGCCTCCACCCTATACTATCAAGAGGATGTGGGCTCATTGGGGTTGGGGGGGGGGGGGAGAGGGCACTGGGGACTGGTGGTCAACCTACTCCGTGACGGCTCTGCTGAGACCTCAAGTCTTGGTTTTAATCTTTAGACCATATTCCTTGTATCAGTATGCTACTTCTCATTTGCCTACTAGTGTCTTCAGCTCATGCATTTGAATGGTTGTCTTGGCTGGTCACGAGGATGGACACAATATGGAAAAGTTGCAAGGAATGAGGGTGAAATGAATAAGGGAGTGGTAAATACTGGATAACTACTTCTAGGCAGCCATGTCTGGTTCTGAAAGTCATTACTGATGCTTTATTCTGCTAGTCTTCCTTCCAAGTAAGGCTTGGCTATCAGCCTTGTAAATACTGCCATTGGCCAATAAGAATGTCCAGGGCAGCCCTAGTGATCTTGTCTACAGCCAGCAGCGGAAGCCACAGAATGGACCTGCTTGATGGACTTAATGCTTCCGATGCAAGTGGGATCTGATTGCCAATGGAATACGTTCTCAATGCTGCAGACAAAGAACCAATGGGAACAGATTCCCATACCAGACTCTGTTCATAGGCAGCAGTGGACCAGAGTTATGTATATTAACATAAATACGCTGCTTCTGGCCCATTACTGCTCCTCAGTAAACCCATTGAGGGTCTCTATGAACACTGGCCATGGGGAGAACAAGGAGCTGTCCTCTGAAGGGTGACCTCTACTGCAGTCATTCAGACTGCTGGGATTTGGGCCTTTCCAGCCGTGAAGTATTACTAGTCACACAGTCGGAGTTTTAGTTGCATTCATAAGTGCGTTATTCTGTTTCCCATCTGCAGCGATCGCTCAGTCCTCCCAGATACTATAGATCAGCAATCATTAGCTGCTCACCCTCCATAGTATTACTCCATTCCTCAGGATTGAGTTCTCTCCTGCACTCAGTGCTGCCCACTGCTGACTAATCTTGTTATCCACTGGAGCTGCTATGGTTGCCCATGCACATTAAATTGCATATGTTGGCTGAACATGCCCAATATCCAGTATTGTCAGGGTTATCCTGACTCTGCCCGCTGGCAGATATTGAGTGAGAGAAGGAATGGGCATGAGGTACCCCATCACCACCGGAGATGTCTGGCCGCAGATTACTCTCCTAGTCTCTCTGAAAACACATGCATGCTCGGCACAGTCCAATATGCCTGTGTATGACAAGGCGGGAGGAAGAGTTGTCCGCCCAACAAGTGTTTGGGCAGCTTAAGATGATTGGTAAAAGGAAGTGAAAATCACTCAAAGTACATTTTAGTAGGGATACATGTAATAAAAAAAACCTTCTAAACTGTATAGTGAATAATGCTTGACGTCTGACCGATAAAGTAGACAAAATGGAAGTAATAATGTCTGAGGAAAACTACAACACAGTGGGAATAACGGAGACCTGGTTGGATGAAAGCTGTGACTAGGCAGTGAACTTGCAATCTGTTCAGAAACTATTGTAAAAAACTGAAAGGGTGAGGGGTTTGCGTTATGTAAAATCCAGTTAAAAGACCACATTACAGGAAGATATATGGGAATCTCTAGGTGGAAATGCATAGATGGAAAAACAACTCTCAAATCCCCAGAGGGGTTTTCTATAAGCCACCAAATGTAACAGAAGCTACCAGACCCCAACATATATTACACTGTATATACAAGTTGCAAAAATAATCAAAATTCCTATTACCTCCTTAGTGTTACTGAATAAAACCTAATATAACCATACCAATATTACAAATAAAACACTAAAAGGGCCAAATAATAAAGCCACACTGTAATCCTATATTACTGCCCCATAGTGATGGAATAATACCACCATACTGTCACTGAAGAAAGATCACTACAAAGAAAAATATAACCAATAATATTATATGAGGGCCATATAATATCACCATACGCCTGTTGAGAATTAACACTATACAAAGACCAATATCAACATCATACAGTGAAATTATTCCGTTGTCTGGCCACAGAGGGGGCACTATTACTACAGGGGGCATTGAGAAGTTCATTGGGGGTAGCGGCAGGATGGGAAGAGTCTGTGGAGATGAGCCCTAGTTGCAAGAAGTCTTTATGGCGGTCTGAGCTTAGCTGGAGGAATAAAATGGACAATTCTAATCATAGAAGACGTTCCCCGTGATCTCTGTTGGTAACTACACTGTAATCACTAGCATTGTGTAGAGCTAGTATCTATTATCTAGAGGTATACTGCTACTGTGAAGGAGCCCACTAATGGGAACTATTACTGAAAAGGGTCACTAACAGATTATTACTGAGAGGGCTACTGAGGGGCACTATTACTGTTAGAGGGGTCACTGAATGTCATTATTACTGTAAGGAGTCACTAACTGGCACTATTACAGAGGATAGGGTTATTGAATGGCACTATTGCTGTAAGGGCGTTACTAAGGGGGCACTATTACTGTAAGGGGGAACTAAAGGGCGTTATTCCTGTGAGGGGACATAGAGTGTGTGGCTTAGCATAAAAGGGACATAGCCTAATATAAAATGTAAAAATTCCTAGAGCTTCCTGGCCAGAGGAAAGTGTGCTTGGACTGTTGTAGCTATGGAGCTCCAGTCAGGGACCTATTGGATTGCTGAGTCCATGAGAGAGAGTCGAGCATGCTAGTGACTGAAAGTGACCAGTTGGATTCAAATTGTTTGTCTATTGAGTACAAGGGCCAGATAAGTAATTAAAGGCCTGAAGCCGGGACTTGTGATTATAGGACGAAGGCCTGAAGCCAGGACCTGTGATTATAGGACGAAGGCCTGAAGCCAGGACCTGTGATTATAGGACGAAGGCCTGAAGCCAGGACCTGTGATTATAGGACGAAGGCCTGAAGCCGGGACCTGTGATTGTAGGACGAAGGCCTGAAGCCGGGACCTGTGATTGTAGGACGAAGGCCTGAAGCCGGGACCTGTGATTGTAGGACGAAGGCCTGAAGCCGGGACCTGTGATTGTAGGACGAAGGCCTGAAGCCGGGACCTGTGATTGTAGGACGAAGGCCTGAAGCCGGGACCTGTGATTGTAGGACGAAGGCCTGAAGCCGGGACCTGTGATTGTAGGACGAAGGCCTGAAGCCGGGACCTGTGATTGTAGGACGAAGGCCTGAAGCCGGGACCTGTGATTGTAGGACGAAGGCCTGAAGCCGGGACCTGTGATTGTAGGACGAAGGCCTGAGGACCTGGGGAAATTGAGAGGAATAGCTGTCTGCTGAATGAGTGCTCGGCCTACAGCTATTTAAGGGTGCTTATATACCTTAGTAGTCGAATATCTAATATTCTTTTAGATTGTAATCCAAAGATCAAAGTCAAGGAGAGCACCAAGCACCTTAAAAGTAATCACAATAGTAGTAGTGTGATAACTCACCTGGTGCTTGACATGTCACCCTAAGGGCTCCCACCCACTAGCGTTTTTTTACTGCGAAATTCGCAGCGTTTTTTTTTTTCTGCATGGGTCTTTGGGCTATGGGAGTTGTAAAGCTAAAATCGCGATTGCGCAAAATCGCGATTTCGCGGTAAATCGCGATTTTGCGCGATCGCGATTTTAGCTTTACAAGTCCCATAGACCCCCTGTAGAAAAAAAAAAACGTGCGAATTTCGCAGTGAAAAAAAACGCTAGTGGGTGGGAGCCCTAAGGTGGTCATGTCAGCACCCACTATCCTGGTAAGCTCATAGCAGTTTCTTTATCCAAAAATCACCAAAATCGATAACAAGATGATCCATCTCACTGGAGCGCTGCAGGTCATAACAAAGCTCCGTTCCTCATAAGGGGTCGGATAATATCAAAGAAGAAGTAAAAGGAAAAAAACTATAGACCTGCGCTGCTTATCATGTAGAGAGCCAATAATAGGTGTCTCAGAAGCCAGCCTCAGATTAGAGACAAAGAGGTTTATTTATACAAAAAAGGAGGTCACAGCCTCATAAAATGACAAAATACTTGCGGAATCCTTGCGACGCGTTTCGGCGTATTAAACGCCTTTCTCAAGCATCACCTAAGGGCAAGGGCTTGAAGCAGGGACTGAGGCTGTAAGGTGGTAGCCTGAGGCTGCACTCCCACGAACGTATATCGGCTCGGTTTTCACGCCGAGCCGATATACGTTCTCCTCATGTGCAGTGGGGGAGGATGGAAGAGCCAGGAGCAGGAACTGAGCTCCTGCCCCCTCTCTGCCGCCTCTCGGCCCCTCTGCACTATTTGCAATGAAAGGAGGCGCAATGGGGCGGGGCTAAGTCCCGAGAATTAGCCCCACCCCCGTTCCGCCGCTCCCTATTGCAAATCGTGTGCAGAGGGGTGGAGAGGAGGCAGAGAGGGGGCGGGAGCTCAGTTCCTGCTCCTGGCTCTTCCATCCTCCCCCCTGCAGAGGAGAACGACGTATATCGGCTCAGCGTGAAAACCCAGCCGATATACGTTCGTGGGAATGCAGCCTGAAGCTGGGATATGAGGATATAAGTCAGAAGTCTGATGCCATGGCCTGAGGGTGGAGGAGGAATTCTGCAACATGAAAGAAAGCGCAGCATTCTCTAATTGCTGCGGGAAAACGCACGTCTGGCTTCCATTGTAGTCAATGGAAGCCGTCTGTCACGCGATACTTCCGCTGTGCTCACAGTGGAAGTATCGCGCGATTACACGTCACCGCCCACTGCTAGTTTCGTCATGTGCTGTATTGCGCATGCGTGCTGGCTCCCCAGATGGGACTCACATGACAGATCCAGAGAGATGAGTATGGGGTCGTTGGGGGGCGCCGTGTCGGGTTCCACTGTGATATTCCATTAGTGGAGTCCAACACGGCCGTGGGCATGAGGTCTAAGTCTTTCGAATAGCTAAACAACTGATCCAATCCAAAGCCAATCCACATACTGCTGCAGTAGACAATGGCCTTTTCTTCCCACTAATTAGAAACCTTCACCTAGAGATTCTTTGCACACACACACACACACACACACACACACACGCACACGCACACGCACGCCCAGCCAGCAAACAATAGTCCTCTTATCTTCTCTATGTCCACTTTACATATAAACTCTACCAAAGGAGCCAGCAAATGGAGAAAATGGCGAGGAATCCAAACAATTATCTTTACGTGTAAACACTCATCATTTAAAAGCAAAAACGTTGTTGAGTCGTTTGTTTGATCGTTCAAACGACAATCGTTTTGTGTAAATGGGCCTTAACAGTGCAATTGCACTAACACTACTTAAAGTAAGTCTGTCACCTATGTGTTGTGCTATAAACCGAAAGTACTGTACAATGTGTCATGTTAAATGGGAACCATAGATAGCTCTAGCTCTGTTCTGCGTGACTCCACCGTCCAGTTATTAGCCTTTATGCTTATCCCCTGCATATGTAAATTAGCCCATTCAATGGGCGGTCCATCGCTGTCTTCGACACAGGCTCCTCCTTCTCCAGTGTGTGAAAAACCGCTCCTTTCCATCCAAGTAACATCTCCAGCTCCACCCACTTATGACATCACGCATTCTATTATCACCCTGCTTGTGCCACACAGACGACAGCGCAGACATGTGACATCAGTCCTGGATGAGGACTCACAGTGCATGAAACATAAAGGCAAATATCTGTACGGTGGAGTCATGCAGAACAGGAATAAAGGTCTCTATGGATTCCACGTAACATCGCACATTGTACCGGACATTCCGTTTGTGGCACAAAGAACAGGTGACGGACTTCTGTTATAGTGATTGCAGTGAATTCAGCTCCAAGTAAAGACATTTATAATTTGCTGTTGCACGTTCTGCATCTTTATTCCATCACCTGCTTCACCAAAGACACAAATGTCATGGATACGGAATGCTTGTATCGCCTTTTACATGGTGTGTGGTGGTTTATTATCGGTTGTTTTGTACTTTTATTTTGCTATGAAAAATATTCTAATAAATATTATTGTTTCCAGAGGAGCCGGAGGAAGGACCCTGCGTGGGCTGGAAAGCTCGCTGTAACATCATGTATTTCTGTTAGCCATTAAAAGGTTTCATATCAAGAAGATTACTCGGTTTCTCTTGCTGAGAACAATCACATTTTGCTCTACTGGCTAACAACTTACCAAACTTTTTTCATTACCACCACAACAGTAACTCCACACCCTGTTGGTTAACCCAATCACTGAGCTGCAGGGGTTAATCCTTCTACAGAAAGTCTCCACCCCGATGAGGAAGAGAAACTTTTTAGCTTTCGATTCCTGCTCTTTCCTAGTATGATGGCGTCTGCTGACCTGCGGGACGAGCTGGACTGCTCCATCTGCCTGAGCCTCTATACAGATCCCGTATCCCTGAGATGTGGACACAACTTCTGCCGCTCGTGTATTGTGAGTGCGCTGGATGCACAGGAGGCAGCTGGAGTGTATTCCTGTCCTGACTGCAGAGAAGAATCCCCGCAGCGTCCGGCCCTGGAGAAGAAGAGGAAGCTGGCGAATATAGTGGAGCGTTTCTTATCTAGTCCGCCTGATATGGAGAGCAGAATCTTCTGTACTTACTGTATAAAGTCTCCAGTCCCGGCTGTGAGGACATGTCTGCACTGTGAGACCTCTCTATGTGACGACCACCTCGCAGCCCACAACAAGGCGGTGGATCATATATTAACTGATCCCACCAGCTCCTTTGGGAACAAGAAGTGCTCCGTCCACAAGAAGGTTCTGGAGTATTACTGCCCGCAGGATACAGCTTGTCTATGTGTGACTTGTTGTCTGGTCGGCAAGCATCGGGGCCACCAGGTGGAGCTTCTAGGTGAGGCTTCTGAGAAGAAGAAGGAGAAACTGAGGAAGTATCTGGGGGAACTAAACCCTCAAAAAGAAGAACTTCAGACGAAAGTCCAGAATCTGCAGGATCATAAAAAGAATATCCAGGAGAAAGCCTCCGAGAAGAGGAAGAACATCAGGAAGTTGTTTATGGATATAAAGGAGCAACTGGAAATGGTGGAAAAGAAAGTGCAGAGCGAGATCTCCAGACAGGAGGACGAGATTGTGTCACAGATATCTCACCTGATCAAGGAGCTGGAAAAAGAGGAGAAGGAGCTGTCTGAGAAGATGCATCACATGGAGCAGATGTGTCATGTCACCGACCCAATAAGACTCTTACAGGAAATGGACATTACAGTAAGTAGTAATGGAGATGATGAGGACACGGGGGGGAGGTGGTGGAAATACCCATTCTGATGATAATCGGCATACAGGATTGGTTTAATCTTAACCTGGGAAATATTGGTAACTACCTTTAACCCCTTCCCGCTCCAGGGCGTAAGTTTACGTCCTGGGAGCGAGGTACGTCCCGCAACAGGGCGTAAACTTACGTCCTGGGGATAGCACAAGATCACATATGATTCCGCGCTATCCCGCAGAGGGAGCCGGCGTCCCACTGCAACAGCGGGGGGCGCATCAGATCTAAGTAGATCGCGGCAGGGAAAGAGTTCACAGAGGGAGCATGCTCCCTCTGTGTCTTCGGCCGCCTCTCGCGATAACATCGCGAGAGCCCGGCCTGTCGCCATGGCAACAGGACGCCAGACACTGACGTCCTGTGTTGTCAGTGCCTGAGATCGTTGCATAAGCAATAAGGCATGGTAAAAAAAAAAAAAAAAATTTAAATAAATTTTAAAAAATGTAAAAAAAAGTAAGAGAAACCCTTTTTTATGTTTTTTCTCAGATTAGCATAAAAAAAGGGTAAAAAAATAAAAATTAGAACCCCACATATTTGGTATTGTCGCGTCCGTAACGCCGTGTACAATAACTTGCACATGCTTTTGACTGTCCACGGAAAAAGCGTTTTAAAAAACGCTCAAAAACTGAGGCAATAAAAACGCAATAAAAGTGATCAAAAAAGACGTATGTACCCCAAAATGGTACCAATGAAAACTACTGCTCGTGTTGTAAAAAAATAAGCCCTTACAGAGCTCCGTACATCAAAAAATAAAAAAGTTACAGGACTTTGAATGCAGCGATTTAGAAAAAAAAAAATTTTTCCAAAAAAAGGGCTTTTAATGCAGAAAAGTGAAAAAACCTAAAAAAAAGGTAAGAATTTTGGTATCGTTGTAACCGTACCGACACGCAGAAAAAATGGATTGTCCTATTTATGCTTCATGATTAACGCTGTTAAAAAAAAAATCTATGGCAGAATTGATGCGTTTTCTCTCCCTGCTATCAAAAAAATATTACGAAAGTTTTACAATGTAGTCTATGTACCCAAAAATGATGCCGTTAAAAACTACAGTTCGCTATGCAAAAAACAAGCCCTTATACGGCCGCGTCGACGGAAAAATAAAAAAACGATGATTTTTGATAAATGGAGAAGAAAATCTGCCAAAAACCGTTGCGTCCTTAAGCCCAAAATAGGCCATGTCCTTAAGGGGTTAAGAATGCTCCTCTGGTGGTTTCTGCTTCTATTGTATGTTGCACCTATGGATTTCAATTTGGAAGTGCTGACCCATTTTATTTTTTTTTTGTACCAAAATACAGGATAACGGGACTGACCCAACAACTGTCCTACAAGAATTAGACCAAGGAGCAGCCTGTAGGGATAAGAGTGCGGCTGCCGAGAAAGAAGCTCCAGTCCATGAGGCTACTAAGAAGGAGAAGGAAGAGGAGAAGCTGAGGAAAGAGCTGGATGAGGATCTGATCTCACTGACCGTATACCGATCTATGCGGGATATTGTCACCAGTGTCACGTCAGGGCTCGGGTTCCAGTTTCCAGACATCTTGCTGGATGAGGACACTGCATGTATAGGAGTGGAGTTATCAGCCGATCTAAAGACAGCAACATATTCAGAGGAAGAACGGCAAAGACCAAAATCACCAAGAAGGTTTCTGAGTCACCCCCAGGTGTTAAGCCGATGTGGCCTCTCTACAGGGAGACATTATTGGGAGGTGGCATGGAACCAGGTCGGAGTATGTAACATCGGGGTGTCCTATCCCAGTATAGAGAGGGAAGGAAAGCGGTCTGGTATTGTAAATAATGATAAATCTTGGTGTTTGGATCTGGGTGATGAATATTGCGGAGCATATCACAACTCTGTGGTATTACCCTGTTCTGTAAGGCCAACATGTCCAACATTCGGAGTCTTCTTAGACTATGAGGCTGGGCGTCTGTCCTTCTATGCGCTGTGTGACCCCATCAGACACTTACACACCTTCACCGCCTCCTTCACCGAACCCCTACATGTCGCCTTCTATGTGGAGGATGGAGCCTCTGTTACAATCACCAGCTGAGACCGGTGTAGTCCCCATAATTACACTGTTATTTCCTGTAGCATAGATATTGGTCAGACCCCGGCCCGTATTTACCACTAGGAATGTTATTGTCCTGAGACTAACCATCAGTCCCATCTGATCTAGTGATGGTATATAGCTACTGTAGGGTCACTTTCCCGCCTGCTGGATCCCCCACTGATACTGATAATAAAGGGGCCGCAGCGCTGATTTAGGGCCCTTTTACACGGAACGATCATTGCTCAGAAAATCATTGGATCGTGTGAATGTGAATGATAATCGCTCAGTGTAAACCAGGCCAACGAATGAATGATGAATGAGAATTTATTCGCTTCTCGTTCGTCCATTTTATCCAGGCATAAAGATAATCGCTCGCACGTGATTGCGTGTGAACAGCGATTGTTTAGTCGATCACATTCACTGCTGCAGTCAATGTCAGCGACTGAACTGGATGCAAACACAAGTGTGAATGATATTCCTGCCTGTGTGAACGGCCATTGTTCTGTCTTATGGCTCCGTGTATACGGTCCTGAGGCCGGCGTCACACGGATGAGCGCGTTAGTGATGCCTACTTGCACAATGCGTTGTGTATTGTAATGGACAATTGCGCTAATTAGCTCAGTATGTGATACTTTGGTGTGCAGGATAATGGAGCGTGTGATACATCCACCCATGTGAATGAGCCCCCTGATATCGCCGGGCTCTATGTACTGCATATTGCACAATACCCTAATGCCTCTGTGTGCATAAGCCCTTAGGCCGGGATCCCACAGATGCAATTGGGCAGCGTTTTGCGTATGCGCAATAAACAGAGAATACAACCCGTTGGCATCATTGGGCTCGTTCACATGAGGGGATTCTGCACCCATAATTTGCGCAAAAAAATACACAGCGCGCTCTAAATCCTGCGTATTTGTGCACAAAAACAGCACATAATGAACTAATTAACTTAATCACCCATTGTAATCAGCAGGAGGATGCTGTGTTTATGGTTGTTGTTTTTTTTTAGCAATGAGCAAAAATATAGTAAAACACATAAATGCGATTACGCCGTGTGACGGCGGCCTTTGTGTTACATCTTTTCCCTTGTCAGGCGGGGCTCCTGGCCACCCTGCAGCACAAGTGTATTCATGTGGGTGAGGGGGGCACAACCGGTGGGCTGGAATGCAGCTGTGCAGTGAGAACCGTGAAGGGGGCGCCACTCTGTGCCCCCCACCAATCAGAGAGTGATCGCCTATCCTAACTATATGCCCCCCACCTATGAGATGGGAATAAACCTTGGAGCTGAGAGCCCCCCCGATGTCTATGGTAGCTTTAGGGGGGCTCGTGTAGTGTGAATCAGCTGGCTGATATTACTACTGATCAGGGTTGGTACCGCTGCAGATGTTACAAGGTTGTGGCGGGTGAGACAGTCCGGGACGGCCCTCCGGTGATGTCTACATGGGCCGGTGGGATATATGGGGCCGTTCTCTGTAGTTCCTCTGTCAGATGAGCGGAGCGGAGCTCTGCCATGCAGCGGTGGAGGCTGATGACGGCGGGCCGTGTGCTGAGGGGTCTTACACACGGGGCGGAACTACACCGCATGACCTACTGCAAGCCGCGGTATATTCTGCACCAAAAGCCACCGGCTGCCGGCAGGTTTTACTGCAGAATTAAAAATGGCTTAAAACCTGCCGGCAATACTGCATCAAAATACGCAGATTTTGGTTTCAAACTCTGCAGCTGCGGATTTGGCGGCGTCCTGCAGCGTAATGCCGTCTTGTGTGAAAGGTCCCTTAAGAGCGCCAGGACTGTGTGGGATGATGGGAGTTGTAGTCTCTGTTGGACTGTGTGGGATGATGGGAGTTGTAGTCTCTGTTGGACTGTGTGGGATGATGGGAGTTGTAGTCTCGGTTGGGCTGTGTGGGATGATGGGAGTTGTAGCCTCTGTTGGACTGCGTGGGATGATGGGAGTTGTAGTCTCTGTTGGACTGCGTGGGGTGATGGGAGTTGTAGTCTCTGTTGGACTGTGTGGGATGATGGGAGTTGTAGTCTCTGTTGGACTGTGTGGGGTGATGGGAGTTGCAGTCTCTGTTGGGCTGTGTGGGATGATGGGAGTTGTAGTCTCTGTTGTGTATTTTCCATCAGATCTTGGTAATGTTAGAACAAATGAAATAAAGCTATAAGTTGCGGTAACTGATTTGTCTCCATATTTCCGGCTCCTGTTGTGTATACAGAGATATCCTCCGTAGATGAAATGTTACATTCAGCACACGGAGTATTTTACTTACGTATCGGCGTATTCTGCAGCACTTTTTCTGCTCGCAGGGCGTGTTCATATATACGCTACAAACAAACACCGATTTAAATGGCTACTTCCAGATATCTTCTATCTCCAGGGGAATTCCGCAGTGTTTCTCGCATCTCCTTGCGTGTTGCGTGACCATTTGCGCTCCTCCATAGATTTCTATGTGGGCCTTTGGTGCGCAAATGTGCAGAATGACGGAGCGTGGTCTATTTATTTATTTTTTTGCGAGGCCTCAAATGCACACGCAAAACCCGCTTATGTGATCAGATCCATTAAAACCAACAGGTTCTCTTCACCGTGTATTACATGGGCACAAATCCATCGGGGTGACGGAGCCCTTAGATACGAGTACAATGTGCCGTCTGAAGGAGGCCTGAAAGCACCAAGATGTTGGGCCCTCGGCGCAGGAAGACATTGCTGGGAGTAGAAGGGGCCCCAGGGATGGTTTTCGGCCTTGGAGTGTAAATACTGAGGGGGGATTTGTTAGGACTGATGTTTTATATGTCGGTCTTAATATAATCCCCCCTGGAGTAAGTGGTGTATAATGTACAGGGCGGCCATGGAAAGGTAGGCCGGCACCACACTCTATGTTGTCCATAGCAACTAATCACAGCACAGCTTTCATGTTACCTCAGCAGTATAATATATAGCAACCAATCACAGTGCAGCTTTCATGTTACCTCAGCAGTATAATATATAACAACCAATCACAGCGCAGCTTTCATGTTACCTCAGCAGTATAATATATAACAACCAATCACAGCGCAGCTTTCATGTTACCTCAGCAGTATAATATATAACAACCAATCACAGCGCAGCTTTCATGTTACCTCAGCAGTATAATATATAACAACCAATCACAGCGCAGCTTTCATGTTACCTCAGCAGTATAATATATAACAACCAATCACAGTGCAGCTTTCATGTTACCTCAGTAGTATAATATATAACAACCAATCACAGTGCAGCTTTCATGTTACCTCAGCAGTATAATATATAACAACCAATCACAGTGCAGCTTTCATGTTACCTCAGCAGTATAATATATAACAACCAATCACAGTGCAGCTTTCATGTTACCTCAGCAGTATAATATATAACGACCAATCACAGCGCAGCTTTCATGTTACCTCAGTATAATATATAACAACCAATCACAGCGCAGCTTTCATGTTACCTCAGTGGTATAATATATAACAACCAATCACAGCGCAGCTTTCATGTTACCTCGGCAGTATAATATATAACAACCAATCACAGCACAGCTTTCATGTTACCTCAGCAGTATAATATATAACGACCAATCACAGCGCAGCTTTCATGTTACCTCAGTATAATATATAACAACCAATCACAGCGCAGCTTTCATGTTACCTCAGTGGTATAATATATAACAACCAATCACAGCGCAGCTTTCATGTTACCTCGGCAGTATAATATATAACAACCAATCACAGCACAGCTTTCATGTTACCTCAGCAGTATAATATATAACGACCAATTACAGCGCAGCTTTCATGTTAACTCAGTGGTATAATATATAACAACCAATCACAGCGCAGCTTTCATGTTACCTCGGCAGTATAATATATAACAACCAATCACAGCGCAGCTTTCATGTTACCTCAGCGGTATAATATATAACAACCAATTACAGCGCAGCTTTCATGTTACCTCAGCAGTGTAATATATAACAACCAATCACAGTGCAGCTTTCATGTTACCTCAGCAGTGTAATATATAACAACCAATCACAGTGCAGCTTTCATGTTACCTCAGCAGTATAATATATAACAACCAATCACAGCGCAGCTTTCATGTTACCTCAGCAGTATAATATATAACAACCAATCACAGCGCAGCTTTCATGTTACCTCAGCGGTATAATATATAGCAACCAATTGCAGCGCAGCTTTCATGTTACCTCAGAAGTAAAATATATATAACAACCAATCACAGTGCAGCTTTCATGTTACCTCAGCGGTATAATATATAACAACCAATCACAACGCAGCTTTCATGTTGCCTCAGCAGTGTGATATATAACAACCAATCACAGTGCAGCTTTCATGTTACCTCAGCAGTATAATATATAACAACCAATCACAGCGCAGCTTTCATGTTACCTCAGCAGTGTGATATATAACAACCAATCACAACGCAGCTTTCATGTTGCCTCAGCAGTGTGATATATAACAACCAATCACAGTGCAGCTTTCATGTTACCTCAGCAGTATAATATATAACAACCAATCACAGTGCAGCTTTCATGTTACCTCAGCAGTGTGATATATAACAACCAATCACAGCGCAGCTTTCATGTTACCTCAGCAGTGTGATATATAACAACCAATCACAGCGCAGCTTTCATGTTACCTCAGCAGTGTGATATATAACAACCAATCACAGCGCAGCTTTCATGTTACCTCAGCAGTGTGATATATAACAACCAATCACAGCACAGCTTTCATGTTACCTCAGCTGTATAATATACAACAACCAATCACAGCACAGCTTTCATGTTACCTCAGCAGTGTGATATATAACAACCAATCACAGCGCAGATTTCATGTTACCTCAGCAGTGTGATATATAACAACCAATCACAGCGCAGCTTTCATGTTACCTCAGCAGTTGCATTGACTTCAGTATTCACTGTAAAGTGTGACAATATGGAAGGTTTAACCATAAGAATGTATCCACATGAAGTGATAATGGAGCCCAGTGGGGACTGATGGTCCTCAGCTTGTAAACCATTAGATCTATATACAAAGCATGAAGGATACAAGCTTTATCCCATCATTAGCTTAGAGGTTGTTCCATGTTACCAGGAACATCACTGGGAAGCCAACTCATCTGACCAGCAACCGGGAAGCCAAGCAGCGCTAATACAGAGTATCTCCTGCAGTAGAGCGACAGCCATGACACCGCCTCATCCTAAAGATAGATAGGACCTCTTATCCTGATACAGATGTCCCCATGCCAGTCCTCTGAACAGGAGGTGCAGCACCTGCAGATCAAATCTATGTTGTATGCAGTGGAACCTCCATTAATATAGCCGCATATTGCTCTGTAAAGTCATAGAGGTTGTCCTACAGAGCAAGTATGCAAAGGTAAGGCTGCCTGTCCACGGGCGTTTTTAAATTGCGTTCCCCAGGGTGATAATCCGGCCGCGGGGAAAGCGTTGCGATGGAAAGCGCTTCCTCCCTGTCCACGAGCAAAGAATCATAACGATTCTCCGCTCGCGGCCGGCAATTCACAGCAGCTCCGGTCCGTTCGGTTTCAGCCCAGCTGCCGGCATTTTACCGGATGTATAGCAGCTGCTCGCAGCGCTATTTGGTGTCAGAGCTGCGATGGAACCTCTGATGTAAATGCATCCTAACACCGGCCGCAGCTGCAGGAACGTGTGAACGTGGCTCCTAACGCTGTCAGTCAGCTTATTGCCCTACAATGGCTCCAAAGTGCGACAGACGTAAGTCTCAAAATCACTCACTAAGTGAAGGAAAGTTCTTGAACAAGTAATGTTGTCCTTTCTGATCGGAGGATTCACTAGCTTACTAATAACCGCTAACGCGGGGCCCGATAGTACGGCTGCTCACTCCACCACATGAGCTCAGCTGCCGCCCCCAGGATGGCGGCCATGATGGTGGTCTCTAAGGCCCGGGGCCACACGAATCAGGACACAATATACCAGCCAGGCCATAGGCCAAGAGCTCAGATGGAGGCCGACCTCGAACTGGAGCAACAGCTGAAGTCTCTAGCGCCTCCTGAAGGAACAGAGACCGTCTTACTTACAGCAGCCTTGTTTGTCTTACTTCTAGATCAGACAACAACAAACTGGCGTGAAGAGCCGCTACAGTTACCCAGCCTCAGAAGGAGTGTCCCAACACCCACATGACCACCATCACTTCTACTTCATGACCACCCCAGTGTCATCCTTGTGTGTAACATGAACACCAGGTGGCGTTATAACATCTGCGCTAAACCCGTTACCGTATCATAACATATCTAACTAAGCTAAACATACAGTACAGCTACATACAACACGTGTCCCTCTTGACCGGCCGTAAGCCGGGGCAGATTTATGGGGAAATTTTTCGGGCTTAAATATAAATGGATCCATCAAGCCCAGGTGGCCACGCCCCTGCAAACAAGCCACGCCTCTTTTTAGGGCGCTTTCACACTGCTCAGCCAATCACATTGGTTCATCGAGCACTACTTTGATTGGTTCCTGATTGATGCTCAGCTAATCAGAGCCATCCCTTCCTGGAAGCGGGATTTATAAATCCCGTAACCAGAAAGTGATCTTCTGTGAGCGGCCGAGGACTGCAAGAAGTGTGCTAGAGCTCCGGAGAGCAGCAGGAGGGTCCCGGACAGAGCCTGCTAGGAAAGCAAAAGAAAATTAGACCTAGAGTCTTTTTTTGGGCCAAAAATTAATATAAGACAGGTTCTTATTTTCAGGGAAATACAGTACCTGTGTTGAAAAGAGCTAAAGCCTTGTACAACAACGACACTGCTTCTGGATTCCGGATTGGCTTACCCAATGATCCAACAAAACTTCCACTGCGCCCCAAGGGTGTGAAATCAAATACGATTCCAAAAGCGTACCTCGAGTCGGTGCTGACACTAGCAATCTTACCTACAGCCAGTCCATATAGTTCTCTGAGTGCCATCATCTCATCTCCCGGAGCAGAGGCCCAGGAAGGGAGTGGGTTTTCTACAATTACCCCATTATTGAATAGCCTATTTCTCTTGCTACCTGGAACCATCTTGTTTCCTAAAGGCTGATTTAGACACGATTTTCACTCAAAAATCACTCAAATCCATCTTTTGAGCGATAATCGTTGTGTCTAACTGCACTGACATCCTGCAGTTTTCTTTAAGCTGTCGCTCATCGCTGGTGTTTTAGCATGCTGAAAGATTAGTGATCAGTTATCAGGAATTCACAGCGGGATACAGCTGATACTATTGTTTCAGCTGTATCCCGCTCCCTGAAGACCGGCGGAGTATGAAGAATACAGCTGTCCAGCTGTGTTCTCCATACCCCGCTCAGAGCGCTCAGCTGTATAACAGCCGGGCATTCCAAGCAGAGAACAGCTGGATGCAGAAGACAAGCAGGGACACCAGCGATATTCTGCCGCGGGGGAGGAGGGGAGGGGCGCTGTCAGTTCTCTGCGGTGAGCCTGTCACATAGCCTCACCACAGAGAATTACAGCAAATCCGATTTAGATCCTGCGAGCAGAGAATCGCTATGATACTCCGCTCATGGATGCTGCGGCTGCACTTTCCATAGCAACGTTATAGAAAGCGTTCACTGTGTTACCTGTGGCTGGATTTTCGCCGAGGCTAATGCAATGGACAGGCAGCCAAACTAAGACACAGATATACATGTATACACCGACCCGGCAGAACACATGTTGTCATCATGTGATGACATCATCCTACGACACACTAGATGCTAGAAGTAGATTTCCTACAGGTACAAGAATCTACTGAAGGAGGGAAGAGAACTCATGGAGATTAACGTCTGTAGAAAACCTTATATCACAAACCATGCAAGGGCTGAGTACCTTCTGGGCTTGGTTAACCCTTTACATCAACATTTAACCATTTCCTTCCCAGGCCTAGCTATCACAATAGAACATGCCGCGATTTGTTTCCTGCATCGCATCGCGGTGACACGCAGGAAAACATCGCTCATGTGTATGATCCCATTCCAATGAATGCGGTTCACATTTGGGCGCCTCGAAATACACAAATGTCACGAGAATTGGATGCCCGGTGAAGGAGTGTGAATATCGCGAGAGTTTTGTGCGTTGTGAGATGCACAAATATGAACACCATTCTTGTGAATGCAGTCACACATGAGCCATGTTTTCCCTCAGCAATGCTGCCAGGTAAAATAAATCGCTGCAGGTCCTATTGTGTTTGCGTCACTCGGAACGCATCAGCCATTGTTTTCAAAGGGACAGTCAAACACATTGCATGCTGGGAGATGTGATCCTTCGACACGCCTGAAGTATGCACTGGAGGGTCGCAATTTCACAGAAGTGATGGGGGCATCTTTGCCTAAAAAAATGCCTTGCGTCCGTGTGTAAAACGTATGTGAGCAAGAGCCTCACCCGTGTGGATGTAGCCTAATGGAGGCAATCAATGTTGTACTGACTCCTGTTTCCTGTAAATAGAGGCGGGTGGCAGGAATAATCCCCGCGCACTCCACCTCCATCCACAGGGCTAATAGTCGTCAGCGGTCCGTGGGACGGCCGTACAATAGTCGGGCAGCGGTCAGTGGGACGGCCGTACAATAGTAGGGCAGCGGTCCGTGGGACGGCCGTACAATAGTAGGGCAGCGGTCCGTGGGACAGCCGTACAATAGTAGGGCAGCGGTCAGTGGGACGGCCGTACAATAGTAGGGCAGCGGTCCGTGGGACGGCCGTACAATAGTAGGGCAGCGGTCAGTGGGACGGCCGTACAATAGTAGGGCAGCGGTCCGTGGGACGGCCGTACAATAGTAGGGCAGCGGTCCGTGGGACGGCCGTACAATAGTAGGGCAGCGGTCAGTGGGACAGCCGTACAATAGTAGGGCAGCGGTCCGTGGGACGGCCGTACAATAGTCGGGCAGCGGTCCGTGGGACGGCCGTACAATAGTAGGGCAGCGGTCCGTGGGATGGCCGTACAATAGTCGGGCAGCGGTCAGTGGGACGGCCGTACAATAGTCGGGCAGCAGTCTGTGGGACGGCCGTACAATAGTCGGGCAGCGGTCCGTGGGACGGCCGTACAATAGTCGGGCAGCAGTCTGTGGGACGGCCGTACAATAGTCGGGCAGCGGTCAGTGGGACGGCCGTACAATAGTCGGGCAGCGGTCAGTGGGACGGCCGTACAATAGTAGGGCAGCGGTCCGTGGGACGGCCGTACAATAACCGGGCAGCAGTCAGTGGGACGGCCGTACAATAGTAGGGCAGCGGTCCGTGGGACGGCCGTACAATAACCGGGCAGCAGTCAGTGGGACGGCCGTACAATAGTAGGGCAGCGGTCCGTGGGACGGCCGTACAATAGTAGGGCAGCGGTCCGTGGGACGGCCATACAATAGTAGGGCAGCGGTCCGTGGGACGGCCATACAATAGTCGGGCAGCGGTCCGTGGGACGGCTGTACAATAGTCGGGCAGCGGACTGTGGGACGGCCATCGGGCCCTTATGTGTCTGACATGTGTCCCTTGTCTGACAATATCCGGAGAGGCGTGAATATTTTTGCCCAGCTGGAATGTCTTCAGAACGCCTCTGGAGGAGCAGATTGGCTGCCAGCGGCGCTGGGAGGGCAGCGACTGGAACAGCCCCCCGTCATACATGAGACCTGTCAGACACTACATGTATGTTAGGGGATTGTTAGGGACCTTTCACACGGGACGGAATTACACTGCAGGACGCAGCCAAATCCGTCACTGTGGAATTCCACGCCAAAGTCTGCAGGTCTGACGGCGGGTTTTGATGCAGAACTGCAGACATGTTTTAGGCCATTGTCAATTACGCATCAAAATCCGCAGGGAGCCGGTGGCTTTTGGTGCAGGATTTACTGTGGCTTGTGGTGTTGTACGGTCTACTCCATCCCAGGTAGAAGGGCCCTTAAACCCCATAAGGACCAGATACTTTTAGGGATTTTACCCATGTGGGGGTTTTAATGCCCTATTTTTTTTGCCTCCGGCTACCAACATTATTTTTGCTGCATTTTTTTCCTGTGACATGTAGGGCGATTTTTCTAAATATCTTTTTCACTTTTTCATTTTTTTTTTTTATTGTTATTGGGGTTAAAAAAAGATTTTTTTAACATGAAGGGCTCCCACTCATTTGCATTTTGTAATGTTACGTTTTTTAAACGCAAATGACCTTCTAGTGTTAAAAACGCATCGCGATTTGTTTTTAATATTGGAAAGTCCCATTGACATTCGCGTTAAAACATTATAAAACCGCAAGTGTGTGGGAGCCCCTATAGTTTTTTTTTTTTTTTTTTAATTAGTAAATTTAGGGCTTATTCAGACAACCGTATATCGGCTGGGTATTCACGCCGGCTGATATACAGTGTCCCTCTCTGCAGGGGGGGGGGGGGAGGATGGAAGAGCCAGGAGCAGTGCTCTGAGCTCCCGCCACCTCTTTGCCTCCTCTCTGCCCCTCTGCACTATTTGCAATGAGAGGAGGTGGAACGGGGGCGTGGCTAACTCCCGGGAATAAGCTTTGCCCCCCGTCCCACCTTCCCCTGCAGAGGGATGCCGTATATCGGCCGGCGTGAATACATGGCCGATATATGGTCGTCTGAATAAGCCCTTACACTAAAATAAAGTATGGGAAGTGATTCCTCATTTTGTTTCGCCGTTTTGATATATAATGTATGGTTTGGGATTACAGGGCGCATACAGTTTTGGTTAGTGTCAGCTTTGGGCCATTTTCTTTTTTATGCATATATTTTTATTGTATTCTGTAATTTTTTTTAACCTATTTTTGTAACTATTTTTTTGCCCTCTATGACCCCCATGTCGTCATATAAGACCTCTGGGGGTCATTCACATGGTCATGTTTGTTTTTATTACACACTTTCTTCTGTAGCTGGGGCATCCATAGGAGCCGCATCCATAGGGGCTCCAGTTACAGGGTAAACATCCTCCTGTAGTGACAATAGTCACTGGCAGAGCTGATCACAGTCTGCTAGGACCCTGCAGCCCGGGGTACTAGTGCAATATGTCACCACAGGGACTACGGGGGGAGACATGGATTGGCTGGGCTTAGTGTCAGGGAATGCCCACGTAGCACCCCAGCTGTGATCAGCACCCCCTCTAGCGCTCTTGTGAGCGTGCCTCCCGTGTTCTGCCCCCTCACCTTAAATGTGCCTTCCTGTGTCGGCGGATTGCTCTGGCCTCAGCGGCCTCTGGTCCCTCATCACCGGCGGCGAGCTACCACAAGGTCGGGCCTGTGGGGCTGGTGCTCCCCCTGGACGAGGAACTGTCATGCTGCATCAATGGGGTAAGCATATTTGGGATTTCAGCCTCAGTTCAGCAGCGCTGCTGATTAGAGCCACCTGATTGGCTCTTCAGCACCACGTGACTACACAGCGTGCACGCGGATTGCCTTCAGCAGCCGTGCACTACACACTCCAGTTAAGCAGACGTGCACTACACACTACACTTAAAGGGGTTGTCCCGCGGCAGCAAGTGGGTCTATACACTTCTGTATGGCCATAATAATGCACTTTGTAATGTACATCGTGCATTAATTATGAGCCATACAGAAGTTTTATACTTACCTGCTCCGTTGCTGGCGTCCTCGTCTCCATGGTGCCGACTAATTTTCGGCCTCCGATGGCCAAATTAGCCGCTCTTGCGCAGTCCGGGTCTTCTGCAGTCTTCTATGGGGCCGCTCGTGTAGAATGCCGGCTCCGTGTAGCTCCGCCCCGTCACGTGCCGATTCCAGCCAATCAGGAGGCTGGAATCGGCAATGGACCGCACAGAAGCCCTGCGGTCCACGGAGACAGAGGATCCCGGCGGCCATCTTCAGCAGGTAAGTATGAAGACGCCGGACCGCCGGGATTCAGGTAAGCGCTGTGCGGGTTGTTTTTTTAACCCCTGCATCGGGGTTGTCTCGCGCCGAACGGGGGGGGGGGGGGTTAAAAAAAAAAAAAAAAACGTTTCGGAGCGGGACAACCCCTTTAAGCAGCACGGGGTTAGGTTTAGGGTTAGGTTTAGGGTTACCTAAACCTAACCCTAAACCCTAACCCTAAACCTAACCCTAAACCCTAACCCCGTGCTGCTTAAAGGGGTTGTCCCGCGGCAGCAAGTGGGTCTATACACTTCTGTATGGCCATATTATTGCACTTTGTAATGTACATTGTGCATTAATTATGAGCCATACAGAAGTTATAAAAAGTTTTTCACTTACCTGCTCCGCTGCTGGCGTCCTCGTCTCCATGGAGCCCGCCTAATTTTCGCCGTCTAAAATGGTCGAATGGCCAAATTAGACGCGCTTGCGCAGTCCGGGTCTTCTGCTTTCTTCAATGGGGTTCCGTGTAGCTCCGCCCCGTCACGTGCCGATTCCAGCCAATCAGGAGGCTGGAATCGGCAATGGACCGCACAGAAGAGTTGCGGTCCACGGAGGAAGAGGATCCCGGCGGCCATCTTCAGCCGGTAAGTATAGAAGTCACCGGAGCGCGGGGATTAAGGTAAGCGCTGAGCGGGGTTTTTTTTTTTTACGTCCCTGCATCGGGGTTGTCTCGCGCCGAACGGGGGGGGGGGGGGGGGGGGGGGTGTTGAAAAAAAAAAAAACCCTGTTTCAGCGCGGGACAACCCCTTTAAGTGTAGTGTGTAGTGCACGGCTGCTGAAGGCAATCCGCGTGCACGCTGTGTAGTCACGTGGTGCCGAAGAGCCAATCAGGGGGCTCTAATCAGCAGCGCTGCTGAACTGCGGCTGAAATCCTAAATATGCGTGGGGTAAGTGTCACCCTGCACAAGTTCTTGCAGCAGCCGGCGGTGAGCTCCTACAAGGTCGGCGTGTGGGGTTGTACTTGCGTGTTGCTCCGCCCTGCAGAAGGAAGTGACATGCGACATCAGTGGGGTAAATGTCACCCCGGAGAAGTTGTTTGTGCAGCCGCCGTGGTCCTTCCTTCACCTGGAGGAGGAAGCGACATGCGGCATTAGTCAAGTTATCCATGCAGCCTCCGCTACAGTTTACTGTCCGCACTTGTCAGTAACCTCCCCGATGCTGCATCTGCACATATGCCACTATTGGAGGATACACTGATGGGGTGAATGGGGGCACTGTACTATGTGTCCACCACAGGAGCTCAGAGGGGCGTGCCCTGGGAGTTCCCTGTCACGGAGAATGGGCAACCCATGTCTCAACCTATAGTTCCGATGGAGACCTATTGCACTAGTACCCTGCAGCACTGCTGTAACAGAGGGACCTGGCGGTCACATGATCAGGTTGAACTGACTCCTGGGTGCAAGAGATTGTGGGTAAGGGCTACATTTCCTATGATCCCTCAGGGTGTGTTAGCTGATTATAATTGAGCGTTCAGGGCTTGATGGCCGCTCTGATGGTAGAGACACAAGTTACTGGCGAAACTGCTGCAGGTATCCAAACCCATCATGTGAGATACTGCCTGCTAAGATGCTAAGAAACTGTATCTAATCCAAGTGTATGTGATATGGGCTGCTGTATCTAATCCAAGTGTATGTGATATGGGCTGCTGTATCTGATCCGAGCACGCGACGTAGGCTGCTGTATCTAATCCGAGTGCGCGCGATGTGGGCTGCTGTGCCACCATATCCAATGCTAGCATGCATACAGCGGGTCTGCTGAGTCATCATATCCAACACTAGCATGCGTGCAGTGGGTCTGTCGAGCCTGTTGGGGGTCTTCAATGGAGACCAGTGCTGATGTTGCCTGAGTCCGAATTCAAAGGAAAGTTATAACGAGTACCCGGAGAACCATAAGAAGTCACTATACACACAGCAAGTGAATCAAATGAATTCTACTTTATAGTTGAACATTGCCAGTTTTTTATACAAGAGGAAAAGAAGGCGTATCCAAATGTTGCCTGGTACAAAGATTAGTGTTACAAAAGGTTAAACTACTTTACAGTCTAATATTGCTGACCAAGTCCTCATTCCAACAGATCACCATATGGCTGCAAACCAAGGCCTTCTAAACAAAGAGGTACCAGCACATTCCTGTGTGAAGTGGACATCAAACAGTTGCATATGGTCATAAATATTGACTCCACATTGTCTGAGTACAAACTTAATTACACCTCTTCCCAGACCAGAATGTTATCTTAAATCCCCATCATGTTAAAGGGGTTTTCCCGCGAAAGCAAGTGGGGGTATACACTTCTGTATGGCCATATTAATGCACTTTGTAATATACATCGTGCATTAAATATGAGCCATACAGAAGTTATTCACTTACCAGCTCCGTTGCTAGCGTCCCCGTCGCCATGGTGCCGTCTAATTTCAGCGTCTAATCTCCCGATTAGACGCGCTTGCGCAGTCCGGTCTTCTCCCTTCTGAATGGGGCCGCTCGTGCCGGAAAGCTGCTCCTCGTAGTTCCGCCCCGTCACGTGTGCCGATTCCAGCCAATCAGGAGGCTGGAATCGGCAATGGAACGCACAGAGCCCACGGTGCACCATGGGAGAAGACCTGCGGTCCACCGTGGGTGAAGATCCCGGCGGCCATCTTAGCAAGGTAAGTAAGAAGTCGCCGCAGCGCGGGGATTCGGGTAAGTACTATCCGTTTGTTTTTTTTACCCCTGCATCGGGTTTGTCTCGCGCCGAACGGGGGGCCTATTGAAAAAAAAAAAAAAAACGTTTCGGCGCGGGACAACCCCTTTAAGTTCAACCTTGTCTCCAAGTCAATCGAATTTGCACATCAAAGAGGAGACATTGCTTCTGATTTGCACATAGAACTGGTTTAGCCACCTTACTCAGTATATTCAGTATATTCTGGTCAAAGGATCAAAATTGTAATCAAAATGGCTGAATGAAATCTAAATAATCATACATTTAGTATTTTAAAATCATCATTCAATTAAACGCTTGAATATACCTTTTGACATATGATTCTATATCCAAGTTCTATTAGCAACTTCCGAATGTTTTCCATATTTTTCATTTCCATAATACATAACATGTACAACCAAATAACTAATGTCACATTTATTACACTGTTTCCTTATCTTTCTTATGTTATGTTACTTAGAAATAGGATTAACCCTTAACATAATCCCCCATTTGGACATCAGAGCCATTTTCTCCTGGTTCTGTCACCCGTTGGTGCCGGCTCCAGACGGATCCCCAGGTAGGAATGGTGTACTCTATGTCCATCTAGGGTATCAAGACATTTAAATTGGTGCAGAAAATCGGCATTCAGTACATTTAGCTACACATGAAATTATTACCTTTAATCATTAGTAGCTGTTACTTCTGCTGCCTTAATTTGTTGACATTTCCTGATTTCATTAGGGTCACAAGTAAAATTATAACACACTTCAGCCAATGCAACATTTCTCACCTGAAACCGAGTCATATTCGTCCAATGTGTATGTTCAATGGCATCGCAATGGGGACAATATTCATATATATTAAGGAAGGTGTTTTCCTGAACAACATTGTCATCTACTACATCACTATCATTGTGTACTTTTGAGTATATGTCTCGAAGAGTCTTTACAAGGGTGGGGACGGATAATAGACAAGTTCGCAAAATGTCCTCTCCACTCCTGAGGTTGGGCATACACATGTGGGAAATATTTGCCCATCCAGTCAATCGCTTCTCAATGTGGATAGTTTGTAGTGGTGTTCCCCAATAAGAGGACAGTCCAATAAGACAAAATGCAGATGTCAAAGTCAAAATGCCCAGTACCCCCCACCCAAACAACGCCTGGATCCCACCCATCACTTTTCCTGCGGTTCGGGAACTTTCTTGCAGTGGGAGGCGTGTGTCCAGGTAGCTCTCCCTTCCACTTTTACCGAAGTAGGCGTTGTCAACAGAACTTCGTATGGTCCGTCAAACCTTGGGTCCAAGGCCTTTCTTACGTGTCTTTTTACGACCACCCAGTCTCCAGGCTGCAAGGAGTGAGTCCCCTCTAGGTTGTCAGGGTCTGGAATTGAGGAAAATACTAGATAGTGTGTTACTTTCAGTTTATGACATAGTTCTTGTACATATTCAGTAACCTTATCACACCCCTGCTGCAGGGCCTGTGGATGGTACAGGCCTAATCTTGGCACTGAGCCAAACAGTACTTCATACGGAGAAAGACCTGTCTTTCGATTGGGGGTGGTGCGTACAGAATAAAGAGCCATCGGGAGGCACTCTGGCCATGGTTTTCTAGTTTCAGCCATGGCTTTTTGGATTTTGAGTTTTAAAGTACCATTAAGTCTTTCTACTTTTCCCGAACTCTGCGGATGGTAGGGAGTATGGAAGGCTTGTTCCACTCCAAGGGCTGACATCACCTCTCGCATCACTTTACCTGTAAAATGTGTACCTCTGTCACTCTTAATTGTCTCTAGTACCCCAAATCTACATACAGGTTCTGACACAAGTTTAGTCGCTGTACATTGTGCGGTGGCTTTGGACAGGTTCAGCACACAAGGACGTACTCATACCTGCCTGAGTTGGGAAGCTGGATGTAATTGATTTGTAGTCTCTGAAAGGGGTACAATGGTCGGGGTGAGCATTTTCGAGGGGTCTTCACCACCTGACCAGGATTGTGTAACACACACACACTTCATATGCCTTGACATATGCTTTTGCCATCCTGTCAAACCCTGGGGCATACCAAACCTTGTCTACCATTGAAACCATAGCATTGCGCGAGGCATGTACCTTTCCATGGGCCATTAACACCAGACTGGGGTAGGCAGCAGCCGGCAAACATACCTTAGTTCCCATCATCCACACATCCCCTACTTGCTTTCCTCCACCTAGGACCCAACATTCCTCTTCTGCCTTAGTGGGCTTGAGTACCGCATCAACAGGGAGTGTGAGCCCTGTCAGGGGTGTTCTCACCCTCCTCAGAGGTACCCACCTCCGTATCAGGGTGAGGGGCCGACCGCGTCTTTACCTTGTTGCACACATGGTCCTTTCTGTCCAGTAGGGCTGCAGCCTTAGCTGCTCTATCGGCCTTCTCGTTGCCCTTACTCTCCATGGACTGACCCTGGGTGTGTGCTTTAACCTTCACTATGGCCACCTGTTCTGGCAACATGATAGCCTCCATCAATGCACTTACAGCTTCACCATTCTTTATCAGCTTGCCTTGAGCTGTGAGGAAGCTCCGTGCGTGCCAAATAGGCCCATAGTCGTGTGCCACACCAAACGCATACCTGGAATCTGTGTAGATGTTGGCAGTTACACCTTCAGCTAGTTTACAGGCTTCAGTCAAAGCGCACAACTCGGCCTCCTGTGCTGACATATGTGGAGGCAGTGTTTTACTTATCAGTACCTCGTGCAGAGTGAATACAATATAACCCGTGACAAAACTACCTTTCTCATTAAGGTATCTCGATCCATCCACAAACATTTCAAGGTGGGGGTTTAGGAGGGGTTTATCAGTGACATGTGCGAACCCAGCTGTCTCCTGCTCCATGAGCGCTGCACAATCATGCTGGTGTTCTGCGTCAAAGGCCTCCTCCTCATCATCAGTCAGAGAATTTGCAAAAAGCTGGTCCTCTGTACTTACTCCCCCATTTGAATCAGTGTCACCTAATGGTAATAAGGTGGCCGGATTCAAAGTGGTGCAACGTTGAAATGAGACATTGGATGAAGAGTGTACTGCAAGTTCCATTTTGATCTGTCTAGCAAGGGACAGATGTCTACGGCTTACCTGTGTCAGGATACCATGTATGTCATGTGGGGTGTAGATCACCATGGTGTGATCTAGGACAACGTCAGAACTTTTGTCCAGTAGCGCCTGGACTGTTAGAGCCGCTCGGACGCATGATGGAGACCCTCTAGCCACCGCGTCAAAATGGGCACTGTAGTATGCTACAGGTCGCTTTTTGTCACCATGCATTTGTGTCAGTACAGCGGTGGCGTGTCCCGCCATCTCAGTGACGTACATTTGGAAAGGTTTGTCATAGTCTGGCAGCCCCAGTGCAGGTGCACTGGTTATCTGTACTTTAAGCTGATGGAAGGCTTACCCGGCCTGCGGGGTCAGGGCAAATGGCCGTGAACCCAAACAGTCGTACAGAGGCTGCATGGTCATGGAGGCAGAGCGTCCATTGCCAATAGTATGAAACCAGTCCCAAGAAGGTACGCAACTGGGCATGGGAGGTGGGAAGTTGCATGTCACTTACCACCTTCGTGCGCTCTGGCGTCAGGTGTTTAGCACCTGGACCTAGGCAGTGGCCCAGGAACACTACGTGAGACTTGCAGAACTAAAGTTTGTCTTTGCTGGCTTTGCAGCCATTTTACTCTGATGGAGGAAACACAAAAGGCTTAGTGATGCATTGAGGCAACTATTTGGGTCAGGAGTACATAAAAGTAAATCATCAATATATTACAAGAGGGCGGTGCCCTCGGGAATTGGCCAAGCGTCTAATACCAGCTTCATGCATCTGGTGAACTGGTTTTTGGTTATTCTGAGCCCCTTGTGGCAGCACTGTCCAACAGTACTGCTTTCCTCTGAAAGTAAATGCAAACAAATACATTCAATCATCATTCAATTAAACGCTTGAATATACCTTTTGACATATGATTCTATATCCAAGTTCTATTAGCAACTTCCGAATGTTTTCCCTATTTTTCATTTCCATAATACATAACATATACAACCAAATAACTAATGTCACATTTATTACACTGTTTCCTTATCTTTCTTATGTTATGTTACTTAGAAATAGGATTAACCCTTAACAAGCCTAAGGTTGTAAACCAGCTGTGATGGTATTTTGGATGTGAGGTGTCCAAGCGGAGGCAAGCCCGTGTGGGAGAGACCACGGGTAAACAAGATGGATGTCAACTCTTATCTACCCAACATTACGTCACGCACATAAAGCCAGACAACATTAGTTAGACACCAGACATTGACCTGAGATCTGTCTGTGGCTCCCGCGTTAGAGCTCTGCCGCGGGATACTGCAACGCCCGTGGACAGGGGGCCTAAGTCTAGTGGACTGGCAGAGTTGTCACATGTGACGCCACCGCTCCTTTCACACTGATGATTCCCCGGCAGTATAAATGAGAGTCCACACACAGATAAACTTGTAAAACTCAATCACTGAGAGCGGACAGTGACCGGTGAACTTTACTTCTGCTTTAGCAGGGTACAGATTACTCACTCGTGCAGGTGAACACAACTTTTAGAAGATGGTCGGGGAGGAACAACTCAGGATGATACCGGGCCTACAGTCTCAGTTATCTGTAATGCTCCGCTCCTGGACACACACACTCCGGGACTCAGAATAACTCCGGAGGGGAGACAACTCTCCGCAGACACTCACTCAGTACCCTGGAGATGGACGCTGCACAGCGGACTCCTTTTCTCCTCTCCTCAGAAGTGGTTCCTAGGATTTGGCACAGCAGGATACCTTTTTTCCTTTTCCATCACTTCACCAAATGAAGATTGAAGGCGCCCCCATGTGGCCGGCACTCACACTCAACTCCTAACTGATGAAGATGACAGAGCTCCCTAACATCCCTCACTCATATGTATAGCATATAAACATTACATGACGAGACAAACTTGTTACTTTTTCCAGCCATACCCCAGCCACTTTCAGACATTAACCTCTCACATGCTGCAGCTGTGCAATACACATAACAGCAGACAAGACAATTTGCACAGTGCATCCACATAAGAGACATGACATGTGACAATTATGGAGGGGCCAGAATCACAGAAGTACAAAAGACAATTTACATGAAACAGACATCTACACCCCTAAGACACCCCAACTCTGGGCCACTACACATGTAGAGTTGGCTTGGACTGGGCTGTGTGTGGGGTAGAGCTGCACTACGTACTTAACCTAAGACACAAATGACATGGCTACTGAATGCTTTTATTGTATCTTTACATCGCATGTGTCAGTTTATTATCGATTTGTGCAGGGATATCTTGGCTTGCGAGTGCTTCAGCTTGCGAGCAGGCTCTCTCCCGAATTTTTGCTCTGATTTAAGAGCAAAAACTCAGGTTACGATCTTGTTTCGGATTCCACGTTGGGAGTCCCCTCATCACTGAACACTGTGACAGCACTGTCACAGTGTTCTGTGACAAGAGGACTCCCCGTGGGAAATCAAGAATCCCCTGCCACAGCTGCCTGTGGTTGTCAGAGCAGTGCAGGGAGAAAACGCGGCTACATGTGGCTGAGCGCCGGCAGCGACAGAGAGGAGAGTATATATATTTTTTAACTACAGCTACGGATTATTTTCATGATATTTAAAGCCCTTCCCCGAAAATCACTGCGAGTTTGCCGGCAGCTCATTGCATTCAATGGGGCCGCCGGCAGCAGCGGCAGCCCCATTGAAAGGAATGGCAGAACGGATTAATGCAGTTTCCATTCATTTCAATTGGGTAAAGTGGTTTTGACATACAAGTGTTTGGGTTAAGAGCTTCGTCACGGAACGAATGAACCTCCTACCCCGAGGCACCGCTGTATTTTACCTTGTTGTGGTATGAAAATTTTCTAATGTTATTGAAACAAACACTGCTAGGAATACTGAGTGAAACCCCCACAACTGTAACTCCACACCCTGTTGGTGCTAACTAATCATTCTCTTCCTCATTAGGAACTGGAGGCTAACCCAATCACTGAGCTGCAGGGGTTAATCCTTCTACAGAAAGTCTCCGCCCCGATGAGGAAGAGAAACTTTTTAACTTTCGATTCCGTCTCTTTCCTAGTATGATGGCGTCTGCTGACCTGCGGGATGAGCTGGAATGCTCCATCTGCCTGAGCCTCTATACAGATCCCGTATCCCTGAGATGTGGACACAACTTCTGCCGCTCGTGTATTGTGAGTGCGCTGGATGCACAGGAGGCAGCTGGAGTGTATTCCTGTCCGGACTGCAGAGAAGAATCCCCGCAGCGTCCGGCCCTGGAGAAGAACCGGAAGCTGGCGAATATAGTGGAGCGTTTCTTATCTAGTCAGCCTGATATGGAGAGCAGAATCTTCTGTACTTACTGTATAAAGTCTCCGGTCCTGGCTGTGAGGACATGTCTGCACTGTGAGACATCCATGTGTCAGGAACATCTCGGAGCCCACAACAAGGCGGCGGATCATATATTAACTGATCCCACCAGCTCCTTTGGGAACAAGAAGTGCTCCGTCCACAAGAAGGTTCTGGAGTATTACTGCCCACAGGACGCGGCTTGTCTATGTGTGACTTGCTGTCTGGTCGGCAAGCATCAGGGCCACCAGGTGGAGCTTCTAGATGAGGCTTCTGAGAAGAAGAAGGAGAAACTGAGGAAGTATCTGGGGAAACTAAACCCTCAAAAAGCAGAACTTCAGACAAGAGTCCAGAATCTGCAGGGTCAGAAGAAGAATATCCAGGAGAAAGCCTCAGAGAAGAGGAAGAACATCAGGAAGTTGTTTATGGACATGAAGGAGCAACTGGAAATGGCAGAAAAGAAAGTGCACAGCGAGATCTCCAGACAGGAGGACGAGATTGTGTCCCAGATATCTCACCTGATCAAGGAGCTGGAAAAAGAGGAGAAGGAGCTGTCTGGAAAGATGCATCACATGGAGCAGATGTGTCACATCACCGACCCAATAAGACTCTTACAGGAAAGGGACATTACAGTAAGTAGTAATGGAGATGATAAGGACATGGGGGGAGGTGGTGGAAATATCCATTCTGATGATAATCGGCATACAGGATTGGTTTAATCTTAACCTGGGAAAGATGGGTACCTACCTTTAACCCCTTCCCGCTCCAGGGCGTAAGTTTACATCCTGGGAGCGGGGTGCGTCCCGCAACAGGGCGTAAACTTAAGTCCTGGGGATAGTGCGAGATCACATATGATCCTGCAGCGGGAGCCAGCTGTCAGTCACAGCCGGCGTCCCGCTGCAACAGCCAGGGGCCCATCAGATCTAAGTAGATCGCGGAGGAGAAAGAGTTCACAGAGGGAGTGCGCTCTCTCTGTTTCTTCGGCCGGCTCTCGCGATAACATCGCGAGAGCCCGGCCGGGACGCAACAGGACGCCAGACACTGATATCCTGTGTTGCCAGTGCCTGAGATCGCTGCATAAGCAATAAGGCATTGCAGGGCAGTAGCTATAGCAGAAAAAAAAAAAATCTATGGCAGAATTGATGCGTTTTCTTTCCCTGCTATCAAAAAAATATTATGAAAGTTTTACAATCTAGTCAATGTACCCAAAAATGACCGATAAAACTACAGCTTGCCACGTAAAAACAAGCCCTTATACGGCCGCGTCGACGGAAAAATAAAAAAACTATGACTTTTGATAAATGGAGAAGAAAATCCGCCAAAAATCGTTGCGTCCTTAAGCCCAAAATAGGCCATGTCCTTAAGGGGTTAAGAATGCTCCTCTGGTGGTTTCTGCTTCTATTGTATGTTGCACCTATGGATTTCTATTTGGAAGTGCTGACCCATTTTATCTTTTTTTTGTACCAAAACACAGGATAACGGGACTGACCCAACAACTGTCCTACAAGAATTAGACCAAGGAGCAGTCTGTAGGGATAAGAGTGCGGCTGCCGAGAAAGAAGCTCCAGTCCATGAGGCTACTAAGAAGGAGAAGGAAGAGGAGAAGCTGAGGGAAGATCTGGATGAGGATCTGATCTCACTGACCGTATACCGATCGATGCGGGATATTGTCACCAGTGTCACATCAGGGCTCGGGTTCCAGGTTCCAGACATCTTGCTGGATGAGGACACTGCATGTATATTAGTGGAGTTATCAGATGATCTAAAGACAGCAACAGATTTAGAGGAGAAACGGCAAAGACCAGAATCACCAAGAAGGTTTCTGAGATACTGGCAGGTGTTAAGCAGATGTGGCCTCTCTTCAGGGAGACATTATTGGGAGGTGACATGGAACCAGGTCGGTAGGTGTATTATCGGGGTGTCCTATCCCAGTATAGAGAGGGAAGGAGAGCTGTCTATTATTGGAAGTAATGATAAATCTTGGTGTTTGACTCTGGATGCTGGTTATTGCAGAGCATATCACAACTCTGTTTTATTACACCGTTCTGTAAGGCCAACATGTCCAACATTTGGAGTCTTCTTAGACTATGAGGCTGGGCGTCTGTCCTTCTATGAGCTGTGTGACCCCATTAGACACTTACACACCTTCACCGCCTCCTTCACCGAACCCCTACATGTCGCCTTCTATGTGGATTATGGAGCCTCTGTTACAATAACCAGCTGAGACCGGTGTAGTCCCCATAATTACACTGTTATTTCCTGTAGCATAGATATTGGTCAGACCCCGGCCCGTATTTACCACTAGGAATGTTATTGTCCTGAGACTAACCATCGTTGGTCCCATCTGATCTAGTGATGGTATATAGCTACTGTAGGATCACTTTCCCGCCTGCTGGATCTCCCACTGATACTGATAATAAAGGGTCTGCAGCGCTGATTTAGGGCCCTTTTACATGGAACGATAAGTCGTTAGATCATGTGACTCTGAATGATAATCGCTCAGTGTAAACAAGGCCAATGAATGAATGATGAATGAGAATTTACTCGCTTCTCGTTCGTCCATTTTATCCAGGCATAAAGATAATCGCTCGCACGTGATTGCGTGTAAACAGCGATTGTTTAGTCGATCACATTCACTGCTGCCGTCAATGTCAACGACTGAACTGGATGCAAACACAATTGTGAATGATATTCCTGCCTGTGTGAACGGCCATTGTTCTGTCTTATGGCTCCGTGTATACGGTCCTGAGGCCGGCGTCACACGGATGAGCGCGTTAGTGATGCCTACTTGCACAATGCGTTGTGTATTGTAATGGACAATTGCGCTAATTAGCTCAGTATGTGATACTTTGGTGTGCAGGATAATGGAGCGTGTGAAACATCCACCCATGTGAATGAGCCCCCTGATATCGCCGGGCTCTATGTACTGCATATTGCGCAATACCCTAATGCCTCTGTGTGCATAAGCCCTTAGGCCGGAATCACACAGATGTAATTGGGCAGTGTTTGGCGTATGCGCAATAAACAGAGAATACAACCCGTTGGTATCATTGGGCTCATTCACATGAGGGGATTCTGCACCCACAATTTGTTTGCACAATAAAACTACACGTCGCACTCTAAATCCCGCGTATTTGTGCACAAAACAGCACATAATGAACTAATTAACTTAATCACCCATTGCAATCAGCAGGAGGATGCTGTGTTTATGGTTGTTTTTTTTTTTTAGCAACGACTTGCACAAGGAACATACAGTAAACCACATAAATGCGATTACGCCGTGTGACGGCGGCCACAGTGTTGCGTCTTTTCCCTTGTCAGGCGGGGCTCCTGGCCACCCTGCAGCACAAGTGTATTCATGTGGGTGAGGGGGGCGCAACCGGTGGGCTGGAATGCAGCTGTGCAGTGAAAACCGTGAAGGAGCGCCACTCTGTGGCCCCCACCAATCGGTGATCGCCTATCCTAACTATATGCCCCCACCTATGAGATGGGAATGAGCCCCCCGATGTCTATGGCAGCTTTAGGGGGGCTCGTGTAGTGTGAATCAGCTGGCTGATATTACTACTGATCAGGGTTGGTACCGCTGCAGATGTTACAGGGTTGTGGCGGGTGAGACAGTCCGGGACAGCCCTCCGGTGATGTCTACACGGGCCGGTGGGATATTTGGGGCCATTCTCTGTAGTTCCTCTGTCAGATCTACAGAGCGGAGCGGAGCTCTGCCATACAGCGGTGGAGGCTGATGACGGCGGGCCGTGTCCTGAGGGGCCTTACACACGGGATGGAATTACACCGCATGACCTACCATGAGCTGTGGTATATTCTGCACCAAGAGACACCGGCTGCTGGCAGGTTTTACTGCAGAATTGAAAATAACTTAATCTGCCGGCAATTCTGCATCAAAATCTGCAGATTTTGGTTTTGAACTCTGCAGCTGCGGTTTGATGGCGTCCTGCGGGGTAATGCCGTCCAATGTGGAAGATCCCTCAAGAGCGCCAGGACTGTGTGGGGTGATGGGAGTTGTAGTCTCTGCTGGACTGTGTAGGATGATTGGAGTTGTAGTCTCTGTTGGACTGCGTGGGGTGATGGGAGTTGTAGTCTCTGTTGGAGTGTGGGATGATGAGAGTTGTAGTCTGTTGGAGTGTGGGATGATGGGAGTTGTAGTCTCTGTTGCACTGTGTGGGGTGATGGAAGTTGTAGTCTCTGTTGGACTGTGTGTGGTGATGGGAGTTGTAGTCTCTGTTGGACTGTGTGGGATGATTGGAGTTGTAGTCTCTGTTGGACTGTGTGGGGTGATGGGAGTTGTAGTCTCTGTTGGAGTGTGGGATGATGGGAGTTGTAGTCTCTGTTGGACTGTGTGGGATGATGGGAGTTGTAGTCTCTGTTGGACTGTGTGTGGTGATGGGAGCTGTAGTCTCTGTTGGACTGTGTGGGGTGATGGGGGTTGTAGTCTCTGTTGGACTGTGTGGGGTGATGGGAGTTGTAGTCTCTGAGGGGTTGTGTGGGATGATGGGAGTTGTAGTCTCTGTTGGACTGTGTGGGGTGATGGGAGTTGTAGTCTCTGTTGCACTGTGTGGGGTGATGGGAGTTGTGGTCTCTGTTGGACTGTGTGTGGTGATGGGAGCTGTAGTCTCTGTTGGACTGTGTGGGATGATTGGAGTTGTAGTCTCTGTTGGACTGTGTGGGATGATGGGAGCTGTAGTCTCTGTTGGACTGTGTGGGGTGATGGGGGTTGTAGTCTCTGTTGGACTGTGTGGGATGATGGGAGTTGTAGCCTCTGTTGGACTGTGTGGAGTGACGGGGGTTGTAGTCTCTGTTGGACTGTGTGGGATGATGGGAGTTGTGGTCTGTGTTGAACTGTGTGGGGTGATGGGAGTTGTAGTCTCTGAGGGGCTGTGTGGGATGATGGGAGTTGTAGTCTCTGTTGGACTGTGTGGGATGATGGGAGTTGTAGTCTCTATTGCACTGTGTGGGATGATGGGAGTTGTAGTCTCTGTTGGACTGTGGGGGATGATGGGAGTTTTAGTCTGTTGCACTGTGTGGGATGATGGGAGTTGTAGTCTCTGTTGCACTGTGTGGGATGATGGGAGTTGTAGTCTCTGTATTTTCCATCAGATCTTGTTAATGTTGGTACAAATGAAATAAAGCTATAAGTTGCGGTAACTGATTTGTCTCCATATTTTCGGCTCCTGTTGTGTATACAGAGATATTCTCCGTAGATGAAATGTTACATTCACAACATGGAGTATTTTACGTGCGTATCGGCGTTTTCTGAAGCACTTTTTCTGCCCGCAGGGCGTGTTCCTCCATATACAACAAACACACAAACACCGATTTAAATGGCTCCTTCCAGATATCTTCTATTTCCATCAGAATTCCGCAGTGTTTCTCGCATCTCCTTGTGTATTGCGTGACCATTTGCACTCCTCCATAGACTTCTATGTGGGCCTTTGGTGCGCAAATGTGCAGAATGATGGAGGGTGTTTTATTTTTTTAATCTTTTTTTTGCGAGGCCAAAAATGCGCACATAAAACATACTTATTGAAACCAACGGGTTCTCTTCACCGTGTATTACATGGGCACAAATCCATCGGGGTGACGGAGCCCTTAGATACGAGTACAATGTGCCGTCTGAAGGAGGCCTGAAAGCACCAAGATGTTGGGCAAGCAGTATAATATATAACAACTAGTGATGAGCGAGCATTGCCCTTAGCAAGTACCTGCCCGCTCGAGAGAAAAGGTTCGGGTGCCGGTGGCGGGCAGGGAGCTGCGGTGGAGAGAGGGGAGGAACAGAGGGGAGAACTCTCTCTCCCTCTCTCCCCCCCGCTCCCCGCTGCTGACTGCCGCAACTCACCGCTCCCCTGCGCCGGCACCCGAACATTTTCTCTCGAACGGGCAAGTACTCGCTAAGAATGCTCGCTCATCTCTAATAACAACCAATCACAGTGCAGCTTTCATGTTACCTCAGAAGTATAATATATAACAACCAATCACAGTGCAGCTTTCATGTTACCACAGCAGTATAATATATAACAACCAATCACAGCGCAGCTTTCATTTTACCTCAGTAGTATAAGAAATGGCAACCAATCACAGTGCAGCTTTCATTTTACCTCAGCAGTATAATATAGAACAACCAATCACAGCGCAGCTTCCATTTTACCTCAACAGTATAAGATGTGACACCCCAGAGGGGTACCCCGAACACTTGACTTACGTGAGGAGCTGGGAGGGATAAGTGTTGGCTTGTCATGGCGGCACTTACCGGCTCCTTGTTCCGGAGGGATGACATGCAGCCAAGGCCAGAGCAGGCTTGCAGGCCACCTTCGACATCCCTAGGATAGGGAAGTCCGATAAAGGGGATGATGGGGGTAGTTGTTGTCATGGGTGACGATACTGTTCCCACACACCGATATAGTACGCGGTGGAGAAATGAGCACAGAGACTTGTGTATAGTACCTCGGGTCCCCAGGAATGGTTAGGGCCCGGTATACATTTTACTCAATGAATACAATGAATTACAACAGGTAATGCTGATACAATTCACTTTAGAACGTTAGCAGGTTAGAGCTCAGAGGCAAGGAGGATACACAGGATGAATACGGCCCTACAGTCAATGTTATCTGTATGTCACCGGTCCTGGATTGGAAGCACTGCAGAGGAGGAAGGGAGGTAGGGGTCACTTCACAGGCACCTATTAAAAGGAAGGCTTACACAATAACACCCCGCCCGAGAGGTGCATGGATGTGACACAGTAAAGTACCTCTGTGCGGTGATCCTAACTATGGATGGCCGCACAGGAAAAGCCTGTAGTCTGAACTGGTACCTGATTAGAACTTTTTGTAGGGCTCTCTCTTTGATGGTGGGACTCCTTCACATCCACACTCCAAACGCTATGGGATATCACTCCTCTTCCTCCATCTTCACCTATATGGAAGCTGAAGGTACTTCGATGCAGCTCTGTGTTAGCACTCAGGTCAGATGAAACTCCAGAAGATGGCCTCTTTCCTGCTCTCTAGTACTCACATTTATAACCTCATTTGTACCATATGACCAGACGAACTGAGACATTTACATGCAGGCAATGATTTTATTACTGTTAACCTGTCAAGCGCCGCAGCTGTCCAACACACACACTGGATATGACAGGTCAAGCTTTGCACAGTGCATCTACATAGGGCAAAACCTGTATGACATTTATGGAGAGGACCAGGATGATGCTTTGGGCCACTATATGAGAAACAGCAACCAATCACAGCACAGCTTTCATGTTACCTCAGCAGTATAATATATAACACCCAATCACAGCGCAGCTTTCATGTTACCTCAGCGGTATAATATATAACAACCAATCACAGCACAGCTTTCATGTTACCTCAGCAGTATAATATATAACAACTAATCACAGCGCAGCTTTCATGTTACCTCAGTGGTATAATATATAACAACCAATCACAGCGCAGCTTTCATGTTACCTCAGCGGTATAATATATAACAACTGTAAGGGGTCTAAAACAGACCGTTCGGCTAATGCTGTCCGCCTCCCAATTGGTTTCAGGATTGAGTACTCAGAGACAACTTAGATGGGTGACCACACGAGTATGCGGTTAGCCAAAGAAGAAGTGAAGTTTATTCAAAGAATTACAGATGATATAGGAAAGGTTTGCTGACGTATTGATTTGATTACTGCGCATGCCCCAGGCATGCATAACATCTGCAGAGTTTTAATTAGCATTACACATCTTTCAAAGAAGTCTCCTACATGAGCAATATATCAATGTCCGGTGACACCTGTAACAAAAACAAAACATTCCTGGACGCTTATTACTAGAAGGGAGTGAGCTTTCTCAAGGGAAAGGAGATGAGAGAGAGAAAACTGATAAGGATTCAAAGTCATTATAATTGGGTCTAACATTTCTCTAGGTAAAAGGTGAAATTTAGGGTGCGGGCAGACAAGCGTAGGCGTATTTACGTTCGCACGAGCGCAACGAAAATCGCCCGAGCGCAACGTATAATCGCCCGAGAGAACGTTTTTCACCGATCACGACCAGAGCTAGAAAGCTTTTCGGCCATCGAATATGCGTTGGCGCGTATTTCGGTCGCATATGTTCCTTTTTTTTTACGGGTTGCCGTTTTTACGCGCCGTAAAATCGCCCATGTGAACGAATACATTCGAAACCATTGCCTCAGATGGTCACGTATATACGTTTGGTCGCAAAAACGCGACGTTTATGCGCTCGTCTGCCTGCACCCTTATACAGATACATGTGTTGAAGCAAAACAAGCAAAGAAATACAAAATGGAGTCGCTGTAGTCTATTATTAAAGCGTCAGCCCTTACGCGTATAAGCTTAAACCTTTAGCAGAAGAAGACGCAAATTATAAACACATAAGTATTCTGTGAAATACACTTATCGATTTAAAGGCATAAACATGAATTAACCCCTCACATTCCCCCGTTTTGGACATGGAGTCAAGACAAGTATGACTCCTAGTCCATAAACACGTGATTCATATCGGCGAAAAGAAAGCTTTTTCAGTACATTTCGAAATACATGAAATTATAACCTTAATTGCTCTATAAATGCATAATAAAATCATCACAACTTGTAATATACTTTGTAGGATCCCCATGAACCAACCTCCTAAACCAGAAAACCAATTGGCAGGGTTCAAAGAACTAAATGTGTTACCCCACCAGCTATCTCTGGTTTTTGAGTTTTCATTTGTCCATGCAAACAGATCTTTTGACGGAACAGGAACAGCCAGGAAAGGAAAACCAGTGGCACCAGGTGTGTGTACAAGTCCAACAGTACTTGGTGGTGCCTAACAAGGTGGTTTTGGGCATTGTCCCTTTGCACCCTCTCACAAGGGTGAAGCATGGAGTGAGGAGTCCAAAAGTCCATCAATAAACAAAATGTCCTTCATTTTCCTTCTCATGGGGGGACAAAGGTAGGGCGTGAAAAGTCCATTAGACCTAAAACAAACAACAACTCCTTCAACCTTTACCACAGTAGGTGCGATCAGCAGGACTCGATAGGGCCCCTCGAGTCTGGGCTCTAGAGATTTCCGGACAAGCCTCTTTACGACCACCCAATTTCCAGGTAGTAGGGAATGAGATCCCTCTAGGTTGTCTGGGCCTGGAATGGGAGAAAAGGACTAGATTCTGGGTTACCATTAGTTGGTCACACAGGTGCTTTACACATCCGGCTACTATGTCATAGCCCTGCTGTAGGGCTTGTGGATGATACAGCCCTCAATCTTGGAATAAAGCCAAACAACACTTCCTGTAACTTAAGTGTACCATTTAGTCTTTTAACTTTGTCTAAACACTGCAGGTGTGAAGTGCGTACCTTTGTTTGACTCAATCACTTCCGGTACCCCGTATCTGCGGATTACCTCATTCATGAGCTTCTGTGCGGTTACCTGCTTATTTACTTTGGTAACAGAGTAGGTCCCCAACCTGAAAAACATCAACAACAACAAGCACGTATTCATACTTCCCAACAAGTGGGAGCTGAGTGTAGTCGATTTGCAATCCCTGAAATGGGTAGAGTGGTCTAGGCAAGTGTTATGTGGCAAATTTACTTCTGCCCTGTTGCTTACGGCAAAGATCATGCAAAATTGGACAAGTGATGATGCAGCAACTACAGGAAACCCAGGAGCCACTTGTCCTTGTTTAAGCGTCGACATCATTGCTGCTTTGAACGGGGTGCTGGATGAGGCAAGCATCGCCACCATGCTGAAGGAGGTGCTAGAAGGCCTGGAGTACCTGCATAAGAACGGCCAGATCCTCAGGGATGTTAAGGCTGGAAACATCCTCCTGTGTGAAGACGGTTCCGTGCAGATCGCAGATTTCGGCGTCAGTGCGTTTCTAGCCACAGGAGGCAACATTATCAGGAATAAAGTCAGAAAGACCCTTGTGGAAACACAATGCCGGATGACACCGGAGGCGACGGAGCAGACCAGAGGACACGACCTCAAGGCAGACTTCTGGACCCCCGGTAGGTGTGTCTTTCCGTGCATTCGCTGGGCCATCATGGGGCACAGGGACCGTGGTGGGCAAGTTCTGTTGACTGTTCGCCATTCACCGTCCCATTTCTGCTGCTCCCCTATTTAGTCCATTGGTCTTTTTCTTCATTGCTGGCTTGTAACTGTAAAGTCTTTAGCATATCAAAGTCCAAAGTTTGTATCAAAGTCCAAGGTTTATATCAAAGTCCAAAGTTATTGTTAAATTCTTCTTTTCTTCTTTTCTTCCACGGCTTAAGGGCCGCTGCCTTTGCTGTGTGATCTGTGATGGCGTTGCCTCTTGTTTCTCTGCTGTAGGAATTGGTGTGAGCTTTCCACTTTGTCACTGCTGCACCATTCTTAACAAGCTGTCTGGCCTTCCATGTTAGGCCGTAGTCATGAGCTATGCCAAATGCATACCGGGAGTCAGTGTAAATGTTTGCTGTCTTACCTTCTACCACTCCACACGCCTCAGTGAGGGCCTGTAACTCCGCTTCCTGTCCTGGGACATGCGGAGGCATTCTGCTTTTAGGACATCTTGTCGCGTGACCACTGCATATGCGACGTGGAGTCATCAGTTACCCTGGTACCATCTACAAAAACAACTCAGAATATGCATTATTAACAAGGGCTTTCAGTTAACATTTATTATGGCCACCTGTTCTGGCAACATGATGGCTTCCATTAGTAAACTTACAGCTTTTCAATTCTTGATGGAGGAAACACAGAAGGCTTAGTGATGCATTGAGGTAACTATTTGGGTCAGGAGTACATAAAAAAAGTAAATCATCAACATATTACAAGAGGGTGGTGCCCTCGGGAATTGGCCAGGCATCTAATACCAGCTTCATGCATCTGGTGAACTGGTTTTGGGCTATTCTGTGCCCCTTATGGCAGCACTGTCCAACAGTACTGCTTTCCTCTGAAAATAAATGCAAACAAATACTGACAGTCTGGCTGGCCCTTTAAACTCTTTCTCTTTAACGGGGAACAAAAGGGGTATTGGCTGGGAAGACACATTTCTTAAGGGCTTTAAGTTAACATAAAGAAGAGACAGTGTCTGCAATTGCATCTTCCTGGACATGTGCCAGGGGGTACTGACGGACCAAGGGGGCTAAGAGCTTGTTCCTCTGTGTACGTAAGAGTGAGGACGGGTAGAGGTGTCGCTTGGTCTGCTGCCATCCGACATAAGGTCGGGTGACTTTCAGGCCCGGGGTGTATACGAGCCTCACCGGACAGGTGAAGTTTGATACAACCTCCCAAGGGTCCCATCACGTCAGTTCTCAATATGCTTTCAGGACCTTCCAGCATAAGGAAGCGAGTGAGGTATCATGACCCTTTAAACATTACCTCAAGCGGTTCAGTTTCTGCCAGCTGAATTGGCACTTCTGAAACCCCTTGCACAGATTACCGCTAGACAATCAGGCTGGTATTCTATTTCAAATAGATCATAACCTTGTTGTAAAAAGGAAAAGAAAAAAAAAATTTTAAAAATTTAAAAATAGCTGACCTGCAATACCTAGATCACCTATATCTTCTCTCCCCCCCTTTTGAACTAGGGTACTTAATTGGAAGGGTAACTGAGTTCAAGGTAGTAAGAATGACAAGAGCACATTGTAGCTGGATTTGACGGGCCAGAAATAAGTGCTTGGGTTGCACTTGCGTGTATATGCTCCGGGTGTCATGGGGGGGGGGGGTGAGGACCACTAGGGGGAGTTGGTTCAATACCAACTCCGAAGATTTGTTAACCATTGCCTGTACTGCTGCCACCGCACAAACACATGAGGGAGCTCCTCGAGCCACTGGATACAGCTTAGTAGCATCCAGGTGGCCGTGGTTGTCCCCTGTGCTTTTGTGTCAATACTGTCGTCCCCTGGCCAGAAAATTCCGTACAGAAAAGAATAAAGGATAAAGTGTAAAAGGGTGAGAAATGAGCTTCAGGGGTGAGAGAGAAAAAAAAAGAATGATTGAAAACAAAGTGGACCCATGGGCGGCAGTATGAAAACAAGGCCCAGAAAGGTGCGGAGTTTGGCAGCAGGTGTAAGTACAGGTATGGCCGTCCGTACGTTTCTTCTATAGAGCATTCTCAGAAACAGTATAATTGTGACTTGTTGGCAGGCTTCCAAATTATCAGCACACAGCGCCTACATCACACATTGACTCTCATCCGTTCATGCAGTCAAGTCTCATTCAAATATTAGTAAGAGTTCACACAGGACATAACGCGTATGATGCAACTGTCCTCATCTTGCAAACAAATGCATTCAATCACTCCCACCCCACTGTCTGTAATACTAGAGAAGTATACCACACTAATATTTCCCATAAAAGGAACACACATTTAGCAATTATGCACACGTCCGACCAGTTACAGAACTGACATTTACACAAAGAACAGCAAAACTAATATTCACTGGATTCATTACGGGTTTTATTCTATTCAAGCAAGCAGGGTTACTCGTCCAGTGTTCTCCGCTCTAATCTTTGGCCTTGAGAGGCACGCATTCCTTCTCTGTAAACTCTCACTATACCCCCCTTTCGGAGACAAGGGGGGGCTTGCAGCTGCGGCTTTTACAAGAAGCACACATTAACCCTCTATCTCTCTCATATTCTTCCATTTTCAAAACCATACAATTTACACAATACATTCAACGTCTGTCTTTCTTCTCTGACTTTGAATTTTTATCTCTCTCTGGAACAGAACAATCTTATATTTTTGGAAAACAGCCAGAATATCCAGGCTCCAAGCAACAAGAGAAAACTAATATTTCTCTGCACTGACTATCAAACCCAGACGGCAGAGGAATAGTTAAACACATAAAGGACAAAACGTATAGATTACATAACATGAAGACATACAGACAATATTGGTTATTTGACACATAATTATCCACAGATTCTACATGAACTTGCTTTATGTCCCAAAGGAACACAAACTATAGAAGAATTCCCCTTTTTTTTTTTTTTTTTTGATAATTACCGTATCTACACGTGCCTTACTCCATCTATCTAACATACGTTACCCAACTTTTTGGCTTATCTCTGAATCTTTCTGAGACTTGTGGGTCTCAGATTCCCAAAATTCTAACTTGCTTTGTCTGTCCTTTGTTATTTCTCTAACTTGCTTTTCTCAACAACTTGCTAGATTATCTATGGGGTCTGTCCCGGAGCTGAAGCTTCTCCTCCTGGTTGCTATAGTATTTGACCGCCACTGCGGGGCGCTCCTCATCCATAGCAAACCCTACTGCCTTTTTATACGAGTCTCCGGGCTTGGCTTGTCGCCAATCGGGGGTGCATGCTTTTATTTTATCTGCCAATGATGGGCCAATACCTTGCATGAACGCTTCACACATCATTGGGTAGTACACTTCATCTGCACAGAGGGTGAGACCCATGTCTCTAGCCTTTGTTTCTAGTCTGCCAAAATAGCATTCAACGGTTTCATTCTTTCCCCGTCTGCACATAGTTAAAGCTGTTTGTTTTCGTAAAGGGTTTTGTTGTCCGCACCTGGGACAATGCCAATAAGGTTTTTCTCTTCGGGGCTCTTGTGGCGGATTTGCAGCAGTACAACTCTGATACTCAGGAAGAATTCCAGAGCTGTTTGCGGTTGGTAAGATCGGGTGCATTCTGGCTGGATCACGCACCGGGGGTGCATACACAAGTATGCCCTCATTCCTCGGTTCACAATCCCACCGTTCTACGTTTACCTCTCTACTGTATTTGATTATGGCCTCTATTCCTTTATCTAGACCAGCGTCTTTGATAGCTTTCATGTGTTTTGTTCCGTACTGCCGCCAGAACTCATAGTTAAAAGTTCCTGCTCTTTTAAGCCCTATCAGCTTGTAAACTTTACGGGCTTGCTTATGACTGTCCTCCCCCTCTCTCTCCCTAATTATCTCAATAGGGGTCAAGAAAGTCTTAGACTGTCTGGACCCCATACTAATAATAGGACTTGCCATTTTTGATTTACCACAATCACGGAGTAGCGGGTAAATCTGGGGGTCACAATGACCTTTTAGTCCCTTCTGCCATATTGCGACTGGCAGGACACGAATGTTTACTATGGACTTGATGTCCGCTGTTTCTACCTCAGTCCTTCGGGTAGATCAGGACAGTCCCTTCTGTCAGGTACGCAGCTGACAGGGCACGTATGCTTCCTTATTAGTAGACCTTTTTACGGAGAGAGAGGAGACCACGGCTCACCTCTATACGCGGCTTTTGTAATCTTATAACAAATTACAGCTAGGAAAATGAGTGCGGCAGTCAAAGTACAACAAAAAGCTATCAGTTCAATGCTTCCAGCAGACAGCATGGCAATATACACATGTGGGTTCTTCCGTCTAGCACGGTTATCAAGAACACCGTAAATAACAGGCAGAAGTATCCTATAAGCATGCAGCGACAAACCTTTCTGTCAACACGTGACTTTTGAAGACAGGGGAGCTCAGATCTAGAATGGTAAGTCAATGGCTTACCTTACACCGGTGTTTTGTAGATCTGGGGTCCCGTGGCCTCCAGTCCAGGTGGTCGGCAGGCAGGGTCGTCAGATATCGGCTGCAGGTAAGGAGTTAAATTCTGCCCCACGTTGATGCGCCAAGTAATGTAAGGGGTCTAAAACAGACCGTTCGGCTAATGCTGTCCGCCTCCCAATTGGTTTCAGGATTGAGTACTCAGAGACAACTTAGATGGGTGACCACACGAGTATGCGGTTAGCCAAAGAAGAAGTGAAGTTTATTCAAAGAATTACAGATGATATAGGAAAGGTTTACTGACGTATTGATTTGATTACTGCGCATGCCCCAGGCATGCATAACATCTGCAGATTTTTAATTAGCATTACACATCTTTCAAAGAAGTCTCCTACATGAGCAATATATCAATGTCCGGGGACACCTGTAACAAAAACAAAACATTCCTGGACGCTTATTACTAGAAGGGAGTGAGCTTTCTCAAGGGAAAGGAGATGAGAGAGAGAAAACTGATAAGGATTCAAAGTCATTATTATAATTGGGTCTAACATTTCTCTAGGTAAAAGGTGAAATTAATACAGATACATGTGTTGAAGCAAAACAAGCAAACAGATACAAAATGGAGTCGCTGTAGTCTATTATTAAAGCGTCAGCCCTTACACGTATAAGCTTAAACCTTTAGCAGAAGAAGACGCAAATTATAAACACATAAGTATTCTGTGAAATACACTTATCGATTTAAAGGCATAAACGTGAATTAACCCCTCACACAACCAATCACAGCACAGCTTTCATGTTACCTCAGCAGTATAATATATAACAACCAATCACAGCGCAGCTTTCATGTTACCTCAGCGGTATAATATATAACAACCAATCACAGCGCAGCTTTCATGTTACCTCAGCGGTATAATATATAACAACCAATTACAGCACAGCTTTCATGTTACCTCAGGGGTATAATATATAACAACCAATCACAGCGCAGATTTCATGTTACCTCAGTGGTATAATATATAACAACCAATCACAGCACAGCTGTCATGTTACCTCAGGGGTATAATATATAACAACAAATCACAGCACAGCTTTCATGTTACCTCAGGGGTATAATATATAACAACCAATCACAGCGCAGATTTCATGTTACCTCAGCGGTATGATATATAACAACCAATCACAGCGCAGCTTTCATGTTACCTCAGCAGTTGCATTGACTTCAGTATTCACTGTAAAGTGTGACAATATGGAAGGTTTAACCATAAGAATGTATCCACATGAAGTGATAATGGAGCCCAGTGGGGACTGATGGTCCTCAGCTTGTAAACCATTAGATCTATATACAAAGCATGAAGGATACAAGCTCCATCCCATCATTAGCTTAGAGGTTGTTCCATGTTACCAGGAACATCACTGGGAAGCCAACTCATCTGACCAGCAACCGGGAAGCCAAGCAGCGCTAATACAGAGTATCTCCTCCAGTAGAGCGACAGCCATGACACCGCCTCATCCTAAAGATAGATAGGACCTCTTATCCTGATACAGATGTCCCCATGCCAGTCCTCTGAACAGGAGGTGCAGCACCTGCAGATCAAATCTATGTTGTATGCAGTGGAACCGCCATTAATATAGCCGCATATTGCTCTGTAAAGTCATAGAGGTTGCCCTACAGAGCAAGTATGCAAAGGTAATTACACCTCTTCCTAGACCAAGATATCATCTCAAAGAGCCCCTCATGTTGACTTTACATTTGTATCTTAAGGCCCATTTACACGCAAAGACAATCTTTCAAACGATTGACAGTTTTACCGATTATTTTGCATAAAGTGTTAATGGACACTAATGTCCATTAACACCCTATCATCCTTATTTGCATGTAAAAGGCCTCCAGGAGCTGTTTGCAGAGCACAGCACATGACTTGAGCTCCGCACATAGCTCCATTGTCCTTGCAGGGGCTGCTGGCAGAATACAATGTAATCTCCAACTCCCGCTGAGAACACAGCATGTGGTCTGTGTTATGTCCCACTGGCTGAACAATGGATTTTAAGTTCACTTTAAAATCATCACTCAGCTGAAATGTGAATGATGGCAGCGTTTACACTCAACGATGATTGCTAATTTGTGATCATTTGAACGATTTTTGAGTGATAACCGTTGCGTGTAAATGGGCCCTAAATAAATTGAATCTGAACATCTAACACTTCATGCCCCTATTTACTTGGCTCTCTGTCCAGAGCAATGAAAGCTGTGCTGTGCTTGGTTGCTAGGGGCAACAGACAGATTTACTTTCAGACAGCTTTTATAATAGTGTGGTGTCAGGATAATTTCCATGGCCCGCAGTAAAAAGAGGCGCATCTCAAGCTGCTCGTGAGCCTGCACAGACATACACCTGTATAAGGGGGATGCTCCTGTAGAAAGGGGGCATCCAGGCATGCAGGATATGGGGGTCTTACCTTAGGGTCCAGGGTAGGCACTCCGGGTCACCTACCTGCTCCCCAGTCAAACTCCCCAGCCGCAGGTCCTCATGTATTGGTGGTCACAGGCCGGTAACAAAGCTACCATGGGCTTTAGACCAATCGGGTGAGTAAGCCCAATGTCCATAGGCGAATTTGATTTCCAAAATCCGGGCGGGTAAACCGCAGTTCACGCCGCCCATAGGGAAGCATGGGGCATCCGCACTTCATGTAACATCTGCACATAGAGAAGCATGGGGCATCCGCACTTCATGTAACACCTGCACATAGAGAAGCATGGGGCATCCGCACTTCATGTAACACCTGCACATAGAGAAGCATGGGGCATCCGCACTTCATGTAACACCTGCACATAGAGAAGCATGGGGCATCCGCACTTCATGTAACACCTGCACATGTTATTTAGAATGATTCGCTCGTGGATAATAAATGACAGCACTCTCCATTTTATCGCAGATCACCTGTGGATGTGGCGCCATTCATCTCTATGGGAACGTACGATTTGCAGGCATCCGCAAATACATTTAACTATATTTGTGGATTTGAAATTTTAAATCAATTGGGTAGGTGGGGAAAAGGCGTGGAGGTGGGGGTGCGGATGATCAGCAGTGCATCCGCGTGGAAAAAACACAATCCGCGATGTCCGGCAAGCAATAAAAAATTCCTTTTAACGACGACTCGCAGTGAATCCGCTGCGGATATCTGCATGAAAAATCTGCGCTTGCTGTGGACATGAGGCCTAAGGCTGCTTCCACATCTGCAGTTTCTGCTCAGCTGCCGGCATTTTACCGGATGTATAGCAGCTGCTCGCAGCGCTATTTGGTGTCAGAATTGCGATGGAACCTCTGATGTAAATGCATCCTAACATCGGCCGCAGCTGCAGGAACGTGTGAACGTGGCTCCTAACGCTGTCAGTCAGCTTATTGCCCTACAATGGGTCCAATGTGCGACAGACGTAAGTCTCAAAAACATTCTCTAAGCGAAGGAAAGTTCTTGAACAAGTAATGTTGTCCTTTCTGATCGGAGGATTCACTAGCTTACTAATAACCGCTAACGCGGGGCCCGATAGTACGGCTGCTCACTCCACCACATGAGCTCAGCTGCCGCCCCCAGGATGGCGGCCATGATGGGGGTCTTTCAGGCCCCGGGCCACACGAATCAGGACATAATATACCAATCAGGCCGTAGGCCAAGAGCTCAGATGGAGGCCAACTTCTAACTGGAGCGACAGCTGAAGTCTCCAGTGCCACCCGAAGGAACGGAGACCATCTTACTTACAGCAGCCTCGTTTGTCTTACTTCTAGATCAGACGACAACAACTAAATGGTGTGAAATGCTGCCATATTTACCCAGTCTCAGAAGGGGTGTCCCAACAGCCACATGAACACCATCACATCTACTTCTCCACTACCACCCCAGTGTCATCCTAGTGTGTAACATGAACACCAGATGGCGTTATAATGTTAACACTAAACCCATAATGATATAACTAAGCTAAACATAAAGTACAGCTACATACAACACGTGTCCCTCTTCACCTGCCGTAAGCGGGGGCAGATTTCTGGGGTAATTTTTCAGGCTTAAAGGGGTTGTCCCGCGGCAGCAAGTGGGTCTATACACTTCTGTATGGCCATATTAATGCACTTTGTAATGTACATTGTGCATTAATTATGAGCCATACAGAAGTTATAAGAAGTTTTTCACTTACCTGCTCCGTTGCTAGCGTCCTCGTTTCCATGGAGCCCGCCTAATTTTCGGCGTCTAATGGCCAAATTAGACGCGCTTGCGCAGTCCGGGTCTTCTTCTTTTCTCAATGGGGCCGCTCGTGCAGGATGCCGGCTCCGTGTAGCTCTGCCCCGTCACGTGCCGATTCCAGCCAATCAGGAGGCTGGAATCGGCAATGGACCGCACAGAAGCCCTGCGGTCCACCGAGGGAGAAGATCCCGGCGGCCATCTTCAGCAGGTAAGTAAGAAGTCACCGGAGCGCGGGGATTCAGGTAAGCGCTGTCCGGTGTTCTTTTTTAACCCCTGTTGTTGTCTCGCGCCGAACGGGGGGGGGGGTTTGAAACAAAAACCCGTTTCGGCGCGGGACAACCCCTTTAAATATAAATGGATCTGTCAAACCCAGGTGGCCACGCCCCTGCAAAAAAGCCACACCTCTTTATGGCGCTTTCACACTACTCAGCCAATCAATGCATCGCTCAATGAAACAATTACAGCTATCACATTGGTTCATCAAGCACTGCCTTGATTGGCTGAGCAGCGCTCGAGAACCAATCAACCATCACCCTGGAGGCGGGATTTATGAATCCTGTAACCAGGAGGTGATCTTCTGTGAGCTGTTGAAGACTGCAAGAACTGTGCTAGAGTTCCAGAGAGTAGCAGGAGGGACCTGGACCATGCCTGCTAGGAAAGCGTAATAAGACACCCCACCCCCCCAAAAAAAAAAAAAAAATTAGACCTAGTGTGTCTTTTGGGACAAAAATTATTATGACAGGTTCTTATTTTTGGGGAAATACAGTACCTATTTTGGGAAGAACTAAAGCCTTGTACAACAACGACACTGCTTCTGGATTCCAGAAAAAAAACACATTTTCAGGAGCCCCAGGTTGACTTCATGACATCATGAATTTCATGGTCTTCCCCTGCTGCCTTTAATATATCGACTGGTCTCTGGCATCAGAAATCTACCCACATTTTAAATATGACACCCTTTAAGTAAACCCCCTGTTACTATTGTAATTCTGTTTATAATGTGCCTATCAGGCATATGAAGTACATAATTATCTTATTTCAGCATCATACTTCAATAGTATTCAAATACATAGAACCCAATATTTTGAATTCAGCCTATTCTTATTTTGTATGCATCAAGAATCTATACACACATTGTTTTCCACTAGACTGGTATGTATGGAGGAGAGGCAAAACCATTCCATGCTCTTCTCCTCCCCTTCCTCACATCATCTAGCTCCACCCCTTTGGGTCTGTGTAACTAAATCTTCCGCACTTCAGATCAAATACTCGGGCAGTATACATCTCAGTATATATATAACACATTCACGGTCCCTTCACACTCACACACACAAATTCACAATAATAACAGATTCACATTGAACCAACATCTATTACATCCTAATTGTCTCGTGTACCAAAAACACACATTTTAATTCCCATTTTTTTGTATACGGACAGATTTAAATTGCTGTACGTAATTCCCTTCCCTTGTAACCCTCACCTGCCGTGTCACTTTAATTCACTATCTTTTCTCAGACATGCTTATTTTATGCATACATTGTGAAGCATGTTTAACTCAACACCCATTCATCCCCCCCTAGGTATGACAGAGACACAGAGTAGGGTGTGGGTATAGAAATAAGGTAAGACAGATTGCAGTAACAGGGGGATCCAGAGAGAATACATATCAGACACATTGTAAGGACAGGATGCCTTTGTTAACCCCTTAGTGACGAAGCCTGTTTGCGCCTTAGTGACGGAGTCAAATTTTGGAAATCTGACATGTGTCGTTCAACATAACATAACTCCGTAAAGGTTTTGCATATCCAAGTGATTCTGACATTGTTTTTTCGCCACATGTTGTACTTCTTTTAGGTTGCAAAAATAGACCGATATAATTTGTGTATATTTATTAAAAGTACCCATATTGGAAAAATTTTTAAAAATACTAATTTTCACATTTTCAACTGTAATATCTCAAATATGTGCAACCATACTGTACCAATTTTTGATAAGATACATATTTCCATCTGTTTACTTTATTCTGAATGCACATTTGAAAAACGTTTGTGTTTTTTTTTACCATTTAGATGACGTACAAATTTAACATTAATTATCAGCATTTTGAGGAACACTTTGTTTTCTTACAGCAAGCCAAGTTTGCAAAGTCTCATGAGTGTCAGAATAATAGATACCCCCCCAAATGACACCATTTAAAAAACTACACCCCTTAATGTATTCACTGAGGGGGGTCAGGAGTATTTTGACCCCACAGTTTTTTCTCAGGAATTAATTCAATTTAGAGGAGAAAAAATAAAATTTCATATTTTTGCAAATATGTTATTTTAAAGACATATTTTTTTCTTATAGTGCACATCAAAATGAGGATTTACACCCCAAAATCGATACCCCTGTTTGTGCAGTGTTCAGAGACATACCCATTGTGGCCCTAATCTTATGTCTGGATGCACAACGGGGCCCAAAACGAAAGGAGTAGTCGGTGTCTTTCAGAACATAAATTTAGCTTGAAGGCCTTTTAGGCCCCATTGCCCACTTGTAGAGCCGTTGAGCATCCAAAACGATAGAGAACCCCCACAAATTACCCCATTTTGAAAACTAGACCCCTTAACGAATTCATCTAGGGGTGTACTGTGTATTTTTATCTACATTTTTTTAAATAAATCTAAGCAAAGCAGTAGGAAAAAATTACAATTTTCATTTTTTTTGGCAGTTGTATCAATTTAAAAACAGTTTTCTTTGTACAGTACACATAGGAATGAAGACTTTCACCCCAAAATGAAAACCCCCGTTTGTCCCATGTTAAGAAACATACCCCTTGTGGCCCTAATCTACTTACAGGACACATGGCTAAGCCTATAATGGAAGGAGCACCCATTGGAATAAATTCCAGGCCCCATTGCTCATCATGTAGTCACATGATGCATATCTTAATGCCAGTGACTCAGGAGCGCCTCATTTATGTGCTTAGCAATTTAACTACCTCAGGATCATAAACAACTGAAATTAACTTATTAACCCCTTCACAGCTGAGTCCCTTTAACTCATGCACATATAAGCCGTATCGGGGGCCATCTTTAATGAGCCAGGCCTACTTCCAATATAAGAGCCTCAATGGAGTCTTGCCCTATCACAGGAAATTCTCTATTTCCTGGATGCAAGGAATTTGTACTGATTTCTGACTAAAACAACCATAAATGGATGAGACCGGCCCAATATGAGCCCTCATGTCAGTACCCACACCTCTCCATTACCTCGATCCCATAAATGTAACCACACATCCACGTAGTGAGGCGCCCCAAGGAGGTCTGTAAACCACCTAACTAGTTACACCGAGGTAGTGAAGCACCCCAAGGATGTCTTACAACCACCTAACTAGTTACACCGAGGTAGTGAGGAGCCCCAAGGATTTCTAACAACCAACTAACTAGTTACACCAAGGCAGTGAGGTGCCCCAAAGATGTCTAACAACCAACTGACTAGTCACACCGAGGTAGTAAGGCGACCCACGGATATATAACAACCCCCTAACTAGTTACACCGAGATAGTGAAGTGCCCCAATGACGTCCAAAAACCACCTCACTAGTTACACCGAGGCAGTGAGGTGCCCCAAGGATGTCTAACAACCAACTGACTAGTCACACCAAGGTAGGGAGGCGACCCACGGATGTCTAACCACCACCGAACTAGTTACACCAAGGTAGTGAGGAGCCCCAAGGATGTCTAACAACCACCTAACTAGTTACACCGAGGTAGTGAGGTGCCCCAAGGATGTCTAACAACCACCTAACTAGTTACACCGAGGTAGTGAGGCGCCCCAAGGATGTCTAACAACCACCTAACTAGTTACACCGAGATAGTGAGGCGCCCCAAGGATGTCTAACAACCACCTAACTAGTTACACCGAGGTAGTGAGGTGACCCAAGGATGTCTAACCACCACCTCACTAGTTACACTGTGGTAGTGAGGCGCCCCAAGGATGTCTAACAACCACCTAACTAGTTACACCGAGCTAGTGAGGCACCCCAAGGATGTCTAACAACCACCTAACTAGTTACACCGAGGTAGTGAGGCGCCCCAAGGATGTCTAACAACCACCTAACTAGTTACACCCAGCTAGTGAGGCGTCCCAAGGATGTCTAACAACCCCCTAACTAGTTACACCGAGGTAGTGAGGCGCCCCAAGGATGTTTAACAACCACCTAACTAGTTACACCGAGGTAGTGAGGCGCCCCAAGGATGTCTAACAACCACCTAACTAGTTACACCCAGCTAGTGAGGCGCCCCAAGGATGTCTAACAACCCCCTAACTAGTTACACCGAGGTAGTGAGGCGCCCCAAGGATGTTTAACAACCACCTAACTAGTTACACCGAGGTAGTGAGGCGCCGCAAGGATGTCTAGCAACCCCCTAACTAGTTACACCGAGGTAGTGAGGCGCCGCAAGGATGTCTAACAACCCCCTAACTAGTTACACCGAGGTAGTGAGGCGCCCCAAGGATGTCTAGCAACCACCCAACTAGTTACACCGAGGTAGTGAGGCACCCCAAGGATGTTTAACAACCACCTAACTAGTTACACCGAGGTAGTGAGGAGCCCCAAGGATTTCTAACAACCAACTAACTAGTTACACCAAGGCAGTGAGGTGCCCCAAAGATGTCTAACAACCAACTGACTAGTCACACCGAGGTAGTAAGGCGACCCACGGATATATAACAACCCCCTAACTAGTTACACCGAGATAGTGAAGTGCCCCAATGACGTCCAAAAACCACCTCACTAGTTACACCGAGGCAGTGAGGTGCCCCAAGGATGTCTAACAACCAACTGACTAGTCACACCAAGGTAGGGAGGCGACCCACGGATGTCTAACCACCACCGAACTAGTTACACCAAGGTAGTGAGGAGCCCCAAGGATGTCTAACAACCACCTAACTAGTTACACCGAGGTAGTGAGGTGCCCCAAGGATGTCTAACAACCACCTAACTAGTTACACCGAGGTAGTGAGGCGCCCCAAGGATGTCTAACAACCACCTAACTAGTTACACCGAGATAGTGAGGCGCCCCAAGGATGTCTAACAACCACCTAACTAGTTACACCGAGGTAGTGAGGTGACCCAAGGATGTCTAACCACCACCTCACTAGTTACACTGTGGTAGTGAGGCGCCCCAAGGATGTCTAACAACCACCTAACTAGTTACACCGAGCTAGTGAGGCACCCCAAGGATGTCTAACAACCACCTAACTAGTTACACCGAGGTAGTGAGGCGCCCCAAGGATGTCTAACAACCACCTAACTAGTTACACCCAGCTAGTGAGGCGTCCCAAGGATGTCTAACAACCCCCTAACTAGTTACACCGAGGTAGTGAGGCACCCCAAGGATGTCTAACAACCACCTAACTAGTTACACCCAGCTAGTGAGGCGTCCCAAGGATGTCTAACAACCCCATAACTAGTTACACCGAGGTAGTGAGGCGCCCCAAGGATGTTTAACAACCACCTAACTAGTTACACCGAGGTAGTGAGGCGCCGCAAGGATGTCTAGCAACCCCCTAACTAGTTACACCGAGGTAGTGAGCCGCCGCAAGGATGTCTAACAACCCCCTAACTAGTTACACCGAGGTAGTGAGGCGCCCCAAGGATGTCTAGCAACCACCCAACTAGTTACACCGAGGTAGTGAGGCGCCCCAAGGATGTTTAACAACCCCCTAACTAGTTACACCGAGGTAGTGAGGCGCCCCAAGGATGTTTAACAACCACCTAACTAGTTACACCGAGGTAGTGAGGCGCCGCAAGGATGTCTAGCAACCCCCTAACTAGTTACACCGAGGTAGTGAGGCGCCGCAAGGATGTCTAACAACCCCCTAACTAGTTACACCGAGGTAGTGAGGCGCCCCAAGGATGTCTAGCAACCACCCAACTAGTTACACCGAGGTAGTGAGGCGCCCCAAGGATGTTTAACAACCCCCTAACTAGTTACACCGAGATAGTGAGGCGCCCCAAGGATGTTTAACAACCCCCTAACTAGTTACACCGAGGTAGTGAGGCGCCCCAAGGATGTCTAACCACCACCTAACTAGTCACACCGAGGAAACACCAACATCCCGATAACCATTATTAACCATCTCTGTTCCTCCGGTCATGATTAGATTCTGATTCTTTATATGAAAGTAACAGTTATAAAATAACAAGTAATTATAAACCAGATCTGATTAACAGCAGCAGCCGCCTCAACCACAGACTGACTGCAGCAGTTACCTCACAGCTGACAGCCTGCATACAGTGGTTACCTCACAGCTGACAGTCTGCATACAGTGGTTACCTCACAGCTGACAGTCTGCATACAGTGGTTACCTCACAGCTGACAGTCTGCATACAGTGGTTACCTCACAGCTGACAGTCTGCATACAGTGGTTACCTCAGAGCTGACAGTCTGCATACATTGGTTACCTCACAGCTGACAGTCTGCATACAGTGGTTACCTCACAGCTGACAGTCTGCATACAGTGGTTACCTCAGAGCTGACAGTCTGCATACAGTGGTTACCTCAGAGCTGACAGTCTGCATACAGTGGTTACCTCAGAGCAGACAGTCTGCATACAGTGGTTACCTCACATCTGACTGCCTGCATACAGTGGTTACCTCACAGCTGACAGTCTGCATACAGTGGTTACCTCACAGCTGACAGTCTGCATACAGTGGTTACCTCACAGCTGACAGTCTGCATACAGTGGTTACCTCACAGCTGACTGCCTGCATACAGTCGTTACCTCACAGCTGACAGTCTGCATACAGTGGTTACCTCACAGCTGACAGCCTGCATACAGTGGTTACCTCACAGCTGACAGTCTGCATACAGTGGTTACCTCACAGCTGACAGTCTGCATACAGTGGTTACCTCACAGCTGACTGCCTGCATACAGTCGTTACCTCACAGCTGACAGTCTGCATACAGTGGTTACCTCAGAGCAGACAGTCTGCATACAGTGGTTACCTCAGAGCTGACAGTCTGCATACAGTGGTTACCTCACATCTGACTGCCTGCATACAGTGGTTACCTCACAGCTGACAGTCTGCATACAGTGGTTACCTCACAGCTGACAGTCTGCATACAGTGGTTACCTCACAGCTGACAGTCTGCATACAGTGGTTACCTCACAGCTGACTGCCTGCATACAGTCGTTACCTCACAGCTGACAGTCTCCTGCAGCGCTCAGCTACCTCAGTGCAGTGGAGCTCAGAGATGATACCATTAATAAAACACAGCTGTTAAGTAGACATACATTCCCCATCATCACCCTGACCAGCCCTTTCTTTACAGCCTAGTAGGGGTTAACACTAACACATTTAAAACTGACCAATCTACCATAAGGGGCGCTCACGCGACGGCCCCGATGCCCAGCACCTTGTGAGCCAAAGCCAGGAGCAGAAAGTATAATGGAAAGATTTGCCTGTCTTCCCTATAATGGACCCGCTCCTTGCTCCGGCCAACCAAAAAACCGAAAACAAAAACCGCCGTGCGAAATCGCTCCCAACTTCTACACAAGCTAAATCCATCTATACACAGGTGCCAGTGACCAGGGGTACCACCTGGTTACTGGGGGTCTCACCACTTGCAGAGCTTCGCCTGTACCCTGCCATTACAGCAGCACAGGACTTGGCAGAGGGGCCGTCGCCATCTTGCAGAGCTTCACCTGTACCCTGTATGTGCAGCAGCACAGGACTTGGTGTTGTCAGGTGGGCACTGTTCCTGCTGGTGTTGGCATCTGATGGGCACTGTTCCTGCTGGCGTGGCATCTGCTGGGCACTGTTCCTGCTGGTGTTGGCATCTGCTGGGCACTGTTCCCACTGCCAGGTTTCAGTTGCCTCCGAAGGGATGAAGGTAAAGGCAGCCTCTGCGTTCGCTTCGCTGGTGGTTTTCTACTTACAAGTCCTCCTCTGATACAAGCGTTCACACAATGTCCTCTGCAGCTCCTCCTGGCCGGCGCTGCTGACAAGTCCTAAGCTCAAGCGCTGGGGATTCCAGACATCTCCTCAGCTATTCCTCACTGACCACTTCATCCTCGCTGACGATCAGCTGCTGCAGAAGGTCCTCCATCTTCACAGAGGATCTGAAGCTGTGACAGGAATTGTGAGGGGAGCTGACAGGAATGGTTAGGGGAGCTGACAGGAACAGGGAGCTGTCACCGGGATGCTGCATGCTGCTTCCTTTCCAGATGATGATGGCCCACATCTCTGCACCTCCATATGTCACTGTTGCTCCTCCCAGCTTGTTCCTCTGGACCAATCACCAGCCACTGTCAGGCCACCAGATTCTGCCTGACTACCACAGGCATTTCCCACCACTTTTCTTCAGCCAATCATTTGCTGCTGCCAACCAGTCCATCACTGGGCAGAACTCACTCTCTGCCATCTCATCTGAACCAGTAATGACCTTTGTAACATATCTTGGTTAACCAGAAAACCTCCTCCATAGAAAGTGACATATCATCCACCCATCATGTACATAAAGCTCCCAGATCCCATGAGGCTCCATAGAGGGTGACATATCATCCATCCATCATGTACATAAAGCTCCCAGATCCCATGAGGCTCCATAGAGAGTGACATATCATCCATCCATCATGTACATAAAGCTCCCAGATCCCATGAGGCTCCATAGAGGGTGACATATCCATCCATCATGTACATAAAGCTCCCAGATCCCATGAGGCTCCATAGAGAGTGACATATCATCCATCCATCATGTACATAAAGCTCCCAGATCCCATGAGGCTCCATAGAAGGTGACATATCATCCATCCATCATGTACATAAAGCTCCCAGATCCCATGAGGCTCCATAGAAGGTGACATATCATCCATCCATCATGTACATAAAGCTCCCAGATCCCATGAGGCTCCATAGAAGGTGACATATCATCCATCCATCATGTACATAAAGCTCCCAGATCCCATGAGGCTCCATAGAGAGTGACATATCATCCATCCATCATGTACATAAAGCTCCCAGATCCCATGAGGCTCCATAGAGGGTGACATATCCATCCATCATGTACATAAAGCTCCCAGATCCCATGAGGCTCCATAGAGGGTGACATATCATCCATCCATCATGTACATAAAGCTCCCAGATCCCATGAGGCTCCATAGAGAGTTACATATCATCCATCCATCATGTACATAAAGCTCCCAGATCCCATGAGGCTCCGAAGAAGGTGACATATCATCCATCCATCATGTACATAAAGCTCCCAGATCCCATGAGGCTCCATAGAAGGTGACATATCATCCATCCATCATGTACATAAAGCTCCCAGATCCCATGAGGCTCCATAGAAGGTGACATATCATCCATCCATCATGTACATAAAGCTCCCAGATCCCATGAGGCTCCATAGAAGGTGACATATCATCCATCCATCATGTACATAAAGCTCCCAGATCCCATGAGGCTCCATAGAAGGTGACATATCATCCATCCATCATGTACATAAAGCTCCCAGATCCCATGAGGCTTCATAGAAGGTGACATATCATCCATCCATCATGTACATAAAGCTCCCAGATCCCATGAGGCTCCATAGAAGGTGACATATCATCCATCCATCATGTACATAAAGCTCCCAGATCCCATGAGGCTCCATAGAGGGTGACATATCATCCATCCATCATGTACATAAAGCTCCCAGATACCATGAGGCTCCATAGAGGGTGACATATCATCCATCCATCATGTACATAAAGCTCCCAGATCCCATGAGGCTCCATAGAAGGTGACATATCATCCATCCATCATGTACATAAAGCTCCCAGATGCCATGAGGCTCCATAGAAGGTGACATATCATCCATCCATCATGTACATAAAGCTCCCAGATCCCATGAGGCTTTCCCTCCTAACTGTCCCTCAAGCCTTACAAGACCTGTCTCTTCACGCCGCGTATGAAAAGGTTGACCAAAAACTGTTGTGTATGTTTTTCCAGGCGTGGGAATCACTCATCTGAATGAACCCGCTGGAATCCGGTGCTTCGCAAGGTTGCATTTTTTAATGCAGCTAAACGCCTGCATAAATACGGTTGTGTGAATAAGCCCTTACTGGGAGCAAACCAGGGACTGGCAGAACTGACTCCTGGGGGCAAGAGATTGGGGTAAGGACTACATTTCCCATGATCCCTCAGGGTGTGTCAGGTGATTATAATTGAGCGTTCAGGGCTTGCTGGCTGCACTGATGGTAGAGACACAAGTTACTGGCTAAACTGCTGCAGGTATCCAAACCCATCATGTGTGATACTGTCTGCCAAGGAACTGTATCTAATCCAAGTGTATGGGGTGTGGGCCATTGTATCTAATCCAAGTGTATGTGATATGGGCTGCTGTATCTAATCCAAGTGTATGCAATCAGGTGTGCTGTATCTAATCCAAGTGTATGGGGTGTGGGCCGTTGTATCTAATCCACATGTATGGGGTGTGGGCCGTTGTATCTAATCCAAGTGTATGCAATGTGGGCTGCTGTATCTAATCTGAGCGTATGTGATGTGGGCTGCTGTATCTAATCTGAGCGTATGTGATGTGAGCTGCCGTATCTAATCCGAGCGTATGCCATGTGAGCTGCCGTATCTAATCCGAGCGTATGCCATGTGAGCTGCCGTATCTAATCCGAGCGTATGCCATGTGAGCTGCCGTATCTAATCCGAGCGTATGCCATGTGAGCTGCCGTATCTAATCCGAGCGTATGCCATGTGAGCTGCCGCATCTAATCCGAGCGTATGCCATATGGGCTGCCGCATCTAATCCGAGCGTATGCCATATGGGCTGCCGCATCTAATCCGAGCGTATGCCATATGGGCTGCCGCATCTAATCCGAGCGTATGCCATATGGGCTGCCGCATCTAATCCGAGCGTATGCCATATGGGCTGCCGCATCTAATCCGAGCGTATGCCATATGGGCTGCCGCATCTAATCCGAGCGTATGCCATATGGGCTGCCGCATCTAATCCGAGCGTATGCCATATGGGCTGCCGCATCTAATCCGAGCGTATGCCATATGGGCTGCCGCATCTAATCCGAGCGTATGCCATATGGGCTGCCGCATCTAATCCGAGCGTATGCCATATGGGCTGCCGCATCTAATCCGAGCGTATGCCATATGGGCTGCCGCATCTAATCCGAGCGTATGCCATATGGGCTGCCGCATCTAATCCGAGCGTATGCCATATGGGCTGCCGCATCTAATCCGAGTGTACGGGGTGCGGGCCGCTGTATCTAACCCTGTTGTGTGTTTCATTGACTGTTGAGCTGCTGTATCCAATCCTTGCCTGCGTGCGGCGGGTCTGCTGAGCCAAAGGGCTCATTCACACGGGGTATTGTCACTGGGTATTACACATGTGTATATCCTGTGCGTAACACATGGTGAATGGAGTCAACTCGATGGGCTTTCATTGATCCATGCACACCGGCGTGCGGACGCTGCATATCGAAAAGCAGGGGAAATAAATCGCAGCATGCTGTATCTCTCTGTATATCATACACAGCCCTAGTATGGGCGGCATATGATGCGCTCTCGCCGCGTATGGGCGGCATATGATGCGCTCTCGCCGCGTATGGGCGGCATATGATGCGCTCTCGCCGCGTATGGGCGGCATATGATGCGCTCTCGCCGCGTATGGGCGGCATATGATGCGCTCTCGCCGCGTGTGGGCGGCATAGGATGCCCTCTCGCCGTGTATGGGCGGCATTTCCATATGCTTTTCCCCTCTAAACAGAGCAGTAAATCTAAAAAATATTCACGCTGCTTGTCCGTGACCGTGTAATTCGCGGTGCCATACATGGTCTGTTGGCAGAGCGTATGGGCTGTAATGTGTGCAAACCTGCAGGAGACCCACAGCGTTGTGTGCATTCGCCCACGTGGACAAGCCATAAGGCTTATTTCACACGGGTGAGTCTGATATCAGGCGGTGAAACATGGCAGATACCACGCTCACCAACACGTGAAGTCCCCGCAGATGTGAGGTGTGTTTGTGTTTTAAAACCGACATCACTTCAGGAAAGTGTTTTCAATGGGTGAGCCTGGTATTGCACGTGCGTGCACCTCACATGCCGTACAATGCTGTACCGGCCCCACTGAAAACAATGGGTGAGCCTGGCATCGCACGTGCGTGCACCTCTCACCCCGTACAATGCTGTACCGGCCCCACTGAAAACAATGGGTGAGCCTGGCATCGCATGTGCGTGCACCTCACACGCCGTATAACGCTGTATCGGCCCCACTGAAAACAATGGGTGAGCCTGGCATCGCACGTGCGTGCACCTCGCACTCGGTACAATGCTGTACCGGCCCCACTGAAAACAATGGGTGATGCGTTCCGAGGGAAAGCCCACAGATGGGACGTGCCGTGAAAAATTGCTCACATGTATGTACCCATTAAAAAAATGGGGTTCATATTTGTGTGCCCACAACGCACAAATCTCGCGTGATTTTCTTGGCCGTGTGAGAACGACCCAAGGTTGTCAGTCAGCTGTGATGGTATTTTGCATAAGATGACCAGAAATCCCAATTTAGGTGGGACAATCCCACTGTCCTGCTTTCCCTAGAGTCCCAGGCGAGACAGACATTTGTCCCACTTTCAGGACCCGGGGTCACCAATAAAGTGATTACTCACCTGGGTGCCATAGCTCCCCGGCTCGTAATCCCTCTACAGCACTGCGGCCGGATACACACACTGATGGCAGTGTGTGTTTCCGGGATCTTCCTTCCCTCATCTCTTCTTCTTTGTTCTGTAGGAGGAGAGGGGAGGAGGCGCTGCTCTGGGCGCACACACTGCGGGCACTGAGAGGAGGAGGTAAGTAAATCAGTCCCAGGGAGGCAACTGTAGGGGTTAATACTATTAATACAGGGGCAGCTATATGGGACACTATTAGTAATAGTATTACTGCTGGGGCCACTGAGGGGGTCACTTTTACTACTGGAGCCACTCTGCACATGGCAGTGTACCTCTAGCTGACTTAAGGTATGTTTACATGTGCCGGAATGCTAAAAAATGTCTGCAGCGGAAATTTCCGTGGTGAATTCCGCTACTTTTCTGCATCCAAAACCATTTCGACTGGAAATCAGCCACGTATCCACAGCTGATCCCATACTATACGGCGCTCCTCCTCACCTCCTCCGTAGACTTCCTGCTGTCAGCGCTCCTCGACTTCCAGTTCCCAGTGGCCTCACCTATACAGCGCTGCTGGGAACTGGAATTTGGGGAGCGCCGGCAGCGGGAAGCCTACTAAGGAGGTGAGGAGGAGCGCCGTATAGTATGAGATCAGCTGTGGATATGTGGCCGATTTCCAGTCAAAATGGTTTTGGATGCAGAAAAGTAGCAGAATTCACCACGGAAATTTCCGTGAGGGGAGCAGCTGATTTCCACACAAATGGTACATATTTTAACTGTTGCATGGATGCAGAAATGCTGCGGAATTTGCTCCGTCTTTTTTTTTTTTTTAACCAGCCCTGTACTTTTTATAACGCCGTAGGTAGAATCTTATTTTATAAGCCCCGCCCCCTGACCACATGCCTCTGTCCCGCTTTGACCCTGGGAAAATCTGGTTACCTTAATTTTGCATGTAGAAATGGCTTGAACTCGGCTGCAGTGGGGGCTGCACTACTTGCTTCATCTAAAGGCCCATTTAGACGTAACGATTATCACTCAAAATTCACTAAAATGATGGCTCTTGGGTGATAATCATTGTGTGTAAATGCTACCATCATGCACGTTTTGTCTTAACGATGATTTATCATAATGTCCATCCTGACAGCACACATGGAGGTTGACCTTGTTGGGACAGGAAGAGGCCACCTCCCACCATCATTCTCTAGTGTTCATCCTGTCCGAACAGGACACGAGAGAGTTCCCATGTGTGCTGGAAGATGGAAGTAGCGCTGCGGGGGAAACTCGCCAGATCTGCCGAGGAACCGTTCTGGAGAACGGAGGCAGTCTCCGAATCGCCGTTCCCTGCAAATGCTGCGGCATCCCTGCAGAAGAGGGCCCGGACTGAGCGCTCCGGCGGGACATCCCGCTCAGGAGGAGCAGAGATGGTCTCCGAATCATTGCCCCTCTGCAAATGCTGTGCATCCCTGCAGAGGTGCCAGTGTCTAGGCACAGCGGAGTGTGCGGAAAGATGACCATGAGGCGATACACCCCCGATGTGATGACGTCAGATGTTCTGCAGCGTCAGGAGGCGCTCGGCTGGCATCAAGTGGCACCAAATTCAAAAATATAATGGCATTTTGATTCCCTAAAGCTCATCCTGAGGGCCACAAGCACTGGATCACCTTCCTAAAGCAAAACCCATGAGAAACATGGACAGCATGGATTGTGAAAGAGGAAACCCACCAACTGTGAGTAGTCATACATGGCTGTATAATGGCTTCTCCTGCAGGAGGAAGCATCCAAACAAAAATTGGAGGGTAAAAAGAGGATAAAGAGATGTGCGACAGGGCAAAAAAATCTTATTTGCGTGGAATGTACAGCAAAAATCATGAAGGAGGAACAGAAGTTCCAAGTGGACGGCCTCCGCCAGAGGATTCTGAAGATTATACTTTTGGGGTACAAACTTGAATTTTCATCCCTTTCCCCATGGAAATATTTGGTTACCCCAAATCAGGCACCTCTTCTTCAAGCAAGATTGGAGAAGGGGGTTAAAAACTTATTACAGATGGGAGCTATTATCCAGCTTTCTTTAACGGAACACAGTTTTGGTTTTTATTCGTCTTTGTTTTTGGTGCCAAAACCCAAAGGTTCTTCTAGAACTATACTTCATTTAAAATCCCTTAATGAATATACCTCTAATTGTCGGTTTAAAATGGAAAGTGTTAACTCCACAATTCCCTTGAATAAACAGTCAAACGTCATGTGTACAGTAGATTTAAAGGACGCCTACTATCACGTTCCCATCCCTAAGTCGTACCAAAAATACCTTAGGTTCGCAGTCAGAATGGGCTCCAAAATTCTGCCGTTCTTTTCAAAAATAATGATTGAGCCAATTGGGTTTCTTGGAAATGAAGGAATTAATATAATCCCTTACTTAGATGATTTGTTAATAATCTCAGACAATTCCCATACTATCGAACGTCACCGGGGGGAGACACTCCAACTTCTCACCAAGCTAGGATGGCTTATAAATTTTGAAAAATCTAGCCTAAAACCAGATACTAAACACATTTTTCTTGGAGTTCTTTGGACGCTTATAAATATTACTCTTTTTATATCTTCTACTAAAGGAAGGCATTTCATCCTCTCCATTAGTAAATTTAAGAGGAAAGGCTGGGTTTCTGGAAGAGAGAGCATGAAGGTCCTTGGGTAAATAACAGCTGGTTTGCCGATGGTCCCTTTGGTCTTAATTCCAATTCAGACCCTTACAGCAGGAGATTCTGTCAGCCTGGAATAGGAGACAACTCTCAATAGAACAAAAGTTTAAGCTGTCAGCTTGCGGTAAAGAAGTCTTTAGATTGTTTATCCCCCTCGCAACCTTAAAAAAAGGGTGCAGTGGTCCCTATCTCCATCCATTGTAGTAAATACTGATGCTGGTAAATCAGGTTGGGGGGTAAAAATAGCAGATAAGGACCTGCAGGTTTCTTCGGTCTACATCAGCTCCCAATCTTCCAATTGTAGAGAGCTTAGAGCCGTGTGGGAGACATTAAATCAGGCTGTATATATAGTACGTCGAAAACACGTGAAAATACTATCTGACAATATCACAACAGTATGCTTTATTCGTCACAAGGGCGGTACCAGACACCCTCATCTACAGCAGTTGTCAAAGAGAATATTCTCCTGGGCAGAAGACAACATAAAGTCACTATCAGCAGTACATCTAAAAGGCTCCCAGAATACTATTGCAGATTATCTGAGTTGGGAAAAGCTGAACCCAGGAGAATGGTCCTTCAACATGGACGTGTTCCAGTTCTTGATATCTCAGTGGGGTTTCCACCAGTAGATCTGTTTGCGAAAAGGACAGACACAAAATGTTGCAAATTCTTTTCCCTGAATCCCAAGGACAATCCACTAGCATTGGACGCCGTGTCCCAGGAATGGGATATGGAACTGGCATACGCCTTTCCCTCCTCTTCCATTAAAAGCTCGGGTCCTTCAGAAGATCTGGAACTGTCCGGACAGGGTTATTCTCATAGCCTCAGCATGGCCAAAAAGACCCTGGTTTCCTCTGTTAACCTCCTTGGCAATAGATACGCCAATTACGCTACCCTTCAGGCAGGACCTTCTGTCCCACGGTCCAGTCTTCTGCCAGGAGATCCATTGGTTGAAACTGAACCTAAAACATTATCACTCAGGAACTTGTGTATTAAAGTAGCCTTCTTAACAGCCCTTTGGACCGTTAGAAGAATTGGCGAATTCCGAGCTTTATCCTGTAGAGAACCATGCTTAAAAATTCTGGATGATAGCATAGTCTTTAGACTGGACCCTTCTTTTCGTCCCAAAGTAGTATCCAAGCTCCATATGGAACAAGAAATAATTCTACCTCCTTTCTGTCAGAATTTCAGGAATGATAACGAACAGCGCCTGCATAATTTAGGCATTAGACGAGCAGTCTTAACGTATTTACAAGTCTCAGGAACATTTAGGAAGTCAGATGCTCTGTTCCTTCAGTTCCAGGCTAAAAATAAAGGGAATGAAGCGTCAAAAGATACCATCGCTAGATGGATAAAGTTAGCAATTCGGTAAGCGTTTTTAATCCAAATATTTATCAGTTCCGGAAGGGATAAGAGCCCACTCCACCAGGGCTCTCGCTGCTTCATGGGCTGAATGTAGTGAAGCCTCAGCAGAGCACATTTGTAAGGCTGCGCCATGGTCTAGTACCCACACCTTTTCCATACACTATTGTTTCGATCTCCACTCTGAGAGGAAGCTGGCCTTTGGGTGGAAGGTCCTCCAGGCTGTAGTCCCCCTGATGTGTCTGTAATAATTTGGTATTGCCACCATGTGTGCTGTTAGGATGGACGTTAAGCAACAATATTGTTTAAGCAACAACAAAAGATTGGGCCACATATCCGTTGTGATAATTTGAAATCCCTAGAGAATGATGGTGGTAGGTGGCCTTAAGAACTCTCCTATTCCTGTGCCAACGAGGCCAACAGGGCAACCTGCATGTATGCTGTCATGATGAACTCATGGAAAGGAATTAATGGTAAGAATAATTCCAGTTTTTTAGGTGAGTTTAAAATCCATCATTCAGACTGCATGCTGTGTTCATGGGAGCAGGAGATTACATTGTATTCTCTTAGCAGTCCATGGCTAAACAATAGAGCTTATTCCAGATCTCGAACCACCTGCTAAGTTCTGCAACAGCTCTCCGAGGCTTAGTTGCATGCAAATGAATCTGATAAAGTATTAATGGGCATTAGTACCCATTATTACTTTATGCAAAACGTTCGCTAATCTTTCAGTAGTTTGAAAGATAATCTTTGCGTGTAAATGGGCCTTAAGGCACAAATGACATGGCTACTGAATGCTTTTTATTGTATTGTTACATCATATATGTTGGTTTATTATCAATTGTATTGTACTTTTATTTTGTTTAAATTCTGTCTCTTTTCTACTAGGATGGCGTCTGCTGACCTGCAGGAGCAGCTGAACTGCTCCATCTGCCTGAGCCTCTATACAGATCCCGTATCCCTGAGATGTGGACACAACTTCTGCCGCTCGTGTATTGTGAGTGCGCTGGATGCACAGGAGGCAGCTGGAGTGTATTCCTGTCCTGGCTACAGAGAAGAATCCCCGCAACGTCCGGCCCTGGAGAAGAGCAGGAAGCTGGCGAATATAGTGGAGCGTTTCTTATCTAGTCCGCCTGATATGGGGGGCAGAATCTTCTGTACTTACTGTATAAAGTCTCCTGTCCCGGCTGTGAGGACATGTCTGCACTGTGAGACCTCTCTATGTGACGACCACCTCGCAGCCCACAACAAGACGATGGATCATATATTAACTGATCCCACCAGCTCCTTTGGGAACAAGAAGTGCTCCGTCCACAAGAAGGTTCTGGAGTATTACTGTCCGCAGGACGCGGCTTGTTTATGTGTGACTTGCTGCCTGGTTGGCAAGCATCGGGGCCACCAGGTGGAGTTTCTAGATGAGGCTTCTGCGAAGAAGGAGAAACTGAGGAAGTATCTGGGGGAACTAAACTCTCAAAAAGAAGAACTTCAGACAAGAGTCCAGAGTCTGCAGGATCATAAGAAGAATATCCAGAAGAAAGCCTCCGAGAAGAGGGAGAACATCAAGAAGTTGTTTATGGACATGAAGGAGCAACTGGAAATGGCAGAAAAGAAAGTGCAGAGCGAGATCTCCAGACAGGAGGATGAGATTGTGTCACAGATATCTCATCTGATCAAGGAGCTGGAAAGAGAGGAGAAGGAGCTGTCTGAGAAGATGCATCACATGGAGCAGATGTGTCATGTCACCGACCCAATAAGACTCTTACAGGAATGGGACATTACAGTAAGTAGTAATGGAGATGAGGACACGGGGGGAGGTGGTGGAAATATCCATTCTGATGATAATCGGCATACAGGGTTGGTCTCGGGACAAGCTGATGTCCCAGTGTCTGATGCCAAAATACAGGATAACGGGACTGACCCAATAACTGTCCTACAAGAATTAGACCAAGGAGCAACCTGTAGGGATAAGAGTGTGGCTGCCGAGAAAGAAGCTCCAGTCCATGAGGCTACTAAGAAGGAGGAGGAGAAGCTGAGGAAAGAGCTGGATGAGGATCTGATCTCACTGACCGTACTCCGCTCTATGCGGGATATTGTCACCAGTGTCACATCAGGGCTCGGGTTCCAGGTTCCAGACATCTTGTTGGATGAGGACACTGCAGATATATTAGTGGAGTTATCAGATGATCTAAAGACAGCAACATATTCAGAGGAAGAACTGCTAGGACCAGAATCGCCAAGAAGGTTTCTTAGTTACCCCCAGGTGTTAAGCCGATGTGGCCTCTCTTTTGGGAGACATTATTGGGAGGTGACATGGAACCAGGTCGGAGTATTTAACATTGGGATGTCCTATACCAGTATAGAGAGGGAAGGAGAGCAGTCTGGTATTGGAGAGAATGATAAATCTTGGCGTTTGGATCTGGATGACAGAAATTACACAGCAGTACACAACTTGGTTTTATTACACTGTTCTGTAAGGCCAACATGTCCAACATTTGGAGCCTTCTTAGACTATGAGGCTGGGCGTCTGTCCTTCTATGAGCTGTGTGACCCCATCAGACACTTACACACCTTCAGCGCCTCCTTCACTGAACCCCTACATGTCGCCTTCTATGTGGAGGATGGAGCCTCTGTTACAATAACCAGCTGAGACCGGTGTAGTCCCCATAATTACACTGTTATTTCCTGTAGCATAGATATTGGTCAGACCCCGGCCCGTATTTACCACTAGGAATGTTATTGTCCTGAGACTAACCATCGTTGGTCCCATCTGATCTAGTGATGGTATATAGCTACTGTAGGATCACTTTCCCGCCTGCTGGAACTCCCACTGAAACTGATAATAAAGGGGCCGCAGCCCTGATTTAGGCGCCATTTACACGGATGGATCATTGCTCAAAAAATCGTTGGATCGTGTGAATCTAAATAATAATCGCTCAGTGTAAATAAGGCCAACGATCGAATGACTAACGAGAATTTATTCACTTCTCTTCGTTCATTTTTAGCCGATCACATTCGCTGCTGCCGTCAATGTCAACGACTGAACTGGATGCAAACACAATTGTGAATGATATTCCTGCCTGTGTGAACGGCCATTGTTCTGTCTTATGGCTCCGTGTATACGGTCCTGAGGCCGGCGTCACACGGATGAGCGCGTTAGTGATGCCTACTTGCACAATGCGTTGTGTATTACAATGTACAATTGCGCTAATTAGCTCAGTATGTGATACTTTGGTGTGCAGGATAATGGAGCGTGTGAAACATCCACCCATGTGAATGAGCCCACTGATATCGCCGGGCTCTATGTACTGCATATTGCGCAATACCCTAATGACTCTGTGTGCATAAGCCCTTAGGCTGGATTCACATGGGCGTATGTGTTTTTACATGCTCCCACCGATGCCATAAGAACACGTGAATGGGCGCACAAATCTAACATTTGTGCCTCTGTTTAGATGGCACAAGCCCGGCCGCAATGCCATTTGGCGGGGGAAGACAGTTTAGCTCTGCTAAACCGTCTCCCCCTTCCCTGCCCATGACCATCTCTCGGCAAGGGAAGGGAGCCGGGTGGGGCGGGCACTAGTATGCTAAGCTCCCGCCACCTCTCTGCCCCCTGTCGCAGACAGCAATGGGAGGGAGTGGGATGGGGGCTGAGCTAAGCTTTACCCCTGTTCCACCCTCTCCCATTTCAAACAGCGGCAAGGGGCAAAGAGGAGGAGAGAAGGGGGAGGGAGTTTAGCAGTTTCTGGCAGCTTTCATTGGCTCCCATAGGCCACCCTGCAGCACAAGTGTATTCATGTGGGTGAGGGGGGCGCAACTGGTGGGATGGAATGCAGCTGGGTAGTGAAAACCGTGAAGAGGGCGCCACTCTGTGGCCCCCACCAATCAGAGCGCTGATTTAGGGCTCTTTTACACGGAAGGATCATTGCAGAAAATCGTTGGATCGTGTGAATCTGAATGATAATCGCTCAGTGTATCTTTCACCGTGGCAAAAATATCCTACGTTTCTATAAATTTCTCACTGATTAGGATTAAAAATTAACTTTTAATTGATAAATAATAAAATGACTTTCAGTCAGACACACTACATTCAAAAAAACAGTGATAATTTAACGAGTTTCTAGACCAATAGGGAACCCGTCATATATTCAAATAAACCCAATAGTATTTCTCATGTCTCAGAGTCTATTGATTTCTTTTTGCATTCGTTTAATAAAGATATATTAAGTCTTCTGTGTTCTTTGTGTTCTTTATGCAATAGACTATAGTAACTTTCATTTGTTATATATTTGCTATTGCTCAATAGTTTTAAACAATGTCATGGGTCCCTAGTAATGCAATTAATTGAGTTGTGCATCAAGTAAATGATGACAAATCAGAAAAAAATTAAATAAAATGCACTTAAAGTGTCACGTATAGTAGCATAGGTGGAGAATGAAATATGTATATAGTATTAGAGAAGTGTGTTCCTCCAGGATATTGCGTCACACTGTATACCAAAGAGCAATATAACAGATTGGGATTCGATGTTTGATGGTTATGTCCATCAACACTGCAGACTTCTCAATCCTTTCGTTGAGTACAATAGGTAATTGTGCTCTTTATTCATTCTATCAACCTGAACACTTTATTTGGTGTGATATGAATGGTTCTACCACTCTCTGTGCTAAAGGGTGAAGTCACACGAACGTATATCGGCTCGGTTTTTACGACGAGCCGATATACGTTGTCCTCGTGTGCGGGGGGGGGGGGGGGGAGGATGGAAGAGGCAGGAGCAGGAACTGAGCTCCCGGCCCCCTCTCTGCCTCCTCTCCGCCCCTCTGCACTATTTTCATTGAGAGGAGGCGGGACAGGGGCAGAGCTAAGGTCTACGAATTAGTCCCGCCTCTTCGTTGCAAATAGTGCAGAGGGGCGGAGAGGAGGCAGAGAGGGGGCGGGAGCTCAGTTCCTGCTCCTGGCTCTTCCAGCCTCCCCCCCTGCACATGAGGACAACGTATATCGGCTCGGCGTGAAAACCCAGCCGATGTATGTTTGTGTGACTTCACCCTAAAACTGCATATGAGTATTTATATTAGGATCCCCAATTAATCCTTTTCACTGAGTGTTCTTTTCAGAATTATTGTACATCTAGTAAATCTGATAATGTTAGTAATCTGTACAATAAATCAGGAAAGTGGCTATACTTTGTGATTCTTTTTAGTCCACTAAAGGATGTGGACTTCTATTTATGGCAACGTGTATTGCTTTATTTCCAATATATCCAAGCACTTTCCTTCTGTAATAGTCTCACGTCGGGGTCACTTGCCCCTGTCCGTTGGATTATATAGGGAAGACGAGACAGCAGTTTAGACGTAGAATCTTGTAGCACGTCGGTAACATAAACCGAAACGAACAAGCGAGTCTGGCGGTACATGTGCGCCACTTCCATAACAATGACCCTACTACCATCAAATTCCAGGGCATTGAATTAGTGAGATATGACAGCCCACGAGGTGACCCCCGACGTGAGACTATTACAGAAGGAAAGTGCTTGGAGATATCGGATGGATTCATTATCACCAAAGGGCTTGAATGAACAACTTTCTTTTTTACCATTTATTAAGAACTAACATCTAATATAGACCTGACGAACACAGGAAAAAGAATGTAAAATATACAAAAGAAGAATAACGACAGATCAATTAAAATATGGAGATAAGGGTGGGCAACACTAACATCTCTTTTAAACTTAGTTGTGTTTTCTTCAAGAAATAGTATATGAAGTACCTTCTACTGATTTGTATATTTGTTAATCCCTCCCAAAGGATAATGGTATAATGGTATCGCTTCACAGGACATACAACGAGTATAATTAATAGAATGAGCAAACATAGCAAGTCACATAGAATTGCACAATGATAACTCAAGGGGACATGACATTGTCTATGTCCAAATTATATGTAACAAATACAAGCTACCGCAAAATTGGTGGTTTAAAACTATGGGGGATATAGTGACCACAAGTCAAATGTAAAAATCAACATAAGTTGACTAAGTGGCATATTCTTTAAAAGATATACTATCATGGACATTATGGATATCAAGCTCCAGTATGGGAATTCTGCACAATGATTACATTAATATATTTATATTTGTGCAGCTATATTATATTTAATTATATATTTAAATTGCCCCATAGATACACAATGTAGACGGTCTCTTATTCCCCTGTAATATAGTGCTTAATTATACTAACCGATTATATTTATGCGGCCGATTCTGACATATTTGAACGGCCAATGCTATGAAATACGCATGCGCAGCACACGGAGATACACTCTCAGGACATTACATCAACCTATGCCCGCCCGGCGGCCTTTGACATGTTCAGACTGCCTTAAACATCTTCAATACGTTGCCATGGAGACACGTTCATTTGCGCAGCCGCAGTACATCTCCGCTGTCTACTACGGGGTTGTATGACACACACAACCTGCACATGCGCGAGTCCCTCTCGCTTCTAACGCGAGAGTTTAGAGACACGCACGGCTCATAGGAATCCTGATGTCTGTATGGTGCTTGCGATACTGACCCCCGGATGGTGATTGATGGGAATAACAAGGGAGGGGGAGACACTGATACAAAAGGTGAGCATTGCACCAGGTCATACCATCTCTACATGACGATCACTACGAGCTACATCGATGCTGTGCATTAGGGAGTAAAACGCAACCCCCTGTTGAAATTTTACTAAATCCTCCTGATGAACTAGCCTAGACAACCGTTAGCTAGGGAAACGCGTCGAGGTATAGGATGAGGTATAGGATAAGAGCAGTGGAGGGGCTTACTTATATAGCATGATAGACTTCACAGAGGAGGCAGTATAGAGTCAACTAGGAAATATAAGCCCAATTCACAGACGTGACTACCACTAAAAACGTATTTTATTAAATATATTAAAAGACATAAACTGGGCACTACAAAGACAACACACAGCAACCAGGTACCTCCAGACACAGATTCGTTATAGGAGGATGAGGACCTGGAGTTATTTGATACTTGATAAGCGATAAAAAAAATGTTTTATGATAACAAACAAAAACACTCTACCCAAGATGGATTCAAAAAAGCAAAGGATAATTCAATATAGGAGCCAAAAGAGCTGGTTTATTCTATGTGTAAACAAGGCAGGGTTACCATTTGGACTCTCACTTGTGATGGAACACTATCACTATCAGTGATCAGGACTCAGGCTCCAACAATTGAGCGTCCTGAATTGTTATGGGTGTCGACAAGACAGGATCACCATCTAGGTATTCACTTATGATGATCAGTACTTGAGTAAGCCAGTACAAATACTCAGATCAGTACTAGAGTTGTTCAGTACTTATACTCTACGCGTTTCACCATTAATTTGTTGGATCATCAGGAGATACAGTACTTGAGTCATAGGTTCAAAGGTAGAGGGAATGAGAAATCCCCGAGAGAACATCAAACTGATATATAAAAAGCTGTATCTAAGATGAATACAGCAAAACTTGTGTAGTGATCAGGATAAATATCCTTATTATAGGAGAGTTCTATACTCTCAATTAGGGCATTAAGGTAACTCTTAGGGTTGGGGGCCTGCCAAAAGGTACCTCTAAACAAGGAAGCTTATCTTGTGTGCTAGCGGTTAATAGCTAGATGATATATGTAGGTACATAACGAGAGGTGTTTATTTCAAAGTATGCCCGTCAATACACGCACAGAGGTAGAGTAGAGCGTCCCCGAAAATATGGGGGGTACTGCTCTCAAATATCTGAGCGCTAGAGAGATGGTATAATGCTTGTCATGCACCAATAGGATACTCAAAGTAGTTAGCGTATCGAGTTAGAATTTAGGTCATCAATATGGGGATAAGGCATAAAATTATGTCCTGATCTCCTGACCCAATTAATTGCACTTAAGCAAACAAGAATAGCTAAAGTGCTAGATTCCAACCCAAAGTGCTCGCATTAGAGGTCATTGGTGTGGAGGTATGACATTAATATAAGTCAAACTCTCCTGACCTAATTGTAGAAGCACTTTTAGATGTCCAAATTGCTCGCATAGAGGTCATTAGTATGGAGGTATGACATTAATATAAGTCAAACTCTCCTGACCTAGTTGTAGAAGCACTTTTAGACGCTGTGCATGCTCTCAAGATAGACAAGCCATAAAGCTAGTTTCCTAGTAGTTAGATTTCAGGCAAGCAACCCCAGCAAACCCCCCAGATATAGGGCTCAAGAGAGAGCAAAGAAAAAGGTATGACCCATCACCTTGATGGTAGGCTAGGGAATGAAAAATGCCCCATTTGGAGCTGCTTATATATCCATAGACACGCCTCCAAGGGGGCCGGCTTGATCGATACAGCCTATCGTGGCATGTCAGTCCATAAACAGAGGCTATCTGCGGCTAAGAAGCAAAGAAAATCCGGTGTAGTAGTCCCAATCCAGGAATCTGTACCTGAACAGCCCAGGGATAGATTCTGATCCTGGGGTGCAGGCCTTTAGCTTCTGGATCCATCCACCGATTGCCTATGCGGAAGGACAATGTAGCGGTGGGTATCCGGGACGCAAGCCGTTACCTAGGTAACGGAATACGGAACAGACGTCAACATGTAGCTGACGTCACTGCGCACGTAGCGCGCACGTACAGCTTCTTCTGTGGGGATACACCCACTACTTGATGTCGTTGCCTGTACTACGGCGTCCTGAAGGACACGCCCGCACATGCATAAACAAGAAAGGGGAGTGTCAATGACCGAAGACTTACCGCGGGGCGGGTAGGAGGGACTAGACGGATGCCGGGCTGAACGGACAATCCCGTCGTAACGGAGGGAGCGGTGCCAGATAAATGAGGTCACACAGGAGGCGTGACTGATAGTCAACCAAGCACAATTCTAGAGTATAAAACTCCTAATTAAAACAACATAAAGGACTGATGTCTCCCTTTTGAGCTTGTTGTGTGTGTAAGTATCTATATTACAGCCGTTGATGTTTCACAACGATATAAATAATGATGGTAGAATTAACATAGCGGCTTTAAATAAAAGTGTAGTGACCAAAAGACGTTTGGAGAAGGTATTTAGAATAATAGAGAAAAAAAAAAATAATTCTTTTTTTTTTTTTTTTTTTTTTTTTTTTCCCTTTTCCTCCCTTCTTTTTTTCTTTTCTTTCCTTTCTCTCTCTCCTCTCTCTCTCCCTTTTGAGAGAAGATAGTTGATAGGTAATGGAAGAGGCCAAAACTGTAGTAATCGCGGAAGACCCCTAAAGGAAACAGTTGAACAACAATTGTTCGTTTAGGCCAGCCGGTTGGATCGTATCAAACCGATAGATCCATCCTGCTTCTTTTTGCAGAAGCAAGGAATCCACGTCGCCCCTCCTTCCATCAGATTTTATAACTTCCATTCCCTGGAATTTCAAACAGCTCGCGTCACCTTTATGTGACTGTAGGACATGAGTTGATACTGAGGTGGCTTCTTTCCTCTCAATGTTGCCTATGTGTGCTAATATCCTGCGGCGGAATTGCTGCCTAGTTTTCCCTATGTATTGTTTCCCGCACCTGCAGGTGATGAGATAGACAACATTGGTGGAGAGACAGTTGATAAAGTCCCTTGTGACATACTCTTTCCCTGTTGTAGTAGATCCAAAAGTATTCCCTTTCTTAATAAATTTGCACGCCAGGCAGTTAGTACATGTAAAGGTGCCCGTAGGGATGGAGCGGGAAAGCCAGTCACCTTGTGATTTTGGTGATTTGAAGAAGCTCTTAACTAAGTGGTCTTTGATGTTACGGCCACGTCGATAAGTCACTCTGGGATGCGTAGGAATGAAAGTTTTCACGTCTTTATCGTTTTGAAGGATATCCCAGTACGATTGGAGTATCTCGAGCACTTGTTTCTGTCCGGTATCGTAGGTGCCGATAATGCGCATGTCTGTTGACTCATCGCGTTTTTTTGGGATGAGTAACTCATTTCTATTACAGGTACGTGCATGTTGTTCAGTCCTGATCACTGATAGTGATAGTGTTCCATCACAAGTGAGAGTCCAAATGGTAACCCTGCCTTGTTTACACATAGAATAAACCAGCTCTTTTGGCTCCTATATTGAATTATCCTTTGCTTTTTTGAATCCATCTTGGGTAGAGTGTTTTTGTTTGTTATCATAAAACATTTTTTTTATCGCTTATCAAGTATCAAATAACTCCAGGTCCTTATCCTCCTATAACGAATCTGTGTCTGGAGGTACCTGGTTGCTGTGTGTTGTCTTTGTAGTGCCCAGTTTATGTCTTTTAATATATTTAATAAAATACGTTTTTAGTGGTAGTCACGTCTGTGAATTGGGCTTATATTTCCTAGTTGACTCTATACTGCCCCCTCTGTGAAGTCGTTAATTACCTACCTATGGCAGGCTTTCTTTCACGGGATATCCGTACAACTGAATGGGTATCTGAGGCTAATTCTGTGTTTTCTGAAGAAGGCTATACCCCCAGCCCAGAAACCGTCTCAATTCGATCCGTTTTCAAAGAATTGACCAAAGTTTACAGGGAGTACGTTCGATGTTGGTGGGAGATACCAGGGTTGTCTAAGTATGAAGAGTATAAAATTGTACCTAGAGGGTTGAGGATCTCTGTGTTGCCCCCACCCCGTTGCCGCAACACTGAGTTTCTCAAAAAGTGGGAGACTGAAGCGACTAACTCCTCTCTTAGACTCATCAAGCTTCTACTAGAAGAAGAGAAAAATACCTTTATAAAAGATCAAAAACAGTTAGAAGACTGGATAGAAAAATCAAAAATTTTTCTCGCTGATCCAGAGTATTCCTCTCTGGAAAAAAACCTACAAGATAATATCTCCAAATATACACAACATATTAAGGACAGAAAACACTCCCTGTTTACAAGAGATCTAGCTGATTTTAAGGAAAATAGGGCATATTTTGGCCAGAACAGGCACTCTGGAACAGAACTGAGCTCCTCAGAGACGGATCAATCCGATACTGAGGGATCAAGAATCCCCCATAGACCTAGCTATCCCCGACATAATCAAGGACGTAATAGAGTACGAGGTCGAGGACGTTCTAACCAACAACCTCCTCAAGACCTCCCCATTTCACAGTATTTTTTGCGGGGGCGCAGGGATCAGCAGACAAATCACTGACATTACTTAACAATCCTGAAGTACACCAAGGGATTGTCGGTGATTCATCAATCAGTGAAGAAATGAAGATCATAAATTTGTCCGCATACATACCTACGAGTCATGAAATTGCAGTTCTGAAGAGGGGGCTGTCCTTTGTCCCGACGACCCGTTTTCAGCTGTTCGTCTGGGCAAAGGACATCTCCCTCTTCGTCAGAAAACTCCGGTGGAAAAAATATTTTTCCATTAAGGATGACAAACTGGCTAAGGAACTTGGTTTAGCAAGCTCAGATATCCCAGCCATTAGAGCTCTTCAGAGTTTAGAAGAGGAGACATCTATGGCTAGTACTGACTGCAGACTCCGCAATAAATCAAATCCACCGGTCATTAACTGTCCTGAGTTGGACCTATTTGAAAAACTTGTTCTGAGAGATCTGAAAAAAATCAAGCCTGGATATGTTAAAACTCCAAACATGACTAGATCGGAAAAATCAGCACTGAAGGATCTTGAAAATAATGAGCAGCTCGTGATTAAACCTTCCGACAAAGGGGGCAACGTGGTGTTGTTGGATACAAACAAATATATTGATATGTGTATGGACCTTCTGAGCGACACAACCACCTATGCCATACTCAGAGATGATCCAACCAATACTTTTCAAACAGCTCTTAATCGAATTCTGTGTACAGCTAAAGAAACTAAATGCATTAGCGATACAGAATTCAAATTCATGACCCCAACTACACCTAGAATAGCAATATTCTATGCCTTACCCAAGATCCACAAAGGCACTAGTCCCCTTAAAGGACGTCCAATCGTATCTGGCATTAATAATATCACACAAAACTCCAGTATTTATCTGGATCGGTTGCTGAGACCATTTGTCTCAGCCCTACCATCTTTTGCACAAGATACGATGGACGTCCTACGTCAGATTGAAGGAATCTCAGTTACCCCCGATACATGGGTGGCGAGCCTTGATGTCGAGGCACTGTATAGCTCTATTCCCCACGATGTGGGGCTAAGAGCTATTGCACATTTTTTGTCCCAAAGAGGGGTACACTATCAGGTACAAAACGAATTTGTTTTACAACTGTTAGAATTCGTATTAACACACAACTACTTTCTGTTTAACAGAAAGTTTTTCCACCAGCTCAGGGGCACCGCGATGGGGACGCCATGTGCCCCTACGTACGCAAATTTGCTCCTGGGCTGGTGGGAAGAAAAATACGTTTTCTCCACCGAAAATCACGACTGGTCCAGTAACATTCTTACCTGGATCAGATACATCGACGATATCTTGATCCTCTGGACAGGTTCTAAACCACAGTTCCAAGATTTTGTCACTTGGTTGAATAGCAACGATTTAAATTTGAAATTTACAGCTGACATTAACAAATCATCCATGACATTCTTGGATGTAATCATTGAAATTCAACAAGATGGCAGGATCACGTCAAACCTGTATCGTAAGAAAACTGCAACTAACAGCTTACTCTCTTGGAATAGCTTCCACCCTCAGCCTCTAAGACAAGGCATTCCTAAGGGGCAGTTCCTAAGAATTCGAAGGAACTGCTCCGAGGAGCACACCTTCAATAGTGAATGCCATAAATTGAGAGATAGGTTTCTACGAAGAGGGTACCCTATTCACATTCTGGATAAAGCTGAACAACATACACGTACCTGTAATAGAAATGAGTTACTCATCCCAAAAAAACGCGATGAGTCAACAGACATGCGCATTATCGGCACCTACGATACCGGACAGAAACAAGTGCTCGTGATACTTCAATCGTACTGGGATATCCTTCAAAACGATAAAGACGTGAAAACTTTCATTCCCACGCATCCCAAAGTGACCTATCGACGTGGCCGTAACATCAAAGACCACTTAGTTAAGAGCTTCTTCAAATCACCAAAATCACAAGGTGACTGGCTTTCCCGCTCCATCCCTACGGGCACCTTTACATGTACTAACTGCTTGGCGTGCAAATTTATTAAGAAAGGGAATACTTTTGGATCCACTACAACAGGGAAAGAGTATGTCACAAGGGACTTTATCAACTGTCTCTCCACCAATGTTGTCTATCTCATCACCTGCAGGTGCGGGAAACAATACATAGGGAAAACTAGGCAGCAATTCCGCCGCAGGATATTAGCACACATAGGCAACATTGAGAGGAAAGAAGCCACCTCAGTATCAACTCATGTCCTACAGTCACATAAAGGTGACGCGAGCTGTTTGAAATTCCAGGGAATGGAAGTTATAAAATCTGATGGAAGGAGGGGCGACGTGGATTCCTTGCTTCTGCAAAAAGAAGCAGGATGGATCTATCGGTTTGATACGATCCAACCGGCTGGCCTAAACGAACAATTGTTGTTCAACTGTTTCCTTTAGGGGTCTTCCGCGATTACTACAGTTTTGGCCTCTTCCATTACCTATCAACTATCTTCTCTCAAAAGGGAGAGAGAGAGGAGAGAGAGAAAGGAAAGAAAAGAAAAAAAGAAGGGAGGAAAAGGGAAAAAAAATTTAAAAAATTTAAAAAAAAAAAAAAAAAAAAAAGAATTATTTTTTTTTTTCTCTATTATTCTAAATACCTTCTCCAAACGTCTTTTGGTCACTACACTTTTATTTAAAGCCGCTATGTTAATTCTACCATCATTATTTATATCGTTGTGAAACATCAACGGCTGTAATATAGATACTTACACACACAACAAGCTCAAAAGGGAGACATCAGTCCTTTATGTTGTTTTAATTAGGAGTTTTATACTCTAGAATTGTGCTTGGTTGACTATCAGTCACGCCTCCTGTGTGACCTCATTTATCTGGCACCGCTCCCTCCGTTACGACGGGATTGTCCGTTCAGCCCGGCATCCGTCTAGTCCCTCCTACCCGCCCCGCGGTAAGTCTTCGGTCATTGACACTCCCCTTTCTTGTTTATGCATGTGCGGGCGTGTCCTTCAGGACGCCGTAGTACAGGCAACGACATCAAGTAGTGGGTGTATCCCCACAGAAGAAGCTGTACGTGCGCGCTACGTGCGCAGTGACGTCAGCTACATGTTGACGTCTGTTCCGTATTCCGTTACCTAGGTAATGGCTTGCGTCCCGGATACCCACCGCTACATTGTCCTTCCGCATAGGCAATCGGTGGATGGATCCAGAAGCTAAAGGCCTGCACCCCAGGATCAGAATCTATCCCTGGGCTGTTCAGGTACAGATTCCTGGATTGGGACTACTACACCGGATTTTCTTTGCTTCTTAGCCGCAGATAGCCTCTGTTTATGGACTGACATGCCACGATAGGCTGTATCGATCAAGCCGGCCCCCTTGGAGGCGTGTCTATGGATATATAAGCAGCTCCAAATGGGGCATTTTTCATTCCCTAGCCTACCATCAAGGCGATGGGTCATACCTTTTTCTTTGCTCTCTCTTGAGCCCTATATCTGGGGGGTTTGCTGGGGTTGCTTGCCTGAAATCTAACTACTAGGAAACTAGCTTTATGGCTTGTCTATCTTGAGAGCATGCACAGCGTCTAAAAGTGCTTCTACAACTAGGTCAGGAGAGTTTGACTTATATTAATGTCATACCTCCATACTAATGACCTCTATGCGAGCAATTTGGACATCTAAAAGTGCTTCTACAATTAGGTCAGGAGAGTTTGACTTATATTAATGTCATACCTCCACACCAATGACCTCTAATGCGAGCACTTTGGGTTGGAATCTAGCACTTTAGCTATTCTTGTTTGCTTAAGTGCAATTAATTGGGTCAGGAGATCAGGACATAATTTTATGCCTTATCCCCATATTGATGACCTAAATTCTAACTCGATACGCTAACTACTTTGAGTATCCTACTTGTGCATGACAAGCATTATACCATCTCTCTAGCGCTCAGATATTTGAGAGCAGTACCCCCCATATTTTCGGGGACGCTCTACTCTACCTCTGTGCGTGTATTGACGGGCATACTTTGAAATAAACACCTCTCGTTATGTACCTACATATATCATCTAGCTATTAACCGCTAGCACACAAGATAAGCTTCCTTGTTTAGAGGTACCTTTTGGCAGGCCCCCAACCCTAAGAGTTACCTTAATGCCCTAATTGAGAGTATAGAACTCTCCTATAATAAGGATATTTATCCTGATCACTACACAAGTTTTGCTGTATTCATCTTAGATACAGCTTTTTATATATCAGTTTGATGTTCTCTCGGGGATTTCTCATTCCCTCTACCTTTGAACCTATGACTCAAGTACTGTATCTCCTGATGATCCAACAAATTAATGGTGAAACGCGTAGAGTATAAGTACTGAACAACTCTAGTACTGATCTGAGTATTTGTACTGGCTTACTCAAGTACTGATCATCATAAGTGAATACCTAGATGGTGATCCTGTCTTGTCGACACCCATAACAATTCAGGACGCTCAATTGTTGGAGCCTGAGTCCTGATCACTGATAGTGATAGTGTTCCATCACAAGTGAGAGTCCAAATGGTAACCCTGCCTTGTTTACACATAGAATAAACCAGCTCTTTTGGCTCCTATATTGAATTATCCTTTGCTTTTTTGAATCCATCTTGGGTAGAGTGTTTTTGTTTGTTATCATAAAACATTTTTTTTATCGCTTATCAAGTATCAAATAACTCCAGGTCCTCATCCTCCTATAACGAATCTGTGTCTGGAGGTACCTGGTTAATATATTTAATAAAATACGTTTTTAGTGGTAGTCACGTCTGTATATAGCATGATAGCAAGCAAAACGAACGCATGAGAAGACTCTGCAGTGAAAGAATAGTGGGCTTTATATGCAAAGCAATATGCAATTGGACTGAAATAAAGCAATACGCTTTGCCATAAATAGAAGTCCACATACTTTAGTGGACTAAAAAGAATCACAAAGTATAGCCACTTTCCTGATTTATTGTACAGATAACTAACACTATCAGATTCTGGCTCTTCCATCCCCCCCCCCCCCCCCCTGCACATGAGGACGACGTATATCAGCTCGGCGTGAAAACCGAGCCGATATACGTTCGTGTGAATGCACCCTTAAGCACAGAGAGTGGTAGAACCATTCATATCACACCAAATAAAGTGTTCAGGTTGATAAAATGAATAAAGAGCACAATTACCTATTGTACTCAACGAAAGGATTGAGAAGTCTACAGTGTTGATGGACATAACCATCAAACATCGAATCCCAATCTGTTATATTGCTCTTTGCTATATAGTGTTGTGAGGGTATATGTATATATTGCCATATGTTTTTTATGCTTTTATACCTATATGCAAGTTCTATTCAAAGTTAAAATGAGAAAAACTTAATCTGTCGCCTTACATCAGATATTCCAAAGGCCTTGCAAGGCGAAGACAAAATGTATCTTGAACACCGCAAGGAAGAACCGCATACGAAGGCCGTGTGCTTGGCTGTTTTCCCAGAAGTGCCGTATCTAGATAACGACTGCTCAACTACGTATATAACTTTCACTGTCTCAGGCGGAAATCCGGACTTTACATATATGGTTATGCGGTGAATTTGAGCCAATGAGACCATTACCCATTCCTAGTGATGAGACCAAAAGGTATAAGATCCCATGTAATCTGTAATAAAGTGTGCAGTTATGTCCCCGTGTGAGGAACTATACCAGACCTCCGTGTGTGGTGTCTCTTCTTTACCGCCGGCAGCGGGGCATTGGGGTGGGCCTGATTGGTGCTGTACGCAGAAATTTCCCTGACAGTGTGACGCAATATCCTGGACGAACACACTTCTCTAATACTATATACATATTTCATTCTCAACCTATGCTACTATACGTAACGCTTCAAGTGCATTTTATTTAATTTTTTTCTGATTTGTCATCATTTACTTGATGCACAACTCAATTGATTGCATTACTAGGGACTAGAGAAGAGAGAGCACCAAAATGCTCGGGTGCTCGTTACTCGAGTCGAACTTCCCGCGATTCAAGTAAGGAACCCCATTGAAGTCAATGGGCGACCCGAGCATTTTTGTATGGGACCTATGCTCCGCTAAGGTTTTCATTTGTGAAAATCTGGGAAATTCAAGAAAGCGATGGGAACGACAGAGAAACGGATAGGGCAGGTGAGGGGCTACATGTTGGGCTGCATCTCAAGTTCCCAGGTGCCACTATTAAGCCACAATAGCGGCAAGAGTGCCCCCCCCCCCAACAATTTTTACTTCTGAAAAACCCTCGTTAGCAAGGCATACCTTAGCTAAGCACCACACTACCTCCAAGCACAATCACTGCCTGCATGACACTCCGCTGCCACTTCTCCTGGGTTACATGCTGCCCAACCGCCCATTTGAGTAATAGTAGCTGTCAAGACAGGCCCCAGTAACAATTCCAAAGCAGCAGTATAGGGGGAGCACAGTATTAGTTCCATTTCAGTAGTAGTAGCAGTATAGACAGGCCCCAGTAACATATCACTAGCAGCAGTATAGGGGGAGCACAGTATTAGTTCCATTTGAGTAGGAGTAGCAGTCTGGACAGGCCCCAGTAACATATCACTAGCAGCAGTATAGGGGGAGCACAGTATTAGTTCCATTTCAGTAGTACTTGCAGTCTAGACAGGCCCCAGTAACATATCACTAGCAGCAGTATAGGGGGAGCACAGTCTTAGTTCCATTTCAGTAATAGTAGCAGTCAAGACAGGCCCCAGTAACATATCACTAGCAGCAGTATAAGGGGAGCACAGTATTAGTTCCATTTCAGTAGTAGTAGCAGTCCAGACAGGCCCCAGTAACAATTCCGAAGCAGCAGTATAGGGGGAGCACAGTATTAGTTCCATTTCAGTAGTAGTTGCAGTCTAGACAGGCCACAGTAACATTCCCGCTGCAACAGTTTAGGGAGATAACAGTCTCTTTCACATTTCAGTAGTTGCAGTATAGACAAGGCCCCAGTTACATTTATGTAGCAAAAGTGTAGGCCAACCCCACACACCTTGCTGTACCATGAGTGCAGGCAAAGCCCATAAAAATTACTAGGATTACACTGTAGGCGAGGGCCCAAAACAATTGGTGTACCAACAGTACTAATGTACCTCAGAAAAATTGCCCATGCCCAACCAAGAGGGCAGGTGAAACCCATTAATCGCTTTGGTTAATGTGGCTTAATTTGTAACTAGGCCTGGAGGCAGCCCAGTTAAAATAAAAATTGGTTCAGGTGCAAGTTTCAACGCTTTAATGAGAATTGAAACGTATAAACATTGTTTACAAAAGTAATATGACTGAGCCTTGTGGGCCTAAGAAAAATTGCCCGTTCGGCGTGATTACGTGAGGTTTCAGGAGGAGGAGCAGGAGGAGGAGGATGAATATAATACACAGATTGATGAAGCTAAAAGCTCCCCGTTTTTTATGGTGATAGAGAACGATGCTTCCATCCGCGGGTGCAGCCTACGTATTGTTTAGGTACCGCTGCTGTCCACTGGTGGAGAAGAGAAGTCTGGGGAAATCCAGGCTTTGTTCATCTTTATGAGTGTAAGCCTGTCGGCACTGTCAGTTGACAGGCGGGTACGCTTATCTGTGATGATTCCCCCAGCCGCACTAAACACCCTCTCTGAAAAGACGCTAACCGCAGGGCAAGCAAGCACCTCCAGGGCATACAGCGTGAGTTCAGGCCACGTGTCCAGCTTCGACACCCAGTAGTTGCACGGAGCAGAGGCGTCACGGAGGACGGTCGTGCGATCGGCTACGTACTCCCTCACCATCCTTTTACAGTGCTCCCGCCGACTCAGCCTTGACTGGGGAGCGGTGACACAGTCTTGCTGGGGAGCCATAAAGCTGGCAAAAGCCTTGGAGAGTGTTCCCCTGCCTGCGCTGTACATGCTGCCTGATCTCCGCGCCTCCCCTGTTACCTGGCCCTCAGAACTGCGCCTTCTGCCACTAGCGCTGTCGGATGGGAATTTTACCATCAGTTTATCCACCAGGGTCCTGTGGTAAAGCATCACTCTCGAACCCCTTTCCTCTTCGGGTATGAGAGTGGAAAGGTTCTCCTTATACGGTGGGTCGAGCAGTGTGTACACCCAGTAATCCGTAGTGGCCAGAATGCGTCTAACGCGAGGGTCACGAGAAAGGCATCCTAACATGAAGTCAGCCATGTGTGCCAGGGTACCTGTACGCAACACATGGCTGTCCACACTAGGAAGATCACTTTCAGGATCCTCCTCCTCCTCCTCAGGCCATACACGCTGAAAGGATGACAGGCAAGCAGCATGGGTACCCTCAGCAGTGGGCCCGGCTATCTCTTCCCCCTGCTCCTCAGGCTCCCCCCCTCCACCTCCTCTTCCTCCTCCTCAACGCGCTGAGATATAGACATGAGGGTGCTCTGACTATCCAGCGACATACTGTCTTCCCCTGCCTCCGTTTCCAAGTGCAAAGCGTCTGCCTTTATGCTTTGCAGGGAACTTCTCAAGAGGCATAGCAGAGGAATGGTGACGCTAATGATTGCAGCATCGCCTCTCACCATCTGGGTAGACTCCTCAAAGTTTCCAAGGACCTGGCACATGTCTGCCAGGCAGGCCCAATCTTCTGTAAAGAATTGAGGAGGCTGACTCCCACTACGCCGCCCATGTTGGAGTTGGCATTCCACTATAGCTCTACGCTGCTCATAGAGCCTGGCCAACATGTGGAACGTAGAGTTCCACCGTGTGGGCACGTCGCACAGCAATTGGTGCACTGGCAGATTAAACCGATGTTGCAGGGTCCGCAGGGTGGCAGTGTCCGTGTTGGACTTGCGGAAATGTGCGCTGACCCGGCACACCTTTCCGAGCAGGTCTGACAAGTGTGGGTAGCTTTTCAGAAACCGCTGAACCACCAAATTAAAGACGTGGGCCAGGCATGGCACGTGCGTGAGGCTGCCGAGCTGCAGAGCCGCCACCAGGTTACGGCCGTTGTCACACACGACCATGCTCAGTTGGAGGCTCAGCGGCGAAAGCCAGCGGTCGGTCTGCTCTGTCAGACCCTGCAGCAGTTCGTGGGCGGTGTGCCTCTTCTCTCCTTAGCTGAGTAGTTTCAGCACGGCCTGCTGACGCTTGCCCACCGCTGTGCTGCCACGCCACGTGACACCGACTGCTGGCGACGTGCTGCTGCTTACACATCTTGATTGCGAGACAGAGGTTGCGTAGGAGGAGGAGGAGGGTGGTTTAGTGGAGGAAGCATACACTGCCGCAGATACCAGCACCGAGCTGGGGCCCGCAATTCTGGGGGTGGGTAGGACATGAGCGGTCCCAGCCTCCACTAAATTCACCCAATGTGCCCGTCAGGGAGATATAGTGTCCCTGCCCGCCTGCGCTTGTCCACGTGTCCGTTGTTAAGTGGACCTTGGCAGTAACCGCGTTGGTGAGGGCGTGTACCATGTTGCGGGTGACGTGGTCGTGCAGGGCTGGGACGGCACATCGGGAAAAGTAGTGGCGACTGGGAACCGAGTAGCGCGGAGCCGCCGCCGCCATCATGTTTTTGAAAGCCTCCATTTCCACAACCCTATACGGCAGCATCTCCAGGCTGATGAATTTGGCTATGTGCACGTTTAACGCTTGAGCATGCGAGTGCGTGGTGGCGTACTTGCGCTTGCGCTCAAACAGTTGCGCTAGCGACGGCTGGACGCTGCGCTGAGAGACATTGCTGCATGGGGCCGAGGACAGCGGAGGTGAGGGTGTGGGTGCAGGCCAGGAGATGGTCGTGCCTGTGTCCTGAGAGGGGGGTTGGATCTCAGTGGCAGGTTGGGGCACAGGGGGAGAGGCAGTGGTGCAAACCAGAGGCGGTGAACGGCCTTCGTCCCACCTTGTGGGGTGCTTGGCCATCATATGCCTGCGCATGCTGGTGGTGGTGAGGCTGTTGGTGGTGGCTCCCCGGCTGATCTTGGCGCGACAAACCTTGCACACCACAGTTCGTCGGTCGTCTGCACTCTCAGTGAAAAACTGCCACACCTTTGAGCACCTCGGCCTCTGCAGGGTGGCATGGCGCGAGGGGGCGCTTTGGGAAACAGTTGGTGGATTATTCGGTCTGGCCCTGCCTCTACCCCTGGCCACCCCACTGCCTCTTCTAACCTGCCCTGCTGCTGCACTTGCCTCCCCCTCTGAAGACCTGTCCTCAGTAGGCTTAGCAAACCAGGTGGGGTCAGTCACCTCATCGTCCTGCTGCTCTTCCTCCGAATCCTCTGTGCGCTCCTCCCTCGGACTGACTGCCCTTACTACTACCTCACTGATAGACAACTGTGTCTCATCGTCATCGTCCTCCTCACCCACTGAAAGCTCTTGAGACAGTTGCCGGAAGTCCCCAGTCTCCTCACCCGGATCCTGGGAACTTTCCAAAGGTTGGGCATCGGTCATGAGAAACTCCTCAGGTGATAGAGGATCCATTTTTTCGCACTCAAGGCCGGGACCCGAGAACAGTTTCTGGGAGCCTGCCTGCTCTTGCTGGGAGGGAGGAGGCTGGGAGAAGGGAGGAATAGCAGCGAGAGGATTCAGGGATGCAGCAGTGGACGGCGTAGAAGACTGGGTGGTGACGGTGGATAGTTTGCTGGATGCACTTTCTGCCATCCACGACAGGACCTGCTCACACTGCTCAGTTTCTAATAAAGGTCTACCGCGTGGACCCATTAATTGTGAGATGAATCTGGGGACCCCAGAAACTTGCCTCTCTCCTAATCCCGCAGCAGTCGGCTGCGATACACCTGGACCAGGAGCTCGGCCTGTGCCCACACCCTGACTTGGGCCTCTGCGTCCTCGTCCATGTCCTCTAGGCCTACCCCTACTCCTCAGCATGGTGTATTACGAGTAGAGCAGAAACAGAACACTGTAATTAAATGTGCCGCTTATTGGCCTGTGGTTGGAGGCTGACTACGCTTACGGAACGCACAGCAGAGCCAGGAAACAATTATGCGCAAGCCTGTAGTCAGACCTAGGTGCGTATGACTGAGCTACTGGAATTCACAGGGCAGAACCAGTCAAGTGGCCAAAGGCCAGTGGTAGGCCTTAAGTATTTTGCTTAAATTTTTTAAAATGGTGTGGTGAAAAAGCAGACAGACACCGTATGCAGCGTATATATGTATACTCTTTCCCTCTGGCGGGATGACGGCGATCATGTAACGGACACAGCAGAGCCAGGAAACAATTATGCGCAAGCCTGCTGTAACGCTTAGCTGGGTAATAATGAGCGACCACTACCCCCAGCACACACGCAGTAAACTGAAGACGGTCATAGGCAGCCCAAATATAGTATTTTTTTCCAATTTTTGGGAAAAAGCCCACTGCCTATATAGCCTGTATATGGATTTCCCTGTTGGAGGATGACTGTGGTTATTGAAAGCACAGTGCAGCCAGAAAAAATTATGCGCAAGGCTGGGTATTAATGAGCGACTACTACCCCCAGCACACACGCAGTAAACTGAAGACGGTCACAGGCAGCCCAAATATAGTATTTTTTTCCAATTTTTGGGAAAAAGCCCACTGCCTATATAGCCTGTTTATGGATTTCCCTGTTGGAGGATGACTGTGGTTATTGAAAGCACAGTGCAGCCAGAAAAAATTATGCGCAATGCTGCAGTAACACCCAGCTGGATAATAGTGAGCGACTACTACCCCCAGCAGACACGCAGTAAACTGAACACGGTCACAGGCAGCCCAAAGATTTTTTTTTACAATTTTTTTGAAAAAGCCCACTGCCTATATAGCCTGTATATCTCTTTCCCTGTACCACTGTCCCTGCCTCACCAGTACTGCCCCTATACTCTGTAAAATGACTGCAGACTGAGGACACTATGGTCTGCACGCCCGATATACAAAAAAAAAAATTTGTGCAACACTGCTCCCAGCAGCCTCAACAGTACTGCACACGGTCAGATGTGGCCCTAAGAAGGACCGTTGGGGTTCTTTAAGACAAAGATAACAGCCTAACACTCTCCCTATAGCAGCTACAGCAAGACAGCACTTTCCCTAATGTCTCTCAGCGTGCATCTGTGGCGAGCCGCAGGTGGGGCAGATTTAAATACTCAGGTGTCACCTGATCTCCCTAGCCACTCACTGCAGGGGGGTGGGATAGGGCTGGAACGTCACAGGAGGAAGTTGTAATGCCTTCCCTGTGTTTCTATTGGCCAGAAAAGGGCGCAAATTTCTCAGGGAAGAAAATGGAAGTGACTCGAACATCACGTGGTGCTCGTCTCGAGTTGTGAGCATCTCGAGTACCCTAATACTCGAACGAGTATCAAGCTCGGACGAGTACGTTCGCTCATCTCTACTAGGGACCCATGACGCGGGTATCACGGAGTGAGCCTCTGTGACCTATCCCCCCACCTCCCTGTAACCCACCAAAACAATACGCTACTACTTCTAGTTTGGATAATTTTGGCCACAGCGGCCATTTATTTAACCTTAAGTTTAACAATGGGTAAAAAACACAATAATAGACAACCCACCAAAAAGGGGGAAGTCCCCGGAGCCTACAACCCCCCTCTGTCGCCTCACTACAGGGAAAAGGATCTTCCGTACTGCCTCCCGTCGCCCTCCCACTATCCGACTCGGGAGACCGAAGATCCCTCCCGCTACCGCCCTCCCGTCGCGAGACCGCCGACTCGGGAGGCAACACACACACGGTTGCCCCTAGTCGCCAACCTCCCGACTCAGAGACCCGCTAGCCGTTCCTAGGCCAGCCGACTGGTCTCCGCAGGGACTACGGCCTGACAGAGCCGGGAGGCGACAGACCTACCGCACACTGTAAATCAACAATGGGGCGGGAAGGGGGGACAGGCAGCCATCGGCCCTCCGCTCTCCCCCCCCCCTCGCCCCGCATCCTAACTGGCTCCGAGAACTCCACCCCCCCTCCAACTGCCGCTATGACAATCTACATATCACCTCCAAAGCGCCCCCCCCCTCCCTCTCACTAAACTTTCACCCCTAGCTACTAACGAACGGGCGGGTGGGTGGGACTTCATCGCTGTCTCCGTCTTCTTCTCTTCTGCTCCTTCTTCCTTCTGCTGCCGACTGAAACTCCTCCTCCTGCTTTTCCCGCACTTTCTAACTGCTCCCCCCTCCCTATTCTCACCCCCCCCCCCACACCTCTGCACTACTGTTAACCCCTAGCCTCCCCGTTAACCCTGTCATGTGCTGCCTACATATATACGCCTGCGGCTAATATTCCGGCGCTTCTTGACGCGGGTATCACGGAGTGAGCCTCTGTGACCTATCCCCCCACCTCCCTGTAACCCACCAAAACAATACGCTACTACTTCTAGTTTGGATAATTTTGGCCACAGCGGCCATTTATTTAACCTTAAGTTTAACAATGGGTAAAAAACACAATAATAGACAACCCACCAAAAAGGGGGAAGTCCCCGGAGCCTACAACCCCCCTCTGTCGCCTCACTACAGGGAAAAGGATCTTCCGTACTGCCTCCCGTCGCCCTCCCACTATCCGACTCGGGAGACCGAAGATCCCTCCCGCTACCGCCCTCCCGTCGCGAGACCGCCGACTCGGGAGGCAACACACACACGGTTGCCCCTAGTCGCCAACCTCCAGACTCAGAGACCCGCTAGCCGTTCCTAGGCCAGCCGACTGGTCTCCGCAGGGACTACGGCCTGACAGAGCCGGGAGGCGACAGACCTACCGCACACTGTAAATCAACAATGGGGCGGGAAGGGGGGACAGGCAGCCATCGGCCCTCCGCTCTCCCCCCCCCTCGCCCCGCATCCTAACTGGCTCCGAGAACTCCACCCCCCCTCCAACTGCCACAGCCAGCATGGCATGACCACCTCATGCCTGCGCAGCCCCCCACAGAACCAATGCGCGTTCTATCCCCTCCTGTATGCCCTCTAACCAAAGATCTGTCCCAATCTCGTTGAGATGAACCCCGTCGCCTCTCCAATAATTTCCCGCCCCTTTCTCAAGATCAATATGCCGCACGGCGACTCCTCCATTCCGCACCACGAAACGAGACACCTCACGATTCACTTTGATCCTTGCCTTATCTATGCCGCGCACCGAACGCACATTCCGCCAAACCTTACGAGGGACCATCTCGGACCAGACCAAGGTCAAGCCCCGGTACATCTGCAATAACCGAAGCATATCGTACCGTATATCTCTGCCTAGTTCCCTGAACGGTCTACGCCCCAAGTCGTTGCCCCCGACGTGCAATACTAGAATGTCGGGCGTCCTGTCCAGGGAGACTAGGCGCTGTACATCCTGCAAGACCCGCGACCAGGCCATGCCCCGCACTCCTATCCAGCGAAGTACCGCCGCATCCTTACTTAGTCTAAGTTGCCTCCCATTAGGCCTAACCTTAGCCCTCTCCCCCCCCCAAAAAAACATACGAGTGGCCCATTATCCACACGAGTGCAGCACGCGGATCTGTAACAAAAAAGAACAAAAACTAACCGTAAATAACTCCCCCACCATGTGCCCCCTACCCGCCCTTACAGCAAATGCGGTCTAATATACCGTCTGAACCTCTCCGACTTCCACCGACCGATTCCCATCACCGCCTGACTATCCAAGCCCCTCGCTGCCGCCTCTGTCGCCGCACCTATTCTAAACGAATGCGTTCCAAAACCTGACCCATCCAGTCCCAGAACAGCTATCGCTCTTTTAAACACCGCCTCAAACTGGAACCTTGATAAATAATGACCGTCCTGATGCTGTAACAGGGGCCCTACCCTGGCCCCTGCTAGAGAACAGTAGTTCTCCCAACAACTAACCGGGCACATGTTTTCCCCTGGAATACGCCCCAGCGACACCCGACGACCCCTTCCGACCTGATCCGTCTTAGAACGCCGAATGACTATTTCTAAACGTCCCTTTACAACTCTAATGTCCTCGGCTCTCAACCCCCCCCCGCTATCTTTTTGCTTGGGGAAACCAATTCCCCCACTCGTAACGCCCCGAAAAAGGCTAACGAAAAAGCGAACCTAAAAAGAGAATACTCGAACCCGTTCCCACAAACCTCCTGCAACGCGAACCCCAATTTTTGTAGTAAATCAAACGAAACCGGGCGACGCGTATCCGGACTACCCCGCCCCTTTCTAAAACCTTTAAGCGCCTGCCTCACTACAAAGTTCTTCGTTACATCTGTTACACCCCTCAACTTAGCGCCAAACGCCACCCCCCCCATAAACTTGTTAACTGCAGCCACCGACAAACCAGCCTCCGCGCTTTTTGCCAGCCACCCCAACAACGCCCCTGCCGCGTCCTCGTCCGTCCGTACATTGCCCCACTGCTTCAACCACTCCTCCCATTCTACCCATGCTGCCTTGTAAGCCGCCCATGTGTTCCGAGCCAAGGAGGCACCTATCAGGTGCCTCACTGCTCGCTGACCACGCTCCATATGTGTCTCGGGCAAGACACCCCTTCTTCTTCTGCTCCTGGGGCCAACCGTCGGAATCGCTCCCACTGAAAGCGAGAAAGAGCATCCGCTATTGAGTTGCTTACCCCTGGCACGTGTACCGCCCCAATCCAAGCATTCAGCGACAACGCCTGCAGCACCAGGTGGCGCAATAATGCTACCACTGGGGGGGATGATGCAGACAATCTGTTTATTGCCTGCACCACCCCCAAGTTGTCGCAGTGAAAGCGCACCCTTTTATCTCTAAACTGAGCTCCCCATAGCTCAACAGCTACTATTATGGGGAATAGCTCTAGCAGCACCAGGTTTTTTACCAAACCCGACGAAAACCATTCGCTCGGCCACCCTGACGCGCACCACCGGCCTTGGAAGTATGCTCCAAAACCCGAACTACCTGCGGCGTCAGTGAACAATTCCAAATCGAAATTGTCCACCACCTCCTCCATCATCACTGACCTTCCGTTATAATTTTCTAAAAACGCCGCCCATACTGCCAGGTCCTTCTTGTGGCCTTTGCCCAGCCGTATAAAATGGTGGGGTAACCGAACCCCTGCTGTGGCTGATGCTAATCTCCTACTGAAAATCCGACCCATCGGCATAATGCGACAGGCGAAATTGAGCTTGCCTAACAACGATTGCAGCTCTCTTAACGTAACTTTTGTGACAACCCTTGCCCTGTTGACTTCAGCCTTTAATTCCGCCACTTTGTCCTCGGGCAACCTGCATTCCATTGCCTCAGTGTCAATGGTAATGCCCAGAAACTTCAAACACGTTGTGGGCCCTTCGGTCTTCCCTGGTGCCAAAGGCACCCCGAACTGACCGGTAACCCATTGAAGGGACCCCAGCAAGTTTGCGCAAAGTGGCGAACTTGCCGGACCTATGCATAGGAAGTCATCCAAATAATGGATAACCGACCTAATCCCTGTGCAATCCCTAACTACCCATTCTAAAAATGAGCTGAACGCTTCAAAATAAGCGCACGAAATAGAGCAGCCCATGGGTAGACACCTATCCGCGAAGTAACTTCCTTCCCAAAAACAGCCTAACAAACGAATACTTTCTGGGGCCACTGGGAGTAACCTAAAAGCGGACTCAATGTCCACTTTAGCCAACCTAGCCCCCTGCCCGTACTTGCGCACCCATTTCGTAGCGGCGTCAAACGAGGTATACACCACGGAACATATGTCCGGGTCGATACCGTCGTTCACTGACGCCCCTTTCGGGTAAGACAAGTGATGTATGAGCCTGAACCTATTTGGCTCTTTTTTAGGAACTACTCCAAGCGGAGAAACTACCAACTCTGTAACCGGAGGGGAGCTAAACGGCCCCGCCATCCGTCCTAACTGAACCTCCTTACGCAATTTCTCTGTTACCACCGCCGAATACCGGAGCGCCGACGGTAAATTTTTTGTAGTAACAGGAACCCTATGAACTGGGGCGGGAATTTTAAAACCATCCCTAAAACCTTCTAATAATAAAATCGCCTTCTCTCGGTCGGGGTACCTATTTAGAAACGGCACCATCTTTGCCAGTTTCACTGGTGTCATCCCTTTTTCCAGCTGCCCCGAAAAACTTTCCTTTTCCCTTCTTAAAGCACTTTGCTGCTCCGTGTGATGTAGCGTTACACAGGGAGCAAACGTGCTTGAACCTGCAGCTATTTCCGAATTTGCATTGGCCGTCGTTAAACTGCCAACACAATCCGAGCCTATGACTCCCCGACTGTCCGCCCTGACTTCCTCCCTGGGAACCGCTGGCCGAGCTACTCGTCCCGGCCCCTCCCTGAAAGGGCTGCCCGAACCTAACTGGGGCCATTACCCTCAACCACAGCCCTATGTCTTTCTGATCCCACCGAATAGACGGTCGGATCGCTTTTCTTTGACGAAACTGCTCGTCATACCTAAGCCACGTCTGGCCCCCATACACCCTGTACGCCTCACCTATCGCATCGAGGTAACAAAAGAGGCCGGAACAATTCTCCGGCGCCTTTTCCCCTATAACGCTAGCCAGAATAGCGAAAGCTTGCATCCAATTAGAGAAAGTCTGTGGAATCAGTCGCCACCGACGTTTCTCTTCCTCCTCCTTCTTGTATTCCGTCCTTTTCCCTTTATCCAAATTAAATTTTTCTAAAGGGAGAAGGGAAAAGATCTCGACGTACTCGTCGCGCCAGATCTTTTCTCTAACCTCCTTTTTCAAGTGCGCACCTAGGGGGCCCTCAAAGCAAACATATACCTCCCCCTTCGCTCTGTCATCAAGGCGAATCCTGTCCCCTTCCTTTTCTGTCTGAACGCCTACCGTGACAGGAGCTGTTTGCTGCCCCACCGACGATCCCGTCCCAACTCCCCCCGTGTCGCTATCGCGACCACTCACCGCATTGGACGGTAAAGTCCAGGCGGATACCGGCGACGGCCCTGGCCCTGTCTGTTGCTTGCGCCAAAGCTCCAATAATCCCCCTAACATTAACCCCAAATCGCTCGCTGCGCCCCATGTGCCTACCGTCACCCCCCCGCCCCCTGTCCGCCCCCCCACACTATCTGCCGCTGGCGCAACGCGGCTAACTGCGATATGTGTGTCCCCGTGTGTTCGCTCACCTGGCTGCGTAGGGGCTGTAGTCCCACCAGCCGCCGATCCTCCCTCCAGCGGATCCGAGTCCTCGTCAGACGGTGATCCGCGCTGGTACTCGAGGTCCTCATCTGGCTGCAGTCGCGCCACCGGAGTCGCAGCCGCTCCTCTGCTGATCAAACTGGCTCCCACGGGCCGCGTGTCCTGTGGGACTGAAAGAAAACTGTGAGGCTGCTCGCCGACCACCACCTCTCCCGGCGAGCGGCCCCACGCTGCTCCAGCTCTCTCCGCCGACGGTCCGGTGCCAGGCCCCGCCCCCCTGGCGGCACGGGACCTGGAGCCAGACGCTGCACCGACCCGCCTGGTGAGATTCCTCCCGGGCCTGCGCTCCCCACCTGCTGAATTGGAAACTGGGAGCCGGCCCGGAGGGGCCCGTGAGGGGCTCTCAATGCGGCGCCGACGCTGAGGGGTTAAATCAGGGCTCAGCCGCGCTGGGGCGCGAGCCCTCCGTGGCCTCGGCTCTCTCCTCTCCACTGCCTGTGTCCCGCGCCTCCCCACCGCTGAGGCATTGCGGCCATGCTCTGTCCCTGGGCTTCGTCCAGCTGCTGCTGCTGTCACACGGCTCCCAGCAGCAGCCGGGCTCCGTCCTCTTCCTCTGCCCGGCGCTGCAGCTGATAGAACGGGCGCCGCTTCCTCCGCTCCTGCAGCCTGTGCCGGACCCGCTCCCACGTGCTCCGGGCCAGGGGCCCCCGCATCCAGTAAGCTCACCAGCCAGTCTAAGCCCCGCTCCTCCACCGCTGCCCAGATCCTCTCCATGACGCCGTCCATACCGGTAAGTCGTCTTCTGGGCTCTTCCAGACGCTCCTCTTCGGGCTCTTCGGTGCTTCCAGCCGTCTTCACTCTTCTTTACTCACGATTTCTTCTCTCTTCTTCATCGCTGTCTCCGTCTTCTTCTCTTCTGCTCTTTCTTCCTTCTGCTGCCGACTGAAACTCCTCCTCCTGCTTTTCCCGCACTTTCTAACTGCTCCCCCCTCCCTATTCTCACCCCCCCCCCCCCACACCTCTGCACTACTGTTAACCCCTAGCCTCCCCGTTAACCCTGTCATGTGCTGCCTACATATATACGCCTGCGGCTAATATTCCGGCGCTTCTTGACATTGTTTAAAAAGACAACTATTGAGCAATAGCAAATATATAACAAATGAAAGCTACTATAGTCTATTGCATAAAGAACACAAAGAATATAAACACAGAAGACTTAATATATCTTTATTAAACGAATGCAAAAAGAAATCAATAGACTCTGAGACATGAGAAATACTATTGGGTTTATTTGAATATATGACGGGTTCCCTATTGGTCTAGAAACTCGTTAAATTATCACTGTTTTTTTGAATGTAGTGTGTCTGACTGAAAGTCATTTTATTATTTATCAATTAAAAGTTAATTTTTAATCCTAATCAGTGAGAAAATAATCGCTCAGTGTAAACAAGGCCAACGAATGAACGATGAATGAGAATTTATTCGCTTCTCATTCATCCATTTTATCCAGGCATAAAGATAATTGCTCGCCCGTGATTGCGTGTGAACAGCGATTGTTTAGTCGATCACATTCACTGCTGCCGTCAATGTCAACGACTGAACTGGATGCAAACACAAGTGTGAATGATATTCCTGCCTGTGTGAACGGCCATTGTCCTGTCTTATGGCTCCGTGTATACGGTCCTGAGGCCGGCGTCACACGGATGAGCGCGTTAGTGATGCCTACTTGCACAATGCGTTGTGTATTGTAATGGACAATTGCGCTAATTAGCTCAGTATGTGATCCTTTGGTGTGCAGGATAATGGAGCGTGTGAAACATCCACCCATGTGAATGAGCCCCCTGATATCGCCGGGCTCTATGTACTGCATATTGCACAATACCCTAATGCCTCTGTGTGCATAAGCCCTTAGGCCGGAATCACACAGATGTAATTGGGCAGCGTTTGGCGTATGTGCAATAAACAGAGAATACAACCCGTTGGTATCATTGGGCTCATTCACATGAGGGGATTCTGCACCCATAATTTGTTTGCACAATAAAAATACACAGCGCTCTAAATCCTGCGTATTTGTGCACAAAACAGCACATAATGAACTAATTAACTTAATCACCCATTGCAATCAGCAGGAGGATGCTGTGTTTTATGTCTTTTGCAACGACATGCACAAGCAAATATATAGTAAAACACATAAATGCGATTACGCCGTGTGACGGCGGCCGCAGTGTTGCGTCTTTTCCCTTGTCAGGCGGGGCTCCTGGCCACCCTGCAGCACAAGGGTATTCATGTGGGTGAGGGGGGCGCAACCGGTGGGCTGGAATGCAGCTGTGCAGTGAAAACTGTGAAGGAGCGCCACTCTGTGGCCCCCACCAATCAGAGAGTGATCGCCTATCCTAACTATATGCCCCCCACCTATGAGATGGGAATAAACCTTGGAGCTGAGAGCCCCCCGATGTCTATGGCAGCTTTAGGGGGGCTCGTGTAGTGTGAATCAGCTGGCTGATATTACTACTGATCAGGGTTGGTACCGCTGCAGGTGTTACAAGGTTGTGGCGCGTTAGACAGTCCGGGACGGCCCTCCGGTGATGTCTACATGGGCCGGTGGGATATTTGGGGCCGTTCTCTGTAGTTCCTACTGGAGATAATCTGCTGTCAGATCTACAGAGTGGAGCGGAGCTCTGCCATACAGCGGTGGAGGCTGATGACGGCGGGCCGTGTCCTGAGGGGCCTTACACACGGGATGGAATTACACCGCATGACCTACTGCAAGCCGCGGTATATTCTGCACCAAAAGCCACCGGCTGCCGGGAGGTTTTACTGCAGAATTGAAAACAGCTTAAAACCTGCCAGCAATACCGCGTCAGAATACGCAGAGTTTGGTTTTTTAACTCTGCAGCTGCAGATTTGGTGGCATCCTGCGGTGTAATGCCATCCCGTGTGGAAGGTCCCTTAAGAGCGGCAGGACTGTGTGGGATGATGGAAGTTGTAGGCTCTGTTGGACTGTGTGGGGTGATGGGAGTTGTAGTCTCTGTTGGACTGTGTGGGATGATGGGAGTTGTAGTCTCTGTTGGACTGTGTGGGATGGTGGGAGTTGTAGTCTCTGTCGGACTGTTTGGGGTGATGGGAGTTGTAGTCTCTGTTGGACTGTGTGGGATGGTGGGAGTTGTAGTCTCTGTCGGACTGTTTGGGGTGATGGGAGTTGTAGTCTCTGTTGGACTGTGTGGGATGGTGGGAGTTGTAGTCTCTGTCGGACTGTTTGGGGTGATGGGATTTGTAGTCTGTCGGAGTGTGTGGGGTGATGGGAGTTGTAGTCTCTGTTGGACTGTGTGGGGTGATTGGAGTTGTAGTCTCTGTCGGACTGTGTGGGGTGATGGGCGTTGTAGTCTCTGTTGGACCATGTGGGGTGATGGGCGTTGTAGTCTCTGTTGGACCGTGTGGGGTGATGGGCGTTGTAGTCTCTGTTGGACCGTGTGGGGTGATGGGAGTTGTAGTCTCTGTTGGACCGTGTGGGGTGATGGGAGTTGTAGTCTCTGTTGGACTGTGTGGGATGATGGGCGTTGTAGTCTCTGTTGGACCGTGTGGGGTGATGGGAGTTGTAGTCTCTGTTGAACCGTGTGGGATGATGGGAGTTGTAGTCTCTGTTGGACTGTGTGGGGTGATGGGAGTTGTAGTCTCTGTTGGACTGTCTGGGATGATGCGAGTTTTAGTGATGGTATGAACAGAGACTAATACGAAACAAAAAACAAGATCAAACTAACCAGCTTTTTAACTTCTCTCCATGAAAATGATTGCAGCCTAGAATTCTCCATGGATTTTGATTACAAACTGATCCCTTTTTTGGATATTCTTATTAAGGGTAATAGTCCGGATGGGTCCATCACCGGCGTATTGTACAGAGAAACAGATGCCGGCAATACGATTTTAAACGCATCACGTTGCCATCCGATGCAAACCATACAAGCGATCCCATTGGGGGAGCTATTGAGGGCAAAGTGCCTTTGTACTTTAAGTGCAGATTACCAACATGCAAAAAAAGAAATCTGTGATGGGTTACAAAACAGGGAATATGGAATACGTATTCTACAGCGGGCAAAAAAACTGTAGCTTCTAGACAAGCAATGTAAAGAATTCAGACAGATTCAGGCTGCATTCACACGAACGTATATTGGGTGGGTTTTCACGCCGAGCCGATATACGTCGTCCTCATCTGCGGGGGGGGGGGGGGGGAGGATGGAAGAGCCAGGAGCAGGGACTGAGCTCCCGCCTCCTCTCCGCCCTTCTGCACTATTTGCAATGGGGAGAGGCGGGATGGGGGTGGGGCTAATCCGCGGAACTTAGCCCAGCCCCCGTCCCGCCTCCTTTCATTGCAAATAGTGCAGAAGGGCGGAGAGGAGGCAGAGAGGGGGCAGAGAGGGGGTGGGAGCTCAGGTCCTGCTCCTGGCTCTTCTGTCCTTCCCCCCCCTGCAGATGAGAACGACAGATATCGGCTCGGCGTGAAAACTGAGCCAATATACGTTCGTGTAAAGCCAGCCTCAAAAGCGGAGAATGCATCACCTTATCAACCCTGTTCAGCAGACAATTCACACAGATCAAAAACATTTTTTCCAACAATCTAGCTATTTTAAAACAGGATCCCAAATTAAAAGTTATATTGGAGTCCGGCACCAGATGTGTCCAGAGGGGCGAGATCGATGGATTTCATCTTCAGGCAAAATAGAGTTCACCCAAACAGCAATAAACAAACAGACACCAATTGGCTAAAAAACAATGGCTTCTATAGATGCCTGCAATCACGGGGCCCGATGTGCAAATCTGCACCAAGAAGTGTGAAGGAGTTTGGTGGTGACAATCCCAGTACCGTATATACAATTACATCATATATAAACTGTTGTCTATATGGCAGGCTGTCCGTCATGTCAGTTACAATATATTGGATGTACCACATCAGAATATCAGACCATCTGCAATATATAGCAAAAGGCCAAACTGGGAGCTCAGATTTGGCCAATCAGGTCATCAATTCCCACTCATGCAGCACCGCTAGTTTCACATGTTTTGGTATAAAGTAACCCATAACAGGCGCGGTGCGGCAACGATCAATGACATACTGAGCAGAGAGTCCTTTTGGATCCATAAACTGGGGACCAGATCCCCTCAGGGGTTAAATTACAAGTCAGACCTGCATTGCATATACGGGGATCAAACATGAACAAAGGAGAAGAAGGTTCATTTGGACCAGACCCCTTTGGGGGGGCTATACTGTAAGTCAGACTTGCACCATATATATAGAAACATTACATATGCAGAAAGTCAATATGAGTATATTTTTCCAGAGTCAGAAGTGAATGGAAATTCTTTTTTTCTGGGACCAGACCCCTTTAGGGGGCGCCATACTGCAAGTCAGACTAATATCATGTATATAGAAACATCATATATGCAAGAATAAAACATGAGCAGATCTTTCCATAAAGAGAAATAAGGAAAGTTTATTTTTTTCTTCTCCTGAATATGCAGGCTAACTGCTCTATGAGGCTGGATTCACACGAACGTATATCGGCCGGGTTTAGATGCCGAGCCGATATACGTCGTCCTCATGTGCGGGGGGGGGGGGGGAGGATGGAAGAGCCAGGAGCAGGAACTGAGCTCCCGCCCCCTCTCTGCCTCCTCTCCGCCCCTTTGCACTATTTGCAATGGGGAGAGGCGGGACGGGGCTAATTTGTGAAACTTGGCCCCGCCCATGTCCCGCCTCCTTTCATTGCAAATAGTGAAGAGGGGCGGAGAGGGAGCCGGAGCTCAGTTCCTGCTCCTGGCTCTTCCATCCTCCCCCCCGCCTGCAGATGAGGATGACGTATATCGGTTCGGCGTGAAAACCGAGCCGATATACGTTTGTGTGAATCCAGCCCACAGGGGAGCCAAGTATAATGCCATCACATGGCAAGGGGAATTTTTATGGTCTTCTGTATATATTTTTTATTAACTCAATTGTGAAGTTCAACTGCAATAGATATAAACAAAGTGCAACTAGGGGTTAATCTTGCAATAAATGAAATATATGAACCCTTGGCAGAGCGCCCGTTGGTGTCCATTTTGTGTTATGTTGATATGTGTGTGATATTTGTTTTATCACAAGTTTCATCACAAGCATTATCTCACCAGTAGTAGTTTGATGTTTTTGTATATTTTTCCTTTGCCCTATAGCCCATACAGCTGACAGTCATTGTAATTATCTGTTCTGTTCCACCTATTTAAAGGAGATGTCTCACGCCGAAACGGGTTTTTTTTTTTTTTAATAGCCCCCCCGTTCGGCGCGAGACAAACCCGATGCAGGGGTTAAAAAAACAAACCATCCGGTACTTACCCGAATCCCCGCGGTCCGGCGTCTTCATACTTACCTTGTGAAGATAACCGCCGGGATCTTCACCCTCGGTGGACCGCAGGCCTTCTGTGCGGTCCATTGCCGATTCCAGCCTCCTGACACTTTTTCCTGCATGGAATTCTCTGTTGTTTAAAGCCAAGGACCGGGGGCAGGTGAACCCGCTGGAGCAAGCAGTGGATCGTGAGATATATGAAGTGAGCAAGTTGACAGCACAGCACACCATATTCAAGTGTCTGTTCGGTGGAGGGCAGAGTTCTGTAGCCGGGGCCTGGGGGTGGTGGTCTGAAGTCGGGGCCTGAGAGTGGAGGACAGAGGTCTGAAGCCGGGCGAACTCCTGACACCAGAGCCTGAGGGTGAAGGACAGACGCCTCAAGCAGGAGACTGAGCTGAAGGCTTCAAACTGGGGCGTGAGGTTGGGGGGTAGAGGTCTGAAGCCAGGGCCCAATGGTGGAGGCCTATACCCGGGGCTAGATGTTGTAGGCCAGAGGCCCTAAGTCAGAACCAGAGGATGTAAGGCGGAGTTTGAAGCCAGGGCCTTAGGGTGTAGGACAAAGGCCTGAAGCTGGGGCCTGAGGGTAGATGACGGAGGTCTGAAGCCAGGGCTTGAGGCTTAAAGGTGGGCACCTAAAGCCAAAGCCTGAGGGTAAAGGGCGAGGCCTGAAGCTGGGGCCTGAGCGTTAAGGGCGGAGGCCTCAAGCCAGGGCCTGAGGGTGAAGGGCCGAAGTCTGAGGGTGTAGGATGAAGGCCTGAAGCTGAGGCCTGTGGCTGTAAGGCAGGAGTCTGAAGCAGGGCCTGAGAAAGTAAGGGGGAAGTCTCATGCTAGAGCCTGAGGGCAGAGGGCGAGGCCTGAAGCTGGGGTTCTGGGGTGTGTGATGAAGGCCTGAAGCCAAGTCCTGAGGATGTAAGGTGGAAACCTGAACCTGCGGCCTATGTGTGTAATGTAGAAGCCTGAATCCGAGATCTAAAGGTGTAGGACGAAGGCCTGAAGCCGGGGTCTGAGGGTGGAGGCCCTAAGCTGGGATGTGAGGGTGTAGGATAAAGGTCTTAATCCAGGATCTGAGGGTGTAGGATGAAGGCCCCAAGCTGGGATCTGAGGGTGTAAGATGAAAGGCTCAAACAGGGGGCTGAGGGTAGATGGCAGAGGCCTGAAGCAGGTCCTGAGGCTGTAGGGTGGTAGCCTGAAGTTTTGCCTGAGGTTAAAGAGCAGAGGCCTTAACCTGGGTCCTGAGGGTGGATGGCAGAGGTCTGAAGCTGGGTCCTGAGGGTGGAGGGCGAAGTTTTGAAGCCAGGGCCTGAGGGTAAAGGTCAGAGGTCTGAAGCCAGGGCCTGACTGTGAAGGGCGGAGGTCTGAGACAAGGGCCTGACTGTGAAGGGCGGAGGTCTGAGGCCAGGGCCTGACTGTGAAGGGCGGAGGTCTGAGGCCAGGGCCTGACTGTGAAGGGCGGAGGTCTGAGGCCAGGGCCTGACTGTGAAGGGCGGAGGTCTGAGGCCAGGGCCTGACTGTGAAGGGCGGAGGTCTGAGGCCAGGGCCTGACTGTGAAGGGCGGAGGTCTGAGGCCAGGGCCTGACTGTGAAGGGCGGAGGTCTGAGGCCAGGGCCTGACTGTGAAGGGCGGAGGTCTGAGGCCAGGGCCTGACTGTGAAGGGCGGAGGTCTGAGGCCAGGGCCTGACTGTGAAGGGCGGAGGTCTGAGGCCAGGGCCTGACTGTGAAGGGCGGAGGTCTGAGGCCAGGGCCTGACTGTGAAGGGCGGAGGTCTGAGGCCAGGGCCTGACTGCGAAGGGCGGAGGTCTGAGGCCAGGGCCTAACTGTGAAGGGCGGAGGTCTGAGGCCAGGGCCTGACGGTGAAGGGCGGAGGTCTGAGGCCAGGGCCTGACGGTGAAGGGCGGAGGTCTGAGGCCAGGGCCTGACGGTGAAGGGCGAAGGTCTGAGACCGGGGCCTGACAGTGAAGGGTGGATATCCGAAGCCAGGGCCTGACAGTGAAAGGTGGAGGTCTGAAGCCAGGGCCTGACGATGAAAGGCGGAGGTGTGAACCCAGGGTCTCATCATAGAGGGCAGAGGCGTGAAGCTGGGGCCTGAGGGAGTAAGGTAGAGGCTTGAAGCCATGGCCTTAGGGTGTAGGACAAATGATTGAAGTCGGGGCCTGGGGGTGTAAGGTGGAAGTCTGAACCCAGCTCCTTAGGGTGCAGGGAGGCAACCTGAAGCTGGGGCCCAAGGGTGGAAGGTGGAGGTCTGAAGCTAGGGCCAGAGAGTGTAAGGTAGACGCCTGAAGCCAGGGCTATGAGGATGTAGGATGAAGGCCTGAAGCTGAGGCCTAGGCCTGTAAGTGTAAGGCAGAAGTCTGAAGCTGAAGCCTAAAGGTGTAATGTAGAAGCTCGAAGCTAGGGTCTGAGTGTAAAAGGTAGAAGCCCAAAGCAGTGGCTGTAGGTATAGGAAGGCCTGAAGCTGGGGTCTGAGGGTGTAAAGCAGAAGCCTGAAGCCAGGGCCTGATGGTGTAGGATGAAGGCCTGAAGCTGGGGCCTGAGGGTGTTGGATAGAGGCCTGAAGCCGGGGACCGAGGGTGGAGGTCTCAAGCTGGGGCCTGAGAGTTGGCGACGGAGGTCTGAAGCCCGGGGCCTGAGGGTGGAAGGTCTCAAGCTGGGGCCTGAGGGTGGACGTCTGAAGCCAGGGCCCTGGGGGTGGAGGGCAGAGGCCTGAAGTCGGAGCCAGAGGATGTAAGGCAGAAACCTGAAGTTGGAGCCTGAGGGTGGAGGGCAGAGGCCTTAAGCTAGGGCCTGAGGGAGTAAGGTACAAGCTTGAAGCCAGGCCTTAGGGTGCAGTACAAATGCCTGAAGCTGTGGTCTGAGGGTATAAGGCAGAAGCCTGAACCTAGGGCCTGAGAGTGTAGGGTGGAAGCCTGAATCCGTGGTCTAAGGGTGTAGGGCTGAGATCTGAAGCTAGGGCCTGAGAGTGTAAGGGTGACTACTCACTACAGGTTTTTTTCACTGCGAAATTTGCAGCGCTTCTTTTTTCTGCAGGGGTCTATGGGACTTGTAATGTTAAAATTGTGATCGCGCAAAATCGCGATTTCGCAGAAAAAAAAACGCTGCAAATTTCACAGTAAAAAAAAAAACTGTAGTGGGTAGTCACCCTAATGTAGAAGACTGAAGCCAGGACCTGAGGATGTAGGGTGAAGGCCTGAAGCTGAGGCCTGTGGGTGTAAGGGCTCTTTCACATGAGCGTATATCAGCTGCTGTTTTCACGGCCAGCTGATATATGCTACCATCTGATACATTGGATTCCAAAGCACCAGATCACACGGGCATATTCCCGCAGCGTAAAAGCACCCTGCCGGCCAATATAGTGCCGGGTGCTTTTACGCCGCCCAGGAAAGATAGTCCTGAAACTATCTTTCTGGCCGGAATACGTCAGTGGCTGCATAGACTCCTATGGGAGCCTATGACAGCTGCCGGAGAAGGGAGGTGTGAGGGGGTTTAGCTGCATGGCTGCTAAACTCCCTCCCCTTCTCCCCTCCTCTCCGCCCTTTGCCTGCTGTTTGCAATGGGAGAGGCAGGATAGGGGTGGAGCTAGTTGCATAGCACACGAGCTCCCGCCTCCTCCCCTTGGTGAGAGACGGCGAGGGGGAGGGAAGGGGGAGACAGTTTAGTAGAGCGAATAGTTTAGTACAGCCGGCAGGCAAACGTAAAAATACCAACCCAAGCTAGAAATCACCGATGACTCTTATCAGCGCTGCACGCTGAGTTTCTTAGCGGGCAGCCTGATAGTATTCTCTTTAGCTGGTATCCCGCTGGCAGTTCTCAGCACGACACCAGCTGAAAACTCCAAGAACAATGCAGCTGTTTGCATATACAAAACAGCTGCATTGCTCTCAGAGGTATCACGGTGGTATCCCGCTTCTCCTGCATTAACTCTTAAATAGCTAATTAGATGATCCCTCAAAACTGTCATTTAAACTGTCGTTTGAGCGATTTTTGAGTAACTATCTTTCAGTGTAAATGTACCTTTATCCTCAGCATGTTATCATTCAGTTCATTTTAATTCATTCAAGTTTGATTACACGGTATTTATGCAAAAACACTGCAATGCATATTCTGTTAACATAACAGAGGCCAGATAAACATGAAAGCAGAATAGGCTAATTGGTTATATGCTAATAGGTTCAATGCTAGAGAGTGATATGAATATGAGTTACAGGGGGTTGTAGATTATCACAAAACTTGCTATGGGGGGGGGGGCTCAAAATAATATTTAAACTGTTGAATGAATAGTAAAGACAGAGTCAGCTTATGCAAGACCTTTACATGATGTGTTGATTTCTCCTAGCTCATACTTATCACACCTAATTTGGCACCCACAGTCCATCTAAGGCTGCATTCCCACGAACGTATATCGGCTCGGTTTTCACGCCGAGTCGATATATGTCGTCCTCATGTGCAGGGGGTGGGAGGATGGAAGAGCCAGGAGCAGGAACAGCGCTCCCGCCCCCTCTCTGCCTGCTCTCCGCCCCTCTGCACTATTTGCAATGGGGAGAGGCGGAACGGGGGCGGGGCTAATTCGCAGACCTTAGCCCAGCCCCGCCTCCTTTCATTGCAAATAGTGCAGAGGGGCGGAGAGTAGGCAGAAAGGGGGCGGGAGCTCAGCTCCTTGCCCTGGCTCTTCCATACCCCCCCCTGCACATGAGGACGACGTATATCGGCTCGGCGTGAAAACAGAGCCGATATACGTTCGTGGGAATGCAGCCCAATGGCCCATTTACACGCAATGATTATTGCTCAAAATTCATTCAAACGAGCGAAAATGAACAAAAATCATTAGATATAAACTCAAAGCGATCAAGAACTACTCATTCACATGTTGTAGGTGGCATGTGAGCCACAGTGAGCTGTATTCAGGGAACTGACCACCCGCTGTTCACTGAATACATTCCCTTTGTTCTGCCACAGAGCTGACAGCTGAAACAATGTAATTAGCGCTCCCCAGGCAGAACACAGGGTGCGGTCCTTCTTATCAGCTGTACTGTGGAAGGATGGATTTCAAGTAAAACTGAAAACCATCCTTTGGCAGAAAAGTGAAAAATGAGCACATTTACATGCAACGATTATCACTCAAAAGATGGCTGTTGAGTGAATTTTGAGGGATCTTTGTGTCTAAATGGGCCTTAAGGACTGATGCCCACGTACGGATTTCTGCCGTGTTTCACGTGGTGAAAATCCACGATGTTATCCCGCGGCTATTAGGTTCTATTGAACCCAATAGCTTTCTGCACTTTAATGTTCACGCTGCGGAATTCCACAGCGTGAAAGAAAGCGCAGCATGCTCTAATTGCTGCGGGAAAACGCACGTCCGGCTTCCATTGTAGTCAATGGAAGCCATCTGTCACGCGATTCTTCCGCTGTGCTCACAGTGGAAGTATCGCGCGATTACACGTCACCGTCCACTGCTGGTGCGTCATGTGCTGTATTGCGCATGCGCGCTGGCTCGCCAGATGGGACTCACACGGCAGATCCAGAGAGATGAGTATGGGGTCGTTGGGGGGCGCTGTGTCGGGTTCCGCTGCGATATTCCACTGGCGGAGTCCAACACGGCCGTGGGCATGAGGTCTAAGTCTTTCGAATAGCTAAACAACTGATCCAATCCAAAGCCAATCCACATACTGCTGCAGTAGACAATGGCTTTTTCTTCCCACTAATTAGAAACTTTTGCCTAGAGATTCTTTGCATGTACACATGCACGTACGCACGCACACACACACACACACACACGCGTGTCCACCCAGCAAACAATAGTCCTCTTATCTTATCTATAATGTATATATCAGGACAGCGCACCACGGAAAATAGCGACTTTCTCAAGCACAATCATAAAAAATCACACACATATAACACAGATAGATAAGATTACTATGTATATATATATGTGTTATATGTGTGTGATTTTTTATGATTGTGCTTGAGAAAGTCGCTATATGCGATGAAACGCGTTGCACTTAGATATGGAATAAAGAAAGTTTTTTAAATTTACTTATTTATTGGTAATTCCAATCCCTGGTGGAATTGGGTCCTAAAGGAGCGCAGGAACTTTTTTATTTTTAGTAGACATACTTATCTTATCTATGTCCACTTTACATATAAACTCTACCAAAGGAGCCAGCCAATGGAGAAAATGGCGAGGAATCCAAACAATTCTCTTTACGTGTAAACACTCATCATTTAAAAGCAAAAACGTTGTTGAGTCGTTTGTTTGTTCGTTCAAACGACAATCGTTGTGTGTAAATGGGCCTTAACAGTACAATTGCACTAGCACTACTTAAAGTAAGTCTGTCACCTATGTGTTGTGCTATAAACCGAAAGTACTGTACAATGTGTCATGTTCAATGGGAACCATAGATAGCTCTAGCTCTGTTCTGCGTGACTCCACCGTCCAGTTATTAGCCTTTATGCTTATCCCCTGCATATGTAAATTAGCCCATTCAATGGGCGGTCCATCGCTGTCTTCGATACAGGCTCCTCCTTCTCCAGTGTGTGAAAAACCGCTCCTTTCCATCCAAGTAACATCTCCAGCTCCACCCACTTATGACATCACGCATTCTATTATCCCCCTGCTTGTGCCACACAGACGACAGCGCAGACACGTGACATCAGTCCTGGATGAGGACTCACAGTGCATGAAACATAAAGGCAAATATCTGTACGGTGGAGTCACACAGAACAGGAATAAAGGTCTCTATGGATTCCACGTAACATCGCACATTGTACCGGACATTCCGTTTGTGGCACAAAGAACAGGTGACGGACTTCTGTTATAGTGATTGCAGTGAATTCAGCTCCAAGTAAAGACATTTATAATTTGCTGTTGCACGTTCTGCATCTTTATTCCATCACCTGCTTCACCAAAGACACAAATGTCATGGATACGGAATGCTTGTATCGCCTTTTACATGGTGTGTGGTGGTTTATTATCGGTTGTTTTGTGCTTTTATTTTGCTATGAAAAATATTCTAATAAATATTCTTGTTTCCAGGGGAGCCGGAGGAAGGACCCTGCGGGGGCTGGAAAGCTCGCTGTAACATCATGTATTTCTGTTAGCCATTAAAAGGTTTCATATCAAGAAGATTACTTGGTTTCTCTGGCTGAGAACAATCACATTTTGCTCTACTGGCTAACAACTTACCAAACTTTTTTCATTACCACCACAACAGTAACTCCACACCCTGTTGGTCAACCCAATCACTGAGCTGCAGGGGTTAATCCTTCTACAGAAAGTCTCCACCCCGATGAGGAAGAGAAACTTTTTAACTTTCGATTCCGTCTCTTTCCTAGTATGATGGCGTCTGCTGACCTGCGGGACGAGCTGGACTGCTCCATCTGCCTGAGCCTCTATACAGATCCCGTATCCCTGAGATGTGGACACAACTTCTGCCGCTTGTGTATTGTGAGTGCGCTGGATGCACAGGAGGCAGCTGGAGTGTATTCCTGTCCTGACTGCAGAGAAGAATCCCCGCAGCGTCCGGCCCTGGAGAAGAAGAGGAAGCTGGCGAATATAGTGGAGCGTTTCTTATCTAGTCCGCCTGATATGGAGAGCAGAATCTTCTGTACTTACTGTATAAAGTCTCCAGTCCCGGCTGTGAGGACATGTCTGCACTGTGAGACCTCTCTATGTGACGACCACCTCGCAGCCCACAACAAGACGGCAGATCATATATTAACTGATCCCACCAGCTCCTTTGGGAACAAGAAGTGCTCCGTCCACAAGAAGGTTCTAGAGTATTACTGCCCGCAGGATGCGGCTTGTCTATGTGTGACTTGCTGTCTGCTCGGCAAGCATCGGGGCCACCAGGTGGAACTTCTAGGTGAGGCTTCTAAGAAGAAGAAGGAGAAACTGAGGAAGTATCTGGGGGAACTAAACCCTCAAAAAGCAGAACTTCAGACAAGAGTCCAGAATCTGCAGGGTCATAAGAAGAATATCCAGGAGAAAGTCTCCAAGAAGAGGAAGAACATCAGGAAGTTGTTTATGGACATGAAGGAGCAACTGGAAATGGCAGAAAAGAAAGTGCAAAGCGAGATCTCCAGACAGGAGGACGAGATTGTGTCACAGATATCTCATCTGATCAAGGAGCTGGCAAAAGAGGAGAAGGAGCTGTCTGTGAAGATGCATCACATGGAGCAGATGTGTCATGTCACCGACCCAATAAGACTCTTACAGGAAAGGGACATTACAGTAAGTAGTAATGGAGATGATGAGGACACGGGGGGAGGTGGTGAAAATACCCATTCTGATGATAATCAGCATACAGGATTGGTTTAATCTTAACCTGGGAAAGATGGGTACCTACCTTTAACCCCTTCCCGCTCCAGGGCGTAAGTTTACGTCCTGGGAGCGGGGTACATCCCGCAACAGGGCGTAAACTTACGTCCTGGGGATAGCGCGAGATCACATATGATTCCCCGCTATCCCGCAGCGGGAGCCGGCTGTCAGTCACAGCCGGCGTCCCGCTGCAACAGCGCTGTTAATCCCTTCGCTGCCACGATTTAAGTAGATCACGGCAGGGAAAAAGTTCAAAGAGGGAGCGCGCTCCCTCTGTGTCTTCGGCCGGCTCTCGCGATAACATCGCGAGACCCCGGCCTGTCGCTATGGCAACAGGATGCCAGACACTGGCGTCCTGTGTTGCCAGTGCCTGACATCGCTGCATAAGCAATAAGGCAGGGCAGTAGCCGTGCCATGCCTTATCACAGCGATCATCAGGGCTGTGGTGAAAGTCCCCCAGAGGGACACAAATGTTGTAAAAAAAAAAAAAAGAATTAAAAAAATGTTAAAAAAAGTTTAAAAAAAACCTTTTTTATGTTTTTTCTCAGATTAGCATAAAAAAAAGGTAAAAAAAAAATTAAAACCCCATATATTTGGTATTGTCGCGTCCTTAACGACGCGTACAATAAGTTGCACATGCTTTTGACTGTGCACGGGAAAACGCGTTAAAAAAAAACGCTAAAAAATGGAGGCAAAATGCTAATTTTTAGCATTTTGCCTCACTAAAAACGCAATAAAAGTGATCAAAAAAGCCGTATGTACCCCAAAATGGTACCAATAAAAACTACTGCTCGTCTTGCAAAAAATAAGCCCTCACAGAGCTCCGTACATCAAAAAATAAAATCGTTACAGGACTTTAAGTGCAGCGATTTAGAAAAAAAAAAAGATTTCCAAAAAAAGGGTTTTTATTGCAGAAAAGTGGAAAAACCTAAAAAAAATGTAAGAATTTTGGTATCGTTGTAATCGTACCGACCCGCAGAAAAAAAATGGATTGTCTTATTTATGCTGCATGATTAAGGCTGCATTCACACGAAAGTATATCGGCTCGGTTTTCACGCCGAGCCGATATACGTCGCCCTCATCTGCGGGGGGGGGGGGGAGGAGGATGGAAGAGCCAGGAGCAGGAACTGAGCTCCTGCCCCCTCTCCGCCCCTCTGCACTATTTGCAATGGGGAGAGGCGGGACAGGGGTGGGGCTAATTCTCGTGACTTAGCCCCGCTCTGTCCCGCCTTCTTTCATTGCAAATAGTGCAGAGGGACGGAGAGGGGGCAGGAGCTCAGTTCCTGCTCCTGGCTCTTCCATCCCCCCCCCCCCCCCCTGCAGATGAGGACGACGTATATCGGCTCGGCGTGAAAACCAAGCTGATATACTTTCGTGTGAATGCAGCCTAAAGCTGTAAAAAAATTAAAAGAAAAACCTATGGCAGAATTGATGCGTTTTCTCTCCCCGCTATCATAAAAAAATATTATGAAAGTTTTACAATCTAGTCTATGTACCCAAAAATGACGCCGATATAAACTACAGTTCGCCACGCAAAAAACAAGCCCTTATACGGCCGCGTCGACGAAAAAGTAAAAAAATTATGGCTTTTGATAAATGGAGAAGAAAATCCGCCAAAAACCGTTGCGTCCTTAAGCCCAAAATAGGCCCTGTCATTAAGGGGTTAAGAATGCTCCTCTGGTGGTTTCTGCTTCTATTGTATGTTGCACCTATGGATTTCTATTTGGAAGTGCTGACCCATTTTATTTTTTTTTTGTACCAAAATACAGGATAACGGGACTGACCCAACAACTGTCCTACAAGAATTAGACCAAGGAGCAGCCTGTAGGGATAAGAGTGCGGCTGCCGAGAAAGAAGCTCCAGTCCAGGAGGCTACTAAGAAGGAGAAGGAAGAGGAGAAGCTGAGGAAAGAGCTGGATGAGGATCTGATCTCACTGACCGTACACCGATCTATGCGGGATATTGTCACCAGTGTCACATCAGGGCTCGGGTTCCGGGTTCCAAACGTCTTGCTGGATGAGGACACTGCATGTATAGGAGTGGAGTTATCAGCTGATCTAAAGACAGCAACATATTCAGAGGAAGTACAGCAAAAACCAAAATCACCAAGAAGGTTTCTGTATTACCGCCAGGTGTTAAGCCGATGTGGCCTCTCTTATGGGAGACATTATTGGGAGGTGGCATGGAACCAGGTCGGAGTATGTATGATTGGGGTGTCCTATCCCAGTATAAAGAGGAAAGGAGAGCAGTCTGTTATTGGAAGTAATGATAAATCTTGGTGTTTGGATCTGGATGCTGGTTATTGCGGAGCATATCACAACGCTGTTTTATTACCCTGTTCTATAAGGCCAACATGTCCAACATTTGGAGTCTTCTTAGACTATGAGGCTGGGCGTCTGTCCTTCTATGCGCTGTGTGACCCCATTAGACACTTACACACCTTCACCGCCTCCTTCACTGAACCCCTACATGTCGCCTTCTATGTGGAGGATGGAGCCTCTGTTACAATAACCAGCTGAGACCGGTGTAGTCCCCATAATTACACTGTTATTTCCTGTAGCATAGATATTGGTCAGACCCCGGCCCGTATTTACCACTAGGAATGTTATTGTCCTGAGACTAACCATCGTTGGTCCCATCTGATCTAGTGATGGTATATAGCTACTGTAGGATCACTTTCCCGCCTGCTGGATCCCCCACTGATACTGATAATAAACGGGCTGCAGCGCTGATTTAGGGCCCTTTTACACGGAACGATCATTGCTCAAAAAGTCGTTGGATTGTGTGACTCTGAATGATAATCGCTCAGTGTAAACAAGGCCAACGAATGAATGATGAATGAGAATTTATTTGCTTCTCGTTCGTCCATTTTACCCAGGCATAAAGATAATCGCTCGCACGTGATTGCGTGTAAACAGCGATTGTTTAGTCGATCACATTCACTGCTGCCGTCAATGTCAACGACTGAACTCGATGCAAACACAAGTGTGAATGATATTCCTGCCTGTGTGAACGGCCATTGTTCTGTCTTATGGCTCCGTGTATACGGTCCTGAGGCCGGCGTCACACAGATGAGCGCGTTAGTGATGCCTACTTGCACAATGCGTTGTGTATTGTAATGGACAATTGCGCTAATTAGCTCAGTATGTGATACTTTGGTGTGCAGGATAATGGAGCGTGTGAAACATCCACCCATGTGAATGAGCCCCCTGATATCGCCGGGCTCTATGTACTGCATATTGGGCAATACCCTAATGCCTCTGTGTGCATAAGCCCTTAGGCCGGAATCACACAGATGTAATTGGGCAGCGTTTTGCGTATGTGCAATAAACAGAGAATACAACCCGCTGATATCATTGGGCTCATTCACATGAGGGGATTCTGCACCCATAATTTGTGCCCAAAACAGCACATAATGAACTAATTAACTTCATTACCCATTGTAATCAGCAGGAGGATGCTGTGTTTTATGTCTTTAGCAACGACTTGCACAAGCAAATATACAGTAAAACACATAAATGCGATTACGCCGTGTGACGGCGGCCTCGGTGTTGCGTCTTTTCCCTTGTCAGGCGGGGCTCCTGGCCACCCTGCAGCACAAGGGTATTCATGTGGGTGAGGAGGGCACAACTCGTGGGCTGGAATGCAGCTGGGCAGTAAAAACTGTGAAGGGGCCCCACTCTGTGGCCCCCACCAATCAGAGAGTGATCGCCTATCCTAACTATATGCCCCCACCTATGAGATGGGGATAAACCTTAGAGCTGAGAGCCCCCCGATGTCTATGGCAGCTTTAGGGGGGCTCGTGTAGTGTGGCTGATATTACTACTGATCAGGGTTGGTACCGCTACAGATGTTACAAGGTTGTGGCGGGTGAGACAGTCCGGGGCGGCCCTCCGGTGATGTCTACACGGGCCGGTGGGATATTTGGGGCCGTTCTCTGTAGTCCCTCTGTCAGATCTACAGAGCGGAGCGGAGCTCTGCCATACAGCGGTGGAGGCTGATGACGGCGGGCCGTGTCCTGAGGCGCCTTACACACGGGATGGAATTACACCGCATGACCTACTGCAAGCCGCGGTATATTCTGCACCAAGAAACACCGGCTGCCGGCAGGTTTTAATGCAGAATTAAAAATGGTTTAAAGCCTGCCGGCAATACCGCATGAAAATACGCAGATTTCGTTTTGAACTCTGCAGCTGCGGATTTGGTGGCGTCCTGCGGGGTAATGCCGTCCTGTGTGGAAGGTCCCTTAAGAGCGCCAGGACTGTGTGGGATGATGGGAGTTGTAGTCTCTGTTGGACTGTGTGGGATGGTGGGAGTTGTAGCCTCTGTTGGACCGCGTGGGATGATGGGAGTTGTAGTCTCTGTCGGACTGTGTGGGATGATGGGAGTTGTAGTCTCTGTTGGACTGTGTGGGGTGATGGGAGTTGTAGTCTCTGCTGGACTGTGTGGGGCGATGGGAGTTGTAGTCTCTGTTGGACTGTGTGGGGTGATGGGAGTTGTAGTCTCTGCTGGACTGTGTGGGATGATGGGAGTTGTAGTCTCTGTTTGCACTGTGTGGGGTGATGGGAGTTGTAGTCTCTGTCGGACTGTGTGGGGTGATGGGAGTTGTAGTCTCTGTTGGACTGTGTGGGGTGATGGGAGTTGTAGTCTCTGTTGGACTGTGTGGGGTGATGGGAGTTGTAGTCTCTGTTGGACTGTGTGGGGTGGTGGGAGTTGTAGTCTCTGTTGGACTGTGTGGGGTGGTGGGAGTTGTAGTCTCTGTTGGACTGTGTGGGATGGTGGGAGTTGTAGTCTCTGTTGGACTGTGTGGGATGATGGGAGTTGTAGTCTCTGTTGGACTGTGTGGGGTGGTGGGAGTTGTAGTCTCTGTTGGACTGTGTGGGGTGGTGGGAGTTGTAGTCTCTGTTGGACTGTGTGGGGTGGTGGGAGTTGTAGTCTCTGTTGGACTGTGTGGGATGATGGGAGTTGTAGTCTCTGTTGGACTGTGTGGGGTGATGGGAGCTGTAGTCTCGGTTGGACTGTGTGGGGTGATGGGAGCTGTAGTCTCGGTTGGACTGTGGGGGGTGATGGGAGTTGTAGTCTCTGTCGGACTGTGTGGGATGATGGGAGTTGTAGTCTCTGTTGGACTGTGTGGGATGATGGGAGTTGTAGTCTCTGTTGGACTGTGTGGGATGATGGGAGTTGTAGTCTCTGTTGGACTGTGTGGGGTGGTGGGAGTTGTAGTCTCTGTTGGACTGTGTGGGATGGTGGGGGTTGTAGTCTCTGTTGGACTGTGTGGGATGATGGGGGTTGTAGTCTCTGTTGGACTGTGTGGGATGATGGGGGTTGTAGTCTCTGTTGGACTGTGTGGGATGATGGGGGTTGTAGTCTCTGTTGGACTGTGTGGGGTGATGGGAGTTGTAGTCTCTGTTGGACTGTGTGGGGTGATGGGAGTTGTAGTCTCTGTTGGACTGTGTGGGGTGATGGGAGGTGTAGTCTCTGTTGGACTGTGTGGGATGATGGGAGTTGTAGTCTCTGTCGGACTGTGTGGGGTGATGGGAGTTGTAGTCTCTGTTGGACTGTGTGGGGTGATGGGAGTTGTAGTCTCTGTTGGACTGTGTGGGATGATGGGAGTTGTAGTCTCTGTTGTGTATTTTCCATCAGATCTGTTAATGTTGGAACAAATGAAATAAAGCTATAAGTTGCAGTAACTGATTTGTCGCCATATTTCCGGCTCCTGTTGTGTATACAGAGATATTCTCCGTAGATGAAATGTTACATTCAGAACATGGAGTATTTTACGTGCGTATCGACATATTCCACTGCACTTTTTCTGCCCGCAGGGCGTGTTCATTTACACGGCGCAAACAAACGCACCGGATGGAATGGCTACTTCCAGATATCTTATTTTTCCAGTGAAGTTACGCATCTCCTTGCGTATTGCGCACACATTTGCGCTCCCCCATAGACTTCAATGAGGACCTTTGGTGTGCGGCACGATAGAGCGTGTTCCATTTATCTTGTGAGGCCTCAAATTTGCACAGAAAACCCGCTTATGTGATCGGATCCATTGAGATCAACGGGTTCTCTTCACCGTGTATTACATGGGCACAAATCCATCGGTGTGACGGAGCCCTTAGATACTGTACTGGAATTATGCTTTTCTCCAGCAGGTTTCAGGGTATTCTGTAGCTTCCTAATTGTATAGGGTGCACACATCATCGACCAGATCAGACACAAGTGCAGGTGTAAGCTGGATCTGGCTTACAATGTCCAGAGCTTCAGGTTTTATTGAAACACATAATACCTGCCCTTTATGGGCGTGCAACAGATTACATCAGTAACGTATACATATTCTTATTCGCTGGGCCATATAGAATTCCCCGCCCCCCTCCCCACCTTTCTCTCAAGTCCAGTGTACATGTGGACTTTGTCCTCTCAGCATGCGGTCAGCAGAAGTAGTTCGTTGTTTGAGAAGTTGGAGAGTGGAGGAGAGGCTGGATACACTTCTTCAGTATTAGAGTGTGACTTTAACCCTTTAAGAGGCTGCAGCAGAGCTTTATATTAGACTAACATTATACCACACATCTTTCACCATGCCATTGTCCAGCAATTACCATGATGAGATTGTGTGGCCATTAACCTCCACAGAGTTAAAGTCACTACAGTAGTGTAATACATCTGGTTTATACAAATCAATAGACATTTTATACTAACTAATTATCATGTCTACTACAATACGAGTACACTGTGCCGTCTGAAGGAGGCCTGAAAGCACCAAGACGTCGGGCCCTCGGCACAGGAAGACATTGCTGGAAGTAGAAGGGGCCCCAGGGATGGTTTTCGGCCTCCGAGTGTAAATACTGAGGGGGGATTTGTTAGGACTGATCTTTTTTTATATATCAGTCCTCATATAATCCCCCCTGGAGTAAGTGGTGTATAATGTACAGGGCAGCCATGGAAAGGTAAGCTGGCCCCACACTCCTTGTTCAATATCCTTGTTGCCCATAGCAACCAATCACAGCGCAGCTTTTATTTTACCTCAGCAGTATAAGATATGAAAGCTGAACTCTGATTGGTTGTTATGGGCAACAAGGACAGATTTCCTTCCAGATAACTTTCATAATAGTGAGGTGTCAGGATAATTTTTCATGGCCCCCGGTATAAAGAGGCACATTTCAAGCCATCCATGAGCCTGCACAGAAATACACCTGCTCTGATAGAAAGGGGGGGATCCAGGCATGTAGGAGATGGGGGATCTTGCAGTGACTGAAGTGCAGGGCCCACAGCTGAGGAGATGGCGGGGTAGCTGTTAGGGATGTCACGGTGGCACTACCATCTCCTCCCCTGAGGGACGCGTGCAACCCTTTACCAAGGCTGTGGCAGACCTGTCTTGGCACCGCTGGTAGTGCGGTAACCTGAATAAATCTCTGCATGGAAACTTCAGTATATGTCACGGGTGACGCCACCAGTCCATCCGCTGCGGTGAACTCCGACAATGGTGCAATAAATAGTCCAGACACACAGGGCTGTACTCTAAATAGACTGAAGCGGGAATGGCCGGTGAAGTCCTTCTTTACTAAAACACCCAACAGGGGTAACACAACAGTTCTTCTATTTGTGATGAGGCAGGGGGGCAACTCAGGGCATCTTGATACATACCGTCCTCGTTATCTGTAGGATCACTCTCCCGGACTTCTCTCCACTGGCCAAAACTCACGGTTTAGTTGGCCATTAGGGCTCACTTTCAATCCTTCCATGATGACGGACAAACTCTAGACCAACTGGCGGTAAAACAAGGTATTCTCCATTTCCATCTTGGAAAGGCCTAGCTGGGTCTTTCTTCTTAGGGCCCATTTACACTGAAAGATAATCACTCAAAAATCACTTAAAGACAGTTTGCATGACAATTTTGAGCGATCATCTTTGCAGAACTCTTAAGTAGCTAATTAGCTAGTTAAAGAGTTAAATGCAGGCGGTGCGGGACACTGCTGATAACTCAGAGAAAAGCAGCTGCTTTGTATATGCAAACAGCTGCTTTGTTCTTGGAGCTTTCAGCTGGTATCCCGCTGAGAAGTCCCAGCAGGATACCAGCTGAAAGAATCTTATCAGCGCTGCCTCCTGAGAAAATCAGTGATGAATGAATTGTGCACGAAAATGCACAATGGCCGCACGTTTAGACTCAGCAGTTATCGCTCAAAAGAGGGCTTTGGGGCAGATTTTGAGCGATATCGTTGTGTCTAAGTGGTCCTTTACTTGTACACTTCTCTCAGAAGAATTGTAATCCACATGGAGACATGCAGGCTCAGTCTGACACTGTCTTAGACTCTCTTGATCTCCTCAAGTCCTTATTTGCACACCCTGCAAACACATATATCTTTCATGCTCACGTGACATTAGATACACTCAGACTGTTACATTTTCCAGGCATACCCAGACATTAACCTCTCGCGGCAGCGGTTGCGGTTTCTTGCTCTGTTCGAGGAGCAGGAATGGGGAATCTTCTAGTCGAGAAGCACTGAACGCACCCCTATGAATATAATGGGCCGCGCCAGAGGATGCCTACATCCCCGCAGTGATGTAAGGCTGTTCTCACATGAGGGGTTTTCACACGGCTGGCGAGGGCGATATCGGGCCGCAATTCACGTGTGAAGTTAGCCTGAGCGAAGGTAAAGTTCTGGAATGAGTAATGTTGCCAAAACCACACATAGTCCTTTCCGTAGGTCGGAGGATTCACTAACTTACTAATAACCGCTAACGCGGTGCCCGATAGTACGGCTGCTCACTCCACCACATGGGCCTAGCTGCCGCTTCCAGGATGGCGGCCATGAATGGTGGTCTCTCAGGCCCTGGGACACATGAATCCGGACACAATATGCCAACCAGGCCTTAGGCCAAGAGCTCAGATGGAGCTGACCTCGAACTGGAGTGACAGCTGAAGTCTCCGTGGCCTCTGAAGGAACGGAGACCGTCTTACTTACAGCAGCCATGTTTGTCTTACTTCTAGATCAGGCGACAACAAAATGGTGCGAAATACCGCTGTATATACCGAGCCTTGGAAGGGCTGTTCCAACACACACGTGACAACCATCATGTCTACCTTCCCTCCCCCACTAGCACCCCTCGTTCCAGTGTGTAACACAAACACCAGGTGGCGCTATAACATCATCACTAAACCCTGTTTTAATTGTCTTCTGGTTTTGCAACGTATCAGACAATTGCATGAGAGCCGCCGGTCTGAGAGCTCTCTGAGGCTACATTCACACGGGCGAGCGCCGTATCGGGCCAAGGAACTCAGCATGATATTGCGCGTGTCAACATGCGTTTTACATGTGGTTGTGAGGCGTTTTTCATACAAGTCGCCTGAGGGCGCTGATTTTGTGTGGATTTTATCTCCAGTTTTGCTTCACAATTGCAGCAGATTTTACTACTTCAATTTGAGTCCAATTGACAGCGTGAAATCTGCTGCAGATCCGCACAACATCAGCTAGGTGTGAACGCGCCCTCAGGGCTGACCCACACGTGGCAGCATTTTATGCCATAGGCAAATCGGCTATAAAGTCTGCAATACGGCTTTTGTGGCGGATTCCTTCATGGCATAAGATGACGCACGGTGTGAATCCCCCGCGGGCTGCGGTCACACGTAGCGGAAGTGCGGCGGATTCCTTAATGGCATAAGATGACGCACGGTGTGAATCCCCCGCGGGCTGCGGTCACACGTAGTGGAAGTGTGGTGGATTCCTTCATGGCATACAATGACACACGGTGTGAATCCCCCGCGGGCTGCGGTCACACGTAGCGGAAGTGCGGCGGATTCCTTCATGGCATAAGATGACACACGGTGTGAATCCCCCGCGGGCTGCGGTCACACGTAGCGGAAGTGCGGCGGATTCCTTAATGGCATAAGATGACACACGGTGTGAATCCCCCGCGGGCTGCGGTCACACGTAGCGGAAGTGCGGCGGATTCCTTCATGGCATAAGATGACGCACGGTGTGAATCCCCCGCGGGCTGCGGTCACACGTAGCGGAAGTGCGGCGGATTCCTTCATGGCATAAGATGACACACGGTGTGAATCCCCCGCGGGCTGCGGTCACACGTAGCAGAGGTGCGGCGGATTACTTCATGGCATACAATGATACACGGTGTGAATCCCCCGCGGGCTGCGGTCACACGTAGCGGAAGTGTGGCGCATTTCAGCAGTGGAAATTTCTGCAGTAAAATCTGCAGCGTCTCCACATCAGATGCTGCACCACAGTCCGCACCGCCGGTCCAGGTTGTGGCGGGGATCCAGCTGTGTACCTGCAGCAGAGTCCGGCCCGCACCGCGCTCCGCTCACCTCTAATACGCTGTGCTGTCAGCCCCAAGAGCGCAGCGCATCCCGTCAGCCGGTAACCGCTATTGAGCGCTGCCGCCACTTTCACATCATCTGACCAGGGGCAGTGAAGCTCAGTAGCGGTGGCTGGGTGCGCTGCGCTCTTGGGGCTGGCAGCGTGGAGTATTGAAGGTGAGCGGAGAGCTGTGCCAGCCGAACCAAACTGCGGGTGCGCAGCAGTATCCTAACCACAGTCACTGACGCAGATTCTGACGCGGCATCTGATACACGACCGCAGATGGTTTATTGCATGAATGAATATTTGACCCTGCTGAGTCCCGATCTATAGTCACGTATTTCATGCCATTCACACGGGCGCTGCTGCGGGAATGTCAAAGAATACGCTGAAGGGATGGCAATAAAGTACTAGGAATGCCAAGTAATGCCTAATTAGGGCCGGCCATCCTCTCCTCCCTCCCCTCTCTTTTTTCCAGTTTCCATAGAAGTCTATGGGGGCTTCCTGCGTATTTCGGCCACAGATAGGACAAGACCTGTCTCTTCACGCCGCGTATGAAAAGTTTGACCACAAACTGTTGCGTATGTTTTCCAGGCGTGGGAATCATTCATCTGAATGAACCCGCTGGAATCCGCTGCTTCGCATGGGTGCATTATTTTACCCCAGCTAAACGCCTGCATAAATACGGTTGTGTGAATAAGCCCTTACTGGGAGCAAACCAGGGACTGACAGAACTGACTCCTGGGTGCAGGAGATTGGGGTAAGGACTACATTTCCCATGATCCCTCAGGGTGTGTCAGGTGATTATAATTGAGTGTTCAGGGCTTGCTGGTCATACTGATGGTAGAGACACAAGTTACTGGCTAAACTGCTGCAGGTATCCAAACCCATCATGTGTGATACTGCCTGCTAAGGAACTGTATCTAATCCAAGTGTATGCAATATGTGCTGCTGTATCTAATCCGAGTGTATGCAATAAGGGGTGCTGTATCTAACCCAAGTGTATGTGATATGGGCCGCTGTATCTAATCCAAGTGTATGGGGTGTGGGCCGCTGTATCTAATCAAAGCGTATGCGGTGTGGGCCGCTGTATCTAATCCGAGCGTATGCGATGTGGGCCGCTGTATCTAATCCGAGCGTATGCCATGTGGGCCGCTGTATCTAATCCGAGCGTATGCCATGTGGGCCGCTGTATCTAATCCGAGCGTATGCCATGTGGGCCGCTGTATCTAATCCGAGCGTATGCCATGTGGGCCGCTGTATCTAATCCGAGCGTATGCCATGTGGGCCGCTGTATCTAATCCGCGCGTATGCCATGTGGGCCGCTGTATCTAATCCGCGCGTATGCCATGTGGGCCGCTGTATCTAATCCGCGCGTATGCCATGTGGGCCGCTGTATCTAATCCGCGCGTATGCCATGTGGGCCGCTGTATCTAATCCGCGCGTATGCCATGTGGGCCGCTGTATCTAATCCGCGCGTATGCCATGTGGGCCGCTGTATCTAATCCGCGCGTATGCCATGTGGGCCGCTGTATCTAATCCGCGCGTATGCCATGTGGGCCGCTGTATCTAATCCGCGCGTATGCCATGTGGGCCGCTGTATCTAATCCGAGCGTATGCCATGTGGGCTGCTGTATCTAACCCTGTTGTGTGTGTCATTGACTGTTGAGCCGCTGTATCCAATCCTTGCCTGCGTGCAGCGGGTCTGCTGAGCCTAAGGGCTCATTCCCACGGGGTATTGTCACTGGGTATTACACATGTGTATATCCTGTGCATAACACATGGTGAACGGAGTCAACTCGATGGGCTTTCATTGATCCATGCACACCGGCGTGCGGACGCTGCATATCGGAACGCAGGGGAAATAAATTGCAGCATGCTGTATCTCTCTGTATATCATACACAGCCCTAGTATGGGCGGCATAGGATGCCCTCTCGCCGCGTATGGGCGGCATATGATGCGCTCTCGCCGCGTGTGGGCGGCATTTCCATATGCTTTCCCCCTCTAAACAGAGCAGTAAATCTAAAAAATATTCGCACTGCTTGTCCGTGACCGTGTAATTCGCGGTGCCATACGTGGTCTGTTGGCAGAGCGTATGGGCTGTAATGTGTGCAAACCTGCAGAAGACCCACAGCGTTGTGTGCATTCGCCCATGTGGACGAGCCATAATGCTTATTTCACACGGGTGAGTCTGATATCAGGCGGTGAAACATGGCAGATACCGCACTCGCCAACACGTGAAGTCCCCGCGGATGTGAGGTGTTTAAAACCGAAATCGCTTCAGGAAAGTGTTTTCAATGGGTGAGCCTGGCATCGCACGTGCGTGCACCTCTCACCCCGTACAATGCTGTACCGGCCCCACTGAAAACAATGGGTGAGCCTGGCATCGCACGTGCGTGCACCTCTCACCCCGTACAATGCTGTACCGGCCCCACTGAAAACAATGGGTGAGCCTGGCATCGCACGTGTGTGCACCTCGCACTCCGTACAATGCTGTACCAGCCCCACTGAAAACAATGGGTGAGCCTGGCATCGCACGTGTGTGCACCTCGCACTCCATACAATGCTGCGCCGGCCCCACTGAAAACAATGGGTGAGCCTGGCATCGCACGTGCGTGCACCTCTCACCCCGTACAATGCTGTACCGGCCCCACTGAAAACAATGGGTGAGCCTGGCATCGCACGTGCGTGCACCTCTCACCCCGTACAATGCTGTACCGGCCCCACTGAAAACAATGGGTGAGCCTGGCATCGCACGTGCGTGCACCTCTCACCCCGTACAATGCTGTACCGGCCCCACTGAAAACAATGGGTGAGCCTGGCATCGCACGTGCGTGCACCTCTCACCCCGTACAATGCTGTACCGGCCCCACTGAAAACAATGGGTGAGCCTGGCATCGCACGTGCGTGCACCTCTCACCCCGTACAATGCTGTACCGGCCCCACTGAAAACAATGGGTGAGCCTGGCATCGCACGTGCGTGCACCTCACACTCTGTACAATGCTGTACCGGCCGCACTGAAAACAATGGGTGATGCGTTCCGAGGGAAAGCCCAAAGATGGGACGTGCCGTGAAAAATTGCTCATATGTATGTACCCACTAAAAAAATGAGGTTCATATTTGTGTGTTCCACAAGGCACAAATCTCGCGTGATTTTCTTGGCCGTGTGAGAACGACCCAAGGTTGTCAGTCAGCTGTGATGGTATTTTGCATAAGATGACCAGAAATCCCGATTTAGATGGGACAGTCCCGCTGTCCTGCTTTCCCTGGAGTCCCAGGCGAGACAGACATTTGTCCGGCTTTCGGGACCCGGGGTCTCCAATAAAATGATTACTCACCTGGGTGCTACAGCTCCCCGGCTCGTAATCCCTCTACAGCGCTGCGGCCGGATACACACACTGATGGCAATGTGTGCTTCCAGGATCCTCCTCCCCTGACCTCTTCTCCTTGGTTCTGTAGGAGGAGAGGGGAGGAGGCGCTGCTCTGGGCGCACACACTGCGGGCACTGAGAGGAGGAGGTAAGTAAATCAGTCCCAGGGAGGCAACTGTGGGGGTTAATACTATTAATACAGGGGCAGCTATATGGGACACTATTAGTAATAGTATTACTGCTGGGGCCTCTGTGGGGGTCACTTTTACTACTGGGGCCACTCTGCACATGGCAGTGTACCTCTAGCTGACTTAAGGTATGTTTACATGTGCCGGAATGCTGAAAAAAATGTCTGCAGCGGAAATTTCCGTGATGAATTCTGCTACTTTTCTGCATCCAAAACCATTTCGACTGGAAATCAGCCACGTATCCACAGCTGATCTCATACTATACGGCGCTCCTCCTCACCTCCTCCGTAGACTTCCCGCTGTCAGATGGGAGCTATTATGCAGCTTTCTTCAACAGAACGCAGTTTTGGGTTTTATTTGTCTTTGTTTTTGGTGCCAAAACCCAATGGTTCTTCCAGAACTATACTTCATTTAAGATCCCTTAATGAATTTACCTCTAATTGTCGGTTTAAAATGGAAAGTGTTAACTCCACAATTCCCTTGAATAAACAGTCAAACGTCATGTGTACAGTAGATTTAAAGGACGCCTACTATCACGTTCCCATCCCTAAGTCGTACCAAAAATACCTTAGGTTCACAGTCAGAATGGGCCCCAAAATTCTCCAGTTCTTTTCAAAAATTATGATTGAGCCAATTGGGTTCCTCGGATATGAAGGAATTAATATAATCCCTTACTTAGATGATTTGTTAATAATCTCAGACAATTCCCATACTATCGAACGTCACCGGGGGGAGACACTCCAACTTCTCACCGAGCTAGGATGACTTATAAATTTTGAAAAATCTAGCCTAAAACCAGATACTAAACACATTTTTCTTGGAGTTCTTTGGACGCTTATAAATATTACTCGTTTTATATCTTCTACTAAAGGAAGGGATTTCATCCTCCCCATTAGTAAATTTAAGAGAAAAGGCTGGGTTTCTGTAAGGGTGCGTTCACACGAGCGTGGGCGTATTTACGTTCGCACGTGCGCAGCGTATAATCGCCGGAAAGATTGTTTTTCGCCGATCATGACCAGAGCTAGAAAGCGTATTATCGTTTGTTCCTACTTTTCAAACGATCTTTTCGGCCATCGAATATACGTCGGCACGTATTTCAGTCACGTATGTTCGGTTTTCTGCGGGTTGCCATTTTTACGCGCCGTAAAATCGCCCATGTGAACGAATACATTCGAAACCATCGCCTCAGATGATCACGTATATACGTTTGGTCGCAAAAACGCGCCGTTTATGCGCTCATGTGAACTCACCCTAAGAGAGAGCATGAAGGTCCTTGGGTAAATAACAGCTTGTTTGCCGATGGATCTTTGGTCTTAATTCCATTCCAGACCCTTACAGCAGGAGATTCTGTCAGCCTGGGATAGGAGACAACTCTCAATAGACCAAAGGTTTAAGCTGTCAGCTTGCGGGAAAGAAGTCGTTAGATTGGTGATTATTCCCCTCGCAACCTTGAAAAAGGGTGCCATGGTCCCTATCTCCATCCATTGTAGTAAATGCTGATGCTGGTAAATCAGGTTGGGGGCAAAAATAGCGGATAAGAACCTGCAGGATTCTTGGTCGGTCTACATCAGCTCCCAATCTTCCAATTATGCAGAGCTTAGAGCAATGTGGGAGACATTAAATCAGGATATATATATTAGTACGTGGAAAACACAGGAATATACTATCTGACAATAGGGCGACAGTATCCTTTATTCGTCACAAGGGCGATACCAGACACCCTCATCTATAGCAGTTGTCAAAGAGAATATTCTCCTGGGCAGAAGACAACATAAAGTCACTATCAGCATTACATCTAAAAGGCTCCCAGAATACTATCGCAGATTATCTGTGTTGGCAGAAGCTGAACCCTGGAGAATGGTCCTTCAACATGGGCGTGTTCCAGTTCTTGATATCTCAGTGGAGTTTCCACAAGTAGATCTGTTTGCGAGAAGGACAGACACAAAATGTTGCAAATTCTTTTCCCTGAATCCCAAGGACAATCCACTAGCATTGAACGCTGTGTCCCAGGAATGGGATATGGAACTGGCATACGCCTTTCCCTCCTCTTCCATTAAAAGCTCGGGTCCTTCAGAAGATCTGGAACTATCCGGACAGGATTATTCTCATAGCCTCAGCATGGCCAAAAAGACCCTGGTTTCCTCTGTTAACATCCTTGGCGATAGATACACCAATTACACCACCCTTCAGGCAGGACCTTCTGTCCCAAGGTCCAGTCTTCTGCCAGGAGATCCATTGGTTGAAACTGAACCCAAAACATTATCACTCAGGAACTTGTCTACTAAAGTAGCCTTCTTAACAGCCCTTAGGACTGTTAGAAGAATTGGCGAATTCCGAGCGTTATCCTGTAGAGAACCATACTTAAAAATTCTGGATGATAGCATAGTCTTTAGACTGGACCCTTCTTTTCGTCCCAAAGTAGTATCCAAGCTTCATATGGAACAAGAAATAATTCTACATTCTTTCTGTCAGAATTTCAGGAATGATAACGAACAGCGCCTGCATAATTTAGACGTTAGACGGGCAGTCTTAACTTATTAACAAGTCTCACAAATGTTTAGGAAGTCAGATGCTCTGTTCCTTCAGTTCCAGGCTAAAAATAAAGGGAATGAAGCGTCAAAAGATACCATCGCTAGATGGATAAAGTTAGCAATTCGGGAAGCGTATAATTCCAAATATTTATCAGTTCCGGAAGGGATAAGAGCCCACTCCACCAGGGCTCTCGCTGCTTCCAAACACTATTGTTTCGATCTCCCCTCTGAGAGGCAGCTGGCCTTTTGGGCGGAAGGTCCTCCAGGCTGTAGTCCCTCTGATGTGTCTGTAATAATTTGGTATTGCCTCCATGTGTGCTGTTAGGATGGACGTTAAGCAACAATATTGTTTAAGCAACAACAAAAGATTGGGCCACATATCCGTTGTGATAATTTGAAATCCCTAGAGAATTATGGTGGGAGGTGGCCTTAAGACCTCTTCTCTTCCTGTCCCAACAAGGCCAACAGGGCAACCTGCATGTGTGCTGTCAGGATGGACTCATGGAAAAGGAATTAATGGTAAGAATAATCCCAGTTTTTAGGTGAGTTTAAAATCCATCATTCAGACTGCATGCAGCAATGAAAAAAGATTCAGACTGCATGCTGTGTTCATGGGAGCAGGAGATTACATTGTATTCTCTTAGCAGTCCATGGCTAAACAATAGAGCTAATTCCAGATCTCAAACCACCGGCTACGTTCTGCAACAGCTTCCCGAGGCTCATTTGCATGCAAATAAATCTGATAAAGTATTAATGGACATTAGTACCCATTATTACTTTATGCAAAACGATCGCTAATCTTTCAGTCGTTTGAAAGATAATCTTTGCGTGTAAATGGGCCTTAAGGCACAAATGACATGGCTACTGAATGCTTTTATTGTATTGTTACATCATATATGTTGGTTTATTACACAGGTCTGCAAAAAAAACTTTTTTAAAAATTCTTTTGATTTTGTTAAATCATCTTTATGTAGTTTTTTGCACAGATTTCAAAAATGACATGGTTTTTTTTTGTATCACGTAAGGCTTGCCTACAAAATAAAGTTGAAGTATTTGGAAAAAATACAAAAAACGGAAATTTTTTTTATTTGTTTTTATTTTAACATGAAGTAAAAGCAAAAAAAAAAACAATACCTAGCTAAAATAAGCATAATAGTGATACACATGTTGCAGAGTTATTATAAGTCTTTGTAAAAACGTTTTCTTTTTCCATCAAAGCTTCTTTTGGTATTTTTCAGCTGTGTTCTTGTGAATTTTCCCTTTTTAACATCAAACAGTAGTCTGCCATCATGTTGACATTCCATCGACCTTGGTATCTGCTCTCCATTTCTTTTAGATCTTGATGGAAACGTTCTCCTTGTTCCTCACTTACAGCCCCAAGATTTTCTGGAAAGTAGTCCAGATGTGAGTGAAGGAAATGGACTTTGACACTCATGTTGCAGCCCAAGATTTTTTAGTTTTGTAACAATTCAGCAACCAAAGTTTTGTAGTTTGGGTCTTTTTTATTTCCAACAAAGCCTGTTACCACAAGTTTAAATGAATTCCAGGCATTTTTTTCTTCCATTTCCATTTTAGTGACAAAGATTTCATCTTTTAAAAGTTTTCTTATGTCGGGCCCAACAAAGACTGCCTCTTTCAGCTTAGCATCTGATAGATCAGGAAACTGTTCACAAAGATACTTGAAACACTCTCCTTCTTTGTGTAATGCTTTCACAAACTGTTTCATTAGTCCCAATTTGATATGAAGTGGTGGAAGTAAGATCTTTTTAGGATCCACTAAACTTTGTCTTTCAACATTTTTAACTCCAGAAATAAGAGCCTTTCTGATTGGCCAGGTCTGCTTGACATAGTGTTGTTTCCTGTCACGGCTATCCCATTCACAGAGGAAACATTGAAACTTTGTGTAACCACTTTGTTGACCTAGTAACATGGAAATAACTTTCAAATCCCCACAAATGGTCCATTTATGGTCAGAGTAGCTGAGCTTATTAAGAACAAACCCAAGATTTTCGTAGCATTCTTTCAAATGGACTGAGTGTCCAACAGGCACAGAAGCATATTGGTTACCATTGTGAAGAAGTACGGCTTTCAAACTCCTTTTTGACGAATCTATGAAAAGTCTCCATTCCTCTGGGTCATACGTTATGTTGAACATTTCCATGATTCCAGGTACATTGTTGCAGAAAACTAGTTCACCTTCTTGTGTTAAAAAAAAAAGGGACAAATTCCTTTTCTCTAAGTCGTTACCATGAAAATGAAACACCGGAGGCTAACATATGTCTTTCTTTAAGTCTAGACCTTAACATTTCCGCTGAATCCTTTGGTAGGCCCAGATCTCGTACTAAATCGTTCAAGTCTGATTGAGAGAAACGTTCAGGGTCATTGGTACCTGGATCATAGCTGTCGTCATTATCGCTGCTACTATGTGACATTTGGTCTAAATCATCTAAAATATTGTCCAGGGTATCCGGAGGTGAAGGAATAGGCAAGTCAGGTCCATAAGGGAAAAGGCCGAATAGCCGAACGTATGTTGGTTGGGTATGAAATGTCCTTCCTGTTTTTTAAATTGAAACCTTGCACTGAACAAGAACAAAAATAACAGTCATCACTGTGATTTTTAGGCTCTCTCCAAACCATGGGTACTCCAAAACGAAATGATTTCTTCTTACCTTGAAACCTTTGTCTCAGTTCTTCAACACACACAGAACACACTATATGGGGAGCCCAATATTTATCTTGGTCCCCTAATTTCATACCAAAGTATGCAAAATACACCTTCTGAACAAAATTAGAAATCTTCCTTTGTTGCTTCTTGACGGTATAAGACCCACAAATATAACAGAAACAGTTAGGAGAGTTGACACATCTTCTAGTAGCCATTTCTTCTAAATACCGTATCACAAAACTGTTTGCGTACACCACAGTGGCTGGCTCCACACTGAGTCACTGACTGCAATCAAGGTCACGCCTAGCAGACAGTTTAGATTCGTTGTCGTACGCGTACCAAACCTGAAAAACCCCTGAAAATAAGAAAATTTCAGGTGAAATTTGTGACTTATCTAGGGGGTGATGGAATTTCATCGCAGACCTGTGTTATCGATTGTATTGTACTTTTATTTTGTTTAAATTCTGTCTCTTTCCTACTAGGATGCCATCTGCTGACCTGCAGGACGAGCTGGACTGCTCCATCTGCCTGAGCCTCTATACAGATCCCGTATCCCTGAGATGTGGACACAACTTCTGCCGCTCGTGTATTGTGAGTGCGCTGGATGCACAGGAGGCAGCTGGAATGTATTCCTGTCCTGACTGCAGAGAAGAATCCCCGCAGCGTCCGGCCCTGGAGAAGAACAGGAAGCTGGCGAATATAGTGGAGCGTTTCTTATCTAGTCCGCCTGATGTGGAGAGCAGAATCTTCTGTACTTACTGTATAAAGTCTCCTGTCCCGGCTGTGAGGACATGTCTGCAGTGTGAGACCTCTCTATGTGACGATCACCTCGCAGCCCACAACAAGACGGTGGATCATATATTAACTGATCCCACCAGCTCCTTTGGGAACAAGAAGTGCTCCGTCCACAAGAAGGTTCTGGAGTATTACTGCCCGCAGGATGCAGCTTGTCTATGTGTGACCTGCTGTCTGGTCGGCAAGCATCGGGGCCACCAGGTGGAGATTCTAGGTGAGGCTTCTGAGAAGGAGAAACTGAGGAAGTATATGGGTGAGCTAAACCCTCAAAAAGCAGAACTTCAGACAAGAGTCCAGAATCTGCAGGATCATAAGAAGAATATCCAGGAGAAAGCCTCAGAAGAGGAAGAACATCAGGAAGTTGTTTATGGACATGAAGGAGCAACTGGAAATGGCAGAAAAGAAAGTGCAGAGCGAGCTCTCCAGACAGGAGGATGAGATTGTGTCACAGATATCTCATCTGATCAAGGAGCTGGAAAAAGAGGAGAAGGAGCTGTCTGGGAAGATGCATCACATGGAGCAGATGTGTCACATCACCGACCCAATAAGATTCTTACAGGAAAGGGACATTACAGTAAGTAGTAATGGAGATGATGAGGACACGGGGGGAGGTGGTGGAAATATCCATTCTGATGATAATCGGCATACAGGATTGGTCCTGGGACAATCTGATGTCCCCGTGTCTGATACCAAAATACAGGATAAAGGGACTGACCCCATAACTGTCCTACAAGAATTAGACCAAGGAGCAGCCTGTAGGGATAAGAGTGCGGCTGCTGAGAAAGAAGCTCCAGTCCATGAGGCTACTAAGAAGAAGGAAGAGGAGAAGCTGAAGAAAGAGCTGGATGAGGATCTGATCTCACTGACCTTACACCGGTCTATGCGGGATATTGTCCCCAGTGTCACATCAGGGCCCGGGTTCCAGGTTCCAGACATCTTGTTGGATGAGGACACTGCACATATAAGAGTGGAGTTATCAGCCGATCTAAAGGCAGCAATATATTCAGAGAAAAAACAGCAAAGACCAGAATCACCAAGAAGGTTTCTATATTTCCACCAGGTGTTAAGCCGATGTGGCCTCTCTTCAGGGAGATATTATTGGGAGGTAGCATGGAACCAGGTAGGAAAATGTGACATCGGGGTGTCCTATCCCAGTATAGAGAGGAAAGCAGAGCAGTCTGGTATTGGAAATAATGATAGATCTTGGTGTTTGGAGCTGAAGGATAAATCTTGTGTAGCATTTCACAACTGGGTCGTATTAGACCTCTCTGTAAAGCCAACATGTCCAACATTCGGAGTCTTTTTAGACTGAGGCTCGGCGTCTGTCCTTCTATGAGCTGTGTGACCCCATCAGACACTTACACACCTTCAGCGCCTCCTTCACTGAACCCCTACATGCCGCCTTCTATGTGCACAAAGGAGCCTCTGTTACAATAACCAGCTGAGACCGATGCAGTCCGCATAATTACACTGTTATTTCTTGTAGCATAGATAATTGGTCAGACCCCGGCCCGTATTTACCACTAGGCACTGGAAATGTTATTGAGAATAATTGTTGATCCTGTTCACCGAGGCAGAGGAATGTTATTACTATACAATTTCACTGGTCTGATCCCTTAGAGAAAAGAATATAAAATATAGATTTTAATAATTAAAAATAGAATTCCTAAGCAAATACATAATTAAAATAAAGATCCACCACCAGAGTCACACAAGGCCAGACTACCAAATATGGGTCTATTCTGGGTAGTGGAATATCATTTATGAATTTTTATTAGGCCTAGCTCAGGGGCATTAAAGGGGTTGTCCCGCGAAACAAAGTGGGGTTCAGCACTTCTGTATGGCCATATTAATGCACTTTGTAATGTACATTGTGCATTAATTATGAGCCATACAGAAGTTATTCACTTGCCTGTTCCGTTGCTGGCGTCCCCGTCTCCATGGTGCCGTCTAATCTTCAGCGTCTAATCGCCCGATTAGACGCGCTTGCGCAGTCCAGTCTTCTCCCTTCTGAATGGGGCCGCTCGTGCCGGAGAGCGGCTCCTTGTAGCTCCGCCCCGTCACGTGTGCCGATTCCAGCCAATCAGGAGGCTGGAATCGGCAATGGAACGCACAGAAGACCTGCGGTCCACCGTGGGTGAAGATCCCGGCGGCCATCTTCGCAAGGTAAGTATGAAGTCACCGGAGCGCGGGGATTCGGGTAAGTACTAATCGGTTTTTTTTTTTCATCCCTGCATCGGGTTTGTCTCGCGCCGAACGGGGGGGGGGGGGGGGCTATTGAAAAAAAAACAAAAAACGTTTCGGCGCGGGACAACCCCTTTTAAGTATCATGCACCTGGATGAAGTATGAATGAGTCTGATTTCGAGGACAGGAATATTCAATACTTGTCCCTCGAACGATAATGGCGGATTGGGGCGTACCACCCCCACCAAAAGAAGTCCCCAGCAGTATAGTGTTCACATAAATCCTGATTAGGGCCAGACAATTCTTATGTACATATGATAGTGTGATCCTATGGTGGACTCATGAGGTATTTTAGAGCACACTGTAGTCTATTCCAGACCTGACGACTGAATACCTCAGCAGGGAAGACCTCGGTATATTCATAGACTAATATTGGAGTGATTGAGGCACATATTATGAGAAGACCGATTGTTGAGGTTTATGGAAGGGACATTGATTATATCTGATGTCTTGACAACTATGATATCAGGTTAGATGAACTTGCTGCTTACATAGAATGAGCGGCAGTCATCTGGTGCCTGGTTAAAGTTATCAGTTTTTCAATACTATCTATAGAAGTTAAAGAATATCTGGTTTGAGCGAGTTTGTTTCTATAGTTCGGTTCAACGCGTTTCTACTGAATGAACCAATTAGTTAGAACTGAGGAAAAAACCCTCTAGAACATAATGCTGATAGTAGTAGAAGTGGCGATAGACTAAGCAATAGAGAGGTATGACAAGCAATCCGGCTCACACAGATAGTATAATCTGTGAGAGTCTGTATTACTAGAAAAATCCCCTCAGAATTAACTTGGAGAACCAAAGACCTAGCTGTCCTCTTTAATTTCAGAAAAGAATCTTCTATGCCTAAACTCTTTCTTGCGCTCGGTTAAATAACCTAAGCTAATGGTGCTACCATCCAGGCTGGAGGTTCTACTGAACTCTTAGTTTCTTTATACCTCATTATTTGAGGTGTAGCCTTAGCTTAGGTTATTTAACTATACAGCAGTGGAGGCTGATGACGACGGTCCGTGTCCGAAGGGGCCTTACAGATGGGACGGAATTACACTACAAGCCGCGGTATACTCTGCACCAAAAGACGTCGCCTACCGGTGGGTTTTGATGCAGAATTGAAAATGGCTTAAAAGCTGCCTGCAATTCTGGATCAAAATCCTCAGTCAGACCTGCAGATTTCGGTTTTGAACTCTGAAGCTGCAGATTTGGTGACGTAATGCCGTCTTGTGTGAAAGGTCTCTTTAGAGCGCCGGGACTGTGTGAGATGATGGGAGTTGTAGTCTCTGTTGGACCATGTGGGATGCTGGGACTTGTAGTCTCTGTTGGACCGTGCGGGGTGATGGGAGTTGTAGTCTCTGTTGGACTATGTGGGATGATGGGAGTTGTAGTCTCTGTTGGACTGTGTGGGATGATGGGAGTTGTAGTCTCTGTTGGACTGTGTAGGATGATGGGAGTTGTAGTCTCTGTTGTGTATTTTCCATCAGATCTTGTTAATGTTGGAACAAATGAAATAAAGCTATAAGTTGCAGTAACTAATTTGTCGCCATATTTCCGGCTCCTGTTGTTTATACAGAGATATTCCCCATAGATGAAGTGTTACATTCAGAGCACAGTTTTTTGAGCGTATCGGCGTATTACATTAAACAGGCCGCAGGGTATGTTCATTAATACAACACAAACAAATGCACTGATTGAAATGGCTAATTAGATATGTTCTATTTCCAGCAGAATTCCGCAGTGTTTCAAGCAGGGGCGTAACTATAGGGGATGCAGGGGAGGCGGTTGCACCCGGGCCCAGGAGCCTTAGAGGGCCCATAAGGCTTCTTTTCTCCATATAGGAAGCCCAGTACTTTGAATAAAGCATTATAGTTGCGGGTCCTGTTATAGGTTTTGCATTGGGGCCCAGCAGCTTCAAGTTTCGCCTCTGGTTTCAAGCATCTCCTTGCGTATTGCATGCACATTTTCTTTCCCACAATAGACTTCTATGTGGGGTGAGGGATTAGCGTTAGGACAGGTAGCAACCTGGGCATAAGCAGCCAGAGACAGTGACACGTGGAATAAAGTTCATTAGTCCAGGCTTCGCTTGGGTTTATTTCAGCACAAAATGAACCAAAACCGGCCTTAACATCAGGCCAACATAAAATAACTCCTGCTCGTCTGAGCACTTACTAAACATAGACCAACCCTGTCTATACTCTTGCAAAGCAAATGGTTCCTGCGCACAGCCAGCCAGGCTCTCAGACCTGCAGAGGTCTCAGCATTCCTCCCCCCCGGACCTGCAGGCCCAGGCTTTATAAGGCCTGGTACGAGCCTAACCTGGTACGTGGGAGTGGCCATCCCACCCTTCGCTTTGACCACTCCAGGAAAAGCCGGCCCGGATTATGCGGCTTGGAGCCACTTACACACTACAACGTGTCAGTAACTTAATGTTACTGGCACACAACTGCCGGCTTCCTCCAGCGAGCCCAGGCTGCTCGGTGGCACGTATCTGCCCAAGTGCTCCCTAAAACCTCATAGGAGAGCATCCCAGGCGAAATATATCTGCCCTCCAGCACTTTGCCAGTCACCGTCTCACAGTGGGCCTTTCGTGCGCAGAACGATAGAGCATGTTCTATTTTTTTTTCTTTTGCGATGCCTCAAAAGCCCACGCAAAACCCGCTTATGTCATCGATCCATTAAAACCAGTGGGTTCTCTTCACCATATATTACATGAGCACAAATTATCGGTGTGACGGAGCCCTTAGATACGAGTACAATGTGCCATCTGAAGGAGGCCTGAAGCACCAAGATGTTGGGCCCTCGGCGCAGGAAGACATTGCTGGGAAGTAGAAGGGGCTCCAGGGATGGTTTTCGGCCTCCGAGTGTAAATACTGAGGGGGGGTTTGTTAGGACTGGGGGCATAAACCTGAACTGACGCTTCCTTACCAAAACAAACTTACCCATAGACTTCTTGCTGGAAAAATGTGGGGTAGGCCACAGCTTTATTAAACAATTTAAACATATAATAATACTTTAACTACCTCTAACTCGATGACTCTTCCCATGCTAAAACCCGCTTAACTTTAACTGTGAATTCCAATGGACGTTCGTAAGCCCCGCTTTTCCTTGGGTTTGTAAACCTAGCTCCTTTTCCTTTAGCCAGCATGGAAAGTTCAAGGCCACACGGCATGCGCCGTATTACCTACGGCGCATTCCGCCCCACCCCACCGACCCGAGCTAATGCCGCTTCCACTCCATCTTGCAGTTCTGATAAAAACGTGTCAAGTCCCACCTCGTTAAGGTGCACTCCATCGTCTCTCAAAGCACCTCTTTCTCTGTCCCCCAACTCCCAGTGGCGGATCGCGATCCCCACAAGGGATTGTACAAACTTGGACATCCTCAGGTTAACCACCTTTCGCACGTTGTCAATCGCTTCCGGGTCTCTGGCTCCTCTCCAACATCTCCTAGCGACAATGTCGGACCAAACCAGAATGAATTCCTGAAAACACTCCCTGAATCGAAGCATATCCTGTTTCATCAAGACGAACAAGTCGCCCATTTTTATCTTGCCTAGGTCGTCGTCCGTCCCCCCCCCCCGGCGTGCACGACCAAAATAACTTTCCGGGGGGTCCACCTGCTGATCCTCGTCACGATTTGCAGCAACCTGGACCATTGCAGGCCTCGAACTCCGTGCCAATTCACCACTGTTCCTGCCATCCCTAAGTTTCTTCCTAATGGCCGAGTTGCTGCCCTCTTTTCTGCCCAATAAACGAAAGAATGTCCAATAATCCAAACTTTCCACGGTTCCGTAACTAAAACAAAGGAAAAACAAGGAAAAAACCCCGTACCAGGAAAAATAACCGAAAAACCACGCAACAAACATCGACTGTACTGCAACACAACAACGGATCACTCTAATATTAGGTCAGGCCTAACATACGACTTATAGGCCTGTGACTTCTAACTGCCCAGCCGTTTCAGCTTGTCCTCGTGCATGCCATGCGCTTCGGCCATGTTCGTAGCACCTATTCTGAAAGAGTGCGTTCCAAACTCGGACGCGTCCATACCTGCCTTGCGTAATGCTGAACGGAAAACCTCCGTAAACTGGAAGCGAGTGAGAGGGAGTCCCCATGAGTGTACCAAAAATTGTTCGCAAGGGTTGCGCGAGCTCATATAAGACAGGACCGTGTCGACCGGGCACCACTTGGAGCCCAGCCTACCGCTAGCTAACCATTCGCCTCTGCCATAAATATCTGTTTTTGATTTCCTAACACATATCCGCAGGGATCCGTCCGCAAAAGTTACATCGTTATGGCGCAATCCTCCAGTTTTATTTTTACTGGCTGGAACTAGCTCTCCAATCCGTAAAGCTGCAAAAAAGGCCAACAAAAACACCGTTCTGAACAATAACGTCTCCGAACTGTTTATGCATACACTTTCTAAAACCTCTTAGTTTCGTTAATGGGGCGCCGCGTGTCGACCCGAGTCTTGTCCTTTTACCAACCCCGTATTATCTGCCGAAAAACGAAATCCTTAGTGATGTCCGCTTTACCGTGTAATTTTAATAATAAGGCTACTCCCGATAAGTGTTTTTTGGCTACTCCGACCGACAACCGTTTTACCCGTAAAGCTGTTAACATGTCTAACGTGGCCGAACGCGCCCTTTCGCCCTCCGCCACGCGTCGTCCTGCCAACGTTAACCAAGATGACCAAATTGAGTTGTAACTCTTCCAGGTCGCAACCGTGACCAATGCCTCCACCAGCGTCAGCAACTCTGTTCTGCCAGACTCCATAAGAAAGGAGGGCACCGTACCCCCTTGGCATCTGCCTGTGGGGGCCGTTCCCTGAACAACTCCATCTGTGAACGAGAGTGTGCATCAGCCGCTCCGTTGTCACAAACTGGCACATGTTTAGCTCGTAAATAAATATTATTTTGAAGGCATCTCAGAACCACTTGTCTCAACAATGCCAATACTGGCGGGGAAGCCGAGGACTGTTTGTTAATCGTTTGAGCAACCGCCGCGTTTTCCGACCAAAAACAAATCTTACAGTCCTGTAACTCTGCATTCCATACCTCCAATGCAACCACCAACGGAAAAAATTCCAAAAGAGTAATATTTTTAGTCCATTCTTTTTCCAACCATGTCCCTGGCCAGAGTTCCCTGCACCAGTGATTATTAAAAATAACTCCGAAGCCTCCCGAACCGGCCGCATTCGCGAACAAACTGATGTCGCTGCCTACCACATCCTCCTTCGGGCACACGACCTGCCCGTTGAAAGAGTGTAAAAACACTTTCCATATATGCAGGTCTACTCTCATCCCTTGCGTCACTCGAACGAAATGGTGGGGTTCGCGGACCCCCACAGTCACCAGAGTTAGTCTTCTGGAGAAGACCCGACCCATGGGAATGACCTTGCACGCAAAATTGAGCAGGCCTGACAGCACTTGAATCTGGCGCAGAGTGACCTTTTTGCAACTAGCCACTTCATTGACTGACTGCTGCAATCTGAAAATCAATTCTTCCTAGTCGATCTCGATCCCAAGAAAAGTGATTCGCGTTACTGGGCCCATGGTTTTCTCTTCAGATTATGGGACCCCCGCCCTACGCATGAGGGACCGAAAAGTGTTGAGCAAAAAACCGCAATCACCTGACGTCTCAGTGCCAACGAACAGGAAATCATCCAAGTAATGTATCACCGATGGGATGCCTGTCTCATACTTGAGTAAACACTCCAAGAAAGAACTAAACAATTCAAAATAATAGCATGATATTGAGCATCCCATGAGCAGGCACATATCGATGAAAAATTGATTGTCAACACGACATCCAAGTAGATGAAAACAATCGGGGTGGACTGGCAAGAAGCGAAAAGCGGACTCGATATCTGTTTTCGCTAGTTGCGCTCCCCTTCCCGCCGATCGAACCAAGCGAACAGCGCAATCAAAAGACGTGTAAGTGACCGCCGCCTGTTCTTTTGATTTGCCATCATTGACGGAACCTCCGACTGGAAACGATAGATGGTGGATCAAGCGGAACTTACCGGTTTCCTTCTTAGGTACCAAACCCAAAGGACACGTGCAGGTTCGTAAATGGCGGTTCCTCGAAAGGGCCGGCCATATGGCCCAGCTCAACTTCCTTAAGCAGTTTTTCTTTCACTAGCTCTATGTTATCTAACGGCTTGATCTTCGGCCGTGACGCTTGGTGGCCGGGCTAGGGCTAAGTCTTGCCAGGGGTTGCTTCCTACGCTGCGGCCTGCCCGCGAATGTTCCTGCTCCTCTGTGATGTCTTCACCGGCTCTACTCTGCAGCGCATTGGCTTCCGCTGGACCCGCCGCATCCCCGGCCGACCTGCAACTTGATAGAAGGTCCTCGAGCCACCCGGTGCCGTCCTGTAACACTGCCGCCTGGATTTTCGCACGCAGATCCTCCATTTTGACTCGCATTCTCTTGCCGGTCCTTCCCCCGCTCGTATCCGTCTTGCGATCTTCGCTCCTCGTTCTGTCTTCTGCTGGTCTGTCGCACGGTTTTCTTCTCTTTTTTTCTCTTTCGCTCTTGATCTCTCAATTCCTTTCAATGTGCTCCTCACTCCGTCTTGTCCGGCTCCGTCCTCTTCCTCCCTCGTGTAGCTTCTTCTGGTCTTCTTCATGTCTTCTCCTCTTCTCTTCCTGTCTTAACTCCACCCCCAGCTAATCTCGCTATTATCCTATTAGCACCCCACCCTCAGTCCCATGCAGCTGCGTTAGTCACTATACTGCATAAGAGACTGATGTTTTATATGTCGGTCTTAATATAATCCCCCTTGGAGTAAGAGGTGTATAATGTACAGAGTGGCCATGGAAAGGTAGGCCAGCACCACACTCTTTGTTGAAAACCTCTGTTGCCCATAGCAGCCAATCACAGCGCAGCGTTCATGTTACCTCAGCAGTGTAAGAAATAGCAACCAATCACAGCACAGCTTTCATGTTACCTCAGTGGTATAATACATAACAACCAATCACAGTGCAGCTTTTATTTTACCTCAGCAGTATAAGAAATGGCAACCAATCACAGCACCGCTTTTATTTTACCTCAGCAGTATAAGAAATGAAAGCTGCGCTGTGATTGGTTGCTAGGGGTAACAAGGACAGATTTCCTGTCAGACAGCTTTGATAATAGTGCGGTGTCAGGATAATTTCCATGGTCCCCGGTATAAAGAGACACATCTCAAGCCGTCCGTGAGCCTGCACAGAAATATACCTGTATAAGGGGGCTACTCAGCTAGAAAGGGGGATCCTTGCATGCAGGAGATGGGGGTCTTACCTTAGGGGCAGTGGCAGGTGCTCCCGATCACATAACTGCTCCCCAGTCAAACTCCACATCTGCAGGTCCTCATGTGTTGGTGGTCACCGTCCGGTAACAGAGCTGCACTGGGCTTTAGACCAATCGGGTGAGTAAAGGCCCATTTAGACACACAGATTATCGCTCAAAAGCCGTCTTTTGAGTGATAATCGCTGTGTGTAATTGCACTGACATCGTCCAGTTTTCGTTATCCCGTCACTAATCATTGTCTCTCAGCGTGCTGAAAGACAATGATGAGCTTTATGAGGGATTCACAGCGGGATACAGCTGATACTATTGCTTCAGCTGTATCCTGCTCCCCGATAACAGGCGGGGTATGAAGAACAGAGCAATCCAGCTCATCTCTCCATAGCCGGCATGGAGCGCTCGGCTGTATAACAGCAAAAAACATCTGGATGCAGAAGACAAGCGGCCCTGCTTATCTTCTGCATCCTCTGCACGGAGCACCCAGCTGTTATACAGCCGAGCGCTCTGTGCAGGAAACAGCTGAATGCAGGAGGCAAGCGGGGACACCACGCCTGTCTTCTGTATCCTCCGCTCCAAGCGCTCAGCTGTATGTCAGCCGGGCGCTCGGAGCTTGTCTTCTGCGTCCTCCGCTGGCAGCACAAGGTGATTGCTTATCTTGAGTGATCATATTGCGCTATAAATAACACAACGATTATTGCTCAAAAGTCGCTTGAGCGATAATCGTTGTGTCTGAATGGGCCTTAAGGCTGCTTTCACATCGGGGGCGGCGGTTCTGTTTTTTTGCTCCACTTCAGGAGCAAGAAAGGGTCTTAACCGAAACAAGCTAAGATCGGACTCCATCGACTATAATGTGGTTTGTTCAGTCTCCGCTCTGCTGACAGCATCTTAGCGGAAGAGCTGCACGCCGCGGTATTTTGTGCTGGATCTGTGACGGAGGTTCCGGCGCAGATGTGAATGCAGCTGCAGGAAAATTCAAACATGGCTTCTAGCCGTGTCAGTCAGCTTCTTGTCGTACAATGGGTCCAAAATGTGACAGACTCAATTCTCAAAATCGCTCGCTACGTGTGAGTAAAGTTCTTGAACAAGTAATGTCACCAAAACCACACATAGTCCTTGCCGTAGATCAGAGGATATGCTAACTTACTAATAACCGCTAACGCGGTGCCAGATAGTACGGCTGCTCACTCCACCACATGGGCCTAGCTGCTGCTCCCAGGGTGGCGGCCGTGATGGTGGTCTCCCAGGCCCCGGGACACATGAATCCAGACACAGTATGCCAACTAGGCCGTAGGCCAAGAGCTCAGATGGAGGCCGACCTCGAACTGGAGTGACAGCTGAAGTCTCCGCGGTCTCCCGAAGGAACAGAGACCGTCTTCCTTAAGCAGCCTTGTTTGTCTAACTTCTAGATCAGACGATAACAAAATGCCACCATATATACCAAGCCTCGGAAGAGCTGTACCAACATCCACCTGACCACCATCCTGTCTACCCGCCTCCCCACAAGCATCCTAGTGTGTAATTCAAACGCCAGGGGGCGCTATAACATCAACACTAAACCCGTTACCGTATCATAACATATCTAACTGAGCAAAACATACAAAACAACTACATACAACACGTGTCCCTCTTCACCGGCCGTAAGCAGATTTCTGGGGTAATTACGCCAGTTTCAGGCTTAACATAAATGGATCTGTCAAGACCAGGTGGCCACGCCCCTGCGGACAAGCCACACCCAGTTTAGTTTTGTTTAGGGCACTTTTACACAGACGGAATTACCCCATAAGATGCCCACAACACGCTGTACATTACACACCAGACAGCGCCAGGCTACCTGTGGACTTTGATGCACAACTGCAATTGGCCTTCTATCCGCCTGCAGCTCTGCATCAGAATCCGCAGTTAGACCTGCAGGCTTAGGTGCAGAATCCTCCAGCGGCGGCTTACGCTACATCTTGTGGTGCGTCCTGGCGGAATAATTTCACCTATGTGAAAGCACCTTGGCAAAAATCTGAAAGCGTCACAATTTTTTGCGCAAGCGACACACGTGCCAAAAGTTAAAGCTTTTTTTTACCCATTTTCTCTTTATAAGTCCCCCCCATTATGTTTCAATTCAGTGGTTGCAAGCAGAGATCTTATCTGAATTGTAGAATTGATTTACAAAGTCTGTTAGAGAGTCGCATCTAAATCTAATCCGCCATCACGTGTATCCTATCGTCCGCAGTCCTGTTCCTCCACGGTCAGCAGTAGTCCGCCATCATATGTGTATCCCATCGTTCGCAGTCCTGTTCTTCCACGGCCACCAGTAGTCCGCCATCATATGCGTATCCCATCGTTCGCAGTCCTGTTCCTCCACGGTCACCAGTAGTCTGCCATCATATGCGTATCCCGTCATCTGCAGTCCTGTTTTTCCACGGTCACCAGTAGTCCGCCATCATATGTGTATCCCATCGTCCGCAGTCCTGTTCTTCCACGGTCACCAGTAGTCCGCCATCATATGCGTATCCCATCGTTCGCAGTCCTGTTCTTCCACGGTCACCAGTAGTCGGCCATCATATGTGTATCCCATCGTCCGCAGTGCTGTTCTTCCACGGTGACCAGTAGTCCGCCATCATATGTGTATCCCATCGTCCGCAGTCCTGTTCTTCCACGGTCACCAGTAGTCCGCCATCATATGTGTATCCCATCGTCCGCAGTGCTGTTCTTCCACGGTGACCAGTAGTCCGCCATCATATGTGTATCCCATCGTCCGCAGTCCTGTTCTTCCACGGTCACCAGTAGTCCGCCATCATATGCGTATCCCATCGTTCGCAGTCCTGTTCTTCCACGGTCACCAGTAGTCGGCCATCATATGTGTATCCCATCGTCCGCAGTGCTGTTCTTCCACGGTGACCAGTAGTCCGCCATCATATGTGTATCCCATCGTTCGCAGTCCTGTTCCTCCACGGTCACCAGTAGTCTGCCATCATACGTGTATCCCATCGTCTGCAGTGCTGTTCTTCCACGGTCACCAGTAGTCCGCCATCATACGTGTATCCCATCATCCGCAGTCCTGTTCTTTAATGGTCACCAGTAGTCTGCCATCATATGTGTATCCCATCATCCGCAGTCCTGTTCTTTAATGGTCACCAGTAGTCCGCCATCATATGTGTATCCCGTCATCTGCAGTCCTGTTTTTCAACGGTCACCAGTAGTCTGCCATCATATGTGTATCCCATCATCCGCAGTCCTGTTCTTTAATAGTCACCAGTAGTCCGCCATCATATGTGTATCCCATCGTCCGCAGTCCTGTTCTTCCACGGTCACCAGTAGCCCGCCATCATATGCGTATCCCATATTCTGCAGTCCTGTTCCTCCACGGTCACCAGAAGTCCGCCATCATATGCGTATCCCATCATTCGCAGTCCTGTTCTTCCACGGTCACCAGTAGTCCGCCATCATATGTGTATCCCATCATCCGCAGTCCTGTTCTTCCACGGTCACCAGTAGTCCGCCATCATATGTGTATCCCATCGTCCGCAGTCCTGTTCTTCCACGGTCACCAGTAGCCCGCCATCATATGTGTATCCCATATTCTGCAGTCCTGTTCCTCCACGGTCACCAGAAGTCCGCCATCATATGCGTATCCCATCATTCGCAGTCCTGTTCTTCCACGGTCACCAGTAGTCCGCCATCATATGTGTATCCCATCGTCCGCAGTCCTGTTCTTCCACGGTCACCAGTAGTCCGCCATCATATGCGTGTCCCATATTCTGCAGTCCTGTTCCTCCACGGTCACCAGAAGTCCGCCATCATATGCGTATCCCATCATTCGCAGTCCTGTTCTTCCACGGTCACCAGTAGTCCGCCATCATATGCGTATCCCGTCATCTGCAGTCCTGTTTTTCCACGGTCACCAGTAGTCCGCCATCATATGTGTATCCCATCGTCCGCAGTCCTGTTCTTCCATGGTCACCAGTATTCCGCCATCATATACGTATCCCATCATTCGCAGTCCTGTTCTTCCACAGTCACCAGAAGTCCGCCATCATATGCGTATCCCATCATTCGCAGTCCTGTTCTTCCACGGTCACCAGTAGTCCGCCATCATATGTGTATCCCATCGTCCGCAGTCCTGTTCTTCCATGGTCACCAGTATTCCGCCATCATATACGTATCCCATCATTCGCAGTCCTGTTCTTCCACGGTGACCAGTAGTCCGCCATCATATGTGTATCCCATCGTCCGCAGTCCTGTTCTTCCACGGTCACCAGTAGTCCGCCATCATATGCGTATCCCGTCATCTGCAGTCCTGTTTTTTCACGGTCACCAGTAGTCCGCCATCATATGTGTATCCCATCGTCCGCAGTCCTGTTCTTCCACGGTCACCAGTATTCCGCCATCATATGTGTGTTTCATCATCCGCAGTCCTGTTCTTCCACAGTCACAAGTAGTCCACCATCATATGTGTATCCCATCGTCCGCAGTCCTGTTTTTTCACGGTCACCAGTAGTCCGCCATCATATGCGTATCCTGTCATCTGTAGTCCTGTTCCTCCACGGTCACCAGTGGTCCGCCATCATATGTGTATCCCATCGTCCGCAGTCCTGTTCTTCCACGGTCACCAGTAGTCCATCGTCATATGTGTATCCCATGGTCCGCAGTCCTGTTCTTCCACGGTCACCAGTAGTCCGCCATCATATGTGTATCCCATCATCCGCAGTCCTGTTCTTCCACGGTCACCAGTAGTCCGCCATCATATGTGTATCCCATCGTCCACAGTCCTGTTCTTCAATGGTTACCAGTAGTCCGCCATCATATACGTATCCCATCGTTCGCAGTACTGTTCTTCAATGGTCACCAGTAGTCCGCCATCATATGTGTATCCCATCATCTGCAGTCCTGTTCTTCCACGGTCACCAGTAGTCCACCATCATATGTGTATCCCATCGTCCGCAGTCCTGTTCTTCCACGGTCACCAGTAGTCCATCGTCGTATGTGTATCCCATCGTCCGCAGTCCTGTTCTTCCACGGTCACCAGTAGTCCGCCATCATATGTGTATCCCATCATTCGCAGTCCTGTTCTTCCACGGTCACCAGTAGTCCGCCATCATATGTGTATCCCATCGTCCACAGTCCTGTTCTTCAATGGTTACCAGTAGTCCGCCATCATATACGTATCCCATCGTTCGCAGTACTGTTCTTCAATGGTCACCAGTAGTCCGCCATTATATGTGTATCCTATCGTCCGCAGTCCTGTTCTTCCACGGTCACCAGTAGTCCGCCATCATATGTGTATCCCATCATCCGCAGTCCTGTTCTTCCACGGTCACCAGTAGTCCGCCATCATATGTGTATCCCATCGTCCACAGTCCTGTTCTTCAATGGTTACCAGTAGTCCGCCATAATATACGTATCCCATCGTTCGCAGTACTGTTCTTCAATGGTCACCAGTAGTCCGCCATCATATGTGTATCCTATCGTCCGCAGTCCTGTTCTTCCACGGTCACCAGTAGTCCGCCATCATATGTGTATCCCATCGTCCGCAGTCCTGTTCTTCCATTGTCCTTATTTCACCGATCCCACTGTTCATCCCTTACATCACCAAGACAATCTGGAAATCCGATCTGATGCTCATGTTATACCCAAGTGTTCAGGAACAGAAGTGAGCGTACTCTCCACAAGTTCACCAGAGTTTGCGGCCTTCTCTCCACCGGATTCTTCATAGTGAACTGAATTTTCACCCGTATAAAATGTGCGTGGTCCAACAATTGTCAGCACGGGATTATGTTACACGACGAACATCTTGTGAAGACATGCTTGCAACCATACCTCGTGACGCAATTGTGTTCTTTTCTGATGAGGCACATTTTCACCTCAGTGGGTGTGTAAACAAACAAAACATGCGGTACTGGAGCGATACAAACCCCAGAGAAGTTCACCAGAGACCTCTGCATTCGGACCGCGTCACTGTGTGGTGCGCCTTATCACCAGTAGGCATCATTGGCCCTTACTTTTTTCCGGCAACTGTGAATTCCGAACGTTACTTAACTATGCTGCAGGATTTTTTCCAGCCAGCACTCCAGGCAATGCAATTAGAGGATACATGGTTTCAACAAGATGGTGCCACTGCACACACAGCGAGAGTTACCAGGAATCTTTTGAGGCAAACGTTTCCTGAACAGCTTATCTCTCTGAGGGGTGATCTTAACTGGCCGGCACGCTCACCAGACTTAGCCCCATGCGATTTTTTCCTTTGGGGTTACCTGAAGTCTAAGGTGTATTGAAACCGTCCCAACACCCTGGAAGACCTAAGGAACAATATTGACGCTGAGATTGCCAGAATACCAGTCGACATGCTTGAAAGAGTGCATGAGAACTTCAGAAAACGTATGCAGCAGTGTGTGGATAGCGAAGGTCAACATTTGCCAGATACAATATTTAAAACCAAATAATTTGTAAATTCCACTACTGTTCAATGTAAATAAAATATAAAATAAAGTTTTTACAAGTTCATTATTTTTTTATTTCACTCCCAAATTAGCAAATTAGCGCGCTCCACCCTGTAGTTCCCAAGGAAACGCTTTACAGCCGTACAAAAGAACGACCGCGCCACGAAGGTGTCCACTGAAGCTTGGAAATGCCGGTCTCTCATGAGTTCCAGGATTTGTGTTCCATCCAATTTACCTGCTTCAGCAAAGATGCTTTTTTAAAGAATAATCTCGCATCGATCGCTGCCGCCATTAAAGAATATTGTGCAATTTAATTTTTTTTTTTATTGCATAAGCCACTAGGACTATCTAATGTTAATATCACATGGCAGCGCACGTTTGTTGCGATGCGATAAAAAGAAGCCTCCATAGGGAAACATGGGTGATAAAAAAAAATCGCACATCACAAAAAGATGGAGCATGCCGCAATTTTTTGTTCTCGCAACATCGCATCAGTGAAAACATCGCTAATGGGAAGGAAACGATCAAAATCATTGCTTTCCAAATCTGCTTATTTACTGACTATCACATCAGGCGAAACCACCCTAAGGGCTTATTCAGACAGGCGTATATCAGCCGGGTTTTCACGCCCGGCCGATATACGCTGCAAGGGGATATGGCTGGCTTAGCTCCGCCTCCGTCCCAGCCCTCCCATTGCAAGCAGTGGTGAGGGGCGGAGAGAGGGCAGAGTGCACTGCTCCCAGCCAGGCCCGCCTCCTCCGCTTGCACAGAAGGACAGCGTATATCCGCCGGGCGTGAAAACCCCACCGATATACGCCCGTCTGAAGAAGCCCTAATAATGAGCAAATGTTGGCAGGAAAATAAAGGAAATATAACAAAAATACATAATGCTATGAGGAACATCTCAAAAACTTCACGAGCTCCCAGGACTGAATGGATGGTATCTCCGGAATCAGTGGCACAAAAATAGCAGAATTACGTCTAAAATTGCAGGCGGCATGAACACATTTTTTTTGTTCCCATTGGAAACAGTGAATTCAGGCAATCATCGTTCCATGTAGACGCGCCCGCTGACAGGGCACCGAGCCAGAAATCACTCAGCTTTTGGAGTCTCTTGGTGTTTTGCAATACGGCTGTTGTGGCGGATTTCTTCATGGTGTAAAATGACACACGGTGTGAATCCCCCGCGGGCTGCGGTCACACGTAGCGGAAGTACGGCGGATTCCTTCATGGCATACAATGACACATGGTGTGAATCCCCCGCGGGCTGCGGTCACACGTAGCGGAAGTGCGGCGGATTCCTTCATGGCGTAAAATGACACACGGTGTGAATCCCCCGCGGGCTGCGGTCACACGTAGCGGAAGTGCGGCGGATTCCTTCATGGCGTAAAATGACACACGGTGTGAATCCCCCGCGGGCTGCGGTCACACGTAGCGGAAGTGTGGCGGATTTCAACAGGGGAAATTTCTGTAAAATCCACATCAGATGCTGCGTCACCGTCCGCACCGCCGGTCCAGGTTGTGGCGGGGATCCAGCTGTGTACCTGCAGCAGAGTCCGGCCCGCACCGCGCTCCGCTCACCTCTAATACTCTGCGCTGTCAGTCCCAAGAGCGCAGCGCATCCCGTCAGCCGGTAACCGCTAGTGAGCGCTGCCGCTGCTGCCGGGCAGGTGATGCCACTTCCACATCATCTGACCAGTGGCAGTGAAGCTCAGTAGTGGTGGCTGGATGCGCTGCGCTCTTGGGTCTGGCAGCATGAAGTATTGGAGGTGAGGGGAGCGTTGTGCTGGCCGAACTCAACTGCGGGTGCGCAGCGGTATCCTAATCACAGTCACTGGCGCAGATTCTGACGTGGCATCCGATACAGAAATGCTGCAGATTTTGCCCTTAGGGCCCATTAACACGAACGATTATTGTTCAAAAAATCATTGGAAAGTGCGAATTTGAAGGATGATTGTTCAGCATGGCGGACGATCGAACAACCAATGATAGTTTGTTTGCTTTTCGTTAATTCTATACATAAAATTCATCGTTACGTTTAAATAGCGATCATTCGCTCGCTCACATTCACTGTACAGAACGGAAAATGTAAACTTCTCACTTCATTTAAAATGTTTCACACGCGCCCGTTTACCGCACTGGAGATTGGCGGGTGTTAAATCAATGGGAGAATCCGAAATGCCGGGGTAAAAAGCCTCCAGTGTGAGGGAGGCCATACTGGGAGCAAACCAGAACTGACTCCTGGGGGCAAGAGATTGGGGTAAGGACTACATTTCCCATGATCCCTCAGGGTGTGTCAGGTGATTATAATTGAGCGTTCAGGGCTTGCTGGCTGCACTGATGGTAGAGAAACAAGTTACTGGCTAAACTGCTGCAGGTATCCAAACCCATCATGTGTGATACTGCCTGCTAGGGAACTGTATCTAATCCAAGTGTATGTGATGTGGGCTGCTGTATCTAATCCAAGTGTATGTGATATGGGCTGCTGTATCTAATCCACATGTATGCAATATGTGCTGCTGTATCTAATCTGAGTGTATGTGATGGGGGCCTGCTGTATCTAATCTGAGTGTATGCGACGGGGGGCTGCTGTATCTAATCCGAGTGTATGTGATTGGGGGGGGAGTTACCCAGCTGTATCTCATCCGAGTGTGTGCAATGGGAGGGGAGCTGCTGTATCTCATCCGAGTGGGTGTGATTGGGGCGGGCGGCTGTATCTCATCCGAGTGGGTGTGATTGGGGGGGGCTGCTGTATCTCATCCGAGTGGGTGTGATTGGGGGGGGCTGCTGTATCTCATCCGAGTGGGTGTGATTGGGGGGGGCTGCTGTATCTCATCCGAGTGGGTGTGATTGGGGGGGGCTGCTGTATCTCATCCGAGTGGGTGTGATTGGGGGGGGCTGCTGTATCTCATCCGAGTGGGTGTGATTGGGGGGGGGGGGGCTGCTGTATCTCATCCGAGTGGGTGTGATTGGGGGGGGGGGCTGCTGTATCTCATCCGAGTGGGTGTGATTGGGGGGGGGGGCTGCTGTATCTCATCCGAGTGGGTGTGATTGGGGGGGGGGCTGCTGTATCTCATCCGAGTGGGTGTGATTGGGGGGGGGGCTGCTGTATCTCATCCGAGTGGGTGTGATTGGGGGGGGGGGGCTGCTGTATCTCATCCGAGTGGGTGTGATTGGGGGGGGGGGGCTGCTGTATCTCATCCGAGTGGGTGTGATTGGGGGGGGGGGGGGCTGCTGTATCTCATCCGAGTGGGTGTGATTGGGGGGGGGGGGGGGGCTGCTGTATCTCATCCGAGTGGGTGTGATTGGGGGGGGGGGGGCTGCTGTATCTCATCCGAGTGGGTGTGATTGGGGGGGGGGGGGCTGCTGTATCTCATCCGAGTGGGTGTGATTGGGGGGGGGGGGGCTGCTGTATCTCATCCGAGTGGGTGTGATTGGGGGGGGGGGGGCTGCTGTATCTCATCCGAGTGGGTGTGATTGGGGGGGGGGGGGGGCTGCTGTATCTCATCCGAGTGGGTGTGATTGGGGGGGGGGGGGGGGCTGCTGTATCTCATCCGAGTGGGTGTGATTGGGGGGGGGGGCTGCTGTATCTCATCCGAGTGGGTGTGATTGGGGGGGGGGGCTGCTGTATCTCATCCGAGTGGGTGTGATTGGGGGGGGCTGCTGTATCTCATCCGAGTGGGTGTGATTGGGGGGGGCTGCTGTATCTCATCCGAGTGGGTGTGATTGGGGGGGGGCTGCTGTATCTCATCCGAGTGGGTGTGATTGGGGGGGGTGATATGGACCATGCTGGTGTAACCTGTGTATCTACTGTATATAATTATATATGTGCAGCTGGTATAACATATACCTCTCCTGTGTGTATATATGTGTGTATATATATGTATATATACATACACATACACATACACACACACAGGAGATACACAGGTTACACTAGCATGGGACATACCACTATATACAAGGGGATACACATCCTGTATATAGCTATATGTACCATGCTGGTGTAACCTGTGTATCTCCTGTATATAATTATATATGTGCCGCGGGTATAGGTTATACCTCTCCTGTATATAATTATATGTGTACAGCTGGTATAACCTGGGTATATAATTATATATGTACAGCTGGTATAACCTGGGTATATACATGCATTAAAATACAGCATGCCATGCTTTTTCCTCCGTGAGTGGAAAACCGCAATTGCTTTCCGCTCGTGTATAGAAAAAAACACTTTACCATAGCATGCTATGGGCGGTACATGCTGCGGAATCCGTAGGCGGATGCCCGCTCCATATTCCACAATGCAAATCCAGCCGTGTGCAGCCGGCCTTAGGCTAATTTCACTCGAGTGAGTCTGATATTGGGACATGAAACTCTGCCCCCTATCACACTCACCAACGTGTGCTGTGACATGGATGTGAGCGGTTGTTGTGTTATAACCAGCTCGCATCACATCATCATATTCTCGTGCGATGCAGAGAAAAAACAAAACATCGCTCCTGTGTATGATCGCATTCAAAACAATGAGGTCATATTCATGTGCGATTTGTGCGTCTTGCAACGCACAAATCTCACGCAATTTTTGCGGCCGTGTGAAAGCAGCCTAAGACATTACCAACAGGTTTTTACGTAGTCAAGGAAAGGAGTCCTGATGGGAAGGCTTATGCCAAGGGGCTACATCATGTTTGTAAATTAGCACGGTTTAGGTATAGGTACGGGTACAGATGGAGAGGAGGGGGGGGGGGCCCAGCTGGACTTCTGCACCCGGGCCCCTTAGGCTTTAGGTACGCCCCTGCTTTAAGGCTATGCTTTAACGAAACAGCTGACAATATAGAACCCGCAATACATGGGGCTCAGGAGATCCTCCTTACACTTCCATCCGTTCATTCATGTCATAAAGTCTGTGCCAAAAATTGTCATATGTTCTGTAGAAAATCGTTAAAAGGTTTGTCCATGCTTTGAAATGAAATGAGGGGGGGGGGGGGGGGCTTCTTTCTGTTCACTGGAAGCAGTGCCTCTTTTGTCCATGGGCCATATCTGGTATTACAGCTCCTCTCCATTAAAATGAATGAGGCTGAAATATCGGAGGCAGTGTTTTTAGAAAACAAAAATTATATAGCTTTGCCCCGATTCAGGGCATTCTCTTTAAATCCATGAATGAATATACAGCCGAGTGCATTATACTAACAATATATTGAGTATTGATCATTGTTCCTTTCTCTTCCAGGATGGAATGTGCCGACCTACTAGAGGAGCTTACCTGCTCCATCTGCTTGAGCCCTTATTCGGATCCTGTGTTTTTAAGATGTGGACACAACTTCTGCCACATTTGTATCTTCCGTGTGTTGGATACACAGGATGGATCTGGAGGTTACTCCTGTCCTGAATGCAGAGAGAAGTATCTGGAACGTCCGGCCTTGGAGAAGAACAGGAAGCTAAGCAGCATCGCCAAGCATTTCATATCTACCCATCCAGAGCAAGTGGAGGTTGAGATCCTCTGCTCTTATTGTGATTTTTCCCATCCAGCTGTTAAGACCTGTCTGCAGTGCGAGACATCTTTTTGTGCAAAACATTTAAGGAACCACAACAAGCTGGTGGACCACGTTCTGATTGAGCCCACGACCTCAATGGAAAATGTCATCTGTTCTGCTCACAAGAAGATGGTGAAATATTTCTGTGCAGAGCACAATGCTTGTGTATGCACATCATGCTTTGCATTTGGAGAACATCGAGGACACCAGATTGAGGAGATACAAATGGCCTCCAAAAAGAAGGAAAAAATATTGAGAAGCTTAATGGACAAATTGATTTCCGAGAGAGCAGAGACTGAGAAAACAGCCTTAAAGTATAAGGAACATATGAAAAAAGTCCACGTGGAAGCGGACTTTCTTACCAAGAGGGTCACTGGTCAGCTTAAGGATCTTAAGGAAGAGCTGGAACTCTTAGAGATGGAAGTCGTGTCTGAAATCTCCAGACAAGCGGACCAGATTTCGGCAAAATTTTCTGGTGTTGTCCAACAATTCGAGACCAGGAAGGAGGAGTTGTCCCAGAACATTTCTCGAATACAAGACATTGTCAACAAGAAAGATGCCATATTGATCTTACAAGCACAAGAATTGCACAGTGACAATATGTGTGATGGGGATAAAAATGAAGAAAAAGATGGGGAGCTTGCCTATGCCATGGGTGATCTGAACATGGGTCTGATCTCCGAGACTTTGCACAAAGGCATAGCAGAAATTGTGACCAGTCTTAAGACGTGTATCTCTGTAAGTAGGGTCTTGCCAATCATTATGGATATAAACACAGCTCATAAAAGGATTAAGATCTCAGCTGACATGAAGATTGTATCGGATTCTGATGTGAACCATGGCCGTCCAGAGCTACCATCAAGATTTACCATGTACAATCAAGTCTTAAGCACCAATAGCTTCACATTTGGACAGCAATACTGGGAAGTCGAAACCAGCACCCAAGGAATATGGGACATTGGTCTGGCTTATGCCAGTATCGAAAGAGATGGGAAACATTCAGGGATTGGAGACAATGATAAGTCCTGGTGTTTACGAAAATATACAACAAAGTACATGTCCGCCCATAACTCGAAGGCTCAGTCTCTACTTTTTGAACAATGCTCTCAAATAATAGGAATATATCTAAATTATGAGGCCGGTCAACTGACGTTTTATGAGCTGTGTGACTGGGACCGACACCTCTTCCGACATTTGCATACCTTTATGGACAACTTCAAAGAACCTTTACATGCTGCGTTTTATGTAGATGAAGGAGCGTGGATTAAGGTCCTTCTATAGAAATACTAGGGTCTGTCCCCTTGTGAGATGCTTATTCAATTATTTGGTTGTTGTTCAGTAACGTCATTGGTTTGTCATCTGTTGGTGTTTTTTTTTCTGTTCTTAAAAATAAAATTTTCATAAAGACATGTCTTCCGTGGTATATCTTTGGTTTGACCAAGCTCCACCAAAAACTGAACCCAATGGTACAATATTATAAAAATCAACACAAATTGGATTGGGGGACAAACGTTCTCTGTTGAGCCTTGAAATGCACTGAAGAGATGTCATGCTTGGTGACTTTCCCTGGGTCTTGGACTCCATTTTTACAAGAACCTTAAAGGAATTGTCCAGAACTTGTACTATTAATGAATTCAATGTGAGCTGTGCCTGTTGTATCAAACCAGGCTGCTGTAAGGTTGGCAGCACTATCTGCTTCCAGCGCTGTCCATACTGACATCAAGCCTGGCAATCAGCAGATTGGAAGGGATCCCGAATGATGGGCCTCTGCCAATCAACTACTGATGACTAGAGATGAGCGAGCACCAAAATGCTCGGGTGCTCGTTACTCGGAACGAAATTACCGCGATGCTCGAGGGTTCGTTTCCAGTAACGAACCCCATTGAAGTCAATGGGCGACCCGAGCATTTTTGTATTTCGCCGATGCTCGCTAAGGTTTTCATGTGTGAAAATCTGGGCAATTCAAGAAAGTGATGGGAACGACACAGCAATGGACAGGGCAGGCGAGGGGCTACATGTTGGGCTGCATCTCAAGTTCACAGGTCCCACTATTAAGCCACAATACCGGCAAGAGTGGGCCCCCCCCCCCCTCCCAAAAACTTTTACTTCTGAAAAGCCCTCATTAGCAATGCATACCTTAGCTAAGCACCACACTACCTCCAACAAAGCACAATCACTGCCTGCATGACACTCCACTGACACTTCTCCTGGGTTACATGCTGCCCAACCGCCCCCCCTCCCCCCCACAGCGCACACCAAAGTGTCCCTGCGCAGCCTTCAGCTGCCCTCATGCCACGCCACACATGTCTATTTAGAAGTGCGTCTGCCATGAGGAGGAACCGCAGGCACACACTGCAGAGGGTTGGCACGGCTAGGCAGAGACCCTCTTTAAAAGGGGCGGGGCGATAGCCCACAATGCTGTACAGAAGCAATGAGAAATAGAATCCTGTGCCACCGCCATCAGGAGCTGCACACGTGGGCATAGCAATGGGGAACCTATGTGCCACACACTATTCATTCTGTCAAGGTGTCTGCATGCCCCAGTCAGACCACGGTTTTTAATTCATAGACACAGGCAGGTACAACTCCCTATTGTGAAGTCCCTGTGGACCGACAGCATGGGTGGCTCCCTGGAACCCACCGGCGGTACATAAAAATATCCCATTGCATTGCCCAACACAGCTGAGGTAGTAATGTCGTGCTTAATGCAGGTGGGTTTCGGCCCACACTGCATGCCCCAGTCAGACTGGGGTTCTTTACAAGTGGAAACAGATGCATTTATAATTCCCTGTGGACCCACAGCATGGGTGGGTGCCAGGAAGCCACCGGCGGTACATAGAAATATCCCATTGCATTGCCCAACACAGCTGAGGTAGTAATGTCGTGCTTAATACAGGTGGGCTTCGGCCCACACTGCATGCCCCAGTCAGACTGGGGTTCTTTACAAGTGGACAGATGTAGGTTAAACTCCGTGTGCACCTACAGCATGGGTGGCTCCCTGGAACCCACCGGCGATACACAAAAATATCCCATTGCATTGCCCAACACAGCTGAGGTTACGTCAGCTGTAATGCAGGTGGGCTAAAAATTCATTTGATTACACTGTAGGCGAGGGCCCACAAAAATTGCTGTATCAACAGTACTAATGTACATCAAAAAAATTGGCCATGGCCAACCAAGAGGGCAGGTGAAACCCATTAATCGCTTTGGTTAATGTGGCTTAAGTGGTAACTAGGCCTGGAGGCAGCCCAGTTTAACGAAAAATTGGTTCAAGTTAAAGTTTCAACGCTTTTAAGAGCATTGAAACGTATAAAAATTGTTTAGAAAAATTATATGAGTGAGCCTTGTGGCCCTAAGAAAAATTGCCCGTTCAGCGTGATTACGTGAGGTTTCAGGAGGAGGAGCAGGAGGAGGAGGAGGAATATTAGACACAGATTGATGAAGCAGAAATGTCCCCGTTTTGGATGGTGAGAGAGAACGTAGCTTCCATCCGCGGGTGCAGCCTACGTATTGTTTAGGTATCGCTGCTGTCCGCTGGTGGAGAAGAGAAGTCTGGGGAAATCCAGGCTTTGTTCATCTTTGAGTGTAAGCCTGTCGGCACTGTCAGTTGACAGGCGGGTACGCTTATCCGTGATGATTCCCCCAGCCACACTAAACACACTCTCTGACAAGACGCTAGCCGCAGGACAAGCAAGCACCTCCAGGGCATACAGCGCGAGTTCAGGTCACGTGTCCAGCTTCGACACCCAGTAGTTGTAGGGGGCAGAGGCGTCACGGAGGACGGTCGTGCGATCGGCTACGTACTCCCTCACCATCCTTTTACAGTGCTCCCGCCGACTCAGCCTTGACTGGGGAGCGGTGACACAGTCTTGCTGGGGAGCCATAATGCTGGCAAAGGCCTTGGATAATGTTCCCCTGCCTGCGCTGTACATGCTGCCTGATCTCTGCGCCTCCCCTGCTACCTGGCCCTCGGAACTGCGCCTTCTGCCACTAGCGCTGTCGGATGGGAAGTTTACCATCAGTTTGTCCACCAGCGCCCTGTGGTATAGCATCATTCTCGAACCCCTTTCCTCTTCGGGAATGAGAGTGCAAAGGCTCTCCTTATACCATGGATCGAGCAGTGTGTACACCCAGTAATCCGTAGTGGCCAGAATGCGTGCAACGCGAGGGTCACGCGAAAGGCATCCTAACATGAAGTCAGCCATGTGTGCCAGGGTACCTGTATGCAACACATGGCTGTCTTCACTAGGAAGATCACTTTCAGGATCCTCCTCCTCCTCCTCCTCCTCAGGCCATACACGCTGAAAGGATGACAGCCCAGCAGCATCTGTACCCTCAGCAGTGGGCCAAGCTGTCTCTTCCCCCTCCTCCTCCTCATGCTCCTCCTCCTCCTCCTCAACGCGCTGAGATATAGACAGGCGGGTGCTCTGACTATCCAGCGACATACTGTCTTCCCCCGGCTCTGTTTCCGAGCGCAAAGCGTCTGCCTTTATGCTTTGCAGGGAACTTCTCAAGATGCATAGCAGAGGAATGGTGACGCTAATGATTGCAGCATCGCCGCTCACCACCTGGGTAGACTCCTCAAATGTTCCAAGGACCTGGCAGATGGCTGCCAACCAGGGCCACTCTTCTGTAAATTGAGGAGGCTGACTCCCACTGCGCCGCGCAAGTTGGAGTTGGTATTCCACTATAGCTCTACGCTGCTCATAGAGTCTGGCCAACATGTGGAGCGTAGAGTTCCACCGTGTGGGCACGTCGCACAGCAGTCGGTGCACTGGCAGATTAAACCTATGTTGCAGTGTCCACAGGGTGGCAGCGTGCGTGTGGGATTTGCGGAAATGTGCGCAGAGCTGGCGCACCTTTCCGAGCAGGTATGACAAGTGGGGGTAGCTTTTCAGAAAGCGCTGAACCACCAAATTAAAGACATGGGCCAGGCATGGCACGTGCGTGAGGCTGCCGAGCTGCAGAGCCGCCACCAGCTTACGGCCGTTGTCACACACGACCATGCCCGGTTGGAGGCTCAGCGGCGCAAGCCAGCGGTCAGTCTGCTCTGTCAGACCCTGCAGCAGTTCGTGGGCCGTGGGCCTCTTCTCTCCTAAGCTGAGTAGTTTCAGCACGGTCTGCTGACGCTTGCCCACCGCTGTGCTGCCACGCCGCGTGACACCGACTGCTGGCGACGTACTGCTGACACATCTTGATTGCGAGACAGAGGTTGCGTTGGAGGAGGAGGAGGAGGAGGAAGGTGCTTTAGTGGAGGAAGCATACACCGCCGCAGATACCACCACCGAGCTGTGGCCCGCAATTCTGGGGGTGGGTAGGACGTGAGCGGTCCCAGGCTCTGACTCTGTCCCAGCCTCCACTAAATTCACCCAATGTGCCGTCAGGGAGATATGGTGGCACTGCCCGCCTGTGCTTGTCCAGGGCGCGTACAATGTTGCGGGAGACGTGGTCGTGCAGGGCTGGGACGGCACATCGGGAAAAGTAGTGGCGACTGGGAACCGAGTAGCGGGGGCAGCCGCCGCCATCATGCTTTTGAAAGCCTCCGTTTCCACAAGCCTATACGGCAGCATCTGTAGGCTGATCAATTTTGCAATGTGCACGTTTAACGCTTGAGCGTGCGGGTGCGTGGCGTTGTACTTGCGCTTGAGCTCAAACTGTGGCGCTAGCGACGTCTGGACGCTGCGCTGAGAGCCATTGCTGGATGGGGCCGAGGACAGCGGAGGTGATGGTGTGGGTGCAGGCCAGGAGACGGTAGTGCCTGTGTCCTCAGAGGGGGGTTGGATCTCAGTGGCAGGTTGGGGCACAGGGGGAGAGGCAGTGGTGCAAACCGGAGGCGGTGAACGGGCATCGTCCCACCTTGTGGGGTGCTTGGCCATCATATGCCTGCGCATGCTGTTGGTGGTGCCTCCCCAGCTGATCTTGGCGCGACAAAGGTTGCACACCACTGTTCGTCGGTCGTCAGGCGTCTCTGTGAAAAACTGCCACACCGTAGAGCACCTTGACCTGTGCAGGGTGGCATGGCGCGAGGGGGCGCTTTGGGAAACAGTTGGTGGATTATTCGGTCTGGCCCTGCCTCTACCCCTGGCCACCGCACTGGCTCGGTCTGTGCCCACACCCTCACTTGGCCCTCCGCGTCCTCGGCCGCGTCCACATCCTCTAGGCCTACCCCTACCCCTCAGCATGCTGTATTACCAGTGATTTGATTTCCCAGGCAGGAAAGAAATTGGCGCAAGGCTGCACTCAACCGTAGCTGGTTGCGTTTGATTTTTGTACGTTGTCCACGCAGCACACACGTACCCAGAGCCCTTAGGACTGACACAGGCAGGCCAAATATAATTAATTGAATTCGCTTTTTTGCAAAGGGAGGGCCCCACTGCGGATATTCAATGAACAATACGTTTAATAACTGTGGTGTGGTCCTGAAAAAGTGTCACACACCTTTAGTGTAGCAGAGTTATTAACTCTGGCAGAGCAGGTATTTGCCAGTCAGGAAAGACAATGGCGCAAGCCTGCAGTAAACCGTAGCTGGTTGCGTTTGATTTTTGTACGTTCTCCACGCAGCACACACGTACACGGAGACCTTAGGACTGACACAGGCAGGCCAAATATAATTAATTCGCTTTTTTGCAAAGGGAGGGCCCCACTGCGGATATTCAATGAACAATAACTGTGTTGTGGCCCTGCCTACACAATTCTGTCCCTGTAGTATCAATGGAGGGTGCAATGCTCTGCACAGACGATTTTTTGAAAAAAAAAAATATGCAACACTGCTAACAGCAGACAGCACAGTACTGCACACGGTTAAATTTGGCCCTAGAAAGGACCGTTGAGGTTCTTGAAGGCTACACTCACTCCTAACACTCTCCCTGCCTATGCACCACTTCTGTCCCTAATACCGGGTGCAATGCTCTGCACTGCCGATTTTGAGAAAAAAAAAAAAAAATTTCCACTGCTAACAGCAGCCTGCACACACGTAGATGTGGCCCTAAGAAGGACCGTTGGGGTTCTTGAAGGCTACACTCACTCCTAACACTCTCCCTGCCTAAGCACCACTTCTGTCCCTAATACCGGGTGCAATGCTCTGCACTGCCGATTTTGAGAAAAAAAAAATAATAATTTCCACTGCTAACAGCAGCCTGCACACACGTAGATGTGGCCCTAAGAAGGACCGTTGGGGTTCTTGAAGCCTACACTCACTACAAACACTCTCCCTACAGCAACTCCAATAGAACAGCACTTTCCCTCACTAACTCACACGGCATCTGAGGCGAGCCGCGGGAGGGGCCGATTTATATACTCGGGTGACACCTGATCTCCCCAGCCACTCACTGCAGGGGGGTGGTATAGGGCTTGAACGTCACAGGGGGAAGTTGTAATGCCTTCCCTGTCTTTCAATTGGCCAGAAAAGCGCGCTAACGTCTCAGAGAGGAAACTGAAAGTAACCGGAACACCGCGTGGTACTCGTCACGAGTAACGAGCATCCCGAACACGCTAATATTCGCCCGAGCATCAAGCTCGGACGAGTACGTTCGCTCATCTCTACTGATGACCTATCCTGGGGAGAAGTTATCAATAGTAAAGGGGTTGTCTGGGACTTTAGGCCACTCTCACACATGCGTTCAGAAAACGCCACTCGAAATCGTTGCATTTTTACCACAATTTTCAGCAGCATTTTTGAATGCATGTCACAGCATTTGACAGTGCTTTTTAACACGTCTCATCATTGTAATGGGCGATGAGGTGCGTTAGAAAATGCTAAAGTGTGTGAAAATAGAACAGACAGCACTCAAATCGTGGCGCTAGAAACACTGCGTTTGAGCGCATATCTGCAAGGCCCCAGTGAAATCAGTGGCTGCATTGTAACGTGGTTAGCATGGTGCTCGGGACACTGTGCCAATCGTGGTGAAAAGCAGCATGCGTGAGTGGCCTTAATTAGACGGCAGTTCCATATGGTTATCACCAGTTTTGGGCCCAGTGTAAGAAGAAAGCTACAAAAGAAGAACTTTTTTTGTTTCACTTATCCTTGTTTTTCTTCCTATCTCAAGTCACAGCCAAGCCCATCTGCTATGTGGCTTCTGTTTATATTTTATCCACTTTAAAGACTGCTCTGAAGCTGGGAGGACTGGGACCCAAACATGGAGTCATCCCCCACCCGCCTCATTGCATTGCAGAATATTCTTGGAAGGAGAACCAAATGCTGACATCCCTAAAAGACAACCATACCTCTTATTTCTTGCAGATTCTGCCAAAATAATGTACAATGGGGCATGAAAAATATGTTGCTAGGCGGCTCATAATTTCACATCTGCAGTAAATTACCAAGCTGGCTTTCTTATGTGCCCCTTTTCTACATTGTCAACGATAACTTTTTGTTTCCATTGATTTAAGGCCCAAGATAACAAATAGGAAATTCTTTAAAGGGGTTTTGTCATTAGGAAAAAAAGAAAGCAATACTTACCTATTCGCCCCTACGGTACTATTGTACCTTGTCACCACCAGAAGCTAGGGGTTTGACAGGGCTTGTATGGAGGAATGCCCCTGTCACACCCCTAGCTCCCGATTGGCTGAATAATGGAAGGTCCTAGCATCGTGTGCATTAATTTTGTGGCTGGGCTGGAGATTTAGGGTTCGTTTTTCTGTTAGGCTTACATTATTAGGCTTACATTTATAGCTAACCAGAAAACTAACTTTAACCCTGCAGCCCAGCCACCAAATCAATACCCACGCTGCAGCTATCGGTATCCCCCGAGGAGCCATCCCCCTTCCATCTTTTGCACCCAGTGTGCCAGCTCTCTACTCCATCCCAGCTGTCTGCCGATGACTGGCTGCATGCCAATGACAGCTGTTTGCCCCGCTCACTCAGTGTTCTGTTCCGCTCTGGCTCTGCCGCCAGTCCGCTCCCAGTCTTGCCGCTGTCCTCCCTGCTGTGTCAGAACAGCACTTGGGGAATTAAACACGCCCCAGCCAATCAGAAGCTAGGGACGTTATTAAATGTGAAGACTGCTTCAGCCAATCGGGAGCTAGGAGCGTTCCTCCATGCAAGCCCTGTCAAACTGGTGGTGATAAGGTACAATAGTACCCCCCTTAGACTGCCTGGGGGGGTAGATTTAAAGCATCTTCTACTCACCGATCTTCTCCAGGTCACCTCACCTCCAGTATTCTGCCTAATAGGGAATGCCAAATCTTTTGTCGGGCTGTACAGTGTCTTGCTGTGATTGTGCATATACTATTGGCGGCGGACATCACGCATGCCCATTCATGGCAATAGCCCGGCATAGGATTCTGCATTCCCTGCTAGGCACTAGTGACTGGGTACACTGACCTGCAGGACACGAAATGCTGAGAATGGATTCTACATAACAGGAAGAAGAAGATATGGCCAGCTGGAGGTGACATGACCCGGGTGGAAACGGGGGAGCCAGGAGAGGATCGGGGAGGAGGAGATGCGGTAAGAAGATTTTCTGGGGAGGAAAAGGCAAGCATTCATTATTTTTTTTTTTTCCCCCATTGACAGTACCCCTTGAAGGACCCTGCTTACTAGACCACATGGATTCTGTCACTTCATTCAGCTTATGCATTGACACAATGTTATTTGTAATACCCTCCTGGGCACACAGTGTGTTGGCAAACAACATGGCATAGAAAGCTCTCTTGCATGCAGGGGTAATGCAGAGCTCTAAAGCTGCACCTAGTAGTAGAAATGTTCAGATACACTTCTTTTCAAAAACAATCCCTCCCAAATGACACTTTCTCTGTCATTGTAACATTGCTATAAGTAAGTTATTGCAGTATCAGAAAAAAAGGATCATTTTAGGCCGGCTTCACATGGGCGAGAAAATCACACAAGATTTGTGTATTGCGAGACACATATGCAGCGTCCGAGGAGCGGGCCTACAACCGAGGAGATAGCGGGGCAGAGAAGGCCTTGTCATGGGGCTCTAACAGCTCCTCCCCAGTGGGTAGCATGGGACCTGTCCAAGTTACTGCTAGGGGAGTTTCCCTGGGTAACCCAAGATGCGGTTTACCTTAAGTCCGTTTTGTTACTCGTGACGCCACCGTCCCGTCCTCTGCGATGAATCTGGATGATTGGATAAAGTAGTCCATACACAGGGAAATAAAAGCATTATTTACTGGAAAGGAGCCAGCAATGCAATACCTGATAAGGTGCAGAGCAGGCACAATGCGGTAGGGTAGGTACAATTGCCGTAGACCCTAATAAAATGCAGTTGCTCCTCCCCAATCCGGGCTGGGTTGGGTGGGTGGCTGCATATTGGTTTGCACTGGACAATTAGCTCCTCCAGGCTATAGTCTGGCTTACTGCATCTTACTAGGGTCTACGGCAATTGTGCCTACCCTACGGTGATTGTGCGAGCCTTATGGCGATTGTGCCTGCTCTGCACCTTATCAGGTACTGCATTGTTGGCTGTTTTCCAGTTAATAATGCTTTTGTTTTGCCTCTCACCTCTGCAATTACACACAGGGAAAAGTTTCAGAGCAAAACCGGAATGGTCGGTTGAACTTCTTTACTTGTAAAGAAAATTATTTACAGTCCATAAACTTTACAAACGCCAGCATCACTGGTGCACCCAGAATAGTGGTGTGACAGGAACGATTCACAGGATGTCAGACGAGTCCACAGTCTCAGTTATCTGTTGGGTTCTGTTCCCGGCCACTCTCTCTCCAGCTCTCTACCAGTCAACACTCACATTGAGTGGTAGCACTCAGTGTTGCATGGTGATTCCTCTCACTCTCTCTGTCCTCCATATTAGTAGCAGGGAAGCCTGGGTGAATAGACATAGAGCCTCTCGTACCCTGTTGTACCGCTTATAGCTTGGATATAAGATGTGATACGGGTGGGCATAAAGGCTCTAGTACTCTGTTGTACCACCTCTTGCTTGGATACAAGATGTGATATGGGCGGGCATGGAGGCTCTAGTATGCTGTTGTACCACCTCTTGCTTGGATACAAGATGTGATACAGGTGGGCATGGAGACACACAGGTTCTTTATGGTATCCTGCGGCATATCACTCTACATTTGGTATAACTGAGCCTTCAGATCGTGCAATCTCGTAGGCTGTCAAAGTTGGTGTCCCAGATGGTCCCATACATGTTCTATTGGTGATAAATCTGGCAACCGGGCAGCACAGAGGTGTGATAATGTTGTGGGGGCTCCTGTGACCCCCTTGTGTGTGCAGCGCAACATTATCCTGCTGGAAGCCTCCATGAGAGGAACACGTGGCTGCAGGATGTCCTGAACATAACGCTGTCATTGTCTTTCATACCACTACTAGGGGTGACCAACTGACGTATGTGATGGTTCCCCAGAGCATCACACCAGAAGGGGGCAGTGTGCCACTCCACAGCAAAGGCTGGATTGAGGCGATCACCCCAAGGTCTTCAGAAACTAACACGGCCCTCATCAGCTTCAAAGCTAAACTTGTATTTGTTGCTGAAGGCAACCTGGTTCCCCTCAGTAGCATCCAGTTTCATTTTTCATGACATCACTGCAAGTGGAGAAAGAGATGGGTGTCAGAGGCTGTACATGTAATGGGCGCAGTGACACCAAATGCCCTTTAGCCAAGAGTCTGGAAAAGAATTCAACAGACACAGCGGTGTAACGATGGCACAACCTATCTCTGGATGGTGGACAATGAAGCAGTTGAAGCTGCTGGTGCTTGTCGGACGTTCCTCTCTACTGGTGGTCTGTAGGGTGTCCTGAGCCCGGTCGCCATGTGTGCCCTTACACATCCACTGGTCCCAACACCTCCTAACAGTCTGGTCAGATGCTCCTCTCTACTGGTGGTCTGTAGGGGGGGTTCTGAGCCCGGTCACCTTGTGTGCCTTCACACATCCACTGGTCCCAACACCTCACAACAGTCTGGTCAGACTCTCTCTACTGGTTGTCTGTAGAGGGCGTCCTGAGCCCGGTCACCTTGTGTACCCTCACACATCCACTGGTCCCAACACCTCCTAACAGTCTGGTCAGACGCTCCTCTCTACTGGTGGTTTGTAGGGGGAGTCCTGAGCCCGGTCACCTTGTGTACCCTCACACATCCACTGGTCCCAACACCTCCTAACAGTCTGGTCAGATGCTCCTCTCTACTGGTGGTCTGTAGGGGGCATCCTGAGCCCGGTCACCTTGTGTACCCTCACACATCCACTGGTCCCAACACCCCCTAACAGTCTGGTCAGACGTTCCTCTCTACTGGTGGTCTGTAGGGGGCGTTCTGAGCCTGGTCACCTTGTGTGCCCTCACACATCCACTGATCCCAATACCTCCTAACAGTCTAGTCAGATGCTCCTTTCTACTGGTTGTGTGTAGGGGGAGTCCTGAGCCCGGTCACCTTGTGTACCCTCACACATCCACTGGTCCCAACACCTCCTAACAGTCTGGTCAGATGCTCCTCTCTACTGGTGGTCTGTAGGGGGCATCCTGAGCCCGGTCACCTTGTGTACCCTCACACATCCACTGGTCCCAACATCCCCTAACAGTCTGGTCAGACGTTCCTCTCTACTGGTGGTCTGTAGGGGGCGTTCTGAGCCTGGTCACCTTGTGTGCCCTCACACATCCACTGATCCCAATACCTGCTAACAGTCTAGTCAGATGCTCCTTTCTACTGGTTGTGTGTAGGGGGAGTCCTGAGCCTGGTCACCTTGTGTGCTCTCATACACTGATCCCCACACCCCCTAACACTCTTGTGAGATGCTCCTCTCTACTGATGGTCTGTAGGGGGCGTCCTGAGCCCGGTCACCTTGTGTGCTCTCATACACTGATCCCCACACCCCCTAACAGTCTTGTGAGATGCTCCTCTCTACTGCTGGTCTGTAGGGGGTCCTGAGCCCGGTCACCTTGTGTGCCCTCACACATCCACTGGTTCCAACACTTTATTATATTGTGATGCTTTTTCTTTAACTGGATTTTTCCATATCTGGCTGTTTTGCTGCAGAAACCAGACAGCTCTGTACATTGTGCAGTCGGTACTGCAGGCTGTGTCTTACTGAAGCGGATGGACGTCAGCATGCAGTAACAATCCAGGCCACTGCACAATGTATGGCGATGTGTGCTTCCTGCAGCAAAACTGCTACATGTGGGACAACCCCTTAAGGCCGAATGCACACGGGCGTATATGTATTGCGGAATCCGGAGTCCATTGTCTGCCTCCGGATTCCGCAGCAACTACCGCCCATAAACTTGTATGTGTAAAACACTGCAGGAGACTTGCAGCATTTTATGCATACCCCCGTGGACTCATGTACATTTAGTAACTGCATAAAAAGTGAAAGGCTCCTAGTGCACAATCTGATCAAAATAGTGTGGGCCCATCGGCCGTGTCCAGGAGAACCTTAATGGCAAATGTTAATAAACCCTTTCAAAAGAATGAGTTTCGTATTTGTGCATCTCGCAATGCACAAATCTCACACGATTTCTTCACCAGCGTGAAGGCAGCCTTAGGGAGCATTGGCAAAGTGCGCGTTAAAAGCGCCAATCTCACTGATTGCAATATAGTCCGGCCACCTGCACAGAACACATCACTAGTCACACCTACAGACCACCATGCATGAATGCAAACACAAGGGGAATGAGGGAAGCAGCACCTTCTAGCCAGAGGAGCTGGTATTTATGTGCAGCATGCCAGTGGTGATTGGCTGGCTAGAGAACTCCATACCCACCATGCTCAAACACCCCACATCTGTGGCAGTGCGCTCCTGGAAACCCATAGAACTACAGGTCCCAGCAGCACAACCTAACACCGACCAATGGGGTGGTTTTTTAAATTCGCAGCATTTCAATTTCTGTTGTGGATTTTCCCTAATCAGTTCAACGGGAAAGTAAAAATACAATAAATCCATTAAGCCAAAGTAGAAAACACCGGTCCCGTGCAGCTGCTTGCTGTGGTTGGGGCCCCAGTAGCTTGTCTCGTATCTCCATGTTGAGTACAGATGAGCTCTGACAGTAACGCACATGGGATGGTGTCTGTATATTGATGTCTACTCCCTTTACAACTAGAGAACACATAAACCAGGCACAGGGGAGGGCGGAAAGCAGAATCCTTGGGGCTGACTAATGCAGCCGCTCTCCCAGCCAACCCCACCCTTCCCTCTCTCTTATGTGTGGCACAAGCTTAGTTTTAGTACTTCCTAGTTTGCAGAATGGCGTCTGTCAGCCTGAGAGATGAACTGAACTGTTCCATCTGCTTGGAGGTCTACACGGACCCCGTAATGCTGCCGTGTAGCCACCACTACTGCCGACTCTGCATTGGCCATGTGCTGGATACACAGGAAACCTCTGGCATTTATTCCTGCCCAGAGTGTAGAACTGAATTTCGGAGGCGCCCCTTCCTGCAAAGGAATGCAAAACTGAGCAACATTGTGGAGTGTTTCCTATCTGAAAGGCCAGTGCCGGATGTAGCTGGAGTGTTCTGCACCTACTGTATTGACTCTGCTGTGCCTGCGGTGAAAACATGTTTGCAATGTGAGACCTCGCTGTGTGAAGAACACCTGACCGCGCACAACAGGTCAGTGCATCACGTCTTAATTGAGCCTTCAACACTAGTCATAAGTCAGAAGTGCCCCTTCCACCATGAGACTTTCAAGTATTACTGCCCAGTGGAGTCTGCCTGTATCTGTGCATCGTGCTATGAATCAGAGGCCCACCGAGGACATCAAGTGGAGCTGCTGACGAAAGCCTGTGACAAGAAGAAGCAGCGGCTAAGAAATGATCTTCAGAAATTGATCTCTTTGAAAGAGGCTGAAGCAAGACAAGTCCAAAGTCTTCAGGATCATTGGCTCAAAATCCACGGTAAAGCTGCTGTGGCCACCGAGAAAGTTGGGGCCTTGTTTATGGACCTTCGGGAGAAGTTGGGGATCCTTGAGAGGGAGGTCTTAAATGAGATAACCAGACAAGAAGAGCAGGTGTCGCTACAGATCTCCGGTCTGATCCAACAACTGGAACTTAAGAAGGAGGCGCTTTCGAGGAAGATGTATCACCTTGAGGAGATCTGCAGCATCGCTGATCCGGTGACGATCTTGCAAGAAAGTGAACTAAATAATTCAGATTTTATTCATGACGATGACCTCAGGGGTCTTCAAGATCTGGATGAAGGTCTGATCGCGGTGACCCTACATAAAGGATTAGCGGATATAATCTGTGGTGTGAAGCAGGGCTTCTACGTCCAAGAGGCTGAGGATATATTTTTGGACACAAATACGGCAGCTGACTATGTGTTTGTATCCGGAGACTTAAAAACCGCTACCTGGTCGCAAGTCAAGCGAAAATACCGGAATGTACCGCACAGATTTGAAACCTTTTGCCAAATTCTAAGCACCGGCAGCTTCTCCTCTGGTCAACATTACTGGGAGGTGGAAATGAGTCGCTCTGAAATGTGTGATGTCGGAGTAACCTATCCCAGTATAGAGCGGGAAGGAGAACATTCCGGGATTGGAGATAATGAGAAATCCTGGAGTCTACGGATGTTTGAAGGCAAATTCTCAGCTTTACATAATGCAGTGGAGACGTCCATTCTCCCAGAATCCTCCTGTCAAAGAATAGGGATCTACCTAGACTATGAGGCTGGGCGTCTGTCCTTCTATGAGCTGTGTGACCCCATCAGACACTTACACACCTTCACCGCCTCCTTCACCGAACCCCTACATGTCGCCTTCTTTCTATATGAAGCCTGGATCAAAATTAGAAGCTAGAGCAAATTGATGTGCCCACAGGAAAACCTCGTCAGGCCTTACATAGTATAATGATAAGTTCTGTAACTTGCTAATAGACTTTTGTATCTTCGCTGCTTGCTGTCACTGAATGGAAACTTTACAAGCAGGAAACTCCTCCTGAAGTAGTCTTGCTTACACAGCTGCTGGTTCGCTACATTGTTTGGATCTCAGGGCAGTACAGAGAGAAGTGCTGCTGTCTAACTCAGAGCAGATACAAGGTAACAAACCCCAGTTGTGTGAGCAGGACTGCGCTAGAACAGGTTTTCAGGTCCTGGCTGTAAAGAAACAATAGCCCCATTCCCAGATGGTAAGCAGTGATCTTAAAAAGGCATCAAGGCAACGAGAATTGATCCTGCAGCCTCCATTGCCCATGTGCCGCCCCAGAAGTGGTTGTAGTCAATCCAAGATAGATTGTTGATTACAACGTTCAATCTGGGGCGAGAGGCTCATTTACATGGAGCGATGATCGCTCAAAAATCGCTAAAAAGCGTTTGTTTAAGCGATTATTGGTCTAAATGCGCGGCCATCGTGCACTTTTCGTGCATTGCTACTTGATCGTTAAATTCAAACCAGCCTATGGCTGGGTTCACACATGGCGGATTTGTCTCGGAAATTCTGTCCGTACTTCGCTGTGGCAAATCCGCCTGTGGCCGCTAATACTGGTATTAGCCAGCCATGTGGACAAGATTTCTCAGAAATCTCATCCACACAGGACGGCGAATCCATCGCAGCAAAGCCGGCAGAAGCTGGTGCTGTGGCGCAGATTTGCCGGCCGCAGAATGTCCGTTTTTTTTTTACTCCTCTATGGCTGCGCTCTCCTCTATGGGAGCGCCAGATGCAGCGGAAAAGCGAGTGGCTAGGCCGCTTCAAACCCCGTGGCTAAGTGCCGTGGGTTTTGAAGCAGCGCTTTTCTCGGCGGGAATCTGGTGGTTTTTAGCTGCGGCCAAACCGCGTGATTTCTGCTGCGTGAACCCAGCCTTAAAATCATCATGCAGCTGGTGCTGATAGCATTGTTTCAGCTATTTAACTCGTCGGAGAACAAAGGAGATGAATGCAGATAAGAGCCCTCCAGCTATTAACTGCTTTCAGCTAAGGCTTCATTTGCACACTAATAAGCTATTAAGTAGCTGAGCAGCTACTTAATAGTTTAGGCAAAATGATCGCTCAAAGCTGTCACTCAAACTGTTTGAGCAATCATCACTCTGTGTAAATGGGCCTTTACACGCCAATGTTGCATCTAATGACTGCCAATGGTGTCACATTGTGACCTGGCACCTAGCACAACTGTGACACAACAGTCACAGTAAATCCAATTTGGTTGATTTTGTTCGCGATTTGCATGCACCTTTTTCCACCGTAGACATCCATGTAAGTGGATCGCAGCTAGCGGTTAATATGGCTGTTTCTTAACAGCCCATTCACAGCTTTGAAACAATTGTGTGACAGCAAGTCACATGACCTTTTTGGAACTTGCTGTCGCTGACATGTGTTACCGTGTAGTCCTAGTCAAATTCTCTATAAAAACCCACTTATCTGGTTAGCAAGAAGCACCGTATACGCTACACGCTGGAGGCCGTTCATGTCCCTGTATTGTAACCTGCTGCTTCAGCAATAAGTAAAGTATTATAATATTGGAACTAATGTCATTGTTATCTACCACAAGATCCATAATATATGACCTTAAAAAATGTAATATCATATAGGAACGTGTGATATGCGGTATATATTTCTGATATTTCTCATTATTACTTTGTGTGTTTATGATTCTTTACAGTCTAGATATATAGATAACATTTTCATATATTAGATTGCTAATCCTGTACTGATCCTAAAGTACCATTTACACGGGACGATTATCGCTTAGAACCATTTTCATTCCTGCGCTCCTGCAGTGACGATTAACGTGCCATGTAAATGCATGCAGAAAACTGAATGATGAGCCATTCAGTGTAACAGCAGTCGGTAACTTCTGAACGACTGTCTGTATACAGTGAATGGAGGTGACTGGGGGAAGAACACTCCCCAGCCAGTCTGCCTCCCTGCCAGCAGCGCTGTTCGTGATACGAGCGATACTTGTTCCTGTTTAACCCTTTCCAATCCATTTATTTTTTCTCACCCATTCTCCCCAGCTCCAAATAAATTGGAGCTGGGGAGAATGGATGAGAAAAAAAATACATTTTCCCTGCACCCTCCTGAACTGACAGAGTTCAGGAGGGTGCAGGGAGGGACCTGCTTACCTGTCCGGCGTCTTCCGCATTCTCCTTCTGCCTCCCGGCTCGGCGATCATGTGACAGCTTGGGTCAGGTGGCACCCAGCGGTCACATGATCGCCGGGTTGGGAGGCAGAAGGGAGGATGCGGAAGACGCCGGTCTGGTAAACAGGTCCCCCATGGTGCAGGCTCCCGGCTCGGCCTTCATGTGACCGCTGGGGGTCAGGTAACACCGGCGGTCACATGATCGCCGGCCGGAATCTCTATGCATTACATAGCGCTAATTGAGCGCTATGTAATGTGTAAAGGAGAAGGCAGAAAGGGTTAAAAACCCTTTCTGCCTTCTCCTCGGGGGTCCTTAATGAGGATCAGTGCAGGAGTGTATCTGCACCCGATGTGTCTGACGATCGGGTGCAGATGCACGTCTGCACTGCAGTGTCGGGCCTCTCCCGACATCGGAGCTGTGGAGGAAAATGATGATGTCGGGGCAGGCCCGACATTGGATTGGAAAGGGTTAATAGCACAGGAACGAGCATCACTGGAATGAGCTGTAAGGCATCATTTAACCAACAGCTTGTTCTGTGTAAATGGGGCATTAGTTACATTCATATCCTGTATTGTTCCTGAGTTATATCCTGTATTATAATCCAGAGCTGCACTCACTATTCTGCTGGTGGAGTCACTGTGTACACTCCTCCAGGGGAGTCAGGGTGACATTGCTGCCACTCTGACCAGATGTTCTCCCCACTTGGGATGCAGTCCTCCGTCCCCTCGACCGAAGCCGGAGGGGGGAGGTCCGGGACTCCATGGCTGGAGCAAGCCCAACACCTGTAGCCTTTGCTGGGTATGTTCTCCTCTCACTGGTGAACACACCCTGGATCTTGCAGAGCTCTCAAACACCCAACCTTCCCAGACATGCACTCACTATTCTGCTGGTGGAGTCACTGGGTATTAGTGTATCTTGGCGCCACCGGAAGTAGGGGTGGTGTCAAGATACAGGGGGTTTGACAGTGCGGTGACGGCCCCTTTTTCTGATTGGCTGCACAGTTTTCTGCCTTAGTTCGGGCTCACAGGTCCTGCTTCTGGCCCCCGATGTGACAGTAGCCAGCACGCCAGCTCACATTGATTGTATGGGCGCCGCTATCACTCTCCCTGGCGGACCTTCATCCTCCGTATAGCTTCTGCCGTTGTCCACGCTGCTGACAGATCCTGCTCTTGGCGCCGATGTTAGCTCCGCTTGGTAGTAGGGGGGCCGCGGTCACTCTCCCTGCCAGCACATCCTCCTCCTTTCAGGCACTGCCGGTGCCCGCGCTAATTACAGCTCCTGCTCCTGCCGCCGATTTCACCTCCGCTTGCTAGTAGGGGTGGCAGCTGTCAGTGCCCCTGCCAGCCGTTCCGCCTTTTTACAGCTGAAGCTTGTGGCTGCACTACTGACAGCTCCTGCTGCTGGCCCCACTGTAACAGTAGGCACCGGTGCCCTCCCAGCAGCGCTAAGGTTTAGCGCCTACACTCACACCAGGACAAAAAGCAGGACCTGTGAGCACGAGGAAGCCATGAATGCCGTGCAGCCAATCAAAAAAAAGGGGGGCGTCACTGCCCTGTCAAACCCCCTGTATCTAGACGCCACCTCTACTTGCGGTGGCGTCAAGATACACTGATACCGAGTCACTGTGTAGATGCCTTACTTATACTGTACTGCTCCTGAGTTACATCCCGTATTATACTCCAGAGCTGCACTCACTATTCTGCTGGTGGAGTCACTGTGTACATACATTACTTATCCTGTACTGATCCTGAGTTACATCCTGTATTATACTCCAGAGCTGCACTCACTATTCTGCTGGTGGAGTCACTGTGTACATACATTACTTATCCTGTACTGCTCCTGAGTTACATCCAGTATTATACTCCAGAGTTGCACTCACTATTCTGCTGGTGGAGTCACTGTGTACATACATTACTTATCCTGTACTGATCCTGAGTTACATCATGTATTATACTCTAGAGCTGCACTCACTATTCTGCTGGTGGAGTCACTGTGTACATACATTACTTATCCTGTACTGATCCTGAGTTACATCCTGTATTATACTCCAGAGCTGCACTCACTATTCTGCTGGTGGGGTCACTATATACATACATTACTTATCCTGTACTGATCCTGAGTTACATCCTGTATTATACTCCAGAGTTGCACTCACTATTCTGCTGGTGGAGTCACTGTGTACATACATTACTTATCCTGTACTGATCCTGAGTTACATCATGTATTATACTCCAGAGCTGCACTCACTATTCTGCTGGTGGAGTCACTGTGTACATACATTACTTATCCTGTACTGATCCTGAGTTACATCATGTATTATACTCCAGAGCTGCACTCACTATTCTGCTGGTGGAGTCACTGTGTGCATACATTACTTATCCTGTACTGATCCTGAGTTACATCATGTATTATACCCCAGAGCTGCACTCACTATTCTGCTGGTGGAGTCACTATGTACATACACTGGTAGTGTATCACAGCTTGTGTTATTCTTTGCACTCGAGTTGATGATTTGGGTTCTGTTATGTATAATGGACCTATGATGTAACAAATCAGTGGTGATTCATCTTATATTCAGTAGTTTTGTATTGAAGCCTGCAGTTCCAGATATCTCCACAAGGTGTCCCCGTTCACTAGGTGCAGAGTGTACTCTAGTATAATATGGTGTAATAATATGATAAACTGTAATATAGTAAGGTAACATGGCTCTCGGAGTGCAGGGATCATCTAAAGCCCCTCCGTCACATAAGACATCCCCAGTGTTATGAATGACATATGGTCAGTGGATACAAAAAAATATAGGAAAGCGCCACAGGGTTACTCTTCTAGTTATAAGCTGCAAATATGAGATGCTCTGGGGTCAGGGAGAGCTGCAGAAACCGGAAATGAGGGATTCTCTTGGAAATAAATGTTCATTATTTTAATTATCTATCTGAAATGTTTACTTGGATATTTCTCTCTGTGTTTCGGGCGTTCTCCTGGCACCGTATACATGACGCGGGTATCACGGAGTGAGCCTCTGTGACCTATCCCCCCACTTCCCTGTAACCCACCAAAACAATACGCTACTACTTCTAGTTTGGATAATTTTTGGCCACAGCGGCCATTTATTTAACCTTAAGTTTAACAATGGGTAAAAAACACAATAATAGACAACCCACCAACGAGGGGGAAGTCCCCGGAGCCTACAACCCCCTCTGTCGCCTCACTACAGGGAAAAGGATCTTCCGTACTGCCTCCCGTCGCCCTCCCACTATCCGACTCGGGAGACCGAAGATCCCTCCCGCTACCGCCCTCCCGTCGCGAGACCGCCGACTCGGGAGGCAACACACACACACGGTTGCCCCTAGTCGCCAACCTCCCGACTCAGAGACCCGCTAGCCGTTCCTAGGCCAGCCGACTGGTCTCCGCAGGGACTACGGCCTGACAGAGCCGAGAGGCGACAGACCTACCGCACACTGTAAATCAACAATGGGGCGGGAAGGGGGGACAGGCAGCCATCGGCCCTCCGCTCTCCCCCCCCCTCGCCCCGCATCCTAACTGGCTCCGAGAACTCCACCCCCCCTCCAACTGCCGCTATGACAATCTACATATCACCTCCAAAGCGCCCCCCCCCCTCCCTCTCACTAAACTTTCACCCCTAGCTACTAACTAACGGGCGGGTGGGTGGGACTTCCTCGCTGTCTCCGTCTTCTTCTCTTCTGCTCCTTCTTCCTTCTGCTGCCGACTGAAACTCCTCCTCCTGCTTTTCCCGCACTTTCTAACTGCTCCCCCCTCCCTATTCTCATCCCCCCCCCACACCTCTGCACTACTGTTAACCCCTAGCCTCCCCGTTAACCCTGTCATGTGCTGCCTACATATATACGCCTGCGGCTAATATTCCGGCGCTTCTTGACGCGGGTATCACGGAGTGAGCCTCTGTGACCTATCCCCCCACTTCCCTGTAACCCACCAAAACAATACGCTACTACTTCTAGTTTGGATAATTTTTGGCCACAGCGGCCATTTATTTAACCTTAAGTTTAACAATGGGTAAAAAACACAATAATAGACAACCCACCAACGAGGGGGAAGTCCCCGGAGCCTACAACCCCCTCTGTCGCCTCACTACAGGGAAAAGGATCTTCCGTACTGCCTCCCGTCGCCCTCCCACTATCCGACTCGGGAGACCGAAGATCCCTCCCGCTACCGCCCTCCCGTCGCGAGACCGCCGACTCGGGAGGCAACACACACACACGGTTGCCCCTAGTCGCCAACCTCCCGACTCAGAGACCCGCTAGCCGTTCCTAGGCCAGCCGACTGGTCTCCGCAGGGACTACGGCCTGACAGAGCCGAGAGGCGACAGACCTACCGCACACTGTAAATCAACAATGGGGCGGGAAGGGGGGACAGGCAGCCATCGGCCCTCCGCTCTCCCCCCCCCTCGCCCCGCATCCTAACTGGCTCCGAGAACTCCACCCCCCCTCCAACTGCCACAGCCAGCATGGCATGACCACCTCATGCCTGCGCAGCCCCCCACAGAACCAATGCGCGCTCTATCCCCTCCTGTATGCCCTCTAACCAAAGATCTGTCCCAATCTCGTTGAGATGGACCCCGTCGCCTCTCCAATAATTTCCCGCCCCTTTCTCAAGATCAATATGCCGCACGGCGACTCCTCCATTCCGCACCACGAAACGAGACACCTCACGATTCACTTTGATCCTTGCCTTATCTATGCCGCGCACCGAACGCACATTCCGCCAAACCTTACGAGGGACCATCTCGGACCAGACCAAGGTCAAGCCCCGGTACATCTGCAATAACCGAAGCATATCGTACCGTATATCTCTGCCTAGTTCCCTGAACGGTCTACGCCCCAAGTCGTTGCCCCCGACGTGCAATACTAGAATGTCGGGCGTCCTGTCCAGGGAGACTAGGCGCTCTGAACCTCTCTGACTTCCACCGACCGATTCCCATCACCGCCTGACTATCCATACCCCTCGCTGCCGCCTCTGTCGCCGCACCTATTCTAAACGAATGCGTTCCAAAACCTGACCCATCCAGTCCCAGAACAGCTATCGCTCTTTTAAACCCCGCCTCAAACTGGAACCTTGATAAATAATGACCGTCCTGATGCTGTAACAGGGGCCCTACCCTGGCCCCTGCTAGAGAACAGTAGTTCTCCCAACAACTAACCGGGCACATGTTTTCCCCTGGAATACGCCCCAGCGACACCCAACGACCCCTTCCGACCTGATCCGTCTTAGAACGCCGAATGACTATTTCTAAACGTCCCTTTACAACTCTAGTGTCCTCGGCTCTCAACCCCCCCGCTATCTTTTTGCTTGGGGAAACCAATTCCCCCACCCGTAACGCCCCGAAAAAGGCTAACGAAAAAGCAAACCTAAAAAGAGAATACTCGAACCCGTTCCCACAAACCTCCTGCAACGCGAACCCCAATTTTTGTAGTAAATCAAACGAAACCGGGCGACGCGTAACCGGACTCCCCCGCCCCTTTCTAAAACCTTTAAGCGCCTGCCTCACTACAAAGTTCTTCGTTACCTCTGTTACACCCCTCAACTTAGCGCCAAACGCCACCCCCCCCATAAACTTGTTAACTGCAGCCACCGACAAACCAGCCTCCGCGCTTTTTGGCAGCCACCCCAACAACGCCCCTGCCGCGTCCTCGTCCGTCCATACATTGCCCCACTGCTTCAACCACTCCTCCCATTCTACCCATGCTGCCTTGTAAGCCGCCCATGTGTTCCGAGCCAAGGAGGCACCTATCAGGTGCCTCACTGCTCGCTGACCACGCTCCATATGTGTCTCGGGCAAGACACCCCTTCTTCTTCTGCTCCTGGGGCCAACCGTCGGAATCGCTCCCACTGAAAGCAAGAAAGAGCATCCGCTATCGAGTTGCTTACCCCTGGCACGTGTACCGCCCCAATCCAAGCATTCAGCGACAACGCCTGCAGCACCAGGTGGCGCAATAATGCTACCACTGGGGGGGATGATGCAGACAATCTGTTTATTGCCTGCACCACCCCCAGGTTGTCGCAGTGAAAGCGCACCCTTTTATCTCTAAACTGAGCTCCCCATAGCTCAACAGCTACTATTATGGGGAATAGCTCTAGCAGCACCAGGTTTTTTACCAAACCCGACGAAAACCATTCGCTCGGCCACCCCGACGCGCACCACCGGCCTTGGACGTATGCTCCAAAACCCGAACTACCTGCGGCGTCAGTGAACAATTCCAAATCGAAATTGTCCACCACCTCCTCCATCATCACTGACCTTCCGTTATAATTTTCTAAAAACGCCGCCCATACTGCCAGGTCCTTCTTGTGGCCTTTGCCCAGCCGTATAAAATGGTGGGGTAACCGAACCCCTGCTGTGGCTGATGCTAATCTCCTACTGAAAATCCGACCCATCGGCATAATGCGACAGGCGAAATTGAGCTTGCCTAACAACGATTGCAGCTCTCTTAACGTAACTTTTGTGACAACCCTTGCCCTGTTGACTTCAGCCTTTAATTCTGCCACTTTGTCCTCGGGCAACCTGCATTCCATTGCCTCAGTGTCAATGGTAATGCCCAGAAACTTCAAACACGATGTGGGCCCTTCGGTCTTCCCTGGTGCCAAAGGCACCCCGAACTGACCGGTAACCCATTGAAGGGACCCCAGCAAGTTTGCGCAAAGTGGCGAACTTGCCGGACCTATGCATAGGAAGTCATCCAAATAATGGATAACCGACCTAATCCCTGTGCAATCCCTAACTACCCATTCTAAAAATGAGCTGAACGCTTCAAAATAAGCGCACGAAATAGAGCAGCCCATGGGTAGACACCTATCCGCGAAGTAACTTCCTTCCCAAAAACAGCCTAACAAACGAATACTTTCTGGGGCCACTGGGAGTAACCTAAAAGCGGACTCAATGTCCACTTTAGCCAACCTAGCCCCCTGCCCGTACTTGCGCACCCATTTCGTAGCGGCGTCAAACGAGGTATACACCACGGAACATATGTCCGGGTCGATACCGTCGTTCACTGACGCCCCTTTCGGGTAAGACAAGTGATGTATGAGCCTGAACCTATTTGGCTCTTTTTTAGGAACTACTCCAAGCGGAGAAACTACCAACTCTGTAACCGGAGGGGAGCTAAACGGCCCCGCCATCCGTCCTAACTAAACCTCCTTACGCAATTTCTCTGTTACCACCGCCGAATACCGGAGCGCCGACGGTAAATTTTTTGTAGTAACAGGAACCCTATGAACTGGGGCGGGAATTTTAAAACCATCCCTAAAACCTTCTAATAATAAAATCGCCTTCTCTCGGTCGGGGTACCTATTTAGAAACGGCACCATCTTTGCCAGTTTCACTGGTGTCATCCCTTTTTCCAGCTGCCCCGAAAAACTTTCCTTTTCCCTTCTTAAAGCACTTTGCTGCTCCGTGTGATGTAGCGTTACACAGGGAGCAAACGTGCTTGAACCTGCAGCTATTTCCGAATTTGCATTGGCCGTCGTTAAACTGCCAACACAATCCGAGCCTATGACTCCCCGACTGTCCGCCCTGACTTCCTCCCTGGGAACCGCTGTCCGAGCTACTCGTCCCGGCCCCTCCCTGAAAGGGCTGCCCGAACCTAACTGGGGCCATCACCCTCAACCACAGCCCTATGTCTTTCTGATCCCACCGAATAGACGGTCGGATCGCTTTTCTTTGACGAAACTGCTCGTCATACCTAAGCCACGTCTGGCCCCCATACACCCTGTACGCCTCACCTATCGCATCGAGGTAACAAAAGAGGCCGGAACAATTCTCCGGCGCCTTTTCCCCTATAACGCTAGCCAGAATAGCGAAAGCTTGCATCCAATTAGAGAAAGTCTGTGGAATCAGTCGCCACCGACGTTTCTCTTCCTCCTCCTTCTTGTATTCCGTCCTTTTCCCTTTATCCAAATTAAATTTTTCTAAAGGGAGAAGGGAAAAGATCTCGACGTACTCGTCGCGCCAGATCTTTTCTCTAACCTCCTTTTTCAAGTGCGCACCTAGGGGGCCCTCAAAGCAAACATATACCTCCCCCTTCGCTCTGTCATCAAGGCGAATCCTGTCCCCTTCCTTTTCTGTCTGAACGCCTACCGTGACAGGAGCTGTTTGCTGCCCCACCGACGATCCCGTCCCAACTCCCCCCGTGTCGCTATCGCGACCACTCACCGCATTGGACGGTAAAAACCAGGCGGATACCGGCGACGGCCCTGGCCCTGTCTGTTGCTTGCGCCAAAGTTCCAATAATCCCCCTAACATTAACCCCAAATCGCTCGCTGCGCCCTGAGTGCCTACCGTCACCCCCCCGCCCCCTGTCCGCCCCCCCACACTATCTGCCGCTGGCGCAACGCGGCTAACTGCGATATGTGTGTCCCCGTGTGTTCGCTCACCTGGCTGCGTAGGGGCTGTAGTCCCACCAGCCGCCGATCCTCCCTCCAGCGGATCCGAGTCCTCGTCAGACGGTGATCCGCGCTGGTACTCGAGGTCCTCATCTGGCTGCAGTCGCGCCACCGGAGTCGCAGCCGCTCCTCTGCTGATCAAACTGGCTCCCACGGGCCGCGTGTCCTGTGGGACTGAAAGAAAACTGTGAGGCTGCTCGCCGACCACCACCTCTCCCGGCGAGCGGCCCCACGCTGCTCCAGCTCTCTCCGCCGACGGTCCGGTGCCAGGCCCCGCCCCCCTGGCGGCACGGGACCTGGAGCCAGACGCTGCACCGACCCGCCTGGTGAGATTCCTCCCGGGCCTGCGCTCCCCACCTGCTGAGTTGGAAACTGGGAGCCGGCCCGGAGGGGCCCGTGAGGGGCTCTCAATGCGGCGCCGACGCTGAGGGGTTAAATCAGGGCTCAGCCGCGCTGGGGCGCGAGCCCTCCGTGGCCTCGGCTCTCTCCTCTCCACTGCCTGTGTCCCGCGCCTCCCCACCGCTGAGGCATTGCGGCCATGCTCTGTCCCTGGGCTTCGTCCAGCTGCTGCTGCTGTTACACGGCTCCCAGCAGCAGCCGGGCTCCGTCCTCTTCCTCTGCCCGGCGCTGCAGCTGATAGAACGGGCGCCGCTTCCTCCGCTCCTGCAGCCTGTGCCGGACCCGCTCCCACGTGCTCCGGGCCAGGGGCCCCCGCATCAAGTAAGCTCACCAGCCAGTCTAAGCCCCGCTCCTCCACCGCTGCCCGGATCCTCTCCATGACGCCGTCCATACCGGTAAGTCGTCTTCTGGGCTCTTCCAGACGCTCCTCTTCGGGCTCTTCGGTGCTTCCAGCCGTCTTCACTCTTCTTTACTCACGATTTCTTCTCTCTTCTTCCTCGCTGTCTCCGTCTTCTTCTCTTCTGCTCCTTCTTCCTTCTGCTGCCGACTGAAACTCCTCCTCCTGCTTTTCCCGCACTTTCTAACTGCTCCCCCCTCCCTATTCTCATCCCCCCCCCACACCTCTGCACTACTGTTAACCCCTAGCCTCCCCGTTAACCCTGTCATGTGCTGCCTACATATATACGCCTGCGGCTAATATTCCGGCGCTTCTTTCTTTTTACCCTGAGCTTTCAGAAGGTCCCGGAAACTGAAGGTGGAACGTATGCGTTCCACCAGGGACAGATGCCAGAAGTGCATACAATGCACGACTAGGTCATGTGACGGCCGTGATGACGTGGCAAGGCTACATCCCGGTCTCCGCCCCCAAGATGGCGCTGCAGTAAGCTGACCACGGAGAACAGTTATGTAAATTATATATATATATTTGTATGATTGCATGATTGTTGACTTGATAAAGGTGCCGAAACGCGTTGCCTGTCGGAATAAAGAGCTGGATCTTCATCCACACTGATACCAGTGATTTCTTCCTTGTCTTGGAGTCGACACTTCTAGGAGGGGGCTACTGTCCACCATGCCCCTCTCCTGCCCAGAGGGTGTCGTTTCTGCCTATACTTCCTGGATTGATAGGTTGTTTGCTGCTATATGGTCAGTGGGGCCTAGTTCAGATTTTTTAACTTAGCGTTTAGAACAGTGATGGCAAACATTTTACTGACCGAGGGCCCAAACTGGAACCCACTCATTTATCACAAAGTGCCAACATGTCAGGGGGCAGGGCTTATCCCGACGTATGATTTTACCTCCGTCGTTCTAAAAAGGAAAGGGCTGTTTCAAAATAGACCGGGAGGCCTGTGTTTTTACCTTGCTGGAGCCCTGGAGTACCATTGCTGTGGATTTTGACTGGAAATTAGCCGCGTACTCACAGCTGATGTCATACTATGCGGCGCTCCCCCTCACCTCCTCCGAAGGCTTCCCGCTGTCAGCGTTCCCTGGCTTCCAGTTCCCAGCTGCCTGTAGTGGTCTCACCTGACCAATGCTGCTGAACCTGACCAGGCTGGTAGGAACGAGAAGCCGGGGAGCGCTGACAGCGGGAAGCCCTCAGAGGAGGTGAGGGGGAGTGCCACATAGTATGAAATTTCCAGTCAAAGTCTGCAACAATGGTTCAGATTTTCACTTTTTTTGGATGTGGAAATGCTGCGTTATTTGCCACAGAAACATCTGCTGTGGACGCCTCCTAAGGGCTCCTGCACACTGCCGGGAGCAATATTGGGCCGTGATTCATGACCCAATATCGCTCTCGCTAACTTTCTAAAAACCCCTGGATGCGAGGCGGTTTCATGTGAAAATAGCCTCACATCACTGCAAGGGTTCCCTTCATCCCATTGCTTTCAATGGAGTGGCAGCAGCGTCAGCTCCATTGAAAGCAATGGGGGAAGATTGTGATCCCCTGCTGCCCCCCCCCCCCCAGTAGCCTCAGTAATAATCGTGTCCCCTATATCGGCCCCAGTAGTAATAGTGACTCCTACAGTGGCCTCAGTTGTAATGGTCACCCCCCCCCCACAGTGGCCTTAGTAGTAATATTAGCCCCAGTAATAATAGTGACCCCCACAGTGGCCTCAGTAGTAAAAGGGTCCCCTATAGTGGCCCCAGTAGTAATAGCGTCACCTATATTGGCCCCAGTAGTAATTGTGACCTCTCACAGTGGCCCCAGTAGTAAGTGTCCCCTATATTGGCCCCAGTAGTAATTGTGACCCCCACAGTGGCCCCAGTAGTAATAGTGACCCCCACAGTGGCCCCAGTAGTAATAGTGTCCCCTATATCTGCCCCAGTAGTAATAGTGACACCCCACAGTGGCCTCAGTAGTAATAGTGACGTCCACAGTGACCTCAGTAGTAATAGTGTCTGCTATATCTGCCCCAGTAGTAATAGTGACTCCCACAGTGGCTTAAGTAGTAATAGTGACCTCACAGAGGCTTCAGTAGTAATATTGCCCTTGTATTGGCCCTAGTAGTAATAGCGACCCCTATAGTTGCCTCAGTAGAAGCATCCCCTAAATCGGTCTCAGTAGTAATTGTGTTCACTATATTGGCCACAGTAGTAATAGTGACCCACACAGTGGCCTCAGTAGTAATTATGTCCCCTAAATCAGCCTCAGTAGTAGTACTGACCCCCACAGTGGCATCAGTAGTAATAGTGAGTCCCACAGTGGCCTCAGTAGTAATAGTGACCCCCAAAGTGGCCTCAGTAGTAATATTGTCCCCTATACTGGCCCCAGTAGTAATAGTGATCCCCATAGTGGCCTCAGTAGTAATAGTACCCCCTATATTGGCCCCAGTAGTATTAGTGACCCCCATATTGGCCTCAGTAGTAATAATGACCCCCACAGTGGCCTCAGTAGTAATTGTGACCCCCATAGTGGCCTCAGTAGTAATAGTGTCCCCCCACAGTGACCCCGGTAGTAATAGTGTCCCCCCCCCACCAGTAGCCTCAGTAGTAATAGTGTCCCCTATATTGCCCCCAGTAGTTATATTGCCACCACACCATGTCCTATCTTAGGGTGCTCCCTCGGAACACCTCACCCGTTGTTTTCAATGGGGCCTGAAAACACATTGCTCTGTGTGCGAGGCGCATGCAAGTGACATGTGAGGTTTCCCATTGAAAACAATGGGAAACACTTGGCGATACTCTGTCACCCGCATGGGATGATCGCTACTTCTCTAAAGTGATGCGAGAAATTTATGACACAAAGACACCTCGCATTTGCGGGGAAATGGCACAATACCAATTGCGATATTTGTTCGAGTTTCACGGCCTAATATCATCGCCCATGTGAAATTAGCCTTCTGGAGATGATGAGATCCATTTAGAGATTTAACAAAAACTACTCTCCCCCCCCCCCTCCCTGTACTCCCTGTTGCGGTGTTGTGTTCTCTCAACATCTATTTTCTCACGTCTAAAAATGACTTGTTGTCCCCTCCATTCCAAGGCGTCTTCCTTGGGTGCATGCAGTCATGCTGTCCCAAGAGGTAGGAGACATATTACACCTCCCTCCCCCCTATCTCACTATCAGACCCCCATTCCAGTAAACTCTGTGCAGCAGCAACGTCACATTACTGCTGTTGGTCGGACAGTGCTATTGGTACTATTGTTATGTGTGGCCATTGGGGAAGTTCTAGTACTATCAGGGGTCCCTGAGGGGTTCATCCGGGGTACCAACAGGATGGAAAGATTGTGGAAGGATGAGTCATGCCTGGAAGAAGTCTTCATGGTGGTCTGGATCCAGATAGAGAAAAGAAAACTAAATTGGATTCCTGCATTCTGAGACAATGGGACCTGAGATCCCAGGAGGTAGCTGCATAAAGCGGCACTAAGAGACACTATTTCCATAAGAAGGGGGACTAAGGAACATTATTATTGTGAGAAGACATAAAGGGTGTGGCTTAATGCAAAAGGGGTGTGACCTAACAGAAAATAATAAATCTTGAGGTGGTGTGCTTAGTGTACTGCTGGACTTGTCCCTCTTTTCATTGTGCATTAGGTAGTCTGAAGATTGGGTTGGCCATCCTATATACCCAAAACCAGCATATAAGAGGGGCGGCAGAGAAGAACAGCTGCAGGTAATCTATTCCCAGGACAGAATCTAGTCCCAAAAGCAGAGGGTCTCTTTAAATCTGACTTCTCTTCCAAAACCCCTTGAGGGATAATTTTAGCGTTACTGTACATACCACTGTTTATTTTGGCAGTCACCTTTCTGAGAGCCAGGAATAACCTGTAATCCTACCCTGCCCCTTGCTCGCTCTGCGTCCTCCCCGGCTGCTGACAACGCAGGACAGTCAGATACGTTACGGAGCCTTTCCAAAAATAAAAAAAATCCCTGTAAATATCCATCGTCCTCAGCTGTCAGGTTATTCAACATTGTTGGGAAAGTCGGGTGACACAAATGCGTCCCCCATTATAGCTCCCACAGGGGTTATCACCCAGCTTTCCCAGGTTCCTGAATAGTCAGTCTACCTGATGTATTATTTATTAGTGCATCACTATAGCGGCGGTCATATTGGTCATCACTCAGCTTTCCCAAGAGCAGATAGTATTTCTATTTACAGGGTATTGGCTCCGTCACCTTGGACTGTCAGTTTGTTGTGGGGGGACGGTCAGATCAGATTTACCCTGAGTGCTTGAAGGTTGAGCGTAGTGTAATTATCACACGGAACAGCTGAGACATGCAGGACGCTGGGGCTTACATGCCTTCAACAGCTGAAGTCTGAAGCGCACATTCAGCTCTGCTGCCTCTTAGCTCCACTCCTGCGATGGCGACTGCAGATCTGAAGGACGAGCTGAACTGTTCCATCTGTCTGAATATCTACACGGAGCCGGTAACTCTGAGATGTGGCCACAGCTTCTGTCAGGTCTGCATCCGCTCGGTGCTGGACAGGCAGGACGGTGGTGGACTTTATACCTGCCCAGAATGTCGCGCCGAGTACCAAAAGCGCCCAGCATTGAAAAGGAACATGAAACTTTGTAACATAGTGGAGCATTTCCTATCAACGCAACCAGAGGTGAAGGCGGCTGGGATCTCCTGTACCTACTGTGTCCACTCCTCTGTCCCGGCAGTCAAGACCTGCCTGATGTGTGAAGCTTCTCTGTGTGACGTCCATCTCAGCGTTCATAGCAAATCCACGGATCACATCTTGACAGAACCCACCATTTCCATGGACAACAGAAAATGTGCCACCCACCGGGAGATGCTGAAGTATTACTGCTGTAAGGACGCTGCCTGCATCTGTGTATCATGTTGTGTGTTTGGAGAACATAGAGGACACCAGGTAGAACTTCTCAAGGAGGCATCTGAGAAGAAGAAAGAAAAACTTAGAAAAGTTCTGGAGAAACTGACCTCGAAGCGTGAAGAGACTGAAAAGAGTGTCCAAAGTTTACAAGATCACAGGAGGGGAGTCCAGGAGAAGGCAGCCAGCATGACGACAAGGGTGACTGATCTGTTTAAGGACATCAGGGCTCAACTCCAAGTTCTAGAAGAACGGGTATTGAGTGACATCTCCAGGCAGAGGGATAAAGTGTCACTCTCAGTCACTGACCTGATCCAGCAGCTGGAGATAAAGAAGGAGGAGCTGTCCAGGAAGATGACACACATTGAAGAGTTGTGCCAAGTCAGGGATCCTCTCACTGTCTTACAAGATCGGGATATTGGCAGAGTTGAGACTGATGAAGGACATGGTAAGAGGCTTCAGGCTATAGGTGATCTGGATGAAGTTCTGATCTCATTGACACTACAGTCGGCTTTATCCAGTATTGTGGTTGATGTGAAGCAAAGCTTTAGTGTCCAAAACCTACTGCTGGACATTAAGACGGCTGCAGTTGATGTGGCCGTATCTGGAGACCTAAAGAGCGCAACATGGTCTAAAACCCCGATCTGGGCGAAAAATCAGCAGAGATTTAAAAACTTCTGTCAGATTCTGAGTTTTCAGAGTTTTAGCTCTGGGCAGCATTACTGGGAAGTGGAGACCAGTGAACTGGGCAACTGGAGGGTGGGGGTGGCTTACCCCAGCATGGAACGGAAGGGAGATCTGTCTGGTATTGGACAGAACAATAAGTCCTGGTGTCTACGCTTGTGTCAGAAGGACTATCTAGTAGCTCATGGCACAAAAGAGATTTCGCTACAAGTGGAGGCATCGCTGCAGAGGGTGGGAGTATACCTGGATTATGAGGCCGGGAAGCTGTCCTTCTACCAGTTGTGTGAGCCCATCAGGCGTCTGCACACCTTCATTACTACCTTCACAGAGCCCCTTCATGCTGTGTTCCTTGTATGGCGTGATGGATGGGTGAGAATCCGGAACTAGGATAACAAATAGTCTCATAGCAGTACCATACTAATTTAAAGGGGTTGTCCAACTGTGAGGCAACTTTCTAAAAATCAATCCAGGCCTGGTAAAACAATAAAAGCAGCTGTACTTACCTATCCTCAGCCCCAGCGATGCAGCACTGTAGCCTGTGGTCCTCCCGGTCTTTGTTATGAAAAGGATACCACCAAACCGCTGTGGCCAATCAGAGGCCGTAGTGGTCTGGTGCTATTCTCCTGGTATCATTGCTCCCAGCTTCTGAGTGGTCATGCCTGGAGACCATCTGTCTGCAGTGGCCCTCTCAGAACAAAGCCTGGGAAGGCTGCAAAGCTGGATCTCCATGGCTGAGGACAGGTAAGTACCCCAACTTTTAAAGTTTTAACAGGTCTGGATCAATTTCTAGAAAGTTGCCTTGCACTCAGACAACCCCTTTAATCTCTTTTCAACCTCAGCCATATACATACAGCTGGACTCCATACACCGTGTTAGACAGCCAATTGTAACAGCTAGGACTGGAAAGAACTCTGATCCTGATTGTTCAACTTCTTCTGTATGGTGGTACATGACAACCACTGCATCCAAGCATTTAGACAGAGGGAGATAGGCTCTTACCGTCACTTGATCGCCCTCCTCCATGATGAGGCTTGTAATATACATAAGTTTATTAGGCCTTGAGTCAATGCTTAAAGAGGACCCACCATGTCCTTAGGTCAGCGGGGATGGCTGCATAGCTTTGCAGTTGCAACCCTGCTGACTATCGTGTTCTGATTCAGCTGCAGCTCTTTGAATCTATTAAGTGGGCGGTCTCTACTGCTCACTGTCACTAGATTACATCAGAGTTGATTGATAGTGAGTGGTGAAGAACGACCACCTGACAAATTCAAAGTTCTGGAAACCGAATTTAATCGGACTCTACGAGAGAGTCAGAGGGATTGTGGCTGCAAAGCTATATATCAAACCCCAGTGACCCGAGGACATGACACATATTCTTTAATAGGCTAATACAGACAGACATAATATACTGCAATACAGAAGTATTGTAGTGTATCGTACAAGTGATTAAGTGATCGCACATTCAAGTCCCTTTCTGGGACTAAAAAAGTGTAAAGAGGTTTAATTACATTTTTAAAAAAATATTTTAAAAAAAAAATGTTAAAAGTAAATTACTCCCATTCATCAACTGAAAAATAAACATTGCCACATCCATAGATGTCATGTTATTTCTCCAGAATGGTGAACACCTAAAAAAAAAAAAAAACTGCTCCCAGATTGCTGTTTTGGCTTCTCCACCTCCCCAAAAAGTAATATGAAATAAAATAAATAAAAATTAATTAAAAAAATATGTACCCCACAATAGTACCACTAAAAAGTACATAGCCTGCAAAAGAAACAAGCCTTCACACAGCGCCATCAATGGGAAAATAAAAACCTTTATGGGCTCAAAACAATATTTTACTTTAGAGGCATTGTATGTTTTACTTGCACTACTTCACTTGACCACATGGTGCGCTGTTCAGGCCAAACAAATCCTGCAGCGAAACAAAGAACAGAATAATTACATCCAGACACCTGTCGTGGATATCCTAGAGCTCCTCCTAATGGTGAAGATATGTAGAGCAGTCAAATCTCCACTTATCTTGTTCCAATGTGGAATGTAGATGAGTATTCCATGTGTTACATCTGTATCTTATATGCATCTTATTTTGCTGCTTATGGCAGTAATTAACCCTTCTAGATTTCTTTTGGATGCCACTCTGCTAATTTTACTCTCTGTATGTGGAATTGGATCCTTCCAATAAATATTTTGCCCAAATGAACCATGACTTTTGTTTTTACACTTTCGGGGCGGTCCGTCATCTTCTGCGCTGGACAGTCATCAGTTTTCCTTATCTCCAGATTCCCGGCCCTCAAACCTCTTGACCATCCATGACGACGGAGGTTAGGATTATGTCCCATTATTTATATGACAATCCCCAATAGTGCACATAGAGGTAGAGGCACCATCATGATACTGGTTTGTACTACCTGGTATTTGTGGCCCCTCCAGTCCCTTTCCAAAAGCCTTGAGTCAATTCCCTAACTCTTTGTTCCTTATTGAAGTCCTTCTGTAGAAGGGAGTCCCACAACGGTTCTCACTTGTATCAAAGATATGGCCCCGTGTCTTCTAACCGTCCAAGATTCCTTGGAACAGTTTGGACTTTAGGAGCTTCTGGGGAAGCCAGGTATGGTGTGAAATAAAAAAAAAACAGCCTATACTGACCCCTTATGCTCCTTTCACTACTTGCCTGTGCTACTCTTGTCCCCCACTCACTTCCAAATGCCATCTAGCACATGACCACTACGGTCAATCACTGGCCTCAGTCATTCTAAATCTGAGGCTGGGGATTGGCTGCAGAGATCATGTGATCATGCTACTCAGAAGAGAGTGGGGATCAGAGCGGTGTGCACCACGTGTAGGGAGGTAAAAGAGGTAAGTACAGGCTGTTTTTTATTTTACTGCATAAAAGGGGGCCTTATTACTGAGGGGGTCCTCCGTCAGAGATAGAACTTAGCATGGGTACGCAGGATTGGGGGGATCGGCATGCATGGCACCTCCAGAATCTTATGCCACATCTGCGACGGCTTAAATAGTTGCAGTCGCACATTTGGAGCAACGCGGAGAGTGGTTTACGGTGAGTGAATTTGGGAGCGGATGCCACTGTTTTTAGCTCAGCAAAAGTGTTTTATTGCCACTTTCCTCAACACTCCTAAGCAGGTAACAGGCCCGTTTGGCGAGAGTAACAGTTCAAAAGAAAACGGGTTTGTGGGCGTTAGGCTTATAAACAATAAATAAAATAAATCTTGTCATGTGTACAGCGCCAACTTATTCCGCAGTGCTTTTAGGTCATTTATTTATTACCCCCCACCAAGCTGGGTGCTCATTTTACTGATCTCGGACGGATGGATGACTGAGTCAACCTTGAACCGGCTACCTGAACCAAGCAGGGATTGAACCTGCAACCTTCAGGTCGTGAGTGAGAGCTTAGGGCTGCATTTTTGCTGATATGTTGCAGAACGGAATTGAGAAGATTCACATCTAGTAATGTCTGTCTAGGCCCTAGGCCACGGTGGTTGAGGTGGTCACAGGCCAAGTTCATTTCCACGTGGCGTCGAGTCACATCTGCTTTTGAGCAGATGTGACTCGCCACCATGTTGAAACGAGCTTGGCCTGTGACCACTTCAACCACCGTGGCCTAGGGCCTAGACAGACATTACTAGATGTGAATCTTCTCAATTACGGCTATAAGCTGAATTCTCTTCACACAGTGTCTGTAGAAGCAAAGGCCAAGGCTATAAGACAAGGACCCTTCGGGCTTTACCAGCAGGGCTGTGGCAGTCCCCAGTCTGGTAGCCATTACAATTCACTTAATTAATAGCGACAACAGCAACCCCATCAGAGGCGCGACCCTTCCCTTTTATATTCCCCGTGACGCGATATACTGTATGACTCTGACTGCCGCAACCATTCGCATTCAAGCAAGGTTTTCCTATTGAGCTGCATATACTGCAATCCCAAATATGAACAGAAGAGGGCGCTCCCACATCACAGATCAACTTTTATCATTATTATTATTTAAAATGTCGCCTACATATTTCGCCATCTGTGAACACTTAACACTGAAGACGGCATGTGAGAACATTATTACTGAGGGGTCATTGAGGGGCGCTATTATTGTCAGGGGATCACTGAGGGGCGCTATTATTGTGAGTGGATTACTAAGGGGCACTATTACTGTAAGCAGGTCACTAACGGGCACTATTACTATGATGGGACTCAAAGGGTGTGGCCTATTGCAAAACAGGCTTGGCGTAACTTAAAAAATTGCAGATATTGTCCCGTTTTCATTGTTAAATAGTTGGGAGTTGTGTGAATCAAGACTGAGGTCCATTTCTGCAGGTGCCAGATAGCAGCTGCCTGTCTTGCCTCTTTAGTATGTCAATAGTCCACAGGAGTGGCACATAATGCGCCAATCATAAGGCCGCTTGCAGACCGTTACTGTGTCTCTGCGGGGGTTGTGCTATATTACTGGTCCTTCCGTGCGCACCTCTGGGGTCTTAGCTAGGACAAGCACATGGTAATAGTTTGCTATGGTCCACTGTGGCGATGCAATAGTTAAGTCTGCCTGGTCTTTGATTTCTGTTGCCACAGTGCTTCCTAATTAATTCATTACCTACTTGATTTAATGCCCACAGCCGGATTTCTGCCGCGTTTCATGCGGCGCAAATCCGCGGCGTTATCCCGCAGCTATTAGGTTCTATTGAACCTAATAGCTCAATGTTCACGCTGCGCAATTCTACCACAGAATTCCGCAGCGTGAAAGAAACTGCGGCATACTGTAATTGCTGTGGAAAAACGTGTGGCCAGCTTCCATTGTAGTCAATGGAAGCCGACCGTCACGCTATACTTCTGCTGTGAGCACAGCGGAAGTATCGCATGATTAAGTGTCCCTGCCCACCGCGTCATGCCGCACTGCCAACGCATCACTTGCTGCACTGCGCATGCGTGCCGGCTCGGCAGGCAGGACGTGCACGACAGATCCAGAGAGGTGAATATGGGGACTTTGGGGACACCGTGACGGACTCCGCTGAAATATTCCACTGGCGGAGTCCATCACGGCCCTGGGCATGAGGCCTTAGACTCTGGGATTTTAGTCATGCCTTGCCTGATTAGCTATGCAGTTGCTTCTAGTTATGTTCCTGTGAATTTCTGAACCAGGTCACCCTGTATGTTGTTCAAGCTTTGGCCTGCTACCTGCACAGCTCTGCTACATCGGTCTGCTGCCTGCAAGGCTCTGCTACATCAGTCTGCTGCCTGCACGGCTCTGCTACATCGGTCTGCTGCTTGCACGGCTCTGCTACATCAGTCTGCTGCCTGCACGGCTCTGCTACATCAGTCTGCTGCCTGCACGGCTCTGCTACATCGGTCTGCTGCCTGCACGGCTCTGCTACATCGGTCTGCTGCCTGCACGGCTCTGCTACATCGGTCTGCTGCCTGCACGGCTCTGCTACATCACTTGTCACCTACACAATTCTATCACAACATACTCAAACCTTATCTGACCGTCTGCTAGCTACCCGGTGATCACCTATCAGATCGTGGTTCCATGGATCTACCAACAACCCCTTATGCTGCATTTAGAGTGGACAATAATCATTTGATTTAAACTCGAGCCAGTGAATGAACGACGAATGAGAATCCTGCGCTTCTTGTTCGTTATTCAGTTTTAGCCGGCATAAGAATCAGCGCCGTCCCATTCACTTATCATGTAGTTTAAACACTGATCTTCAGTGCTTCACATAGGAATGTGCAAATAAGGAAGATGGAACCATACCCATGCAGCGCCACCTATTGTATGGCAGCATTCCTGCAAGTCAATGTCCCATTCTTTATACAGGTCTTTATAACAATGATTGAGAATTGACCACAAGCCAGAATCCATACACAGACAGCTGTTTTGGTTTTTTTGCCCCTCAGTGTGCAGTAGGTTTCTGGCTTGGCTAGTGAGATGCTTATGATGTGGGTCAGGAGGGGTGTCATCTCTCCTTAAGGAGAGCTACAGAGGTATTGTTCCATCTTCCTTATTTGCATATATTTCCCAGAGGAGCATGGATGGCCCTATAAGTCTCCTCACACCTTCTAGGTGTCTCCTTAAGGAGAGATGATGGCCCTCCTGACATAGGAATGTGAAACCCTGAACGACAAGTGAGCAGTCCAAACAGGCGGCCTGATTACAGACAAGCTGCTGATGACATCACCAGCTTGTTTGCTCGGCAAACGAGACTCATGAGATTCTTGTCCCATGTAAAAGGGGCATTAGGTAGGTTCTGTTACAGTATACTCAGGCCATGGATCCAGGCTCTGCAGCACAAGTGCCCCACGGTCCATGGACATTCCGGATCCCATTATTGTAGTCTTGCAATGCCAGTGGGAACTTTTCCAGTCACTAAAGGGTGCTTTTCGATGGAATGATTTATCCTTTTATGCAGGCAGATAAATCGTTCACTCATTAAATCGTTCATATTCACTGAATAAATGAATGAAAAGGACTGAATGACCGGTATATAAATCGAACAATTAAAGAATGAGTCAACAAATGAATTATCATTCATCATTCGATCATTCGATCAGTACCCGCATTTACATGGAATGATTAGTGTTCAAATTTCAATGATCCAGCAATTTTCCATTTTTCTTACCCATAATCGTTCCGTGTAAGCCCTCCTAATGGCAAGCCTATTCTTGTGCGGACGCACTTCAGAATGCACCCGTGTCATCTCCTGCTTCTCATAGTGGGTTCAGGCTCTCTTTTCCAGCTCCCCAGCCACGTGATGGGAACCCTAAAACCTGCAGGGATTTCTGAATCGTTGCTATATCCAATCTGAACTCGGTGCTCCTCTGTTTCCGTCTGACCGGGTAAAGTTTGCCTATATAATTTCACCACCCTGGCATGGACATCACTTCTAAGAGAATGTGGTGACCCAGTTTTGTCTGAAGAATTTTCTTGCTATACCTGCTTGTAAACAGGGATCGGGAAACCCTAAGGTGGTGGCTGAGCTCCCCATCGGTTCGGAGAACAAGGGACCTACCTCGTGTACTTCTGGTGCCAGCTACTGGATACCCCAATCCTGGCTGGATGGCCGCAGCTGCTTATGTGTTCCTCCCAGGGCGAGTGTTCTGGGGTCAGTAGTCTTCGTGGGGCGGCCGGGCTGTAGGCATTAATAATGAAATAGGTTGTTGACATAGCTTTCGTCCTGGACTGCCTACAAAACCCTGAAATCACTTGGTACTATGACAAACAGGATGGATGTGTAAGTGTGCTATTCAGGTGGCTAAGTGCAGCAACAGACAGAAAAAAAGGCCCTAACGTCCGCCAATGGATGGGTAGGACAAACAAATAAGATTCGGGCGTCCAACAACAAACAGACGGGTGGATCAGACTTAGAACATAAAACAGACATAAACCAATGACTGACTAACACCCAAAACACTCACCTAGCATATCTGTCAGGACAGTGTCCGGGATATGGGGGTCCCTGAGATATCCCGCAACCCCTGTCCCTGCCTACTTGCCCCCCTGGGCCAACCCCCAGGGCGACAACTGGGCGACGGTCCCTACCCTCACTAGGGAAGCGGGACACGGGAGACAAACAGACACTGAGACAAACAACGGTAGAATGGTCAGACAATCCGGGTAGGCAACAAGAGGGTACGCAGTACAGAGGGGTCAGGCAAAACGTAGTCAAGTCCAAAAGCAGGTGTCAGAAAAGCCGAGGTCACAAGAGCAGTCAGGATAACGCGGGTGCAGCTGGAGAACCAAACTAACACTGGCAAGGCCTGAAAGGAAAACACACCTATTTAAATGCTGTCAGTGCTCCCGCCCCAGAAGCTGATTGGGGCGGGGAGCCTGACAGCAGCAGGGCTAATCAGGGAGGTGCTGGGGGCACGCCCCCAGTCTTGCAGCACAGACCGTTACTAGGGAAGCCAGCCTGGTAGTCAAGTGACTAGAAGCACCAGCTGCCTCCCTAGCAACCCGGCGGCGACCAGTCTTACAGCGGCCCGGGGAGATCACCAGAACCGGGGCTCCCCTACGCCGCACTCCTGTAGCCCGGGTGGCAGGACCGGTGGTGCGGGCACGGCGGCCCCGAGAGTTGCAGGTTCTGACAGTACCCCCCCTTCTACGGGGGGACACCGGACCCCCATGGCCCGGTGCGGGCTTAAGCGGGAAAGCCCTGTGGAATGACTGGACTAGGCGTGGCGCATGAACGTCCCTGGCAGGGACCCACGTCCTATCCTCAGGGCCAAATCCTCTCCAGTGGACCAGGTACTGCAGCCCACCTCTAACCCGTCGGGCATCCACAAGCCTTTCTACTTCATACTCCAGTTCCCCCTGTACCAGAGAGGGAGGAGGTGGGTTCTGGGTGGGGAGAACTGGAGTCACATACTTCTTAAGCAAGTTCTTGTGAAAAACCTTGTGGACCTTCCAGGGGTCAGGAAGTGCCAACTTATATGCCACCGGGTTGATAACCTGAGAAACCGTAAATGGGCCAATGAACCGAGGAGCAAGTTTCAGGGAGGGAACCTTAAGTCTCAGATTCTTGGATGATAATAAAACCTGCTCCCCGACCACAAAAGGTGCCGAGATAGTCCGTCTTTTATTTGCGTATTTACGCAGTTTCTCTTGGGAACCCTGAAGGTTCTTACGAACCTGGGCCCAAACTGTGCACAGTTCTTCAGCGGATATGTCAGCGGCCGGATTGTTCGAGACAAAAGGAGTAGAAAGCGAGAACCGGGGATGAAACCCATAGTTACAAAAAAAAGGTGACAGTTGGGTCGACGAGTTACCATGGTTGTTAATAGCAAATTCGGCGAGAGGTAAGTAGTTGGCCCACTGATACTGGTTATCAGAGACAAACAGTCGCAGATACTGGATCAGTTCTTGATTCATCCGTTCCGTTTGTCCGTTACTCTCGGGATGGAAAGCGGAGGAGAAGGACAAATTAACGTTTAGATTTTTACAGAAGGCTCGCCAGAAGCGAGCGACGAACTGAACCCCTCTATCTGACACAATATCCTCGGGGATCCCATGTAACCGAACAATCTCCTTGATGAACATCTCAGACAAAAGTTTGGCGTTAGGCAACTTGCCAAGCGGAACAAAATGAGACATTTTAGAGAAACGGTCAACTATTACCCAAATGACCGTATTCCCCAGCGAGGATGGCAGATCAGTAATAAAATCCATGGACAAATGGGACCATGGCCTGGACGGAATGGGCAAGGGCAGAAGAGGCCCCTCAGGACGTCTCCTGAGGTTCTTCCCCCTTGCGCAAGCCGGGCACGCGGACACAAATACCCGTACATCCTTGGCCATGTGCGGCCACCAATAGAGTCTGGCCGCTAACTCCAGAGTACCCCTGATGCCGGGGTGTCCAGCTAGGACTGAAGCATGTGTCTCCTCTAACACTTTCAATCTCAGTGATAACGGGACAAATAATTTACCCTCCGGAAGGGCTTCAGGAGCCGATTGTTGAGCGGCGTAAATGAGAGGTGAAAGGTCGGAGGAGACAGCAGCAAGGACCACCCCAGGGGAGAGAATGCTCTCAGGCTCCGGCTCGGAAGGTTCCGGAGAACCAAAACTCCTAGACAGGGCATCAGCCTTGACATTCTTAGAACCGGGTCTATAGGTAACAACAAAATTGAACCGAGAGAAAAACAAGGCCCAGCGGGCTTGCCGAGCATTTAACCTCTTAGCGGAATCTAGATAGGTGAGGTTTTTATGGTCTGTGAGTACCGTGATCTGGTGATGGGCTCCTTCCAAAAAATGCCTCCACTCTTCGAAAGCCCACTTAATCGCCAGCAATTCCCGGTTGCCTATATCATAGTTCCGTTCGGTGGAAGAAAACTTCCTAGAAAAATAGGCACACGGTCTAAGGTTGGTGAGAGTGGCGGGACCTTGGGACAGTACCGCTCCCACACCAAACTCAGAGGCATCTACCTCCACCACAAAAGGGCTGGACAGATCCGGTTGTACTAGGACAGGTGCAGAAGAGAACGCCGCCTTTAGGGTATCGAAGGCCCTCAGAGCCTCAGAAGACCAGGTCCTCACATCTGCCCCCTTTCTGGTGAGGTCAGTTAGAGGTTTAGCCACCACGGAGAAGTCTTTAATGAATTTGCGATAGTAGTTGGCGAAGCCGAGGAAGCGTTGAAGGGCTTTCAACGACCCTGGCTGGGCCCACTCCGTGATGGCCTTCACCTTTTCAGGATCCATCTGGAAGTCGCATGGCGTGATGATATACCCCAAAAATGATATCTTTTGTACCCCGAAAACACATTTCTCGAGTTTAGCAAACAGCTTGTTATGTCTGAGTCGAGCTAGCACAGTCTGAACGTGAGTATGGTGACTCGGCAAGTCGGAGGAAAAAATCAAAATGTCGTCTAGATATACAACCACGAACACCCCCATGATATCCTGAAACACTGAGTTCATGTACCCCTGAAAAATGGCGGGGGCGTTACACAATCCAAAAGGCATAACTAGGTATTCAAAATGCCCGAGGGGCGTATTGAAGGCGGTTTTCCACTCATCCCCTTCCCGAATGCGGATGAGGTTGTATGCTCCCCTGAGATCAAGTTTAGAAAACCATCGGGCACCAGCGACCTGGTTGAGGAGGTCAGGAATGAGTGGAAGAGCATACTGGTTTCGGACTGTGATCTTATTTAGCTCTCTATAGTCAATACAGGGCCGGAGACCCCCATCCTTCTTCTCAACGAAGAAAAACCCGGCACCCACCGGGGATTCTGAGGGCCGGATGTGCCCCTTGGCCAGACTGTCGTGGATGTAGTCCCTCATGGATTCTCTCTCTGGGACCGTAACGTTATAAATGCGGCCCTTAGGAAGTTTGGCCCCAGGAATCAAGTCTATTTTACAGTCCCATTCCCTATGAGGGGGCAGAGCTTCAGATAGTTGTTTGGAGAACACGTCAGAAAACTCGGAGAGGTATTCTGGTAGGGGGGTCCCCTCGCAGGTGGAGATTCCCACCTTCACCGCACAAAGGTGGTTGACACAGCGGGGACCCCACTTTACCAGTTCCAACGTGTCCCAATCTACTACCGGGTTGTGCTCCCGGAGCCAGGGGAGGCCTAGGACGACGTCCACAGACAAATCTCTCATCACTAGAAAGGTGCAGGTTTCCACGTGTAAGGCTCCTATCGTAAACCTTACTTCAGGGGTAACCAGATTAACCACCCCTGCTTGCAATGGAGTGGAGTCCACTCCTGAAACCAGAATCGGAGTCTCTAAACGTAACAAAACTCCGGACAGTTGAGAAACGAAATTAAAGTTAACGAAATTAGCCGCCGCCCCAGAATCAACAAAGGCTTGCCCAGTGCGGTGGAAAGCATGAAATTCTAGGGTGCAAGGCACTAACATCTTGGACAACACAGGGAGTACCTTGGCTCCTAGACAGTCCCCCCGACAACTGCCTAGGAGCGGGAGTTCTTCCTGCCGTGGCTTCTTAGCGCAGGTAGCAATGCGGTGACCCGGCTCCCCACAGTAGAAGCAGAGGTTCTTCTTCAGGCGGTGTTCCCGTCGTTGCTTGGGGGTCATGGCTCCCAGCTCCATGGCCTCGGTGGTGGGAGGGTAAAAGGTCGGGTCAGTCGAAGAAGTAGACGTGGGGAGTGGGGTGGTCCGAGCGGCGTGTCTGGCCCTCAAACGTCGGTCGGCTCGAATAGCCAGCGACATGGCTTGCTCCAGAGTTCTAGGCTCTGGGTGGGCCACAAGTAGGTCCTTGAGACCCTCAGACAGGCCGGTCAAAAATAAGTCTTTTAGGGCGGCATCGTTCCACCGGGATTCCGTACAATGTTGACGAAATTGGGAACAGTAGTCCTCCGCCATCTTACAACCCTGGCGCAGGGCCAGAAGCTTGGAGACTGCGTAGCCCGCCCGGTCGGGTTCGTCATAAATTTGACCCAGGGCGGAAAAAAAGGCGTCAAGGGATAGTCGGGCTGGAGAGCCAGCTGGTAGCGAGAAAGCCCAATTTTGGGGCTCTCCCCTCAGGCGGGTAATTACGATTCCCACTTTCTGGTATTCAGTACCAGAGGAGTGGGGGCGGAGATCAAAGTAGAGCTTGCAGCTCTCCCTAAATGCAAAAAACTGATCTCTCTCTCCGGAGAAGCAATCCGGAAGCGTGGCTCGAGGTTCTGACATTGTTCCTGGAGCGGACGAGGGCTGCATGGGGCCTGCCGCTGCCACTTGTTCCCGTGGCTGCAAGCGGGCGGTTAGGTCCTGGGCAAGGGTCGTAAGGACCTGGACCTGGTTCGCTACAGCCGCCACGGCCTCCATCGAGGGGCTCAAAGTCGCCGGGCGGATGCAAGGGTCTGACCTTCGTTCGGCCAGTGTTACTGTCAGGACAGTGTCCGGGATATGGGGGTCCCTGAGATATCCCGCAACCCCTGTCCCTGCCTACTTGCCCCCCTGGGCTAACCCCCAGGGCGACAACTGGGCGACGGTCCCTACCCTCACTAGGGAAGCGGGACACGGGAGACAAACAGACACTGAGACAAACAACGGTAGAATGGTCAGACAATCCGGGTAGGCAACAAGAGGGTACGCAGTACAGAGGGGTCAGGCAAAACGTAGTCAAGTCCAAAAGCAGGTGTCAGAAAAGCCGAGGTCACAAGAGCAGTCAGGATAACGCGGGTGCAGCTGGAGAACCAAACTAACACTGGCAAGGCCTGAAAGGAAAACACACCTATTTAAATGCTGTCAGTGCTCCCGCCCCAGAAGCTGATTGGGGCGGGGAGCCTGACAGCAGCAGGGCTAATCAGGGAGGTGCTGGGGGCACGCCCCCAGTCTTGCAGCACAGACCGTTACTAGGGAAGCCAGCCTGGTAGTCAAGTGACTAGAAGCACCAGCTGCCTCCCTAGCAACCCGGCGGCGACCAGTCTTACAGCGGCCCGGGGAGATCACCAGAACCGGGGCTCCCCTACGCCGCACTCCTGTAGCCCGGGTGGCAGGACCGGTGGTGCGGGCACGGCGGCCCCGAGAGTTGCAGGTTCTGACAATATCTGCACACATAAACAGGTGTAATTGCTACAGTATATACGAGCTGTTGGTTTGTATTTTGGCCAAGACACTTAAGCCTACGAGCCCACGACAAGGGTCCTCATTGTCTCATGGGTCCCTACTCTCACAAGACAACTTTCCCCATCAGTCCTGTCTGCAAGCAGGGTGATCATCCCAATAGGGATGGCCCAACGCTGGAACCTAAGGACTTAGCTTGCCCTAGATGGAAAATGATCCAAGCAGAACAGGACATAGTTCACAGCAATACATTATGAAATGCATACCAAAACAGAACATGACTGTTCACACCACATGTCCAGCACCTGCACAGACACACACCTACTCTGTTCACACCTACAGAACTACACGCATGAATGTAAACACTAGGGGGAATGAGGAAAGCAGCACCCTCTAGCCAGATACATATATATATATATATATATATATATATATATATATATATATATATATATATATATATATATATATATATAATGTGTGTGTGTGCAGCAGAACAATGGTAATTGGCTGGCTGGAGAACTTCACACCCAGCTAGTACAATTATCCCACACCTGTAAAGGTGTGCTTCTGGAAAACCCATAGTACTACAGGTCTCAGAAGTGTAGTGGCCCAGAGTTCGGATGTCTTTTGGGTAGTTGTATGTTCGTTATGTGTAAGCTGTCTTTTATGTACATGTGTGTATCCATGTTGGTTTGTGATCCGTGTAGTGCTAACAAGCTTTATTTATTGTTGGTTGTGTGTTGTATTGTGGGAGTTAAGAAGTACTTTGGAGGCAGAGTCTAGTGTAGAGGGAGTTGAAGAGTTTGCAGACATGTAGTCGGTGGAGGGGGACGTGTCAGTGGGAGGCTGAAGCTCGCTTTTGCGTGGGCCTATCTCGTTTTCCGTGAGATAGTCTTACTTTGAGAACCGAAGCCCACGTAGCAACCCCACCTATGGCAAATCACAAGGAGGAACTAGACGCAAGGAAAAGAGGCAAGAGTTGTGTGTTGCCCCACCATGTTAGGAGAATACCCCTGCGGATCGTACCTCAGATAACTGGGATTGAGGACATATAGATTTAGGGAAGGAAAAGTGTCTCCTAAGAGAACGTGTGTGTGTTAGTAATCGAATGGAAGCAGAGAAGAAGTTTTTGTGTGTTGTGTCTAAGACTGTTAACTTGTGCTGTTTCTGGAGAAATCAAAGTTAGATTCAGTGAGTAAAGAGAAACCATGTACCTCCGTTTTGAAAACGATTTTTTTTTGGTTTGTGAACTCTCTTATTTAACAATGAATATCCGTTTGCTAGAATAGAGGTACTGGCGTCACGTGACAACACCGTTTGGGACTTACTATCATTGTTTACCATGTTCTATTTTACATCGTGCAAAACTGAACATTCCGCCATTGCCAGAGACAGAGCCACCCATGATAACCACCTTAAGAACCCCATGGTCTTACCAGCAACAGCCCAGTCCACGGCTTGGCCGGCGCAGAAGCACAACCTCACAATGTGTCTCATTAACTGATTTAATTCAATAACATTGTTCGTATGACAAATCTGCTTCGGCAGAGGTACGATCTCATAAACTTTACAATTGAACACAAACAGGGGCTCAAGTAGTGAACCAAACAGTCTCTGTACCTAATTTAGAAGATTTAGCCTACCTGGTTCGTGTCCACTAGCGCGGAAAGTCTGTAACAGAGTTCATTGGGGAATAACTAGGGTACCTTCTCACAGTGGTGTCGGGGTGGTCCGTGTGGCATCAAAGGCGGTATGGTGGGAAGTACCGAATAAACTCTGACAAGAATGCAGACCAGAGCACAATCACTTCTGAATTCTCTAGCAGTCCCTCACAAGAAGGTCAGTTGTTGTCTGGCTGTGAGCCGCTCACTGGAGGTTGTGGACTGCTCCTCAGCACCGATCAAAGCAGGCCTCGCTCATAGAGCTTGTCCATAAACAAAACTCTTATTAAGATGTCCTGTCTCCAACCTTCTCCTCCGAGTCACCAGCCAATAGAATCAAACATTACATTATGATAGCAGAACCATTACACTCTTTGGCCACAAGTTGGCGCTCAAATCCCACAGAACAAAGTACTGCATAAAATATTATAAAACAGTAGCACCAGACTGTAAATAACTATGCAAAGGGGAACACAGTAAGCCGTGCCTCGCTACACAGTCGTGCCACCTCTGCTGCTGCTCTTTTGCACCTGAGACAGGGGGCCTCTACATCAGTATATTATTAAATTCTGCACCTTAGCATTGGCTAGACCATGGGATAATGAAGCCTTGCAGGGCAAGTTCTGGTCAGGTCAATCCAAGATTGTCATCTTTTCATATGATGAGCCCTATTCTCCTGAAGAGTCCATGGAACATGGTCATGCTGCCATGTCCTCTGCAGAAAGATCCAGGAGGTTGTCTAATGGCCTATGTCTTTACTCTGGTCAGAGGGGTCATCTTTGCCTAAGCTGTCCCGTTTATCCTCAAAGACCTGGAGAATCTGATAGCCATAGTAAAGAGATGGACTTACTGTAGGCCCAACCGACATCTCCCCTGTGAGAAAAAATATCCCAGCTACCACTTGCAGTATTTTCTGTGTCCATTAACCATCCTATGAAATTTCTGAAGCTAGTTTATTGGAACTGGAACCAACTCCACTGGACTTCAGTGGGTATCCCAAACCCTGCCAGGCCTCAGTCTGTCCAGGGAAGACGTCACTGAAGAAAGGGCATTCTCATCGCTATACAAGAGTAACAGCGGTTCTCACTAAGTCGTGACCACCAAATTCCACAATGTCTCTTTCTGTGCTCAATCCGCCCTGACCTATTGAGTCTCCTGCTGGGCCACGTCCACTGCCAGTTGTATCTGCAGTTCCTAGTCTGGTGCTCAAGCCAGCTGTGTCTGAACTTCCTACTTCGGTGCCCGTGTTTACTGATCCTTCTCTGCAGCAATGCATTAAGGGCTAGATCTAAAAGCGGTGGTACTGTCCCGTACTGTGCCAATCATAGGGTCACTCGCAGCTCATCATTTTTACACTGTTCTACTGTATCTCCAGGTAGGTTACGTCATATTACTGGGTGTTCTGAGGGTACCTCTGGGATCTCAGCCAGGAGAAGCACATTTTGATGTGTGCTATGGTCCACGATGCAATGCAATGGTTAATTTTCACTGGTCTTTGGGCTCTGTTGCTGCAGTGACTCTTAGTTAACTCATTACCTACTTTATTTAGACTCTGAGACTTTAGTCATGCCTTGCGTGTACAGCAAGATAGACCTTGGTGAGCAGCGGGGAAAATAAGATGGTAATCACGGTGACCCTACTTCTCCTCCTGGAGGGGGAAATAAGGTCTGGACATGGTAATACTGCAGTGATAAATTTAGCAGTTTTTATTGCTTGCTTCCCTGCGTGGTCGGGCAGGATAAGATGGTGATACACCAGTGGGGCACCAGTCCATATACTGATAGGGACCCGTTCCGAACAAAAATAATACATTTTAAAAGTAGAGAACTAAACAACAATGGGGATAGTAGTCCTTGCCTCTGGAGCGTGCAGTGTGGTTACTCAGTACAGATGTTGTAGATGGTGGAAAGGTACCCCAGGAAGCAGGATTAGTTGGTGAAACACATTAGCACCTTATTGGCAGAGAGAGAGAGAGTTCTTTATTTGGCATCAGTTACATAACTTGAATTACATTTACTTGAGGTAGATGAAGACATTAGAAAAACACTTAGACTTGAAAGGTGAAGGTTGAATTTCCCCTTCTTGTACTCCTGACTCCTTGTTTCTGGCTTGTCTGTATTAGCTTTTTGCTGCAGTTCTCTACTGGCCCAAGTCCTTTCCTTCTCTCTCTCTCTACCTCACTCCTTTGCTAACTCTCCAGAACAACTTGTTCTTGGTTACTCACACTTTTGATGCTCTCCTTCCCACCACACTGGCTTTTCTCCTTGCTCCTCCCTAGCCTCTCTCAAACTTGAGCTTAGCTCTGGACTTGGAAGACTGACTCTGCCCACTCTCTGCTTTTTTACTGTCACTACCTAGCCTATCTAGGGGACTCTACCAATCACAGGCTTTCTATAACTGGCTAAACACTCCCCTGACTGTTGCTAGGCAACCTGTACACACCCGGGGCTGGAGGATATTACCAGAACAAATAATTGAGTCAGAAATATGAACACATAACATCATAACTTTTCACCCTTTTTAAACATCATCATTAAACCTGATTTAACACTGTAATCATGACAGAAAGTGCTTGGGTACCCAACTCTGGGGTACTACACATGAGTATCTATGCTTATAGTTATGGTCCTGTGACCTATTGAACCAGGTCACCTTATATTCAGCCTTGTCTGGCCCGCTACCCACTTGGCTCTGCTTCATTATCTACTACCCACACGGCTCTGCTACATCATCTGCTACCTGCATGGCTCTGCTACATCGTCTGCTTATCACACGGCCCTGCTACATCATCTGCTTATCACACGGCCCTGCTACATCATCTGCTGCCTGCACGGCTCTGCTACATCATCTGCTTACCACACGGCCCTTCTACATCATCTGTAAACTACACAGCTCTCCTACATCATCTGCTTACCACACGGCTCTGTTACATCATCTGCTAACAGCACAGCTGTGCACTATCATCGGCTATCAGCATGGCTCTGCTACATCATCTGCTTACCACATGGCCCAGCTACATTATCTGCTACCTGCACAGCTCTGCTACATCACCTGCTTACTACAGAGCCCTGCTACATCACCTGCTACCTGAACAGCTCTGCTACATCAACTGCTACCTGCACGGCTCTGCTACATCATCTGCTTACCACATGGCCCAGCTACATTATCTGCTACCTGCACAGCTCTGCTACATCACCTGCTACCTGAACAGCTCTGCTACATCACCTGCTACCTGAACAGCTCTGCTACATCATCTGCTATCAGCACGGCTCTGCTACATCATCTACTATCTGCAAGGCTCTGCTGCATCATCTGCTACCCACTGAGCTCTGCTACATTGGCCTTCTATCTGCACAGTTCTGATACATCGCTTGATATCTACACAGTTTTGCAACTACCTCAAGCCTTGTCTGACCACCTGTGCTGCTAGCGACTCCATGATCACCTATCCGATCACAGTTCCAAGGATCCACAAAACTTCACCTAAGGCAGGTCTTGTTACAAAAAGAGGGGGAGCTTATACAAATTTGATTAGAAGAGGCATTCTCGGGCGGATTAAAATGTCCCAGAAACTAATGTAACTCCAAAACAGCTGATCAAATCTTCACCAGACACTGCATTTTCTTAAATACATGTTCATATTGAGCATTAGGTGGCGCTATAACCCCCTGTAGGCTGCAGACAGCTGCAGCAGCATCAAGACCCCTGACTCTTCACTGCAGATGATTACATCATTGACCTCTGCAGGATATTGCCTCTCTATAGCCCAATATAAGCCTCTGTGGGACATGTCACGGTACGGCGCCAGATCAGACCATCCCACATATAGAGGGGACCACATTACATGGTGTTCTGTGACCACAGTGCTGCAGCAGGTGACTCACTTCCTGGGCTCAGTCTCCGCGCTCGGCTCTCAGGGTGATGTTTCCGTTCTCAGCACAAAACTGAGAAATAGCAACTTTAAGACACTTTTAACTTCCAAGTCATCCCGATCTGAGTCTAGAGCAGAGCCAACGACATTAAAGTCAAGCAAGCAAAGACCCAAAAATGTTAAAGTTCTGAGGGTATGGAAACAAATGACCACAAGGAATCAGGTTCCTAAAGTTTTTTTTCAGAATCTCAAACCACATAATACCACCATATAGCGCCAAGATAACAAGATAATAGTGCCATATACAATCACACAAAACAACCACATAGGGTCCTGCTAACACAGCAATATACAGCCCACATAGTAATACTATATAGTACCAGATAATATGTGGTCATACATGACCACATGCCACCATACAGTGCAATAATAATACTGTCATATACAGTGCACATACTACCACCATATATTACCATGATAATATTGTCATATAAAGCCCACTTAATATAACTTTATAGTGCCAAGATAATACTGCCCACATAATATCCCCATATAGTACCAAGATAGTCATTTCAAGACCACATAGTACCACCATATAGAGCCAAGATAATGCTGTCCTATACAGACAACGTAATACCATCAAATACTGCTTTATACAGACCTCATAATATCACCATACAGTGCTGAGATAGTACTGTCATATAAAGCAAACATATCATTATAAAGTGCCGAGATAATAGTGTCACATATGACCACATAATACCACTATATACAACCATATACTGCCAAGACAATATTACCATGTACCACCCACATAACATTACCATTTAGTGCCAAGATAATGCTGTCATATATAGCCCACATAATACTGCAATATACAGTCCAGATAAAAATATCTTATAGTGTCAAGTTAATACTGTTATATGTAGACCAGATAATACCACCATACACTGCCAAGAGAATATTGCCATAAACCACTCACATCCCACCATATAGTGCCAAATACTGCCATAAACACACTACACAATAACACCATATTGTGCCAAAATAATACTGTCGTATAACGCCTATATAATATCACTACATAGTGCCAAGATAATGTTGTCATATCAAGCCCATGCAATACCACGATTTAGTGGATACTTCAATATGAGGATACTTCAATATGCAGCCCACTTAATACCATATACTTAATACAATATATAGTGTCATGATAATCTTGTCATATAAAGCCCACATATCACCCTATAGAGCCCAGATTATACTGCCATATACTAGCCACATAATGCCACCATATATTGCCAAGATAATTCTGTCAGTTGAAGCCCACATAATACCGCACAGTGCCAAAACACTTTCATATACAACCCACATTATACCCCCATATAGTACCAAAATAATACTGTCTTATACAGTCCATATAGTATATAGTGCCCCAACTATATGCACTATTGAAGTAATACACCTTTAACCCTTTGCAATACAATTTTCGATTCAGGGTTTCCTAGGGAGTTTTCTCTTTCTGCCATTATACCATCTGCTGGCTAGAGCCAGTACTGCAGTATGTGACATGCTGGAGAGGTCCCCCGACAACAGAGCGGCCAGTAATATACAGTAAGAATACCCTGCCGGACGTATTCCGACATCGGAGCTATGCAGCCTTCAATCAGAATGTCCTTAGACGTCAGACAGTGGATTGGAAAGGGTTAACCCTTTAATTACGATGACTTTTTTTTTCTCCCCACTTTTAAAAAATCATAGCTCTTTTATTTATCCGTCGACGTCGCTGTATGAGGGCTTGTTGTTTGCGGGACCAGTTGTATTTTTCAATGGTGCCATTTAATGTACCATATAATGTACTGAAAAACTTTTTAAAAATTCTAAGTGAAGTAAAATGGGGAAAAAAAGCACAACTCCGCCATCTTTGAGTGCGTCTTGTTTCCATGGTGTACCCACTGGAGCAAAAATGACCTGATAACTTTATTCTATGGGTCAGTACTAGAGATGAGCGAACGTACTCGTCCGAGCTTGATATTCGTGCGAATATTAGGGTGTTCGGGATGCTCGTTACTCGTAACGAGTACCACGCGGTGTTCCGGTTACTTTCAGTTTCCTCTCTGAGACGTTAGCGCGCTTTTCTGGCCAATTGAAAGACAGGGAAGGCATTACAACTTCCCCCTGTGACGTTCAAGCCCTATACCACCCCCCTGCTGTGAGTGGCTGGGGCGATCAGATGTCACCCGAGTATAAAAGTCGGCCCCTCCCGCGGCTCGCCACAGATGCATTGTGACTTAGCTGAGGGAAAGTGCTGCTGCTGGTGCTGCTGTAGGGAGAGCGTTAGGAGTCAGTGTAGGCTTCAAGAACCCCAACGGTCCTTCTCAGGGCCACATCTAATAGTGTGCAGTACTGTGTTAGCACAGTATTTTATTTTTTTTTTTGTCCAAAATTGGATCTGCAGAGCATTGCGCCCTGCAATAGGGACAGAAGTGGGGGTTAGGCAGGGAGAGTGTTAGGAGTTAGTGTAGGCTTCAAGAACCCCAACGGTCCTTTCTAGGGCCACTTCTATCCGTGTGCAGTACTGTCCAGGCTGCTGTTAGCAGTGTTGCATATTTTTTTTTTTTTCTCAAAACCGGCTGTGCAGAGCATTGCACCCAGCATTAATACTACAGGGATAGAATTGTGTAGGCAGGGCCAGAAGACATACATTATTCATTGAATACACGCAGTGGGGTCTTCCCTTTGCTAAAAAGGAAAAAAATTATATTTGGCCAGCCTGTGTCAGTCCTAAGGTCTCCGTGTACGTGTGTGCTGCGTGTACAACGTACAAAAATCAGACGCAACCAGCTACGCTTTACTGCAGCCTAGCGCCATTGTCTTTCCTGACTGGCAAATACCTGCTCTGCTAGAGTTAATAACTCTGCTACACTATAGTTGTGTGACACTTTTTGAGGGCCACACCACAGATATTAAACTTCTTGTTCATTGAATATACGCAGTGGGGTCTTCCCTTTGCAAAAAAGCTAAAACATTATATTTGGCCTGCAGGCTTGCGCCAATTTATTTCCTGCCTGGGAAATCAAATCACTGGTAATACAGCATGCTGAGGGGTAGGGGTAAGCCTAGAGGACGTGGACGTGGACGTGGCCGAGGACGCGGATGGCCAAGTGAGTGTGTGGGCACAGGCCGAGCTCCTGATCCAGGTGTGTCGCAGCCGACTGCTGCGCGATTAGGAGAGAGGCACGTTTCTGGCGTCCCCACATTCATCGCCCAATTAATGGGTCCACGCGGGAGACCTTTATTAGAAAATGAGCAGTGTGAGCAGGTCCTGTCCTGGATGGCAGAAAGTGCTTCGAGCAAGCTATCATCCACCCACAGTTCTGCGCCGTCCAGTGCTACAAATCCGAATCCTCTGTCTGCTGCTCCTCCTTCCTCCCAGCCTCCTCACTCCACTACAATAACACCTGCTCAGGAGCGGGAACACTCCCAGGAACTGTTCTCGGGCCCCTGCTCAGATTGGGCAGCAGTGGTTCCTCTCCCACCAGAGGAGTTTATCGTCACTGATGCCCAACCATTCGAAAGTTCCCGGGGTCCGGGGGAAGAGGCTGGGGACTTCCGCCAACTGTCTCAAGAACTTTCTGTGGGTGAGGAGGACGATGACGATGAGACACAGTTGTCTTGCAGTGAGGTAGTAGTAAGGGCAGTAAGTCCAAGGGAGCAGCGCACAGAGGATTCGGAGGAAGAGCAGCAGGACGATGAGGTGACTGACCCCACCTGGTGTGCAACGCCTACTCAGGACAGGTCTTCAGAGGGGGAGGCAAGGGCATCAGCAGGGCAGGTTGCAAGAGGCAGTGCGGTGGCCAGGGGTAGAGGCAGGGCCAGACCGAATAATCCACCAAGTGTTTCCCAAAGCACACCCTCGCGCCATGCCACCCTGCAGAGGCCGAGGTGCTCTAAGGTCTGGCAGTTTTTCACAGAGACGCCTGACGACCGACGAACAGTGGTGTGCAACCTTTGTCGTGCCAAGATCAGCCGGGGAGCCAACACCAACAGCCTCACCACCACCACCATGCGCAGACATATGATGGCCAAGCACCCCACAAGGTGGGACGAAGGCCGTTCACCGCCTCCGGTTTGCACCGCTGCCTCTCCCCCTGTGCCCCAACCTGTCACTGAGATCCAACCCCCCTCTCAGGACACAGGCACTACCGTCTCCTGGCCTGCACCCACAGCCTCACCTCCGCTGTCCTCGGCCCCATCCACCAATGTCTCGCACCGCACAGTCCAGCCGTCGCTAGTGCAAGTGTTGGAGCGCAAGCGCAAGTACGCCACCACGCACCCGCACGCTCAATCATTAACCGTCCGCATAGCAAAATTCATCAGCCTTGAGATGCTGCCGTATAGGGTTGTGGAAACGGAGTCCTTCAAAGCTATGATGGCGGCGGCGGCCCCGCGCTACTCTGTTCCCAGTCGCCACTACTTTTCCCGATGTGCCATCCCAGCCCTGCACGACCACGTCTCCCGCAACATTGTACGCGCCCTCACCAATGCGGTTAGTGGCAAGGTCCACTTAACTACGGACACGTGGACAAGCACAGGCGGGCAGGGCCACTACATCTCCCTGACGGCACATTGGGTGAATTTAGTGGAGGCTGGGACAGAGTCAGAGCCTGGGACCGCTCACATCCTACCCACCCCCAGAATTGCGGGCCCCAGCTCGGTGGTGGTATCTGCGGCGGTGTATGCTTCTTCCACTAAAGCACCCTCCTCCTCCTCCTCCTCCTCAACCTCTGTCTCGCAATCTAGATGTGTCAGCAGCAGCAGCACGTCGCCAGCAGTCGGTGTCGCGCGGCACGGCAGCACAGCGGTGGGCAAGCGTCAGCAGGCCGTGCTGAAACTACTCAGCTTAGGAGATAGGAGGCACACGGCCCACGAACTGCTGCAGGGTCTGACAGAGCAGACCGACCGTTGGCTTGCGCCGCTGAGCCTCCAACCGGGCATGGTCGTGTGTGACAACGGCCGTAACCTAGTGGCGGCTCTGCAGCTCGGCAGCCTCACGCACGTGCCATGCCTGGCCCACGTCTTTAATTTGGTGGTTCAGCACTTTCTGAAAAGCTACCCACGCTTGTCAGACCTGCTCGTAAAGGTGCGCCGGCTCTGCGCACATTTCCGCAAGTCCCACACGGACGCTGCCACCCTGCGCACCCTGCAACATCGCTTTAATCTGCCAGTGCACCGACTGCTGTGCGACGTGCCCACACGGTGGAACTCTACGCTCCACATGTTGGCCAGGCTCTATGAACAGCGTAGAGCTATAGTGGAATACCAACTCCAACATGGGCGGCGCAGTGGGAGTCAGCCTCCTCAATTCTTTTCAGAAGAGTGGGCCTGGTTGGCAGACATCTGCCAGGTTCTTCGAAACTTTGATCAGTCTACCCAGGTGGTGAGCGGCGATGCTGCAATCATTAGCGTCACCATTCCTCTGCTATGCATCTTGAGAAGTTCCCTGCAAACCATAAAGGCAGCCGCTTTGCGCTCGGAAACAGAGCTGGGGGAAGACAGTATGTCGCTGGATAGTCAGAGCACCCTCCTGTCTATATCTCAGCGCGTTCAGGAGGAGGAGGATGAGGAGGAGGGGGAAGAGACAGCTTGGCCCACTGCTGACGGTACCCATGCTGCTTGCCTGTCGTCATTTCAGCGTGTATGGCCTGAGGAGGAGGAGGAGGAGGAGGATCCTGAAAGTGATCTTCCTAGTGCGGACAGCCATGTGTTGCGTACAGGTACCCTGGCACACATGGCTGACTTCATGTTAGGATGCCTTTCTCATGACCCTCGCATTCAACGCATTCTGGCCACTACGGATTACTGGGTGTACACACTGCTCGACCCACGCTATAAGGAGAACCTTCCCAGTCTTATTCCCGAAGAGGAAAGGGGTTCGAGAGTGTTGCTATACCACAGGACCCTGGCGGACAAACTGATGGTAAAATTCCCATCCGACAGCGCTAGTGGCAGAAGGCGCAGTTCCGAGGGCCAGGTAGCAGGGGAGGTGCGTAGATCGAGCAGCATGTACAGCCCAGGCAGTGCAACAGTCTTTAAGGGCCTGGCCAGCTTTATGGCTCCCCAGCAAGACTGTGTCACCGCTACCCAGTCAAGGCTGAGTCGGCGGGAGCACTGTAAAAGGATGGTGAGGGAGTACGTAGCCGATCGCACGACCATCCTCGGTGACGCCTCTGCCCCCTACAACTACTGGGTGTCGAAGCTGGACACGTGGCCTGAACTAGCGCTGTATGCCCTGGAGGTGCTTGCTTGTCCTGCGGCTAGAGTCTTGTCGGAGAGGGTGTTTAGTGCGGCTGGGGGAATCATCACAGATAAGCGTACCCACCTGTCAACTGACAGTGCCGACAGGCTTACACTCATCAAGATGAACAAAGCCTGGATTTCCCCAGACTTCTCTTCTCCACCAGCGGACAGCAGCGATACGTAAGCAATACGTAGGCTGCACCCGCGGATGGAAGCTACGTTCTCTCTCACCATCCAAAACGGGGACATTTCTGCTTCATCAATCTGTGTCTAATATTCCTCCTCCTCCTCCTCCTGCTCCTCCTCCTGAAACCTCACGTAATCACGCTGAACAGGCAATTTTTCTTAGGGCCACAAGGCTCACTCATAATTTTTCCAAACAATTTTTAGATGTTTCAATGCGCTTAAAAGCGTTGGAACTTTAACTTGAACCAATTTTTCGTTACACTGGGCTGCCTCCAGGCCTAGTTACCACTTAAGCCACATTAACCAAAGCGATTAATGGGTTTCACCTGCCCTCTTGGTTGGCCATGGCCAATTTTTTTCAGGTACATTAGTACTGTTGATACAGCAATTTTTGTGGGCCCTCGCCTACAGTGTAATCAAATAAATTTTTAGCCCACCTGCATTAAGCACGACATTACTACCTCAGCTGTGTTGGGCAATGCAATGGGATATTTCTATGTACCGCCGGTGGCTTCCTGGCACCCACCCATGCTGTTCCCCATTGCTATGCCCACGTGTGCAGCTCCAGATGGAGGTGGCACAGGATTGGATTTCTCATTGCTTCTGTACAGCATTGTGGACTATCAGCCCGCCCCTTTTATGGGGGGTCGCTGCCTAGCCATGCCAAGCCTCTGCAGTGTGTGCCTGCTTTTCCTGTGGCAGACGCACTTATACATAGACATGAGGGTGGTGTGGCATGAGGGCAGCTGAAGGCTGGGCAGGGACAGTTTGGTGTGCGCTGTGGACACTGGGTCGTGCGGGGGGGGGGCAGCATGTAACCCAGGAGAAGTGGCAGTGGAGTGTCATGCAGGCAGTGATTGTGCTTTGTTGGAGGTAGTGTGGTGCTTAGCAAAGGTATGCCATGCTAATGAGGGCTTTTCAGAAGTAAAAGTTTTTGGGAGGGGGGGGGGGCCCACTCTTGCCGCTATTGTGGCTTAATAGTGGGACCTGTGAACTTGAGATGCAGCCCAACATGTAGCCCCTCGCCTGCCCTATCCGTTGCTGTGTCGTTCCCATCACTTTCTTGAATTGCCCAGATTTTCACACAAGGAAACCTTAGCGAGCATCGGCGAAATACAAAAATGCTCGGGTCGCCCATTGACTTCAATGGGGTTCGTTACTCGAAATGAACCCTCGAGCATCGCGAAAAGTTCGTCCCGAATAACGAGCACCCGAGCATTTTGGTGCTCGCTCATCTCTAGTCAGTACGATAACTACGATACCAAGTTTATATATATTTTTTGCTGTACTACTCTTAAAAAATAAAATATCTTTGGAAAAAAATAAAATAATTTTCTGACGCCGCCTCCTGAAATTTTTTTTTGACAATGTTCACTGTTCACATGCTATCCATGGAGCAGAAACCAATCCCCCACCATACAAACCCCAATTGTTATGAAGCATGAAGGGGTTAAAGCCCCTTTCACATGGAATGATTATCATTCAAAAAATTGTTTAAGGGCTCTTTCACACGGGCGTTGGCGTTTTTACGTTCGCCGGCCGCCACCATAAAAACTTGTGTACGGGCGCACAAAGCTAACGTTTGTGCGCCCATTTAGACAGCCTGGGCCCGGCACATATACACCGAGCCCACAATGCTGTTGGGCAGGGGGAGACAGTTTAGAGAGTCGGCAAGGGGAGGAGACAAAAAGGGGCGGGAGCTAGTGTGCTCTCCGCCTCTTATCGGCAGCCAGCAATGGGAGGGAATGGGGAGGTACGAAAGCTTTGCCACTAGCTCCACCCCCATCCCGCCCTATCCCGCCCCTCCCATTGCAAATAGCCGACAAGGGGTGGAGAAGAGAGAAGGGGAAGGGAGTTTAGCAGTCACGCTGTTAAACTCTCTTCCACCTCCCTTCTCCAGCAGCTCCCATAGACTCAATGTATTCCGGCCAGAAAGATAGTTATAGGGCTATCTTTCCTGGCCGTCGTAAAAGCGCCCGGCGCTATATTGACCTGGCTGGGCGCTTTTACACCGCGGGAATACACCCGTCTGATCTGATGCTTTGGAATCCAATGCATCAGATGGTAGCGTATATCAGCCGGTCGTGAAAACGGCGTCCGATTTACGCTCGTGTGAATAAAGCCTAAATAAACGATAAGCATTCAGTATAAATGCGTCCAACAATGAGCGATAATTGGTTTGCTTATCATTTATTATTCATTTCATGCAAGCATGAAAATCATGGTTGGCTCGTTCGCTAATCGTTTGATTTAAACACCAATCGTTCCGTCGTTCTCATTCACTGGCGCAGCGAACTGAACCATCCTGCAAAAAATAAAGAAACAAGTTCCTATTTTTTTTAACTGTTCGGGCGAACGGTTACACTGCACTACAAATTTTTCAAAAATTTTCATAACAGAAAGCAATTGATACTTTTCTGTAAAATTAAAACCTGCTGATTCTCCCGGTAACCCTGAATACTAGCAGCACGGCTCACTTTCAAAGTTATTTAACCCCTTAGTGACCAAGCATTTTTTTAGTTAAAAAAAAAATCGTAACTCCTCTATTTATCCATCGCTGTCGCTGTAGGAGGGCTTGTTTTTTTGCGGGACGAGTTGTAGTTTATACTGGTATTATTTAATGTACCATATAATGTACTGAAAAACTTTTTAAAAGTTCTAAGTGGAGTAAAATGAAAAAAAAAATCAAAAAACAAATTCCGCCATCTTTCAGTGCGTCTTGTTTCTATGAAGGACAAACTACAACACAAACGACATGATAACTTTATTCTACGGGTCGATACGATTACTACAATACCAAACTTGTATAGTTTTCTTTTTTGCTGTAGTACTTCTGCCGCCATGTTCTGCGGGCAATACCTTTTTTATTTTTCTGTTCACATAGTTGTGCGAGGGCTCATTTTTTGGGACATCCTGTAGTTTGCGATAGTACTAGTTTTAAAATACATGCGACTTTTTGATCACTTTTTATTGCTTTTTTTTCTTGGAGACAGAATGACCCAAAAAGTGCATTTCTGGTGTTCTTTCTTTTTAGGACAACGGTCACCGTGCGGGGTAAATAATGCATTACTTTGATAGATTGGAGTTTTACGGACGCAGCTATACCAAACACGTATTTTCGATTCTTTCATTTAATCTAACCAATGACCTGTAAAACAGTTCATTAATGACAACTTACTGCTAGATCATCCGCAGCGTTTCCACCACGTGAAAACATGCCCTATATGTTACATAAACCTACCCTTATAGTGTTCAGTCAGCATGTGTAACAGCGATTGTGAAATAGCTGAGTAATCACTTTTGCTATTGTTTTTATTAAGCAAGGTTAATGGCAAGCCGACTGGATTTATTGTATAGGGATAGTCCCAAAACATAAAGTACAACGGCAATTGGATTACATAATTCCCCATAACTGGAAAACCTTATATGGCAGAAAACAACAGCTATCATATTTGAATTCAGAGCACTAAAGTTACTTAGAGCCACCTATCTGCTTATCTGTTACAAAAATTGTGTTACACAGTGTTATTATTTTGCATAAAAGGAGCCTAAGGCTTTATTCCCACGGGCCTTCCCATTTTCGACCGCCCACATCGCGTCCAATTATCATATGAATGAGGGAAATCTTGCGTTTTCTCACCCAATCACACGGCCAGGAGCGGTGTATATATGCCGCAGCCCGGAATTCCGTTGGCCTGTCAAAATGCTGTATAATGTAATACTGTGGTATAACATTATACTATAGAAGCAATCAAATGTTCCCTATGGGGATTAAACAAAAATAAGTAAAAAAAAAATAATTTGTAATTATAAGAAAAAATAAAGGAAGTAGAAGTTTTAGAAAAAGCTTTTTCCCTTATTAATTCTTTAAAAAAAAAAAAAAACTTTGGTATTGCCCCATCCATAAAAATCCACTCTATTAAAGTAACACATTACTTATCCCGCAAGGTGAGTGTTATCAGAAAAAAACAACAAAATTGTAGATTTTTGGCCATGTCATCTTCGGGAAAGATTTTACAAGCCTGGTGTGGCGCCGAGTGCTAGGGCAGTAGAAAGGCAGTCCGGAGCTCTCGCTCACGACCTGAAGGTTATGAGGTCAATCTCCACATGGTTCAGGTAGCCGGCTCAAGGTTGACGCAGCCTTCCATCCTTCCGAGGTCGGTAAAATGAGGACCCAGCTTGGTGGGGGTAATAAACAAATTACTTGAAAGTGCCGCAGAATAAGTAATTTATTTAGACAAATAACAAGATTTTTTTTTTTCATAAAAAGTGATCGAAGAGTCGTATGTAATCAATAGAAACTACGGGGCGTCCCACAAAAAAAAAGCTTTAACACAACTATATCGAAAGAGGAATAGAAAAGGTTTGGCTGTCAGAAGATGGAGGCAGAAAATGGATTTTTTTTTGAAAAATATTTTATTTTTTTAAAGGAATACAGCAAAAGTAAAATGATATATAAATTTGGTATCTTCGTAATCGTACTGACCCGCACAATAAAGTTATGTCAGTTTCACCGCAATGTGTAGAAACAACCCCCTGCCCACAAAAGATGGGGGAATTGTATTTTTTTTTTCCTCTTCAATCCAGAAATTTTAAAAAGTTTTCCAGTAAATTATGTGGTACAGTATATGGCACCAATAAAAATACAACTCGTCCTGCAAAATGAAGCCCTCATGTAGCTATGTAAACAAGAATAATAAAAACTTATGATATTTTTGAAAGTTAGAAAGAAAAAACAAAAATGAAAAAAAAAATGGCTGTGTCCTTAAAGGGTTAAAGGTGTGACAAGTTTTAGAGATGTGGACTATCTTCATACAGCACCCAGCTCCTGGAGTGAAATTGAGCAGAAATTTTCTAGACACGTTTGAAGAGTTGAGTGAGCGGCGGGACGTTTCATCTTTTTGGTGCAAATTAATAGTAAATTTGTCTAAGTTAATTTACACAAAAAGGCGCAATTTACCCCAGACTTCTGCCCCAAGGCCGGTAATAAATGTGCGTGATACGTCCATGATGCTCGCACTGCAGGAATGTGGCGCCAGGGCTGTTCACATGATGCTTAACCACAACCACTTCCTACAGTTACTATAAGTCACAGGTGGTGGAGGTGAGTGGCGCACACCTACAGTGCCGGGAGATCTGCATCACATACAGTATACGAGCTCCTGTAACCCTTTAGTCTCTGGAGGGGGTTCAGTAACGCTCCGCACTGTTATTACAGCAACATGCCGGTATCTGGCGGATCTCTAGACATTTTGGAGAAAGTACTTTCGGCAATTACCACTGATATTATACCCCCAGTTGTCACCCCTTCCCCACATGTTGTGGTCACTATGGAAGTGATACGAAAGGAGCAGAGCCTCACAAACTGGTTGCTAAGGACAAGCTGATCCTATAAGGCAAAGTTTCTATAGCAACCAGACTGTCAGACTAGTCTCAGGCAGATGTTTAGCTGGAATGTCTCTGTGTGTTATTTTAGCGGCCCCTATAGTAATAGCGCCTCTCTCAGTTGCCCTATAGTAATAGCACACCTCTCAAAGGCTCCAATGGTAATAGTTCCCCCTTAGTGGTCCCAACAGTAATAGTGTCCTCTTAGTGATCCGAACAGTAACAGTGCACCTGGCCTAACATAAAAAAGAGGCGACTGCTCCTGGGTAGACGACCCGGAGGAAGTCAGGTGACTGCTGCATCCAATCAGGGGCCACCGACCACCGGTGGCACTCCTGGCATCAGTGTTCACATCCTGAGCGCTATTGTAGTGTGGCAGACTTGTACACTCCATAAAAGCAATGTGGTCACTGCCTAAAGGAATGTGTATGTCTTTAAGAGTTAATAGTTTGGTTGTTCGTCACTCATTTTATGCTTCAAACCCTATGCTAGCCCTATTGGTCGCTTAGATAGAAGATAGCTGTCCTGGGATTGGGGGATGAGTCTCACTCACGGGTTGGTTTAGAGTAAGCAGTTAAGAAGGAGTCAGAGGAAGTGGCTAAGTAGTAAGAGAATGGTGGAAGTTTGAGGAAGACAAGACCAGAGCTGCAGCGAGAGACAGTGCGGTGAGAAGGATCAAGTGTGAGTACAAATGGAGTATTGGGTTATAAGAGAAGAATCAGTTTAACTCAAGACAGAGAAGAAAGAAATTGCTTGAGAAATAGAAACTAATGGGGAGAAGAAGATTTATGCCTAAAGAATTAAATGAGAAAGAAAGAGAAGCAGAAGGTCAAAGCATAGCAGTTAGAAAATTAATCCTGTGTTTCTAACTTAATATAGTGCCCAAGTGTACATAGGGAATTCCTGTACTTAATGCCTGCATGTGAATAGATGTGTATATCTATCTCAAGCAACAAAGTAATGTTAAATGTAAGAAGTAACCTGAAGATTCTTCTCTTGAATATGTTGTTCCACTGATTTAAAGTTTAAATCCTGCCTCCTGGAGTCTCTTCTCACCACCGTAACATCTGCACTGAGGTACCACACTGTTCTCCAGGGGAAAGAGCAATTCCCATTTTATTTTTCCCTTTTTATTATTATTTTGTCCGGCACGGGTCTCGGCCTGCGTACAGACTGGTGCATGAACTTGACAAATTTACTCTCTAACCCCATCTGATTACACGGGTAACACTGAATTACCACAAATTCATATTTGAAACTGTCAGCCGTGTCACTGGTGGTGAAGGAAGCAGCCGGGACACCGTGATAACCACCATTGTTGCGCTGCACTATGATGCCAGGAGTTTTGGGCAGTGATGCTGCAGCCTCTGATTGGATGCAGCGGTCACCTGACTTCCACCAGGTCGTCTACATAGAAACCAGCACTGGGCCCGTTGCAGACTCAGCTGCGTCCTGGGGCACCAGGAGAGGTATGTATGAACAGGTTTTTTTTTTAATGTGAGGCCAGGCCCAGTTGGTGGACAGATTTTATTGTAATGGCAAAACCCCTTTAACCCTTTCCAGTCCACTGCCTGACGTCTGAAGACATTATAATTAAGGGCTGTACAGCTCCGATGTTGGAAGACATCCGTCGGGGTTCTCTTACTGTATATTGCCAGCCTCTCTGCTGTCTGAGCCTATCCAACGTGTCACCCCATGTAGTACTGGCTTTAGCCAGCATATAGCGCTGTTGTATAATGGCAGAAAAAAAATAAGCCCACTAGGAAAACCAGGATACAAATTGGATTGGAAAGGGTTAAATACTGGCCTAGCCAGTCTAGTGGCGATCTTCAGGTGGCTGTCTTGACATAGGGTCACCTTTCTTATTGCAAAAATCTCATCCACATGGGGCGGCCAATCCGTTGCGGCAAAGCCGGGCGGAAACGGACATGCGGCACGGAATTCGATTCCGCGGCATGTCAATTCTTTTTTTCTTTCCGCTGCAGCCTCACTCCTCTCTATGGGGAGAGAAAGCCGCAGCGGAATGCTGACGGCCGAATAGTTCCAAAACCTGCGGCGAAATGCCGTGGGTTTTGAAGCTGCGGCTCTCCCGTGGAAATCTCGCAGTTTTTCGGTTCGGCCAAGCCGTGAGATTTCTGCAGGATTTCCATCCGGTGAGAACCCAGCCTAAATGTATCAGCATCGTGTGACATTTGATAAATTTGTCATATCTTTAAACTGGAGAAGAAAAGAAAAGCTGCCAGAAAACTACCGTCCAAAACTCCCCTGATGATAAATTCCTGGTAATGTACTTATTTCTCTCCGTCTGTCGCAGTTACGTCATGGAGGTTCGGGGTTTGTGTGGAGGGGGATTGTATGGGTTGATCCCGCTCCATACAATGCGGGTGCCGGCTGTTTCTTACAACTGATCACAACTGTAACCCTTTAATTGCGGCTGACAATTCTGACAGCAGCAGTTAAATGCCCTGATTAGAGTTCGAGAATCTCGAACAGCCACCTAGCTGAGATTGTGGGGTGCCATGCGGATGCCATGGCACCTGGCAGTCTTGTGAAAGACCCTATGGCTGCCATTGAAGATTGCCTATCAAACTATATGTATGGCGTGGCTTGATAGATCACCTGCTAAATTGCGGTATAATGTAATACTATGGTATTGCATCATACTGCAGGAGCGATCAAACCATCGCAGGTTCGTGTCCCCTATGGGGACTAAAAAAAAAGATGTAAAGATCAATTTTTGAAAGTTTTATTATTAGAGATCAGCGAACCTACTCGGCCACGCCCCTTTTTCGCCCGAGCACCGCGATTTTTGAGTACTTCCGTACTCGGGCGAAAAGATTCGGGGGGTGCCGTGGGTGAGTGGGGGGTTGCAGCGGGGAGTGGGGGGGAGAGAGAGAGGGCTCCCCCCTGTTCCCCGCTGCTACCCCCCCGCGCCGCCATGCCTCCCCCCACCCCCCGGTGCCCCCCGAATCTTTTCACCCGAGTACAAAAGTACTCGAAAATCGCGGTGCTCGATTGAGTAATTACTCGAAACGAGTAGATTCGCTCATCTCTATTAATTATTATAAAATGATTTTATTATTTTATACGTTTATTAATTACTAAAGGTTTTTTATTGTTTTTTTTAAACACCTTTTCCCATATTTATAATGAAAAAATCTAAATTAAAAAACCACCAACACATATATTTAATATCACTGCGTCCATAAAAGTAATGCATTATTTACCCCGCATTGTCAGAGAAAAAAAACACAATGCACTTTTTGGTCACTCGATCTCCAAAAGAAAATGTAATAAAAAGTAATCAAAAAGTCATATGTCCTCCAAAATGGTAACTATAGAAACTACAGGATGTCCCACAAAAAACAAACCCTCACACAACTATGTTGATGGAGAAATAGAAAAGTTACGGCTGTCAGAAGACGGCGGCGGAAAATAATTTTATTTTTTGTCAAAGATATTTTATTTTTTTAAAGTAGCACAGCAAAGAAGGAACGATATAAATGTGGTATCGTAGGAATCGTACCGACCCGCAGAATAAACGTTATTGTGTGTACACCAAGGAAACAAGACGCAGGCAAAGATGGAGGAATTGCGCTTTTTTCCATTTCACTCCACTTAGAATTTTACATAGCAGCATTGAAAAATACATTTTGTCCCGCAGAAAAATAGGGGGAAGATAAAACCAAAAATGAGGTGCAAGTGAGTGCAATGCAAGGTTCCCCACTGAAAATAATGGGAAGCATTTGCCGAACCTCCAGAAAAATGCCTCGCATCCACAGGTACCGAGTTTCACGGCCCGATATTGCACTTGGCCGTGTGTAGGTGTCCTTAAGCAGCAAGCCAGACTCACTTTCTTAGACACATTGAAAAGTGGAGTGAAAGACACGACATCTGTTCTTTTTGGCAATAATCAATAGTAAATGTGTCTAAATTAACACTTTAATGTCCAAGCTTGGCCCTGGGCTTTAATCCCCGCCGATAGCAAAAATACAGAGTGGGATTAAAGCTTCTGCAATCTAGCAGGAGCAGGTTGGGTCCTCAGCTGTCAGACACAGCTGAGGACCCGGAGGAGAAGGAAAAAGTGGTATTTAACTGCTTCTGCCTTCTTCTTTCCAAGCTATATAGTGTTAGTTCCACTATGCGATCCCGGGGGTCATGTGACCACAAGACCCTGCCAGCTCTGCCACTACAGGGGGATGTTTTTCCCTGTAATTGTGGCTCCTTCGGATGCCCCAGCTACAGTGGAAAAGTGTGAAGTTAAAAAAAAAAGAAATACTATGTGAATGACTATGTGAAATACTATGTGAATGAGGTCTCATATGATGTAATGGATGACAGAGATGTTAAAAAAATAGTTACAAAAAGAAGTTTAAAAAATTACAGAATAAACTAAAAATATATACATTAAAAAAAAAAATCACCCAAAACCGTCACGGTTTGCGCCCTGTAATCCAAAACTATACAAATTATATATCAAAAAGTCCAAAACAAAATTAGGAACCCGTTCCTGTACTTTATTTTAGCTTAAATATACTAATTTTAAAAATAAACAAGTATACATTTTTTTACATTTTCTTTTAGCTTTTTACCCCTAATAACACTAAAAAAACTGAAAAAAAAATCTGTAAAAAAAGAAATAAAAAATATCCCTATATGTCACGGAAAAAAAAACCCAGCTAAAATAATTTTGGTAGCTGAAGAAAAATAAATAGGACAGTAAAACGACCCTTTTACCTTAGGTAAAATCCCTAAAAACTGTCTGGTCCTTTACGACAAAAACATCCGGATCCTTAAGGGGTTAATTTGTGTCATTAAAAGGTGCAACTTGCATTAGAATTCTACAGTAACCCCAGTAATAAATGTGCCCCGGGGGTCTCTAGAATGTGATCTAATAATCACAATAAGTAAGTGAACCCGGGTGTGGGACATAAGCTGCTGTATCAGTAGATGAGCCGTTGTGTGCAGACCACAGTGCCTGCTGCAGGTGCCGGCTGCATTGTGGGTGATGTAAGGGGCTGATAAGGTGAGATGGCGCAGAGAAGTAACTTCCGGGAGTTCATGCACATTGACACTCAGTTCACTTCACATCTTCTGGTGTATAACACAGCAAGCACCGCTCCGGCCGGGACACCAAATATTGGGTAACGAGGAGTGCTCCGACCAGACACCCCCCAACAGAGAAACAAGGACATCTACCTGGCTACAGGTCAGCGTGCATCACCCCAGCCAGTGACCCCCAATGTAAGTATACCATTCGCATTCTTTACGGCCCGTGGTGGATGCCCAAACCTCCATCCAAACCTAAGGTCATGCCCCTGGGTCACCACATCTGTATCTAGCCCCCAGCTATCGTGGTCCATTTTGAGACCTTTCACACGGGACGGAATTGTCCGCAGGACACGTGGATTTTGTCAATTAGTGCTGATTTTGTTGCGCTCTAACTTGTGGAATGCGTTCTGTAGAACGTCATACGGAATTTATTGCGTTTTTTTCTGCAGACTTTAATTGCAGAATTCCATCTCCTGTAAGTTAGAAACCCGCAACAACCATTCCACAAGACTCCTTATTTTCACACCAGAAAGCTTTTCCGCGGCGCAATTTAATCTAGTGGATTTGAAGTAAAGACGCGCGGATTTTAACAGTTGTGGAAGTCAAGCCCCGTAGGGATGATATTATGACGCAGAAATGTCCGTGCGGACTAATTCCATCCCAGGTGATAGATCGCTTATAGCAATGCTGTTCCCTTATTGACTAAGGGGCCTCTCTCTCAGACGGGGATCATGGCTTGGGTGTAACTGCAGCCTACGCACCCCTATAGCTCCTAGATTCATGATGGGTATGAACATGTATGATGGGCAGTGAAGGGGCGAAGGCCGGGACTGGATGGAGAGGCACCCGCAATATCAGGAATATAGAGACCTTTGGGGACCCAGCAAGAAAATAAGATCTTAGCCAGAAGGAAAATGTAATGTTTTTGAAAAATGTTCAGTATAAGAGCGTGGGTTTTATTGTTTCCTCTAATTCTCACCCCATTTATCTCCAAATTAGTGGATAACCCTAGAGTAATATATAAGAGAGTGGGTTGGAAAAGAGAGCCCCCTACGGCCGCCTGCAGTCGGGCGGAAACTCCGTGGTGGGATTTCGGCCCGTGAAAGCTGCCATAGGATTGCGTTAACAAACGCAATCCTAGGCAGGCGGCCATGATTTGGCTGCACGAAACAAATCGCGGCAAACATGCGGCAAACAAATCGCGGCATGTTCTATTTCTGTGTAGGGCTCTCAGAGCCCCGCACAGAACCGTCACTCCCCGGCCGCCAGCTCTGCTCTGCGCATGCGCCGGCTGCCCGGCAGCCCGCACATGAAAGAGCCGGGGCCGCGGGAGAGGTAAGTGCCCACGCAGCTCTCTGCAGATGCTCGGGTCGGGACTCACTGCGAGAATTCTCGCAGCCGGATCAACCCGGCCGTCTGCAGGCGGCCTTCAACAGAGATCCAACATCAGAAATTTCCCCTACTTGCACCCAACTTTGTGAAATAACAAGAAGTAAGGGGTATGTAAGTGATAGACAATTCTTAGGAGGGAGAGGTTCCTGCTTTAGTGGTACCATTTTTTGGACAGCTTTCCTATAGGGTCAGTCAATAATAGGTAGATAAATATGGTAAGGATCACTACTAGAGATGAGCGAGCGTACTCGGAAAAGCACTACTCGCTCGAGTAATTTGCTTTATCCGAGTATCGCTGTGCTCGGGTCTGAAGATTCGGGTGCCGCTGTGGCTGACAGGTGAGTCGCAGCGGGGAGCAGGGGAGAGCGGGCGGGAGAGAGGGAGAGAAAGATCTCCCCTCCGTTCCTCCCCGCTCTCCCCTGCAGCTCCCCGCTCCGTGCCGGCACCCGAATCTTCAGGGACGAGCACAGCGATACTCGGATAAAGCAAATTACTCGAGCGAGTAGTGCTTTTCCGAGTACGCTCGCTCATCTCTAATCACTACCATCCATCTCTTGCTGACTATCGAAGTAACAACAAAATCCGCGTTCCGAACCCGAGGGGCATTTCAACCAATTCATACTTTTTGGATTTTTTTTCTTTTTAACATAGCAAACATGGTTTCGTGCATTTAAAATTACGGGGTTATCATAGGAATGGATGAAACATACAATATACACATGTAGCTGAGCGGGTTTGTCATTGAATCGTTCCTATCCATACAACAGGTCCTTCCAGAAACGTATACATGCAGCAGTGCAAGGACTTTGTATGTTGCTCCCCACCCAGAGAATAAATTGCTCCTGGTGCGGCTGATATCTTTTTAGGTATTTTCCTCTCTCAATTCGCGTTGCAATAAGTTTAAATATAGATCGGACCAAATTGGGGGAGATGTTTTGTTAAACACTTTCCCGAATACCATATCTGTGGGAATCGTCCATTTATTACCCATTGGAGCCTCCTGTACACGGCAAGATATGGCGCCAAAACACTTACCGGATATTTTTCAGTGTATACATACATTACCCAAAGCTACCAACAGTAAGCTGTATCCAAGACGGATGGAAGAGATCACAGCCTATATACTTAGTTGGCCCGTTTTCAGGTATAGACAACTGAAGGTATAGATACCATAGAGGAGGGTTCTGGGGCTACCATAGGTCTACAAGAGGTGAGATAGATCCCCATCCTTTTTCCAGGGGGTGATGTGAAGGGGTAGCAGAGTTCCTCCTCTCTGTCATCTCCAGAACATGGATGGAAGACTCTGCTCTAGGGTCATGAGGGACCTCTTCAGGAGTAGATGCAAGAAGCGCCAGGTCTTCCAGTCCTTGGAATGGGGGTGAGGCTCTGGGTATTTAATCTATTTTCTGGCTTGGACTCTATATCCTCTTTTTCAACCCTCCTGCTATCTCGTTCATTTCGTTTTGTGATTGGCATGGAAGCTGTTGCTGAATATACTTGGCCGACCATGTAATTCATCGATAGGCCAGGTTTGCCAGAGCTGCTCTTAGTCATTACTCTCCATTCCAGCTAATGAAGAAGAGTCCAGAGCTGGGCCGCTTTCCATGGTTTCTACTAGTAGGGCAAACTATACGTCTGTAGCGCCACCTTATGGTTGATTCATTATAGAGTTAGGGTCAACTAGGAATCTTAAGACTACTGACCCCTGAGGGTGCAGGGAATCTTGGGGAAACTGAGTATGACATCACTGAACATGAAACCATCAGGAGGTCTGATATGGTGACCCCGGTCAGACAGTCGCTTTCATCTTCACTCATTTCCTCAGCTGTTTTACTTTTTCTTCTGTGAAATACTTCCGCAATGGCAAGTTTTCTTTGATGTGCGACCACATGTACCGCGCTACATAACTTAGAGGGTAACTCCACTCAAGAGGCAGGATACCCCGAGAACTTTGTTGGTGTAGTCCCCTTTACCGGTGCCGATGGTTTCCATTACAAACACCCCTAAGCAGCTGTCAGACTTATTTGGTGGTTACCCAAAACTCATATAACTTTAAAAATAACAGACGTTCAGGTGGGCAAAGCAGTCTGCAATAGAAAACCTGAGATAGAAGCAGGTGTAGATGTCCTGTATGCACAAGAACATTTGCAAATATTGGCGTAATTGTTTCTCCCACCCTGGAGGTCCCAAAATGTGATATAAAGATACAGGCGAGGTGAGAGACCAGCAGGTATTGCTCTTGGTGCTCTGCTTGGAGATTGCATCTCTTCCTTTTCCTCTTCCTTCCCAGCTAAACGGTCTTACAATCTTTTCTAGAGGAAATGAAGATGAGATTTGAGATTCAACATCTGCGAGAACCACAAATTTAAAGCATGGAGAGCGAAGTGTCTTGTATCTGCCGAGAACCCAACTTACATTCCCCTTCTATAGGGAACGTTCACTGACATAGTGACCAGGAGATATACTGTGTATTATGAGAAAGTGATATAAATCATTAATAAAACATATCAGGCATCAAGTGGGCTATAAAACTGAAAACGTCAAACTTTTATGCTATGGTACTTGAGTTTGTGCTGGGATTTCAATTTAGGATAGGGGGGAGAGAGCTGCCAATTTCACAAAATGTACACAGAGCGACCCTTCTAGTTAGACCCAAGGTCCATGGGTCTCAATACAGAATATGTAACAGGGTCCCCACCTACCATGTGCTACATACTGGTATCTTCAGACTTTTGAAAATAACTGTGCTCCTTCATCTGCAACATGATCCCTGCGCAGGTTCTTACCACTGGGGGTTCTACTACAGCTACTTCTATGTATCAGCTCTTGACTATCAGCATGTGCCAGTGTTCATTTAGGTTTTCTTTGTTTGCTATAGAAGCAGCCCTGCTGTATATACCGTCTTATATAATGTCTAAACTTGAAATATTCAGTGGCTGAGAGCAGTGACTGCACCAAGCGAGACCAAACCACAAGACACAGATTCTAGATCTCAGGGTTATGCTTCTGCAGCCTAAATACAGACTTCTTCATCTCACACACTAGAAAATGTCACACAACCGGCACAAAAGATCTACAGCCAAAGGCCCGAGAAATCAGCAATGTACAATTGTTCTACATAGAGGGCAATAAAGAGTACTAATATCATTGTACATAAGGGGCAGTTCTATAGTAGTTATATACTTGTACATAGGGGGCAGTATTATAGTAGTTAGATTCTTGTACATAGGGGAGCACTATTATAGTAGTTATATTCTTGTACATAGGGGGGCAGTATTATAGTAGTTATATTCTTGTACATAGGGGGGCAGTATTATAGTAGTTATATTCTTGTACATAGGGGGCAGTATTATAATAGTTATATTCTTGTACATAGGGGGCAGTATTATAGTAGTTATATTCTTGTACATAGGGGGCAGTATTATAGTAGTTATATTCTTGTACATAGAGGGGCAGTATTATAGTAGTTATATTCTTGTACATAAGGGGCAGTTCTATAGTAGTTAGATTCTTGTACATAGGGGGGCAGTATTATAGTAGTTAGATTCTTGTACATAGGGGGGCAGTATTATAGTAGTTATATTCTTGTACATAGGAGCAGTATTATAGTAGTTATATTCTTGTACATAGGGGGCAGTATTATAGTAGTTATATTCTTGTACATAGGGGGGCAGTATTATAGTAGTTATATTCTTGTACATAGGAGGCAGTATTATAGTAGTTATATTCTTGTACATAGGGGGCAGTATTATAATAGTTATATTCTTGTACATAGGGGGCAGTATTATAGTAGTTATATTCTTGTACATAGGGGGCAGTATTATAGTAGTTATATTCTTGTACATAGGGGGCAGTATTATAGTAGTTATATTCTTGTACATAGGGGGGCAGTATTATAGTAGTTATATTCTTGTACATAGGAGCAGTATTATAATAGTTATATTCTTGTACATAGGGGGCAGTATTATAGTAGTTAAATTCTTGTACATAGGGGGGCAGTATTATAGTAGTTAGACTCTTGTACATAGAGGGGCAGTATTATAGTAGTTAGATTCTTGTACATAGGGGGGCAGTATTATAGTAGTTAGATTCTTGTACATAGGGGGGCAGCATTATAGTAGTTATATTCTTGTACATAGGGGGGCAGTATTATAGTAGTTATATTCTTGTACATAGGGGGGCAGTATTATAGTAGTTATATTCTTGTACATAGGAGGCAGTATTATAGTAGTTATATTCTTGTACATAGGGGACAGTATTGGAGTAGTTATATTTTTGTACATAGGGAGCAGTATTATAGTAGTATATTCTTGTACATAGGAGGCAGTATTATAGTAGTTATATTCCTATACATAGGAGGCAGTATTATAGTAGTTATATTCTTGTACATAGGGGGCAGTATTATAGTAGTTATATTCTTGTACATAGGAGGCAGTATTATAGTAGTTATATTCTTGTACATAGGAGCAGTATTATAGTAGTTATATTCTTGTACATAGGGAGCAGTATTATAGTAGTTATATTCTTGTACATAGGGGCAGTATTATAGTAGTTATATTCTTGTACATAGGGGCAGTATTATAGTAGTTATATTCTTGTACATAGGGGCAGTATTATAGTAGTTATATTCTTGTACATAGGGGGCAGTATTATAGTAGTTATATTCTTGTACATAGGGGGCAGTATTATAGTAGTTATATTCTTGTACATAGGGGGCAGTTCTATAGTAGTTATATTCTTGTACATAGGGGGCAGTATTATAGTAGTTATATTCTTGTACATAGGGGGCAGTATTATAGTAGTTATATTCTTGTACATAGGGGGCAGTATTATAGTAGTTATATTTTTGTACATAGGAAGCAGTATTATAGTAGTTATATTCTTGTACATAGGAGGCAGTATTATAGTAGTTATATTCTTGTACATAGGGGCAGTATTATAGTAGTTATATTCTTGTACATAGGGAGCAGTATTATGGTAGTTATATTCTTTGACATAGGGGGCAGTATTATAGTAGTTATACTCTTGTACATAGGAGGCAGTATTATAGTAGTTATATTGTTGTACATAGGGGGCAGTATTATAGTAGTTATAGTCTTGTACATAGGGGGCAGTATTATAATAGTTATATTGTTGTACATAAGGGCAGTATTATAGTAGATATATTCTTGTACATAGGAGGCAGTATTATAGTAGTTATATTCTTGTACATAGGGAGCAGTATTATAGTAGTTATATTCTTGTATATAGGGAGCGGTATTATAGTAGTTATATTCTTGTACATAGGGGGCAGTATTATAGTAGTTATATTCTTGTACATAGGAGCAGTATTATAGTAGTTATACTCTTGTACATAGGGGACAGTATTATAGTAGTTATATTCTTGTACATAGGAGCAGTATTATAGTAGTTATATTCTTGTACATAGGGGGCAGTATTATAGTAGTTATACTCTTGTACATAGGGGGTAGTATTATAGTAGTTATATTCTTGTACATAGGGGGCAGTATTATAGTAGTTATATTCTTGTACATAGGAGCAGTATTATAGTAGTTATATTCTTGTACATAGGGGGCAGTATTATAGTAGTTATATTCTTGTACATAGGGAACAGTATTATAGTAGTTATATTCTTGTACATAGGGGGCAGTATTATAGTAGTTATATTCTTGTACATAAGGAGCAGTATTATGGTAGTTATATTCTTGTACATAGGGGGCAGTATTATAGTAGTTATACTCTTGTACATAGGGGGTAGTATTATAGTAGTTATATTCTTGTACATAGGGGGCAGTATTATAGTAGTTATATTCTTGTACATAGGAGCAGTATTATAGTAGTTATATTCTTGTACATAGGGGGCAGTATTATAGTAGTTATATTCTTGTACATAGGGGACAGTATTATAGTAGTTATATTCTTGTACATAGGGGACAGTATTATAGTAGTTATATTCTTGTACATAGGGGACAGTATTATAGTAGTTATATTCTTGTACATAGGGGGCAGTATTATAGTAGTTATATTCTTGTACATAAGGAGCAGTATTATGGTAGTTATATTCTTGTACATAGGGGGCAGTATTATAGTACTTATACTCTTGTACATAGTGTGCTGATTTTTACATGTTATCTGCTACATGCTTGCATTGCAGATTTTGCTAATTCTGTTCTGATTAACTCTGCAAAAAGGTGCAAAGGCAATATTGGTTGAAGGCGAAAGTAACTGTGAAAGTAACATTTGGCTGAAAATGAAATAAGTCCAACTCTTGCTGAATGATAACCAAACTCGGCAGATTGTATATACCCTAGAACGTGCAAATTAAACAAACTTGGGGGGGGGGGAAGCAATCAAGTAACATTGGTGAGGATGATAACTCCTCGTTCTTGTCCTTATTGCCTGGCCCTGAGGGTCCAGTTTGGCTGTTTATGGTTGTGCTCCCAGTAGTGCCACTTTCAGGACGAAAACGCCCCAACCATCCATCACTGTCAGTCATTAGAACTTTGTGAAGCACTGTTACCTCTGCCCTGGCTGGATGGGAATGACAAATGCTATTAATGCCCACAACCCACCCTAGACAATGAAGCACTGCTTGCTGCGTTTCACAAAAAATGTAAATTGCTGCATCAAATCCTATCACTTCTAGGTGGCACTGTAATTTATTGCATTGTACAGTGTCCAAGGAGCAGGCCCTCAGCCGAGGAAACAGCGGGGTAGAGATGTTAACCTTGTCACGGGGCTCTATCGCCTCCTCCCTATGGGACCAGACCTCGTTACCGACAGGGGAAAATTACAAATAGTAACTGGGGTTACCTGTAGTCCTGTTTGTCACTCGTGACGCCAACGTTCAATCCTCTGCATTAGATATCTGAGATGTAATAACGTATAATAAAGTAGTCCACATACAGAGTGTTTTTGCTGGACAAGAATCATGAATTTTCGGTCCTTCCCACTTACTTATACACGGGTAGCAAACAACATTGAACAGTTCTGACAGTGGTGAAGCAGTGATGATTGACGGGGCATTTGCACATCCAGAGTTGCAGTTATCTGTAGGAACTCTCTCTGTCTACTGTCAGTCATTCACTTGTTTCTCGCTCTCTGATGGTTTTTCTCTCTCTCTTCGGACGCATGCGGTTCTTGCGTTCCTTTTCCCTTTTCCGAGCTCATATACTCCTTGCAGCTAGTGGCTATGGTCAGTATCTCTGGAATGGCTAGGCCCAAGCAGAGACAGCGGACCACCTTTCAGCTTACTCCATGTCTCACTCCTCTCACTCATTCTTGGCACTTCCTAACTCTGGACTGTAGAATTCCAACTGGGACTGGAACCCCTGGAACTACTGGGCTCACACATGACCACTCTTTTATACTACACACAAGAGAAAACGATACATTTTCCAGACATGACCAGACATTAACCTTTTGATGCCTGCAAACTCTAATACACATAAACTGGATTAATTTACATATACAAGACAGTGCACGAGACAAAACTAAAACATAGATTCTGAGGTGCTAGATGGGACCCCAAACTCTGTGCCACTACCAGTGCATTGCCTAAATGAAAACACTCTTTGGTATTTATGGACGCATAAGTAACGCAGTGCTCCAGGTGGTCAGATATGGAATTACAAGTAAAATTCATAAGAATTATTTGGAGGCGGTAAGCTGATTACTTTGTAATTTCTCTGATTCCAGGCCAGCATGATGGAGACATTCAGTGTTATGTACTCCGTTGCTTTTGTTCTCCCTATAATTCTCATCACCAGCCTGTGTATCATCTGCCGTAAGAAGATACCAAGTAAGTGATGGCATCCTGGATATAATTATGTCTGAGTGAATATGGAAGTTTTTTGTAAAAGTTTGAACCTTCATGTTTAGGCCAGCTACACATGAGCGTATGTGCAATTGCGTATGCTTTAGCAGAACTTTTCTGTGCTGTGAACATGGCTTTTTTGAGCAAGAGTCTGCATACTTTACGGTACTTTTTCTGTCCACAGGGTATATATTTTTTTGCGTGTGGGACACAAACACATACCGATTGAAATGGGTAATTCGTCTAATGAGCTCAAGATGTGTTCTTCCAATGGAATTACGTATTTCATGCATATAATTTGTGCGCCCCCCATTTACTTCTATGGGGACCTTTGGTGCGCAAATATGCAGGAAAATACAATATGTTCTATCTTTTTTTTTTACACGACCAAAATGCGAGCGCCAAAATACATTAAGGTGGACGAACCCATTGACATCAATGGGTTCTATTCTCTGTGTACTTCGTGTGCAAGTCTTGCGTGCAAATATGTCCATGTGAATCTGGCCTTAGTCTGTGAAAATATTTGTTCTTTCTCTCTCAGGTCATATACCGGAGCCAGAATATGATGACAAGTAAGTTGCTTGAGGCATTTAGTTTTATATAAACAACAGCACCTACAGCACAATTAATTGTAAAGTATACAGGAATTACAGAAACAGCGCCACCTAAAGGACAAAAATATATAGACTGCATCAGGCATTATAGAAACAACGCCACCTACAGGATATAAAAGTATTAGTCTGCAACAGGAAGCATTTAGTCTTCGTCAGTGATAACTTTAGGACATAAAAATATATAGTCTACACCAGGAGGACTAGAAATAGCGCCACCAACAGGACATATACTCAGGAAGTAAGGAAACGGCTACTGGACAGACATTCTCTGGTTTTACTTCAGTTCCTATATGACTACATTACAGATACTATGTACTATTGCTTTAAGTACATTTTTTGGGGGTGGGTAGCCAATGTCCTCCATTATATTACCCAGCATGCCCTTGTGTGTTCACATTCTTTTTCTTTTTTAATGTAGGCCTCTGTATACTCCACCTTCAAGTTTTACGATCCTTAATAGACCATCGGGTAAGGCCTGTCATATAGTATCATCGTACCACATACGCAGTAGGCCGTAGGACACTTTTCTCAGTTGCTGTCTAACAGACCTGTAAACTGACTACCATTGTCATTGTTTTCACAGCTCATCCACGAACAGTGTCCTCTTGGGGCTCCGTGTGTCCCCAGATCAGCCACCTTCCCATTCCGTATGTACCTCTCCTCTCTTCCTCTGCATCTATCCTCTCACTGTCCCCTTAGATTGTAAGCTCTGATGGTTCCCGTGGTTGTAAAATTCACTCTGTGGAGTGTGTCATCTGAGACATAATTTAGAGGTCGTTATCTGCTGCACTTCCTCATATCACGGCTGGACCACAGACTTATAGCTTCTTGTGGGTTCATAGAAAACAGGAAGTGCACTGGAGTGAATCGTGCGTTAAAAATAACTAATACACGATAGAAGGCTTTACAGTGGAGATACCCTTTAAGAAGATGACCATGTAGAGGGTAAGGGGGGCCTATATGTCTGCTAAGTCCCTGTGAACATCTGTCTCCGCAGGAGGTCCCCAGTCCCTGAGAGCCGGAGAACTTCAGTAGGAAGAGAAATCAAAGGTTGGTACTACAGTCCAGGCCAAAAGATCTCAGGGTCCGTCCGGACTAGGTCCTCCAAACCCTCTATACCCCCTAGTCCCTGCCTCCAATGGGATTGAATAATAAAAAGATATTTGAGGTACTTGCCTTGGCACCTCAAACAACTTGGGGTCTTTCACCATAGGCAGAACATCTTTGTTCGCAGACCTCTATATTTTTACGTGTTTCCGTTTTGCCGTAAGCTTCTTGACTCGATGGTCATATTATCATTTATTTTGGAGTTAGAATCAGTTTGGGATTCTGATAGCAAAGTCCTCCCCAGACAATAATGACTTACTTCTACACTGTTGCTAAATTTATGTTGGGTCCCTATTAAATGTTTTTTGCCCTGGAGGCCTTCCCCCAACCTTGATTTAGCCCTGGTGGTGGGTGTCTCAGGGCATCAATAGATATGGAGACTGCCACCTGTCAGGCCAAATGTGGTAACTTCTATGTAATCTCTGTAGGAACCTTTGAAGGGTCTACAACATGAGTGATGTTTAGAAGAATCCAGTATGTCTTCAACCTGCTCTCGGATGGTACATCAAACCTCCTATGCAGGCCATGACTGCTTATCCACATTCCATACTCATATGACTAATAATTATTGAGTTTTATTGAGTTCGGACACATTTCGGAACCATACAGAGTGAGATGTCCAGCCAAGAAATGTCCACGTACGTGGAAACCTTTAGATACTTTTATAGTATAGAGTGCCTGTTTTCTCCAGATAGTCCCATATCTACACCAGATTTTTTGAACCTTCAACAGTCTTTTAGTTGAATTGTCTAAAGATTAGAGATGAGCGAACGCGTTCGTCCGAGCTTGATATTCGTGCGAATATTAGGGTGTTCGGGATGTTCGTTATTCGTAACGAACACCATGCGGTGTTCTGGTTACTTTCACTTCCTTCCCTGAGACGTTAGCGCGCTTTTCTGGCCAATTGAAAGACAGGGAAGGCATTACAACTTCCCCCTGCAACGTTCAAGCCCTATACCACCCCCCTGCTGTGAGTGGCTGGCGAGATCAGGTGTTCGCCTAATATAAAAGTCGGCCCCTCCCGCAGCTCGCCTCAGATGCGGTGTGAGTTAGATGAGGGACAGTGCTGTTTATACCGGAGCTGCTGTAGGGAAAGAATTGGTAGTTAGTGTAGGCTTCAAGACCCCCCAAAGGTCCTTATTAGGGCCACTGATAGCTGTGTGTTGGCTGCTGTTAGCAGTGGCATTTTTTTTTCTTCTCAAAATCGCCTCTGCAGACCGTTGCACCTGGCATTAGGGACAGAAGTGCTGCATAGGCAGGGAGAGTGTTAGGAGTGAGTGTAGCCTTCAAGAACCTCAACGGTCCTTTCTAGGGCCATATTTATCCGTGTGCAGTACTGTCCAGGCTGCTGTTAGCTGTGCTGCATTTTTTTTGGGCTTCTCAAAATCGCCTCTGCAGAGCATTCCACCCTCCATTGATACTGCAGGGAAAGAATTGTATAGGCAGGGCCACAACACAGTTATTATTCATAGAATATACGCAGTGCTGCCTTTTGGTGGAAAAACAAGTGAAAACAAATCTATTTGTCCAGCCTCTGTCCGTCCTTACGGGCGGTGGAGACGTGTGAGCTGCGTGAAGAACAGTGCTAAATCATACGCACCCAGCTACGCTTTACTGCTGGCTTCGCCATTTGCTTTCCTTAATTGGGAAAAAAAATACCTGCTCTGCCAGAGTTATAATAACTCTGCTACCCTCACGTTCTGTGACACATAAGCAGGGACACAGCACAGTTATTAAACTTCTCATGTTCATAGAATATACGCAGTGCTGCCTTTTGGTGGAAAAACAAGTGAAAACAAATCTATTTGTCCAGCCTCTGTCCGTCCTTACGGGCGGTGGAGACGTGTGAGCTGCGTGAAGAACAGTGCTAAATCATACGCACCCAGCTACGCTTTACTGCTGGCTTCGCCATTTGCTTTCCTTAATTGGGAAAAAAAATACCTGCTCTGCCAGAGTTATAATAACTCTGCTACCCTCACGTTCTGTGACACATAAGCAGGGACACAGCACAGTTATTAAACTTCTCATGTTCATAGAATATACGCAGTGCTGCCTTTTGGTGGAAAAACAAGTGAAAACAAATCTATTTGTCCAGCCTCTGTCCGTCCTTACGGGCGGTGGAGACGTGTGAGCTGCGTGAAGAACAGTGCTAAATCATACGCACCCAGCTACGCTTTACTGCTGGCTTCGCCATTTGCTTTCCTTAATTGGGAAAAAAAATACCTGCTCTGCCAGAGTTATAATAACTCTGCTACCCTCACGTTCTGTGACACATAAGCAGGGACACAGCACAGTTATTAAACTTCTCATGTTCATAGAATATACGCTGTGCTGCCTTTTGGTGGAAAAACAAGTGAAAACAAATCTATTTGTCCAGCCTCTGTCCGTCCTTACGGGCGGTGGAGACGTGTGAGCTGCGTGAAGAACAGTGCTAAATCATACGCACCCAGCTACGCTTTACTGCTGGCTTCGCCATTTGCTTTCCTTAATTGGGAAAAAAAATACCTGCTCTGCCAGAGTTATAATAACTCTGCTACCCTCACGTTCTGTGACACATAAGCAGGGACACAGCACAGTTATTAAACTTAGATAATTCATTCACTAGAGGCAGTGGGGCCTTTCGTTTTCCAAAAAGGGCAAAAATTATATTTGGCCTGCAGTCTTGCGCCAATTTATTTCCTGCCTGTGAAATCAAATCACTGGTAATACAGCATGCTGAGGGGTAGGGGTAGGCCTAGAGGACGTGGACGCGGCCGAGGACGCGGAGGGCCAAGTCAGGGTGTGGGCACAGGCCAAGCTCCTGATCCAGGTGTGTCGCAGCCGACTGCTGCGCGATTAGGAGAGAGGCACGTTTCTGGTGTCCCCACATTCATCGCCCAATTAATGGGTCCACGCGGGAGACGGTTATTAGAAAATGAGCAGTGTGAGCAGGTCCTGTCCTGGATGGCAGAAAGTGCTTCGAGCAACCTATCGTCTACCCGCAGTTCTGCGCCGTCCACTGCTGCCAATCCGAATCCTCTGTCTGCTGCTCCTCCTTCCTCCCAGCCTCCTCACTCCACTACAATAACACCTGCTCAGGAGCGGGAGCACTCCCAGGAACTGTTCTCGGGCCCCTGCTTAGATTGGGCAGCAGCGGTTCCTCTCCCACCAGAGGAGTTTATCGTCACTGATGCCCAACCATTCGAAAGTTCCCGGGGTCCGGGGGAAGAGGCTGGGGACTTCCGCCAACTGTCTCAACAACTTTCTGTGGGTGAGGAGGACGATGACGATCAGACACAGTTGTCTTGCAGTGAGGTAGTAGTAAGGGCAGTAAGTCCCAGGGAGCAGCGCACAGAGGATTCGGAGGAAGAGCAGCAGGACGATGAGGTGACTGACCCCACCTGGTGTGCAACGCTTACTCAGGAGGACAGGTCTTCAGAGGGGGAGTCAAGGGCATCAGCAGGGCAGGTTGCAAGAGGCAGTGCAGTGGCCAGGGGTAGAGGCAGGGCCAGACCGAATAATCCACCAAGTGTTTCCCAAAGCGCCCCCTCGCGCCATGCCACCCTGCGGAGGCCGAGGTGCTCTAAGGTCTGGCAGTTTTTCACAGAGACGCCTGACGACCGACGAACAGTGGTGTGCAACCTTTGTCGCGCAAAGCTCAGCCGGGGAGCCAACACCAACAGCCTCACCACCACCACCATGCGCAGACATATGATGGCCAAGCACCCCGCAAGGTGGGACAAAGGCCGTTCACCGCCTCCGGTTTGCACCCCTGCCTCTCCCCCTGTGCCCCAACCTGCCACTGAGATGCAACCCCCCTCTCAGGACACAGGCACTACCGCCTCATGGCCTGCACCCACACCCTCATCTCCGCTGTCCTCGGCCCCATCCAGCAGTGTAGTTCAGCGCACCGTTCAGCCGTCGCTTGCGCAAGTGTTCGAGCGCAAGCGCAAGTACGCCGCCACGCACCCGCACGCTCAAACGTTAACCGTCCGCATAGCAAAATTCATCAGCCTTGAGATGCTGCCGTATAGGGTTGTGGAAACTGAGTCCTTCAAAAGTATCATGGAGGCGGCGGCCCCGCGCTACTCAGTTCCCAGTCGCCACTACTTTTCCCGATGTGCCGTCCCAGCCCTGCACGACCACGTCTCCCGCAACATTGTGCGCGCCCTCACCAACGCGGTTACTGCCACGGTCCACTTAACTACGGACACGTGGACAAGCACAGGCGGGCAGGGCCACTACATCTCCCTGACGGCACATTGGGTGAATTTAGTGGAGGCTGGGACAGAGTCAGAGCCTGGGACCGCTCACGTCCTACCCACCCCCAGAATTGCGGGCCCCAGCTCGGTGCTGGTATCTGCGGAGGTGTATGCTTCCTCCACTAAAGCACCCTCCTCCTCCTCCTCCTCCTCTGTCTCGCAATCAAGATGTGTTAGCAGCAGCATGTCGCCAGCAGTCGGTGTCGCGCGGTGTGGCAGCACAGCGGTGGGCAAGCGTCAGCAGGCCGTGCTGAAACTACTCAGCTTAGGCGATAAGAGGCACACGGCCCACGAACTGCTGCAGGGTCTGACACAGCAGACCGACCGCTGGCTTGCGCCGCTGAGCCTCCAACCGGGCATGGTCGTGTGTGACAACGGCCGTAACCTGGTGGCGGCTCTGCAGCTCGGCAGCCTCACGCACGTGCCATGCCTGGCCCACGTCTTTAATTTGGTGGTTCAGCGCTTTCTGAAAAGCTACCCACGCTTGTCAGACCTGCTCGTAAAGGCGCGCCGGCTCTGTGCACATTTCCGCAAGTCCCACACGGACGCTGCCACCCTGCGCACCCTGCAACATCACTTTAAGCTGCCAGTGCACCGACTGCTGTGCGACGTGCCCACACGGTGGAACTCTACGCTCCACATGTTGGCCAGGCTCTATGAACAACGTAGAGCTATAGTCGAATACCAACTCCAACATGGGCGGCGCAGTGGGAGTCAGCCTCCTCAATTCCTTTCAGAAGAGTGGGCCTGGTTGGCAGACATCTGCCATGTCCTTGGTAATTTTGAGGAGTCTACCCAGGTGGTGAGCGGCGATGCTACAATCATTAGCGTCACCATTCCTCTGCTATGCATCTTGAGAAATTCCCTGCAAACCATAAAGGCAGCTGCTTTGCGCTCGGAAACGGGGGCGGGGGAAGACAGTATGCCGCTGGATAGTCAGGGCACCCTCCTGTCTATTTCTCAGCGCGTACAGGAGGAGGAGGAGGAGCATGAGGAGGATGAGGAGGAGGGGGAAGAGACAGCTTGGGCCGCTGCTGACGGTACACCGGCTGATTGCCTGTCATCCTTTCAGCGTGTATGGCCTGAGGAGGAGGAGGAGGAGGAGGAGGATCCTGAAAGTGATCTTCCTAGTGAGGACAGCCATGTGTTGCGTACTGGTACCCTGGCACACATGGCTGACTTCATGTTAGGATGCCTTTCTCGTGACCCTCGCGTTGCACGCATTCTGGCCACGACGGATTACTGGGTGTACACACTGCTCGATCCACGGTATAAGGAGAACCTGGCCACTCTGATTCCCGAAGAGGAAAGGGGTTCGAGAGTGTTGCTATACCACAGGACCCTTGCGGACAAGCTGATGGTAAAATTCCCAGCCGACAGCGCTAGTGGCAGAAGGCGCAGTACCGAGGGCAAGGTAGCAGGGGATGTGCGTAGATCGAGCAGCATGTACATCCCAGGCAGTGCAACAGTCTTTAAGGGCCTGGCCAGCTTTATGGCTCCCCACCAAGACTGTGTCACCGCTCCCCAGTCACGGCTGAGTCGGCGGGAGCACTGTAAAAGGATGGTGAGGGAGTACGTAGCGGATCGCACGACCATCCTTGGTGACGCCTCTGCCCCCTACAACTACTGGGTGTCGAAGCTGGACACGTGGCCTGAACTAGCCCTGTATGCCCTTGAGGTGCTTGCTTGTCCTGCGGCTAGCGTCTTGTCGGAAAGGGTGTTTAGTGCGGCTGGGGGAATCATCACAGATAAGCGTAGCCGCTTGTCAACCGACAGTGCCGACAGGCTAACACTCATCAAGATGAACAAAGGCTGGATTTCCCCAGACTTCTGTTCTCCACCAGCGGACAGCAGCGATACGTAAGCAATACGTAGGCTGCACCCGCGGATGGAAGCTACGTTCTCTCTCACCATCCAAAACGGGGACATTTCTGCTTCATCAATCTGTGTCTAATATTCCTCCTCCTCCTCCTCCTGCTCCTCCTCCTGAAACATCACGTAATCACGCTGAACGGGCAATTTTTCTTAGGGCCACAAGGCTCACTCAAATAATTTTTCAGAACAATTTTTCTAAGTTTCAATGCGCTTAAAAGCATTGGAACTTTAACTTGAACCAATTTTTCGTTACACTGGGATGCCTCCAGGCCTAGTTACCACTTAAGCCACATTAACCAAAGCGATTAATGGGTTTCACCTGCCCTCTTGGCTGGCCATGGCCAATTTTTGGGATGTACATTAGTACTGTTGATACAGCAATTTTTGTGGGCCCTCGCCTACAGTGTAATCCAATTAATTTTTAGCCCACCTGCATTACAGCTGACGTTACCTCAGCTGTGTTGGGCAATGCAATGGGATATTTTTATGTACCGCCGGTGGGTTCCAGGGAGCCACCCATGCTGTAGGTGCACACTGAGTTTTTAATACATCTGTACACTTCTAAAGAACCCGTCTGACTGGGCCATGCAGTGTGGGCCGAAGCCCACCTGTATTACGCACGACATTACTACCTCAGCTGTGTTGGGCAATGCAATGGGATATTTCTATGTACCGCCGGTGGCTTCCTGGCACCCACCTAGGCAGTGGGTCCACAGGGAGTTTAACCTACATGTGTCCACTTGTAAAGAACCCCAGTCTGACTGGGGCATGCAGTGTGGGCCGAAACCCACCTGCATTAACCCTTTCCAGTCCACTGTGTGACCTGTGAAGACATTAGGGTTTAAGGCTGTACAGCTCCGTTGTTGGTAGACGTCCGTCGGGGTTCTCTTACTGTATATTGCCAGCCTCTCTGCTGTCGGAGCCTATCCTACGTGTCAGCTCATGCAGTACTGGCTTTAGCCAGCATATAACGCCGTTGTATAACGGCAGAAAAAGAGTAAGCCCCCTAGGAAAACCATATACAAATTGGATTGGAAAGGGTTAAGCACAACATTACTACCTCAGCTGTGTTGGGCAATGCAATGGGATATTTCTGTGTACCGCCGGTGGGTTCCAGGGAGCCACCCATGCTGTGGGTCGACAGGGACTTCACAATAGGGAGTTGTACCTGCCTGTGTCTATGAATTAAAAAGCCCGGTCTGACTGGGGCATGCAGACACCTTGACAGAATGAATAGTGTGTGGCACATAGGTTCCCCATTGCTATGCCCACGTGTGCAGCTCCTGATGGCGGTGGCACAGGATTCTATTTCTCATTGCTTCTGTACAGCATTGTGGGCTATCGCTCCGCCACTTTTAAAGAGGGTCGCTGCCTAGCCGTGCCAACCTCTGCAGTGTGTGCCTGCGGTCCCTCGTCATGGCAGACGCAATTCTAAATAGACATGAGCGTGGTGTGGCATGAGGGCAGCTGAAGGCTGCCCAGGGACACTTTGGTGTGCGCTGTGGGGGGGGAGGGGGGGCGGTTGGGCAGCATGTAACCCAGGAGAAGTGTCAGTGGAGTGTCATGCAGGCAGTGATTGTGCTTTGTTGGAGGTAGTGTGGTGCTTAGCAAAGGTATGCCATGCTAATGAGGGCTTTTCAGAAGTAAAAGTTGTTGGGAGGGGGGGGGGGCACTCTTGCCGGTATTGTGGCTTAATAGTGGGACCTGTGAACTTGAGATGCAGCCCAACATGTAGCCCCTCGCCTGCCCTATCCGTTTCTGTGTGATTCCCATCACTTTGTTGAATTGCCCAGATTTTCACACATGAAAACCTTAGCGAGCATCGGCGAAATACAAAAATGTTCTGGTCGCCCATTGACTTCAATGGGGTTCGTTGTTCGAAACGAACCCTCGAGCATCACGGGAAGTTCGTTCCGAATAACGAACACCCGAACATTTTGGTGTTCGCTCATCTCTACTAAAGATCCATTTACACGCAAAGATGATCGCTCAAAATTCATTTAAAAGATAGCTTGACAGTTTTTACACTTTTACATAAACTACTAATGGGCACTAATGCCCATTAGTAGCTTATCAGCTTCATTTGCATATAAATGAGGCTCCCTTCGCTGTATGCAGATAACAGTGGGTGGTCTGTTATCTGCATACAGCCCCTTTGTCCTGTCACGGGACTGCAGCTGAAAACAATGTTATCTACGCTCCCAAGGACAACTCAGCGTGCGGTCTCTGCTATCACGAACTATGGATTTTATGCTCACATGAAATCCATCATTCAGAAGAAAAGCAAACGATGATAGGATTTACATGCAACAATTATCGCTCAAAAGTCATCATTTGAACGAATTTTGAGCGATAATCATTGCGGGTAAATGGGCCTTAAGTCTTCAGGTCATTTCACGTGTTCCCACTGTTGTTGACTCCGTTTTATTCTGGTTTCAGGTTACCAGGATTGTTGTGATACCTTATCACACTCAGCAATTAAGTGACCAAGAGTCCAACCTTCCATCGTGCACTCATAATACCAAAGATGAATAGGATGTAGTATGTAACGTAGGGGTAGCCTTGCCCGGTGAGGGCAGAGCCTTCTGTTGTGATCGTTGCTGAGTTGATATATTTCCTAGTCCTCCATATTTGGTTGTGACTTTCCTCTCTGGATACAGCTGTCAGAGCTGAGCCACCACATGTGGACTGCTGAACAGAGCGGTGCGGAGGTGCGCCGGAGCTCATAATCCAATGATACCCATTTCCTGTGCTGTGCCACCCCAATCTGACAGCATCCTCCAAGAAAAGTAAAGAGCCGGTCCTCCTGTGTCCAGCCCTCGACACAGGCCACATAAAGTGACGGGGAGGGACGGATTTGGGCCGCGGGCCTTGAGTTCTATGTGAGCTACATGGAAAGATCAGCGGGAGATTTTGTTTCCTAGTTAAGGGCTCAGTCACACGGGCGCCGATCCGTCCGTGTTTCTGCACGATAAGACGGCCGCACTGCTTGCGGACGACTCTCTGTATGACCGGCTCCATTGCTGCAGTGCAGCGGTCTGATCGTGCAGAAACACGGGCGGATCGGCGTCTGTGGGACTGAGCCCTCATTCACAACTGAGACCTCCTAAGATTGTGACTTCCTGCTCATACTTTTTTTACACCCAGGGCATCATCTGTTTGTGTTGACCCTTAAAATGTTGAGTAATACTACAAATTTGGTACAAAACCAGAAAAGCAAAGTTGTAAACTTTTCAAGTACAGGTAGATTTAAACTATGGAATTAGTATAAAGTGTTATAACCCTTTAGGTCCTGTGGCTCTGGAGGTAGCAATGCCTGTGTCCTCTCTTTCTCATCTATAGGTGCTCCCATCCTAAAAACCAAGAGTGTAGAAGCTGATGATTATGATGATGAAGGAGGTGAACCAAAATATACCAACCCTGACAGCGGATACATGTAAGAAGGCTTTATATGAAGTGTATTGAGATATGGATGACAATATGTGGATTCTTGGCGCCTGCTGTCATGTGAAACACTGTAACAAAATGCTAAATGGAACACATTTATACATATAGTGTGCCATCCAATTCTTAATATATTTAGACAATGCACCATCCATACATGCACACTGTACACCGTCCAATCCTTCATACATGCACACTGTGCACCGTCCAATCCTTCATACATGCACACTGTGCACCAGCCAATCCTTCATACATGCACACTGTGCACCGTCCAATCCTTCATATATGCACACTGTGCACCGTCCAATCCTTCATACATGCACACTGTGCACCGTCCAATCCTTCATACATGCACACTGTGCACCGTCCAATCCTTCATACATGCACACTGTGCACCAGCCAATCCTTCATACATGCACACTGTGCACCAGCCAATCCTTCATACATGCACACTGTGCACCGTCCAATCCTTCATACATGCACACTGTGCACTGTCCAATCCTTCATACATGCACACTGTGCACCGTCCAATCCTTCATACATGCACACTGTGCACCAGCCAATCCTTCATACATGCACACTGTGCACCGTCCAATCCTTCATACATGCACACTGTGCACCGTCCAATGCTTCATACATGCACACTGTGCACCAGCCATTCCTTCATACATTCACACTTTGCACCGTCCAATCCTTCATACATTCACACTGTGCACCGTCCAATCCTTCATACATTCACACTGTGCACCGTCTAATCCTTCATACATGCACACTGTGCACCGTCCAATCCTTCATACATGCACACTGTGCACCGTCCAATCCTTCATACATGCACACTGTGCACCGTCCAATCCTTCATACATGCACACTTTGCACCATCCAATCCTTCATACATGCACACTGTGCACCGTCCCATCCTTCATACATGAACACTGTGCACCAGCCAATCCTTCATACATGCACACTGTGCACCGGCCAATCCTTCATACATGCACACTGTGCACTAGCCAGTCCTTCATACATTCACACTGTGCATCAGCCAATCCTTCATACATGCACACTGTGCACCAGCCAATCCTTCATACATGGACACTATGTACCGTCCAATCCTTCATACATGCACACTGTGCACCAGCCAATCCTTCATACATATACATAGATAACCATCCAAACCTTAATACATCTACACAGTGCACCATCCAAAACTTCATATATATATATATATATATATATATATATATATATATATATATATATACACACACTGTGCACTATAAAAACCCTAATACATATACGCAGCAAATCATAAAAGCCAGCATAAATATGCAGCATCGAAACATAGATTTTCGCAATCCACCATTCATACTTTCATACCAACGCACAGTGCACCATACAAAGTTACATACATACACACAATGCACCATTCACACCTTCATTCATATATACTATGAACCATCCATCCAAACTAATGTATATTGTATATACAGTGCAGCATCGAAACCTTCAGACATTCAGAATCCACCACCCAAACCTTCATTCATATACACAGTGCACTATCCAACCTCCATGCATATACACAACGCATCACCCAAACCTTCATGCACATACACAGTGCACCGTCCAAACCTTCATACATTGAAGACACAGTGCCCCATGTGACATCCCAGCACATTCATGCATCCAACACACCAACTTGTCTTAATAAATGTCCGGGGCACTTAATGTACAAAATATATATATATATATTTTACAGTTCCTGCACCTTCATATACTCTTCTTTATAGTAATGCCTGACAATTTATACCCATGCAGTCAGGTACTACCAGAGAAGGAGGCCACTAAGCATGCACCAGTGCTGGTCATTGAGGATGTGGACAACAGGGCAAGTCTCTCTTCTGGTAAGAACATCTTTTGTTGTCTATGGGTACAGATATTTGGACCAAACCATTATTGTTGTGTCTGACTATACCAACATTTTCTGGTTTTGCAGTTGGCACTGATGAAAATTATGTAAATGTGGGTGATTCTGACGACGCAAAGGGTAAGGAGCATATTAATGGCGGCATTTCTTTAAACTGTAGTCAGGAATTAGCACTTAATGTAATATACAGTATATAAGAGAGACTTGGAGAGTTTCGATCTCCTTGCCCTGACTGGATGCAAAAGTCTTCAAGTCCAGCATGAGTGATCTACTGCTGATCGTGTTTCAGATTCTATAGACTTACCTGGTAATGATTTCCATTCTTCTGTTTTCAGCATCTTCAGTTGATGGCAATTATGTTAACGTTGAAGAAGTGAGTGATAGCAAAGGTACGTATCTAATAGAAATATGACAACAAGGGCATCTGAGGAAGAGGATGTGAAAGATGGGGCAAGAGAATCAAGTGTGAAGAACTGATTATGATGGTAGACATTCTATGTTATCTTTGTAAGGAGCAGGCGATTATATAGAGGGGTCAAGGATCAGGTATAGAAGAGGCTAAGCATGGGGTGAAAAGTTTTTTGTAGGAGGTTTCTGGAGCAGTAGGTAAGGTAAACTGATGGAGTATCAACCATGGAGAACATATATTAATACATTGCTAAAGGATCAAGGATGGAGATGCTAAATTTTGGCCATGGTTATTTGTTTGATCGACCTCTGGTTATCTCCTTTGGTTTCCCAATAATATGCTGACTTGACTTGGCCAAGAGGGAACACTGATGAAATGCAATATGCCCAATCCTTGGGAGTCCCCTATATATACTAGATCCTTTGCTATATGAAGGGTCAGGAAAAAAAGAATGAGATTACATAGGTTTCTGAAGAATCACATATAGGTTTCCTAAGTGGCAGAAAGATGACATCCAAGACAAGGTGTACGGTGGAGTTTACCAGAATGAGCTGATGAGCAGTTGCGACAAATATTATTCTCTCTCTCTCTCCTTATAGGTGAAAGTCTGGAATATGTGAATGTCGAAGGAGTTGAAACCCAATCCAGCTCCATTACTCATGGTAGGTTTCTATGGTGGTACATGGTGGAAGGTCCTCAATTTGTTGAAGAACTTATGTCAGAGCAAATGATGGGAATTTTATGTCCTTGACTTTTTCTCTAAAAGAAAAAAAAAGACAAGAACATCTTGTATTATGTCTTACAGAGAGTGAAGATGATGATGACATGCCAGAATATGAAAATGTCGAGAAAGGGCATAACGGTATAGTAGAACTAGCCAGCTACTATTGCTGTGTGAGGACCAATGGCCTCTCGTGCTGGTCCCACCACCGTGTGATAACCTAATTAAAAAGTCAAGAATCTGATATGGTATAATACTACATATGTTGATGTGTCTTATCTCCTCCTCTTATATCTATTCCAGGTTAGGACATTGTACCTGCTGAAGGATGAGCCTTTGTTTAACTTCAGATTTGGACCCTCAATATCCACTGGCTGGGCCCAAGAGAAAAGTTTTTGATTGACTGTTATGTTTTAAACCAACTTGTCCACTATTTCGCTTGGATTTCCTCTTTGGGTTGACCACTTCCTGCCTTTATTGGACCATTTCACTTTGAGAAGTTCTGTCCACCTTCATCTTGTAGATTCAACGGGTTTCGATGATCATTATCAACCAAGATCTTGAGTGTTAGTTGAGTTGGTGAGTCCGACTGAAAAGGTCAGAGATGACATACTGTATAAAGAGAGACCTACAACGCTTACCATCCTCATCTTTCCTTGGAGTCAGAGTGCAATTTTCTTCTGTTCACCTCCAAGTCAATTGATGCAGACAACTGTTGCCTTATAATAGATGAAGATAGAACTTGACTATTATTTGGCAGTTCTCCCTAAAAACTTTGTATGTGAATATTTTTCGAAAATTTTTACTCTAATTGTGTTTTATTTTGACAAAGACAGCACCAAACTGCAACCAAAAACCTTTTGTAAGAAATGAGACAACAATGGCACACATTGGACTTTGCACAAGTACTAGCAGGTCCAGATCTTTACAGAACCACCCACTGGATGAAGATATTTCATACTATATATGGAAACTGTAACAACTATAGGATCACAAGTGATGAGTTTGTGTTGGTGCCATCATTAGCTATAAGTCCTACACACCATGTAGAGCAGTGGTCTCCGACCTGTGGCTTATCAGTTGTTAAGAAACTATGACTTCCAGCATGCACTGACAGCAGATGTTCTGGGAAGGTTGGTTTTGGAAGAAATGGTGAGCCACAAGTTGGAGACCACCAATGTAAAGCAATCAATCCTGAGATATATATACACACTCATTGTCAAAAACAATCTCTCCCCTAGAAGGGGTCATCAGAATCAAATGAAACTTTGGACAGCCTCTAGCTTGGATACAAGATGTGATACGGGTGGACATGGAGGCTCTAGTACTTTGTTGTACCGCCTTTAGCTTGGATATAAGATGTCATATTGGTGTGTATGGAGGCTCTAGTACCCTGTTGGGCACCTCTAGCTTGGATACGAGGTGTGATATGGGTGGGCATGGACGTTCTAGTACCCTGTTGGGCACCCATAGCTTGGATACAAGGTCTGATTCGGGCGGGCATGGAGGCATACAGGTTCTGAATGGTATCTGGCAGCATATCGCTCCACATTTGCTGGAACTGAGCCTCTACTTTGTGCAAACTTGTAGGCTGTCGGAGTTGGCGTCCCAGATGGTCCCATACATTTTCTGTTGGCAATAAATCTGGCGACCGGGCTGCGGAAGTGTGACAATGTTGTGGGGGTTCCTTTGACCTCCTTGTGTGTGCGGATGAGCATTATCCTGCTGGAAGCCACCATAAGAGGAACACATGTGGCTGCAGGATGTCCTGAACATATCGCTGAGCTGTCATTGTCCCTCGTACCACTACTAGGGGTGACCGACTGTCATATGTAATAGATCCGCAGACCATCACATCAGCAAGGGGCAGTGTGTCATTTCGCAGCAAAGGCAGGATTGATGCGCCCACCCCTAGGTCTCCAGACACGAACATGGCAGTCATCAGTGTTCAAAATAAACCTGGATTCATCGCTCAAGACAACCGGGTTCCACTCCATAGCATCCAGTTTTATCGTTCACAACACCACTGTAAATGGAGGCAATGGTGGGTGTCAAAGGCAGTACATGTAATGGGGGCTGTGAGACCAAATGTCCTTCAGCCAAGCGCTTGAAAATGGTTCCAACAGACACCCGGGTGTAATGATGCCACCCCCTGTCTCTGGATGGCAGACAATGAAACAATTGGAGCTGCTGGTGCTCGTCGGACAATCAGATGCTCCTCTGTATTGGTGGTCTGTCGGGGGGTCCAGAGCCTAGTCACCTTGTGTGCCCCTATCCCCTGGTCCCAACACCTCCTAACAGTCTGGTCAGATGCTCCTGTCTACTGGGGGTCTATAGGGGGCGCCCTGAGCCCGGTCACCTTGTGTGCCCCCATCCACTAGTCATAACACCTCTTAACAGTCTGGTGAGAATGGTCCAGGTGGGGGACAATTCATCGATACAACCATCCAGCTTCTCACATCCCAATAATGCGCCCCCCTCAGACTCTGGTAACGAGGTGAAATCTCTTCTCTGCATTGTAGAGACATCTAGTGGTCAACAAGCTTCACACAATCAGAAGAAGAGGTCACTACACACAAGGAGCCTCCGATAATCTTTTATAGGCCAAGGGGGAAACCACTTCTAGGGCCTCCGGTGACAAGACCGTTCACCTAATCACCTCACACCTCTCATCATCTGCATATCTGCCTGAGATGGAACTTCTTCTGGGGGGGTTATGTTTTTGACAATGAGTATAATATGAGTGCTTATCTTTGTTATTTATACCTTGTAGATATTTTTATGTCTTTAATATTTTACTGACAAAATCCTGAGATGTTTGCATATTTTATGTTTTTAGTCCTGTCATGATGATTGGAACCATTGTAGGTGCTCAATAAATATTTATTAGAAGGCAGCCTGTTAGGTTACAAGACCCAAGGGGGCCACCTAATCCATTGCCTGCTGCCTATAGTGATAGGCCTTATTAAACCCCTCCTCACTATAATTAAACTAATTAAACCCTGCTCCCATTTCCTCTGTTTATTCCTGAGAACATGAAAAAATAATCATTGGGCCTGCTCGTCAATAAATGATAGAAATACGAGCATAGGATGTGATTATTTGTAACCATAAATGTGTTTTATGTCAAGATTTTCACAAGTTAAATAAAGTTAAACATTTTTTACAGCCGGCCTATAAGTCTGTTCTGAAGTTATACAGGGGCTTGATAACGGTGGAGCTTCCTGTCCTTTGTGGCTTTGGTGGTTTCCTTGCAGTCTAGTTCTCGGCCTCATGTGACTCATAAGAGGGGGGGGGATGATTACTGGGCCGACCTTACCGGCTGCTTTGGTGGGTCACGTATTCTAGTGAGCAAGACGGAAAAAAGATTGAGATAGAGCGAAGCAGAGAAGGGGAACGGCACGGCCAGAGAGCTGAGGACTGGAAGGTAAATCGTGGAGGAAGAAGAGAAGAACTAAAGTCACCGAAAAGACGAAAGAAAGGCCACACCAAGGAGGACCGGGACGGGTTACAGCAGCCGGACATAAGCTAGAAGACTCATTGTGGCTAAACACAGAAAACTACATGTCCTACCCAGTGTCTGAGGACTGGATAATTGGTGTATTTGGAGTATTGGTGATGGTCTTTTTTATTGGTTGCACCAACTGCAGGCAAAGTAAGTACATCTCAACCATGCGGCCTTTAGTCCTACTTATCATTATTTAGTGGCATACTGCAATTTGTTCTGTAACATTAAAGGTGAGTTGTAGTCTTGTGTTGAGACTGGGTTCAGGACTCGTCTTAGTATCAGGTTCAGGTGTTGTCTTCCATTTGGGTCCAGGACTGGTATTGGGGTCAGGTTCAGGACTTTTTTAAAAATTACTTTTATTAGCTTTTCTACCAATTATAAAACATTCAGATATACAAAAAGATATAAGATAAACAGAGGTGTACAGAAATCAATTGACCACATATCGATATATTTAACGTATTCTCACTGTGAGAATCTGAATGATTTATTGGCCTGTGTAAAGGGGCCCTTAGGTTCAGGACTTGTGTTTGAGTTGGGCTCAGGACTGGTATTGGGGTCAGGTTTAGGACTTATCTTGGGTTGGGTTCACGACTTATCTTGGGTTCGGTTCACGAATTATCTTGGGTTCGGTTCACGACTTATCTTGGGTTTGGTTCACGACTTATCTTGGGTTCGGTTCAGGACTAATCTTGGGTTCGGTTCAGCACTTATCTTGGGTTTGGTTCAGGATTTGTATTATGATCACAATTAGGATTAGTGTTAGGCCTGGGGTTTGTGGTAGAGACAAATTCAGGACTTGGACTTGGGTTCAGGACTTCTGTTAAAGGGATACTACAATCAATAGGATATGCCAATCGCTTTATGATTGGTTGGGGTCTGACCTCTGGGTTCCCTACTGATCCTGACAATGTAAGGGCCACTGCACTGTGATATGCCATCAGTTTATGAGATGAGAAAGCCCTATTAAAGGGGTTTTCCAGTTAAATACTATTGATGACCTACTTTACACGACAACACAACTCTAATTTTGAATAATCTTATATATTATTCAGTGTCAGTTATATAAAAAGTGATCTTTACTACAGGGACAATTTTCTAAGTGCATAGAGCTACGGAACTAGTCACATGAAGCTCCATATTCCCATATCTTACTTCCCTTGCCCTGGAGTTATACCCCAGGATGGAGGGATATTATTTTCTACTCCAAGACAAATAGGAGGAGAAGTTAGATACTTCCTCCCACATCGTTGTCTCCAATGGACCCATGTCAGACAGACATTCAAAAAAATATGTTTCTACAGAATAAGTGGGGTGCAGGGGATAGGTTCTCTCCTTTGACTGACTACGAGGAAGAACTAAGAGAGGGGCAAGCCTCTGAGTCACAAGAAACCACCCCCTTGAACACTAATATGGCTGACAGTGGTAGGCATCCCAAAAAAAAACTATTGAAATGAAGACCTTAAAAAATACCCCCTCCATTTCTAACCCATTTTTTCCTTTACAGATAAATCGCCGGACCCCGCAGGGCGCCGCCAGCCTCCGTCCCCTCCGTAAGAGTCTATAGACGAGACTTCTAGAATATATGTGACTATTTTCCTGTATTTCTAGCTGTTCTCATCTCTTTGACAGAACCCCGGGTCTGGAGGCGCGTTATGAACACAGTGAGCTCTAAATTAGATTTAAAGAAATGTTTTTCTTGCAATTTTTATTCCGGATTTTAATTTTTTTTTTGCTTGGTTTACAGGTATGTACCCTCCAACTCCACTTTCAGACACTGCCACACAGCACTCAGGCCATAAGAACCCAAGAGCAGGTACCCTAACACCTGTCCCCAGTGTATCTACCCCCAGAAATCCTCCAGGGTTCGCTACAACGCTCTACTCCACCGCACTTGGTGCCGCCATATTGAATCATCTGGTGTCGGGATTAATGAAATCACCTCCCAATTATTTTACAGATATCCCAAATGTATGAACCCAAGGCATCTACTAAGAGGCTCCCAAGGTTGAGGTCAGAGGCAATAAGCACATCCTCCGCCTCTGGGTGGCGCTCACTGTCCCTGACCGCCACTTTAGGCTAATTATGTCCATGGTTCAGCCTCATCCTAAATCCATAATCTAAAGGGCCGGCTCTGATCTCTTTAATAAGTTACTAAATAAAAATGTGAGCTTGCCCTTTAAATTTACTAACTTGTCTTTACTTCTCGCCATTGCAGGAGAAAACGAGGAGGATTCTGAGGAGGATTTTGAGGAAGGTGAGTTCTCACTTCTGGTGATCACTATCATATAAGGTCACAACCTACATGACTTCACCAAGACAGGTACCAAGACCTGGGGAAAATGGGGAACATAGCAGAATACGTCTGTGTCCGGGCATCTTGGAGGGGCCAAAGTGTGAGAAATCAGGTATGGAGGCATCCATGATTGATTCTTACAGGGGATCTGTGGCTGGCATTTTTTGGAGACTTCTAAGCTGGCATTTGTACATGTAGGGGCATCTGTAATAGAGATGAGGGAACGTACTCGTCCAAGCTTGATACTCGTTCGAGTATTAGCGTGTTCGAGATGCTCGTTACTAGAGGCGAGCACCACGCGATGTTCGAGTTACTTTCACTTTCATCCCTGAGACGTTAGCGCGCTTTTCTGGCCAATAGAAAGACAGGGAAGGCATTACAACTTCCCCCTGCGACGTTCAAGCCCTATATCACCCCCCTGCAGTGAGTGGCTGGCGAGATCAGGTGTCACCCGAGTATATAAATCGGCCCCTCCCGCGGCTCGCCACAGATGCGTTCTGACATAGAGGAGGGAAAGTGGTATCTTGGTGGAGCTGCTATAGGGAGAGTGTTAGGAGTATTTTAGGCTTCAAGAACCCCAACGGTCCTTCTTAGGGCCACATCTAACCATGTGCAGTAGTATGGAGGCTGCTTTTTGCAGTGTTGCACATTTTTTTTTTGTATATCGGCCGTGCAGAGCATTGCGCCCTGCAGTAATTATACATACTCCAGGGCCAGTAGTGGTGGTGAGGCAGGGACAGAAGACATATTTATTGAATATAGGCAGTGGGCCTTTCCAAAAACATTTTGGAAAAAAATCTATTTGGGCTGCCTGTGACTGTCCTCAGTGTACTGGGTCTGTGCTGGGTGTAGTTGTCCTCCTAATTCATACGCAGCCAGCTAAGTGTTACAGCAGGCTTGCGCAAAATTATTTCCTGGCTCTGTGTTGGCTGTTACATCACCGCTGTATTCCAGCCCACAGTGCAACAGTCTACAGTTATTTTACATACTCCAGGGCCAGTAGTGGTGAGGCAGGGACAGAAGACATATATTTATTGAATATAGGCAGTGGGCCTTTCCAAAAACATTTGGGGGAAAAAAATCTATTTGGGCTGCCTGTGACTGTCCTCAGTGTTCTGGGTCTGTGCTGGGTGTAGTTGTCCTCCTAATTCATACGCAGCCAGCTAAGTGTTACAGCAGGCTTGCGCAAAATTATTTCCTGGCTCTGCTGTGCGTTCAGTAAGCGAAGTCAGCCTCCAACCACAGGCCAATAAGCGGCACATTTAATTACAGCGTTCTGTTTCTGCACTACTGGTAATACACCATGCTGAGGGGTAGGGGTAGGCCTAGAGGACGTGGACGCGGGCGAGGACGCGGAGGCCCAAGTCAGGGTGTGGGCACAGGCCGAGCCAGTGCGGTGGCCAGGGGTAGAGGCAGGGCCAGACCGAATAATCCACCAACTGTTTCCCAAAGCACCCCCTCGCGCCATGCCACCCTGCAGAGGTCAAGGTGCTCTACGGTGTGGCAGTTTTTCCCAGAGACGCCTGACGACCGACGAACAGTGGTGTGCAACCTTTGTCGCGCCAAGATCAGCTGGGAAGCCACCACCACCAGCATGCGCAGGCATATGATGGCCAAGCACCCCACAAGGTGGGACGAAGGCCGTTCACCGCCTCCGGTTTGCACCACTGCCTCTCCCCCTGTGCCCCAACCTGCCACTGAGATCCAACCCCCCTCTGAGGACACAGGCACTACCGTCTCCTGGCCTGCACCCACACCCTCACCTCCGCTGTCCTCGGCCCCATCCAGCAATGTCTCTCAGCGCAGCGTCCAGACGTCGCTAGCGCCACTGTTTGAGCGCAAGCGCAAGTACGCCGCCACGCACCCGCACGCTCAAGCGTTAAACGTGCACATTGCCAAATTGATCAGCCTGGAGATGCTGCCGTATCGGCTTGTGGAAACGGAGGCTTTCAAAAGCATGATGGCGGCGGCACCGCGCTACTCGGTTCCAAGTTGCCACTACTTTGCCCGATGTGCCGTCCCAGCCCTGCACGACCACGTCTCCCGCAACATTGTACGCGCCCTCACCAACGCGGTTACTGCCAAGGTCGACTTAACAACGGACACGTGGATAAGCACAGGCGGGCAGGGCACCTATATCTCCCTGACGGCACATTGGGTGAATTTAGTGGAGGCTGGGACCGAGTCAGAGCCTGGGACCGCTCACGTGCTGGTATCTGCAGCGGTATATGCTTCCTCCACTAAACCACCCTCCTCCTCCTCCTCCAACGCAACCTCTGTCTCGCAATCAAGATGTGTCAGCAGCAGCAGCACGTCACCAGCAGTCGGTGTCGCGCGGCGTGGCAGCACAGCGGTGGGCAAGCGTCAGCAGGCCGTGCTGAAACTACTCAGCTTAGGAGAGAAGAGGCACACGGCCCACGAACTGCTGCAGGGTCTGACAGAGCAGACCGACCGCTGGCTTGCGCCGCTGAGCCTCCAACCGGGCATGGTCGTGTGTGACAACGGCCGTAACCTGGTGGCGGCTCTGCAGCTCGGCAGCCTCACGCACGTGCCATGCCTGGCCCACGTCTTTAATTTGGTGGTTCAGCGCTTTCTGAAAAGCTACCCACACTTGTCATACCTGCTCGGAAAGGTGCGCCGGGTCAGCGCACATTTCCGCAACTCCAAGACGGACGCTGCCACCCTGCGGACCCTACAAAATCGGTTTAGTCTGCCAGTGCACTGACTGCTGTGCGACGTGCCCACACGGTGGAACTCTACGCTCCACATGTTGGCCAGGCTCTATGAGCAGCGTAGAGCTATAGTGGAATACCAACTCCAATATGGGCGGCATAGTGGGAGTCAGCCTCCTCAATTCTTTACAGAAGGGTGGGCCTGGTTGGCAGACATCTGCCAGGTCCTTGGAAACTTTGAGGAGTCTACCCAGATGCTGAGCGGCGATGCTGCAATCATTAGCGTCACCATTCCTCTGCTATGCCTCTTGAGAAGTTCCCTGCAAAGCATAAAGGCAGACGCTTTGCACTCGGAAACGGAGGCGTGGGAAGACAGTATGTCGCTGGATAGTCAGAGCACCCTCATGTCTATATCTCAGCGCGTTGAGAAGGAGGAGGAGGGGGAGGAGCATGAGGAGGAGGGGGAAGAGACAGATTGGCCCACTGCTGAGGGTACACATGCTGCTTGCCTGTCATCCTTTCAGCGTGTATGGCCGGAGGAGGAGGAGGAGGATCCTGAAAGTGATCTTCCTAGTGAGGACAGCCATGTGTTGCGTACAGGTACCCTGGCACATATGGCTGACTTCATGTTAGGATGCCTTTCTCGTGGCCCTCGCGTTACACGCATTCTGGCCACTACGGTTTACTGGGTGTACACACTGCTCGACCCACGGTATAAGGAGAACCTTTCCACTCTCATTCCCGAAGAGGAAAGGGGTTCGAGAATGATGCTATACCACAGGGCGCTGGTGGACAAACTGATGGTAAACTTCCCATCCGACAGCGCTAGTGGCAGAAGGCGCAGTTCCGAGGGCCAGGTAGCAGGGGAGGCGCAGAGATCAGGCAGCATGTACAGCACAGGCAGGGGAACATTCTCCAAGGCCTTTACCAGCTTTATGGCTCCCCAGCAAGACTGTGTCACCGCTCCCCAGTCAAGGCTGAGTTGGCGGGAGCACTGTAAAAGGATGGTGAGGGAGTACGTAGCCGATCGCACGACCATCCTCGGTGACGCCTCTGCCCCCTACAACTACTGGGTGTCGAAGCTGGACACGTGGCCTGAACTAGCGCTGTATGCCCTGGAGGTGCTTGCTTGTCCTGCGGCTAGTGTCTTGTCAGAGAGGGTGTTTAGTGCGGCTGGGGGAATCATCACGGATAAGCGTACCCGCCTGTCAACCGACAGTGCCGACAGGCTAACACTCATCAAGATGAACAAAGCCTGGATTTCCCCAGACTTCTCTTCTCCACCAGCGGACAGCAGCGATACCTAAACAATACATAGGCTGCACCCGCGGATGGAAGCACCGTTCTCTATCACCATCCAAAACGGGGACCTTTTTGCTCCATCAATCTGTGTATAATATTCATCTTCCTCCTCCTGCTCCTCCTCCTGAAACCTGACGTAATCACGCTGAACGGGCAATTTTTCTTAGGCCCACAAGGTTCAGTCATATAATTTTTGTAAACAATTTTTATACGTTTCAATGCGCTTAAAAGCGTTGGAACTGTAACTTGAACCAATTTTTCGTTACACTGGGCTGCCTCCAGGCCTAGTTACCAATTAAGCCACATTAACCAAAGCGATTAATGGGTTTCACCTGCCCTCTTGGTTGGGCATGGGCAATTTTTCTGAGGTACATTAGTACTGTTGGTACACCAATTTTTGGGGGCCCTCGCCTACAGTGTAATCCAATTAATTTTTTGCCCACCTGCATTAAAGCTGACGTTACATCAGCTGTGATGGGCACTGCAATGGGATATATTTATGTACCGCCGGTGGCTTCCTGGCACCCACCCATGCTGTCGGTCCACACGGAGTTGTAACTACATGTGTCCACTTCTAAAGAAACCCAGTCTGACTGGGGCATGCAGTGTGGGCCGAAGCCCACCTGCATTTAACATGACATTACCTCAGCTGTGATGGGCAATGCTATGGGATATATTTATGTGCCGCCGGTGGCTTCCTGGCACCCACCCATGCTGTCGGTCCACAGGGACTTCACAATAGGGAGTTGTACCTGCCTGTGTCTATGAATTAAAAAGCCCGGTCAGGTTGGGGCATGCAGTGTGGGCCGAAGCCCACCTGCATTTAATCGGACGTTACCTCAGCTGTGATGGGCACTGCAATGGGATACATTAATGTACAGCCGGTGGGTTCCAGAGAGCCACCCATGCTGTGGGTGCACACGGAATTCCCATTGCGGAGTTCTACCTGCCTGTGACTATTTATAAAAAACCGCGGTCTGACTGGGGCATGCAGACACTTTGACAGAATGAATAGTGTGTGGCACATAGGTTCCCCATTGCTATGCCCACGTGTGCAGCTCCTGATGGCGGTGGCACAGGATTATATTTCTCATTGCTTCCGTACAGCATTGTGGGCTATCGCCCCGCCCCTTTTAAAGAGGGTCGCTGCCTAGCCGTGCCAACCCTCTGCAGTGTGTGCCTGCGGTTCCTCCTCATGGCAGACGCACTTATAAATAGACATGAGTGTGGCGTGGCATGAGGGCAGCTGAAGGCTGCGCAGGGACAATTTGGTGTGCGCTGTGGACACTGGGTCGTGCAGTGGGGTTGGGCAGCATGTAACCCAGGAGAAGTGGCAGCGGAGTGTCATGCAGGCAGTGATTGTGCTTTGTTGTAGCTAGTGTGGTGCTTAGCTAAGGTATGCCTTGCTAATGAGGGCTTTTCAGAAGTAAAAGTTGTTGGGGGGGGAGCCCATTGCTGCTATTGTGGCTTAATAGTGGGACCTGGGAACTTGAGATGCAGCCCAACATGTAGCCCCTCACCTGCCCTATCCGTTGCTGTGTCGTTCCCATCACTTTCTTGAATTGCCCCGATTTTCACAAATGGAAACCTTAGTGAGCATCGGCGATATACAAAAATGCTCGGGTCGCCCATTGACTTCAATGGGGTTCGTTACTCGAAACGAACCCTCGAGCATCGCGATAAATTCGTCCCGAGTAACGAGCACCCGAGCATTTTGGTGCTCGCTCATCTCTAATCTGTAACTTCTTTGTATGAGTATCTGTGATTGGCATATCTAAGGACATCAGTGGCTGGCACTTATGGAGACTTCTATGCTGGCATTTATAAGGACATCTGTGGTATAGTATATGAACAATGGCGCTGGCATGCTACATGGGCACGTATTTCTGTTGTGAATGTCCTACTCTGTGGGGAGGTGGGTTCCTCAGTGTTCGAGGTCGGACTGGTGTTTTCTGAGGGTGAGACCGCAGGGCAGAAACCAGGGAAATTTCCAGGAACAGATAAGGAAGAGCAGCGCTCCATGGAGATAAGCATCTCACACACAGGGGTATCACAGCAGATACCTGCAAGTAACAGGTCACATGACATTATTAGGACCTGACAAGGAGTTTTGGTAACGATTTCAACATTTTTGGGTTTTTTTGCAACAAAATAATTATAAATAATCAAAATTGTTTATTCCTGGTTCCAGATCTCTGCTTTCTGTCAGTGAACAAAACACAAGGCCCCCTGCACACGTGCGGAAATTCTGCAGCAGGATTTCCCGCAGAATTTCCGCCCGTGGAAGCTGCCATAGGATTGCATTAAAAAACGCTGAAAACAAATCGTGGCATGCTCTATTTCTGTGCGGGTCTCGCAGAGGCCCGCACAGAAAAAAGTCACTCCTGAGTGCATCAGAGTGCCGGAGCCGCGGGAGAAGGTGAGAGCCGCACTGGTCCCTGCAGGGGCGCGGGTCGGGTCCCGCTGCGAGAATTCTCGCAGCAGGATCCGACCCGGCCGTCTGCAGACGGCCTAAAGTGGCTGAAAATGCTTGCAGACCTAATACACCTCACAGCTGATGGGTACGTTACAATGTATCAGTGTAGATATGCTCTCTCCTGCCCTACACACATAGCTCTTACCAACACTGATACATTGTGACAAAGCCTCAGCGGTGTGAGCAGGACCAGGTTTGGATGTACAGTTTGGATTTGGGGATTCAGCTGCTGTACTATGTCAGTAGGCAGGCAGACACAGCAACGTTCAGCCGGTACTGTGGAGAGGGGAAGGGGATGAGTAGGCGCGAGCTGATGCAAAAGAAGCAGGAAGTGACCGGCATCAGCTGCGCACCGGCTCACTGAGCAGCGCTCGGAGTTATGGAGCGGCCGGCACCCTTATCTGAGGAATGCAACTTTGAGGGACCGCCGCTGCCCTGACACATCGACTTTAGTTGAAAACAGCTTTACTTAGGAGCAATGCTACTCAAGGGTTTACTGTATATTCTGGGTACTCCAGTTAATGATATGTTACGGTTGTGCAGAACAGTTGTGCAGAACATCTCACTTTCAGGTTAACAGGAAACCAGACCTCAGCCCCCACTCACCCCCCTGCTGCTCACACTATAACTCTGCTGTCCTGCATATGTGATGCTGCACGGATGCTCGCGGGGCGGATACGGTTTTGTCTGTCCTCGGTATATAATTTCAGCAGTTTCTGCAGGCGTTCAGGTATTAAAAGGCTGGTACAGTTTTATGTACAATCAATACAAGTTTCTAATAAACTTTGTGGATCAATTTTTTGCCTTTTCTAACACCTCTGCTTGCTGTCAGTAAATGGGAGCATTTAACTTCTATCCAGAGGCTCAAAAGCCTTATTAAGGCCTTCTGCACACGGCAGAGACGGATTCTGAATGCTGAATCCGGCCCTGGGAGCAGCGGCGTCCGTGCGTACCTGCTTACTTTAGTTTTCACCTGCACTGCGGATGGTGCGCACGGCTTGCCGTCAGACAAGCGCAGGATAGATTTTTTTTTTAAACTCCTGTCAATTGCGAATCAGACGGTTTCTGCTTGCAGGAACCAGAAGTGGCTGAAGGACGTTTGGTCCCACGGCCCCCATTACATGTCCGGCCTCTGACAACCACCGTCGCCCCCATTACACGTCCAGCCTCTGACCCCCACCGTTGCCCCCATTACATGTCCGGCCTCTGACACCCACCGTCGCCCCCATTACACGTCCAGCCTCTGACCCCCACCGTTGCCCCCATTACATGTCCGGCCTCTGACACCCACCGTCGCCCCCATTACATGTCTGGCCTCTGACAACCACCGTCGCCCCCATTACATGTCCGGCCTCTGACAACCACCGTTGACCCCATTACACGTCCGGCCTCTGACCCCCACCATCGACCCCCACTACATGTCCGGCCTCTGACCCCCACCATCGACCCCCACTACATGTCCGGCCTCTGACCCCCACCATCGACCCCCACTACATGCCCGGCCTCTGAACCCCACCGTTGCCTCCGTTTGTAGTGATGTCATGAGCAATGAAACTGGACGTTATGGAGGAACCAGCTTGTCTTCAGCGATTAATCCAGGTTTAGTTTTGGCGCTGACGTCAGCCGTGTTCATGTCTGGAGACCTCGGGGTGAGTGCCTCAATCCTGCCTTTACTGTGGAGCGGCACACTGCCCCCTGCTGGTGTGGTGGGCTGCGGGCCATCGTGTACGACAGTTGGTCCCTCCTAGTAGTGGTAGGAGGGACAATGACAGCCAGGCGATATGTTCAGGACATCCTGCAGCCACGTGTGTTCCTCTAATGGCGGCTTCCAGCAAGATAATGCTCGGCCGCACACAAGGGGGTCACAGGAAGCCCCCACAACATGGTCACACTTCTGTGGCTGCCCGGTCAGCAGATTTATCACATAGGACATGAATGAGACCATCTGGGACGCCAACTTCCACAGCCTACAATTTTGTACGATCTAGAGGCTCAATTACAGCAGACGTGGAGCGATATGCTGCAGGATACCCTTCATGCTCACCCGTATCACATCTGGTATCCCAGCTAGAGGCGGTACAACAGGGTACTGGAGCCTCCATTAGTTATCTCGCGTGGACGACGAGGGTCCGTAGCGCCGATCTAGAATGATCACGACTATGAGCATTGTTCCATTCGGTGTTGATGTCGGAGTGACGTCTCCTTGTTATTGTTTTTGTCATTGACTCAAGCCCCGTGCAAGCCTGTATCTCGCTGTTTCTGATGAGGTCGAACCAACAGACACGAAGAATCTGGCGTTGGCATCACATGTGAAAGTACTCCAGACGCTCAGTGGATTGTGACAGCATGGTCCAAGTCTCAGAGCCGTACAATAATATTGGCATAACGCAGGTAGAATCGAATCTTAGTCCGGAGTGTTATGTTCTGTCTCCGCCAGAGTTTATCCAGGGACCTCATCACCGAGGCTGCCAGTGCTATTCTCCGCGGACGTCTGGAAGCGCCCTCCCATCTGTGTGCTAAACGCTGCCGAGGTACACGAACTCACTGACAGCGTCAACTCTGTGTCCGTTTACGTCTAGGTCCGGAGGGATTGCGCCGGCTCCTAGATTCTGCAGCTTGGTTTTTTGCCAGGAGATGTGAAGCCCAAGACAGGACGCCTCCATGCCTGCCCAACAGTATCACATCTTGTATGCAAACTGTAGGCGGTACAACAGGGTACCAGAGCCTTCATGCCTGCCTGTATCACATCTTGTATCCAAACTAGAGGCGGTACAACAGGGTACTATAGCCTCCATGCCTGCCCATATCACATCTTGTATCCAAACTAGAGGCGGTACAACCGGGTACTAGAGCCTCCATGCCCGCCTGTATCACATCTTGTATCCAAACTAGAGGCGGTACAACAGGGTACTACAGCCTCCATGCCTGCCCATATCACATCTTGTATCTAAACTAGAGGCGGTACAACAGGGTACTAGAGCCTCCATGGCCACACGCATCACATCTTGTATCCAAACTAGAGGCGGTACAACAGGGTACTAGAGCCTCCATGCCTGCCCGTATTACATCTTGTATCCAAGCTAGAGGCGGTACAACAGGGTACTACAGCCTCCATGCCCATCCGTATCACATCTTGTATCCAAGCTAGAGGTGGTACAACAGGGTACCAGAGCCTCCATGCCCGCCTGTATCACATCTTGTATCCAAACTAGAGGCGGTACAACAGGGTACTAGAGCCTCCATGCCGACCCGTATCGCATCTTGTAACCAAACTAGAGGCTGTACAATAGGGTACTATAGCCTCCATGCCTGTCCGAATCACATCTTGTATCCAAGCTAGAAGCGGCAGAACAGGGTACTAGAGCCTCCATGCCGACCCACATTGCATTTTGTATCCAAACTAGAGGCGGTACAACAGAGTACTAAAGTCTCCAACCCCACCCATATCACATCTTGTATCCAAGCTAGAGGTGGTACAACAGGGTATTAGAGTCTCTAAGCCCACCCATATCACATCTTGTAACTAAACTAGAAGCGGCCCAACAGGGTACTAGAGCCTCCATGCCCTCCCGTATGACATCTTGTATCCAAGCTAGAGCCAGCCCGACAGGGTACTAGAGCCTCCATGCCCGGCCATATCACATCTTGTATCCAAGCTAGAGGGGTACAGCAGTGTACTAGAGCCTCCATGCCCACCCATATCACATCTTGTATCCAAGCTAGAGGGGTACAGCAGTGTACTAGAGTCTCCATGCCCACCTGTATCACAGCTTGTATCCAAGCTAGAGGTGATACAACAGGGTACTAGAGCCTCCCTGCCCCCCCGTATGACATCTTGTATCCAAGCTAGAGGCGGCCCGAAAGGGTACTAGAGCCTCCATGCCTGTCCGTATCACATCTTGTATCCAAGCTAGAGGCGGTACAACAGGGTACTAGAGCCTTCATGCCCACCCATATCTCATCTTGTATACAAGCTAGAGGCGGTATACAACAGAGTACTAGAGCCTCCATACCCGCCCATATCACATCTTGTATCCAAGCTAGAGGTGGTACAACAGGGGAATAGAGCTTCCATACCCGCCCATTTCACATCTTGTATCCAAGCTAGAGGGGTGCAGCGGTGTACTAGGGTCTCCATGCCCTCCCGTATGACATCTTGTATCCAAGCTAGAGGTGGCCCGAAAGTGTACTAGAGCCTCCATGCCTTTCCTTAACACATCTTGTATCCAAGCTAGAGGCGGTACAACAGGGTACTAGAGCCTTCATGCCTGCCCGTATCACATATTGTATCCAAGCTAGAGGTGTACAGCAGTGTACTAAAGCCTCCCTGCCATCCCTTATGACATCTTGTATCCAAGCTAGAGGCGGCCCGAAAGGGTACTAGAGCCTCCATGCCTGTCCGTATCACATCCTGTATCCAAGCTAGAGGCGGTACAACAGGGTACTAGAGCCTTCATGCTTGCCCGTATCACATCTTTTATCCAAGCTAGAGGCAGTACAACAGTGTACTAGAGCCTCCATGCCCACCCATATCACAGCTTGTATCCAAGCTAGAGGGGTACAGCAGTGTACTAGACTCTCCATGTGTTACCATGCAGCGTCTAGTTAGTCTGTCTGCAGCTAGTCTCAGCCAGCTCCTAGTTTGCCTGTCAGCTTCCTCCAGCTTGTCTGCAGTTCAGTCTGTTCCTGTTTGGTCATTTCCATCTGCCTCTCCTTGTCGGCACTCTGTCCCCCGGTAGTTAGTTCCATCTAGGTAGTCGCCAGGTCCCTAGCCAGAGTAGGGACCGCCGCCCAGTTGTCCCCCTAGGGTTAGCCAGGTCGAGGCAAGTAGGCAGGGACAGTGGGGTGCAGTAAGTACAGGGCACCCCATCTGGCGCTCGGGGGGTCAGAGTGCCGTAACACCATGCCCACCTGTATCACATCTTGTATCCAAGCTAGAGGTGGTACAACAGGGTACTAGAGCTTCCATACCTGCCCGTATCACATCTTGTTTCCAAGCTAGAGGCGGTACAACAGGGTACTAGAGCTTCCATACCTGCCCATATCACATCTTGTATCCAAGCTAGAGGCGGTACAACAGGGTACTAGAGCCTCCATGCCCACCCATATCACATCTTGTATCCAAGCTAGAGGCGGTACAACAGGGTACTAGAGGGTCCATGCCCACCCATATCACATCTTGTATCCAAGCTAGAGGCGGTACAACAGGGTACTAGAGCTTGCATGCCCACCCATATCACATCTTGTATCCAAGCTAGAGGTGGCCCAACAGGGTACTAGAGCCTCCATGCCCACCCATATCTCATCTTGTATCCAAGCTAGAGGTGGTACAACAGGGTACTAGAGCCTCCATGCCCGCCTGTATCACATCTTGTATCCAAGCTTGAGGTGTATAACAGAGTACTATAGCCTCCATGCTCACCCATATCTCATCTTGTATCCAAGCTAGAGGCGGTACAACAGGGTACTAGAGCCTCCATACCCGCCCATATCACATCTTATATCCAAGCTAGAGGGGTAGAGCAGTGTACTAGAGCCTCCATGCCCACCTGTATCACATCTTGTATCCAAGCTTGAGGTGTACAACAGAGTACTAGAGCCTCCATGCTCACCCATATTACATCTTGTATCCAAGCTATCGGCAGTACAGCAGGGTACTAGAGCCTCCATGCCCAGCCGTATCACATCCTGTATCTAAGCTAGAGGGGTACAGCAGTGTACTAGAGCTTTCCCACAAGGGGTCGGTTTTCCGCAATAAATGCTCCTCCTGCTCTGATATTATCATCATTTTCTTATAACAATGTTACAATCCAACAGATTGGTTCCCCCATCCGACAACTTGCTAGTTTACTCTTTCCTACTGCTCTGTGTATTTGTCAGTCTTTACTGACACGCTTGCATTCTCTTCATGAACGAGGAAGCTTACGGGTGCTGCAGTGCATGTGATTGTGGGGAAAGTATAGAACCTTGTAAATGTAAGGAAATACAAAACAAGGAGCGGGTGGGGTGATGTGTAATACGTTATAATAGTCTTCACAGTAATAACGTACGATCTCCCCTCCGCAGTTCAGATCCTGAGCGCCGCGCAGAAGTCACATGTGTAAGTTCTTCATCCTTTCTATAATATAAGGTGCTGTAGACATCGGATCTCCTGACCGCCGAATCCTCATTGATCCTCCATGGAAGAATATTAAAACCGCCACATCATATCCCATAATGTGGGACACTGATGAGATATTGTATTTCTCCCATGATGCATCAGTGCTAGTTACCATGTTTTAACGCTCTTCCACTATGGGCGGGGCTTAGTTGAGTCTCAAATGAGACAAATGCGGTATGGAGGGTGAAATCTGGGAAAACAGTTGTGATGGAGACATAACCCCTAAATGACACCCCTCCTGTTTGTATCTGTGGGGGGGGGGGGGGGATTATACTATATCATATAGCATATTAATGTATACAGCATTATTGTCTCCTAGCAACGGACAGAACTCTGCAGCCTCTCGGAAGACCGCTGAAGGTAAGAATTAAAGCCGGCACACTTGGGCAAGTTTTCCGTGTTGTGAGACTCACAAAACTCGCACAGTTTTGGGTGAGAAAAACATCCACCTCCCAGGTGCACGTGGCTGCGGGTTTCTTGAGGGTGATATCGGTCTGACTTCCTCAGACCGATATGACGATCATCTGTATTAATGCGGCCTTACGCCACTTACACACGGCTGAGAAAATCATGAGAGATTTGTGCACTACAAGACGCACAAATCAGAACCCCGTTGCGGTGCGAGAAACAATCGTGGCATGTCCTATCTTTGGGCATTCCCTCAGAACACCTCGCCCATTGTTTTCGAATGGGTCGGCAAAAATATTGCACAATGTGCGAGGTATACGCGAGTGCACTGCGATGCAAGATTTCCCTTTGAAAACAATGGGAAACCTTGCCGATCCTCCTGAAGTTACGGCACAGGCGTTGGCACAAAAATGCCTCACATCTGCAGGGATATCGCATGTTCCCGAGCGCAATATTAGCCTTTGGAAGCTGATGTATATAACTCCCAATGAGCTCAATAATAAATCTCTATGCAGTGAGCACCCTCTAGTGGTGGCTGTATGTAACTAAATATAGTGAGCATCTCCTAGTGGTGACTATATAATCTCTATATAGTGAGCTCCCTCTAGTGGTGGCTGTATGTAACTAAATATAGTGAGCATCTCCTAGTGGTGACTATATAATCTCTATATAGTGAGCTCCCTCTAGTGGTGGTTGTATGTATCTAAATATAGTGAGAATCTCCTAGTGGTAACTATATAATCTTTATGTAGTGAGCTCCCTCTAGTGGTGGCTGTATATATTCATATATAATGAGCATCTCCTAGTAGTGACTATATAATCTGTATGTAGTGAGCTCCCTCTAGTGATGGCTGTATGTATCTAAATATAGTGAGCATCTCCTAGTGGTGACTATATAATCTCTATGTAGTGAGCTCCCTCTAGTGGTGGCTGTACGTATCCATATATAGTGAGCATCTCCGAGTGGGAACTATATAATCTCTACGTAGTGAGCTCCCTCAAGTGGTGGCTGTATATATTCATATATAATGAGCATCTCCTAGTGGTGACCATATAATCTGTATGTAGTGAGCTCCCTCTAGTGGTGGCTGTACGTATCCATATATAGTGAGCATCTCCTAGTGGTGACTATATAATCTCTATGGTATTGAGCTCCCTCAAGTGGTGGCTGTATATATTCATATATAATGAGCATCTGCTAGTGGTGACTATATATGTAGTAAGCTCCTTCTAGTGGTGGCTGCAAATATTGGTATATAGTGAGCACCTCCTTTTGGTGGCTGTATATATCTGTATGTTGTGAGCTCACCCTAGTGATGTATGTATATATCTGCACGCAGGGAGCTTTTCTTAGTAGTGGTTGTATCAGTACACAATGAGCTCCCCCTAGTAGTGGCAGGATATATCTGTATTCAGTGAGCTCTTCTTATTGGTAGCTGTATAAATCTCTGTACAATGAGCTCCCCCTCGTGGTGGCTAAATATATCTGTATGTTGTGAGCTCCAGCTAGTAATGTATGTCTGTATGCAGTGAGCTCTTCTTAATAGCGGTTGTATAAATCAGTACACAATCAGCTCCCCCTAGTGGTGGCAGTATGTATCTGTATGTAGTTAGCTGTTCTTGGTGGTGGCTGCAAGCATTGAGCACATTCCTTGCTGATAACAGAGTATATAAGGTCCTGATATATCCATATGATCTTCTCCACAGAGAGTGAAGCTCGCCGGGACACCTACGCTAACTTGGGTCAGTCAGTCTTAATACATTACATCATGTAGTTACATAATAACTCTTATTATTAAGCGCTGCAGAATAAGTTGGCGGTATACAAAGATTATTATTAGTGGTGGCTATATAATCTGTATGTAGTGCGCTCCGATAAGTGGTGGCTGTATATATATGTATACAGTCAGCACCTACTTGTGGTGGCTGTATAATCTGCATGTAGTGAGCTCTGAAAAAAATGAGCACCTCTTAGTGGTGGCTGTATATATCTGTATATTGTAAGACTGTTTAAATCAGTACACAATGAGCTCCCCTAGTGGTGGCTGTATACAATGAGCTCCCCCTAGTGGTGGCTGTATACAATGAGCTCCCCCTAGTGGTGGCTGTATACAATGAGCTCCCCCTAGTGGTGACAGTATATATCTGTATGCTGTGAGCTCTTTTAACTGGTGGCTGTATAAATCTTCACACAGTGACCTCCTCCTAGTGGTGCTTGTATAAGTCTGTATGCGATGTGCTCCCCCTAGTGGTGGCTGTATATATCTGTATGTAGTGAGCTGTTCTTGGTGGTGCCTGCAAGCATTGAGCCCATTCCTTGCTCATAACAGTATATAAGGTCCTGATACATCCATATGATCTTCTCCACAGAGAGCGAAGCTCGCCGGGACACCTACGCTAACTTGGGTCAGTCAGCCTTAATACATTTCATCATGTAGTTACATATTAACACATATCTATTGTTGTAGACCATACTCCTTTGTGGTATATCTGCTATATTTGTGCTGTAAAAGAGGTCCCTCTATAGTATCGCTATGTCTAACTATTGCAGATGTAGCGCAGGACTACGTGAATTTGGCAGACGCCGCTCTGGACGGTAAATGGAGACATTGTAATGACTTGTATATACGTAAATTAGGATTTTTTCCTAGCTTTTGTGCTGGGCAGCCGTCAGAACATTTGAGCGCAATTTTTATTTTTGGTAAAATTATACAGTAAATTCAAATTCCACGCTTCTGCCACCCCTCCATATTGGCGCTATATGGCAGCACTGGTTTAGGCACACTTCATTGTCACTATATGATTTTCTATGCATTGCTGTCAGATTCCAGAGGCTTATAGGGCATCCGCATGTTCCTTATAGGCCTATAGGGCATGCGCTTGTTCCCGCTCCTTCTAATTACTTCTGTTTTGCAGGATTTTCAGTTTGTTTATTTCTCTAAGTCGTTCCTGTCTCTACTCATGTAACTAAATAGATGCTCAGTCCCATATATATGACATATGGCGCTGCCTCTCACCTGCCCAGGCATGGTCGGAGTAGTAGATTCATAAGCTGTGGCAGAGGTTGTGCCAGGATCAAAGTTTTCATCTTCCCAGAGGATAGGGATGACTTTTAGATTGCTGGGGGTCGGGATCCCCATCAGTCTCAAGAATGGATGCCCTGAATGTCCCCTGATGAACGGGGCAACGCCGCTCCATTCATGTCAGAGACAGAGATCCAGCGCTCCTATTGTAATGGATGGAGTGGCAGGGTACGCGCTCGACCGCTGCTCCGTTCATGCGGGGACATTGGGCACTCTTGTTCTCTGTATTAGGCCAGCCGGTCACCCTACGTCCCTGCTTCTTCTGTATTGCAGATGACTGTGGCGGCTCGCTGTCGGACATGCGCAGTACAGGGGATTTTTTCAATGTTTTCCTGCGCCTGTTAGTTGTATATGGGCTGCGGGTCAGACGGCCACCATAGACTTCAAAGGAGGCTTTCCCCACGGAGTCTGTGGCAAAATACAGTATGCTGCGGTTTTTCTTCCATGCGCGGATATGCAATTCGTATCCAGGAGAGTGAAGGAAAAATCGAAACTTCATGCCATTCAATGCCGATGTTTTGTGGCCGATCCTCCGTGCGGACGCCGATCGCGGATTTTGCAGTTGGAATCCGTTTGTGTGAGACCCCCCTTAGTGAGGGACCCAGCGGATGCACCACCACCAATTTGAAAGCCGTCCTCCACCCTGCGCATAGGAGGTACCTTGTAATCCTGGCACCTCTAACACCCTAGGACATGACAGCTATAATTTCCTATAAGGAGGTGCTGCCCCCTACAGGTCACCAAGAGATTTACCCTTGATCAGTCCAGGATTCCCGTGTGAATTAACCTCTTGTTCTCCTCCCTGCAGATGCTGTGCGGTGTACGGAGCACGTCTATGTGTAAGCTGCAAATGTGGTTTCAGAATCCAAGATATGATATAATGTACTATAGGGAGATATGAGGGGATATAATGAGATATGATATAATGTACCATAGGGAGATATGAGGGGATATAATGAGATATGATATAATGTACCATGGGGAGATATGAGGGACTATTGTTAGATATGATATAATGTACCATGGGGAGATATGAGGGGCTGTAATGAGATATGATATAATGTACCATGGGGAGATAGAAGGGGATATAATGAGATATGATATAATGTACCATAAGGAGATATGAGGGGATATAATGAGATATAATGTACCATGGGGAGATATGAGGGGATATAATTAGATATAATGTACCATGGGGAGATATGAGGGGATATAATGAGATATAATGTGCCATGGGGAGATATGAGGGGATATAATGAGATATGATATATTGTACCATGGAGAGATATGAGGGGATATAATGAGATATGATATAATGTACCATGGGAAGATATGAGGGGATATAATGAGATATGATATAATGTACATGGTGAAATATGAGGGGGTATAATGAGATATGATATAATGTACAATAGGGGGATATGAGGGGATATAATGAGATACGATATAATGTACCATGGGGAGATATGAGGGGATATGATGAGATATGATATAATGTACCATAGGGAGATATGAGGGGATATAATGAGATATGATATAATGTACCATGGGGATATATGAGGGACTATTGTTAGATATGATATAATGTACCATGGGGAGATATGAGGGGCTGTAATGAGATATGATATAATGTACCATGGGGAGATAGAAGGGGATATAATGAGATATGATATAATGTACCATAAGGAGATATGAGGGGATATAATGAGATATAATGTACCATGGGGAGATATGAGGGGATATAATTAGATATAATGTACCATGGGGAGATATGAGGGGATATAATGAGATATAATGTGCCATGGGGAGATATGAGGGGATATAATGAGATATGATATATTGTACCATGGAGAGATATGAGGGGATATAATGAGATATGATATAATGTACCATGGGAAGATATGAGGGGATATAATGAGATATGATATAATGTACATGGTGAAATATGAGGGGGTATAATGAGATATGATATAATGTACAATAGGGGGATATGAGGGGATATAATGAGATACGATATAATGTACCATGGGGAGATATGAGGGTATATGATGAGATATGATATAATGTACCATAGGGAGATATGAGGGGATATAATGAGATATGATATAATGTACCATGGGGATATATGAGGGACTATAGTTAGATATGATATAATGTACCATGGGAAGATATGAGGGGCTATAATGAGATATGATATAATGTACCATGGGGAGATATGAGGGGATATAATGAGATATAATGTACCATGGGGAGATATGAGGGGATATAATGAGATATAATGTACCATGGGGAGATATGAGGGCATATAATGAGATATGATATAATGTACATGGTGAAATATGAGGGGATATAATGAGATATGATATAATGTACAATAGGGGGATATGAGGGGATATAATGAGATACGATATAATGTACCATGGGGAGATATGAGGGGATATAATGAGATATGATATAATGTACCATAGGGAGATATGAGGGGATATAATGAGATATGATATAATGTACCATGGGGATATATGAGGGACTATAGTTAGATATGATATAATGTACCATGGGAAGATATGAGGGGCTATAATGAGATATGATATAATGTACCATGGGGAGATATGAGAGGATATAATGAGATATAATGTACCATGGGGAGATATGAGGGGATATAATGAGATATAATGTACCATGGGGAGATATGAGGGGATATAATGAGATATATTGTACCATGGAGAGATATGAGGGGATATAATGGGATATTATATAACATACCAAAGGCTATATGAGGGGATATAATGAGATATGATATAATGTACCATGGGGAGATATGAGGGGCTATAATGAGATATGATATAATGTACCATGGGGAGATATGAGGGGATATAATGAGATATAATGTACCATGGAGAGATATGAGGGGATATAATGGGATATTATATAATATACCAAAGGCTATATGAGGGGATATAATGAGATATGATATAATGTACCATGGGGAGATATGAGGGGATATAATGAGATATGATATAATGTACATGGGGAAATATGAGGGGATATAATGAGATATGATATAATGTACAATAGGGGGATATGAGGGGATATAATGAGATATGATATAATGTACCATGGGGAGATATGAGGGGCTATAATGAGATATGATATAATGTACCATGGGGAGATATGAGGGGATATAATGAGATATAATGTACCATGGGGAGATATGAGGGGATATAATGAGATATAATGTACCATGGGGAGATATGAGGGGATATAATGAGATATATTGTACCATGGAGAGATATGAGGGGATATAATGGGATATTATATAATATACCAAAGGCTATATGAGGGGATATAATGAGATATGATATAATGTACCATGGGGGAGATATGAGGGGATATAATGAGATATGATATAATGTACATGGGGAAATATGAGGGGATATAATGAGATATGATATAATGTACAATAGGGGGATATGAGGGGATATAATGAGATATGATATAATGTACCATGGGGAGATATGAGGGGATATAATGAGATATGATATAATGTACATGGTGAAATATGAGGGGATATAATGAGATATGATATAATGTACAATAGGGGGATATGAGGGGATATAATGAGATACGATATAATGTACCATGGGGAGATATGAGGGGATATAATGAGATATGATATAATGTACCATAGGGAGATATGAGGGGATATAATGAGATATGATATAATGTACCATGGGGATATATGAGGGACTATAGTTAGATATGATATAATGTACCATGGGAAGATATGAGGGGCTATAATGAGATATGATATAATGTACCATGGGGAGATATGAGAGGATATAATGAGATATAATGTACCATGGGGAGATATGAGGGGATATAATGAGATATAATGTACCATGGGGAGATATGAGGGGATATAATGAGATATATTGTACCATAGAGAGATATGAGGGGATATAATGGGATATTATATAATATACCAAAGGCTATATGAGGGGATATAATGAGATATGATATAATGTACCATGGGGAGATATGAGGGGCTATAATGAGATATGATATAATGTACCATGGGGAGATATGAGGGGATATAATGAGATATAATGTACCATGGAGAGATATGAGGGGATATAATGGGATATTATATAATATACCAAAGGCTATATGAGGGGATATAATGAGATATGATATAATGTACCATGGGGAGATATGAGGGGATATAATGAGATATGATATAATGTACATGGGGAAATATGAGGGGATATAATGAGATATGATATAATGTACAATAGGGGGATATGAGGGGATATAATGAGATATGATATAATGTACCATGGGGAGATATGAGGGGCTATAATGAGATATGATATAATGTACCATGGGGAGATATGAGGGGATATAATGAGATATAATGTACCATGGGGAGATATGAGGGGATATAATGAGATATAATGTACCATGGGGAGATATGAGGGGATATAATGAGATATATTGTACCATGGAGAGATATGAGGGGATATAATGGGATATTATATAATATACCAAAGGCTATATGAGGGGATATAATGAGATATGATATAATGTACCATGGGGGAGATATGAGGGGATATAATGAGATATGATATAATGTACATGGGGAAATATGAGGGGATATAATGAGATATGATATAATGTACAATAGGGGGATATGAGGGGATATAATGAGATATGATATAATGTACCATGGGGAGATATGAGGGGATATAATGAGATATGATATAATGTACCATAGGGAGATATGAGGGGATATAATGAGATATGATATAATGTACCATGGGGAGATATGAGGGACTATAGTTAGATATGATATAATGTACCATGGGGAGATATGAGGGGCTGTAATGAGATATGATATAATGTACCATGGGGAGATAGAAGGGGATATAATGAGATATGACATAATGTACCATGGGGAGATATGAGGGAATTTAATGAGATATGATATATTGTACCATGGAGAGATATGAGGGGATATAATGTACCATAGGTAGATACGAGGGGATCGGTTGTTGTACAGGGTGGACCCCAGAGAAGTATCCGACACCACACTGTTTGAAACACCATCCAACACAAAACTTTTGATCCCCAGAGCAACCAATCACAGGGCAGCTTTTATGTTACCTCAGCAGTATAATATATAACAACCAATCACAGGGCAGCTTTCATTTTACCACAGCAGTATAAGAAATAGTAACCAATCACAGCGCAACTTTCATTTTACCGCACCTGTGTAAGAAATAGCAACCAATCACAGCACAGCTTTCATGTTACCTCAGCAGTATAAGAAATAGCAACCAATCACAGCGCAGCTTTCATGTTACCTCAGCAGTATAATATATAACAACCAATCACAGCACAGCTTTCGTGTTACCTCAGCAGTATAAGAAATAGCAACCAATCACAGCGCAGCTTTCATGTTACCTCAGCGGTATAATATATAACAACCAATCACAGCGCAGCTTTCATGTTACCTCAGCAGTATAATATATAACAACCAATCACAGCGCAGCTTTCATGTTACCTCAGCAGTATAATATATAACAACCAATCACAGAGCAGCTTTCATTTTACCTCTGCAGTACAAGAAATAGCAACCAATCACAGCCCAGCTTTTATGTTACCTCAGCAGTATAATATATAGCAACCAATCACAGCACAGCTTTCATTTTACTCCAGCAATACAATATATACCGTAATAACCAATCACAGTGCAGCTTTTATTTTACCTCAGCAGTATAAGACATGAAAGCTGCACTGTGATTGGTTGCTAGGGGCAACAAGGACAGATTTCTTTTTAGACATCTTTCATAATAGTGTGGTGCCAGGGTACTTTTCTGTGGCCCCCTGTAGATGCTATGGGGATGATGAGTGAGTGTGAGGTGTAGCGTGTAGTACATAGTACGTACATAAGAGGGCAGAGTTGTTTTGATAGGAAACCGCACCACATTAGGCCTCCTGCACACGGGCGGGTCAGACCCTGCATGCGGGATTCCCACAGCGGAGTTCAACCCGGTGCCAGGCCTGCTTACCTGTCCGGCGTCTACTCCGTCTTCTCCTGTGATGCGGATGTGCCGGGCGGCACATGCGCAGTACAGGGGACGCTGCGCCGTTGTTATAGCGATGACATAGCCTCCTGTTCTGCGAATGTGCCGGCCGATGCATGCACAGTTGAGAGGACACGCCATGCCGTCTCAATAGCGATGATGCGGTTCCAGCGCCCAATCCGCAATGATGATTGCAGAGTAGTCGCGGCATGGACGGATTTCATTGACTTCAATGGAAGCCGGCCGCGTGTATCCCACTGCAAATTTCAGCATGCTGCGATTTCTTTCCCGCAAGCGGAAAATCACAACCGATTACCGCTCGTGGCAGGATATCGCGTTTTTTCATAGCAGGCTATGGGCTGAATTTGCTGCGAAATCCGGAGGTGGAATCCAGCTCTGTACTCCGCAGTGCTAATCCGTCGCTGTGCAGGAGGCCTAAGGGAGCATTTACGAGTATTTTGGGCGGTAAATATACAGCGCATTCACGGGTCAAGATACGCTGGTGCTTTCCGTTTTTCTAGCGAGCCGCAGTTTTTTTATTCACATAGAAAGAAGGCACAAAATCACATTGACTTTGTGCGTAAATACGCCGTGGATATATATTTACTCATTGATTACAGTGGGCTGTTATGGTGTGTAATACGCACGAAGATATGACATGCTGCGCAAACAGTATGCAGCTCTATTACGCACCAAATACACTGCGTATATAAGCCCGTGTGAAAGAGCCCGGAGGTGAATACATACAGTATTAGAGCGGCTTCACACCGGCACATGCGCAATTGCACGCACCTCAGCGTGATGTAGTCTTTGTTTAGCGCGCATCGGCTTAGTAAAGTACACTTTTTGCGCACGCAGGGCTTGTTCATTTATAATGATAAAATCAAAATTACAAAAAATGTATCGCTGCGTCTATAAATGTCCGACCTATAAAAGATCCTCTCCTTACAGAAAAGACCCCAATTTTTGGTTCGCTCCATTTCCAAGAAAAACATTTAATAAAAAGCATTTAAAAAGTCCCATGGTTCCGACAGAAACTACGGGGCGTCCCGTAAAAAATGAGCCCTCGCACAAAAACGACATAAGTTTGGGGTCGCGGTAATCGTACTGACCCACGGAATAAAGTTATCAGTAGAGATGAGCAAACCTACTCGGCCACGCCCCTTTTTCTCCCGAGCGCCGCGATTTTCGAGTACTTCCGTACTCGGGCGAAAAGATTTGGGGGGCGCCGTGGGTGAGTGGGGGGTTGCAGCGGGGAGTGGGGGGAGAGGGAGAGAGAGAGGGCTCCCCCCTGTTCCCCGCTGCTACCCCCACTCCGCCACGCCTCCCCCCGCCCCCCGGCGCCCCTTGAATCTTTTCACCCGAGTACAGCAGTACTCGAAAATCGCGGTGCTCGATCGAGTAATTACTGGAAACGAGTAGGTTCGCTCATCTCTAGTTATCAGGTCATTTTTGTTGCACTGCATACACTGTCGAAACAAAACCATCCACCACGACTCAAAGGATAGCAGAATTGCATTTTGTTTTTTTCCCCATTTCACTCCACATAGAACTTTCTATACGGCATATTACATACCGTGTTTCCTCCATAATAAGCCCTCCCCCGAAAATAAGCCCTAGCCACACTAGATTAAAAAAAGGAAGAGAATGGTGTCAGCGTGAAGAACATAGCAGCTTACCACATAGCCAGAGACCAGAGCGGTCACCACCGAAAATAAGACACTGTGCCTCTCTTGGGGCAAGAATTAATATAAGACAGGGTCTTATTTTCAGGGTAACTCGTTAGAACCTTTTAAACATTCAACTCATCCCGCAAAAACTAACCCACGTTGATGGGTAATTAAGAGTTATGATTTTTTGAAATTTGGGAGGAAAAAACGAAAATGAAATTAAAAAAGGCCACGTCCTTAAGGGGTTAAATGGAACTTGTCATCACCTGAAGGCACCATAAACTAAATTATGGTTTAGGCGCATCACATCACATGAAAATCGTTGTGATAAAAATGAGCCTCCATAGGGAAACATGGGCAATAAAAAAGAGCAAAACGCAGAGAGATACGACATGCAACATCACATGAGTGAAAACGCCGCAAACGTAAAGGAAACCATTGACAGGCAAAGGTTTCATAATGCCGCGTTTTTACTCGCTCTCATATTGTGCGAAAACTGCACGATTTTATTGTTCGTGTGAAACCGGCCTGATCTGGTTCCATCATGCACTTGTTGAAAACCATAAAGTTGTTGATGCCCCTCCCACATAAACGCTCCATAACCCTCCTTATAGTTAAGGCACCGCGTCCGTTTATATTAATTATTGTCTTTTCTTTGCAGGAAAATTATAGCTAGCGATCCTGAACTTGATGCCACATCTGCTTACGAGGACAAGGAGGAGCGTAAGAGAACCTTCTTCTGTAATATGGACAGTAAACGGGATAGGGAATTATTCCAGAATTCTTATTTCTACTTGTAATGCCACGTTTGACCACAGGGAGTGCTGTAAAAGAGTAACCGTCCTTGTATTGTGGAGACCACTAAGTTATTACACTGAGACCTATGCAGTACAATAGTCTACAGCACCACCTAGTGGTTGAGATATGTGGTGCCATGATTCATCATCTCAAGGCAGCACTATGTAAATCGTGATATCCACTTAAGGGGGTTTCTGAATAGGAGACACGTCTATGAGGGTCCAGGATCAGCGATCCTGATCTCACCAGTAGTCAAATCAATTAGAATTCCAAAAGGAGCAACGATAAGATGAAGCTGCGATGTGATGGCCCCTCAGGATACATTATAATGCCTAGTACCCCAATATATACTGAACAGTCAGAGTGTATCCTGATAGGGACAATGACCGCACAGCGAATGTCTGCCATCGCATCACCTGGTCCGTATTCCCATAGTACCGCAGCGCAGAACGCCATAACACACGACTATCCTCTCCTTACAGACAAGACCCCAAGATCCGCCATTAACAGCATTGGAAAATACTCTTCACATTCAGGCAGTCTCTGCCACTCCTACGAGAATGTGGCTGTGGGATCCTCCCCTGGTAAGTACTGCCTGCTGAGCTGTGTATCTAAGCCTATCATGTGTGATACTGTCTGCTGAGCTGTGTATCTAATCCTATCATGTGTGGTACTGTGCGCTGAGCCGTGTATCTAATCCTACCATGTGTGATACTGTCTGCTGAGCTATGTATCTAATTCTGTCATGTGTGATACTGTCTGCTCAGTTGGTCTATCTAATCCCATCATGTGTGATACTGTCTGCTGAGTTGTGTATCTAATCCCATCACATGTGATACTGTCTGCTGAGCCATGTATCTGATCCTATCATGTCTAATACTGCCTGCTGAGCCGTGTATCTAATCCTATCATGTATGATACTGTCTGCTAAGCCGTGTATCTAATCCTATCATGTGTGATACTGTCTGCTAAGCCGTGTATCTAATCCTACCATGTGTGATACTGTCTGCTGAGCCGTGTATCTAATCCTACATGTGTGATACTGTCTGCTGAGCCGTGTATCTAATCCTATCCTGTGTGATACTGTCTGCTGAGCCGTGTATCTCATCCCATCATGTGTGATACTGTCTGCTGAGCCGTGTATCTAATCCTATCATGTGTGATACTGTCTGCTGAGCCGTGTATCTAATCCTATCATGTGTGATACTGTCTGCTGAGCCGTGTATATCCCATTATGTGTGATATATTCTCCTGAATTGTATGTAATTCTATAACATGTGACACTGTAACATATCTACACAGTGGATATCATCTACACCCCCTGTATAATGCCAGGTTTTTGTCATGTTAAAAAACCCAACAAAGATGAATCCTCTCAGATGTACCCCCCCCCCCCCCCATCCATGGGACCCCTTATCTGTATAATCCCATTGAAAAACAAACTGAAATCTTTTAGGCTGGGTTCACAGAGGGCGGAGTTGCCGCGGCAAATCCACCTGCGGCCGCTAATCTTGGGGTTGGCCAGCCATGTGGATGAGATTTCTGAGAAATCTCGTCCACACGGGGCGGCCAATCCGCTGCGGTAAGTCAGGCAGGAACCGCGGCTGCGGCTTTAGAATATGCAGCATGTCTGTTTATTTTTTCTTTCTGCTGCGGCCACGCTCTCCTCTATGGGAGCGCCGGCCGCAGCGGAAGAGCGAGCGGCCGGGCCGCTTCAAAGCCGCCGCGGGTTTTTCCGTGGCAGTTCTCCCGGCGGAAATCTCGCGGTTTTTGCTGCTGCCAAACCGCGGGATTTCCGGCGTGACTCCGCCCTGTGAGAACCCAGCCTTAGGGTGGAAAAATAAAAATAACAAAACTTAAATAATGTGTTTGCATAAATGTTCACACCCTCTTATACTCGGGGAGGCGGTTGTGTTCAGAATCAGCCAATCACATTTAAGCTCATGATAAATAGTAGCCAGCACTCCGCTGCCGTTATTACAGGGACTCTATCATTAACTCCATATAAAGTTCAGCTCTGATACGGGGATTTTCAAGACTTTTTTTTGTTGTGCTGGAAGCTCTTTATGGACCAACTGAAGGGGTCTGATTGTTGGAAGGTGTCAGTCAGGAGAAGGGGGCCAAACATGTCCAAGGTCTTACATATACAATGGGACACAGTGAAGACCATCAGCAAGAAGTGGCACAACAGTGACATTACCAAGAACTGGACATCCCTCAAAAATTGGTGGAAAGACCAGAATAAAATTGGTCTGGGAGGCCAAGAGGCCAACAGCAACATTAAAGGAGCTGCAGGAGTTTCTGGGAAGTACTTGTTGTGTAGAATGTGATTGTTCCCAGCAAGAGAAACCAAGTAATCCTGTAGATATGATACCTTAAACAAAAATACATGATGTTACAGCGAGCTTTAGAACCTCTCAGGGTTCTTCCTCAGGCATAATGAAATAGGTCTGAAGATGTGTGTGTATGTGTATGTATATATATATATATATATATATATATATATATATATATATTTATATATATACACACACACACACCTATGACAAGGCACAGACGTGGATGCGATTAATTTGCATTTAAAAGAATGCCACAACAGGATGAGTAGAGGAGTAAATAAATACTTAAATAGTCCACTGATAAAGATATGAAGGTTTTATGTTCTCTGAATTGGTGTTAGGGGGTCACCAGGCCAGAGTGTTATCTGTGCTATAGATTTCTCATACTTCCCATTCACACATGAATCATCTTGATAAATTTAACCCTTTGTTGAAAGTGTCAAAAGTTGTTATAAATTTGTACCCCCAAATTCTTCTATGGCTTTGTGATTTGAAATTGCGTTTTTATATGGTGACTTTTTTTTTTTGCCTTCCTCTGGACCAACAACGGGGGGAGTTGAAACAGGATGAACTAGATGAACATTGTCTTCATTCAGCCTAAAATACTATCTATGTTACTATGTCTTTCATGTATTCTATGTTGTGTCCGTGACTAGAAAAGTGCTCGGCCGCAGGTAATTCCATCTTTCCCTCTTTAATCGTGGGTGATGAGATCTCCTCCTCGCTTTCAGTTTTTGTTCTGTTTCCCGAACATAAAGCCTCCCAACAGGACATTTACTGCACAAGATCAGGTACACAACATTGGACGAGGAACATGTGACTGTCCCCAGGATCTTATAGTCCTACTGGGTGTTGGGGATCCGTATCCTGTCCACAGTCAGTATATGTGAGCAGGTCTTACAGCTCCTTACATTACAGGGATAGGTTCCTTTTTGTGTGTCAGAGGGCAATGCACTCCTGGTTATAAGGTTCCTCCGACTTGGAGGTTGCCTGTAACACAGAAGGGGAGGTTCTGGGAATATGGTTTTCAGACGGTCATCCTTGTGTAGGGTATGATGGAGTATCTTTGCGGTTTTCCTTAGTACCTCTAGCTGTATATTGTGGGTCACTACTAGAGGTACACATCTGTTTCCTTCCGTCTATATGTATTAGAGTAGTTGATTCCTGGGTATCCTGGTGGCTCTGGTGATTTGGTCATCAACTGAGGTGGGATGGTAGCCCTGATTTTAAAATGTCCTTTAAAGATGGTACAAATGTTGGGTTGGAGCAGATCCGGTTGTATCTGGTTGTGTAGAGCATGTGACAACCATCTCCCGTATTCTTCATATGTCCATGCTGTGGGGAGGGGGGCAAGACGGACAAATAAAATGATAGTAGTTGTAGTCCTTGTTACAGGAGGGCAGTGTACAGTAGTGCAGATGTTCCTAGTGGGAGGAGCTAAGGGGAAAAACAGTAGAACTTAAATTTATTTGAAGTTTCAGGCAGAACAAAGTCCAATACAGTCCAATTTTCCTTGATATCAGAACCCAGAGTTTGGTGACCGGAGATACCGCTGTTATTGTAAATATTCTTATAAAACACTTATGTGTCGTATCTGGCACTTTTTTCCGCTTTTTTCAGAATTAGGGAATAAACTGTTTTTGGCTATTCTCTATTTAGCTCTCTTCTACTTTCAACTTTCTTATTCCTTTAGTTATTCTTTTCCCTACACCTTTCCATCACCACTGCACTCTTTCATCAGAACTCTGTACTTCTTACAGTCTCAACTACTTGCTATTAATACCAACTGAACTCCCTAGAACTTAGCGGATGTATTTAGAGACTCTGAGTCCTCCCGGGAGCATAGAGCTCTGTGGCTAGACAAGTGCCTGAGATTGCAGTCATTATATACACTCTAGCTCTGGGGTTTTGGGCTTGATGGTTCTCCAGTTACCAACTACATTTTAGCAACGGTAATAAATTGAATAGAACTTTATTAATAAAATAACATTACACTCCAAATCTACATCAGGACAAATTCAGGTCGCTACAATTCTCCCCTTTTTTAAGCAAGCTGTCCTTGGTTTTTGATTACGTTTTAAAGTCAGGTCATGTCAATTTAATTTTCCCAGGGCACATATGTCCAAAAATACAAATAAGCCAGTAGGCATCCATAATTATCACAATTCCCAGCTGCAGGGTGTGATACATGTCTATACATTTCCCAGCTACAGGGTGTAGACCGATTACAAAGCAATGTGAAAGTTGGTCAATAGGGGTGAGTCAGGGCAGAACCCCGAGTCTCACGTGAGTTATGAGGCCCATTTAAAAATGCTCCCCATGATCTGTCCATCTGGATCTGCCTTAAAGATCCAGCAAATACATAGTACCTGTGCTTAAATTGACTTATACACATACAGGTTCACCAGCAATAGTTGCTACAAAAATTGAGCTCAGGATGCCTTTTAGCTAATAGACACTATAATAAATGTTGCAGTTATTAATCAAAGCATTATTATATAACATTTCTAGGTAATTATTGGCATGTAAGTTAGAAAGGACCCCGAAGTACAATAGTGATGCAAAATACAAACTTTTGGAAAAGAAAAGTTCAAATAGAGAAGGCAAGATGCCTTTTTCTGAGGTAGACAGACAATAATTTTAACCCTTTCCAATGCAATTTTGGATTCAGGGTTTCCTTAAAGGCCTTCTCTTTTTGCTGTTATACAACAGTGCCATTTGCTGGCTAAAGCCAGTGTGTGTGTGAGCCAGAGAGGCTCTGACAGTAAAGTGGCTGGCAATAGATGGTAAGAATACCCTGTCGGACGTCTTCTTACATTGGAGCTGTACAAGCTTCAATCAAAATGTAGGAAGATGTCAGACAGTGGATTGGAAAGGGTTAATGCTTCTTGGCTTCGTCCCTGGGTACAATTCAGGGGACACAGACCACCAGGCTGTAAATATAGGATATCCTAAGTATATCCTAAGGTCATCTCTCAGTTCAACAAATACATGTTTCTTTGGATAATATAAATTAGGACAGCGCACCTCTATGTAGAGAACCTAATAATTAGAGATGAGCGAACGTACTCGTAATGAGTACTTACGCACCCGAGTACCGCCATTTTCGAGTACTTCAGTACTGACGCGTAAAGATTCGGGGGGCGCCGGGGGGCGGGGAGAGGCGCGGCGGTGCGGGGGGTAGCAGCGGGGAACAGGGGGGAGCCCTCTCTCTCTCCCTCTCCCCCCCACTCCCCCCCACTCCCCGCTGCAACCCCCCGCGCCGCCACGGTGCCCCCCGAATTTTTTCGCCCGAGTACGGAAGTACTCGAAAATCGCGGTATTCGGGCGAAAAAGGGGCGGGGCCGAGCATGTTCGCTCATCTCTACTAATAATGAAAATGAATCAAAAGGGACTCACCGGGTAACTAGCAGAGTTCCTCCAGGATACTCCACTAGCACCTCCACATCCAGGAATGTATGTAATAATCTATGCAGAAACTTCTTGTCGGCCCTTTACCCTGTTGCCAGGGGAGCTGCTGAATAACTGTGTCCTCCAAAGAGGACCCAAAATCCAGATAATCAAGATAGAAGTAACTGCTCTGCGCTCTCTGGGATAGACTCCAAAGCTCCTTCCATGACAATGTAATGAACTCGTCAATTATAATGAAACACGTTTCGTCGTATACAGAACATCTTTGTCAAGCATACAAACAGCCAATTCTTATTTGCTTTATATATAAAATAAAATTAAAAGTAATCATCCTTAACTGACATGTGGAAAAACATGGTGGATTGATGCTTCCGGGTTCCCGATGCAACCCTTGCTACCTCATCACTCCCCCTGGCGTGGCATACGTGCGTTCCATAGTAAACATAACCATGTGACTCATATTAGTGCCCGTCAATTGATATAGCACATTATTGAAACTTACTATATAACATTATATTCCTATTAATGTCTCTTTGAATCCATTAATTGTCTATAACATACCGTATATACTCGAGTATAAGCCTAGTTTTTCAGTACATTTTTTAATGCTGAAAAAGCCCCCCTCCGCTTATACTCGAGTGAGGTAAAAAAAAAACAACAACAAAAAACCCGCAATACTCGCCTCCCAGCCGGCGTCTGTGTCCCCGATGCAATGGTCTCCCCAGCGGTGCGGCAAGTTGGTTGAGAATTCTCCCCGCTGTCATCTTCCTGCTCAGCTTTGAATTCCCCCGCTGTCAGCTCTGTGTAGGTAAGCACTGTGATTGGATCGAGCGCCAGCCAATCACAGCCGGCGCTTGATCATTCACAGCCATTCAGTGGATGACATCACTGAATGGCTGTGATTGGGTTATTGAGCGCCGGCTGTTATTGGCTGGCGCTCAATCCAATCACAGCTAACGATGATGTCACTGACTCCTTAAAATGATAGTTGGCTCGTCTAAAAGGACTTTAACTTGGCTCAGTTATCTAACGGGGCCAAGAGTCATTTTACTTCCTCCTTTTAGAACTCGCTTCATGTCATTGGCGCTATTGATTTGCACCAACACGAGCTCTCTGTCTTTCTGTATTAGTAGGACGAGCTTGGGTCTGGGTACCCTCTTGAACGTTCTGAAGTGGCGTAGGCCTAAGGGCACTAGTCAAGGTGCCTAGGGGGTTCTTCCTCGAACTCCCCCATAGAGCCAGGAGACCTAAAAGTGCTAGTAGAGCTCTCCCAGTTGGTACACTTCAAAGCCTGGATACATAAGGGATTCAGCCCTAAAAGGGAAAACATTTTCCGCAGCAGTCTTGGACGCAGAGTCGGGCTCTGGATTCGGCTCTGGTGCAGCAAGAGAGATTAATGATAACGGTGCAAACAGTAGAATTTATGTTTATTAGAGGTTTTAAGGCAAAAACAAGGTAACATCCAAATACAGTCGCTTTTCTTAACATCAGCATCCATTGTTTTTGGTGACTGGAGATACCGCTGCAGTTATCAATATTCCTATAAGGCAATAAGCTGTTTCTGTCTTGTCTTTATCCTTCAGTTTCCTTAATCTTTTCACTTTCTTCTTTCTCTTCCGACTATACCCCTCCTTCACCACTGCACCAATAACTACTTGCTACTAACAACAACTGAGCCGGGCGGATGTATATATGAACTCTGGGTCCTCCCAAGAGCATAGAGCTCTGGGGCTAGAGAATGCAGTTGCTATGTATACACTCTAGCTCCGGGGTTTTGGTCTTGATGGTTCTCCAGTTACATTGTAGCAATGCTAATACATTGAATAGAGCTTCATTAATAAAATAACATTACACCCTAAATCTCCGTCGTCACAACTTCCGGTCACCGCAGAAATAAATCTGAAATGATTCATCTTTGCTGGATTTTTTTAGCATGACACAAACCCGTCATTTCCCAGGGGTCTGTAGACCTTTTATGTATGTATTTACGTATATTAACTCTTTCCTGGTGTCTTGTGTTGCAGTTGGGTCAGATTTTGATTATGTGAATATGACGTCCCCGCCTCCTGTGTGAGCGCCGGCTCTGGAGATGAACAACCATGTCTGGATTCTGGAGGATTACATGGCAGGAGCAGCTCAGTCTCCTCCTATAGGGGAACCTTAAAGGGGATGTCCTGTTACCAACCAGTATCCCTTTCATAGCATTGACTATAGTAAAATAACTAACAGAACTATATTTACCCCTCTGCCAGAATTCAGCTCTGCAGCCCCGCTGTGGTCCTGCCATCTGTTGTGACAGCTAACGTCATCAGAAGCCAATCAGAGGCGGCATTGTTGCGTTCCTGAATCCTAGCATCATGGCACCCATGCTGATGACAGGAGAAGACATGGTGCTCTGTTTCTTATACAGTATTTCCTTTGAAAATATGGCACTGTCTTATATTAATTTTTGCTCCAATAGAGGCACTAGGTCTTATTTTCGGGGAATGTTTTTTTTTAACTTACCTAGCTGTCCGGGTCCCTCCCACTGTTCTCTATAGCTCCGCTGCACTTCTTGCACTCCTCGGCCGCCGACAGAAGATTATTTCCTGGTTTTGGCATTCATAAATCCCGCCTCCACTAAACAATGGCTTTGTTTGGTTCAGTGAGCGCTTCTAAGCCAATCAGTGCAGCGCTTGCTGAACCAACACAACGGCTGTGATTGGTTCTTTGACTGCTGCATTGATTGGTTGAGCACCGATCGAAGAACCAATCACAGTCATCACGTTGTTTCAGCGAGCGCTGCATTGATTGGCTGAGTAGCACTCACTGAACCAATCAGAGCCATCGCTTCCTGGAGGCGGGATTTATGAATGTCGCAACCAGGAAGTGATCTTCTGTCAGCAGCTGAGGAGTGCAAGATGCGCAGCTGAGCTACCCAGAGCAGCGGGAAAGACTTGGACCATGCCTGCTAGGTAATGTATTCCTTTTTTATGTAGGCTATGTAGGGCTTATTTTGGGGGTAGGGCTTATATTTCAAGCCTCCCCGAAAATGGCAAAATCAGGGTAGGGCTTATTTTCGGTGAAACATGGTATTACTACAGCCAGCCCTATTTAAGGGACGTTGTCTGGCAACTGGACACCCCTTTTAAAGGAAAACTTCAGTGAAAGGAATATCACCTCTGTTCCTGTGCCGCCATTTTGCATTGTAATCAGACAATAATGACATTCGCTGGTAATTCCTCTATCGTGTAGTGATGACAACCACCCCCCTTCTTATGAAAGTGAATGTAAGGTTATCAGCCCCGCCTCCTCTTACAGTGATGGAATAAAAGTGGGGGTCTCTACCCAAAACATGAATTTTCTCTATAGATGCAGAAGAAACGGGGTTCCTGCTTTGTGTATAAAAAGGTTAAAGGAGTTTTCCCGGGAAATACCATAGATGACGTATCCTCAGGCTGGGGACTCAACCGCAGTTACCAGTGCCGGCCACTACATGGAGGTCGGAGCATCAGCTTCCGTCCCAACCCTGTATGTAGTGGAGCTGATCAGCTGATCGGCCCAGGTTCTGAGCGGCAAACCACTGCCAGTCAACTATTGATGACCTATCCTGAAGATACACCATCGGTAATACCTCCCTGGAAACCCTTTTAATCATCACACAGTGCAGAGTTCGGTAACTTTCTTATAGACACTGGGGTGTATTTATTAAATCATGTATACCAGATTTCTGGGGTACAAAAGTTGTAAGTTTTGCTACACTTCCCTTCTGATCCTTTTACGCCAGCCTCAGGCACTGTACTAAAAGTGGGCTGGGCTAGGTAAAGGGGGCGTGTCCTCACAGACCGCAGGTTCCCAACTCACGCAGACTTCAGTCACGGGGGCGGGCTGCTATGGCCTTTCCTTGCCTGCTGCATGCACAGTGACCGTTCCTCTCCCTGTTTGTGCATAGGGAGAGAGCTGTCAGCCTTCATGCAGTAGGTGGGGAGAGGCCGCTGCGGCCCGCCCCATGACTCCGAGCTCGGCTTGTGCTTTGGGCAGCATGAGCCTGATGACGGAATCCCTTTAAAAAAAACGTATAGTTTTCATTCACTGACAACAAGCATTGAAAACTGAATAATTGACACACAAAGTATTTTAGAAAGTTGCAGATCCATTAAATATGGATTAAACTCTTTTTCATAAAACTGGACGCTGTCCCTTTAAGAGGATTGTAACGCGGCACAGAGTAAGGCTGCTTTTACACCTACAAACATCGGCAAAACGCCGCAATTTTACCGCCGCTGTCGGACGCAGGTTACTGCATTCGACAGCGGTTTTTAACTCATCCCCAATCATTGTGATGGGTGATGAGGTGCGTTAAAAAGAGCGAAGACGCGGCAAAATAGAGCAGACAGCGCTTGAAAATCATGGCATTAGAACGTAGGTTTGAGGGGCCCCATTGAAATCAATGGGAGCGCTGTACCGCAATTTCCACAGCGCTCGAAACGCCGCAGCAATCGCCGTAAAAAGCACGTGTGTGAGGGTGGCCTTAGACCGCTTTCACGCAGCTGAGAAAATCACGCAAGATTTGTGCGTTGCAAGACACACAAATATCGCGCAAATGTCAACCCCATTCTTTGGAATTGGATCATTTACTTGGGGGGGGTTCCCCCACATCGCAGTGCATGACCCATTGTTTTTGACACAAAAACGCCTCGCATCCGTAGGTAATTCGCACGTTCCGGAGCGCGATGCTGGGCTGATTTTCACAGCCTGTTATCGCCCTCACCTGTGTGAAATTGGCGTTAGGCCTTTTTCAGATGAGCGTTAATATCGCATCAAAGTTAGCCAGCCAATAAAATCGTGACCATCTCTGCCGAAAATTGCATGAATGGACGATTTTCCGCAAACGAGTCCTGAGCTTCATTACGGTTTTTTCATCCATTCGCACGGCTGGGTGTGAAGTATTGCCGGAAAAACGCGCTGCTGATCAGAATTCCCTCGGTCGGCAGAAATCCTCCTAATGACTTAAATAGAGGCGCCTGTCATCAATTCCGGTGTTGGATGCAGCTAAACTCCCTCCCCCTCCTGCTTTTCTTGCAGCTGCCATAGGAGTCCATGGAAGCTTTAGGCCTCATGTCCACGGGGAAAGTCAGGCCCGCTACGGATTCTCCATGGATTTTCCCCGTGGACATGAGGCCTTAGCGTTTTTCGGTCCAAAGATAGGGCAAGACCTGTATATTTCCACAGCACAAGATTTCCGTTATGTGCTATAATTTTAGGTCCGGTTCTTTTTTTTTTACGTGGCTAATAATGCTTCATCTGAATGATTCCATAAGAAACCATTGGTGCTAATGGCCGTCATTTTATTGCGTGGCTAACTTAGCCGCGCAGTAACGTTCGTGTGAATGAGACCTTCGGGTCGGCTCAGGGTTTCTGTCTCTCTGCTCCGTTTTAGAGGTGAGAAACTGAAATATATCTAAATAAGGTAAGCAAACATGAAGGCTTCCATTCGCATCCATTCTGGCAGGTGTCCGTTTTTTGGGGCGAGAGAATGGCGCAGTCTGCAATGTTATTTTCCTGTCAGATACCTGACAGAATGGAAACCCCTGGCTGAGCTCCAGCGCCGGTGTGAAAGCAGCCTTAGCCAACTTAGTTCAATCTAAATGTCAGTAATAATATATGTTTAATCTGTAGATATAACTCAAAATACGAAAACAAGTGTAAAAACAGAAGCAAGAACAGCGGTCACTGAATAATGGCGCAAATCAGCAACATGGCCGCTCCCGTCAACCACTGGTCTATTGTCTCATGTCCTCTGATTTTCCGCCTGTAGAGATTAATGTGGATTGTAGAGAATTAGAAAACCATACTAGTGCCCCCCTCGTCTTTAGGTTGTGTGTGGTAATACAGCTCAATCTCATTTTACTTCAATGGAGCTGAGCTGCCATACCAAACACTGGACAGCTGAGGCGCCGTTTCTAGAAGAAGCCCTGGTTTTCTAATTCTGTACAAGATGATGATGACGATTGTCCTAGAGGCTGAAGACCAACATCCCGGACATTATATGACCAGTGGGCGACATTGACCACTTTTCACCTTCACGATGAAGCTTCTTGATAAGGTTTCAACCTTTGAAGCAAATATAGACGAATGCGGCCACGAGCCCGGTGACAGCCAGCGCTCCCAAGATCAGGCCGAGTTTCAGTGTTCTGTACTGTGGGACAACTGGTGGTGGCATCGTCCCTGTCGAGGTGCTGGTAGGTTGACCAGTAGTAGTCAAAGGACCTGCATAAAGAGATAGTCACCAATAAGAGGATGATTGTAGCTGAGTGACGGGGCTGATGGGCAGTGGCCCCTTTAAAGATGACGTACACACTGGGTCTCTGTGGTCGGCTCTCATCTTTAATGAAACCATTGGCATACAGATATGAAAGTATCTCACCTTCTCAATGAAGATAGTGGTAGTATGACGACCATCATCATGACTACCACCGCTTCCGTCTCAGCTCCACCCTTGTTGTTGGAAGCTCCACCTACCACACTGGGTTCATTATTTTGCCATTAATGCTCTACCACCCCGGATGGTAATTACCTTCATAGTGACCTGATGTCCCAAAGCAGGACTGTCCTGCCTAAATCGAGACGTCTGGTCACCCTATTCTATTAGTATTTTAGTAGTACTAGTAACAAATGGTGAGTGTGCCAGCAGAGAGGGCTCTGAGTGCGCCCTCTGGCACGCATGCCATAGGTTCGCCACCACTGCTATAGCACACCCAGCTCAGACCCCAATGTAGAGGGAGCCAACAACATCTGCACGCTGCAGAGGCGTGAGGCGATTGTCAGGGGTCTAGGGCAATAGACCCCTGTCAATCAACTACTGATGACCTATCCTGAGGATATGTTATCAGTACTAAAAGGTTAAATCCCTTTAATTGTATGCCATCTACCTACATTAGAGCTCTAAATTCACTACATAGATGTAGAGGTACATGACAGCATTCTGTCTGCCCCCAGTAGGGAGAGTGCAGTGCATATAGATATATACAACTTCCACTAGGGGGAACTCAGTCCATATAAACATCCAACACTACGGGGAATTAATTTTATACATAAGGTGATCAGACGTCTCAATTTAGGCGGGACAGTCCCACTTTGGGACCCTGTGCCCACTTTCCCCCGAGACTCCAGCGAGACAGCCATTTGTCCCGCTTTTGTCCTGTTTTCGGGACATCTGGTCACCCTTAAAGTGATTACTAGCTAGGGTGCTGCAACTTCTTGACTGGTAATCATACACTGACAGGAGTGTGTGCATCCGAGATCTTCCTCCCCTGACCTCTCCTTAGTTCAGCAGCGCTGAGAAGAGGAGCAGCGGTGCTCGGAAGACGAGTACACAGAAATGCTGCGGAATTAGCTCTCTATCTTTTTTGAAACGGCCCTGTACATTTTATAGTGACGGAGGTAAAATTATACATTGTTATAGGCTCCGCCCCTGACCACACCCCTTTGTCCTGCTTTGACCTTGGAAAAAACTGGTCACCTTACTATACAGATTTATACAATCACCACTAGGGCCGCTTACTGCTTGGGGTTTATACTATTCCCATATGCAGTGAATGGTGGACAAAGAATTCTCTCATTTAGCTCAGAAGTTAATATTCTCCAAACTTTTGCCTTGTCTCCTACCTATATGTAATGTGGTGATCCAGCTTCCCTCCATCGCCTTGTACTTTATGGTGCATGTATATATCCCGGCGTCCTTCTCTTGGACATTAATCAGTGGTAGGGGAGCCGAACCTTCCTGGAGATCTCCTTCTGAAATCCCATAACCCGAGATGTTACAGCATGTCTTGTTGGAGAAAGACTTGGTCACCTCGTCCTTTAACCAATGGACGGTCAGCTCTGATAGTTCAAAGCCGGGATCCATCTCAAAACGGCATGGTAGAGTAACGTTATCCCCGGGCCGAGCAGTAACCGACTCAGTCCCATTAATACGAAGTGAAGTAGGCTCTTGGGTTGATTTGACTGAGGAGACAAGTAGAGGACAGAAAGGTAGAGTCATACAGGAGTCAAAACCAAAAAAGAGCAGACTATAAATTAGGCCGTGAGCAGAGCCAAATGACTAAGTCAGATTTGCTGCATCAGACAGAATGCAATGTGTAATCCCCTACATAGACATAGAGTTTCATAAGCAGTGGTGTAACTATAGAGGATGCAGGGGATGCGGTTGCACCCGGGCCCTGGAGCCTTAGGGGGCCCATAAGGCCTCTCTTCTCTATATAGGGAGCCCAGTACTATGAATAAAGCATTATAGTTGGAGGCCCTGTTACAGGTTTTACATTGGGGGCCAGAAGCTTCAAGTTACTTATAATTATATATATTATATAGCCACCACGAGGGGGGGGGGGGCGCACTACATACAGAAGTATGCAGCCACCACTAGGGGACGCTCACTATATACAGAAGTATGCAGCCACCACTAGGGGACGCTCACTATATACAGAAGTATACGGCCACCACTAGGGGAGGCTCACTACATACAGAAGTATAGGGCCACCACTGCGGGGAGCTCACTGAATAGCCACAATTAGAGGAAGCTCACTACATACAGAAGTATACAGCTACCACTGCGGGGAGCTCACTGAGTAGCCACCACTAGGGGAGGCTCACTACATACAGAATTATACAGCCACCACTAGGGGAGGCTCACTACATACAGAAGTATACAGCCACCACTAGGGGAGGCTCACTACATACAGAAGTATACAGCTATCACTAGAGGAGGCTCACTACATACAGAAGTATACAGTCACCACTAGGGGAGGCTCACTACATACAGAAGTATACGGCCACCACTAGGGGAGGCTCACTACATACAGAAATATACAGCCACCACTAGGGGAGGCTCACTACATACAGAAGTATAGGGCCACCACTGTGGGGAGCTCACTGAATAGTCACAATTAGAGGAGGCTCACTACATACAGAAGTATACAGTCACCACTAGGGGACGCTCACTATATACAGAAGTATTCAGCCACCACTAGGGGAGGCTCACTACATACAGAAGTATACAGCCACCACTGCGGGGAGCTCACTGAGTAGCCACCACTAGGGGAGGCTCACTACATACAGAAGTATACAACCACCACTAGGGGAGGCTCACTACATACAGAAGTATACAGCCACCACTAGGGGAGGCTCACTACATACAGAAATATACAGCCACCACTAGGGGAGGCTCACTACATACAGAAATATACAGCCACCACTAGGGGAGAATCACTATATACAGAAGTATACAGCCACCACTAGGGGAGAATCACTACATACAGAAGTATAGGGCCACCACTGCGGGGAGCTCACTGAATAGCCACAATTAAAGGAAGCTTACTACATACAGAAATATACAGCCACCACTAGGGGAGAATCACTATATACAGAATTATAGGGCCACCCCTGCGGGGAGCTCACTGAATAACCACAATTAGAGGAAGCTCACTACATACAGAAGTATACAGCTACATTTAGGCCAGGCTCATACGACCATAATGTAAATACGGATTATGTGTGTATAATACGCGGTGGACGGAGTCAATGAAGGGGCATTGATTTTCATTATCCATTCACACTTGCATTTATTGCGTATAATACATGCATAAAAAATAACGCATCATGTTCTATCTCACTGCATATTACGCGCGATAAAGCCCTATAGTTTTCTAAGGCCACTCTCGCACGTCTTTACACAACAGCGCTTAAAATTGCGTCATTTGTAACCGCAATTTTCAGCTGGGTTTAGTTTAAGGCAGTGTAATGCGTTTCACGGCGCCTCTTAACACAATCGCTCATTGAGATGGGTGATGAGGTGCGTTAAAAACGCGACAACGCACAAAAATAGAGCAGAGAGCGCTTCAAACTCACAGCGTTAGAAACTCAGTGTTTGAGCGCAGGTCTGCGAGGCATCAATGGGACGGTGCACCGCGATAAGTGCGGCGCCACTCTAATCGCGGCATGTGTGAGAGTGGCCTAAGGGTGCGTACAAAAACTTTCATAAGCTATTACGTGTGCAGAGCTTTATGCAACATCGCTAAAACAATAGAAGGAAAGATTTTCTGCAGCGTTTTACCATACGGTCGTGTGAGTCCAACCTCGGGGGAGCTCACTGTACAGAGATTTATGAGCCACCACTAGAGGGAGCTCACAACATATAGATTTATACATTCACGCTCTCAGCCAAGGGGTTTATACTATTCCCATATGCAGTGAACTCCCCTAATGGCGGATACAGAATTCACTCACTTAGCTCAGAAGTTAATATTCTCCAAACTTTTGCCTTGTCTCCTACCTATATGTAATGTGGTGATCCAGCTTTCCTCCATCGCCTTGTACTTTATGTTACATGTATACATCCCGGCGTCCTTCTCTTGGACATTAATCAGTGGTAGGGGAGCCGAACCTTCATGGAGATCTCCTTCTGAAATCCCATAACCCGGGATGTTACAGCATGTCTTGTTGGAGAAATACTTGGTCACCTCGTCCTTTAACCAATGGACGGTCAGCTCTGATAGTTCAAATTCGCGATCCATCTCAAAACGGCATGGTAGAGTAACGTTATCCCCGGGCCGAGCAGTAACCGACTCAGTCCCATTGACATGAAGTGAAGTAGGCTCTTGGGTTGATTTGACCGAGGAGACAAGTAGAGGACAGAAAGGTAGAGTCATACAGGAGTCAAAACCAAAAAAGAGCAGACTATAAATTGGGCCGTGAGCAGAGCCAAATGAGTAAGTCAGATTTGCTGCATCAGACAGAATGCAATGTGTAATCCCCTACATAGACGTAGAGTTGCATAAGCAGGGGTGTAACTATAGGGGATGCGGTTGCACCCGGGCCCTGGAGCCTTAGGGGGCCCATACAGCCCCTCTTCTCTATATGGGGTGCTATGAATAAAGCATTATAGTTGGGGACCCTGGTACAGGTTTTACATTGGGGTCCAAAAGCTTCAAGTTACCTATAATAATATATGTATGTATGTATGTATATATATATATATATATATATATATATATATATATATATATATATATATATATATATATATATATATATAGTGGGGGGGGGGGGTTCACTACATACAGAAGTATACAGCCATCACTAGGGGAGGCTCACTACATACAGAAGTACACAGCCATCACTAGGGGAGGCTCACTACATACAGAAGTATACAGCCATCACTAGGGGAGGCTCACTACATACAGAAGTATACAGCCATCACTAGGGGAGGCTCACTACATACACAAGTACACAGCCATCACTAGGGGAGGCTCACTACATACAGAAGTACACAGCCATCACTAGGGGAGATTCACTACATACAGAAGTATACAGCCACCACTAGGGGAGGCTCACTACATACAGAAGTATACAGCCACCATTAGGGGAGGCTCACTACATACAGAAGTATACAGCCATCACTAGGGGAGGCTCACTACATACAGAAGTATACAGCCATCACTAGGGGAGGCTCACTACATACAGAAGTATACAGCCACCACTAGGGGAGGCTCACTACATACAGAAGTATACAGCCACCACTAGGGGAGGCTCACTACATACAGAAGTATACAGCCACCACTAGGGGAGGCTCACTACATACAGAAGTATACAGCCACCACTAGGGGAGGCTCACTACATACAGAAGTATACAGCCACCACTAGGGGAGGCTCACTACATACAGACGTATACAGCCACCACTAGGGGAGGCTCACTACATACAGAAGTATACAGCCACCACTGGGGAAGCCTAACTACACACAGAAGTATACAGCCACCAATAGGGAGGCTCACTACACACAGACGTATACAGCCACCAATAGGGAGGCTCACTACATACAGAAGCTCACTACATACAGAAGTATACAGCCCCCACTAGGGGAGGCTCACTACATACAGAAGTATACAGCCCCCACTAGGGGAGGCTCACTACATACAGAAGTATACAGCCATTACTAGGGGAGGTTCACTACATACAGAAGTATACAACCATCACTAGGGGAGGCTCACTACCTACAGAAGTATACAGCCACCACTAGGGGAGGCTCACTACATACAGAAGTATACAGCCACCACTAGGGGAGGCTCACTACATACAGAAGTATACAGCCACCACTAGGGGAGGCTCACTACATATAGAAGTATACAGCCACCACTAGGGGAGGCTCACTACATACAGAAGTATACAGCCACCACTAGGGGAGGCTCACTACATACAGAAGTATACAGCCACCACTAGGGGAGGCTCACTATATACAGAAGTATACAGCCATCACTAGGGGAGGTTCACTACATACAGAAGTATACAGCCACCATTAGGGGAGGCTCACTACATACAGAAGTATACAGCCACCACTAGGGGAGGCTCACTACATACAGTATACAGCCACCACTAGGGGAGGCTCACTACATACAGAAGTATACAGCCACCACTAGGGGAGGCTCACTACATACAGAAGTATACAGCCACCACTAGGGGAGGCTCACTACCTACAGAAGTATACAGCCACCACTAGGGGAGGCTCACTACATACAGAAGTATACAGCCACCACTAGGGGTGGCTCCCTACATACAGAAGTATACAGCCACCACTAGGGGAGGCTCACTACATACAGAAGTATACAGCCACCACTAGGGAACACACAAAAAAAGAGCACTTGAAACTCACAGCGTTAGAAACGCAGTGTTTGAGCGCAGGTCTGCGAGGCTCCATTAAAATCAATGGGACAGTGCATCGTGATAAGAGCGGCGCCACTCTAATCGTCGCATGTTTGAGAGTGGCCTAAGGGTGCGTACGAAAACTTTCATAAGCTATTACGTGTACAGAGCTTTATGCAACATTGCTAAAACAATAGAAGGAAAGATTTTACGCAGCGTTTTACCATACGGTCGTGTGAGTCCAGCTTCGGGGGAGCTCACTGTACAGAGATCTATGGAGCCACCACTAGAGGGAGCTCACAACATACAGATTTATACATTCACGCTCTCAGCCTTGGGGTTTATACTATTCCCATATGCAGTGAACTCCCCCTAATGGTGGATATAGAATCTTCTCATTTAGCTCAGCTTCTCAAAAGTTAATATCCAAACTTTTGCCTTATCTCCTACCTATGTAAAATCTGGTGGTCGAGTTTCCCTCCATCGCCTCATACTTTATGGTGCATGTATACCTCCCGGCATCCTCCTCTTGGACATCAACCAGTTGTAGGGGGGCCAAGCCATTCTGGAGATCTTTTTCTGAAATCCCATAACCTGGGAGGTTGCAGCATGACTTGTTGGAGAAATACTTGGTCACCCCGTCCTTTATCCAATGGACGTTCAGCATTGATAGTTCAATGGTGCGATCCATCTTAAAACGGCATGGTAGAGTAACATTATTCCCGAGCCGAGCAGTAACCGACTTATTCCCTTCGACATCTAGCGAGGTACGCTTTTTTGTTGATTTGACCAAGGAAGCACCTAGAGGACAGAAAGGGAACTGGTCAGATCGAATAAAGTCATACAAAAGTCAAAAACAAAAAAAGCACAGACTATAAGTTGGGCCATGAGCTGAGCCAAATGACTGAATCAGCTCTGCTGCATCTGGCAAAATACAATGTGACATACCACTGAGAAACATCAGGCCAAAAAAGAAAAAAAACTTGACCATGGCCATAGCGCCCAGGAGCTCAAATAATCCAAAAAGACTGACGGAATATAGATGAGCTAAGTGCTTATAGGAGCTAACAACCTCCTTATCTTAAAACTACAGTCACTGGGGAGGGAGCTACATAAACATCTGCTACATCGGATATCAAGCCCTTCACTCTCCAATTAAAACCATTTTTGGATTTTTGGAACTTTTTAGGAATTGCTATGTGTGTCACCACACTGCATGGTCTCCTACTGCGGCTTTTCAGCTGTGGCCAAACTATAACTCTGAACTAAGGGCTGTCCAGGCATGCTAAAAGTTGTAGGCATTAAAGTCCAGATCTAAAATTAACATTTTTTGCAAGAAATTTAAAATTTCACCATTTTTTTTTATTTCACAAAACTTCATTATCTATAGACAGTGGGGGTCCTCTGCGTAAGAGGGCTGTACTTAACTCTGGAGGACCACTTTAAAAAGCGCCTTCAACATGTAGATCCAGCCCACCTAGCCATTATCCAGGTCTTATCACCTTTCTGTGGAGGAGGAGTCAAGTTCAAGAGGCGGATCCTGTTGCCTGAGAAAAAACAACCAAGAATATAGTGATTATCAGTCTGAACTGAGATGTAGGAAAGCAACCTAGGATCTATAGATATCCTGTATCCAAGCTGAGCAGAAGGTAGAGGATACAACGAAATGTTTCCCTGAATTGCTAATAAAGGAGGTCAGAAAATGTAAACTCCACCCACTGGACTCCTTAATAACAGGAGGAGTCTCTAAAATAGTCACATGACACACCCCTGCTAAATGTCCCCACCCTCTGGACTTATTAAGAGCAGGAAGAATCCCTGAAGTGGTCACATGACACAATCCCTGGCTAAATGACCCTACCCACTGGACAAAGCGTGCACCTAGAAAGGGATCACATAACACACCATGCTAAATGGCTCTTACTGTGGTCCACGGAGTCACATCTTCTGGACTACTTATTGCTACTTGGGAAGGAGTATGGAGTGAGTCCAGTTGTGCTTACCCATAGAGACCAGTTCAAGGGTTAACAGTGAGTCCAGTTGTGCTTACCTATAGAGACCAGTTCAAGGGTTAGCTCAGTAAAAAATATAAAGGGGCTCTGTACTTTTACTAAAGTAACCCTCTGGTTGGAACAAAAGTTTGTCCCAGGACAGGAGAGGGCAGGGGTATATTATCTGCAGTTGTTCTTCCATGCTACCCCTCTGATCTTTTAGTTCTAGGCACCATTTTTGGAAGCTCAATGTGAACACAGCAGTTTTCTCACTATCCATTTCACAATGTGCACTGCTCTCTGATTGGCCATTGCTAATCATGTGACCAGCTCTGGCCAGTTAGAGAAAGGTGTAGGGCAGTGGTAGTCTAACACTACAAATGCGCCGTGGGGATTAGGTAGTCTGAAGATGGTGTCGGCCTTCTTAGCTGAAAATGAGACCCGAAACCAGTGGATTGGAGGATGGCGGAGAAGAGCATATACTTCCTCCTCCTTTGATCCTGGGGCAGAATTTTTCCCCCAAACAGGAGGGTCGCTTTAAATTTCACTGTATAGATTTTTAATATAACGTATGCTGCGATAACCATGGCAACCTCACTAACACATCAGTGAGTAGACTTCCTATTATGTGAGTTATAACATTAAAGTTGAGGTCACATGACAGGAAGTCCACGTTGAAGTATCTATGGCAACCCCAGAGCAAGCACGCTATTAGCAGTAGTTTCTTAGTTATATCTAATACCCAGACATCTGGGGGGACAAGCAACATGGCCGTCATAATGAAGCTGAGGTAGACATCTTTACGTTCTATAATGAGGTGATAGGCGGCGGTCTGCTCCACGCCAATATACTGGACCAGGCACGTATAATTTCCAGCGTCGTTCAGGGTAAGATTTGTCAAAACCAAAGAAATGTTTCCCTGCTTGAGCTGCTCCAATGACATCACGGCGAAAGGGCTGTAAAATGTCAGATTGCCATCTTTATATTCCACCAGGGTGCGCCCTTTGTGTACCCAGCGCACGGACAGATGGTCCATCTTCATCGGCGGGTTATCTACAATTATGGAGGTATTCATGAGGATATGATGGGGAAGGAGGGAAGAGATCCCAGCGGCGTCTGCGGAGGTGAGAAAGGCTGAAAAAGAGGACACAAGGAATTTAGGCTATTTTTCTGAAAGGGTGTGTATACTTTTGCAACTTTTTGTGATTGTTAGAACGCATCTAAAATATACATTAACCTCAGGATACATCAAAGGTCTTGTGGAGCCCGGGCCTCGATGGGCTACAGAGAGGAGTCTACACGATATCAGGCACATGCTTTAGTGTTCTGGCCAACGATTGGTGGATCTGCTCATCACAGATATATCTATATATATTCTTATACGTACATATTGTGCATGCTACACGCCATATCCGTCTGTGTATGTGTGATATATGAATATTCTGTCACTTACCGGCACATAACAGAAGCCTCGGTATAGGGACCGCGCAGCTCATGGTCATCGATGGTCAGCCGCGTACAGATGCCGGCTGTGAAGAGCCAGCCCGCTGCCCCTGCTCCCTGTGATATTCCTTCTCAGACCTTATCTAACGCTGACACCAGAGACTACACGCAGATAAAAGCTGTGACTTTTCCCTAACAGACACATGTAGTAGAGCTGAAATTGACATGTTTCATTCATACTTCTGTAAGGAGGTAGCCTCTTAAAAAAAAGTTAATTTCTTTAACCCCTTGATGCTTTTGGGTGTCCATTAGAGATGAGCGAACCTACTCGGCCAAGCCCCTTTTTCGCCCGAGCACCGCGATTTTCGAATACTTCCGTACTCGGGCGAAAAGATTCAGGGGGCGCCGTGGGTGAGTGGGGGGTTGCAGCGGGGAGTGGGGGGGGAGAGGGAGAGAGAGAGGGCTCCCCCCTGTTCCCCGCTGCTACCCCCGCTCTGCCACGCCTCCCCCCGCCCCCCGGCGCCCCCTGAATCTTTTCCCCTGAGTACGGAAGTACTCGAAAATCGCGGTGCTCGATCGAGTAATTACTCGAAACGAGTATATTCGCTCATCTCTAGTGTCCATGTATGACCTCCTGCCTTGGGGTTTGTATGGGTTTGCGGATAGTGAGCCGATCCCGCTCTATACGTGGCGGGTACTGGATGTCTTTGACACCCGCCTGCAATAGCTGCAATTCTCACAGCGGCATTTAAATGCCCGATCTGAGTTCAGGGGTCCTGAATGCTTCCCCCACCTACCTGACTGCGATGGCATCGTGAGGGTGCGTTCGGTTGTCATTATAGCCTAGGGCCTTCTGTATTTCTGCCTATTAGGATAGGCCTTAGAATGCCAACCGAAAGGGCATACATTCCAATACTGAAGTATTGCAGTATATGGTGCAAACAAAGAGTGCTCAACTCCAGTCCTCAGGGACCCCAACAGGTCATGTTTTCTGGATTTCCTTAGTATTGCACAGGTGATGTAATTATTGTCGGTGCCTCAGACATTGCCACAGGTGTTCTTGCTATAGGATATCCTGAAAACATGACCTGTTGGGGGTCCCTGAGGACTGGAGTTGAGCACTCTTTGTTTGCACCATATACTGCAATACTTCAGTATTAAAATATGTACTATTTCTGTTGGTATTCTATGGCCTGTCCTAATAGGCAGAAATACATGGCAGACCTGCGGCCTTTAGAAAGGCTGCCATAAAAAGCCATGTTTATAAAAAATAAAAGATAATAAAAGTTTAAAAAAACCTTTTCCCGTATTCATAATTAAAAAAAAAAAGAAAAACATAGTTGGTACAATCACGTCCGTAAACGTCCAAGCTATCAAATAATGAAATATTTATCCCATAGTGTGAACATAAGCAGAGGAAAAAACCCGGTCACCCCGTCTCCAAGTAAAAATGTAATCAATGTAGTGCAATCAGAAGGTTATATATATATATGTTATAGATAAATATAGATATAGATATTATTCAAATAGTATAGCAAAAAAATAAGTTAATAAATTTGGTACTGACCCACAGAAGTTATCATGCCATCTTCGCCACAGTGTGTATGTTGTAAAAACAGGACCTCTTAAAATTTGAGAATTTTTTTTCTTCTATTACTCTCTGTTCCGAAAGTCTACCATTGTAATGTACAACTTGTCCTGCAAAGAACAAGCCTTCAGAAAGCTATGTCGGTGGTAAAAATAAGAGTTATGGTTTTTTGAAAGTAGGGAAGAGAAACCAAAAATCAAGAAAAAAGAAAAATGGCCATGCCCCCAAGGAGTTAAAGGGTGTACTCTGGAGACTTAAGAATTTTTATCAAGTTTTCATCCATCCAGTGGATAGATGAAAAATTATTGAGATCAGTGGAGGTCCATTCATTTCAATGAGAGAGCTGTAGATTTCATGTTTGGTATAAGGTTGGATGGCACGGTGGGCAGTCTCATGAGAGGCAGGATTCCATGAAGCATATAGAAGAATGCATATGCGCATGCTGAGTGTCCAGTAAGTTTGAGGTGACTCAAGTACTTGAGTTATGCTGTTCGTGGTGAGAATATGAGAATGCAAGAAGTCTGATCGGTAAAGTGGGTGAGCTTGAAGCGAGAATGACCGATGAAAACTATGATATAGTCGGAATAACGGAAACATGGCTTGATGATAAGTGCGATTGGGCGGCGAATTTACAGGGTTACAATCTCTTCAGAAGAGACCGTGGGAACCAGAGAAGGGGGAGGGGTATGTCTGTACGTTAAATCGTACTTAAAGCTGAGACTACAGGAAGATATAGGAGTAGGAGATGAACATGTGGAATCTCTGTGGGTAGAAATACAGGGAGAAAAAAAATAACAAAATCTTGATAGGGGTTTTCTATAGACCACCAAAAGCAACAGAAGAAACTGAAACCTTACTACTAAGGCAGATAGAAGAGGTGTCAAACCGCAATGAAGTAATTATCATGGGGGACTTTAATTATCCAGGTGTAATATGGGAAAATGAGACCTGCAAATCTCACAGGGGTGATAAGTTCTTGAGATCAATTAAAGATAATTACCTTATCCAACTTGTGCGGGAACCAACGAGAGGGAGGGCCACTCTGGACTTAGTACTAACTAACGAACCGGACCGTATAAAGGGGGTGCAGGTTGAGGGGCACTTGGGGAACAGCGACCACAATATAATCAACTTCCAGCTGTCATTCAATAAGAAGCCTTATCAGGGAGCAACAAATAAACTAAACTTTAGTAAAGCAAAATTTGATGAGCTTAGAACTACTATCGGTAACAGTAATTGGGACAACATCCTCAAAAATAACGGTACAGAGGACAAATGGGAAAAGTTCAAAAGGATCCTAATCTCCTCATGTGAGCAGTCCATTCCCTTTAAAAATAAAGGACTTCAAGTTAAAGTAAACCATTGTGGCTCGACAAGACGGTAAGAGGGGCAATAAACGAAAAAACGAAAGCGTTCAAACTACTAAAGCAAGAAGGCAGCGAAGAAGCGCTAAAATCATACAGGGGAAAAAAACAAAATATGCAAAGATAAGATCAAAATTGCCAAGGAGGAAGCAGAAAGACGGATCGCAAAAGAGAGCAAAAATAACACGAAACTATTCTTCAACTATATTAACAGCTGGCCCTTTAACAAATAATGCAGGAGAAATCATTGAAGATGATGGAGGGAAGGCAAATCTATTGAATAGTTTCTTTTCAAGCTTATTCACAAACGAAAAGGAAATGCCCCACGAGATGTAGGGGAATAAAATGAACCCCTCACAAAATATCTCATACCTAACGCAGGAGGAAGTGTGGAACCTGTTAAAGAAGATTAAAATCGATAAATCGCCAGGCCCAGATGGAATACACCCAAGGGTACTAAAGGAACTAAGTGATGTGATAGCTAGGCTGCTATATCTAATATTTCTAGACACTATCAAGACCGGTGTTGTACCATTGGATTGGCGCATTGCCAACGTGGTTCCAATTTAGAAAAAGGGACCAAAAGTGAGCCTGGCAACTACAGGCCGGTAAGTCTCACTTCAGTAACGGGAAAAATATTCGAGGGGTTTCTGAGAGATGCCATCGAAGAATACCTCAAGGAGAACAACGGAATAACTCCTCACCAGCATGGGTTCATGAAGGGTCGATCATGTCGGACCGATCTGATCAGCTTCTATGATGAAGTAGGTTCTAGGCTGGACCAGGGAGAATCTATTGATCTCGTATATCTGGACTTCTCTAAAGCATTTGACACTGTGCCGCATAATAGGCTGATATATAAAATGAGGCAGCTCGGACTGGGCGAAAACGTTTGTAAGTGGGTAAAAAATTGGCTCAATGATAGAAAGCAGAGGGGGGTAATAAATGGTTCATACTCTGATTGGGCCACAGTTGCTAGCGGGGTGCCACAGGGCTCAGTATTAGGCCCCATTCTGTTCAATATATTTATCAACGACCTGATAGAGGGGCTGCACAGAAAAATATCAATATTTGCAGATGATACAAAATTATACAATATAATCAATGCAATGGAGGACAACGTGCGGCTACAAACGGACCGAGATAAGCTGGGGGCTTGGGCAGAAAAATGGCAAATGAAGTTCAATGTTGAAAAATGTAAGATTATGCACATGATCAACAAAAATGGATGTTACCAATATTCATTTAATGGGGTACTGCTAGGGAAAAGTGATATGGAAAAAGACCTGGGGGTACTAGTGGACTATAGACTAAACTGGAGTAACCAATGCCAGTCAGCTTCTGCAAAGGCTAATAAAGTCTTGGGGTGTATTAAAAGAGGTATAGGGGCGAAGGACGAGAACATTATCCTTCCATTATATAAGGCACTTGTCAGGCCTCACATGGAATACTGCGTACAATTCTGGACACCGGTGCTCAGGAAAGATATTACAGTACTGGAGGGGGTTCAAAGAAGAGCGTCTAAACTGATACATGGAATAAAGGGACTGGAATACCGAGAGAGGCTATCCAAACTGGGATTATTTACCCTGGAAAAAAGAAGGCTAAGGGGCAATCAAATAACCATGTATAAGTACATGAGGGGACAATACAAGGATCTCTCCCGTGATCTGTTTATACCCAGGACTGCAACGGTAGCAAGAGGGCATCCGCTACGATTAGAGGAAAGCAGGTTTTATCACCAACACAGAAAAGAGTTCTTCACTGTAAGAGCAGTTAGACTGTGGAACTCTCTGCCTGAGGATGTGGTGATGGCAAAATCCATAGAGGAGTTTAGGAGGGCCTAGATGTCTTTCTGGAGCGGAAGGATATTACAGGATATAAATCTTAGGTTAATTGTCAATCCGGGTATACAGGCAGGTAGGAACTATTAGGGGTTGATCCAGGAATTAGTCTGATTGCCATTAGGGAGTTGGGAAGGAATTTTTCCCCCAAATGGGCTAATTGGCTTCTGGCCTTGGGGTTTTTGCCTTCCTCTAGATCAACAACACAGGACGATAAACAGGCTGGACTAGATGGACATTGTCTTTATTCGGCCTTACATACTATGTTACTATGTAATATAGTAGGGCCATCCCAAGTTGAAATGCCCATGTGAAATCAAGTCCCGGCCGAAGTTGATGAGTGTCGAATCAGGAGACTGCACATAAAAATTTAGTTGGCTGAATGACTACCTGCCAGAGACTGACTTACCGGGTCAACTAGCCATACGACAGCTCTTATACTGGTGAGACATATCATGCAGCGTTGTCGTGTTTTCATTTGAAACAAGTAATCTTGTAGATATGATACCTTTTAATGGCTAACAAAAATACATGATGTTACAGCAAGCTTTCAGGTGGTTATTATCGATCCTTAATCAGGCTAATGAAACATTGGATGACTCACAAATATAACACAAATGCAGAGATGACACCCCTCCTGAACTAAATAAATGTTTATACACAGAAATTTGAAACTGTCTCGCACCCAAGACTTAAAATAACACTAAACAACCTGAGAAAAGAGATAAATACTTAATCAGTCCACTGAGCTAAGGAATTTGACAGTTTTGTAGTGCCTGTCATCTCTCCTTTAGGGCGCGTATTTACGTTCGCACGTGCGCAGCGTTTAATCACCAGAAAGAACGTTTTTCGGCGATCATGACCAGAGCTAGAAAGCATATTATCGTTTGTTCCTACTTTGCAAACTATCTTTTCGGCCATCGAATATGCGTTGGCGCGTATTTCGGTCGCATATGTTCCGTTTTTTCGGGTTGCCGTTTTTGCGCGCCGTAAAATCGCCCGTGTGAACGAATACATTGGAAAGCAATGCCTCAGATGGTCACGTTTATACGATTGGGCGCAAAAACGCGCCTTTTATGCGCTCGTGTGAACGCACCCTTAAAGTCCAGACTTAGAAAGAGATGTAAACACTAGCCCTGCAGCACCATCTATTAGATGGCGACATTCTTACAAATCTATTTCTGTGTGTGAACATTTATTTAGATCAAGAGGGGTGTAGCCTCTGCATTTGTGCCCCACCCAGTTTCTTTAGCCTGATGGGAGACACACACGCCACACAAAGTTGTGATACATATATTTGTCATCTGCCTCTGCAATGTAATAAGGGGTGGAGCAAAGAGCCGATGAGTGATCACATGGTGGTGACATCATCAAAGGGGTGGAGCTAAGAGCGGGTGAAGGTTCACATAACAGTGACATCATCACAGGTCCTGCAAGCAAATAAAGAAAAGTGTCAGCATTCAATGGTGCAAAAAGTTTCAGTCTTTATCCTGTGGTTATGGGAGAATAAAGACTGAAACTTTTTGCACCATTGGATGCTGCCACTTTTCTTTATTTGCTTGCCGTACCTGTGGATGTGGATTCCTGCCCATGTTTGGGAGAGTTGTGTGCTGCTTGTAACCTTGGTATACTATCATCACAGGTCCTGTCAGCACACGGCTACTGTCCGTCTCTGCAGGTCTTTTAATAAAGTGAAGCAGCACCTGTGATGACATCATCATAATGTGATTAAGGGCGGAGCTAAGAGTCGGTAACTGTTTACATGATGGTGACATCATTACAGGTGTTGTCAGCACATGTCTGCTGTCAGGTTCTGCATGTTTTATGCATCAGGACCTGTGATGACGTTATCGTCCTGTGACTAGGGGCGGAGAATGTAACTCACACAGCACACATGGACTCACAGACAAGTGGTCAGTAGTGATTCCCACCTAAGACGTTTTTCAGAGGACCAAGCAAATAAACTTCTTAAAAGGAAGTCCCTCCTAAGATGTTTTTAATGGTAATACATTAAATAAACTTCTTAAGCGGAAAAAGCCAAAAAAGCTACCATTGATGGTGACAATAATATTTGATTGGTTAAAGGGTCTTTACACCGCTGTAATAAACGGTACTTTGTATATGAATGTAGAACACTGCACAGGCCCTACGCCACTTAGTCTTTTAGGTGGGAAAAAATTACACTGATCTTATAGACAAAAATTCAGGACCAAGATAAATCGACATCTTATGCAGGGACTTATTAAGTGCGAATCACTGTATATATATATATATATATATATATATATATATATATATATATATATATACACTGTATATATATATATATATATATATATATATATATATATATATATATATATATATATATATATATAAAGGTAAAAGCCCTCACTAACTGACTTACTGACTCACTGACTGACTCACTGACTCGCCACTAATTCTCTAACTTCCCGATGTCGTAGAAACATGAAATTCGGCAGAGGTATTCTTTAGGTCGTAAATAGGAAAAGTAAAGAGGTCACAACTTGATTATTCAATTCTAAGTGCGAAAGTAAGTGACCCCCTATGTAATGTAACTGATAACACACATCTGAACCGCACAAACATGAAATTTGTAATAGGAAAAGTAAAGGGGTCGCAACTTTGAAAATCAGCGAAACATGACATAGTTCTTTTCTCAGAAACCATAAAGCCTAGGGAAATGATTTGTATACTAAGGAGAATCTAGCTCACCTCTGTATATATATTGAGGAGAATCTACCTTCACTACGTGTATATACTGAGGAGAATTTACCTTAACTCTATATGTATATACAGAGAAGAATCTACCTCACCTCTATGTGTATATACTTAGTAGAATCTAACTCTCCTCCATGTGTATTTACTGAGGAGAATCTACTTCACCTCTATGTGTATATACTGAGGAGAATATAACTGACCTCTGTGTGTATATACTGAGGAGAATCTACCTCACCTCTATGTGTATATACTGAGGAGTATCTATCTCACCTCTATGTGTATATACTGAGAAGAATCTATCTCACCTCTATGTGTATATACTGAGGAGAATCTACCTCACCTCTATGTGTATATACTGAGGAGAATATAACTAACCTCTGTGTGTATATAGTGAAGAGAATCTACCTCCCCCTATGTGTATATACTTAAGAGAATCTACCTCCCCAATGTGTATATACTGAGAAGAATTTACCTCCCCCCTATGTATATATATTGAGGAGAATCTACCTTCCCTACGTCTATATACTGAGGAGAATTTACCTTAACTCTATGTGTATATACAGAGAAGAATCTACCACACCTCTATGTGTATATACTGAGTAGAATCTAACTCTCCTCCATGTGTATTTAGTGAGGAGAATCTACTTCACCTCTAAGTGTATATACTGAGGAGAATATACCTCACCTCTGTGTGTATATACTGAGGAGAATATAACTGACCTCTGTGTGTATATAGTGAAGAGAATCTACCTCCCCCCTATGTGTATATACTGAGGAGAAACTAACGCTCCTCTATTTGTATATACTAAGGATAATCTACCTCACATCTATGTGTATATACTGAGGAGAATCTACCTCACCTCTATGTGTATATACTTAGGAGAATCTACCTCCCCAATGTGTATATACTGAGAAGAATTTACCTCCCTCCTATGTGTATATATTGAGGAGAATCTACCTCCCCCTACGTGTATATGCTGAGGAGAATTTACCTCACCTCTATGTGTATATACTGAGGAGAATCTACCTCACCTCTATGTGTATATACTGAGGAGAATCTACCTCACCTCTATGTGTATATACTGAGGAGAATCTACCTCACCTCTATGTGTATATACTGAGGAGAATCTACCTCACCTCTATGTGTATATACTGAGGAGAATCTACCTCACCTCTGTGTGTATATACTGAGGAGAATCTACCTCACCTCTATGTGTATATACTGAGGAGAATCTACCTCACCTCTGTGTATATATACTGAGGACAATCTACTTCACCTCTATGTGTATATACAGAGAAGAATCTACCTCACCTCTATGTGTATATACTGAGTAGAATCTAACTCTCCTCTATGTGTATATACTGAGGAGAATCTACTCTCCTCTATGTGTATATACTGAGGAGAATCTACTCTCCTCTATGTGTATATACTGAAGAGAAACTAACGCTCCTCTATTTGTATATAGTAAGTAGAATCTACCTCACCTCTGTGTGTATGTACTGAGGAGCATCTACCTCACCTCTATGAGTATATACTGAGGAGAATCTACTGCTCTTCTATGTGTATATACTGAGGGGCATCTACCTCACCTCTTTGTATATATACTGAGGAGAATATAACTGACCTCTGTGTGTATAAACTGACTAGAATTTAACTGATCTCTGTGTGTATATACTGAAAGGCTGTAAAGTGCATAAGGAGGTGGCCATGGACTGCACGGATGGAGCATGCCTTTAAGGCTAAGAAGGGGCTGCAACCCCCAGTTTGGGGGTAAATTTGAATTAAAAGCGGTGTTACCTTTAAAGGTAAAAAGTGAGGAGAGTGGTAGGGGTGGCACATTTTGCAGAGGTACATCGGTACATGCAGTCTGAGGAGAATCTAATGCTCCACTATTTGAATACATATTTTATTCCTCTGTTTGGTCTCCCTCACACAGGCGTTTGCAGAAACGCAGCGTTTTTTAACACTGTGCTTACTGCGGATTCCGCCTGGTTTCAGCAGCTCTGGCATGCGTTATGCCAGCGTTTTGGCTATGTTTTCAGCACAGCTGAAAAAGCTGCTAATAAAAGAAGAATTCAATACTCACCTAGCAGGTGAAGCCGCTGTCCCCAGTGCCGCTGACGGGACCTTGTAAAGCCAGCAGATTACTGTGATTGACTGAGTCGGCTGAGCGACAGCCGGCTGAGCCAATCAGATCCAGCGCTGGATGCGTCCAATTGCAGCCATTCAATGACTCATCCGACACAGCCAATCAGAGCAATTTCTCGCTGGAGGTGGGGATTTAGAATCTCCGTTACTAGCGTAAGTTCCTCTGAAGGCTGACAAGTCCCGAGAGCGCTGCCAGGGACAGCAACATCACCTGCAAGGTGAGTATTGATTTTTTATTGTTCTCGGTCTGACAAGGTTACCGCTCATCCCCGTTATTTCTTTAGGACACAGTAGTATAGTTGTCTCTGATCACTACAAAACTGATAGTGGATTACATCTTACTGTTTTGGGGTGGGACAAGAAAGGAGAATCTTCTTCTCTTCCCTATAATCGCGCTCAACCTGCGCAGTAAAACAAATACTAGTAGTTATTAGCAAATTATAGTACCGGTGTTTCTGGTGGCACAAAGCTGTGCTACATGGTACATGCATTATGATCCCCACCCATTACACACACAGCTCTACTACATCCATCCTGACTCCACACATTCTACACCCAGCACATTATACACATGGTTCTACTACATGCCACACACAGCTGTAGTACATTCATCTTGATTCCCACACATCACACACTCACAGCTCTACTACTTCCATCTTGATTCCCACACATTACACACACAGCTCTACTACGTGTATGCTGACCCAACACATCACACACACAGTACATTGCACACACAGCTCTGCTACATTGTACATTCATTTACATCCATCCTGATCCCACACATCACACACACAGCCCTGCTACATCCTGATTCACACACAGCTCTGCTATTCCACACATCACCAGACTCCTGGATACGGTGATTCCTGACTCCACCCACACAGGTGATCACATGACGGTGACATCATCACAGGTCCTGGTAGTAGCTGCTGTTGGTTTATCCAGTTAACAGTACTTTCTACCAAACTGCACAATGGCTCCTCCCACAGCAGTGATGTCGCCGCAAGTCCTTCAGCTCACCGGATCTTTGAGGTGATGGTAGGTCGGTGTATTCTGTCAGGACCACTGAGTTGTGTCTGAGATAATAGTGGGTTAGTTGTATTCTCATTTTATTTTTGTCCTCCCCTTCCAAGAGCCCTAACTGTGTTGTTCTTCTGTCAGTCAGGCTCTGTGTTTTATATATGTTGTAGGACATCCAATGACGTCACTAGGGGGCAGAGAGATAACATCACCAAGGGCGGAGCATGAGAAGCACTCACATACTAACTGACAAGTGGTCGTTAGTAGTTTGATGACTAAGGCTTCATGCACATGGGCACGCACGGAATCCTCCCGTGCCCGCTGCCTGCATACCTGTCAGAAGTCGTTGTATTTCTATATGCAGATGTGCCACCGGTGCTCTGGCGCACATGCACAGTACAGAGGATGCCGCACGTCGCCTAGGCAATGACGTGGATTCACAACACTTCAGCAATGCTTATTGTAGAAGTACCACGGGAGGGACAGCTTCCATTGACTTCAATGGATGCCATCTAGAGATGAGCGAACGTACTCGGTAAGGGCGATTTCGCAATTGAGCACCGCGATTTTCGAGTACTTCACTACTCGGGTGAAAAGTACTCGGGGTCGCCTGCACGCGAACCGATTTTTTGCTGTGGAATCCGCAGCGAGCGTCCACACCGTGGATCCGTAGCAAATACAGTTGATAGCATGCTATGGGAAAATCGATTCTTCCTGCACACTTGCAGAAACCAATTGCGGTTTCCACGAATGAAGGAAAAATCGCAGCATGCTTTATTTTTGCGCGAATAGCGCAATAGAAGCCGTCCAACCCGTGGCCTGTCCGCCATTGACATGGCGGACAGGTTGCAGATTCCGCACCTAGCGTCGGTGGGAAAAATAAACATTTTTTTTTAAATCTGTAGCAACCAATCACAGCACAGCTTTCCTGTCATACAGTGTGTTTGAGAAATGAAACCTGCACAGTGATTGGTCATTATCGGCAACAAAGACAATTTCTGTTTTGGACAGTTTTCATAAATTTGTTCCATTGTGTTTGTTGGGGTGGGTGCAGCTATAATTTGGGCAAAAACCGTGTCCGCGTGTGGTTTTATCATATATATCAGCGCCGTTTTCAAATACATTGTTAATAGATAAGCAGTTTTGCAGGTAATCATCAAGTGAACTGTGCGGCCATTTACCATGAAGACCACAACTATATACAGTAATACCACAGTTACTGCAGTTTACAACCCCATTATGCTAAAGTTTCCATTTCCAGGCCTCACCAAACAGCTCCTTGAATCTCAGCTTCTCGGACCTCGCTCAGTGCGATGGTGGGGTGGGGGGATTTACCGTCACACCTCAATCTTCATTTCTGGTGACAAGCAAACATGGCTACCATCAGTGCCGGCTGCAGATTTATGTGGGCCCTCGGGTGATAGTCTCAGCGGGCCCCTTGGTGGTATACCCCAACGAGTGGCAGGAAAACAGCAACAGTGTATTCCGTTGTTCTTTTCATTTACATCATTTACATTGTACCAAACTTCAAGGGGGTCTTCAGCTAGATAATATAAATGTTTAGATATGCCACCTTTTGCCCCCTTTTACATATCAATGCCCCCTCTTTACAAACATTCAACTCTTATAAATATGTGGTAAAATATAAAATAAGACTGTACTTACTTCCTGTTGCAGGTAGTCTGCGCCACTGTCCGCATTGTCCCCACTGACTTCCTGGTTGTTCCATCATGTGACACACACGATCGCTGCAATCAATCCCCAGCTTCAGCAATCATCTGTGTGTCACATGATCACACAACCAGTAAGTCAATTAGGACAGCAGCGCCAACTACCTGCGACAGGAGGTAAGTACGGGCTGTTTTTATATTTTTTTAATCAGACTTTAAATGAACTTAAAATCAAGGCGGCAACTAACGATCCATGTGGACACCCCGCACCCTCCCCCACCTTGTTCCCTGTCTCAATGTCAAGTGGGCCCCCCAAGTACAGTGGCCCTGGCTACCATGTATTATAGTGAAATAACAATATTGCAAACTTCCTTAAATCTAGTACTAATGGGTCCAACAAACGCCGGATTATGAGACATTCTGGATTATTAAGCAGAACAACTGTAAAATGACATCACACACAGACAGCAATAGTTTTATTACTTTCACTTTATTGCAGAAGGTTACAACCCCTGCAGGATAGCCACACAATGAAGATTATGGCATGCCATACAGAAGTTATCACCCAGCTATTATCAGCTAAAAAGCGCTATATATGCCTCCAATATATGAATAGCTGCGCTATTCTTATGGTTAAAGAAACCTGACGGACCCCATTATAAGTTAATGAGATCTATTTAAATCAGTGTATGAAAGCTGTGGATCTAGAAGCCATGACGCTAATATGAACAAGGTTTTAGAGGAAGACAGCCTCGTTACCCATAGCAGCCAATCAGAGCGCAGCTCTCATCTTTTAAACTGCTGTCGAAAAAATGAAAGCTCTGTTCTGATTGGTGGCTACAGACAACGAGCTCCTGATAAACGAGGCCGCTGAGGGTTATCATTGTAGAGGGGATACGAAACACGTGAAGCAGCGAAAGCGCGAAGATGTGGCGGATCACTTTCCATGCGTTTTGACCTGCTGGGTGGAGCAGCTCTTCGTCACCTCCACCAGTTTCCCCTCCACTTTACTGATCAAGTCGATGACCTTGTCCAGCTTCTTGTCCAGGATGGTCTCACAGGTGGTCAGATCCACCTCCTTTTCCACCTGGGCCACAGATTCTGCAAAAAACAGTGAAACTAAACTGAACAGGCAAAATCAGACCCCCAACACCAAACCCCCAAGGAAACATGGCGGCTCAGATACATAAATAGCAAATTCCCTCATATTCATCCAATAATTAAGAATATCTGCCTATCTGTCATTACTCAAAATCCCATTGATGCCGAGGTCTGTTCTGGGATCACTAATAGTTTAGGGGTCTGCTATGGGGTCTATATTAATTTAAAAGGGTCTAGTCTGGGGTCTGTATTTGTTAAGCTGTCTGGTTGGGGGTCTGTGTTAGTTAGGGGGATATAGTCTGGGGTCTTTATTTCCTTCGAAGGGTCTAGTCTGAGGTCTACATTTGTTAGGGCATCTGGTTGAGGGTCTGTATTCACTAAGAGAAGTTTGGTCTTGGGATCTTGTGGTCTGTAATAATTTAGAAGAGTCTAGTTTGGGGTCTGTAATTGTTAAACTGTCTGGTTGGGGGTCTGTATTAGTTGTAGGGTCTGTATTCATTAGCAAGAGTCTAATCTGGGGTACATATTTGTTAAGGCGTCTGGTTGCAGTCAGTATTAGTTAGAGGGTCTGTATTCTTTAAGAGTTGTTGGTCTGGGGTCTGTATTCATTTAGAAGGGTCTAGTCTGAGGTCTGTATTTGTTAGGGCGTCTGCTTGGGGGTCTGCATTAATTTAGAAGGGGTCTGTATTTGTTAATGCATCTAGTTGGGAGTCTGTATTAGTTAGGTGGTCTGTATTTCCTTGGACGGGTTTGGTCTGGAGTTTGTATTTATTTAGAAGGGTCTAGTCTGGGGTCTGTATTTGTTAGGATGTCTGGTTGGGGGTCTGCATTCATTTAGAGGGGTTGGTCTGGGATCTGTGTTTATTTATACATCTGATCTGCGGTCTGTCTTAGTTTAGGGGGCTCAGTCTGGGATCTGAACTCATTTTAGGGTGTGCTGAAGAGGGTCATGTGTACTTGTAATTCAGATGCCTTAGGGTCCGTTTAGGGTCTGACTGTCGGGTGTAGAAGCGCCCAACAGCCGTCCCACAGACTATAGCTGCTATATTCTTACAAAGGAGAAATCATCACTCAGTGAATGAAGGATCGGGTCGGGGATTGTTCCAGCCGCCTGCCTCCATTCACAGTAACCAGGTCGGCATTCAGAAACTGTTTACACGGACTGATCATTGTTTGATATGTATGCCGAACAACATACCAATTATCGTTCATCGTTTAGATCACGCAGGCATTTATACCGAACGACTATTGAATCAGAAAGTTTATTGTTCACTGTAGACAGGCCCTTACTTTTGGGACACGTGACCTATAGTAAAACAAGTACTAGGTAAGTAAAGTGGTCACCGACCTATGGCGGCACATCTAAAGGGGTGGCTCGTGTAACTTTTTTGTAACTTACCGGTAGAAGACAGAGAGATCTGCTTCACCGTGTCCTCTGCCTTGTAAGTGACATAACAGCGATATTTCCCAGCTTGATCTGTGGTGAAGGACTGGATGGTCAGCGTGGCGTCACCCGTCTTTAGAGCATCCAAGGACATGGACAATCCAGTTTTCTCGATGTTGATCTTATTATCATATTCAGCGACCAGCTTCCCCTTTGTGTACCACTGAATCATCAGCTTCTTCAGATCCAGATCTTTGATGCCCTGCAGAGCACATTTCAGCTTCACCGTGTCCCCAGGCTTGGCCACGATATCGGGTTCAACAGAGACATCAAGGACAGCGTCTGGGGGACAGAAAAGTCCAAATAGATATACAGTATTTATCCCACAGTTGCTGGGGCTGGTCCGCATTATTGTGTCACCACATCCCTCGTCCCACATACAGAGTATTCTCATATACAGTATATTGTCACATGCTCTGGTAGCAGGGTGACCCCCTTACACATCTGCTTCTACAGATATTTTGGGTGGTACTTACATGAGACTCCTAGAAGCACGGACAGGAGGATGATGGCTGTTGGGGCCATGTTCTCTCTCTGGTATGTGCAGGATATTGTGCTGCTCTCTGTACGGTCCGGTCTCTTAATGTCACCTGAGGATGTATTTTGGGTGTAACGTGTAAGGCGTGTCAGGACCTTATCGCCCACACATTGAAGCCGTTACTATCTGCACAAGGAGATATGGAACGAGGGAAGGAGACATCATAACAACAAACAACGGCCAACTTACAACAAGGGGCAAATATATAGATCACTGCAAGTGTCAGCGTGTCAATAACCTGTACCCCAAGTATCAGCATGTCATTATCCTGTCCCCCAAGTATCAGTGTGTCATTATCCTGTCCCCCAAGTATCAGCGTGTCATTATCCTGTACCCCAAGTATCAGTGTGTCATTATCCTGTCCCCCAAGTGTCAGCGTGTCATTATCCTGTCCCCCAAGTATCAGCGTGTCATTATCCTGTCCCCCAAGTATCAGTGTGTCATTATCCTGTACCCCAAGTGTCAGCGTATCATTATCCTGTACCCCAAGTATCAGCATGTCATTATCCTGTCCCCCAAGTATCAGCGTGTCATTATCCTGTCCCCCAAGTATCAGTGTGTCATTATCCTGTACCCCAAGTGTCAGCGTATCATTATCCTCTACCCCAAGTATCAGCATGTCATTATCCTGTCCCCCAAGTATCAGCGTGTCATTATCCTGTCCCCCAAGTGTCAGCGTGTCATTATCCTGTCCCCCAAGTATCAGCGTGTCATTATCCCGTCCCCCAAGTATCAGTGTGTCATTATCCTGTCCCCCAAGTATCAGCGTGTCATTATCCCGTCCCCCAAGTGTCAGTGTGTCATTATCCTGTCCTCCAAGTATCAGTGTGTCATTATCCTGTCCCCCAAGTGTCAGCGTGTCATTATCCTGTCCCCCAAGTGTCAGTGTGTCATTATCCTGTCCCCCAAGTGTCAGTGTGTATTAGCGTGTAATTATCCCGTCCCCCAAGTGTCAGCGTGTCATTATCCTGTCCCCCAAGTGTCAGCGTGTCATTATCCTGTCCCCCAAGTATCAGCGTGTCATTATCCTGTCCCCCAAGTGTCAGCGTGTCATTATCCTGTCCCCCAAGTGTCAGTGTGTCATTATCCTGGCCCCAAGTATCAGAATGTCATTATCCTGTCCCCCAAGTATCAGAATGTCATTATCCTGTCCCCCAAGTATCAGCGTGTCATTATCCTGTCCCCCAAGTATCAGAATGTCATTATCCTGTCCCCCAAGTATCAGAATGTCATTATCCTGTCCCCCAAGTATCAGAATGTCATTATCCTGTCCCCCAAGTATCAGAATGTCATTATCCTGTCCCCCAAGTATCAGCGTGTCATTATCCTGTCCCCCAAGTGTCAGCGTGTCATTATCCTGTCCCCCAAGTGTCAGCGTGTCATTATCCCGTCCCCCAAGAATCAGTGTGTCATTATCCTGTCCCCCAAGTGTCAGCGTGTCATTATCCTGTCCCCCAAGTTTCAGTGTGTCATTATCCTGTCCCCCAAGTGTCAGCGTGTCATTATCCTGTCCCCCAAGTATCAGTGTAATGTGCCAACCGCGACCAAAATACGAGGCCCACACTTAGGAGCTAGTGTGGTAGAGATGGCACTTGTCACGGTGGCTCTACCAGACTCCACTCCCGAAGGACACACGGAACCTCGGCCAAGGCACGGCTAGACCTCTTCCAGGCTACGCCGGGTGGCGGTTACCTGTATAAGTGTAGTGGACGTTAAGCGTGTCAATGTCCTGTATCCCAAGTATCAGCGTGTCATTATCCTGTCCCCCAAGTGTCAGCGTATCATTATCCTGTCCCCCAAGTATCAGCGTGTCATTATCCCGTCCCCAAGTGTCAGTGTGTCATTATCCTGTCCCCCAAGTATCAGCGTGTCATTATCCTGGCCCCCAAGTATCAGAATGTCATTATCCTGTCCGCCAAGTGTCAGCGTGTCATTATCCTGGCCCCCAAGTATCAGACTGTCATTATCCTGGCCCCCAAGTATCAGAATGTCATTATCCTGTCCCCCAAGTATCAGCGTGTCATTATCCTGTCCCCCAAGTGTCAGCATGTCATTATCCTGTTCCCCAAGTGTCAGTGTGTCATTATCCTGTCCCCTAAGTGTCAGCGTGTCATTATCCCGTCCCCCAAGTGTCAGCGTGTCATTATCCTGTCCCCCAAGTGTCATCGTATCATTATCCTGTCCCCCACAAATCCGCGTGTCATTATCCTGTCCCCCAAGTGTCAGCGTCTCATTATCCTGTACCCCAAGTGTCAGCGTGTCATTATCCTGTCCCCTAAGTGTCAGCGTGTCATTATCCCGTCCCCCAAGTGTCAGCGTGTCATTATCCTGTCCCCCAAGTGTCATCGTATCATTATCCTGTCCCCCAAGTGTCAGCGTGTCATTATCCTGTACCCCAAGTGTCAGTGTGTCATTATCCTGTCCCCGAAGAGTCAGCATGTCATTATCCTGTCCCCCAAGTATCAGCGTGTCATTATCCTGTCCCGAAGTGTCAGAGTGTCATTATCATGTCCCCCAAGTATCAGCGTGTCATTATCCTGTCCCCCAAGTATCAGTGTGTCATTATCCCATTTCCCAAGTATCAGCATGTCATTAGCCCGTCCCCCAAGTATCAGCGTGTCATTATCCCATTTCCCAAGTATCAGTGTGTCATTATCCCGTCCCCCAAGTATCAGCGTGTCATTATCCCGTCCCCCAAGTGTCAGCGTGTCATTATCCTGTCCCCCAAGTGTCAGTGTGTCATTATCCCGTCCCCCAAGTGTCAGCGTGTCATTATCCCGTCCCCCAAGTGTCAGTGTGTCATTATCCCGTCCCCCAAGTATCAGCGTGTCATTATCCCGTCCCCCAAGTCTCAGCGTGTCATTATCCTGTCCCCCAAGTGTCAGTGTGTCATTATCCTGTCCCCCAAGTGTCAGTGTGTCATTATCCCGTCCTCCAAGTGTCAGCGTGTCATTATCCCGTCCCCCAAGTGTCAGCGTGTCATTATCCTGTCCCCCAAGTGTCAGCGTGTCATTATCCTGTCCCCCAAGTATCAGAGTGTCATTATCCCGTCCCCCAAGTGTCAGCGTGTCATTATCCTGTCCCCCAAGTGTCAGCGTGTCATTATCCTGTCCCCCAAGTGTCAGCGTGTCATTATCCTGTCCCCCAAGTGTCAGCGTGTCATTATCTTGTCCCCCAAGTGTCAGCGTGTCATCATTCTGTCCCCCAAGTCTCAGCGTGTCATTATCCTGTCCCCCAAGTGTCAGCGTGTCATTATCCCCTCCCCCAAGTATCAGTGTGTCAGTATCCTCTCCCCCAATTTTCAGCTGTCATTATCCTGTCCCCCAAGTATCAGTGTGTTATTATCCTGTCCCCCAAGTATCAGCGTGTCATTATCCTGCCCCCCCCCCCCGCCCCAAGTATCAGTGTGTCATTATCCTGTCCCCCAACTATCAGTGTGTCATTATCCCGTCCCCCAAGTGTCAGCGTGTCATTATCCTGTCCCCCAAGTATCAGAGTGTCATTATCCTGTCCCCCAAGTATCAGCGTGTCATTATCCTGTCCCCCAGGCATCAGTATCTCATTATCCTGTCGCCCAAGTATCAGTGTGTCATTATCCTGTCCCCCAAGTATCAGTGTGTCATTATCCCGTCCCCAAGTGTCAGCGTGTTATTATCCTGTCCCCCAAGTATCAGCGTGTCATTATCCTGTCCCCCATGTACCAGCGTGTCATTATCCTGTCCCCCAAGTATCAGCGTGTCATTATCCTGTCCCCCAAGTATCAGCGTGTCATTATCCTGTCCCCCAGGTATCAGTATCTCATTATCCTGTCCCCCAAGTATCAGCGTGTCATTATCCTGTCCCCCAAGTATCAGAATGTCATTATCCTGTCCCCCAAGTATCAGCGTGTCATTATCCTGTCCCCCAAGTATCAGCGTGTCATTATCCTGTCCCCCAAGTGTCAGCGTGTCATTATCCCGTCCCCCAAGTATCAGTGTGTCATTATCCTGTCCCCCAAGTGTCACCGTGTCATTATCCTGTCCCCCAAGTATCAGCGTGTCATTATCCTGTCCCCCAAGTATCAGCGTGTCATTATCCTGTACCCCAAGTATCAGCGTGTCATTATCCTGTCCCCCAAGTATCAGCGTGTCATTATCCCGTCCCCCAAGTGTTAGCGTGTTATTATCTTGTCCCCCAAGTATCAGCGTGTCATTATCCCGTCCCCCAAGTGTCAGCGTGTTATTATCTTGTCCCCCAAGTATCAGCGTGTCATTATCCTGTCCCCCAAGTATCAGCCTGTCATTATCCTGTCCCCCAAGTATTAGCGTGTCATTATCCTGTCCCCCAAGTGTCAGCGTATCATTATCCTGTCCCCCAAGTGTCAGCATGTCATTATCCTGTCCCCCAAGTGTCAGCGTGTCATTATCCCGTCCCCCAAGTGTCAGCGTGTCATTATCCCGTCCCCCAAGTGTCAGCGTGTCATTATCCTGTCCCCCAAGTATCAGCGTGTCATTATCCCGTCCCCCAAGTATCAGCGTGTCATTATCCTGTCCCCCAAGTATCAGCGTGTCATTATCCTGTCCCCCAAGTGTCAGCGTGTCAGTATCCCGTCCCCCAAGTGTCAGCGTGTCATTATCCTGTCCCCCAAGTACCAGCATGTCATTATCCTGTCCCCCAAGTGTCAGTGTGTCATTATCCTGTCCCCCAAGTGTCAGCGTGTCATTATCCTGTCCCCCAAGTGTCAGCGTGTCATTATCCTGTCCCCCAAGTGTCAGCGTGTCAGTATCCCGTCCCCCAAGTATCAGTGTGTCATTATCCTGTCCCCCAAGTATCAGCATGTCATTATCCTGTCCCCCAAGTGTCAACATGTCATTATCCTGTACCCCAAGTGTCAGCATGTCATTATCTTGTCCCCCAAGTATCAGTGTGTCATTATCTTGTACCCCAAGTGTCAGCGTATCATTATACCGTCCCCCAATTGTCAGCGTGTCATTATCCTGTCCCCCATGTATTAGCGTGTCATTATCCTGTACCCCAAGTGTCAGCGTGTCATTATCCTGTCCCCCAAGTGTCAGTGTGTCATTATCCTGTCCCCCAAGTGTCAGCGTGTCATTATCCTGTCCCCCAAGTGTCAGCGTGTCATTATCCTGTCCCCCAAGTATCAGCGTGTCATTATCCTGTCCCCCAAGTGTCAGTGTGTCATTATCCCGTCCCCCAAGTGTCAGTGTGTCATTATCCTGTCCCCCAAGTATCAGCGTGTCATTATCCTGTCCCCCAAGTATCAGCGTGTCATTATCCCGTCCCCCAAGTATCAGCGTGTCATTATCCCGTCCCCCAAGTGTCAGCGTGTCATTATCCCGTCCCCCAAGTATCAGCGTGTCATTATTCTGTCCCCCAGTATCAGCGTGTCATTATCCTGTCCCCCAAGTGTCAACATGTCATTGTCCTGTACCCCAAGTGTCAGCATGTCATTATCTTGTCCCCCAAGTATCAGTGTGTCATTATCTTGTACCCCAAGTGTCAGCGTATCATTATACCGTCCCCCAATTGTCAGCGTGTCATTATCCTGTCCCCCATGTATTAGCGTGTCATTATCCTGTACCCCAAGTGTCAGTGTGTCATTATCCTGTCCCCCAAGTGTCAGCGTGTCATTATCCTGTCCCCCAAGTATCAGCGTGTCATTATCCTGTCCCCCAAGTATCAGCGTGTCATTATCCTGTCCCCCAAGTGTCAGTGTGTCATTATCCCGTCCCCCAAGTGTCAGTGTGTCATTATCCTGTCCCCCAAGTATCAGCGTGTCATTATGCTGTCCCCCAAGTATCAGCGTGTCATTATCCCGTCCCCCAAGTATCAGCGTGTCATTATCCCGTCCCCCAAGTGTCAGTGTGTCATTATCCCGTCCCCCAAGTATCAGCGTGTCATTATTCTGTCCCCCAGTATCAGCGTGTCATTATCCCGCACCCCAAAGGTGCTCCTATTCAGTATGGCATGGTTAGAGGCGCAAAACTAGAAGGACTAGTACCTGCAGGGGCAGCATCTGCAGATGCTATGAGAATTTGCGGGGCAACAGGCCAGAGGGACTACCAGAGCATCTACTACAACTGGCTGGATGCCAGCGGGATTATCTCTGACATTTTGGGATGAGGATTATTTGGAGTTTTGAGTTTTTAGAAATGATAGTTGCTATTAAGAATTTTGCGTTACCGCAAACATGTGTATGTGGCACAGAGGTGGCTTTATCCTGTTCATGACGCCAAGCGTGGTGGGTATGCAGCGGCTTAGCTGAGTGCACCAAAGTTGGTGAGACTACGGGGTTTGCAAGTTGGTTGTCACTGGTGGCTCTGTAATCCCTCCCGATAGTGGCGATAACAGTGCTCTACTCAGCTGTCACACAGTGGCAAGATTAACATCTAAGGATAAGTTTGAAGTAAGCAATTGTTTTGTCACGAGTGACGCCAGTACTCTAACCTGAACTCACAAGCCTCATGATGGTGGAATAACTTGAGACGAGTCCAGTAGTTTGTATTAGTAAACTGGGAGCACACAGATTTACTGTAGCTTTTGGTAATAACAAATACAATACAGTTGAACTTTGCAGTATTAAGGATGCAGCAGAGCTGACAATGATACAGTAATTGAACACATTGAAAACAGTAGATTTGTAGTTTAAACAACAATTTTCTTCAACATTGAAGAAAATTGAAGATGACGCTGAACTAATCCTGGCTTTGAATTCACCGGGTAGTTAAACTCACTGTTTCATGGAATGCTGGCCTCCAACTCAGATCTCCTCATTGCAGAAAGGACAAGGGAGTGGAAAAGGACCTCGCTTTCCTAACTGGCTTTGTAGAAATACTGCACACATGGCTGGCTCGCTAGCACTCCTCCTCTCCAAACACTACTTACTGCACACACCTTTCTCCTCCGACTCCTCTCCTCACTCTCTGCTCAGTCTCCTAACTCCTCCTTCACTTCCCCTCTCAATTTCCCGCACTCTCCACTCACTCTGAATTGGGACTCATTTTAAGGTTTCCCACCCTGGACTCACCAATCAGTGGAGGCGTGACAAACGGCCAATAGCTAACCACTTATTTGCCAACACTAAGCTCTGAGCTTAGGAAGGGGAGTAACAGAATTTCTCTGACGCACGGCACCTTCTATGCCTAAGAAAAGCGCATAGCCAGGCACGACAGGACAAAAGTTGATGCGACTATTTTGGAGGACCCTCTGGGCCACTACATATATACTGAGGAGAATCTACCTTACCTCTATGTGTCAATATGGTGAGAGCTATTTTTAATGTGGGCCATTAATTATGATTTGTTTTCTCTTTTTGCTTCAGTTCGGACTCCAGTGCCCCTGAGCACCATTTGTAGTCATGAATGGTAAGGTGGTGAATCATACATGGAATCACATATTTTGCTTAACTTGTTATAAGCACAATGTTAGTATTCAATAAAGCAGGGAGATGGGGTAGTTTTCTTCCACATACTCAGTGAATAAGAAATGATACACAAGTTGCAAAAATGTAGACTCCTGTGTCTAACACAATTATATACTGGGAGCTTACTCTGGATTTCTTTTCTCCATCTCTCTTCATATTTTATTGTTCCTCTACTCACTCTGACTCTCCTCTGTTACCCACGGTTTCTCTGCTTTTTCTCTTTCTTCTCTTGTCTCTCTCTTTCTCTTGCTCCTATTTGTTCTTCTCTCTGTCACTGCTGCTCCCCCTCTCTCTCTTTCTCTCTCTCTTCTCTGGCACTTCCCTTCTCCTCCCTGGCACTTCTCTTTCTGGCTATTCTCTCCTTGGCACTACAGATAGTCCCCGACTTGCGAATTTCGCTAGTTGCGAACAATCTGTTCTGCACAGTATGATGCTATGGCATTACATCATACTGTGCAGGGACCGGGCAGGCTTCTATCAAGTCAGATCGCGGCTGCTAGGCAGCCGGGAGCCTTCTGAAAGGCCCTAGGGCTGTCTATGCAGAGCGCCTAGCAAGCCGTGCGCTCTATGGGCACTCTGCATAGGCAGCCCTGGGGCCTTTCAGGAGGTCCCCGGCTGCCTAGCAACCACACAGCGCCCCGCGATCTCATCGTGGGACGCTGTACGGGCCCCCTGAACGTCGGGTGCCGGCTGTTTCTTACAGCGGGCACCTGGCGGCAGCAGTTCCGACGAGCCGCGCCGCTCGTCAGAAGGACTGTTAACACTTTAAATACCGCTGTCAGAGCGGTATTTAAAGTGTTAACAGTTCCGACAAGCGGCGCGGCTCGTCGGAACTGCTGCCACCGGGTGCCCGCTGTAAGAACAGCCGGCACCCGACGTTGTATGGAGCGGGATCCACCCGCGATCCCACTCCATACTACTACTTGTTCGACTTGCGAACAAAACGGACTTGCGAACGGGCTCCCGGAACGGAACCTGTTCGCAAGTCGGGGAGTAGCTGTACTCTGCCTCCTGCAACCGTTATCCGTCTATTTATCGATTCTGTCACTTGACCAGTTTGTCTGCAACCAATCACAACCTGGTTGCTAGGCGTCCTGCCTCAGCTGAGGCTCCAAGCATTTTTACTAACCTGTGCAGCTGAATAAAACGACTAACTGGTTGCTAGGTTACCTGCATTAGTGGTGCAAAATGACTCAAATTAAACCCCCAAGGGCCGGTTATTATATCACTGGTCCCCACAGCTAAACAGCGCTATGTAATGCCTTTTTTCAGGCCACTACATACATACTGAGGAGAATATAACTGAGCTCTGTGTATATACTGAAAGGCTGTAAAGTACATAAGGAAGTGGACGTGGACTGCATGGATGGAGCATTCTTTTAAGGCTAAGAAGGGACAAAAGGTTTCAATAACGACTTATGGAACACCCTGTGAACCCTCCATGTGGCTGGCAAACCCAGTTCGTAGGCGAGCGGGTTCACCACACGTGTGATGACAAACGGCCCCACGTAACGCGACGCTAGCTTCAGGGATGGGACCCGTAATTTGAGATTTTTAGAAGACAGGTATACCTTCTGTCCCACCCTGTAAGGTTCAGATACAGACAGACTCTTCCCACTACGCAACTGCATACGGGCCCCCGCTGCTTCCAAGTTTCTCTGTACCTCTTTCCATACTCCACGAAGCGTATCTGTGGTGACATCAGCTGCAGGACAGACCGACGGAGTAGGGATTGCTGTAAGGAAGCAAGGATGCTGACCGTATACACAAAAAAATGGAGATACCCCAGTGGAAGAACAAGGGCGGTTGTTTAGTGCAAACTCTGCCAACGGCAGGAACTCTGCCCACTGATGAGCCTTTTCGCTAGCAAACAACCGTAAATATTGCACTAAATCCTGGTTCTTCCGCTCAGTCTGACCATTAGTCTGCGGGTGGAACGCTGAAGAGAAGGAAAGCAACGTTCCCAGGTTTCTGCAGAAGGCACGCCAAAACTGCGACACAAACTGAACCCCGCGATCAGATACAATATTTTGGGGAACCCCATGTAGGTGAATTATTTCTTTTACAAAAATCGTGGCGAATTCTTTTGCCGAGGGTAGCTTTTTTAATGCCACAAAATGGGCCATCTTTGAGAACCGGTCGACCACCACTAAGATAGTGGTGCACTTCTGGGATTCTGGTAGATCAGTGATGAAATCTACCGATAAGTGCGACCATTGACTGGAAGGAACCAGTAGCGGTCTCAGGGGACCCTCCGGAGGACGCCGCCGACTCTTAGTGCGAGCACAGACCGAGCATCCCCTCACAAAGTTGCGGATCTCCTGAGACATGCCTAGCCACCAGAAGTGTCTGGAACAAAGCTCCAGGGTCCCCTGGAACCCTGGATGACCCGAGAGAACCGACGAGTGAGATTCATCCATGACTCTAGGACGTAGGGTCTCTGGCACAAACCATCTGCCCTCCGGCACCCCCGAAGGAGCGTCCTGCTGAGCATCCTGTAGTTGAGGGACGAAGCTAGACTCTACAGCTGCCACCACCACGTCAGGGGCTAAGATATTCTCGAGAGTCATGGTCTCACTATCCGGCACCCCGAAACTCCGTGACAGGGCGTCCGCCTTCACGTTCTTCTCTCCTGGGATATATGTCACGACTAAATTAAACCTGGCGAAGAACAACGCCCACCTGGCTTGACGAGCTGTGAGTCTTTTAGCATTGGCGAGATATACCAGATTCTTGTGATCTGTATATACAGTAATTGGGTGTCTAGCACCCTCAAGATGGTGTCGCCACTCTTCGAGAGCCCATTTGATAGCCAATAATTCACGGTTACCCACGTCATAGTTGCGCTCTGCTGAATTAAATTTCCGCGAAAAGAACGCACATGGGCTATACCCAGACCTCCCACTGACTTCCTGCGACCATACTGCTCCTGTCCCGACTTCAGACGCATCTACCTCAATGAAAAAGGGTAGTCGTGCGTCCGGCTGTATTAGCACCGGGGCAGTCGTAAATGCCCTTTTTAGATGGCTAAAGGCCTCAAGGGCTGCAGGTGTCACTTTACCAAGTCGGCCCCCTTCTTAGTCAGGTCGGTCAGGGGTTGAGCAATAACCGAGTAATTCCTAATGAATTTGCGGTAAAAATTTGCAAAACCTAGGAACCGCTTGAGAGCCTTGAGGTTGTCTGGTCTGACCCATTGGGAGATTGCTGCTACTTTGTCAGACTCCATCTGAATCTCCATGGGTGAGATTACATAACCAAGGAAGGATACTTGTTTAGCACCAAATGTGCATTTTTCTAACTTGACAAAAAGTTGATACTCGCGCACCAACCTCAGGTCCCAGTCAGGCGAGTGCACCAGAATGTCGTCAAGATAGATGACCAGAAATACCCCCAGGAAGTTGTGAAAGACCGCGTTCATAAAACCCTGAAACACAGCGGGGGCGTTAGAGAGTCCGAAAGGCATGACCAGACATTCAAAATGTCCAAATGGGGTGTTGAACGCCATCTTCCATTCATCTCCCTCTCTAATGCGAATTAGGTTGTAAGCCCCCCACAAGTCCAGTTTGGAGAACCAGTGGGCCCCTACCACCTGATTCAACAAGTCAGGAATTAGGGCCAAGGAGCACTGGTTCTTCACTGTGATTTTATTCAAGGCCCGATAATCCACACAAGGCCTTAGTGTCCCGTCCTTCTTCTCTACAAAGAAGAGACCTGCCCCGGCAGGTGACCTGGACGGCCGGATACGTCGGTTGGCTAGAGCCTCCGAGATATAGGACTTGAGGGCCTCGTGCTCGCAGCCTGACAAATTAAAAATGGCTCCCTTAGGGATGGGACTGTCGGGAATCAGGTCAATACCACAATCCCACTCCCTATGCGGAGCCAGAGCCTCAGACAATTTTTTGGAGAATACATCCTGAAAGTCTGACAAATACTCCGGAATGAGCACAATATCTGCGGAGCACATGGCTATAGTAGACAGGTGACTATGACAGGATGATCCCCAATGAGTCAACTCCCGGGTGGACCAATCAAATTGGGGATTGTGCAGTGCCAACCAGGGCATATCAAGCACCACATCAACCGACATTTTTTCCATAACCAGGAAAGACAGTTCTTCTGAGTGGAGAATCCCCACCGTGAACTGCAATCCTGGGGTCCTCCATCGTACCAGGCCTGTGGAGAGAGGGGTAGCATCAATGCTGGTAAAGTGAATTGGCGTCTTCAGCGCCACAAATTCCGCCATCAGGGAACGGACAAAACACAGGCTTATCAAGTTAGCGGCTGCTCCGGAATCAATAAACGCCTGCCCTGATCGGGAAAAATCCCGGAATCTGACCTGACACGGTACCAAAAGTTTAGGAAGTACTTGAAGTCCTAGGCGATCCTTCCTACAATCGCCTAGGACTCAGAGTTTTCTGCCGGTTCCGGCTGCGAGCATTGAGACCTCAGGGGGCAGTTTATCACCCGATGTCCAGCTTTCCCGCAGTAGAGGCAGATACGATGCAACAAACGGATCCGCCGTCGCTCTTTGGGGTCCAGCGGATCCACCTCCATCGGCTCGGGAACAGAGACTGGTAAGGAGGAAGAGAGGACAGGACAAACGACCTCGCTGACTCTACGGGCCTGCCTGTCCTGCTTCCTAGACCTGAGCCTCCTATCTGCCTTCACCGCTAGCTCCACAGCTTCCCTTAAAGACCCGGGAACGGGATGGGAAATTAACAGGTCTTTAACTGCGTCCGAGAGGCCCTGCAGGAAAATGTCTTTCAGCGCGCTATCGTTCCATGCCGTATCCCCCGCATAGCGTCTGAAGATGGAGCAATAATCCTCCACACAAAATGACCCCTGATGCAGCGCCAACAGCCGCGAAACCGCCAACCCCGCTCGGTCCGGTTCGTCGAAGATACCCCCGAGTTCCTGGAAAAAGGAGTCCACGGACTGCAGGCAGGAGGAACCCTCGGGGATGGAAAAAGCTCAGGGCTGGGCAGAGCCCCGCAGCAGGGACATGATCAGCCCGACCCTCTGAGCCTCTGACCCGGAAGAACGGGGACGCATCCGAAAAAACAGGCGACACGCCTGTCGGAAAACAAAAAACTTGTTCCTCTCCCCAGAAAACACCTCGGGAAGAGGGCACTTGGGTTCTGGGCTGGTTGAGGCGTCCGGCCCCTGCGACAACCCCCACTGCTCCTGGGCCACCATGCGGGCGGATAAATCCTGGATCACAGGCACCAGGGCCTGCAGCTGGTTCGCGAGGGAACTGATCGCCTCCATGAAAAAACAGTTTTAAAGGGCCAGCTATTATGTTACGGCACTCTGACCCCCGAGCGCCAGGTGGGGTGCCCTGAACTTCCCGCACCCCACTGTCCCTGCCTACTTGCCTCGGCCCTGGCTAACCCCAGGCAGACAACTGGGCGGCGGTCCCTGTGCTGGCTAGGGACCTGGCAACTACCTAGATGAAACTAACTGACGGGGGACAGAGTGCCGACAGAAGAGGCAGATGGAAAAGACCAACAAACAAAGACTGAGCAAAGACAGGCTGGAGGAAGCTGACTAGCAAACCAGGAGCTGCTGAGACTAGCTGCAGACAGACTAACTAGTGGCTAACAGAACCAATAACTGGCCGTGAGTTCAGGTCACTGCCAGCCTTTTAACTGCAAGCCTCCTCCCAGGGGCGGAGAGTGGGAGGAGCCAACTCTCCCACTGTTGCATAAGAAAGGTGGAGGAGAGCGGGCGGCACCCTACGGGCGGACACGCCCACGCCGCCACACGCTGGCTGCCCCACGCTGCCGGGAGGGCCCCGACTGCAGAGCTCCAGGACGCCGGAGCCGACACCGGAGCGGAGCGCGCCGGCCGCGGGACCCTGCGCCGCCCTGCATGGTAACACACCTGTACCAAGTTAACTCGGGCGAAGCCGGATATATCAGCTAGTATATACATATATATATATATATATATATATATATATATATATATATATACACACATATGTTCTTGGGCAGGAAGGGGTTGAAGAGACAAACGGAGGCCAATGGGGCAAATATTGGTCTTGGTCTGACAAGGTTACCGTTCATCCTTGTTGTTTCTTTAGGACACGGTAGTATAGTTGTCTCTGATCACTACAAAACTGATGATGGATTACATCTTACTGTTTTGGGGTGGGACAAGAAAGGAAAATCTTCTTCTCTCCCTTTTAATCGCCTTCAACCTGCACAATAAAATAAATATGACTAAATCTTCTGCCCCCTATGGGCTGGTTCCACAAGGTACTTCATGTTACACCGCTTTATATTCCTTCACCACCTCCTTCCTGCCAACCTCTCCGTCGCTGCAGTGACATCATTGTTCTGTTGTATTGGGAGACCTTTATGAATCAGTCAGTCTAAGGCCCCCTGCACGCGAACTGATTTTTGCTGCGGAATCAACGGCGGGCGTCCGCACCGTGGATCTGCAGCAAATACCGTTCACAGCATGCTATGGGAAATCAATTCTTCCTGTACACTCACGGAAACCAATTGCGGTTTCCGCAAGAGGATGAAATATTGCAGCATGCTCTATTTTTTGTGGACGGCTTCCATTGAAGTCAATGGAAGCCGTCTGACCCGCAGCCCATCCGCAATTAACATTGCAGACAGGTCTCGGATTCCACATTAATGCCTAGCGACGGCGTGGGAGAAATAAACATTTGAAAAATAAAATCTATACTGCGCATGTCCAACGGCGGCTCGCCACAACCATCCACAGTACAGATGAGGAGGAAAAGAGGCAGGTATGCACGGACGCCGCTGCTGTCAGGGTTGGATTAAGCTGCAGGCTCCCGTATGTGGAATCCGGCTCTGCCATGTGCAAGTGGCCTAAAAGAAAGATTCTATTTGTTGGCCGCAGCAGCCAATCACAGAACAAGCTTTTATGTCGCACAGTGTGTTATCGGCAACAAAGACAATTTCGTTTTAGATAGTTTTCAGAAATTTACCCTACTGTGTTTGTTGGGATGGGTGCAGCTGCAATTTGGGCAAAAAAGTGCCCTCCTGTGGTTTTATCGTATACTTTTGCACAGTTTTCAAAACACATTGTTAATGGATAAGCAGTTTTGCAGGCAATCATCAAACAAAACTGTAGGGCCATTTACCATGAATTTGAAGACCACAACCATATATAGTAATACCACAGGTACTGCGGTTTACATCCACATTGTGCTAAAGCTTCTATCTCCAGACCTCACCAAACAGCTCCTTGTATCTCAGCTTCTCGGACCTCGCTCAGTGTGGCGATGGGGAGCGTTTTTTACCGTCACACCTCAATCTTGATTTCTGGTGACAAATAAACATGGCTGCCATCAGGGCCAGCTGCAGGTCTATGTGGGCCCTCGGGTGATAGTCTCAGCGGGCCCCTTGGTGATATACCGCAACAAGTGGCAGGAAAACAGCAACAGTGTATTCCGTTGTTCTTTTCTTTTACATCATTTACATTGTACCAAACTTCACGGGGGTCTTCAGTTAGATAATATAAATGTTTAGATATGCCATCTTTTGTCCCCTTTTACATATAATGCCTCTTGCTGCCTTTAAGACATCACCCTTCACTGTAGATATGACACCTCTTGCCCCCCTGACTTATATATGCCACCTTGTGACCCAAGGACATATTGATGCCAGTTTGTCCCCTTTTTCATATAAATGCCACCTTTACACATAATGCCACCGCTTGCTTGCTTTTAGATATATCACCTTTCACCACTTTATATCTGCCACCTTTCTCCCCCTTTTACATATAGATGTCACCCTTTGCCCTGTTTTTCATATAGATGCCACCTCATGCTGCCTTTTGCCCCTCTTACATATTGATGCTACCTTTTACATATCAATGCCCCTTCTTGCCCCCTTTTACAAACACTAAACTAACTCTAAACAGGCTTACTTACCTCCCGTTGCAGCTAGTCGGCGCCGCTGTCCGCACTGTCTCCACCGACTTCCTGGTTGTTCAATCCTGTGACACACATGATGATTGCTTCAGTCAATCCCTGGCTTCAGCAATCATCTGTGTGTCACATGATCACACAACCAGGAAGCCAGTGGGGACAGTGGCGCCAACTACCTGCGACAGGAGGTAAGTATGGGCTGTTTTTATATTTTATTCTTCAGACTTTAATTAATAAAATAAAAATTAAGGGTGCAACTGCAGCGCCTTAGGAGCCGCGTGGAGCCCCCCTCCAGGTCCCCAGTCTCCATGTGAAGCAGGCCCCGGCACCCGTCCAGGCTTGCTGGGTGCTGACACTGGCCCTGGCTACCATGTATTATAGTGAAATAACAATATTGCAAACTTCCTTAAATCTAGTACTAATGGGTCCGACAAACGCCGGATTATGAGACATTCTGGATTATTAAGCAGAACAACTGTAAAATGACATCACACACAGACAGCAATAGTTTTATTACTTTCACTTTATTGCATAAGTTTTCAACCCCTGCAGGGCAGCCGCTCAATGAAGATTATGGCATGTCATACAGAAGTTATCACCCAGCTATTATCAGCTAAAAAGCGCTATATATGCTCCCAATATATGAATAGTTGCGCTATTCTTATGGTTAAAGAAACCTGACGGACCCCATTATAAGTTAATGAGATCTATTTAAAATCAGTGTATGAAAGCTGTGGATCTAGAAGCCATGACACTAATGTGAACAAGGTCTTAGAGGAAGACAGCCTTGTTACCCGCAGCAGCCAATCAGAGTGCAGCTCTCATCTTTTAAACTGCTGTCGAAAAAATAAAAGCTCTGTTCTGATTGGTGGCTACAGACAACGAGCTCCTGATAAGCGAGGCCGCTGAGGGTTATCATTATAGAGGGGATACGAAACATATGAAGCAGCGAAAGCGTGAAGATGTGGCGGATCAGTTTCCATGCGTTTTGACCTGCTGGGTGGAGCAGCTCTTGGTCACCTCCTCCAGTTTGCCTTCCACTTTACTGATCAAGTCGATGACCTTGTCCAGCTTCTTGTCCAGGATGGTCTCACAGGTGCTCAGATCCACCTCCTTTTCCACCTTGGCCGCAGATTCTGCAAAAAACAGTGAAACTAAACTGAAGAGGCAAAACCAGACCCCCAACACCACCCCCCCCCCCCCCAAGGAAACATGGCGGCTCAGATATTCATCCAATAATCAAGAATATCTGCCTATCCGTCAATACTCAAATCCCATTAATGCCGAGGTCTGTTCTGGGATCACTAGTACTTTAGGGGTCTGCTCTGGGGTCTGTATTAATTTAGAAGGGTCTAATCTGGGGTTTGTATTTGTTAAGGTGTCTGGTTGGGGGTCTGTATTAGTTGTAGGGTTTGGTCTGGAGTATGTATTTATTTAAAAGGGTCTATTCTGGGGTCTGTATTTGTTAGGGCATCTGGCTGGGGGTCTGTATTAGTTAGCGGGCCTGTATTTATTAAGAGGGGCTGGTCTGAGGTCTGTATCCATTTAGAAGGATCTAGTCTGGGGTCTGTATTTATTTAGATGGGTCTGTATTTAGAAGGGCCTACTCTGGGGTCTGTATTTGTTAAAGTGTCTGGTTGGGGGCCTGTATTAGTTAGCGGGTCTGTATTCACTAAGATGAGTTTGGTGTTGGGTCTGTATTAATTTAGAGATGAATGGTCTGGGGTCTGTATTTATTTAGAAGGGTCTAGTCTGGTGTCTGTATTTGTTAGGATGTCTGGTTGGGGGTCTGTATTCATTTAGAGGGGTTGGTCTGGGATTAGTGTTTATTTATACATCTGATCTGCAGTCTGTCTTAGTTTAGGGGGCTCAGTCTGGGATCTGTACTCATTTTAGGGTGTGCTGAAGAGGGTCATGTGCACTTGTAATTCAGATGCCTTAGGGTCCGATTGTCGGATATAGAAGCACCCAACAGCCGTCCCACAGACTATAGCCGCTATATTCTTACAAAGGAGAAATCATCGCTCAGTGAATGGAGGATCGGGTCGGGGATTGTTCCAGCCGCCTGCCTCCATTCACAGTAACCAGGTCGTCGATCAGAACAATCACCTGTTCACACGGAATGATCATCGATTGATTCATATGCCGCCACCATCTGAACGACATACGAATGATCGTTCATCGTTTAGATCACGCAGGCATTTATACCGAACGACTATTGAATCAGAAAGTTTATTGTTCAGTGTAGACAGGCCCTTACCCTCGGGACACATGTGACCTATAGTGAAACAAGTACTAGGTAAGTAAAGTGGTCACCGACCTATGGTGGCACATTTAAAGGGGTGGCTCGTGTAACTTTTTTGTAACTTACCGGTAGAAGACAGAACGGTCTGCTTCATCATGTGCTCTGACTTGTAATAGACATAACAGCGATAGTTCCCAGCTTGATCTGTGGTGAAGGGCTGGATGGTCAGCGTGGCGTCACCCGTCTTCAGAGCATCCAAGGACATGGACAGTCCAGTTTTCTCGATCTTGATTTTCTTATCATATTCAGCGACCATCTGCGCCTTTGTGAACCACTGAATCACCAGCTCCTTCAGTTCCAAATGTTTGATGCCCTGCAGAATGCATTTTACTTGCACCGTCTCCCCAGGTGTGGCCACGATATTGGGTTCCATAGAGACATCAAGGACAGCGTCTGGGGGACAGAAAAGTCCGATTAGATATACAGTATTTATCAAATCCCACTGATGCACTGATGATCATTGTGTCACCACATCCCTCGTCCCACATACAGAGTATTCTCATATATATTATCCCATATATATTATCTGGTAGCAGGGTGACCCTCTTACACATCTGCTTCTACAGATATTTTGGGTGGTACTTACATGAGACTCCTAGAAGCACGGACAAGAAGATGAAGGCTGTTGGGGCCATGTTCTCTCTCTGGTATTTGCAGGATATTGTGCTGCTCTCTGTATGGTTTCTTAATATCACCTGAGAATGTGTTTTGGGTGTAGCATGTAAGGTGTGTCAGATGGTATCGCCCAAAAATTGAACCCTTTACTGTCTGCACAAGGAGATACGGAATGAGGGCAGGAGACATCGTAACAAACAATGGCCACTAGGGATGAGCGAGCATACTCGTCCGAGTAATGTGCTTTATCCGAGTATCTCTCTGCTCGTCCTGAAAGATTCGGGGAGCGCCACTGCTGACAGGTGAGTTGCGGCGGGGAGCAGGGGAGAGCGGGCGGGAGAGAGGGAGAGAGAGATCTCCCCTCCGTTCCTCCCCGCTCTCCCCTGCAGCTCCCCGCTCCGCGGCGCTCCCCGAATCTTTCAGGACGAGCAGAGAGATACTCGGATAAAGCACATTACTCGGACGAGTAGCGCTTTACCGAGTATGCTCGCTCATCCTTAATGGCCACCTTACAACCAGGAGCACATATATAGTAAGGGCTGTAACTAGGCCTGCAGGGCTGTAGTGGAGGCCAGGCATGACACGGTTAACAGTGATGATATAAGTGAGTTAATGAGAAAAACAAGAAGGGATTAAAAAAGAAGAGGGAAAACAAGCTTAACATGTTAACATGACATAACAGGGAGCAGTGGAGAACAAACAAGAGAAGAAGGAAGTCCCACTCTTTCGCCCTATTTTGATCAGATCAGTAGGGAGTGTTGCTACTCGAGAAACAAGATGGAGTTATTGGGGGAGGGATTGTTGTCATGGCAGCTGGGGTGGGGGAGGGTCCTTGGAGTTGGTCATAAATTATTGGTTGGGGGGAGGCAGGGGGTGGATAGCCACCTTCCCCCTTGGTTTATCGCTGGTGATTATTGGGTCTGTCGCCTCCGGGTATAGCAGGAGGGTAGTCCCTGTGGACATGTTGGTGTGATCTAGCCTGGAAAAAGGCTAGTGGGTCTCTGAGCCGGTTTGAATGCGACTGGAGGCAATTTTGGTTGATATATATATATTTTTTTTTTTCTTGGAATGGGGAGGTGACAGATATTGGAGCTCCAAGGACCTCCCCTCGTATTGGAGGGGAAATTAATTAAGGCTTATGGACGGGGATCTTTTGTGACAAGCAAACTAGGACAAGGGTGCTAGTGGGTTTTACCCTCATACGGGTTTTTCCCACCATGCACCAGATGTGCAGTGACCGAGGCGCCATGCCCACAGCTGAGGAGATGGCGGGGTAGCTGCTAAGGATGTCACAGTGGCACTACCATCTCCTCCCCTGAGGAACGCGTGCAACCCTTTGCCAAGGCCCTGGCAGGTCTCTCCAGGCAACGCTATTGCTGCGGTTACCTGTATAAAACTCTGTATTAACACTTCAGGATTTGTCACAGGTGACGCCACCATTCCATCCGCTGCGGTAAACTCCGATGATGGTGCAATAAATAGTCCAGACACACAGGGCTGTACTTTTAATAGACTAAAGTAGGAACGGACAGTGAAGTCCTTCTTTACTAGAACATCCAACAGGAGTAACACACAACAGTTCTTGCAATGGAGGATTGGCTTTAAGACAATGTCTATTTGTGATGAGGCAGGGGGGCAACTCAGGGCATCTTGATACATACCGTCCTCGTTATCTGTAGGATCATTCTCCTGGATGACTTCTCTCACTCTCTCACTCTCTGCCGGCCAACACTCACTGCTTAGCTGTCTATTATGGCACTCTCTCAATTCTTCCATGGTAACTTCAAGACTCTAGACCAACTGGGGATAAGACGGGGTATTCTCCATTCTTAGTAGATGGGATGTCGCTCCACTTCCTCCATATTGGATAGGCCAAGTGGGGCTTTCTCCTTTCTTTCACACTCCTCTCAGACGGATTGTAATCCACAGTGAGACATGCGCCATCCTCCACTGGATAAGCAGGCAATCGGTGGGTCCACTGTAGGGGAAACGGACCGCTTTTGGATTAAATCCTGCAGAAAAGGGTATAAAACATCAAAACCTTTCAATTTAGCGGGACGCCTGTCAAGCTTTCTCCATTCCAGGGAAAGTGCTTCCTCAAACTCCTTTGCCAGGTAAAGAGCTTAGGAGCTCGCCTAGGGTGTCTGAAGGAGTGAGCCTTCTGATCGGCAGAGGAGCCCTCCTCAGATATATTAAAGTTATTCTTTATGGCAGTAATCAAGCTATCAATTGTACTATTTTGGATGAGAGCTCCGCCTCCGACCCCGATACGGAACGATCCTCTGAGAGTTCCCCTTCCGAAAGTTCTGGATCTGCTGCCTACGATGGAGTCAGGTAGACTGAGGACAGGGAAATGGACTCTGGCGAGACGCTGCAGCGCCGGGACCGTGAACGCCTGGAGCGCTTGTGTGGTCTACTGTGAGAGGGCATGCCACGGTCAAACCTATCAACCATGGAAAGAACCGCCTATGTTAGGGGTCTTAACCATTCCGGTTTGGTGGGTAGCGGCGGGGAAATTGCACCGACAGAATCTGATTGTGAGCGAGGAGTTGCAGGGGCGGCTGCCACGCAGGGGTACAGGCTTTGCAGAGCGGGGTTACATGGCCATGGAAAAACTGCTTCTGACAGTGTTCGTACGCATAATAAGTGGGGAGACCAGGCATAGGCTCGGCTCCCTCAGACCTCAGTGATATGATGGTAGTATGAAGACTAGAAACAACTACCACTGGCTGAGAACAATAAGGGGTTAGCTTGTGCTGCCTAATGGCAGCCTTACCAACTGTAGACCAGCAGCTGGAGTCACCTGAGAATGAGCCCTGCAATCTGGCAGTACCAAGAAGTGAGCAGCAACCCTCACCTTCCCTATCACACTGGGCCATGCCCCCCGTGCTGGAAAGAGAGGGCCGTGGCATAAACGGGCCTGAAGCCAAGGGCTCAATTACTAGCAAGGCTGGAGGCCTCCAAGCGTTCCCCGCACCGAAAACAAGCGGCCGATGACAGGGCATGCCACAGAAGAGGGCGGACGTTAGTCCTGAGCTGTGGTTCAGCTGATGCAATAGCAACCAGCAGTGAGACAAACGGAGATGAGGAGCCTGCACCCCTGCACTAGCCTGGGGGCTAGCCTGGTTGGGTGCCCCTGTAGCCTCCATATCCTGATGGGCTCCTGCAGCCACCACTTTGAGCAGGAGAATGGAGCCTGGGACTCCTCTGTGTAGGTCCCACTGTATGCAGCAACCGGGATGCGCATCTTCCATGAAACGGAGTGCGGGTCAACCTGCATGGTAACAGGGGGGCAGCTCGCCTGGACGGCAATGCCACAAGCCTTTTCAGGAGTGCGGAAAAACAAGTGAGCTACGAGGCTGCTTGTTTCCCACTCCCCGTGGGAAGGATAGGAAGACCTAAACCCACAAATTCTGTGTGTCTTGGCAAAATTAAAAATTCTTCTCACAGACATTCGATGTCTTACCTCCTTGGACATAAAGCTAAAACTGAGCTTCCCCAGCAGGCAGGAAGGGGTATAGCTGACACGAGGAGTAAACTTTTGTTCAAGCTTTATGTCGCCTCCTAGTGGCAGCTACTACCCACTGCATTCTGTATCCCCAATATCCTGGTCAATAACAGGATTTTTTTTACGGTAAGTAAAAAATCTCTTTTTTTTCTCCACATGTAATGCTCAATCGGGGTCAATTTTTTTAGCCCAGAGCCCCCGTCTCCTGGAACCCTATGGCGAGTAAGAGGACCATTCTTTGCTTCTTGACGATCTTCTATAAAAGCAGCCGTGCGCTAAATTCCTCAGCTCTGATATGTGGGCACCCATCCTGTATCCTCCACAGCGTATTATAATGGCTCACTCACATGGTGTATATGCATTGTGTATTACATGCATATATTTCATGCACATGATAGGTGGTGCTAAATGCCCATTGACACCAATAATACGCACCAATATAAGCTATAGGGACTAACCATATGCAGCAGATATGAATGTGCATGTGTATTTGCTGTGTATTTTCCGCTTGTGCATAACATGCATGTAATACGCAGGACCCGTACGCGGCTGTGAGAGAGCCCTAACTGTTCATGTTACGGAGCAGCGACACGCTGTATGTCCTGCCCTGCAGACTTGTCACCGGGAAGTAGGCTAACATGTCTGCAGGGAGATCAGCAGAGGAGCCCCTGCCATCTGCAATCTGCAGCTCTCCAGCTGGAACTACAACTCTCAGCATGCAGTGCTCAGTGCCAGGTTGGAGTGCTGGTGTCACAACAACTGGGAACCTCTACTCCACATTCTTCATCTGTTTCCAGTACAGGAAGAAAATGGCAGAATATTACAAAATTATACTGCTGGACTGTTACACACTATTATATTATTACTCTTTTAGTTTATATCCAATTTCATAAACTGTCCTATTAACCCCTCAAATTCCTCCCCCCTTCCTACCACCCTGCACGACGTTAAATCAGAGATCAGGTCGGATCAGGGACTTAATCCTGGGTTAATCCCGGATCACTCTTCAATCAATTACTTCTGTCCGGTCAGGGTGTTAGCTGGCGGCAGCTGGGAGGGGGCGACCGTGTTCGATCCCATTTACCTCCTCGCTCTCCTATGATTTTGTGACTGATGAGCTGCCATCACGTGTCACCATTAAAGAACTTCTGTCATTATATATGTGTGCAAAAACCTTGATTGGTAGTCAATATTATTGTTTTTGCTAGTTGTCACTCAGCCTTCCCAACTGAAAATCTGCCAGGTCTTAGACAACATGGTGGCCAGTGTCACTGCGCAACCGCCTCTCCTCAAGAGTGAGCCTTGTTTTTAGCATTACACTGCCTCTTATTATTCGCCCCAATGTGTCTTCCTCCTATGCAAGACAAGATTAATCCCGAACAGAAAAAAAAGTGATCCAACAGTGTTTTCCTTTCTACCAAACTAGATCACATAATCACTATAACTTGTTTATGGAACTACAATATCTCTATAGTCAATTCTATATAATATACTATAATACTGCCCATTATGAACAAGAATATAATGACTCAAATACTGCCCCCTACGTACAGGAATATAACTACTATAATACTGCTCCTATGTACAAGAATATAACTACTATAATACTGCCCCCTATGTACAAGAATATAACTACTATAATACTGCCCCCTATGTACAAGAATATAACTACTATAATACTGCCTCCTATGTACAAAAATATAACTATTATAATACTGCTCCTATGTACAAGAATATAACTACTATAATACTGCCCCCTATGTACAAAAATATAACTATTATAATACTGCTCCTATGTACAAGAATATAACTACTATAATACTGCCCTCTATGTACGAGAATATAACTACTATAATACTAACCCCTATGTACAAGAATATAATTACTATAATACTGCCTCCAATGTACAAGAATATAACTACTATAATACTGCCCCTATGTACAAGAATATAACTACTATAATACTGCCCACTATGTACAAGAATATAACTACTATAATACTGCCTCCTATGTACAAGAATATAACTACTATAATACTGCTCCTATGTACAAGAATATAACTACTATAATACTGCTCCTATTACAAGAATATAACTACTATAATACTGCCTCCTATGTACAAGAATATAACTACTATAATACTGCTCCTATTACAAGAATATAACTACTATAATATTGCCTCCTATGTACAAGAATATAACTACTATAATACTGCCCCCTATGTACAAGAATATAACTACTATAATACTGCCCCCTATGTATAAGAATATAACTACTATAATACTGCTCCTATGTACAAGAATATAACTATTATAATACGGCTCCTATGTACAAGAATTTAACTACTATAATACTACCCCATATGTAAAAGAATATAACTACTATAATACTGCCCCCTCTGTACAAGAATATAACTACTGTAATACTGCTCCTATGTACAAGAACATAACTACTATAATACTGCCCCCTATGTACAAGAATATAACTACTATAATACTGCCTCCTATGGACACGGATATAACTACTATAATACTGACCCCTATGTACAAGAACATAACTACTATAATACTGCCTAATATGTACAAGAATATTAGTACCATAATACTGCTCCTATGTACAAGAATATAACTACTATAATACTGCTCCCTATGTACAAGAATATAACTACTATAATACTGCCCCCTATGTACAAGAATATAACTACTATAATACTGCTCCCTATGTACAAGAATATAATTACTATAATACTGCCTCCTATGTACAAGAATATAACTACTATAATACTGCCCACTATGTACAAGAATATAACTACTATAATACTGCCTCCTATGTACAAGAATATAACTACTATAATACTGCTCCGATGTACAAGAATATAACTACTATAATACTGCCCCCTATGTACAAGAATATAACTACTATAATACTGCTCCTATGTACAAGAATAAAACTACTATAATCCTGCCCCCTATGTACAAGAATATAACTACTATAATACTGCTCCCTATGTACAAGAATATAACTACTATAATACTGCTCCCTATGTACAAGAATATAACTACTATAATACTGCCTCCTGTGTACAAGAATATAACTACTATAATACTGCCCCCTGTGTACAAGAATATAACTACTATAATACTGCCCCCTATGTACAAGAATATAACTACTATAATAATGCCCCTATGTACAAGAATATAACTACTATAATACTGCCCCTATGTACAAGAATATAACTACTATAATACTCCTACTATGTACAAGAACATATGTACTATAATAATGCCCCTATGTACAAGAATATAACTACTATAATACTGCCCCTATGTACAAGAATATAACTACTATAATACTCCTACTATGTACAAGAACATATGTACTACAATACTGCCTCCTATGTACAAGATTATAACTACTATAATACTGCCTCCTATGTACAAGAATATAACTACCATAATACTGCTCCTATGTACAAGAATATAACTACTATAATACTGCCCCCTATGTACAGGAATATAACTACTATAATAGTGCCCCCCTATGAACAAGAAAATAACTACTATAATACTGCTCCTATGTACAAAAATATAACTACATAATACTGCCCCCCTATGTACAAAAATATAACTACTATAATACTGCACCCTATGTACAAGAATATAACTACTATAATACTGCCCCCTATGTACAACAATATAACTACTATAATACTGCCTCCTATGTACAAGAATATAACTACTATAATACTGCTCCCTATGTACAAGAATATTACTACTATAATACTGCCCCCTATGTACAAGAATATAACTACTATAATACTGCCCCCTATGTACAAGAATATAACTACCATAATACTGCTCCTATGTACAAGAATATAACTACTATAATACTGCCCCCTATGTACAGGAATATAACTACTATAATAGTGCCCCCCTATGAACAAGAATATAACTCCAATAATACTGCTCCTATGTACAAAAATATAACTACATAATACTGCCCCCCTATGTACAAAAATATAACTACTATAATACTACCCCCTATGTACCAGAATATAACTACTATAATACTGCCCCCTATGTACAACAATATAACTACTATAAAACTGCCTCCTATGTACAAGAATATAACTACTATAATACTGCTCCCTATGTACAAGAATATAACTACTATAATACTGCCCCTATGTACAAGAATATAACTACTATAAAACTGCTCCCTATGTATAAGAATATAACTACATAATACTGCTCCTATGTACAAGAATATAACTACTATAATACTGCCCCTATGTACAAGAATATAACTACTATAATACTGCCCCCTATGTACAAGAATATAACTACTATTATACTGCCCCCTATGTCCAAGAATATAACTACTATACTACTGCTCCTATGTACCAGAATATAACTACTATAATACTGCCCCTATGTACAAGAATATAACTACTATAATACTTCCTCCTATGTACAAGAATATAACTACTATAATACTGCCTCCTATGTACAAGAATATAACTACTATAATCCTGCCCCCTATGTACAAGAATATAACTACTATAATACTGCCCCCTATGTACAGGAATATAACTACTATAATAGTGCCCCCCTATGAACAAGAAAATAACTACTATAATACTGCTCCTATGTACAAAAATATAACTACTATAATACTGCCCCCCTATGTACAAAAATATAACTACTATAATACTGCCCCCTATGTACCAGAATATAACTACTATAATACTGCTCCCTATGTATAAGAATATAACTACTATAATACTGCTCCTATGTACAAGAATATAACTACTATAATACTGCCCCCTATGTACAAGAATATAACTACTATAATACTGCCCCCTATGTACAAGAATATAACTACTATAATACTGACTTCTTTGAATAAGAATATAACTACTATAATACTGCCCCCTATGTACAAGAATATAACTACTATTATACTGCCCCCTATGTCCAAGAATATAACTACTATACTACTGCTCCTATGTACCAGAATATAACTACTATAATACTGCCCCCTATGTACAAGAATATAACTACTATAATACTGCCTCCTATGTACAAGAATATAACTACTATAATACTGCCTCCTATGTACAAGAATATAACTACTATAATACTGCCCCCTGTGTACAAGAATATAACTACTATAATCCTGCCCCCTATGTACAAGAATATAACTACTATAATACTGTCCCCTATGTACAAGAATATAACTACTATAATATTGTCTCCTATGTACAAGAATATAACTACTATAATACTGCCCCTTTGTACAAGAATATAACTATTATAATACTGCCCCCTATGTACAAGAATATATCTATTATAATACTGTCTCTTTTGTATAAGAATATAACTACTATAATACTGCCCCTATGTACAAGAATATAACTACTATAATACTGCCCCCTATGTACAAGAATATAACTACTATAATACTGCTCCTATGTACAAGAATATAACTACTGTAATACTGCCCTCTATGTACAAGAATATAACTACTATAATACTAACCCCTATGTACAAGAATATAACTACTATAATACTGCCCTCTATGTACAAGAATATAACTACTATAATACTGCCTCCTATGTACAAGAATATAACTACTATAATACTGCCCCCTATGTACAAGAATATAACTACTATAATACTGCTCCTATGTACAAGAATATAACTACTATAATACTGCCCTCTATGTACAAGAATATAACTACTATAATACTAACCCCTATGTACAAGAATATAACTACTATAATACTGCCTCCTATGTACAAGAATATAACTACTATAATACTGCCCCCTATGTACAAGAATATAACTACTATAATACTGCCCCCTATGTACAAGAATATAACTACTATAATACTGCCTCCTATGTACAAGAATATAACTACTATAATACTGCCCCCTATGTACAAGAATATAACTACTATAATACTGCCCCCTATGTACAAGAATATGATTACTATAATACTGCCCCTATGTACAAGTATATAACTACTATAATACTGCCTCTTATGTACAAGAATATAACTACTATAATACTGCCCCTATGTACAAGAATATAACTACTATAATACTGCCCCCATGTACAAGAATATAACTACTATAATACTGCCTCCCATGTACAAGAATATAACTACTATAATACTGCCCCTATGTACAAGAATATAACTACTATAATACTGCTCCCTATGTACAAGAATATAACTACTATAATACTGTCCCCTATGTACAAGAATATAACTACTATAATACTGCCCCCTATGTACAAGAATATAACTACTATAATTCTGCTCCTATGTACAAGAATATAACTACTATAATACTGCTCCTATGTACAAGAATATAACTACTATAATACTGCCCTCTATGTACAAGAATATAACTACTATAATACTAACCCCTATGTACAAGAATATAACTACTATAATACTGCCTCCTATGTACAAGAATATAACTACTATAATACTGCCCCCTATGTACAAGAATATAACTACTATAATACTGCCCCTATGTACAAGAATATAACTACTATAATACTGCCTTCTATGTACAAGAATATAACTACTATAATACTGTCCCCTATCTACAAGAATATAACTACTATAATACTGCCTCCTATGTACAAGAATATGATTACTATAATACTGCCCCTATGTACAAGAGTATAACTACTATAATACTGCCCCTATGTACAAGAATATAACTACTATAATACTGCCCCCATGTACAAGAATATAACTACTATAATACTGCCTCCCACGTACAAGAATATAACTACTATAATACTGCCCCTATGTACAAGAATATAACTACTATAATACTGCTCCCTATGTACAAGAATATAACTACTATAATACTGTCCCCTATGTACAAGAATATAACTACTATAATACTGCCCCCTATGTACAAGAATATAACTACTATAATACTGCCCCCTATGTACAAGAATATAACTACTATAATACTGCCCCCTATGTACAAGAATATAACTACTATAATACTGTCCCCTATGTACAAGAATATAACTACTATAATACTGCCCCCTATGTACAAGAATATAACTACTATAATACTGCCTCCTATGTACAAGAATATAACTACTATAATACTGCCCCTATATACAAGAATATAACTACTATAATACTGCCCCCTATGTACAAGAATATAACTACTATAATACTGCCTCCTATATACAAGAATATAACTACTATAATACTGCCCTCTATGTACAAGAATATATCTACTATAATACTGCCCCCTATGTACAAGAATATAACTACTATAATACTGCCCCCTATGTACAAGAATATAACTACTATAATACTGCCCTCTATGTACAAGAATATATCTACTATAATACTGTTCCTGTGTACAAGAATATAACTACTATAATACTGCCCCCTATGTACAGGAATATAACTACTATAATACTGCCCTCTATGTACAAGAATATATCTACTATAATACTGTTCCTGTGAACAAGAATATAACTACTATAATACTGCCTCCTATGTACAAGAATATAACTACTATAATACTGTCCCCTATGTACAAGAATATAACTACTATAATACTGCCCCCTATGTACAAGAATATAACTAGTATAATACTGCTCCCTATATACAAGAATATAACTACTATAATACTGCCCCTATGTACAAGAATATATCTACTATAATACTGACTCCTTTGTATAAGAATATCTCTACTATAATACTGCCCCCTATGTACAGGAATATAACTACTATAATACTGCCCTCTATGTACAAGAATATATCTACTATAATACTGTTCCTGTGTACAAGAATATAACTACTATAATACTGCCCCTATGTACAAGAATATAACTACTATAATACTGCTCCCTATGTACAAGAATATAACTACTATAATACTGTCCGTTATGTACAAGAATATAACTACTATAATACTGCCCCCTATGTACAAGAATATAACTACTATAATACTGCCCCCTATGTACAAGAATATAACTACTATAATACTGCTCCTATGTACAAGAATATAACTACTATAATACTGCCCCCTATATACAAGAATATAACTACTATAATACTCCCCCCTATGTACAAGAATATAACTACTATAATACTGCCCCCTATGTAAAGGATATAACTACTATAATACTGCCCCCTATGTACAAGAATATAACTACTATAATACTGTCCCCTATGTACAAGAATATAACTACTATAATACTGCCCCCTATGTACAAGAATATAACTACTATAATACTGCCTCCTATGTACAAGAATATAACTACTATAATACTGCCCCTATATACAAGAATATAACTACTATAATACTGCCCCCTATGTACAAGAATATAACTACTATAATACTGCCTCCTATGTACAAGAATATAACTACTATAATACTGCCCCTATATACAAGAATATAACTACTATAATACTGCCCTCTATGTACAAGAATATATCTACTATAATACTGCCCCCTATGTACAAGAATATAACTACTATAATACTGCTCCTATGTACAAGAATATAACTACTATAATACTGCCCTCTATGTACAAGAATATATCTACTATAATACTGTTCCTGTGTACAAGAATATAACTACTATAATACTGCCTCCTATGTACAAGAATATAACTACTATAATACTGTCCCCTATGTACAATAATATAAATACTATAATACTCCCCCCTATGTACAAGAATATAACTACTATAATACTGCCTCCTATGTACAAGAATATAACTACTATAATACTGTCCCCTATGTACAAGAATATAACTACTATAATACTGCCCCCTATGTACAAGAATATAACTACTATAATACTGCCTCCTATGTACAAGAATATAACTACTATAATACTGCTCCCTATATACAAGAATATAACTACTATAATACTGCCCCCTATGTACAAGAATATAATTACTATAATATTGCCTCCTATCTACAAGAATATAACTACTATAATACTGCCTCCTATGTACAAGATTATAACTACTATAATACTGCCTCCTATGTACAAGAATATAACTACCATAATACTGCTCCTATGTACAAGAATATAACTACTATAATACTGCCCCCTATGTACAGGAATATAACTACTATAATAGTGCCCCCCTATGAACAAGAAAATAACTACTATAATACTGCCTCCTATGTACAAGAATATAACTACTATAATACTGCTCCCTATGTACAAGAATATAACTACTATAATACTGCCCCCTATGTACAAGAATATAACTACTATAAAACTGCTCCCTATGTATAAGAATATAACTACATAATACTGCTCCTATGTACAAGAATATAACTACTATAATACTGCCCCCTATGTACAGGAATATAACTACTATAATAGTGCCCCCCTATGAACAAGAATATAACTCCAATAATACTGCTCCTATGTACAAAAATATAACTACATAATACTGCCCCCCTATGTACAAAAATATAACTACTATAATACTACCCCCTATGTACCAGAATATAACTACTATAATACTGCCCCCTATGTACAACAATATAACTACTATAAAACTGCCTCCTATGTACAAGAATATAACTACTATAATACTGCTCCCTATGTACAAGAATATAACTACTATAATACTGCCCCCTATGTACAAGAATATAACTACTATAATACTGCCCCTATGTACAAGAATATAACTACTATAAAACTGCTCCCTATGTATAAGAATATAACTACATAATACTGCTCCTATGTACAAGAATATAACTACTATAATACTGCCCCTATGTACAAGAATATAACTACTATAATACTGCCCCCTATGTACAAGAATATAACTACTATTATACTGCCCCCTATGTCCAAGAATATAACTACTATACTACTGCTCCTATGTACCAGAATATAACTACTATAATACTGCCCCTATGTACAAGAATATAACTACTATAATACTTCCTCCTATGTACAAGAATATAACTACTATAATACTGCCTCCTATGTACAAGAATATAACTACTATAATCCTGCCCCCTATGTACAAGAATATAACTACTATAATACTGCCCCCTATGTACAGGAATATAACTACTATAATAGTGCCCCCCTATGAACAAGAAAATAACTACTATAATACTGCTCCTATGTACAAAAATATAACTACTATAATACTGCCCCCTATGTACCAGAATATAACTACTATAATACTGCTCCCTATGTATAAGAATATAACTACTATAATACTGCTCCTATGTACAAGAATATAACTACTATAATACTGCCCCCTATGTACAAGAATATAACTACTATAATACTGCCCCCTATGTACAAGAATATAACTACTATAATACTGACTTCTTTGAATAAGAATATAACTACTATAATACTGCCCCCTATGTACAAGAATATAACTACTATTATACTGCCCCCTATGTCCAAGAATATAACTACTATACTACTGCTCCTATGTACCAGAATATAACTACTATAATACTGCCCCCTATGTACAAGAATATAACTACTATAATACTGCCTCCTATGTACAAGAATATAACTACTATAATACTGCCTCCTATGTACAAGAATATAACTACTATAATACTGCCCCCTGTGTACAAGAATGTAACTACTATAATCCTGCCCCCTATGTACAAGAATATAACTACTATAATACTGTCCCCTATGTACAAGAATATAACTACTATAATATTGTCTCCTATGTACAAGAATATAACTACTATAATACTGCCCCTTTGTACAAGAATATAACTATTATAATACTGCCCCCTATGTACAAGAATATATCTATTATAATACTGTCTCCTTTGTATAAGAATATAACTACTATAATACTGCCCCTATGTACAAGAATATAACTACTATAATACTGCCCCCTATGTACAAGAATATAACTACTATAATACTGCTCCTATGTACAAGAATATAACTACTGTAATACTGCCCTCTATGTACAAGAATATAACTACTATAATACTAACCCCTATGTACAAGAATATAACTACTATAATACTGCCCTCTATGTACAAGAATATAACTACTATAATACTGCCTCCTATGTACAAGAATATAACTACTATAATACTGCCCCCTATGTACAAGAATATAACTACTATAATACTGCTCCTATGTACAAGAATATAACTACTATAATACTGCCCTCTATGTACAAGAATATAACTACTATAATACTAACCCCTATGTACAAGAATATAACTACTATAATACTGCCTCCTATGTACAAGAATATAACTACTATAATACTGCCCCCTATGTACAAGAATATAACTACTATAATACTGCCCCCTATGTACAAGAATATAACTACTATAATACTGCCTCCTATGTACAAGAATATAACTACTATAATACTGCCCCCTATGTACAAGAATATAACTACTATAATACTGCCTCCTATGTACAAGAATATGATTACTATAATACTGCCCCTATGTACAAGTATATAACTACTATAATACTGCCTCTTATGTACAAGAATATAACTACTATAATACTGCCCCTATGTACAAGAATATAACTACTATAATACTGCCCCCATGTACAAGAATATAACTACTATAATACTGCCTCCCATGTACAAGAATATAACTACTATAATACTGCCCCTATGTACAAGAATATAACTACTATAATACTGCTCCCTATGTACAAGAATATAACTACTATAATACTGTCCCCTATGTACAAGAATATAACTACTATAATACTGCCCCCTATGTACAAGAATATAACTACTATAATTCTGCTCCTATGTACAAGAATATAACTACTATAATACTGCTCCTATGTACAAGAATATAACTACTATAATACTGCCCTCTATGTACAAGAATATAACTACTATAATACTAACCCCTATGTACAAGAATATAACTACTATAATACTGCCTCCTATGTACAAGAATATAACTACTATAATACTGCCCCCTATGTACAAGAATATAACTACTATAATACTGCCCCTATGTACAAGAATATAACTACTATAATACTGCCTTCTATGTACAAGAATATAACTACTATAATACTGTCCCCTATCTACAAGAATATAACTACTATAATACTGCCTCCTATGTACAAGAATATGATTACTATAATACTGCCCCTATGTACAAGAATATAACTACTATAATACTGCCCCTATGTACAAGAATATAACTACTATAATACTGCCCCCATGTACAAGAATATAACTACTATAATACTGCCTCCCACGTACAAGAATATAACTACTATAATACTGCCCCTATGTACAAGAATATAACTACTATAATACTGCTCCCTATGTACAAGAATATAACTACTATAATACTGTCCCCTATGTACAAGAATATAACTACTATAATACTGCCCCCTATGTACAAGAATATAACTACTATAATACTGCCCCCTATGTACAAGAATATAACTACTATAATACTGCTCCTATGTACAAGAATATAACTACTATAATACTGCCCCCTATATACAAGAATATAACTACTATAATACTCCCCCCTATGTACAAGAATATAACTACTATAATACTGCCCCCTATGTATAAGAATATAACTACTATAATACTGCCCCCTATGTACAAGAATATAACTACTATAATACTGTCCCCTATGTACAAGAATATAACTACTATAATACTGCCCCCTATGTACAAGAATATAACTACTATAATACTGCCTCCTATGTACAAGAATATAACTACTATAATACTGCCCCTATATACAAGAATATAACTACTATAATACTGCCCCCTATGTACAAGAATATAACTACTATAATACTGCCTCCTATATACAAGAATATAACTACTATAATACTGCCTTCTATGTACAAGAATATATCTACTATAATACTGCCCCCTATGTACAAGAATATAACTACTATAATACTGCCCCCTATGTACAAGAATATAACTACTATAATACTGCCCTCTATGTACAAGAATATATCTACTATAATACTGTTCCTGTGTACAAGAATATAACTACTATAATACTGCCCCCTATGTACAGGAATATAACTACTATAATACTGCCCTCTATGTACAAGAATATATCTACTATAATACTGTTCCCTATGTACAAGAATATAACTACTATAATACTGCCCCCTATGTACAAGAATATAACTAGTATAATACTGCTCCCTATATACAAGAATATAACTACTATAATACTGCCTCCTATGTACAAGAATATAACTACTATAATACTGTCCCCTATGTACAAGAATATAACTACTATAATACTGCCCCCTATGTACAAGAATATAACTAGTATAATACTGCTCCCTATATACAAGAATATAACTACTATAATACTGCCCCTATGTACAAGAATATATCTACTATAATACTGACTCCTTTGTATAAGAATATCTCTACTATAATACTGCCCCCTATGTACAGGAATATAACTACTATAATACTGCCCTCTATGTACAAGAATATATCTACTATAATACTGTTCCTGTGTACAAGAATATAACTACTATAATACTGCCCCTATGTACAAGAATATAACTACTATAATACTGCTCCCTATGTACAAGAATATAACTACTATAATACTGTCCGTTATGTACAAGAATATAACTACTATAATACTGCCCCCTATGTACAAGAATATAACTACTATAATACTGCCCCCTATGTACAAGAATATAACTACTATAATACTGCTCCTATGTACAAGAATATAACTACTATAATACTGCCCCCTATATACAAGAATATAACTACTATAATACTCCCCCCTATGTACAAGAATATAACTACTATAATACTGCCCCCTATGTATAAGAATATAACTACTATAATACTGCCCCCTATGTACAAGAATATAACTACTATAATACTGTCCCCTATGTACAAGAATATAACTACTATAATACTGACCCCTATGTACAAGAATATAACTACTATAATACTGCCTCCTATGTACAAGAATATAACTACTATAATACTGCCCCTATATACAAGAATATAACTACTATAATACTGCCCCCTATGTACAAGAATATAACTACTATAATACTGCCTCCTATGTACAAGAATATAACTACTATAATACTGCCCCTATATACAAGAATATAACTACTATAATACTGCCCTCTATGTACAAGAATATATCTACTATAATACTGCCCCCTATGTACAAGAATATAACTACTATAATACTGCTCCTATGTACAAGAATATAACTACTATAATACTGCCCTCTATGTACAAGAATATATCTACTATAATACTGTTCCTGTGTACAAGAATATAACTACTATAATACTGCCCCCTATGTACAAGAATATAACTACTATAATACTGCCCCCTATGTACAAGAATATAACTACTATAATACTGCCCCTATGTACAAGAATATAACTACTATAATACTGCCCCCTATGTACAGGAATATAACTACTATAATACTGCCCTCTATGTACAAGAATATATCTACTATAATACTGTTCCTGTGTACAAGAATATAACTACTATAATACTGCCTCCTATGTACAAGAATATAACTACTATAATACTGTCCCCTATGTACAATAATATAAATACTATAATACTCCCCCCTATGTACAAGAATATAACTACTATAATACTGCCTCCTATGTACAAGAATATAACTACTATAATACTGTCCCCTATGTACAAGAATATAACTACTATAATACTGCCCCCTATGTACAAGAATATAACTACTATAATACTGCCTCCTATGTACAAGAATATAACTACTATAATACTGCTCCCTATATACAAGAATATAACTACTATAATACTGCCCCCTATGTACAAGAATATAATTACTATAATATTGCCTCCTATCTACAAGAATATAACTACTATAATACTGCCTCCTATGTACAAGAATATAACTACTATAATACTACCCCTATCTACAAGAATATAACTACTATAATACTGCCCCCTATGTACAAGACTATAACTACTATAATACTGCTCCTATGTACAAGAATATAACTACTATAATACTGCCCCTATGTACAAGAATATATCTACTATAATACTGCTACTATGTACAAGAATATAACTACTATAATACTGTCCCCTATGTACAAGAATATAACTACTATAATACTGCCCCCTATGTACAAGAATATAACTACTATAATACTGCCCCCTATGTACAAGAATATAACTACTATAATACTGCCTCCTATGTACAAGAATATAACTACTATAATACTGCCCTCTATGTACAAGAATATAACTACAATAATACTGCTCCTATTACAAGAATATAACTACTATAATACTGCTCTCTATGTACAAGAATATAACTACTATAATACTGCCCCCTATGTACAAGAATATAACTACTATAATACTGCCTCCTATGTACAAGAATATAACTACTATAATACTGCCCTCTATGTACAAGAATATAACTACTATAATAATGCCCCCTATGTACAAGAATATAACTACTATAATACTAACCCCTATGTACAAGAATATAACTACTATAATACTGCCTCCTATGTACAAGAATATAACTACTATAATACTGCCCCCCTATGTACAAGAATATAACTACTATAATACTACCTCCTATGTACAAGAATATAACTACTATAATACTGCCTCCTATGTACAAGAATATAACTATTATAATACTGCCCCCTATGTACAAGAATATAACTACTATAATACTGCTCCTATGTACAAGAATATAACTACTATAATACTGCCCCCTATGTACAAGAATATAACTACTATAATACTGACTCCTTTGTATAAGAATATCTCTACTATATTCTTTGGACGGCAAAGGGGTAGGGTTTATAATAATTTTGGCATTTCTATTCATTTTCAGCATTTCTGAGCAGAAAGGGGTGGGGTTTGTTAATCAAGTATCAGTGCTTTGACTTTGACCCTGTGCCTCCCCACCCCCTGCTCCCATATAGTCAATATAAAATGCAGGTAATAGATGAAAATTCTATCAAGGGCAGCTACGACAAATGGCGCACAATAACTGGAGGCTCTATAGGGCCCCCTATGGCCACGATGCAGAAGTGCAGACTTTCTCCTGCACAATGTGATAATTCAGAATACACGCATGCAGCCTGCACACATCCATCTGTATGGAACCTAAGATGATGATGATGATGATGGTGACCTTAAAAATGGGAAGTGCTTGTCAAAGGAGATTGTCCATAATAACACTCACGTTATATTTCTATCACAGATGTAATAAAATGAGGGAAGGCATTAAAGATATAAATATTTACAACCCCTGTGGGAAAGCTGTGCAAAAGTATTCACCATCACTTTGATACAGGCGCGCATGTAGGCTCTAGTACCCTGTTGTACCGCCTCTAGCTTAGATACAAGATGTGATATGGGGGGGCATGGAGGCTCTAGTACCCTGTTGTACCGCCTCTAGCTTGGATACAATATGTGATACAGGCGGGCATGGAAGCTCTAGTTCCCTGTTGTACTGCCTCTAGCTTGGATACAAGATGTGATACGGGCAGGCATGGAGGCTCTAGTACCCTGTTGTTCTGCCTCTAGCTTAGATACAAGATGTGATACAGGTGGGCATGGAGGCTCTAGTACCCTGCTGTACCACCTCCAGCTTGGATACAAGATGTGATATGGGGGGGCATGGAGGCTCTAGTACCTTATTGTACTGCTTCTAGTTTGGATACAAGATGTGATACGGACAGGCATGGAGGCTCCAGTACCCTGTTGTACCGCTTGTGGCTTGTATACAAGATGTGATACGGGCAGGCATGGAGGCTCTAGTACCCTGTTGTATGGCCTCTAGCTTAGATACAAGATGTGATACACGCAGGCATGGAGGCTCTAGTTTCCTGTTGTACTGCCTCTAGCTTGGATACAAGATGTAATACAGACAGGTATGAAGGCTCTACTACCCTGTTGTACTGCCTCTAGCTTGGATACAAGATGTGATACACGCAGGCATGGAGGCTCTAGTTTCCTGTTGTACTGCCTCTAGCTTGGATACAAGATGTAATACGGACAGGTATGAAGGCTCTACTACCCTGTTGTACTGCCTCTAGCTTGGATACAAGATGTGATACTGGTGGGCATAGAGGCTCTAGTACCCTGTTGTACCGCCTCTAGCTTGGATACAAGATGTGATACTGGTGGGCATAGAGGCATACAGGTTCTGTATGGTATCCTGCATCACTCCAATCCATATTTGCTGTAGCATAGCCTCTAGATCAGGTCTTCACAGCATATGGCCCATGGGGCACGTGCGACCCGAGAGAGGATTTCTGGCAGCAAGAGGACTGTGGCATGACTATGAAGTCCAGAGGCTAGTTGCTAGCCTATTGACATCATGGTCATATCACAGCCCACAGCACAGTCATGACATGCTAGGTGCCGCTAGTGGTAAAGCCTGAACTTTACCGCTAGCAACAGGAGCGGTTCGCATGAAATAGCCGAGCAAGGTAAAGGAGCTTTGGTGAATGACCATCATGTGATCGCCATGCTGTGCAGCACGTGGCAGGTCACATGACTGTCATTGAAGTCAGGGTAGGTCCTGTAGCTGCCAGGAGTGGCGATGCAGCAGAATATATTACCCTGTCTAGTATTTGGAGCCATGTTTATGCTGCAGTAAGTGCATTACAGGGTAAAAAGTTTTATGTAATTTTGTTTGGACTTTTTGTTAGGCTCATAAGTACATACTAGTAATTACTAGGAAGTTATAGTACCAGTGCTTCTGGTGGTGCAATGCGCCACACAGCTCGGCTACCTGTACATCACATACTGTGAGGGTATATATATATATTGCCATATGTGTTTTTTATGCTTTTATACCTATATGCAAGTTTTATTCAATTCCAAATGAGAAAAAACTTTAATACTTCGCCTTACATCAGATATGCCAAGGTTTTGCAAGAGATGTATCTTAAATTCAGAGAAGAAGAACCAGACACAAGGCCGCATGTACTTGGTCAATTTCCCAGAAGCGCAGAAACAAGATATCAAGATGTTCAAATGTACATAATTTTGACTGTCTTAGGCCAGAAATCCGGACTTCCCATATATGGATGTTAGGCCGGACTTCTTAGAATTGTGTGGGTAATTCTTTGTACTGGAGTTAATTGAATACGTGATTTTCTGTATAAGCCAGAGGCGCCTCACTGTCTAAGGCGGAAATCCGGACTGCCCATATATGATTATGAGCCCATCACCCCATAGTGGGGATGGGACAGAGGGTATAAGATCTCATGTAATCTGTAATAAAGTGCGCAGTTTTTTCTCCCGTGTGAGGAACGATACCAGATCCCTGTGTGGTGTCTCTTCTTACCGCCGGCAGCGGGGCAAGTGGGGTGGGCCGGATTGGTGTTGCACTTAGAATTTTAACCCTCATAAATGGCGCAACCAACTGGGGCGGTAAAATCGGAGCTTACAGCGCAATTCACCCGGATCCACGCTACAGAGAAACCGTCCTACTGCAAACCGAGCCTGATCAACTCACAAGAACTCCAGGTAAGACAAACATATATTTATGTTGTGTTTTACGCTGAGAGTCTTGCAGCAGGACTGACTATCTGTGGTTTGTGACCGGACGGGTTGGGTTAAGAGTTCTACACGGTAACTCGTGTGGGCTCCGGGTTTGCCGTCATGGACCACTGACCGTGATATGCGCACCAATGGCTCACCCAGAAACTAGTCTGTAGTTTATTTGTACGTTGAAGTCCGTAGCGTTTTAGCGATAGTGGAGATTGTTTGATTGTTTGTTGTATCTGCAGAATTTTTTTCCTCTTACTTTTCATTTGGTCTCACAGACGAAGGAACCCTCCGTTCGAGTTTATTTAGTTGTTAATGGTTTAGAGGAGAGGGAAGCACTCTGTAAGACAGGTCCCATAGACGAAGGAACCCTCCGTTTTAGTGTAGTTTAGTTGTTGATGGTTTAGCTGAGGAGAGGGATGTACTCTTTGGGATTGGTTCCATAAGAAGAAGATGCCTTCGGTTGTATTGCCATATATAAGGGGCTGACAATTCGGGTCAGAAGGATTCACTCTGTGGAGCGTGTTATTATTATTATTGTTGATGTTCTAATATGCGTAAGATCTTATTAAAGAAGACAGAGCCCCTCAAGGGCTGCCGCCGTGTGGATGAATCTGTAAAATGTAAGAAAACTCTAATGAAAATGTGTGACACCGACCCGCACGGCAGATTACAAAATGGTGTCTGGGAGGGAGGTCTTTAGGACCGAGAGGTGCCTTGGAAGATCAAGGTTTGCTAGAAGCAGAGAGACAGTCAGAGTAAGTTACGTATGTACACATTATTTGTTTAAGAAAGTATCCGTAAGTGAAATGTTGAAAAGTACAGTAAGTGATCAAGAGGGCGTCAGGAGAGTGTCTATTGAAGGTTATATTGGCAGTTAGGTAGGGGAGAGAAGTACAATGCACGTGATTGGTTGGCAAAGAGAGATGGAAATGTGTATAATACAAGATAGATAATAGATAATATGTATAATCCATACTAGGTGGATATATATGTGTATATATATATACTGTAAGTGCAAATAGTTAGCTGAAGGGGAGAAGAGTCTGTTGACATATAGCTGTGAGCTTGTGTTCAGTCTCCAAGGTCAGGAAGATAACAGCGAGAGAGAAAATGTAATAACATCCTTGGTTAATATCTTTGCTTGCTTGCAATGAATTGAAATGAATTTAATTAGTTATACTGTCTTAGTAGGCAGGGAAATATAGTAATTTCTAATGTATATTCTTACTTATACAGGGGTTGAAAATGAATGTTGCAAGGTCCCAGCATATGTGTTAATTATGATTTCAAAATGTTTTTTCAATAGTTTAAGCTAAAACTGTGTTTCATAGTCGCGGAGAGATAAGAGATTTGTTTTAAAAAAGTGGGGGCTTTCAGATTCACTCCAAATTCAGGGTCACAGAAACTAAATACTTCAGTGTTTAATACAGCATATAATAGCTTCAGTAGATAAGAAATATAGAATGTATCAGCAAACTTTTTTTCACATAATTTGTCAAAAATAGCGCTCATTCACAATCTCATCTCAATAGAATTATGTATTTTATAAAAATTATAGCACTCACCTCGGTGTTTTTCAGCTGATGTATGTATGTTTGTCAAACTTTTTTTTTTGTCCGTGCATCTGCATGGACTGGTACACCTTTAAAGGGGGGTGACGGAGCAGACTTGAGAGCATGGATGTGAGTTAGTGACCCGTGTTCAAGCTGCGGTGAGTGATGGAATGTGTGATGTGGAAATTGACTGGGGGTAAAAGTCCTACCCCATGCATGGGACTTTGCTTGGTTGAGATGTGGACGTGTAGACGGTTAAGCTGAAATTAAGTTGAGAAGACGGACGCAATGTGCCAATATCGAAGGGGTGGAGCTAGATGATGTAATAGTACGTAGTAATGTTTCATCCCTCCTCTCGACGAGGGAGGGGGTGAGCAGCTAGTTTTTTGTTTTGTTTTTTTTCTCCTGTCTCAGATTTGATAAAAATATTGCAGGCAGGATCAGACTAATAATGAATTCACTTAAAGGGATATCACATTTCAAATATTAGTAGAGGTTTTGTAGATTATTCTTCCCCGGTGTAACTCATGTTTCTGTTATTGGTGTTAACATTTTACAGGCCTTATCTGCATCCATCAAATCTTTTTACAATGTTGTAATAACTTAAACCGGGTACTATTGTTCCAATTGAGTACCCTGGTTTAAAGGGGGGGAGGAGAAGGCATAGGTGATCTAGGTATGGCAAGTCAGCCATTTTAGGTATGGCAAGTCAGCCATTTTAGGTATTGCAAATCAGCCATTTTTAAATTTTTTTTGCAAGTCATTTTTACATTTTTAATTTTTTGCAACAAGGTTCTAATCTTTTTGAAATAGAATATCAGCCTGATTGTCTAGCAGTGATGCAACAAGAAAATTTAAGTTTTAAAAAAGTTACTGAAAGCCCTTGTTAATAATGCATATTTTGAGTTGTTTTTTATAGATGGTACCCAGGGTGATTGACGACTCCACACTGGATATACGGTGGTTACACAACAAGATGTCCCAAAAAGCAGAATGTCTCCGCATGTCGCAGTACAAGAAGCGGAACTAAAAGCACTCACAGAGGCGTGTGGAGTGGCCACAGGTAAGACGGCAAACATTTACACTGACTCCCGGTATGCACTTGGCATAGCTCATGATTACGGCCCAACATGGAAGGCCAGACAGTTTTTTACCACAGCAGGACAGCCAATTAAGAATGATGCAATGGTGCAGAGTCTCATGGAGACCCTACTTCTACCTGACAAAGTGGAAAGCTCACACCAATTCCTACACCAAAGAAGCAAGAGGCAACGCCATCACAGGCCACACAGCAAAAGCAGCGGCCCTCAAGCCGTGGAAGACAGAAGAAAAGAAGAATTTGACTAAACTTGGACTTTGATAAAAATCTTGGACTTTGATAAAAATCTTGGACTTTGATAAAAAAAACATTGGACTTTGATATGCTAAAGACTTTACAGTTAAGAAAAAGACAAATGGACTAAAAAGGGACGGCGTATGGTGAACAGTCAACAGAACTTGCTTACCATAGTCCCTGTGCCCCATAATGGCCCAGCTGACGCACGAAAAGACGCACCTCTTAAAGCAGCAATGATGTCGATGCTTGAACGAGGACGGGTGGCTCCTTGGTTTTCTGTAGCTGCTGCATCATTTGTCCAATTTTGCATGATCTTTGCCGTAAAGCAACAGGGCAGAAGTAAATTTGCCACATCACACTTGCCTAGGCCACTCTACCCATTTCAGGGATTGCAAATTGGCTACACTCAGCTCCTACTTGTTGGGAAGCATGAATATGTGCTTGTTGTTAATTTCTTTTCAGGTTGGAGACCTACCCTGTTACCAAAGTAAATAAGCAGGTAATCTCACAGAAGCTCATGAATGAGGTAACCCGCAGATATGGGGTACCGGAAGTGATTGAGTCAAACAAAGGTACACACTTCACAGGTGAAATAATGCAACACATCATGTCTGTTTTGGGTATTTTCCAGGCTTTTCACACACCCTACCATCCGCGGAGTAGTGGGAAAGTAGATACAAAAGGCAATAGAGGAAACGGGTAAATCTTGAATTGAGTGTCTTTCATTAGTTTTTTTCCTTAGGAGGATACATGCCACAGTATCAGAGTTTGGTGAATGATTTTCTTGTTAATTTTGTCATGGGTCTCTCCAAGGAATTGTTAGTAATGCATTCTGTAGTCTCTGCTTTTCTCCCAGGTCCTACAGATGAGTGTCACAATCTGAAACCAGGTGACAGGGTCTATGTGGAAAAAGTTGAGAGAGAAACCCGGTTTGAATGTCCCTACCAGATGTTGCTCACCACCCCAACTGCAGTCAAGCTCAAAGGAAAATCCACTTGGATCCACACTTCGCACTGAAAAAACTAATGATCCTGATATCCTTTACATGCTATAATGTGGTACAATTCCTCTAACACACACCTTTGACTACTGTACACTAGCCCCCTGTTTCAGAACAAATTAATATAATTAAATGTGCAATCAATAAGACTACACTGAGGGTGAGAATCCAACACCGCATCGTGCTAAGAGGGAAGTTGACACTCAAGGTGGTAACTTTGACTATCATGTACACATAGATGCAATAGGAGTGCCAAGGGGGGTGCGAGCTGAATTTAATTCTAGAGATCAGGTTAAAGCAAGTTTTGAGTCCTTATTTGTTATTGTCACTGTTAATAATAATAATGTAGATTGGATGAATTATATCTATTACAATCAGCAGAGGTTTGTAAACTACACCAGAGATGCTTTGCAAGGGTTAACTGACCAGTTAGGGCCCACTGCATCCATTGCATTCCAACATAGAGTGGCCCTGGATATGATTTTAGCAGAAAGAGGTGGGGTATGTAACTTCCTGTACGTGTATTATCCCTTTAATGTGACCAAAATTTCCCTTGTTTGAAAAAAAAAAAGAAAAAGATGAAGAGCCAGTTCCGATAATGCCAACCAGATACGTTACCAGAAGAATGGAGAGATGGACTAGTACTGTGTCTGCCTCAGTCTCATAAGATGGACTGTCAGTGGACTTCCCATTTGCCTAGGGAAAGTGCAGAAGACCTTAGGTTCCGGCGAGGGCACACCCTGTGGGGTGTTAACTCGTACAGATAGAGGGTATGGAGGCCCGGAAATAAGCCCAGGGAATCCATGGCCTCCTTCTGAGGTGAGGTAGGGATCCCTCCCTTTTAGGAGTAGGGACTTACGGGCAGTGGAGAAACCCTGACGCAAGGGAGAGACGACCGAGGAAAAGTGCAAGGTCTGATGCTTGATCTCCATATTAAGTTTTTTAGGGGGGTTTGTGAGGGTATATATATATATTGCCATATGTGTTTTTTATGCTTTTATACCTATATGCAAGTTTTATTCAATTCCAAATGAGAAAAAACTTTAATACTTCGCCTTACATCAGATATGCCAAGGTTTTGCAAGAGATGTATCTTAAATTCAGAGAGGAAGAACCAGACACAAGGCCGCATGTACTTGGTCAATTTCCCAGAAGCGCAGAAACAAGATATCAAGATGTTCAAATGTACATAATTTTGACTGTCTTAGGCCAGAAATCCGGACTTCCCATATATGGATGTTAGGCCGGACTTCTTAGAATTGTGTGGGTAATTCTTTGTACTGGAGTTAATTGAATACGTGATTTTCTGTATAAGCCAGAGGCGCCTCACTGTCTAAGGCGGAAATCCGGACTGCCCATATATGATTATGAGCCCATCACCCCATAGTGGGGATGGGACAGAGGGTATAAGATCTCATGTAATCTGTAATAAAGTGCACAGTTTTTTCTCCCGTGTGAGGAACGATACCAGATCCCTGTGTGGTGTCTCTTCTTACCGCCGGCAGCGGGGCAAGTGGGGTGGGCCGGATTGGTGTTGCACTTAGAATTTTAACCCTCATAATACAGCTTTGCTACATACATTCTTCATCCCATACAACAGGTATCACAAGCTGCCCAGCACTCGGGATGAAGGACCTGTGATGACGTCACTATCATGGTCCGCTCTTGATCAAATGACGGTGACGTCATCACAGGTCCTTCATTCCGAGTGAGCTACATGATCCGCCCCTGATCACATGACAGTGACTTCATCACAGGTCCTTCATCCTGAGTTACGTGCTCCACCCCTGATCACATTATAGGAACATCATTACAGGTCCTTCATCCCGAGTGAGTGTGTTACATGCTCCGCCACTGATCACATGACGGTGACATCATCACAGGTTCTTCATCCCTCTGCAGATTACAGGCGAACTACATCTTCTACAAACCCCCTGTGGCCTCAGTTGCTATGGAAGACTATCGAACACCTAGCCAGACAGCAGCCGTGTGCTCACAGGACCTGTGATGACGTCACTGTCATGTGATCAGGGGCAGAGCATGTAACTCACTCACTCATGGATGGACAGCTGGTCGTTAGTTTTTTGATAGTTATATTATGGTTGTTGTCAACGAGTCATCAAGTGTCCTGGCTGTGGAGTTGGTGTTGTGTTGCCACAGCAGTGACATTTGCAAGGAAGCATGAGCTGGAGGAGCAAGGCTAGAGGTTGGGAGCAGAATTGTGTGAGCTGTCCAAAAATTCCCTATAGCCTTGTGTTAGGACTGGGGTGCCGGATGGTCAACCGTGGAAGCTGAAGTCATTTGCTGCTATGTTGTGAGAAAGTGAAAGAAATATCCACCACTGAGTGCCGTGCTGAGAGCCCACACAGACACGAGAGACCTGATAGTAAATAAAAGACTGTGCAACTAAAGTGGCCTGCAATGTAACTACCATGTTTCCCCAAAAATAAGACAGTGTCTTATATTAATTTTTGTTCAAAAAGGTTTAACTTTTTTACAAGTATAGCTGCCTGGACACTATTTAAATTGACTTTTTTTAATTTTACTGTTAGCAGGGCTTAATTTTGGAGTAGGGCTTCTATTTCAAGCATCCTCAAAAAGCCTGAAAAATCCTTTTTGCATCCTTTTTGCATCCAAAAATTCTGGAAAATCATGCTATGTCTTATTTTCAGGGTATGCCTTATTTTCAGGGAAACAGAGTAAGTGACTGCAGTTTTGAGAAGCAAGCAATGTGCAGCAGGCCTGTGTTGGTACTACAAGTCTGGGACTTCTTCCTTGAGGCGAGCTGTAACAGAGTTGCTGAAGTGTTTTGGGCTGCCTCACAGCATTCTAAATTGTTATTGAGGTCAAGTGAAAGAACAGCTGATTGCTATTAAAGGAATTCTGTCATTAGATTCATGCTGACCGAACAACGGGCAGCATGCACCAGCGACAGGGATGCCTGTTGCCCCCGTGGGTGCTATTATTGTAAAATGCTGTGATGTCACAGGTGCCAGCCACGACGACCTCCCTTCGCCCACTGCATGAAGACTGACGGCTCTTCTCCCTGCTTGTGTAGAGCTGTCAGTTTTCAAACTGCGGAGGGGGGAGTTTGGGGAGGAAAAGGCCGGCGTGGCCCACCCCCATGACTCAGAGCTCAGCTCCCAGTTAAACTTTACAGTCTATTTATTCTTAATTGCTGCAAGATTTCAGAATAAAACACTCATGGGGCCATACACATCGCTGTCCTGGATTCATAGTCTTAGTAGTTTGGGCAGCATGAATCTAATGACAGAATCCCTTTAACTCCGCTGACAGTAAATTTAAGTCGCTGCTGTCTGGGCTCCGTGCAGCAGCGGGGTAAATTTGTCAGGCGCTCCACCAGCGAATGCATCTTCCCTGCAGGTAAAACACCCGAAATAGCCCGTTAGTAACAGCCTGTGGTATAGCTGCCGCCACTGGGACCTGATTTACCTGATGATGTAATCAGAGATACCACCAATCACAGCGCTGGCCAGGAAAGTTTCTGAGAATTTCAGCACTTTACACCCACTCCCCTCCTCCCCCCACCACCCCTGTTTCCTGCCAGTGTTATATCCAGAAGAGAGAAGCTGATAGTATTGTCAAACATCACATTAACCCCTTCTATTCAGTTAGTATAGGTGATTGTATAGCATACGGTTCATTTTTTATAATTTTTTAAAATAATTCTTAACTGGAATTATTTTCAAACACTTAACAAACTGGAGCGGTAACAACCCAAGAGAGGAACGTAGAGTCGGCAAACGTCACGGTAAACAACAAGTAGCAGAAAAGAATGTACACATGCTATACCAACGATTTGGCATACATATAAAATAAGTAAAATATTAAAGATAGGGCGTCCAACACAAGTGAAAAAGGTATAAAGGCAAGGAAAAAGGAAACGGCAGAAGCAAAGGTTGAACATACTAAAGTAACACATCATGTTGTCCCAGGTAACCTACGGGCCGACACAACCACCACGTCCCTCATCTGTGGAGCAAAAGAGACAGTATAAACAATTATAGAGGATTCATAGTAGGATATTCTGTCCAGGGTGCCAATCACACCACTTGTATGATATACGCGTGCAAGAAAGATGGCAGCATGTTCTATCTTGGTGCATATTACGCGTGCATACACATCACCAGTCATTGCGTACTGACTGCGTGCCACGTGAGTATATCTCACAACCAGCACGCTGTCAGATACGCTCATGTGAGCCTGGACTTACTTTGAGAAGCTAGAAAAATAAGAGTCATCATAAAATATAGAATTACCTTAGGATGTAAGAGTAGACAGGGCAAAAGAGGTAAAAGCAGGCCTGGGGAAAACCGGCTTATGAACATCAAGGGAGCGAAGAGCATGTTGTAGCCTTAGAAAGGCCAAAAAAATGGAATATGAGACATAAGATAGGGTCTGGACAGGGATGGAAGGGGGAGAGTAGATGAAGACGGAAACATTAAAAATACCCCTTTATGGTTATTTCTCTTTTTACACTTTATTATATTTTTGCTTTGCTTCTTTTTGTCTAATTTGAAATAAATAGATTTATACAAAGATGATGGGAGGATTGAAAGTGACGAGTGAGCCATAATAAGGAAATAGTGCAAGAGATCAATATGTTTGATATTTTATTTCCCAAGGTGACAATGTAAGTCAAATCCGTAAATGCAAAGTTTTTGAAAAATATCATTGGATTGTTTCAAGATCTACTTTATTTCTGTTTTTTTTTAATTGTAATGGGAAAAGGTTTATAAAAGCTCAAAATAAAAAAGATGTTTTCAAAAAAAGGCAAAAAATAGGGACTACTAGGAATCCAGAATGACCTATGAAATCTAGAAAAATCTAATACAGAATTATTTTCATATAGATCACCAATTTTTTTTTAATCCCGGAGATTCCTAATATCCAAGTTCAAAATCTGCAAGAATAGAAGAAAACTTAAAGAAAAGACTAAGATTGGAACCAAAGGGGATGACGAGGAGACAAATTGCGGCAAGACAGTAGCTGAAATTTGCTAACTCGGTCGAGTATGATTCGGTAACGAGGAAAGCTCGGCCCCAGGAGAGAGATCAGGGGAACCCCTACAGTAGTTGACTCAGGTGAAACCCATTTTTTATATAAAGATGGGGTCCACCAGTTTGATTTGGTCCAGAATCACTGCAAAAAAAAAAAATGTTTAGTGTAATGGCCTTCGTGCCATCTAGTTTGTAGGACTTGGCCAGAGCAGAAGACGTAATTCTAGCACGGGATTCGCCTAGATAAAATTGTTGAGAATGGTTTGGAGCTTAATTAAAAAGTAGTTTGCATTGGGAATCCCTACAGTTCAAAAAACATAGAGAATATGAGGTAAGACCATTATTTTAAGCGCTGCTATGCTACCAGCCCAAGAAATAAAAGATTTACGCAAGTTGTTTAAAAGTTGCAGAATGTAATTAGGCAAGGGCAGATATAATTTTTGGTGAATGTATTGGAGCTATGGCTTGTTAAATGGATACCTAAATAGGATATTTCATGGTCGTTCCAGACATATGGAATGGAGCTAACTATATGTTGCCTAGTTTTATCATCGATACCAACACTCAGCAATTGAAATTTAGTGTTTATCTTATAGTCCAAGATCTTCTTAAAATCAGAGAATACAGATTGGGCATTTTAAAGAGGGGATAGGGTCCATGAGTGCCAAAAGGACATCATCGGCATACAGCTCTACTTTGTGTTCCTGGTGCCTTAATTTAACTCCCTTAATATCCTTATTAATTTTGATCTGTTCCACTAGAGGTTCCATGAGGAGAGCGAACATAAGAGGCGAGAGAGTGCAGCCCCACCGAGTGCCATTTAGAGATTGCAAATGGAAGAGAGATACACCCAGATGAAAAGACCTGCGCAGATGGGGTTAAGTACAGTGACAAGATCTCAGACTTAATGGGACCTAAAAAAGCTACTTTTCTAAAAAAGTTTCTAAATGGCTTCATTTAGTGTAAATTCAGCCCCAAACAACAAATGAGAATTTTTTCACTTCTTGATCATTGTTCAGTTTTTGCATGCATAAAACTGAGCGACAGCCGAGGAGACATTGGGGTAGAGAAAGTTCTTATCACAGGGCTCCACCGTCTCCTCCCTTGGGGGTAGCTGCTGCCAGAGATCAAGGGAATAGTAACCGGGGGTTACCTTGAGTCTAATTGTTGCCACTGTTCCGTCCTTCAAAATAGTCCACACACAGGGTAACTTTCTGAACAAGAACTGGAAACGGACGGCTCTGTCAATTTACTGCAAACTCTTGAACTTAAATTCCCACAATCAGTCCTGGGACAGATATAACAAGCCAAAGTGGTGCAACAGGGGGGATTCTCAGGGTATTCGGACAATCCACAGTCCAAGTTATCTGTGCTATTCCCACTACCGGCAAACTCTCTTTCTCTCTTTTTCTACCAGTCAGCACTCACTCTGCTGTATCTTCGTCTTCTCACTATGGAGCAGTTTGTTTCACTCCCAGCATTCACCAGAAATGCCGAGGATTCCTGGGTAGGTTAAGCCCAGGCTGAGCATCAGGCCATCGTTTGGCTTCCTCCATTCTCTCCACACTCACAACGATGTCTGTGTCGCTCACTCACTGTCGGGTCTCACTCTTCTCGCTTATACTAGCACTAACTGACTCGTTGTCTCCTTACCCACGTGACACACACAAAATGATACATTTTCTCTAACAGGACAGAACATACCAGACATTAACTCTATTAGTCCTGCAGCCATGCAATACACATAAATGAAATGCACTCCACAAACAAGACACTGACAAGACATTGACATGAGACAAACATAGAACACTATGGAGGGGCCCTATTAACTCTGGGCCACTACACAGGCAGTCATTCAATTATGAACAACTGCCTGTTTATTGCGAATGGAGGCAGGCGGACAGGAATGATTCCCGACTCGCTCTTTCTCTATTTACTGAGTGATGGTCATTAGTGTGTATAGGCACAGGAACAATTATCGCTGGGACGACTGTCTGGCATCTGCAACCAACAGATTATCCCACGAAAAAGGGCGCTAATACAGGTGTCTACCAGGAAAATGCACCTGCTGATTGTCTGGATCTTCCAGGTAATCCCATGTGCTGCAGATCCGGAATATTGGTGACCTTATAAGTTGAGTCTGGTTTCCAGTAATCAGGGGTGTAACTATAGAGGATGCAGGGGATGCGGTTGCACCCGGGCCCAGGAGCCTTAGGGGGCCCATAAGGCCTCTCTTCTCCATATAGGGAGCCCAGTGCTATGAATAAAGCATTATAGTTGGGGGCCCTGTTACAGGTTTTGCATTGGGGCCCAGAAGCTTCAAGTTATGCCTCTGTGCAGCATGGTTTAGGTATGGGTACGGGTACAGATACAGATAGAGGGGGGGTCCCAGCTCACGTTTTGCATCAGGGACCCTGAGCCTTTAGTTACGCCCCTGACAGTAATAATACCCCAGGTAGGATCGATGTACGCTGAAAATACTGTTGCAGATTTAATAATACTGTCTAATGATAAGGGCGCTTTACACAGAACGATTAGCTTCAGTTTCCTGCTGGATCGTGTGAAAGTGAGCGATAATCCTTCAGTGTAAATGGAGGCAGCGACTGAAAGATGAACAGTAATTCATTTGCTTATTGTTCGTCAATCAGTGGAGGCAGGAATAAAAGTCAAACAACTATCGGCCTGTATGAACAGGCAGCCATTCATTTATGAGCAACTGCCTGTTTATGGCGATTCGAGGCAACGGCCGGAAGCGATCCTGGCGCGTTCTGCCTCCATCCACTAAGCGATCATCGCAATCACTACGCCACAGCTCTGTCACAGTGGTTCATTCTGGATGATAAATATGACATATTTTTAAACTGTCAAGTCTAACTTTATATCACCTATCAGTTGCCTTAGTTTGACCCCAACAGTAATTTTACCATTTTGAGGCTCCCACAATGATTAACCCCTTAACGACCAGCCCATAGTGTTTTTACGTCCTCCCGAAGTGGGCTCTATTCTCTGAGGACGTAAAAACATGCTTCCTGCAGAGAATAGTGCCCCTCGGGCTGTGGACGTGACAGCTCCATGCTGTCGGTGTCCGCAGGTAGCTGACAGCATGGAGCTGTCATCCCGGGCTGTTCGGAGCCCCCCCCGGCATTGCGATCGGCGCTATGCAATGGATAGCGCCGATCGCAAAAAAAGTAAATAAAAGTACATAAAAGTTAAAGATTCAGCTGCTCTGATGGATCGGATCCATCGGAGCAGCTGAAATTACTCACCGAGGTCTGGCACGCTGCTCCCCGCTCTCCTGCCGCTCCGGGGCCCGAAGCCGGTCTTCTGCGCATGCGCGCCAGGCGGCATTACGTCAGCCGCATGCGCAGAAGGCCCGGCGGCGCGGGAGATTTAAAATCTCCTGGCTCCCGGCTCCTGTAGGTAGCCGGGAGGCAGGAGATGTCAGCGGGGACTGCGGTGAGCGGTCCCCGGTACCGCGATCGCCGTTATCCAATGGTTAGCGGCGATCGCGAAAAAGTTAAAAAAAAGTTTTTAAAAAGTCAGTTTCACCTCCCCTCATGGATCGGATCCATGAGGGGAGGTGAAAATACTCACCCCCAGTCCTCAGCGGTGTCCCGATGTCCCGGGACCCGAATCCCCGTCTGCGCATGCGCGCCCGATGATTGACATCGGGCGCGTGAACAGACGGGCTCGAGCCCCGGGAAATTTAAAATCCCTCTGCTTCTGGCTGCCATGTGTAGCTAGGAGCAGAGAGATTATACCGGGGACATGATCACTGTCATCCAATGGATGACAGTGATCATGTAAAGTGAGAAAAAAGTGTAAAAAAGTAAAAAAAAAAAAAAGTAAAAAAAAGTTTTTAAAAGTTTAAAAAGCGTACGTTTCATCTCCCCTCATGGATCATATCCGTGAGGGAGGATGAAAGTACGTACCTAAGGCCCCCAGATTTATCCGCGGACCTTACCACAGCTTCTGCACACGCGCCCGTCGCCAAAATGGCGGGCGCATGCGCAAAAGCTGTGGATTGCCAGGATAATTTAAATTCTCCCTGCTCCTGGCTACAAAACGTAGCCAAGAGCATGGAGATTTAATGGGGGTCCGCGGTGAGCGGTTCCTGGTCACGTGTTCGCTATTATCCAATAATGGCGATCACGTAAAAGTAAAAAAAAAATTTGAAGTTTCATCTCCCCTCACTGATGCGATCGGTGAGAGGAGATGAATCTTTTTACCGGAGGCCTGCGTATTTGAATCCCGACGCGATCTTCCTCCGTGGACCTTCCAGGATTCTGCACATGCGATTGCCGGCAAAAAGCCGGACACATGCGCAGGAGTCGGGGAGCCCAGGAAACTTAAAATCTCCTTGCTCCCAGCGACCAACGGTCGCCGAGAGCCTGGAGCGGTGACGGGTGGCCTCGTTGAGCGGTCCCCGGTCACGTGATAAAAAGGTAGCGATCTACCTTAGGCCGGTCTCACATGACCGGATAGGAATGACGGATTCCGCATGCGTCTGATCCGTGGTAATACGCAGATCAATCGCATTGGATTACACAATTCCGCTCACATTAGCGGGTCAGAATTGCGTAATCCACTCGCAGAAAAGAGAACGCAGCAGGTTCTATTTTACTGCGGATATCCGCAACAGAGTCCATTGTGCTCCATGGTCGCGGATATACCCGCAGTCCATACGCAACTACATTGTATACGGGCTGCGGGTACCCGCGTCATCGCTAAGCGATGGTGCGGGAAATACAAACAAAGGTGTACTGTGCATGACCGCCTGTGTGAGTACGCAGTTATGCGCAGTACATTACGCAGCCGTACGCAGGGTCACAGCCGGGCTCACAGATGGGATCCGCTGTGGGCCTCCGCAAGCGGATTCCGCCTGCACCCGCGTGAGCCCGGCGTTATTCAGACCGCTACCTGTGATACGTATTTTACAAGAAGCCCCGGGAACGCTCGCTTTCCTGCAGTTCCAGGAGCACCTTGTTGAGCGCCTTCTGTGTGAGACCGCCACACCTCATCAAGCTTACGGAGACTCACGGAACGCCACTTTTTACACCCCATCCCCGCCACTGAGGTCATGAAATACCCCCAAAAAGCATGAGAGGAGGGGGGGGGGGGGATACCCGGTTTTATTGCCCCATGGGCCCATTCCAACCAGCCTCCGTAATTACCCCTGTCTTCGGAAATACTACACAGTTCACATTTTTACTTTTATCTAAGATTTGCGAACGCCAAAAAGGGCGCGGAGGGGGGACATTTTTAGGGAGTCAATCTTTATTCTGTACAAATAAGCAATGGGGCCTGGAATTTATTCAGTTGTGCCCTAAAATCCAACAGGTGTTCCGTCCTTTATAGGCCTTGCCATGCGTCCTGTAAGTAGATTAGGGCCACAATGGGTATGTTTCTGAACTCGGGACAAACGGGGGTATCCATTTTGGGGTGAACGTCTTCATTCCTATGTACACTGTACAAAAAAACTGTTTTTAAATTGAAAAAATTGCCAAAAAAATTGAAAATCGTAACTTTTTCCTTCTGCTTTGCTTAGATTCATTCAAATACTGTGGGGTCAAAATACGCAGTACACCCCTAGATGAATTCGTTAAGGGGTCTAGTTTTCAAAATGGGGTCATTTGAGGGGGTTCTTTATAGTTTTGGCCGCTCAATGGCTCTATAAGTGGGCAATGGGGCCTGAAATTTATTCAGTGGTACCCTGAAATCCAACGGGTATTCCTTTCATTGTAGGCCTAGCCATGGGTCCTGTAAGTCTATTAGGGCCACAATGGGTATGTTTCTGAACACGGGACAAACAGGGGTATCCATTTTGGGGTGAAAGCCTTCATTTATATGTGTGCTGTACAAAAAAAACCTGTTTTTAAATTGACACAATAGCCCAAAAAATAAAAATCCTATTTTTTTCCTTTTGCTTTGCTTAAATTTATTCAAAAACTGTGGGGTCAAAATATGCAGTACATCCCTAGATAAATTCGTTAAGGGGTCTAGTTTTCAAAATGGGGTCATTTGTGGGGGTTCTATATGGTTTTGGGCGCTCAAGAACTCTACAAGTGGGCAATGGGGCCTAAAAGGACTTCAAGCAAAATCTATGTTCTGAAAGCCACCGATTACTCCTTTTATTTTGGGCCCCGTTGTGCATGCGGACATAAGATTAGGGCCACAATGGGTATATTTCTGAAAACAGCACAAACAGGGGTATCCATTTTGGGGTGTAAGTCTTCCTTCATATGTGTGCTGTACAAAAAAAGCTGTTTTTAAAATGACAGAATTGCCAAAAAAACAAAAATCCAAATTTTTTCCTTTTGCTTTGCTTGAATTTATTAAAAAACTGTGGGGTCAAAATGCGCAGTACACCCCTAGATAAATTCGTTAAGGAGTCTAGTTTTCAAAATGGGGTCATTTGTGGGGGTTCTCTATGGTTTTGGGCGCTCAAGAACTCTACAAGTGGGCAATGGGGCCTAAAAGGACTTCAAGCAAAATTTGTGTTCCGAAAGCCACCGGTCGCTCCTTTCATTTTGGGCTCCGTTGTGTATCCAGACATAAGATTAGGGCCACAATGGGTATGTCTCTGAACACGGGACAAACAGGGGTATCCATTTTTGGGTGCAAGTCTTCCTTCATATGTGTGCTGTACAAAAAAAAGCTGTTTTTAAAATGACAGAATTGCCGAAAAAACGAAAATCACAATTTTTTCCTTTTGCTTGGTTTGAATTCATTCAAAAACTGTGGGGTCAAAATATGCAGTACACCCCTAGATAAATTCCTTAAGGGGTCTAGTTTTCAAAATGGGGTCATTTGTGGGGGTTTTCTATGGTTTTGGGCGCTCAAGAACTCTACATGTGTGCTATGGGGCCTAAAAGGACTTCAAGCAAAATTTCTGTTTTGAAAGACACTGACTACTCCTTTCATTTTGGGCCCCGTTGTGGACTCAGATATAACAATAGGGCCACAATGGGTATATTTCTGAACACGGGAGAAATAGGGGTATCCATTTTGGGGTGTAAATCCTGATTTTCATGTAAACTATAGGAAAAAAATATGTCTTTAAAATGACAGATTTGCAAAAATATGAAATTTTACTTTTTCTCCTCTAAATTGAATTAATTCCTGAAAAAAAACTGTGGGGTCAAAATACTCATGACACACCTCAGTGAATACATTAAGGGGTGTAGTTTTTAAAATGAGGTCATTTGGGGGGGTATCTATTATTCTGACACTCATGAGCCTTTCCAATCTCGGCTTGGTATAGGAAAACAAAGTGTTCCTCAAAATGCTAAAAAGTAATGTTAAATTTGTACGTCTCCTAAATAGTTAAAAAAAAACGAAAGTTTTTCCAATGTGCGCCCAAAATAAAGTAAACGGGTGGAAATATAAATCTTAGCAAAAATTTCTATATTATGTTTGCACATATTTAAGATATTGCAGTTGGAAATGTGAAAAAATGACGATTTTTTCAAAATTTTCCCAATTTTGGCGCTTTTAATAAATAAACACAATTTCTATCCGTCTATTTTTTCCGCCTAAATGAAGCACAACATGTGGCGAAAAAACAATGTCAGAATCGCTTGGATATGCAAAACCTTTCTGGTGTTTTTCCATGTTAAAGTGACACATGTCAGATTTGCAAAATTTGGCCTGGTCATTAAGGCGCAAACAGGCTTGGTCACTAAGGGGTTAAACCCCTTTAAGAATCCCACAGTGATTAGACCTGTTTGTAGCCCCCATAGTAATTAGACCCCGCCGCGCTTCTTCATCACCCAGCGATGGTTCCTGCACTCATTCCCCAGAGGTCAGTGATACTCTGCTCCCCTCTGAGGCTTTGCCGAACTCCCCAGCAAGCAGTCCGATCCTGTTACTGAAGGGTGGGAGAAGACCCCTCTGATGCAGCTGCAGTAGATGCCATCATAGCATTAACCCCTTTTTCCCCCCTACTCCAGTCTTTTGGGGAGGACACAGCCAGACTACAAGGAACAACATGTCAGCAAATCACACAACCACCCGGGGTGCAGATGTGCCAGTAACTGAAGCAACTATGGGTTCTTTATTAGTGGATCTAAATCTCTATATTCACAAAGATATACCGCAGGCTGAAATCTCATCGATTGGTGACCCCACCTCCCATATTGAGAATAAAATGGCAGATTTGACAACCAGCCATAATTAATTGGTTGATATTGTTAATACTACGGAGGACCATGAAACTTGTAGACGCTGAGGACAGATCCAGACGGAACAATATCAGGTTTAGCGGTATCCCTGAGTCGGTTAAAACTGAAGTACTTAAGACATTTCTCACTGACTTCTTTACTGGCTTCCTTCCTGATGCCACCTAGTAGGACCTAACAATCATACGGGCTTCCTAAGCCTAAATCTCTACCCCCATCCACATCATGAGACATTGTTGTTGGCATACATAAAAGATAAGCTGATGGAGACCGCTAGAGTTCCAACCGCTCTCCCCAACCGCCTCCAAAATATCTCACTCCGTACAGACTTATCTGCAACAACACTCTTACAGAGGAGGGCGTACACGCCCAGCACCAACGTCCTACAAGAACAAGGCCTCACAAACAAATGGGGTTTCCAAGTGAAATGTATTATTACTAAAAATGGAACAAAATTCTCTGCACAATCCCCAGAAGCAGCCTTACATCTCTGCAAAGCATGGAACCGTCTGCCACAGGAGACAACTGGAAAAAGAAACTCGCCATCTCTTCAAGAGGAATGGTCCCGAATCTCTTACGGCAAATGACGCATCACATAACATTAGTTGTCGGTTAATATAACAAGAGGAACCACCTTCATAAAAGTTTGAGACTCCTAAAATTTGGGTTGTCTTTTTCCTTTTTACCTACAGTTGCTGTACCCGCATGCAGCCTACTGGTAACCGTTCCCCACCAGGACTGCAGTAATACGTGTACCATTTATCCTGCCCGCTGTTATGTTGGCCCTTCAGGCCCTAGACTTATGATTTATTGTTTGGCCCATCGGATTTATAATGTTATTCTTCATTAACTGGTCAGGGATACGCTCGTATGTAGTTGTTTTTTTTTTGGCTATGGTGCTATTGGGGGCCCTATATAAGGGAGCCGATGCCTCCTTCCTAGCCTAAACAGGATCGATCTTCTTCACTATGGTGTTTTAAAACCTATTTAAAGATCTAAACTCTGCCTTCAAATGATCAATGATATGGAAAGAAGCGCATCTAACTAACACTGACACACGATGCATCCAAGAAACACATTTAAATAAAGATGACTTTAGGTTAACGCATTAAAAATCCCCCCATATCTTTTCCTCCCACGCAACACATAAAAAATGTGGAGTATCTATAGCCACCATGGACACTGTTGTATTTTCCATCCAAAAGGAAATTGTTGACGACAGTGGGCGATATGTCATCCTGATCTACTCCATCAACAATACCAAGTACCCCATAGTATCAGAGTACGCCCCCAATCCGAGATCACATGCAGATTTTTTTTTAAATTCTAAAAAATATAAATCAAGTTAAAGTCATCCCTTTAATATTATTAGGTGGCCTTCTTTTCACATCCCCATAAAACATATAGCAGAATTGATGTCATCATAATAGACCAAATTCTTATAAAAAAAAGTCACTTCTACCACAATAGGTATTATCTCCGGTCGACCACGCTCCTGTTGCAATGTCACTTCTAGAACAATTTAGCCAATTGCCCACCAAAATTTTACTAATCTATCTAACTCAATAATTATATGCTATAATACCCAAAATATGCTCCCTATTGTTGTGGCAGGTTTGGTTTTTGTTCACAGAGGTCTGGTTTATACTAGTGCTGTTTTGGATTTTCCTCTCAGCTTTCTCTAGCACTGGTGGAAGTGCCTATGGGAGTGCTCTGCTACTTGTTGTATCTGCCTATCTTGCCTGTGAACCTGTGCTGATTATTCTCAGTCTTCATCTGATGGTTGTTGGAATCAGAGTGGGATGTCATCCTCCAGGCTGCTCCTTCCGCTGAGATCTTTTTTGCTGGTGATAATTTTCAGATTTCTGTATTTCTGGATTATGGAGCTGGAGTATATTAAATTTACATTGAGGCGGTCAATCCCATAGGTTAAGAGGTGAGATCTTTGGATTGTCCTATTCCTGTGTCCACCATAGTGTTTGAAATATTTTGTTCTGGATCTATGTTTAAAGATTGGATTATTTCATACAGAAACTATCACATTGTATGTCATGGAGTCCCTTCCCGCACAGGTAGTGTTGGGTTTGTCTTGGTTACAGATGCACAACCGGGTGGTGGATTGGGAATAAGGGGACATTACAAAATGGAATTCTTCCTGCAGTCTTAGCTGTATGTCTGTAAATGTGTCTTCAGTTCAAGTGGATGAGTTACCCAAGTTTATCAGTGAGTTTGCTGACATCTTTTCTCAGGTAGGGGCAGACAGTTTGCCTCCTCATAAAGAAGGGGATTGTTCTATAGTCCTTATCCCAGGCTGTAAGTTGCTGAAAAGTTGTATGTACACCCTATCGACTCCTGAGAAAAAGTTTCTCGAGGTATATATTCAAGACAGTCTGCAAAAAAGGGCATATATATCCATCCAACTCTCTGCTAGCTGCCGGTTTCGGGGCAAACAGAGCGATGAGTTGAAACTGTCCTTTAACACTCCTGAGGAACATTTTGAGAACCTGGTGATGCCTTTTGGTCTAACAAATGCTCCTGCTGTTTTTCAGGCTCTTATCAATGAAGTACTTAATAAGTTTATCGACCATTTCCACTAGTTTATCTTGACGATATGCTTATCGCCTGATTATGACTCTCATGTTTGGCAGGTTCATCAGGTACTACAGGAACTGTGGGAAAATGATGTATTTGTTAGAAAAGAAAAACGTGTTTTGCCATGCCAGATATTACATTTTTGGGTCATATTGTCACTTAGAACAGTAACGGTCTGTGCTGTACAGGACTGGGTACGACCAGAAAATCTGAAAGCCCTCCAGAGGTTTCTGTGGTTCGCAATTAGTAATGAAAAATTATTCGGGGATTTTCAGAGGTGGTTAAACCTCTTACGGACCAAGAAGGGTTGTTTTCCTTCTAAATGGACTTCGAAAGAACTGCGTTCTTTTCAGGCTTTGAAGAAATGTTTTGCGACAGCTCCGGTTCTGGTGCAGCCAGATTCATCCAGGCCTTTTGTGGTGGAGGTGGATGCCTCTGAGGTTGGTGTTGGTGTAGTACTTTCTCAGGCACAAGATTTAGCTCTGCCAGGTCTACCTGAGGGAAAGCTTTTCATTCCCGTACATTTAAAACTACAAGTTCTTTCAGAGGTGCATCATTCAGTCCTGGCGTAAACTGCTTACAAGAACTTTTTGGTGGCCAGCTTTATGTAGGGATGTTATTAGGGTTTCTGCTGGGATCTGTGGTACTACATGTTTTTCCAACTGATCAGCCCCACAGTTGGGGGTTGATTGAGCTGACTAGGGTTGGATTTCTCCAGCCAGCCAGTCCCCCGGGTCTTAGACCCTTGTGTGTGAGGTGACTATATCTCCGGAGGCCCCTCTTTAAGGGGGAGGTACTGTTAGGGTTTCTGCTTGGATCTGCTTAACTACATGGGTTTTCAGCAGCATAGCTTCACAGCTGGTGGTTAATTGATCTGGCTGGGTGTGGATTGCTCAAGCCAGCCAATCCCCCAGGTCTGCTGCTTATATTTTCCAGCTCCTCTACTAGAGACTGCTGGCCTTTTCTTTGTTTGCTCAGTGTGTTCAGTGTGGGAAGTGTTGTGCTCCTGCATGTCTGTGCAAGTGGCTGGACATGAGGTGTCTGTGTTGCGTTCAGGATGTTCAGTGTGAACAGTGTCATACTCCTGCATGTCTGTGCAGCTTTCGGTACGTGTCGTGTGAGCTGTGTCTTGCTGTGGGTCCTTTATCATCCAGAATGAGGTAGGTCCCTAGATTCCAGCAGGGGATCGTCGCTATTGGGATGATTGTCCCACATTGCAGGCAGGTTTCCTGGCGTTAGTTGTCTCGTTAATGTAGGGACCCATGAGACAACGAGGACCCATGAAGTGGGCTTGTGGGCTTAAGTATCTTGGCCAAAATACGAATTAATACCTCGCATTGTATCTATCCCATCTGTTTATACATGCGGGTATGCTTGGTGTGTGTTTTGAGCATTTATCAGGTGTTGGTTTATGTCTGACGGTGAGTATGAAGTCTGTTTTGCAGTTCTGCTGCTCGATCTGGTTTTTCCAGTGGTGTAAAGTTTATGTCTGTTTCTCAGTCATGTCTGTGAGTTTTGGGTCCAGTTCGCAGTTCTGCAGTTACATGCTGGTAAGACTCTGCAGAGTGTTCATGTCCCAGAATGATGTTACAGAATACACATGTAATTGTTCTCAGTAAGAGAAACCAAGTCATCTTGTAGATAATATACCTTTTAATGGCTAACAAAAATACACAATGTTACAGCGAGCTTTTGGATCTCTCAGGATCCTTCCTCAGGCATTATGAAACAAATCTGGATGGGGCATATATATATATACAAATATAAACGCATGGCCAGACTGAGAGATGTAATCAAAGTTTGGAACAGTACTTGCGATATTATGTTTTGGTGACGGTTGATGGGGATCTTCAATTCCAGCCACATTGTGGACTCTTATCGAGTGAGGAATTTGTTATAGTACTTAGTGCATTGGTGTGGTTATGAACCAAAAGAAATTACATGGGTTCCGGCCTCAGGTGTCAATGTGGATCATCTAGTTAAGAATTTTCATAGACATAACCCAAATAGACATGGCCCTAAGGGTCCTGAGGCCCCTTCTAGAAGGGGAGGTACTGTTGCAGCTGGTTTTGGTTTTCGTTCATGGAGGTCTGGTTTATGCTAGTGCTGAATTTTTTTCTCAGCTTTCTCTACCAATGTTGTGAGTGTCTATGGGAGTGTTCTGCTACCTGTTGCACCTGCCTAACAAATAGGGAGGACTATTATTTCTGTCTTAGCTGTGGAGCTGTGCTGATTATTCTCAGTCTTCATCTGATGGTTGTTGATTTCGTAGCTGCATCTTGGTCTCCTGTTTTCCATGCTCATCTCAAGCTAAGTGCTGTGGTTACTGGTGGTAGTTGTATTCTTGCTTAGTTGTTTACTTCTGCCCCAAGTTGGGACAGTGAGTCGCCGAGGATTGTGGGTCAGGTGCGTTCTTATCAGGCCAGGACATCCGCTATAGGCCGGTACAGTCTCTTGAAAGTTCCTCTCTACATTTGTTAGTTCATACGTTACCTGTGGTGGTTTATGGTCTTTGTTCTATTGTGTAAACATAGCTGGGAACTGTTTGCAGGACCAGTTTCGGTACAGAAGGTCAGATGTGACACCTATTCATTACAATCACTTTTATACTATTTTGAGATTAATGATAATGGTGAAATCTCTGATTCTACTACTCTGATTCTGGTTGGTGCATAGAGTGCTTATGAGAGGCCACTATATAAAACCAGCATCCCACAATAAAAAACGTAGGATCGCTTTACTAGTGTCACTGCAAACACAGCTATGTGCACTGCATAGACAGAGCCAAAGAAATATCTGCCCTATGCCAACAACTTCAAGAACTCCACATTTATGACCTTGCTCTGAGAAAATGACAAATGATACATTATTGGCATGGTAATAAATTGGGAGCTTCATTGACGAAACAAGTAAAAAACCCAGCCAAACCATGCATTTATTCATGATGCACGAGATGCCAAGATATTTGACCCCCAGGGCATTGTTATGTCTTAATGAGTTATTACAAATCCTTTAACAACCTAATTAATGATAATTCTATTGCCCAATCCACATATAATATTATGACTTCCTTCTTGAACAACCTGAATCTACCCACACTATCTTCCACCGAATCGGAGCCGTATCTCAGCCAGTTAATTCTGCCGAAGCTCTGAAGGCTATCCAGACTCTTTAATCTTACAAGTCCCCTGCCCTCACAAATAAGTATTACCAAGCCCGTAGACTCATTCTAGCCCCTTATTTAATTAATATTTAATGAAATAGCCACCAATGGACACACCACCAGAGATGCTGAAAGCACTGATTATTACTTTACCTAAACCGGTAAAGACTCCAGATTACCCCCCTAACTTTAGACCTGTTTCCTTTTGAAGTATGGACATAAAACTATACGCTAAACTACCGGCAAACAGACTGTTAAAGCTCACGGCACATTTAATTGTCATAGACCAGGTTGGCTTTATTAAAGGTTGTTCAACAACTGACCGTACGTGTCGATACATTGACGTCATCTCTGCAGTATTGGCCAGAAAACACCTTCTCTGCTCCTTACTTTGGACGCAGTGAGGGCGTTTGACCGTGTACACTGGGGTTATCTCAGGGAGGAACTTCTGAAATGTGGTTTTGGTAGCCCATTGCTCTCCTCTATAATGGCCTTGTACTCCTCCCCATCAGCTCAGGTATACGCATCTGGCTCTATTTCTAATGGCCCATATAGACACAACGATTATCGCTCAAAAATTGCTCAAAGCCGCCTTTTGAGCGATAATCGTTGTGTGTAACTGCACTGACATCGTGCAGTTTTTGTTAAACCATCGCTCATCGTTATCTTTCAGCATGTTTGAAAGACGACAATGAGTCTTATCAGAGATTCACAGCAGAATACAGATGATACTATAGTTTCAGCTCTATTCCGCTCCCTGATGACAGCTGTGTTCTTCATACCCTGCTCGGAGCGCTCGGCTGTATAACAGCTGGGCAATCCGTGCAGAAAACAGCTGGATGCAGAAGACAAGCGGGGACACCCCGCTTGTCTTCTGCATCCTTCACTTAGAGCGCTCAGCTGTATAACAGCTGGGCACTTGGAGCGGGGGAACAGCTGGATGCAGAAGACAAGCAGGGACACTGGGCGCTCTCAGCAGGGAAGAGCTGGATGCAGAGAACAAGTGCCCCCCCGCTTGTCCTTTGCATCCTCCGCTGGGAGCGATCGGCTGTATGACAGCTGGGCGCTCCCAGTGGGGAACAGCTGGATGCAGAGAACAAGCGGCCCTCCGCTTGTTCTCTGCATCCTCCGTAGCGCAAGGTGATCGCTCAATAATTAAGCGATCATTTTGAGATGTAAATGACACAATGATTATCGCTCAAAAGTCTCTCAAAAGACATATTTTGAGCGATAATCGTTGTGTCCAAATGGGCCTTAACTCATTTAATATTTCAAATGGGAGCCGTCAGGGTGCCCATTATCGCCAATGATATTTACGTTGGTGATGGAACCCTCTGCACATATGATTTGCTCATCTCCAGATATATACGCCATCACCATAGGTAGTACTGAACACCGCGTTGGTCTTTTTGTGGATGACGCAATCCTTAGCTTGACATCCCCAGAATCCTCCCTTGGAACAATATCAGGAATTATTGAATAATTTTGCTTCTAAATCTCTAGTCCTTAAAGGGGTTGTCCCGCGCCGAAACGGGTTTTTTTTTTTTCCAACCCCTCCCCCCCCCCCCGTTCGGCGCGAGACAACCCCGATGCAGGGACTTAAAAAAAAAAACGCACAGCGCTTACCTGAATCCCTGCGCTCCGGTGACTTCTTACTTACCGGTTGAAGATGGCCGCCGGGATCTTCTCCCTCGGTGGACCGCAGGGCTTCTGTGCGGTCCATTGCCGATTCCAGCCTCCTGATTGGCTGGAATCGGCACGTGACGGGGCGGAGCTCCAAGGAGCCGGCATCCTGCACGAGCGGCCCCATTGAGAAAAGAAGAAGACCGGACTGCGCAAGCGCGTCTAATTTGGCCATTAGACGCCGAAAATTAGACGGCCTCCATGGAAACGAGGACGCCAGCAACAGAGCAGGTAAGTGAAAAACTTCTTATAACTTCTGTATGGCTCATAATTAATGCACGATGTACATTACAAAGTGCATTAATATGGCCATACAGAAGTGTATAGACCCACTTGCTGCCGCGGGACAACCCCTTTAATATGGGGACCCCGGAAACTCTGCAAGCAGAACCACAGTCTCTTTACCACTGTAAAACGGACTAATTACCTATGTAGGTATTGCTCTGATATTTCCTATTAGTCAAGTGGGATCTACCAATTTTAAATCTTTGTTAATGCTTTTAGAAAAATATATTAAAAACTACACTGACCAATGGGTTTCTTGGATAGGCCGTATTGCTATTGCCAAAAGGCTATTGCTCCCCAAAATCTTATATTTATTCCGCAACCTTCCTGTGGCTATACCTAATACCATTCTGAATAGAACACAATGCATTACATTTGGTACAACCAGAAAGCATGGGTCTCTTCCAAAGTATTATACCTCCACCACTCCCAGGGAGGCCTGGGTTGTCCCTGTATTAAAAAAAATACTATTACGCATCATTACTTAAGCTGATGGCTAGATAGTCCCTCCAAACATTCGATCCAGATTGAATCCAATATGACTGGCTACTCTAAACTTGCAAACCTTTTATGGGTTTCTAGATTGGCCTAAAAATGTCCCAAATTTGCCTCCCCAACAGTATCCACCATTCTATACATTTGGAAAAAAATGTCCTCTGTTCCCGACTTCTTTCCTCTTCAAATACTCAAAATACCCTTAGAGGCGATCCAATTATCCCAGATATAAACCTAGACATCTGGCGTGCCGGAGGTATCTCCAAAGGTGGAAGATCTGTCAAAGGAACAACCATGAAATCTTTCACACAATTATTTCAATTGCCTTTTTTAATTATTTTAATTACTTTTTACGCCAATCATTTCAATTTCCACACAAAGAATTTTATAAATAACTTCAATGACGACATTTCCTTTGTCTCTTGCTCTCTCGACTACAACTTTGCTCATTAAATACGAATCCTTTTAATATAACTCTCGGGAACAGGTTAGAGGTATCACTAAAGCCTATAGAGCGCTAGTATAACAAGCCTCTCCATCCACGCTCCCTTTTCAAACCAATTGGGAAAAAGATCTCCAAGAGTCATCTAACGCCGACCAATGGTCACCAACATTCCAACTCAATCTAAAAACCTTTTAGATTGCACAAACTAATAAGAGACTCCAGATGATATCTGACTCCCTATTGTTTAGCCCAAATCTCACCACAGAACTCCAGTATCTGCTGGAGGTGCCATAAGCAAATTAGTTCACTGATACATATATGGTGGCTATGTGATCTTCTTAAACCACTATGGGAGCAAGTACACCTATTAGTAACCCAGCCGTGTAGGAGTCATCCATATAAACCGGTCCCAATCCCGGATAAATAAGGAGGGTTAGGGAAAGACCTAGTGACCTACCATGTAAAAACTTTGCCTTTGATACCCTATGAAAGAGCTCTCCAATGATTCAGATATGGTATCCGATGGCAGGCCCCCCGGGGCCAGCGGATTCTCTAAATGCTACTGGGGAAGCAGAAGGTCTTATACAAGTAGTTGAGGTTTTCCTCATGATGCAACTGTGGGAAAGCCCTCAGGACGCCCAGCTGCTGAGGCACCTCATGATGAAAGGAAAGGACTGCGCTGTACCAAAGCTCACATACTAGCAACATGGAATGTGCGGGGCATGAGTCTAGGGAAATTGGACATTGTGAAATGCAAAATGACAAGACTTAACATTGATATTCTTGGAATTAGCGAATTGCACTGGACAGGTAATGGATACTTTCAGTGCGATGACTTCACATTGCACTATGCCGGACATGAGGAAATCAAGGGGAATGGAGTAGCCTTTATTACAAACAAGCAGACCTCAAAGGCAGTAGAACGTTTTAGAATAATCATCGGCCGTATCATTGCCATCCGGATACGTGGTAAGCCAGATCTCCATCTTACAGGTCTATGCCCCAATGACAGATGCGGATGAGGAAACCATTAGAGATTTTTATGCCGATGTCCAGAAAACTCAAAACAAAGTGCCAAAGAAGGACATCATCTACATTATGGGCGACCTCAATTCCAAAGTCGGCAGCCAGAAGCAACCATCACAGGAAGATTTGAGCTTGTTGAAAGAAATGAAGCCGGTGATCGCCTGGTACAGTTCCAGCAAGAAAATCGGCTCAGGATAGCAAACACATGGTTTATGAAACCCAAGGCTGACTGTACACATGGACATCCCCGAAATGCTAACTGCACCCGCGGACCTCCCCCAAACGCCGACAGTACACATAGACCTTCCCCAAATGCTAACTGCACCCATGGACCTCCCCCAAACGCCGACTGCACACTTGGAATCTCCCAATGGCCTCCATCAAAATCAGATTGATTACATCCTGTATAATCATCGTTGGCGAAGTTCAGTCATTAAAAAAAACCTTTTCTGGTGCCAACTGCGGCACTGATCATTAACTCATTGCAGCTAAGGTCAAGATCAAACTCTGTAGCATTAAGGAAGGTGCTCCATTGAGAAGATTCGACACCTCTAAAATCCCCTAATGATACACTATTGAGGTAGCATACAGATTGGAACCGCTTGACACATCAGAGACGCATCCAGAGCTATGGCACGATATACGGCACGATGGCACGATATACGGTCCACAGTTATGGAGACAGCCAGTAAGCATCTCACCGATAAGAAGCAGGAAAAACTACGCTATTGATTGTCCGAGCAAACCCTCTGAATAGCCGATAACAGAGAGCAGCAATGGCGGCCGGCAACAAAGATGAAGTTCAGCAACTAAATGCCAAATTTCAGTGAGCGGCAAGGAAAGATAAGGAAATGGACTGGAATGAGTGTTGCAAACAACTCAAGGCAGAAGCCATGATAGGCCATATGTGAGGCCTATTCTCACAGGTCAAGATGGTCCGAAAACCTTTCATGGCACGTAACAGCACAATCAAAGGCAAACATGGGAAGGAACTGAATACAGAGTATCAAGGATAGGTGGAGGAACTACACAGAGGTACTATATGCCTCCAACCACACACCTGGACCATTGCATGAGGTGGAGCCTGAGGACTTGGAGCCTCCATTATGGAGTCAGAAGTGGTTGTGGCAATGAAACAACTAGCCAAAAATAAAGCACCAGGCATAGACAACATACCGGCAGAGCTACTGCTGCCAGTACCAGTGAAAACCATCACAGTGCTGTGCCAGGCAGTATGGGTATCCACACAATGGCCCACAGGACTGGAAAAGATCTGTCCTCATCCCTTTACCAAAGAAAGGCAACTCCCAGAATTGTTCCAACTACCCAGCAATCACCCTCATTCCACATGCAGGCAGGATTACAGTGAGGACGTGGCACCAGCGATGATCTTGCAAACCTGCGATGGACCATGGAAAAAGCTTGGGAATATCCAAAGAATATCTACATGTCCTTCACCGACTACATCAAGGCCTTTGACTACGCCGATCATGACAACCTATGGTACGCCCTACAAGAGCTGGTACATCTAATCAAGTTGATTAAATCACTTTATACCTATCAGGAACACAGTATGGGGACACAGATTGGTTTGGGATAAGCAAAGGCGTCCGACAGGGCTGCATCCTCTCATCCTTCTTGTTTAACCTATATGCGGTTAGGTTAAAGTTATCATGTGGAAAATGGACTTAGATAAATTGGAAATCGCGGTGAACATAGGTGGAAGAAACATCAACAATCTCCTTTATGCAGATGACAGAACTCTGCTTGCAGAAACCGACGCCAGTCTGAAGCCGCTGATATGGAAGATTAAAATTGAAAGTGAAAAAAATGGGCCTCTACCTGAATTTAAAGAAGACTAAAATTATGACAACTGCAAAAATGGCCAAATTCCAATCAAAATCGACAATGAGGTCATAGAATGTGTGCGAGACCTCATCTTCCTTGGCTCAGAAATTGACAAGGCTGGAGAATCTGTATCAGAGATAAGACATAGGATAGCATTGGGGTGAAGTGGGATGCCAAACATGGACGAAATCTGGAAAAGTAGGGATATCAGTATAGCAACTTAACACAGGATAGTGCAGACCATCGGTATCCCCAATAACCATGTATGGATGTGAAAGCTGGACTGCAAAAAAGCTGATAGAAGGAGGATTGATGCGTTGGAGCTGTGGTGCTGTGAGAGCTGCTGCGTATACTCTGGGGGGCAAGAGGAACACACAGAGAAGTCCTGAATCATATGAGACCCGATATATCACTAGAGGGTAAGATTACCAGCTCAGGCTCACGGAGGACAAGATGACCAGCTCAGGCTCACGGAGGACAAGATGAGCGGCTCAGGCTCACGTATTTTGGCCATGTAATGCGAGCAGAGGCACTAAAAAAATCTATAATGCTTGGACAGATCAGTGGCAAAAGAAGACCTGGTCGCCAAAGAACACGATGGCTGATATTGTCAGAGCAGATACTGGCATGGATATCACACAAAAGAAAGAAGCAGTGCAAAACCGAAAACATAAAGGGAGCCTTTAGGGTTGCCGAGGGTTGTGTATGACTAACGGCTAACAGCTATCTTGTTGGTATTTATGCCTGATGTGAAAATGTATCTTCAGTTCTTACCTTCTTTGCTTTTCCCCTCCCTTTTCTTCTCTCTGTTTCTTCTCATCGAGCCAACCCACCCTTTGTCCACACATAATATGTTGGCGTGCATTATTATGTTATGGAGTAGGTTGCTATGGATTATGTTGGTATGTTGTTCTGTGTCAACAGTGACAGATCCAGTGTCTGTGCAGGTGTGCCAGATATCAGGGGTGGATAGTCCTGTTCTGAGGATGTTGTGTATGAACAGTGTCAGGTCCAGTGTCTGTGCAGGTGTGCCAGACATCAGGGGTGGATAGTCCTGTTCTGAGGATGTTGTGTATGAACAGTGACAGGTCCAGTGTCTGTGCAGGTGGCCAGACATCAGGGGTGGATAGTCCTGTTCTGAGGATGTTGTGTATGAACAGTGTCAGGTCCAGTGTCTGTGCAGGTGGCCAGACATCAGGGGTGGATAGTCCTGTTCTGAGGATGCTGTGTATGAACAGTGGCAGGTCCAGTGTCTGTGCAAGTGGCCAGACATCAGGGGTGGATAGTCCTGTTCTGAGGATGTTGTGTATGAACAGTGTCAGGTCCAGTGTCTGTGCAGGTGGCCAGACATCAGGTGTGGATAGTCCTGTTCTGAGGATGTTGTGTATGAACAGTGTCAGGTCCAGTGTCTGTGCAGGTGGCCAGACATCAGGGGTGGATAGTCCTGTTCTGAGGATGTTGTGTGTGAACAGTGACTGGTCCAGTGCCTGTGCAGGTGGCCAGACATCAGGTGTGGATAGTCCTGTTCTGAGGATGTTGTGTATGAACAGTGACAGATCCAGTGTCTGTGCAGGTGTGCCAGATATCAGGGGTGGATAGTCCTGTTCTGAGGATGTTGTGTATGAACAGTGTCAGGTCCAGTGTCTGTGCAGGTGGCCAGACATCAGGGGTGGATAGTCCTGTTCTGAGGATGTTGTGTATGAACAGTGTCAGGTCCAGTGTCTGTGCAGGTGGCCAGACATCAGGGGTGGATAGTCCTGTTCTGAGGATGTTGTTGTGTTGTATTATGTTGGTGCTCAGATTGTGGTGTATTTGCATGCAGTTGTTGGAGCGAGTTCCCCCGTATTTCCCGCAGATGGTTTGGACACCTGCTGTTCCTCCCCTCCTGGCATTCTGGGGTAGTGCACTCAGTAGTGTGTGGTACGGTGACCGCACAGGTGCAGCCACTCACAGGTTCCTCCTTTCTTTTGGCCTCCAAACATCTGATTTCTTGTGCATGGTGCGGGCTGGTGATGTCGGCCACGATTTTCCTTATAGGCCAGATTGGTGTTCTGGCGTTCCTTCCCCCTTGTACGGTGGGTGTTGTGGTGGCTCCATACAGTTTTGGTGGCATGCATGTCGTCTGAGTGGTGTTCCATCAAGGGCGTTCTGTAGGAACGCAATACCGGATCCGCGTCCGTGCTGCGTCGAGGTGCACCCAGCGGACGTAACATACTGATCAGCCTACTACCGTTTGCACCAGAGATCTGTGTGATGTACCTGTGTGTGTTCCCTTCTCCTGCTGACTGGCTGGCATCCGCATCAGGCCCGTAGTGATAAGTCCTTTGCACACTGTGTCAGTAGGGAGGGTTGCCATCTTTCCCCTCTGGACTGGTGCACTTTCTGTGCAGGCTACTGTTCGGTGGCCTTTTGTATAAGGCGCAGTGGTCCCACTTAGTCATTGCACATTATTTTTTCTTCCTCCTGGTCAGGATATGGTGGGTGTTTGCATCAGGCCCATAGGATAAGTCCTGCGCAACGCCTATCCTGGTGGTGACACGTGCGGCGGTACTAGGCCATTGGGTAAGTCCTGTACTGTGTGGTGTCTTTTGGAGGAGCTGCATAATTTTTTTTGATGCTTAAAGGGTCCACAGGCCCCTTTTTTAAAGGGGAGGTACTGTAAAGTTATACTGCTGGAACCTGTAGGGCTATGGCTTCTAGCAGCACAGCTCCACAGGTGTGGAATGATTGTGCTGCCTGGGTGTGTTGATCTCTTGCTAGCCAAACCCCAGGGTCTTTTGCTCACATAGTCTATTTGGTGTCCAGGGTGAGCAGTCATGTTACTTCAGCTTGCAGCTAGCTGTGTGAGTGGTTTGGTCAGCTTGCAGCTTGCTGTGTGAGTAGTGTCCTGTGCTGCCTGTTTTGTGTCTTGCTAGAGTAGGGACTGCAAGACATGAGGAGCCTTGATCGTGGCCTTGCAGCTTAAGTTCATTGGCCAATGTACAAACTAATCCCTCGTATTTATATTCTGCTTTACCATCTGCTTTAGTGTGCGAGGTTCCGCCTGGTTGCCAGTGTCACCCTTTCAGGGGGAGCAGGGCCGAGGTTCCAGCTTGGGGCCGCCTTTATAGAGGCGATCGGCACACTTTGTAGGTAGGGCCTTATCATCTTCTGGACCCAGTCCTCAATGTATGGTGAAACATGAACCCATGTCATCTCATTTTACTACCTACATTTATATTGTCTACTATTATCGGTGTACTTTATACTGTAGCTGTTCTCCCTTTTTGGACAAAGTTCAATAAAATGTTTGTTAAAGAATAAGTGAACCCAGCGCCATTTTACATTTGTGTAAAATTCTGCAGCTTCAGAGCTAAAATCATCCAGCAGTTCCTGCTTATTCAGTGTCGGCACAGGGCTTGCTCCAGTGATTTGCATTCTGGGAAGTGTCATCTTTTTACGCCAAGCACTGTGCAGTCAACTGATGCAGCAAAAAGTAACTTTTTATTTAAAGCCGCACAGGCTCCACCTCTTGTGATAGCCTGACACAGCAGTAATATATTGTTTCCCCCCAAATTAAGACAGGGTCTTATATTAGGTTTTGCTCCAAAAGCTTTTACTTTTTCACATGTATAGCTGTATCCTCAAAAACCCAGAACATTTATGCTAGGGCTTATTTTCAGGGTAGGTCTTATTTTTCAGGGAAATGGGGAAGGCGGCTAGCCCACAAGGGTTAACTGGTTGCTGTGGCAATGGACATATGACAAATATGCAACAAATTCACTGCATGCATAAAAAAGGGTGCCAAACTGACGCAATATACTGCTGAGCATGCCCAGTGAGTAGGATGATGTCAGAATTATAATGGACTTGGTAACTGCACCACAGAGTCAGTCCTGTATGTGTGGGCGGCAGTGAGAGGTGCTGATGGGGAGGCCTAAGAAAGGACGCCATTTTCTGCAGGGCCTGTGTACCAGGGTGAGGCAGAGTGTTCAGGACATTATGCTAGTGGACTACCAGCTTTAGGGAGAGACTTCTGTTTGGAGCTCGCTGATATAAAGTGGCGCAGGAGATACAGTTTGCCAACAAAACAAAAACTACAAATGTTGGTGCAGGCAAGCCTCACCCCATTGGTCTGAGCAAACGGAGACCAACTGAAGAACATCTGGACAGCACTGTTTCTTCTTGTAATCCATGAACCGTAAGTGAGGTTGACCTCTATAAAAATAATGGATGTGCACACTCATAGGGACTGAGAAAGTGGAACAGGCCTGTTATATATAATTATACATATATATATTGACGCTTCAACAATGATTATTTAAAGGAACATTGCTCCAGGTCACGGACAGAGGCCAAACGCTGTACATCAATGCGAGCTCTAGGAATAAGGGCATTGAGTATGGTTTATTACACTGTTAGCAGGTAGGAGCTAACCTTTTCTCAGAAGGACTGTATATTGTAACCTGGTCACTATACATTTTTGTGTTATGGAATAAAGTAAAGAACTTTGCAAAGTAATGTTAATACCGTTTTCCGAACACCGCTGTTCTCTTGTTACTTGACTAAATTCTTGGTAACTCGGTTGACTCCATCATATCCTGAAACCTGTGTCGCACACTAGACAGCTATTACTGATTTGCAATATTTATTATGAGCTTATTACACATCAGGTGATTACAGTTATTATGTGTAGAAGTGTAATAACAACAACAGCAAGAGAAACAACATCACAATACAATCATCTCAGGACAGCCCCTGCTGGTTCAGTGTCTTCTACAGTGAACTGATGGTAAAGAAGGGTAGAACTAAAGAAATTACACTTGCATACTGTCTGCCAGGAACCAGGGCTGGTTAATGGCTTTGTAAGTTGATTGGCGCTCAATCAGCACATGGAGCTGAACTGTGTGTGCAAGAATGATCTTAGAGCGATTGTTGGGGTACATGCAGTTCCATCATTGTCCGCAGCACATCACAGGTTACACAAAGCGATGTGCTGCCAACAATGGATCATTTTTGGTGACCCATAAAAGATGTGATCACTAGAGATCAGCGAGCACGCTCAGATAAGGCAGTTACTCGAGTGAGCATCGCTCTTTTTGAGTAACTGCATTCTCGTCCGAGCAGGCTCGGAGGGGTTGGCGGTGGTGAGTGGGAGGGGGGGCGTGGAGTTAGAGAGATCTCTCTTTCTCTTCCCCCCGCCTTATCCGAGCGTGCTCGCTCATCTCTAGTGATCAACTAACAGATGAGCGTTTGTCAGGTGACAGGCCTCACCTTTGCACGATTAGGTGAACAAATGTTCAGACACGATTGTTTGCCCGGATTTCACCACGGGATCGGTGGCGAATCGACATCCATTGACTGCAATAGAACTCCGCACCACAGCCGATACGTGCTGAGAAATAAGGAAGTGACGTCACTACTTGATGCGGATTATGTGCAGGAAATCAGCACCCCGTTTTGGCCCATTGAAAAGAGCTGGATCTGCACGCACCTCAGCGGTAACCTCAAATGCAATCCGAAACCTCGCGGCGGATTTCTGTTGTAGATTTTAAGGCGCAATCTGTTCACAGATCGTCAAGACTTCAGAGCTCTAATTAGCTGTCAGGGGTGCGTGGAACGAGCCATTGTTTTGTCAACTCAAGATTAACAGGTTTGGATACAGCTTTAAAGAAGGACAAGTGGGTTGATATATATATATATATATATATAGACATTTAGTAATAATTAACAACAATAGAGGATATTGTGTAAATGTTTACATACAACAGGTGATAAGACATAAGCACACTTTACAATACACAAGACTTACAAAGACAGATTTGTATCATTTGTGGTTCCAACAAAGATCAAAACCATTCTCTTACTTACACAATAAAACTTGTAGAACAGGTCTGCGGTCAGATCACTAGAATGCGGGGCCAAGATTATGTATTAAAGCCTGTATATATATATATTTCCATTACAGCAATATACAAACTAATTTCAATAGCAATCAGCAGAATAGTGAGTGCAGCTCTGGAGTATAATGAAGGTTGTAACATAGAATCACTACAAGATAAATAACATAATACAATCCGTTAAAAACCCACCAGGCCCATAAAGAAGACATGAGTATAAAATAGCAGCTGTCTGACTAATGCCGAGTGTACACGAAGGAAAGTGCATGTAATTGGGGAGGGGGGGAAGCCTAATAAGTGCAAACTTGCCCAAGATCCAACCTGCTGTTGCTTCAGCTTATGGCTTTCTCACAAGTAGATCTGTGTAATAATAATTACACCCCAGCTTCTCTGCCGCCAGTAGACATAAATACATGAAGCGAAGGAAGTTCAGGCCACGTCATCCGGCAGAGGGGCCCGGTAGATGGGGACGCTGCCCAGGGGGACTCCTGCCCCACACATTTTCAGAATGCTAATGCAGCAGTCGTCTCCCATGTCGTCTTGTGCATCTTCCTCCTCAGCTCTTGTCGGACACAACGTATGTGCTAAGAGACAGAAAGCAAACATGAGTGGCGCCTTCCACGTCTGATACAATAGGTAATACTTAGTGTGGCTCTATACACAGTCACCCACCAGAGCTGTATTCAAAGTTCTGCTGATTTCCCGTTGGATCTCAGCACATCTCACAGTGGTCCTCTGGCAGTTCAAAGCCTGTACAGAACTTGTTGTGGTGCTTTGTGACAGATATAGTGTTTACTCTAGTTACTGCACAGGAATTTGCTTGCAGTTGTTTGTTTTAGTTTTGCTCCTCTGTGGGTTCAGACATGAAAACTTCCTACAATCACAACTCATCTCTGCACTCTCTCACCATCCTGTAGCTCCCCTCAATAAACTGCTCAGTATTGCCCTAGAGTAATAATGGTCTGTCTGTGCCCCCAATTACTAATAGTGCCCCCTCTGTGCCTCACTTACTAATAATAGTTCCCCCTTTGTGGTCCCAATTACTACTAGTACCCTCTCTGTGACTCGCTTACTAATAATAGTTCACCCTTTGTGGTCCCAATTACTACTAGTACCCTCTCTGTGACTCGCTTACTAATAATAGTTCCCCCTTTGTGGTCCCAATTACTATTAGTGCCCCCTCTGCGACTCGCTCACTAATAATAGTCCCTCCTCTGTGGACCCAATTACTAATAGTGCCCCCTCTGTTACTCGCTCACTAATAATAGTCCCTCCTCTGTGGTCCCAATTACTAATAGTGCCCCCTCTGTGGCTCACTAATAATAGTTCCTCCTCTGTGGACCCAATTACCAATAGTGCCCCCTCTTTGACTCGCTTACTAATAATAGTTCCTCCTCTGTGGTCCCAATTACTAATAGTGCCCCCTCTGTGACTCGCTTACTAATAATACTTCCTCCTCTGTGGACCCAATTACTAATAGTGCCCTCTGTGTATCCCTACTTGCAAATACTGTCTTTTCTATGGCCCTCTTTTCTAGTAGTGCCCCTTCTGTGGCTGCAGTTACTAATAACTTTGCCCCTTCTGTAGTTCCACTTAGCTATAGTGCCCCCATTTATAACTAGCACACCCTCTGTGGCATCACTTACTAATAGTGTCCTCCTCCTCCCCCATTCCCACCACTGGGCCACTGCTCCAGTAACTCTGTTTAACAGCAGTAGTAAAACCATCTTCATTACTGGACAGTGTGCCTGTACAGAACACAGCATCCGGCCCTAATGTGTGGGTAATGACAGTTTTACAGCTACTGTTGGATAGGAGTTACTGGAGCAAAGGGATGAGGAGGGCATTTGGCCTCAGGCCCCCTGCCTCATGGGCATCATAGCAAACAGCTTGCCTGTGGAGCTCCCCCCTCTCCCCGGTCTGATTATGTAGTGCAACTCCAATACTGCACTGTATTACAGAGCTGTTACTCTGGGAGTAGCCTTATGAGGGCGTGCTCAACCCAGAGGGGCGTGGCTAACCTACAGCAGAGAGGGAGAAGGAAAAATGAGAGAGAATTAAAGACAGTGTGGTCAAGTTGCGTTGTGTTCTTGGGTTGCCAGTTAATGCCTTGGTATACTATACTGGCAAACCATTGTGTGCTATAGAGGCCTGAGCAATGGCGAGGACATGCTGAGAGTTGTAGTTTTACAAACCAGAATTCTTCAGACCTTACATGTGAGTGCAATACTGATCCAGTCAGATACAGAATGCACAATGACACTTATAGGGGGCGTCCTCCGAATCCCTCCTTCTCTTCTGCATTTTCTGCGAATCATCATATCTTCTCCAGCTAATTCTTGCCTCTGCAGAGTTTGTGGCTCAGACATCGTTGGCTTCTCTGAAACTTGTCTCTACACATACTGCACATCCTGCCACTACCTCCATTGCCTGTCTCAGGGCACAGTTATTGTTCCCATACTGTCAACACCACAAAACCATAGTAAAGTCCCTTTGAGTCCCCCACAGTGCAGTACAGAATCATTACACTCACCCAGAGCGCTGACGCATTTTCCTGCATATTGAACGGGCCACAAAATGATGGAAACAATGGCGTCCATAACTGATCTGCGACAAAACCAAAAACGTTACCGTGAACATCGCGCTGGCAGGCTACAGCTCCGCCTCAGTCTACCAGGTTTGGTATTAAAACAGGAAACTGCAAGCTTGCAACAACAGGACGCAATTATTTTGCAGCATATTCCAGTCCTCACCCCGGGTATAGCAGGGGTACGGCGCCCTATAAATCGCCCTATAACTCAGGGGGCGAAGAGGATTCTGCACATCATCCGATAGAATGTAATGGCTGTTAACAGGGAGCAATAGATTGTTTTTGCCAGTTGTACAGTCAGCATTGCTCTAGTCTGAAATGGCTGACAGCAGGGAGCAATAGGGACCTTTCACACAGGATGAAATGCCCGCATGGCGCACCGCAAGCCACGGTAAATTCCGTGCCAAAGGCAGCAGGCTACCTGCGGATTTTGATGCGGAATTGAAAATGGTTTAAAACCTGCCCGCAATTCCGCATCAACATCGGCAGTTAAACCTGCAGCCGCGTATTTGGTTGCGTCCTGTAATTTTGCGCAGTATGAAAGGTTCCATAGATTGCATCCATGCTGCTTACAATCAACCTTCCACAAAGGTGGCTGATAAAAGGGAGTAACAGACAATCCTGGAGGTCACATAGATGTAGATGATAAGCGGCACTTACCTGAAGGGGTCCTGCTATAGTCACAGATGGAGAAATTTAAAGGTCCCAGAGACGAGCAGCACGAGCGTGACCGAGAAACAGAGGAAGTTTATAGAAGCAGCAGAGATGTCGTCACATTTAAAGAACCGCAATCAAAACACTCCCAGTCGCTTCTAGAAGAGAAACTAAAACTTCCAGGACTCAACTTTCTCTTTTTCATTCCCGGAATCATTCACTGCTATCTATTAACCATCCACAGGTGGCAACACTTCCTACTGAGCCCAGGTTATGGTGTACTGTCACTTTAAATTAGAACACAAATACAAGAACCCGGAGTGACTCCCACGAGTTATCTCTGTCCCCATTGGAGTTGTCACCCAGCTTTCCAGAGACCCTGAATGGAATTTAAATCTGCATCACTATTGTGTTTTCAACACACTCATCCATCGTACCTGAGAGGTGACAGCAGTACAGCACAATGCAGACTCATCCATCGTACCTGAGAGGTGACAGCAGTACAGCACAATGCAGACTCATCCATCGTACCTGAGAGGTGACAGCAGTACAGCACAATGCAGACTCATCCATCGTACCTGAGAGGTGACAGCAGTACAGCACAATGCAGACTCATCCATCGTACCTGAGAGGTGACAGCAGTACAGCACAATGCAGACTCATCCATCGTACCTGAGAGGTGACAGCAGTACAGCACAATGCAGACTCATCCATCGTACCTGAGGGGTGACAGCAGTACAGCACAATGCAGACTCATCCATCGTACCTGAGAGGTGACAGCAGTACAGCACAATGCAGACTCATCCATCGTACCTGAGAGGTGACAGCAGTACAGCACAATGCAGACTCATCCATCGTACCTGAGAGGTGACAGCAGTACAGCACAATGCAGACTCATCCATCGTACCTGAGAGGTGACAGCAGTACAGCACAATGCAGGCTCATCCATTGTACCTGAGAGGTGACAGCAGTACAGCACAATGCAGACTCATCCATCGTACCTGAGGGGTGACAGCAGTACAGCACAATGCAGACTCATCCATCGTACCTGAGAGGTGACAGCAGTACAGCACAATGCAGACTCATCCATCGTACCTGAGAGGTGACAGCAGTACAGCACAATGCAGACTCATCCATCGTACCTGAGAGGTGACAGCAGTACAGCACAATGCAGACTCATCCATCGTACCTGAGAGGTGACAGCAGTACAGCACAATGCAGACTCATCCATCGTACCTGAGAGGTGACAGCAGTACAGCACAATGCAGACTCATCGATCGTACCTGAGAGGTGACAGCAGTACCGCACAATGCAGACTCATCCATCATACCTGAGAGGGGACAGCAGTACAGCACAATGCAGACTCATCCATCGTACCTGAGAGGTGACAGCAGTACAGCACAATGCAGACTCATCCATCGTACCTGAGAGGTGACAGCAGTACAGCACAATGCAGACTCATCCATCATACCTGAGAGGTGACAGCAGTACAGCACAATGCAGACTCATCCATCGTACCTGAGGGGTGACAGCAGTACCGCACAATGCAGACTCATGCTTCACAGCTGAGAGATGACAGAAGGAAATACACACCTTACACTATACACTTTCAAGGGCTCATTCACACAGGCTACAAAATGACACAGAAGCTAGCTGAGCAAAACAATCTAAGCTGCAGAAAATTGGGTGAAGTCCCAGCTTAATTAGCGGTGAATTTACCCATTCACACGATTGGGAGCTACATGTTTTAGCAAAAAAAGTGCTGCAGTTCCAGAAGGAGAGAGAGATTGAGGAAAGCCCCAGCAAACCCTTTTCTCCTTAGGGGTTCTCTTCATCTCAGTGGGGCTGGAGGGATATCCCCAGCAGCGCAGATGCCGAGGTTCCCCTGCAGGGGAGAAGAAGGAATTCCCCAGTAGCAGGGAGAGAGGTGTTCCCCTGCAGGGGAGAAGAATGAATTCCCCAGTAGTAGGTGAGATGAAGCATTACAGAGGACTACACAGACAAGGGAGGAGATCTACAGTGCATTGTGGGACCCAGATAAGCTGCGATGGTTACTGGCAGACAAACTGTGAATGCAGCTCTAGATGTGACTAGAGTACAAGTCATCTCCTCATCATGGTGAAGTTGCGACCGATTCTGTAAAAGTATTGTGCATTCCGCCATTTGTGTTGTGTTAATGAAGTAACTGTCAGCTCCGCTTCACTTGCCTCTAGTGGAAGATTCCCGGAAAGACGGGGGCGAAGCGAATTATAATTCAGATATTAACCGCGGATCACGCTCTGTGTTAAACATTGAGCTGCGGCATGTGATAAGTGGAAAGACAAACATCATCCTGGAGGATTACCTTCCCCCAACCCATAAATGGGAGCTGCTGCCCTTTACTTGTGTCACCTTATGTTACCTCAGGTCTTCTCCAGTCACATCCAGAGCTGCATTCACGATTCTGCTATCATCCTGAGGTCGTGGGATCTCACAAATCACTATTCGATTTCTTCCAAGGTTCGTTCACATCAGTGTTACACCTTCGTTAGGGATTTCTCTAGCTCTGTCATGTAGACTGTGCCATTTATTCTGTTAAGAACGCAAGCAAACTAAACGGATCAGGGTTTTTCGATACCCATTAAAATCAATGGGGAAAAAATGGAATTTTTTTCAGTTTCTCTGCTGAAACAGAAGGAACAGAGAAATGGAAGGAGATGTGAAGGAGCCGCAGGCGCTACTCACATCAGCACCAGGGATCCCTTTATGGGAGCAGGAAAACGGAATCTCCTGGATTACCGGATCCGTCTCATAATGGACCCAAACTGCGCCGATCAGACCCCATTGACTATAACGCATTCCGCTCGCTTCCTGCACGCAAGACAGTTGTCTGCCACCTCATGCCGGATCGGCGCTGAAGGCCGTGAGCAGGGGCCACGAAGCAGATGTGAATAGTCTTAGTTGCAGTATGGCAGATGGAGCATTGTTTTCTATAAAGCGCCGTACAATATGGAAATCCAGTATCTATAAAGTTAGCACAAGTCATGCAGCAGATGGCAGTGCATCATGGGAGCTCATATACGCGGGGTGGATCTGTCAGCATCGCGCTATTGGATATTAAGAAGCACCATAATCTTGTGGAAGGAAACAACTCATCACTGAAAGGGGTCGGAGGAGGATGTCAGGAATCAGAAGAGGATGCACAGTCAGCTGAATACAACGCTGGAGCTCCAACTAACATGTGCAAACACCCAACTCGCCATTCCTTAGCACAGATGGGCTATAACAGCAGATGACCAGGTCCAGCGCCATTGTGTCTAAGAGAAACAGAAAGGCTCTACGGGGCAAAAGAGCACAAAAACTTGTATCACTGAGCAGCGGACAGCAGGTCAGATGGATCAACATTAGTGTTGTACTGTGCTGATGGTAGGTTAGAATTCAGGAGCAGCGAAGGGATGTCAATCTATATAACCATACAGGTCTATGTGCCGTTCAGGGTCCGTGGAAAGCTGGGTGGTGACATCACTGGCGTTTACTTGTGTGGGAGGGGGCAGCACAGGGATGTCACTCTGTATAACTATAGTACAGGTCAATGTGCTGTTCAGGGTCGGTGGAAAGTTGCATGGTGACATCCCTGGCTGTCACTCCGTCACTTGTGTGGGAGGGTGCAGCGCAGGGATGTCACTCTGTATAACCATAGAGGTCTATGTGCTGTTCAGGGTCCGTGGAAAACTGAGTGGTGATATCACTGGCTGTCATTCTGTCACCTGTGTGGGAGGGGATAGCGCAGGGATGTCACTCTGTATGACTATACAGGTCTATGTGCCGTTCAGGGTCTGTAGAAAGCTGGGTGAAGTCCTCCGTAGACCGTTACAAGAGAGACGACATTTGAGGACATTTGGGTGAATCCCGTCCAGACAAGGACGGTGCAGACAAATCTGCTGCTCATCTGTCACGCCTGGAGGTGACCTAGATAGCGCCGGCCAGGTGAGGATGAGGAGGGGAGCGGCAGGGGCCATTCTCCAAATGGGAAAATAGGTTAATTCTCCAGGAGAAAATCCAGCCTCAGCCGTGGGAGGTGCGGGGGGCGAGCGGACAGTGCGGGGGGCGAGCGGACAGTGCAGGGGGCGAGCGGACAGTGCGGGGGGCGAGCGGACAGTGCGGGGGGCGAGCGGACAGTGCGGGGGGTGAGCGGACAGTGCAGGGGGCGAGCGGACAGTGCGGGGGGCGAGCGGACAGTGCGGGGGGCGAGCGGACAGTGCAGGGGGCGAGCGGACAGTGCGGGGGGCGAGCGGACAGACATCATAAACAGGAAATATTGTTCATCAGACTATAACAAACTGCATCCGCTTCCACTCAGCGCCCGTACCGCCATCTTGTACCGCAGCCAATGTTTAGTCTACACCCCCGCAGCGTGCTGGTAACATGGTTGGGCGCATCTACAAGAGCCCACTGGATGTATTTACAGGGGCGATTCTTCTCTCGCTGCGATCCCCCCACATGGAGAGAACACAGCGCGTCCTGCAGGGCGCAGCATTCTGTGTTGTGCATCTATTCAGGACACTCAGGTGAACAGAATCGCCCGGCCTTACCTGTTGGAGAAAAAATCGTAACGCGCTCGCGAGTAAATGTGGGATTCATGCGAGTGCGATGCAATGCTCTGTCCTGCTATTGGAGCAGCTTACCTTTTTTATGCGTGTTTTTCACGCTCGTGACAATCACAAGTGCAGCGCATTTCTCTTGCAAAACATCACACTTGCGTAAAAAAAACCCGCAGGTTTAGAAGTGCGATATTGTTAGGAGCGTCTCAGACTGATACGGCACTCACCGGTGTAAATACGCCCCAAGGCCTGGTTCACGCGGGCGTATCTGCGAGCTCACTGGTGCGCACAATACACAGAGTATAGAGCCCCGTGATTTCAGCGGGTTCGCTCACATCTGTGTATTTTCCTGCGCATTTGCACACCGACTCCCCATAGAAGTCAATGGGGATGCAGAAATGCGCCCGCAATACGCTAGGAGATGCAGGATTATTGCGCAGGAAAAAGAACACGTCTGGAACTCATTAGACTAATTAGTCATTTAAACGAGTGCATCGTTTTTTATGCCTTGTGCCCGGATAGAGTGCAGTAAAATACGCCAATGCGCACACAAAGAAGCATTGCTCGTTCCGCTAATACACAGCGCTCGTGTGAAGCTGGCCGCACTTACACGGCCAATAGTGAGTAACACCCGAGCGAACAGAACTGTGGGATCTGACTGACAGGGTAACAGGACATAAGTAGCCGGGGGGCGCTGTCTGGGGGTCTGGGGGGCTCGAGGATCTGGCAGATGTTGTTTGTTCCTCTGTTTATTTCACATCGTTATTTCTCCGACTTGTGACGATTCTTCATCCGCAGTTTCCAGAATTGTGGCGTTCATATCCCATCTTCTCCGTTAAGCCGCACGCAGTCAGTGGTCATGTGACCCGATTAGGGGAGTCCCGTTCTCAGTCACTTCCCTGTATTTTCCATTATGCAGTTTGGCTCTATTCCTTCACAACCGCCTGTGGTCACAAGAGCTTGCAATCATATCTCCCCTCACACACCAGGTCCTTCCACCAGCTCAGTTCTGTGCAGCAATGAGCCCACAGGGTTCAATGACTCCATGACTTCAAGGAGCATGGACCCTGGGAAAGATCTACTGGACTCCAGGCACTACACATAATCTACCAGGTCACCAGGGACTGGACACTATCCACTATATCACCAAGGACTAGATATTATAGACTACATCACCAGGCAACAGATGTGATCCACTAAATCACCAGGGACCAGACACTATCCACCAAATCACCAGACAACAGATGTTATCCACTAGATCACCAGGGAATGGACATTTTTATCTAGATCACCAGGAACTTGACATCATCCACTATATCACCAAGGACTAGATATTACTGACTGGATCGCCAAGCAACAGATGTTATCCACTAGATCACCAAGACCTGGACATTATCCCCTAGTTAATCAGGTATCAGATGTTATCCAACAGATTACCAGGGAATTGTCATGGTCAACAAGATCATCAGGGACTGGACACTATCCACTGAATCACAAGGATATGGACTTTATCAACTAGATCACCAAGCAGCAGATGCTATCCACTACATCACGAAGGACTGGACATTATCGAGCATCAGATACTGGACACTATCCACTAGATCAACAGGCAACAGATGTAATCCACTAGATCACCAGGGAATCGACACTATCCACTAGATAATCAGGAACAGAACATTTCCATCTTGATCACCAGGAAATTGATATCATCCACTATATCGTCAAGATATTATTGACCTCATCACCAGATGCTATCCACTGGATCACCAAGAACTGGACATTATCCCCTAGATAATGAGGTGGCAGATGTTATCCAATAGATTACCAGGGAATTGACATTGTCAAGCAGATCATCAGGGACTGGACACTATGCACTGAATCACAAGGATCCGCACTTTACCCACTAGCTCAGCAGGACTGGGTATTATACATCAGCAGGGAATGGACACTATCATCTAGATAACCAGAAACTGGATATTATCCACTAGATCACCAGGGAATCTACAGGACTCACTACATCAGCAGGGACTGGACATTATCCACAAGGTAAACATGGAATTGACATTATTTACTGGGTCAACATTGGATACCAATGGCGAACTAACCGGGGGACGGCAGGTAAAGCCAAGTCCCTGCAGCTTTGTAAAACACATTATATTGAAAAATTACCAGTTATCACCTTATGAAGCATAACTTTCCCTTTGAGTCACCGGAATATCCCTTTAACCAAGCCCCCCTCCCTCCCTGGACCCAACAGTTAGCACTGAAATGCAGTTATATGTACGTATGCAACTGGTCCCTGGGAGGTCAATCTTTGGCGCAGCTCTGCCATGAGGACAACAGAAAGAACATGGATGCCAATGATTGAATCACCGCCTAACAATATTCACCAAGGACACCAAATGTGCCTATTTGTAATGTATGGGGCTGCAGTCCGAGCATCCGAGCCAATCATTGTCCTGGACCGTCAGATCGTCATCATGCTCACTGCAGCACAGAGTATTTCTGGAAATGTATTTAGTACTATGACCACCAGGCAGTAGGGAGAGGATCATGAAATCCATGGGCAGTGGGCATGAGATGTGGCATGAGAGGGTTCATGGAGAAGACCCCTTATGGCAAGCACTGCTGTGTATACTCCCACCAAGCCCCCCAGACATCCAAAGACGTACCACTGACCCTAACCCCCTATTAAACACGGCGCAGGCACAAGTTACAAAAAGAGAGTAGAGTTTATTTATTCACATAATGGTGGAGGTGCAGATCATAGATATAAAACCAGGGGGCGCCTATACACAGCTACACATCAGGCGGAGGCCGGTGCGATATATGGCATCTTCAGGGTGAGACGAGAGCGGGTGTCCTTCACGTCCATAGACTTCTAGTGTTAGCGCGACATCATGCGAACAAACTCTGCAAGAGAGAGGAGGGTGAATGTACTCGGGCGGACAGCGGGAGGTGAGGCAGGGGGTACAGGATATGGGAAGGCTCCTTCTACCTTCAAAATCCACTGTCCCATCTCCGTTCAAGTCCGCCTCCCGGACTACATCAGCGATCTCGCTATTGGTCAGTTTCTCTCCCAGAAGTCGTTGCATGGCCTGCTGAAGTTCATCTAACGTGATCTCGCCGTCGCCATTCGCGTCAAACTGGGAATATATTAAAACACGCGGTTATAACTTGCTGCGCCAACGAGAACTGGAACATGATTGGTTGCTTCCAGTTTTTGCCTGTACCAGTGTTCATATATGTCATCCCAGAGCCTGAGGCTTATGCCTCCGATACCCTTGCCATGTGTCCGCGGTGCGCCTGGCTGGGGCGCAGCTCGCCTCAGACACTACACCGATATACAGATGTATGTCCTTGTTCTCGGCAAGAGTATGACACGCCTTGACTTTTTTCACGCACTCCATATCTGCCTCATTGAATAAGGATTTCGCATGCTGTCCTCCATTTTTTTCACGTCCGACGCAATGACAAAAAAACCCTAGTATGTCGGAGGCCTATAGGTACCTTTACTCGGGCCGACAGCCGCCCAAATAATCGCTCAACCGAATGATTTTGGGCAACTGTCGAGCCGGTGTACCTATAGGCTTCTTTTATCACATGCCGTATAGAAAGCCCCCATGGCTGTTGTCACTCATCTTCCCCAGGCTCCAGAATGGCAAGATCTGGTTATGCAAAGCTACATCCCCTGCTACCATAGTGTTGTGTACCTTGGCACATTTACCATTCAGAAGTCTAGGAAAGTTGGGCAACAACCTCATTGGGAGCAGTAATGGTGGCCTAAAGCTGCCCACACACTTTTAGCAACCATTGTTCACCAGTCAGCCCTTTCCTCCGGCTCTCCCATACACATTATAGAGTTTTCCGACTTTGCCATTACTGGTGGGTCCAGACAAGTAAACTAATGCATATGGAGACCTTAATTATTTGTCACCCAGCTTCCCGATAGTCTGCGAGCCTCTCACCTCTTTGAAGGCATCCCTCAGTTCCTTCACCCCGATCATCCCAGCTGTCTCCTCCAGCAGCTTAGGAGTCATCAGGTCAACAAAGTCCTGAAAGTCAACACGACCTCCAACTGCAGATGACAAAAGGTGATAAAGAAAGGTGGTGATGGCACAGTAACAGAGGAGGATCCCCATCCAGCCTCACTACTCCTCTCATCATTTTTACTAACTAAATGGTTAAAATAAGACTCTGTCCTCACCCCTAGCCTCTAAATCAGGGAATCTGTCAATCATCATGGGGAATACTAGTGTAACATCTGATGAATGGAGCCTCCTTTTACATCACATTGCAAGGTTCCAGATGGAAACCAATTTTTTTGCTAATGCAATATGATTTTGCAAATGGCAACAAGATTTTTCAGTCTTGTTGCCATTTGCGACCAGGTCCAATGTGGTTGCAGTAAGAAAAAATGTACTCTGCATCTAGCAGACATTCCATATGCTGTACACAACTCCTAGAGGACTTATTTCTTGACATGTATGCTACTCGCCAGGAGCAAGTGCACATCCGCTAAATATGAGCTGTGCCATGATTATTGGGGAAGGTGTGATGCAAATTTGGCATGCAAATGGCACCTCTGATTACTGAGGAATTTGGGGTGCAAGTGGCTCCTGTGATTACAGGGGTGGCTCCTGTGAATAGAGGTGAAAGGGAAAGCTCTGAATGTGATTATACAACGGGGGGGGGGGGGAGTGCTGAATGTGGCTATTATGCTGTAAGAGGGGTGCTGGATGGGGTTATGCTGGGGCGGGAACCTTGGATATGTATTACTAGGGTGCGGCACTGCATATATTATACTGGCACCTCTCTCTGGATGTGTAGATGATTGCTGGGAGGACAGCCTTGGCTGATCTATGTAGAATATATTGGGGCAGCATACTGGATGTGTCTATGTGATTTATGGTACAGGAAGGCTTTTTCATTATATTAATATGTATTTAAATGCAGTAACTATAAATGCCATGTTGCCGTCTCTGAGCCGATGGCTCCAGGCAATTTTTCAGTTCTCGAGCCCTGCAATGTAATAATTCCTATCCTCCTTCCCTGATAGCATCTAGGAGACGTCTCCAAGTCTCCTGTCTCCTATCCGCATGCATTTCCTGCACTACTTACGGTTCATGTTGATCTGCTGGGACAATTCTATAAGTTCCATCTCAGTGGGCATGTATCCCATGATCCTCATCAGGTTCCCCAGGTCCTTGCAAGTGATGAAGCCGTCCTTGTCCTTGTCAAACTCCACAAAGGCATCGCGTAATTCTACAATCGGCAAAGTCAGGGCAGAGTTAATCATCATAAACGCCCCCAAAGGAAAATAAGCCCCATACAAGTCGATAAGCCCGTATTTACACGGACGCATGTAATATCAGCCGGAGACACTCTGACCGATCCGGCACTTGTGAACCGGCCCTCTTCCCTGTGAGTGCAATGCTTTTTAAAGGGAACCCTCGCAGTGATGTGAGGCGAAAAGACTCGCATCCAGGGGTTTTCAGAAGGATTGCGAGGGCGATATCGGGCCGGGAATCACATCCTGATATCACCGGTGTGCTGGAGCCCTTAGTCCGAGAAAAATCGGCCTTGTAACTCAATCCATGCAAAATAATGAGTTCTTTTCACGTGATTTCTGTGCATCTCGTAACGCACAGAAGCCGTGCGTGAAAATCACCCATGTAAATACACCCGAATATACGATACGTCTTGAATCGTCTTCTGTTGTCAACTTGTTCTATTCTATTCAGATGTTCCGTAGATCTGATTCTGGGAAAGTTGAGTGATAATTAATAAGGCTGCCGTTACAGTCCCAATCAGTGCCCAACAGATAGATTATATATATATATATTATACAATCTAACAGCGACTCAACTGTAAGCAGCGCTAATCTTGCTGTTAGAGCAATGGAGCCTGGATGGACCCCATTATAAGTCAATGGGAGCAGTCGGGGTCCATGAATGTAACCGTAAAGAGGCATTGAAAGTCTGATAGATCCAGATTCCAACTCTGTGACCCGCATCTATCTATAGTCCGGTTCAATTTGCCCCCAGCCCAACTAGACGAGGTGGCCGGTGAGGACTTACAGAAACAGCCAAGAGGGCTTCAGTATGCTATTTCCATAACTTCCATACAAGTTATCAGAAGTTACAAAACCAGTGTAACAACCCCATCTACACTGTTACCGCAGCTCCCAAGTCATGTAAACAGCATAATTCACTGCCATTGACTTCTAGAGGAGTTATAGAAACAGCGCTTGGCTACATGCAGGTCTCAGGGCTGGACCCGTCTGTCAGGCTTGCATGGCATACTCTGTAGATATGCCATAAACGTTCCAGTTGGCAGTACCCCTTTAACCCGCTGTTCAGAGTCAGTTGCCCTCAGTGACAACTTTCACTAATGCTCTATGGTCTGACACTATCGGACTCTTACCTTCAATCTCATCGGTCCCCAGTTCCCGGTACTATAGAAAGAGAAGAAATGAGAGTGTAAAGGGTTAAACATAGTTTGTCCCTGTAGTGATAATTCGCTGCTGCATGTAAACAACATCGAGAGCCGATCGACATATTGCGCTATACTGGAAGTCAGTCGGCGCTTGCTACAAACACAGACAATCAGCAGATGGAAAGGACCATAATGTACAGGACTGCGCTGCTCTATAGAGCCGGAGGAGCAGATATCAGTACTATAGGCAGAAGATAAACCCCGTCAATACAAGAAGATAGTAACAAAAACATACAGATACATCAAACATGGAGAAACAGAGTTATAAACCCACATCATCATGATAGGTGGACGGACCCGCCAGAATATATAGGGCTCAGGTATCAATGACGTATTCTAACGCTACCCTCAATGATGGGAGTCTTGAACAGCTTCATTTGTCTCATAGACGGATTCAAAAAGATCACAGGGGCATGTAATAATGAACGGCAGGGTCATAAATCCACCGGTAATGTGCATGCATGGCAGATGTAGCAGAGGTAAATATAAAGCTAAATGACAAACTCAGCTCAGCTATATCAGGTATATGAAGGGGGACAGCTGACCCGTGTACTTACCCCTTGCTTCTCAGCAATGCCCTTACGTAGAAAAATACAGGCTGGACCAAGTCCCTGCATGCCAGAGTCAAAGGTTATAACCGGCAATGTCAACTCTGGATCGGTTACTGTAAGTTTTCGGCGGAACCGAGACACCGCTCCCGCCGCCTGGTGGTCGGAAGAGAAATTATACATTAGATAGGGGCCACAAACCTCATGAAACGTATCATACATGTACTATCTATCTCATATCTTTCCAATGTCTAGCTATCCATCCAACTGTCTCATATCGGTCTGTCTGTCTCATATCTATCTATATCATATCTATCTAATATCTATCTATTCATCCAACTAGCTCATGTCTATCTATCTATCTATCTATCTATCTATCTCCTATCTATCTCATATCTATCTATCTATCTCATATCTATCTATCTATCTATCTATCTCATATCTATCTATCTATCTATCTATCTATCTATCTATCTATCTATCTATCTCTTATCTATCTATCCCATATCTATCACATCTCTTATCTATCTATCCCATATCTATCTATCTATCTCATATCTATCTATCCCATATCTATCTATCTATCTATCTATCTATCTCATATCTATCTATCTCATATCTATCTATCTCATATCTATCTATCTATCTATCTATCTATCTATCTATCTATCTATCTATCTATCTATCTCATATCTATCTGTATCTCATATCTATCTGTATCTCATATCTATCTATAGCTTATATCTTTCCATCTAATCTATATCTGTCCATCCATCCATCCACCACTAATTACCCACCTTTTTGTAGAATCGTGACACTTCTCGCCTATAAGGGAGAACCAAACCAAATGGCCAAGAGGGAAACCCCAAACTATAATATCTGATTCTGAAGGAACCCCGGCAGGTACAGGACTTGGGATCAGAAAATAAGGGAAGGTCACAATCTATTAGTAGAAGGTAGAAAGGTGACAAATGAAGAGAAGCAGTGGGATGTGAAGGATGAAGATGAACACAAGTAGGAAATGAAGAAAAGAAGGAGAAGTAATGAAAGAAGGAGGTGGCTGCTGAGATGATGAAGGCTCACAGAGGACTGATGGCAGAGGTGGAATGTGCGGGGATCAGAGATCATCCGTGAGAGGATAATACAGATTATATCACATGTCTCCTCGCTGACTTCTCAGAACATCTGCTTTATTAATAGCCCCCCCCCCCTCCCCTGAGACATCTGCTCTATAACGCTGGATACAGAAGATACTGCTGGACCCCCAATGCCATCCACATGTATCCGACCATGTCATAAACCCTCCACGGCTCACATCCTCCTCATAACTATTAGATAATGATTATTGAATATTTTATAGGGATCTATGATCTTAAGGCCTCGCTCACACGGGCTACAACATCTCGCTACAGAACGCCTGTATGTGAAGCCCGGGGTGTCCAATGGGTTCTTTCAGGCTACAAAACAGCGATGATTTTGTAGCGGGATTTTGTAGCCCGCATGAACGAGGCCTAAAGGGGAGCTCCATGCAATATACAGGCTCCATCTATTAGTTTGGCTCTTTTCACATTACGTGCAATATCTTTTATTGGAGGTATATATACAGGGGCTTTCCAAAGGGACGTAAATCCAATAAATGGCTTTTTCCACAAAACAGGATGTTCTCTGGTGACTTTGGAGACTTGTAATGTCTCTGGGGGTAATATCAGTGCTGGAACGTTATATGAGGAGGAGCTGCTGATATCAGTCACATATATGATGTCTCTGGGGGTAATATCAGTGCGGGAACATTATAAGAGGAGTGGCTGATATCAGTCACATATATGATATCTCTGGAGGTTATATTAGTGCTGGAATGTTATAAGAGAAGCAGCTATCAGTCACATATATGATGTCTCTGATGGTTATATTAGTGCTGGAATGCTATAAGAGGAGCAGCTGATATCAGTCACATATGATGTAAATGTCTCTAGAGGTTATATTAGTGCTGGAACGTTATAAGAGGAGCAGCTGATATCAGTCACATATATGATGTCTCTGATGGTTATATTAGTGCTGGAATGTTAAAGGGGAGCAGCTGATATCAGTCACATATATGATGTCTCTGGAGGTTATATCAGTGCTGGAATGTTATAAGAGGAGCAGCTGATATCAGTCACATATATGATGTCTCTGGAGGTTATATCAGTGCTGGAACGTTATAAGAGGAGCAGCTGATATCAGTCACATATATGATGTCTCTGGAGGTTATATCAGTGCTGGAACGTTATAAGAGGAGCAGCTGATATCAGTCACATATATGATGTCTCTGGAGGTTATATCAGTGCTGGAACGTTATAAGAGGAGCAGCTGATATCAGTCACATATATGATGTCTCTGGAGGTTATATTAGTGCTGGAGCGTTAAAAGAGGCACGGCTGATATCAGTCACATATGATGTAAATGTCTCTGAAGGTTATATCAGTGCTGGAGTTTTACAAGAGGAGCGGCTGATATCAGTCCCATATATCATATCTCTGGAGGTTAGATCAGTGCTGGAGCGTTAAAAGAGGTGCGGCTGATATCAGTCACATATATGATATCTCTGGACATTAGATCACTGCTGAAGCATTATAAGAGGTGTGACTGATATCAGTCCCATATATGCTATCTCTGGAGGTTATATCTCTTACATCCGTTTGGTGCACAACAGTGCCACTCCTCAGAACGGACGCAAACGTGTCCATTTAAAACCCCAAACACACACATATAGTACTTGCATGGACCAATTGCATCTCTGAATGGACAACTATCCCTAACTGATCAGGGAAAGTGGGGCACCCCTGCCTAAAAGCAGAGTCATCGCCTCGATAAAGGTGGTCCCACTGTCTTCTTCTAATGACCTGGCTATCTCTGATCAGGGAGCTGGAGAGAAGCACTAAACACTCAGGACACAACACTGTTCACACACACACTGCACACAGAACAGGACTGCACACAAAGCACGTCTGGCACCCTGCGCAGACCTGACATGCGTCACTGTTCACACCAACATATAATGTAACACATACCACATAGAACAGGCCTGTACACACCTCATGTCTGGCCACTTACACAGACATACAACACAAGTCACTGTTCACACCAACATATAAAAAGAAGTGCTTACAACACAGACGCCACCCAGAGCTCACATGCATACAGATGGTAAACCATAGCCAGTCCAAGTGTCCTCACACCAGGGGAATAGAGAGTCAGCCACCGTGCTGACATAGGGATCACTGTCAGGCATCACCCTGGAGGTTATACCCGTCTGACACATACATAGGACATCAGTCGTCTGGAGGCCGCACCTGCCCAGGGATAGGGAGAAACCTGCAGGTCGCCTGCACCTGTGTGGTCACCGTACCGCACACTACACAATGCACACACCCCAGAACACAAGGAGGTGAGGGACAGCAGGTGTCCAGACTGTCTTCAGGGGAGGAGAGAGGGACACTTCAGACAAGCATGCATAAACAGTGATACATAAGGCACTAAAATGGCCAGCACTCTCTCACAAGCGTTTGCTGGTATTTATGTGCTGTAGACCAGGGAGACCAGCTCAATTAACCCCTACCTGTGAAGGTGTGCACAAGGAAGCCTGTAAAACCACAGGTCCCAGATGCACAACCTTAACAATATCAGTACTGGAGAGTTATAACAGGAGTAGCTGATATCTATCACATATGGTATAAATGTCTCTGGAGGTTATATCAGTGCTGGAGCGTTATAAGAGGAGCAGCTGGTATCACTCACATATATAATGTCTCTGGAGGTTATATCAGTGCTGGAGAGTTATAAGAGGAGCGACTGATATCAGTCACATATATGATGTAAATGTCTCTGGAGGTTATATCAGTGCTGGAGCGTTACAAGAGGAACAGCTGGTATCACTCACATATATGATATCTCTGGAGGTTATATCAGTGCTGGAGCGTTATAAGAGGAGCAGCTGGTATCACTCACATATATGATATCTCTGGAGGTTATATCAGTGCTGGAGAGTTATAAGAGAAGCGACTGATATCAGTCACATATGTATAAATGTCTCTGGAACAGCTGATATCACATATGATGTTAATGTCTCTGGAGGTTATATTAGTACTGGAGCGTTATAAGAGGAGCAGCTGGTATCACTCACATATATGATATCTCTGGAGGTTATATCAGTGCTTGAGAGTTATAAGAGAAGCGACTGATATCAGTCACATATGTGGAAGGTATTTAGACTTAATGAGTAAAGTTTCTGTCATGTAAAAATTCCGTCAAGAGGAATTGATGAATATCTATGAAGTTCGGTGGCTCAGTGGTTAGCACTGGTGTCCAGGGTCTAGGGCTTAAGGCCTCTTTCACACGGGCTGCAAAATCATTACTACAAACGCATGTATGTGAAGCTGATAGTTTCCAATGGGTTCTTCCAGGCTACAAAACATCTCATGTGAAGGAACCCATCAGAAGCCATGGGCTTCACATACTGTGTGTTGTAGCGGTGATTTGGTAGCCCGTGTGAGCGAGGCCTGAAGCCGACCGCAGACTATGTCTACATGGATTCACACCTCAAAAACCGTCTGAAAGGTTCATCTGGATTTTATATTATGAGTGCCAAAAGGAAGACGACCCGATGACCGTCTCTGTACAGCGCTGCAGAATATGTGGGTGCTATATAAAAGAGATAAGTCAAATGATTTCGTTTTACTGGTCAGTAGGCTGAAAGTAAAGAACTTTCCAGGAAGTTGTAACTACACCCGTACTGTATACAAAGACAATATGTAATGTGACTGCTGCCGTCTGCTGGGTAAACAGGAGAACGCAGCCCGTGTATCAGTTCCATCCGCCTTCCCATAAAATGTGGCAAATATCCTTATCACATAGCATTACGTTGTAGTAACAACGTTCCTGCTCTATTTCTATATTGTCAAGTTTTGGTTCTCTGGAGGGGTCATATTTGTTGTTTTTCAATCACAGGCAAACAAAATAGGAGAAAATCACACAGAAGTATTGAAGTATATAGTATGAGTGATCAAATGATCACAAGTTCAAGTCCCCTGGGAAAAAATGAAAGAAAAGTTTTTAAAAGTAACCCCCCCCCCCCCCCCCCAAATATTAAACATTCACCCCGCTTTTCCATTTTTCTCATAAAAATCTAAACAATTTTTAAAAACACGTATATATGGTATCAGCATGTTCGTAAAAATCCAAACTATTAAAATATCACAATATTTATTCTGCATGGTGAACATCATAAAAAATTACAGAAAATCAATATTGATGAATTTTTTGTTATCCCAGCTCCCAAAAAAACGGAATTAAAAGTGATCAAAATGATGTTTTTACCCCAAAATGATACTAATAAATAACTACAGTTGCCCCATAAAAAAGAGCCCTTATACAGCCCAATTGATAAAAAAAATAAAACTGTGGCGTGTATCAGAATATGGTGACAAAAAACTATTTTTGTCTTTAGAAAAGTTTATTTTTTAAAAGCAGAATTTTAAAAAAAACTATATAAATTTGGTATCACCATAATTGTACTTTTTCAGTATATTTTATGGTCTATTAAATGATACCATTACAATATATATGACTCCTAGAAAGACGGGGCAATTTTTTTTTTTAATTCACTAGTTAGGAAGTCTGGGGAGACAAGTCTGGGCAGCCTCATGGAGATGGTCGCCACCCAACATATGTGGCCCTGCTTTGGGTTTAGGAATTTTTGGAGGTGAGGTGAGGGACATCTTAGTACTTTGAGGAGAAGGGTGACTAGAAATAAGATGTCATACTTACTCTTGGAATGCCATCCACATGAATGTAGTGACCGTGGTGCCCAATGTGATTCCCCATCCTGATACTGTCACTCTTCACCCCATGGGATGGTTGGCATCAGGCATGGCAGTCTACCTATAAGTGTCCTACACAAGGAGTGCCCTGAATATGTGTCTGTGTGGTGCTGAGTCCAGACGTGAGCTTGTTGGGGTGTGAGGATGCAGATGGTGGGTCTGTGTGGCTTTGAGGACACTTATCATCCGCAGACGGATGGGATTCAGGCACGTAAAAGTGACAAGAAAATTGGCAGAGTGCAAGAGAGAGTTGGGGGGGGTAGCGGCAGTGACAGATGGGCGGCTGGATCCTCACAGCCAACGGTTTAAGGCAGCACGGCAACCATAAGCAGACGAATATTCACTGTTTAATATATTAATAACCAGACTCAGTCAAAGCGATTACCGTGCGGCCCGAGCCTGGCCTTGTAACCTTGCTCAAGTTAATTTAGCAGACATCAGGCGTCCAAATCTCAGGCTTACCAGCAGGTCTGGCGGGAGAATTAATAGAGTCTCCCTGACCGGGAATAATGAGGGAATGACCTGGTTTTTGTAGGTGAGACACTTTCACTGTAACACATATCATATATGTAGAGATTACTGAAGATCTGGCCATATACATCGGATTAGAAACAAGAACAAAAAGATTTTAAGGGGTTTTCTCATTTTTCACTATAGACGACCTATCCTCAGGGTGTTAATAATAGCAGATTGGCGGGATGGGCCGCTCGGGATCCCCGACGATCAGCTGATCCTCCAGTCTGCTGTCAGTGTAGAGGGGTTGGACATCATCATTGATGGTCAGGACCGGAAGTGTATTGGGCGGCTTCATTCCTATTGATATCAGTGGATGTGTTATTACGAAGATGGAGGACTTTGAAAGACAAAGCAAAATTATAATTGATAGATATAAACAGAAAAAACATCTAGCAAAACTCATTAGAACAGCTCTCAGTAAAGCAAGGAAACCACCAACTACCACTTCCACCAGAAATTCTACATATAATGGAAACGTATACAGTCACAAATACACTAACACCTATAATCCCAATCATAACACAATTCGCACCATCCTGGAGAAATACTGGGCCATCCTACTTCAGGACTCGCACTCGGCTGGGAGGATTCCTTTGAAACCACTAATTAGCTTTATTGGAGCCAAGACCCTAAACGTTTCCCTTGTTCCCACTAATCTTCAAGGATTAGACTCCCCCAAGGCTGTGAGTCATCAATTACTCTGAAGGATAATCATTAGAGTTGAGCGAACATACTCTCCCGAGCTTGATGCTCGTTCGAGTATTAGTGTACTCGATGGTGCTCGTTACTTGAACGAGCATCAAATCGCGTTCGATCCCGCCCGAGTTTTTGGCTCCTCCCCGCAGTGATATGCCTGTTTTGGCCCCTCCCCGCCACAGCGGGCATCATTGGAGAGAGAGAAAGAACCAAGAAAAAAAACAAAAGCTCGAGACCCGGCGTCCCACATACGAAAATGCTCGAGTCTCCCATTGTAGTCAATGGGGTTCGTTACTCGAGTAGAGCTCTCGAATTTTACAAAAAGCTTGACTAGAATCACGTGGGCCCGAGCATTTGGGTGCTCGCTCATCTCTACTAATCATCTCTTTCCAATGTGGGAAAATAAGTGCATGTGTTGTCAACATATCAGCCATTATAGGGGGTCTACAACCAGTTATTTTAGAAACTTATCTACCAATCAGCCCCACCCCATTTCTTTCTCCCCACCCTTCAACTGTTGCAGTTGACACATTGAGTTTGTGACACATTCATTAGAATGTTCCTGCCTCTTACAATATGTTAGTGAAATTTTGCTAATTGGTAAGTTTTCAGGTATCCAAATTCAGTTAGTTCATCCTCCAGCAAGCTTACAAATCACACACACCCATTGGATGTGATTGGAAGTCATCTGTTTATTCAATTAACCCCTTAGTGACCAAGCCTGTTTGTGCCTTAATGACCAGGCCACAGTTTAGAAATCTGACATGTGTACTTTAACATAGAATAACTCCGTAAAAGTTTTGCATATCCAAGTGATTCTGACATTGTTTTTTCGCCACATATTGTACTTCATTTAGGTGGTAAAAATAGACCGATAGAATTTGTGTATATTTATTAAAAATATCAAAATTGGGAAAATTTTGAAAAAAATTGTAATTTTTTCACATTTTCAACTGCAATATGTCAAATATGTGCAAACATGCTGTACACATTTTTGGTACGATATATATTTTCATCTTTTTACTTTATTCTGGAAGCACATTTGAAAAACTTTAGTTTTTTTGACCATTTAGGAGACGTACAAATTAGTTAAAGGAGATGTCCCGAGGCAGCAAGTGGGTCTATACACTTCTGCATGGCCATAATAATGCACTTTGTAATGTACATTGTGCATTAATTATGAGCCATACAGAAGTTATAAAAAGTTTTATACTTACCTGCTCCGTTGCTGGCGTCCTCGTCTCCATGGTGCCGACTAATTTTCGCCCTCCGATGGCCAAATTAGCCGCGCTTGCGCAGTCCGGGTCTTCTCCTCTTCTCTATGGGGCTCCGTGTAGCTCCGTGTAGCTCCGCCCCGTCACGTGCCGATTCCAGCCAATCAGGAGGCTGGAATCGGCAATGGACCGCACAGAAGCCCTGCGGTCCATGAAGACAGAGGATCCCGGCGGCCATCTTCAGCAGGTGAGTATGAAGACGCCGGACCGCCGGGATTCAGGTAAGCGCTGTGCGGGTGGGTTTTTTAACCCCTGCATCGGGGTTGTCTCGCGCCGAACGGGGGGGGGGTTTAAAAAAAAAAAAACCCGTTTCGGCGCGGGACATCTCCTTTAAACATTTTGTTTTCCTGCACCAAGCCCAGATTACAAAGGCTCATAGGTGTCAGAATGATAGATATTCCCACAAATGACCCCATTTTATAAACTACACTCCTTAATGTATTCTCTGAGGGGGTCAGGAGTATTTTGACCCCACAGCTTTTTTCAGGAGTTAATGCAATTTAGAGGGGAGAAGATAAAATTTCATATTTTTGCAAATTTGTCATTTTAAAGACAGGATTTTTTTCTATAGTGCACATGAAAATGAGAATTTGCACCCCAAAATGGATCCCCCTGTTTGTCCTGTATTCAGACACATACCCACTGTGGTCCTAATCTTATGCCTGTATGCGCAATGGAGCCCAAACCGAAAGGAGCAGCCAGTGGCTTTCAGAACAGAAATTGAGCTTGAAGGTGATTTAGGTCCCATTACACACTTGTAGAGCCATCAAGGTGCCAAAACGATAGAACATTCCCCACAAGTGCCCCATTTTGAAATCTAGACCCCTTAGTCCATTTATCCAGGTGTAAACTAATTTTTCTGACCCCACAGGTTTTTACAAACATGATTATAAAGCAGGTGAAAAGTAAATAAAATTAAATTTTTTTCATGAATGTCACTTTCATGATAGTTTTTATTGTTGCCGTTGAATTCCGTTGGATTTCAGGGCACAACTGAATAAATTCCAGGGCCCAATGCTCACTTGTGCAGAAAAAAAAATTGACTCCCTAAAAATAATCTTCCACCACCTTTCGGCGTTCCTTAAACCCTAGATAACAGTAATAATGTAAACTGTGTGGTATATCTGAAAACAGGGGTAATTATGGATGCTGGTTGGAATGGGCACATGGGGCAATAAAGCCAGGGACCCCTCCTCCTCGCATGCTTGCTACAAAACACGACACTTTTTTGGGTGGTATTTCGTGGCAGGAATGTGGTGTAAAAAGTGGTGCTCTGTGAGTCTCCGTAAGCTTGCTGCAGTGCAGCGGTCTCACAGAGAAGGCGCTCAACAAGCTGCTCCTGGAACTGCATGAAGGCGAGCGTTCCCGGGGCTTCTTGTAAATTATGGAGTACAAGTAGCAATCTGAATAACGCCGGGCTCACGCAGCCGTATGTGGAATCCGGTTGCGGAGGCCCGCAGCGGATCTAAGCTGTGAGCCGGCCGTGGTGCTGCGTACGGCCGCGTAATGTGCTGCCCACAACTGCATACTCACACAGGCGGTCATTCGCAGTACACTTTTTTGGTTTGCTTATATTTCTCGCGCCGTCGCTTACTGATGATGTGGGTATCCGCAGCCCATACACAATGTAATTGCATATGGCTGCTGGTATATCTGTGACCATAGAGCACATTGGGCTCTATGTCACATATCCGCGGTAAAATGGAACATGCTGCGTTCTGTTTTCTGCAAGTGGATTACGTAATTCTGACCCGCTAATTGTGTAATCCAATGCATGTGATTGATCCACGTATTACCGCGGATCAAACATATGCGGAATCCGCAATTCCTCTCCAGTCATGTGAGAGCGGCACAAGATTGATCGTTACCTTTTTATATCATTTACTAATGGCAATCACGTGACCGGGTACCACTCCACGAGGCCTCCGGTCACTGCTTCAGGCTCTCAGCTACCTTTAGTGGCCAGGAGCAAGGAGATTTTAAATTTCCTGGGCCCTCTCCAGCTTCTGCGCTTGTGTCCGTCAATTTGCCAACGAGCACATGTGCATAAACTGGGGAAAGGTCTGCGGATAAAAATCCCTTAGGGAGACAAATCCGGGGCTCTAGGTAAGTAATTTCACCTCCCCTCACGGATTAGATTAGAGGTGAAACTTTAACTTTTTTTACTTTTACATGATTGCTGTTATTCATTAGATAAGGCGATCACGTGACCAGGGACCGCATACTGGGGCCCCCGTGAAATCTTCTGGCGCTTTGGTAGCCAGGAGCAGGGAGATTAAAAATTTCCCGGGCAGTCCTCACCTTTTGTGCATGCATCCACCATTTTGCCAATGGGTGCATGCGCAGAAGTTGGGGAAAAGTTTACGAATAAAGATCCTATTGGGGGACAGATCCGGGGGCCTTAGATATGTAATTTCATCTCCCCTCACGGATACCATCCATGAGGGGAAATGATAGCCGATAGCAGGGAGCGGTCACATACCGCGACTTTAGTCTACAGGGCCGGCGTGTTCTTATGGCCCTGTAGATTGAAGCCCAGACACCCAAGACAAGAAAACACGTATGGGTGGTCACTAAGGGGTTTATAAGCAGAAGTATATATACAAAGACATTTGAAATGAGGCTAGAACGCGCCTCACTTGTAAGAATTATATTATAATTAATTTATTAACATTGGTTATTAAAACTCAACAAGAACAATGATGTCTTAGTTAGATGCAGGACTTCTTTCAGGCTGATTGGAACTATTTCTCTGAAAAATGGCCTTGAAGACGGCCTTGCATTCTTATAACAGAACAGTAATATGAGCTAAAGTAAGACAGTGAATAGCTGTAAGAGCGCTGACTATGATTGAGACAAAGGTACTGGCTAAGGGCCTTTCTTTTTGCCCAGCGAATTTGGTGGACTGGTTTCAGCTAGATCTGGACTTAAAGAAATTCTTTAGGAATTTGCGCCTTAGGGCACATTTTTCAGCACGATTGGATGATGGGATGTTGTTGCGCAGTCCAACCCCTGTGGGGGTTTCACCCTCGGTGGGGCTGATCTGCGCTACAAGAGTCACTACCAGCCTCCTGCTGATAATCATTTTGTTGAGACATACATTGGCTTGGTGGAGGAAGATGTGAAGAAATTGAGAGCATGCAGATTCAGAGATAAAGTGAGATCAGATAGCAACATGTCGAGAGCTGAGAGGGATGCTGTGAGAACTTCATCCAATGATAACAGCATAACGATAAGGGCTGCAGATAAGGGTGGTGCAGTAGTAGTGATGAATACTGTACAATATGAACAGGAGTTATTGGGTCAACTAGGTGAGGTAGAGATATATGAGAAGCTTGATAATAATCCGACTGCGACCTTTCAGAAGCAGTTGCGGGTTCTTTTCAATGAAGCCCTGATTGATGGAATCATTGATCAAGCACTTGCAAACTTTTTGGATATTGAACACCCTAAGGTTCCTATAATCTATACCCTACCCAAAATACACAAGAATGTGAATAACCCGCCCGGTCGCCCGATAGTTTCAGGTTGTGGGTGGCTCTTTTCAAATATTTCCAGGTTCTTGATAAAGTTTTTCATGAATTTGCTGTTAACGCTGCCTCTTATATCAGGGATACTAGCCATTTCCTAGAGAAATTAAAGGGTATACAGGTCGCAGAGGGTACTATACTTGTGACGATTGATGTAGTGGCTCTCTATACTTGAATCAAGCATGCCAATGGTTTGGAAGCAGTTGGTCGTTATCTAGAAAGTTCTGAGATATCTACAAGTTGTGACACCTTTGCCCTGTCGCTGCTGGAGTACATCCTTACCAATAACTATTTTGTGTTTGGGGGGGTGTACTACCGGCAGCGAGAGGGCACTGCTATGGGGTCCCATGTTGCCCCCACCTATGCCAACATTTATACGAGAGCCTTTGAAGAAGACTACGTCTATACCTCTAGGTATTGGTCGCCTGTGAAATCGTGGTGGCGATTTATAGACGATATCTTTGTGATATGGGAGGGTACAGTTGAGGAGCTTCAAGCTTTTCAGGAAGCTCTGAATTTAGTGTATCCTGAATTGAAGTTCACCCTCTCTTACTCTGTTGAAAAGATTCAATTTCTGGATGTCCAGGTGATCAGATCGTTGATGTCTTAATTACAGATATCTTTAGAAAGCCCATGGAACGCAACAGTCCTTTGAGATACGAGAGTGCAAAAACACCCGGAAAGAGTACGTTCGCTCATCTCTATTGCTTAAGCATAAAGAACTAAAATGGATTTACATGTTAGATACCATGGCACCCAAGGGACTGAATATTGAGTATAGTTATTGGCCGCACATTTAAGCCAAGATCTCTGTTAAAGTATCGGTTGTTTTAATCATATGTGCTCTATACAGGATGTCATTTACTTATTGTCTATTTTATTTTGTTTTAGGATTGGGGTCTCTCCGGTTCTCGATTTTTGTTGTACCTCTGCGAAGAATGGCATTCACAGTATCTACTGGGTTTTTGTCTGATGGGAGGATCCTTGTTGAATACATAATTTGTATGCAGATTTGATGGATGGTTTAAGTGCCTAATAGAGAGGAATTAGAATGCTGTTTCTATCTTGTTTCTTTCGTACTGATATATATTGGTATGGATAACTGTTTATTGACTGCTTATTGCAGAAAGTGGCTGCCGCAGAATCTATGTTGAAGGTTGTGGTAGGACTGGAAGGATTTTGTGGAGAGAAGCGTTATGGTTCCCCATTTCTATTATCTACGAAGTAAGAAGGAAGGCTTACAATGTTATCACCTTGCGGATGGGGCTAGGAGCTAGTTAAAAGAAAGAGCATAGAGATAGCCTATTATATAGAGGGTATTCCTTACTGGACGCATATAGCTGGTGATTGATGCAGTAATCTCTGGCAGAGTGACAGGAGTTGCTAGGGACACGGGCGCTTGCGCACTAGCACCGGAGATTAGATATTGGAGACGGTGTGTGCGGACGTGATGACGCTGTTCGCCGGCGTGCTGACGTGTGGGTGACGGTGTGCGCATGCGCAGTAGAGTATGGGCAATGTACATGCACGATGTGACTTTGCTGCAGGAGGCAGCGCGCGGACGTGATGACGTAGCGCGCATGCGCATAGAGAATTATGAATGCCGTGGATATGGGTGAATGTCATAGATGGAGCTGTTGGTGCTATGGAACCGGAAGAGATACAGTATGTCTAATTTCAAGGTATTTGACACAACTGTGTACATAATTAAGAAGGGAAGGAGTAACATTGGAGTTATTGATTGGCTAAGAGCACGTATGTTTTATGTTTTAAGGGGGTTGTTTTGGTGATTGTGCATGCTTGATAAAGACCATTGAATGGTCGAAACGTTGCCTGTACCATTATAACAGATGAAATAAAAGACCTGTTTTATGCACTGGAGCTGTTCTGCTGCCATTCATATTGGATTTAAGTATTTGCGATAATTGGAGAAGTGGAGTTCATTTTCTAGGAGTGGCTGTGCAGGCTTTGCCTCCCCGGAATAGGGTATATATTGACTGTGCTGCTGGTGACATTTCTACTCATCTGTAGTATGAGTGGGCAAATCTTATTAGCCATGCCCATAGACATTACACGAGGCTTACCACTTGTCTTCGGCCAATTATCCGCAGCTCTCTTGATGAGTGCATGTTCACAAAACTGGCATGGCCACTACTGTGTGATCTAGGACTCCAGACAACTTGCCATCCAAAGAGCAGGGCAGCCTACGTTCTGGACTGACTTTCTACTGTCTTACCATTGATGTTGTCCCACACATTGTACAAGATTATTAGGCAGCTCATTGCAATCCCCATAGGGGGTGTAATTTGAAAACAGAGTTGCGACATTATTTGTGACTTCCACACATGCACATTTTGTCCAGGAGAGATAACAGCCTATAATGGCATTTTCCTGAGCAAATGAGATGACATGATGATCCCCAGTCCATGAGAAACTAAGAACCAGCCAGTGGTCACCGAGGTATGCTCCAACCATTACTAGGGAAGTTGTGCTCAGGGGTACCAAGAATTTTCTTCAATCATGATCTGATCTTCTCCACAGTGAGGGTTATAGTCATAAAGGGCATAGAGGACTCTGTGGGGGCATGAGTACACATTCAACAATTATTTAGTTTTTCTGCATCATCAAATGCTACTTCATGATTTTTAACAAACGTTTTGTCCCAATTATCTTTCAAAACATTACTGAGTACGGCGGCACATAACAACAATGACAAGAGTCTTTTTCTGGTTCACAAGTGACGTTATGTCCAACAAGGATGTGCTGGATCTGTCACCCGTGGATCTCCCGCAGCTGCAGTGATAAAACAAAATAGAACAAAAATATGTGAAACACTGTCCCTATATAACTAAACACAAGGGAGGACCCTGCCTGAAAGGAGGGTGATCGTCCCGATAAGGACGGCTCTGACCGCATGTCTCGGCCCCTAGTTGACCCTACGTGGGAAAGGGGGAAAACACAAGAAACCAAAAATAGGAAAGTAAACAAGAGCTATACTTCGCTCTGAGATGCACTCGCAGCTGAAAGATCCAGGACCAAGCTTTGACTGCTAGCACAGCAAGAGAGAGACTGAAAAATCAGCACTTCAGCTCAGTATCAGGCCAAACTAAATAGCCCTGATAATTACCCACAGGTGCGACTAAACATGTCACACTTAATACCCCACCCACCTGCACCAGAATATGTAAGAACATCTCCAAAACCAGTACCGGACTATCTGCAAGGCAGCCATCCCAGAAGCACCGATGCAAGCGAGGACTCTCTTGCAGCGGCTAGCGTGTATGCAACTGTCTTTTCCTTTCAATTTGACTGAAGTGGCAGTTGTCAACTGGTTCTGGTGTAGTCTATCAAATCTCGGTTCCAAACTTTTTACCTGATATGTCCTTTTGAGGACAACCCAGTCACCTCATAAGGTGACTCAGTCAAGACATAACTATGCGACTTCTCTTTTTTTTCTGGATCTAGAATTGAAAAAAATACACATTTACAGGTTACAGTTAACTCCTGACATAAAGCACTTACATAGGAAGTGAAATTCTCATGCTGGGACTGGAGAAAGTATAGGCCTGTAACAGGGCTCCTACCAAACAAACCTTCATAGGGACTCAGCTTAGTCTTACAATTAGGCACAGGTCTGATGGAGTAGAAGGCTAATAAAATGTGTCCCTCTATTATTTTCTACTTTACTAAACTGGACCTCAGAGGAGCATATAACCTGCTACAGATCCGCCCCAGGGATGAATGGAATACAGCTTTCAGAACTAGATATGGACTCTTCGAATATCTAGTCATGCTGTTCGGACTGTGTAATGCTCCTGCCACCTTCCAATATTTCATTAACGATGCATTTTGAGACCTATTGGATCAATTTGTGGTGGCCTACCTCCATGACATTCTTATTTTCTCAGACAATTTGGAAGAACATCCTAACCGCACCCGGTTGGTCTAGGAGCGACTCTGAAAGAACTACCTCTATATCAAACTAGAGAAATGTGAATTTGAACAGACTTGGATACAGTTTCTGGGGCGGGGAAGACCAGACACAAATTAGATATTAGACAGTGAAGGGTGATGAATGAGTGGAACAGGTTACCATGGGAGGTGGTGAGTTCTCCTTCAATGGAAGTGTTCAAACAAAGGCTGGACAAATATCTGTCTGGGATGATTTAGTGAATCCTGCATTGAGCAGGGGGTTGGGCTGCAGCGGGCTGGCGTTGGCAGGAGTAGCTTGAGTGAATATTCTAACTTCAGCTTGTGTCACGGTGGTGACTACTCTACCCAGAGCGATGGCTCGTGCAGCAGGTGGATTACACAAAAGATTGTTAGCGGTAACGATGGTGTAGATGTCATTTGACGCCAGTGTCTTTCAATGTTATGTACCATTGAAATAAAGAGACCAGTCCATATAAGTAGTAGTAAACCGAAGGCACACAGTTTACTTCAAGCTGGCAGTTTAATGATACAGTATACAGTTGTCAATTGAACACTTGGTAACCGCTTCAACACTTTTCGGTCCCTCTAGATGAATTACAATCTTCCCTCAATTCTGTCTCTCGTGAGGGGTAAAGCTACTGAGCTAAGGTTCAAGCTTGTGACATTTAAGAACTACTTGTAGTGTAATGGAGGGAGTGGAGCCGGCTCTCCTGTAGTCTGCTTTTGCAGGGACAAGATAACTCACAGTTAAAATGTCCGCTCTTCCTCCAGATTCCGTGGGGTCGGCCCTGGTTTAAGATCCCACTTAAGAAGGGAGGAAAAAGACTCTCCCAACAGCTGGCTCCACGGCTCGAGTCCTAACTTTAGTTGAAGAACACTCAGCCTAGGTTTAGCAGAGCAGCCAGTCTGACTCCCATCTTCTCCCTCTCTCTTCTCCTACTCTCTCTTAGACCTCTACTAACCCTAACTCCTCACCCTCACCCATCCTGAGCTAGACAGGGATGACTGAAAAAACACAGAACAGGCTTGGGTGAACTGGGCAAGACATAAACAGGTTAGTTGACACTGACACCAGACAGTGACCTTCTGATGACCTGGATAGGTCAATACACATAACCCAACCACAATTAGACATGCAGACATTCCACATGAGGTAGCTAACTAAGTGCTGTGGGGGCCCTAACTTCGCGCCACTATAGGACCCGATGACCCTGGAGGTCCCTCCCAACTCTACCATTCTAGGATTTCTATTCTTTTCCCCACACGTGAACAAAATCCGCACAAAATCCGCACCATCCAGATTACGACATGCGTTTCCATTCAGATGAATGGGATGCATGTTTGGCGCATATTTGCCGCAGTTTTGATGCACAGTCGGTGTAGATTCTGCATCAAACCTGCAGCAGAATACGCCATGTGGGCGGGGCCTAACATTCCATAACGCATTACATAGTTCTGCATTGTTTTCTCGTAAATGCGCCATTTCTTTTCCATATAAGCTTACAAAATAGCATCATATGTAAACCCTACATTTCCCATCATGCACCACAGCAGAGCACGCTCTTTACAGACACTGAACCAGCAGACTGCGGCGCAGAAAAATGTGAGGTCATCAGATAATATGATTGCGGCAGGAAGTGACATTAACACAGGCTTGTGCATTTTAGTGGCCTGACCCCGGTAAGGGTATACTTAGTGCTATTGGTGGGAATTGCCATATTCTTATACATTCTGATGAGCAGACAGACTCCCAGGAACTGTTCTGGGGCCCCTGCCTTGATTGGGAAAAAATGTTTCCTCTCTCACCTGAGGAGTTTGTCGTGACTGATGCCCAACCTTTGGAAAGTTCCCGGGGTCCGGGTGATCAGACTGGGGACTTGCGGCAACTGTCTCAAGAGCTTTCAGTGGGTGAGGAGGATGATGATGATGAGACACAGTTGTCTATCAGTGAGGTAGTAGTAAGGGCAGTAAGTCCGAGGGAGGAGCGCACAGAGGATTCGGAGGAAGAGCCGCTGGACGATGAGGTGGAGGCTTGTGGAAACGGAGGCTTTCAAAAACATGATAGCGGCGGCGGTCCTACGCTACTCAGTCCCCAGTGGCCACTATTTTTCCCGGTGTGCCGAAGTCCGCTTCATGCCTACGATTGCTGAAGTTGTTGGCTGAGACCTAGGTCCTGGGGGAACTGCAACTGCGCCAAGTTGGGCCTGTGGAACTTTTTCCTGGCTAATCCAATCATTGGAGCGGTGAAAGAAAACGTAAGTGATTTACAGAGACCTTCGCAGCTGAACTAGCATCGAAGTCCGCTTCATGCCCTCGATTGCTGAGGGTTTGTGCAGAGGCCTATGTCCTCGGTGCAGTGAAAGTCTGCCATGTTTGGGCACTCTGATTTCTTCATGGTTCATGTCTTGGGTCGCCTAGGACCCACCTATGCTGTGGGTGCACACAAACTTCCCATTGCGCTGATTTACCTATCTGGCACAAAGAAACTGACTGACTTGGGTAGGGGGCAGAGTGAAGATGGCTTTCCCCTTGCGGTGTCGATTGAGCTTTCCGACACCTAGACAGAATGAATACTGTGTGGGCACATGGATTCCCCATAGCTATGTAACTCATGCCCACGTTTGCAGCTCGTGACGGAGGTTGGTACTTTATTGGAATGAAGATCGAACGTCAATTTCTCATTGATTCTCAACTGCATTGTGGGCTGTCGGTCCCCCCCCCCCCTTTACAGAAGGTCGCTGCTTGGCCCTGCCAACCCTCTGCAGTGTGTGCCTCCGGTTCCTCTTCATGGCAGATGCACTTGGAAATAGACATGAGGGTGGTGTGGCTATGAAGCGAGCGTGTGGCATGAGGGCAGCTGAAGTCTGCGCAGGGACACTTTTGTGTGCGCTGTGGACGCAGGGTCGTGCGGGGGGTTGGGCAGCATGTAACCCAGGAGAAGAGGCAGCGGTGTGTCCCGCAGGCAGTGATTGTGCTTGGTTGGAGGTAGTGTGGCGCTTAGCTAAGGTATGCCTTGCTAATGAGGGTTTGTCCGAAATAAAAATTGGGGGGGGGGGGGGGGCAGACTCTTGCCGCTATTGTGGCTTAATAGTGAGACCTGGGAGCCTGGGATGCAGCCCTACATGTTGCCCCTGCCCTGCCCTATCCGTTTCTGTGGCGTTTCCATCACTTTCGTAGGTTTTCCAGATTTTCACAAGTGAAAACCTAAGCGAGCATCGGTCATATACAATAATGCTCGAGTCGCCCATTGACTTCAATAGGGTTCGTTACTTGAAACGAACTCTCGAGCATCGCGGAAAGTTCGACTAGAGCAACGAGCACCCGAGCATTTTGGTGCTCGCTCATCTCTAATATTATGCTTTTTTTCGTCCCCCTGACACCGCCCCCTTTCTTCTCACCAATCCTAGCAGAGATATTGAGATGTCACCATCCACTCTAAATACAATTCCTGCCGCCCCCCATTCTGGCACACGGCACCATGTACAATGATTCTACTGACTTGACGTAAATGATCGGACGGCGACCTGAAAAGGGGCAGATGGTCAGACCACACACGAACCTCACCAACAGACACCGCGGGATCGGCGAGCGGGTGGGTATAAACATGTATTCCCCGGCTGCCTGTCCCCACAACTTTGGGTCAGAGTTGGCAGTGACTGTGCCCCCATTTGTAGTCCCCAGAAGATGGTTGTGTGGTCCCAGTACCGTCTGCAGAGATCCAGTCTACAGAATCATTGCCGGGAGGGATATTAATTATATGGAAAGTAGTTAACTATACTTTCAAAAACTTTTGACATGTCATAGGGACATGTGAAAAGTTTTGATTGGTGGGGGTCCTGGTGCTGAGACCCCCAATGGTCACTAGATCAACGCAGTTGAAGTGCTCATCTGAATGCTGTCATTGCTTGCTAGCTAGAGGCAGGCCCAATAGAAAGTCTATGGGTCCAACTTCAGCTAGCGAGCCGTTACAGTGGTCAAATTAGCACTTCTGCTTTTTTGTTTTAGCGACCGGTGGGGGGGGGGGTGGCTCGGCACTCAAACCACCAACTATCAAAAAGTTTTTGAACACCTAGTTACACTTTTTAAAGTGCTTTTCCAGGCAAATGTTATTGATGACTGATCCTCAGGCTAAGTCATCAGTAGTGATCGTCTGGGGTCCTGGTTGGGATCAGGAGTGATGAAGTGATGAACTTTTCTGGTGCCTGCTGTCAGTGCCACAGCACACAGGGGTACAGAGCGGAAGCAGATCGCTCCAATCCCTATGTAGTGGGCGGCACTGGTAATTGCAGGCTGGGGTCTCATTAAAATTAGTGACATAGAGTTGATTAAGTTGTTAGAAAATTGAAAACTTTAATAAAGAGAATTTTAATATAAAAAAAAAAATCAGTGACACCTGCAGCAGCAATTACCCGCTCTGGCCACTACACAGGGGTCGGTGCCATCTGCTAACGCTCCAAACTCTGTGTACTGTGGTGCTAACCCCATCCAATCAGCTGTTTATGACCTAGCCTGAGGAAAGCTTAAATAATAGTATTTGCCTGGAAAATCCCTTTTAAGTATTTGCTGCACTGTACACCTGCCTGTCCTAGCACTCCGAAAGAACACTTGCTGACTACTGCTGGCACAGTTGCAGAAGGACTGGCAGGGCCGGCTGTACAGAACAGCAGAGGATGTGGCTGTCCGTGTCACAGGAGAAAGGATCCCGCTCAGTGGCGTACATGGAAGAGACTGGCCTCTTACTGTAGAATGGCATAAAATATACCCTTCTTCGGGGGCTTTTACAGTTTCTCGTTAACTCGGGGGGTCAATTAGAACACAAACTAATTGTTGTTTTGGTTTTTTTTAAACAGGATTGTTCAGTCGTTCGGTTCGCTACACCAGTGAATGAGAACGGCGAAATAAGCGCTGTTTAAACCGAATGTCTAGCGAACGCGCCAGGATGATTTTTATGGTTGCATACAATGAACGATAAGAGAACGAATTATCATTTATTTTTCAGTCGTCGGCCGTGTTTACACTAAATCATAATCATTCCGTGTAAGAGCGTCCTTAGTAAATGCGGCCATTTCTTTCTAATACCGGTCCTTGCTGAGTGGCGCTCCCTTCCATGTCTTATTGGGTCACCATGACTACTTGTTGCACCCCTGCGAAGGACTAAAGGCTCTTTAGTCAGTCTCCTATTTGTTATTCGAGACCCCCTGTGTCTTCTGTACTCAGTTGCTCTTCTTGTTGCAGTCTTCAGTCTCTTCCATGTAGTCTGTTGTGTAGACGCGAGGACACAGACAATGTTAGCGCCCCCATCAGAGACTGAACCCCATGACACTTGTAACTGGAGATACCGTAGGAGCTGACATGATGACATTGCGGTAGGTGGAGTTATAGGTTCTCAGATCTCTATATGGAGCCCCGATAGTTCCTGCCCTGCAGCAGCTGCAGTCTTTGGGAGATGATACACTCTACTATATGTAGGATAAGACTACTTCTAGAACATTGGGCTGCAGCGATCACTCCCATCATGGTCGCCATGTAAGGAGAAATCGGACAAAAGACAAACACCACGATGTAGATTATAGAATTCTGTTTTATTAGAATAGCAATAAGCAACATTGTAATTAAGTATTATCGGCCATTTAATAAATGACACAATGATCACAGTCACTCAGGTTAGAACGGGTGGAGACCACAGAACTTACTGCGGTCCTTCTGACCAGTCCACCGATGTCCTAAGATGAGAGCCGCCAGACCCAAAGATCCAGAGGAAGGCGAAAAAACTCCCCGGAGAGTTCTACCTCAGGGGGGCAAAAAATTCCTTCCTGACCCCAAATGTGGCGATCGGCTATCACCCTGGATCCAATCTGTCCTGCTGCATATTGCTGTTTAGATGTATGTAATTATAGACTAGGGACAGCTAATGCTGTGCAGGAATAGAACACAGCCTGCTTCTGTAATCTAATATACAGTAGAAATTATAGCCTGCCTATACCTGCCTTTCCACCCTCAGGCCCCGGCTTCAGGCTACCTGCCCTACCACCCTCAGGCCCCGGCTTCAGGCTACCTGCCCTACCACCCTCAGGCCCCGGCTTCAGGCTACCTGCCCTACCACCCTCAGGCCCCGGCTTCAGGCTACCTGCCCTACCACCCTCAGGCCCCGGCTTCAGGCTACCTGCCCTACCACCCTCAGGCCCCGGCTTCAGGCTACCTGCCCTACCACCCTCAGGCCCCGGCTTCAGGCTACCTGCCCTACCACCCTCAGGCCCCGGCTTCAGGCTACCTGCCCTACCACCCTCAGGCCCCGGCTTCAGGCTACCTGCCCTACCACCCTCAGGCCCCGGCTTCAGGCTACCTGCCCTACCACCCTCAGGCCCCGGCTTCAGGCTACCTGCCCTACCACCCTCAGGCCCCGGCTTCAGGCTACCTGCCCTACCACCCTCAGGCCCCGGCTTCAGGCTACCTGCCCTACCACCCTCAGGCCCCGGCTTCAGGCTACCCGCCCTACCACCCTCAGGCCCCGGCTACAGGCTACCCGCCCTACCACCCTCAGGCCCCGGCTACAGGCTAACCGCCCTACCACCCTCAGGCCCCGGCTTCAGGCTACCCGCCCTACCACCCTCAGGCCCCGGCTTCAGGCTACCCGCCCTACCACCCTCAGGCCCCGGCTACAGGCTACCCGCCCTACCACCCTCAGGCCCCGGCTACAGGCTCCCCGCCCTACCACCCTCAGGCCCCGGCTACAGGCTCCCCGCCCTACCACCCTCAGGCCCCGGCTTCAGGCTACCTGCCTTACCACCCTCAGGCCCCGGCTTCAGGCTACCTGCCCTACCACCCTCAGGCCCCGGCTTCAGGCTACCTGCCCTATCACCCTCAGGCCCCGGCTTCAGGCTACCTGCCCTACCACCCTCAGGCCCCGGCTTCAGGCTACCTGCCCTACCACCCTCAGGCCCCGGCTTCAGGCTACCCGCCCTACCACCCTCAGGCCCCGGCTACAGGCTACCCGCCCTACCACCCTCAGGCCCCGGCTACAGGCTAACCGCCCTACCACCCTCAGGCCCCGGCTTCAGGCTACCCGCCCTACCACCCTCAGGCCCCGGCTTCAGGCTACCCGCCCTACCACCCTCAGGCCCCGGCTACAGGCTACCCGCCCTACCACCCTCAGGCCCCGGCTACAGGCTCCCCGCCCTACCACCCTCAGGCCCCGGCTACAGGCTCCCCGCCCAACCACCCTCAGGCCCCGGCTACAGGCTCCCCGCCCTACCACTCTCAGGCCCCGGCTACAGGCTACCCGCCCTTCCACTCTCAGGCCCCGGGTACAGGCTACCCGCCCTTCCACTCTCACGCCCCGGCTACAGGCTACCTGCCCTACCACCCTCAGGCCCCGGCTTCAGGCTACCTGCCCTACCACCCTCAGGCCCCGGCTTCAGGCTACCTGCCCTACCACCCTCAGGCCCCGGCTTCAGGCTACCTGCCCTACCACCCTCAGGCCCCGGCTTCAGGCTACCTGCCCTACCACCCTCAGGCCCCGGCTTCAGGCTACCTGCCCTATCACCCTCAGGCCCCGGCTTCAGGCTACCTGCCCTACCACCCTCAGGCCCCAGCTTCAGGCTACCTGCCCTACCACCCTCAGGCCCCGGCTTCAGGCTACCCGCCCTACCACCCTCAGGCCCCGGCTACAGGCTACCCGCCCTACCACCCTCAGGCCCCGGCTACAGGCTAACCGCCCTACCACCCTCAGGCCCCGGCTTCAGGCTACCCGCCCTACCACCCTCAGGCCCCGGCTTCAGGCTACCCGCCCTACCACCCTCAGGCCCCGGCTACAGGCTACCCGCCCTACCACCCTCAGGCCCCGGCTACAGGCTCCCCGCCCTACCACCCTCAGGCCCCGGCTACAGGCTCCCCGCCCTACCACCCTCAGGCCCCGGCTTCAGGCTACCTGCCCTACCACCCTCAGGCCCCGGCTTCAGGCTACCTGCCCTACCACCCTCAGGCCCCGGCTTCAGGCTACCTGCCCTATCACCCTCAGGCCCCGGCTTCAGGCTACCTGCCCTACCACCCTCAGGCCCCGGCTTCAGGCTACCTGCCCTACCACCCTCAGGCCCCGGCTTCAGGCTACCCGCCCTACCACCCTCAGGCCCCGGCTACAGGCTACCCGCCCTACCACCCTCAGGCCCCGGCTACAGGCTAACCGCCCTACCACCCTCAGGCCCCGGCTTCAGGCTACCCGCCCTACCACCCTCAGGCCCCGGCTTCAGGCTACCAGCCCTACCACCCTCAGGCCCCGGCTTCAGGCTACCTGCCCTACCACCCTCAGGCCCCGGCTTCAGGCTACCCGCCCTACCACCCTCAGGCCCCGGCTACAGGCTACCCGCCCTACCACCCTCAGGCCCCGGCTACAGGCTAACCGCCCTACCACCCTCAGGCCCCGGCTTCAGGCTACCCGCCCTACCACCCTCAGGCCCCGGCTTCAGGCTACCCGCCCTACCACCCTCAGGCCCCGGCTACAGGCTCCCCGCCCTACCACCCTCAGGCCCCGGCTACAGGCTCCCCGCCCAACCACCCTCAGGCCCCGGCTACAGGCTCCCCGCCCTACCACTCTCAGGCCCCGGCTACAGGCTACCCGCCCTTCCACTCTCAGGCCCCGGGTACAGGCTACCCGCCCTTCCACTCTCACGCCCCGGCTACAGGCTACCTGCCCTACCACCCTCAGGCCCCGGCTTCAGGCTACCTGCCCTACCACCCTCAGGCCCCGGCTTCAGGCTACCTGCCCTACCACCCTCAGGCCCCGGCTTCAGGCTACCTGCCCTACCACCCTCAGGCCCCGGCTTCAGGCTACCTGCCCTATCACCCTCAGGCCCCGGCTTCAGGCTACCTGCCCTACCACCCTCAGGCCCCAGCTTCAGGCTACCTGCCCTACCACCCTCAGGCCCCGGCTTCAGGCTACCCGCCCTACCACCCTCAGGCCACGGCTACAGGCTACCCGCCCTACCACCCTCAGGCCCCGGCTACAGGCTAACCGCCCTACCACCCTCAGGCCCCGGCTTCAGGCTACCCGCCCTACCACCCTCAGGCCCCGGCTTCAGGCTACCCGCCCTACCACCCTCAGGCCCCGGCTACAGGCTACCCGCCCTACCACCCTCAGGCCCCGGCTACAGGCTCCCCGCCCTACCACCCTCAGGCCCCGGCTACAGGCTCCCCGCCCTACCACCCTCAGGCCCCGGCTTCAGGCTACCTGCCCTACCACCCTCAGGCCCCGGCTTCAGGCTACCTGCCCTACCACCCTCAGGCCCCGGCTTCAGGCTACCTGCCCTATCACCCTCAGGCCCCGGCTTCAGGCTACCTGCCCTACCACCCTCAGGCCCCGGCTTCAGGCTACCTGCCCTACCACCCTCAGGCCCCGGCTTCAGGCTACCCGCCCTACCACCCTCAGGCCCCGGCTACAGGCTACCCGCCCTACCACCCTCAGGCCCCGGCTACAGGCTAACCGCCCTACCACCCTCAGGCCCCGGCTTCAGGCTACCCGCCCTACCACCCTCAGGCCCCGGCTTCAGGCTACCCGCCCTACCACCCTCAGGCCCCGGCTACAGGCTACCCGCCCTACCACCCTCAGGCCCCGGCTACAGGCTCCCCGCCCTACCACCCTCAGGCCCCGGCTACAGGCTCCCCGCCCAACCACCCTCAGGCCCCGGCTACAGGCTCCCCGCCCTACCACTCTCAGGCCCCGGCTACAGGCTACCCGCCCTTCCACTCTCAGGCCCCGGGTACAGGCTACCCGCCCTTCCACTCTCACGCCCCGGCTACAGGCTACCCGCCCTACCACCCTCAGGCCCCGGCTTCAGGCTACCCGCCCTACCACCCTCAGGCCCCGGCTTCAGGCTACCCGCCCTACCACCCTCAGGCCCCGGCTTCAGGCTACCTGCCCTACCACCCTCAGGCCCCGGCTTCAGGCTACCTGCCCTACCACCCTCAGGCCCCGGCTACAGGCTAACCGCCCTACCACCCTCAGGCCCCGGCTTCAGGTTACCTGCCCTACCACCCTCAGGCCCCGGCTTCAGGCTACCTGCCCTACCACCCTCAGGCCCCGGCTTCAGGCTACCTGCCCTACCACCCTCAAGCCCCGGCTTCAGGCTACCCGCCCTACCACCCTCAGGCCCCGGCTTCAGGCTACCTGCCCTACCACCCTCAGGCCCCGGCTTCAGGCTACCCGCCCTACCACCCTCAGGCCCCGGCTTCAGGCTACCCGCCCTACCACCCTCAGGCCCCGGCTTCAGGCTACCCGCCCTACCACCCTCAGGCCCCGGCTTCAGGCTACCCGCCCTACCACCCTCAGGCCCCGGCTTCAGGCTACCCGCCCTACCACCCTCAGGCCCCGGCTACAGGCTAACCGCCCTACCACCCTCAGGCCCCGGCTTCAGGCTACCCGCCCTACCACCCTCAGGCCCCGGCTTCAGGCTACCCGCCCTACCACCCTCAGGCCCCGGCTACAGGCTACCCGCCCTACCACCCTCAGGCCCCGGCTACAGGCTCCCCGCCCTACCACCCTCAGGCCCCGGCTACAGGCTCCCCGCCCAACCACCCTCAGGCCCCGGCTACAGGCTCCCCGCCCTACCACTCTCAGGCCCCGGCTACAGGCTACCCGCCCTTCCACTCTCAGGCCCCGGCTTCAGGCTACCCGCCCTACCACCCTCAGGCCCCGGCTACAGGCTACCCGCCCTACCACCCTCAGGCCCCGGCTACAGGCTACCCGCCCTACCACCCTCAGGCCCCGGCTACAGGCTACCCGCCCTACCACCCTCAGGCCCCGGCTTCAGGCTACCCGCCCTACCACCCTCAGGCCCCGGCTTCAGGCTACCCGCCCTACCACCCTCAGGCCCCGGCTACAGGCTACCCGCCCTACCACTCTCAGGCCCGGCTACAGGCTCCCCGTCCTACCACCCTCAGGCCCCGGCTACAGGCTCCCCGCCCTACCACCCTCAGGCCCCGGCTACAGGCTCCCCGCCCTACCACCCTCCGGCCCCGGCTACAGGCTAACCGCCCTACCACCCTCAGGCCCCGGCTTCAGGCTACCCGCCCTACCACCCTCAGGCCCCGGCTTCAGGCTACCCGCCCTACCACCCTCAGGCCCCGGCTACAGGCTACCCGCCCTACCACCCTCAGGCCCCGGCTACAGGCTCCCCGCCCTACCACCCTCAGGCCCCGGCTACAGGCTCCCCGCCCTACCACCCTCAGGCCCCGGCTACAGGCTACCCGCCCTTCCACTCTCAGGCCCCGGGTACAGGCTACCCGCCCTTCCACCCTCAGGCCCCCGGCTACAGGCTACCTTCCTTTTTTATTGTACCCCTTCTGTCTACTATAGGTTTATAGGAAAGCCCTGTGAGTCCGGGTTCACACATGGCGCATTTTGTTCTTTTTGAAAAGGCAAAATACACGGCGCTCAGATGCGCACATTCTCCATAAGATCAGGTCAAAGATCAGTTCTTTAAAATCTTTCTTTTTAATATTTTGTCCTGATAATCAAAGCAAGTAACACGTCAAAGAGGTGTCTGTGCTGAAATTTTTTGGGAGTAAAATGGTGCAGTTCTGAACTTCACCACTCGCCCCCCGGCTACACGATGTGTGAACACGGCCTTAGCACTGAATGAGGAGCTACTTACCTGGACCCGTCCTCGTCAGGCTGTCCTGCTGAACTGACACAAGATGGTTCCGGTTTAGAACTTTCACATTCTGTTCCAATTATGATGTCATAAGCCCTGTGACATCATGTTAATTGTGATGTCATCATACTTTCTGCTGTTGTTTTTTTTCTTAAGATTTTTTTAACTTGTACATGTACTGATCCGAAGAGCTTACAATCTAATATCATTCTATTTGAAGCGCTGAGTTGGTGAGAATCTCCCGATCCAGCAATGCTTTTTATGCTGAAAGACAGCGATTAATGAGAAGTAAAAGAATAGTAAACATTTTTTTGTATTTACTCGGGACGATGATCGCTCATTTTAATTCGTTTGAAGAAATTCTGAGCAATAATCGTTCCGTATAAATGACCATCTTAGAGACCAAAAAGTACGAAACCCCTGCGGCAATTCACATCTGTGCCGGATTTGCTGCAGACTTCAGCTGCGGATCTGCTACGGACATTCCACAGCAAATCCGCCCCGTATGAACATGTCCTTATAGAAGGCAATGGGAAGTTTTTTTACAGTTTTTTTTCCTTATATTTAAATTTTGTTATGTAGAGATGAGCGAGCACACTCGTCCGAGCTTGATGCTCGTTTGAGTATTAGGGATGCTTGTTGCTTGATGCTCGTTACTCGAGACGAGCACCACGTGGTACTCGAGTCAATTCCATTTCCTTCCCTGCATGTTTAGCGCCATTTTCTGGCCAATAGAAATGCAGAGAAGGCATTACAACTTCCTCCTGTGACGTTCCAGCCCTATCCCACCCCCCAGCAATGAGTGGCTGGCGACATCAAGTGACCGAGTACTTAAAGCGGTCCCGTCCAGGGCTCGCCTAAGACACACACTGAGAGAGATCAGGGAGAGTGCTGCTGCTGCTATAGGGAAAGTGGTAGTGTAGGTTCCTGTCTTCAAGAACCCCCAATGGTCCTTCTTAGGGCCACATCTGACCATGTGCATTACTGTTGTGGCTGCTGGGAGCAGTTTTGCACCAAAAATTTTTATTTTCATCTCGGGCTGTGCAGGCTATTACAGCTATAGCGTTCTCAGTCTGCAGTCAATCATACAGAGTATAGGGAAAGTGCTGCTGAGATAGAGACAGTGGTAGTGTAGGATCCTGTCTACAAGAACCCCAACGGTCCTTCTTAGGGCTACCTGTGACCATGTGCATTTTACTGCGTTGCTGCTGGGAGTTGTAGTGCATCAGTATTGCAGAGCCAGACCTTTTTGCAGCCTTCCGTATAATTTTTTTTCTGCCTGCAGTTTGCGTTACAATACCGCTGTCAGCCTCCAACTGTACGCCAATAATTCCATAATTTTTTACATCGGTCTGTGTCTGCCGTCAACTTCACGCGCAGCGTGCGGCCACTGATAGAGGGAAAGTGATATACACGCTATATAGCCTGTATTCTTTTTCCAAAAAAATTAAAACAAAGCTCCTTCTTATGGCTACCTTTGACCGTCTGAAATTTGCTGGGTGTCTGGTGGGAGTTGCAGTGCATCGGTATTGCACAGCTAGGCCTGTTTGCAGCCTCCCGTATTCTTTGTTTCTGCCTTAAGTTAGCGTTACAATACCGCTGTCTTCCTCCAACTGTACGCCAATAATTCCATAATTTCTTACACCGGTCTGTGTTTTTCGTGAAGTTCACACGCAGCTTACGGCCACAGTCACTGATAGAGGGAAAGGCATATACACGCTATATAGCCTGTATTCTTTTTACAGAAAATTAAAATAAAAGCTCCTTCTTACAGCTACCTCTGACCGTCTGAAATTTACTGGGTGTCTGGTGGGAGTTGCAGTGCATCAGTATTGCATTGCTAGGCCTGTTTGCGGCCTTCCGTATTCTTTGTTTCTGCCTGGAGTTAGCGTTACAATACCGCTGTCAGCCTCCAAATGTACGCCAATAATTCCATAATTTCTTACGCCAGTCTGTGTCTGCTCTATTCGTAATCCACCATGCTGAAGGGTAGGGGTAGGGCTAGAGGACGTGGATGCGGACGAGGACGTGGAGGTCCAAGTGAGGGTGTGGGCACAGGCCGAGTTCCTGGTCCAGGTGAATCACAGCCGGCTGCTGCAGGATTAGGAGAGAGGCAAGTTTCTGTGGTCCCCAGCTTCATATCACAATTTATGGGTCCACGTGGTAGACCTTTATTACAAACAGAGCAGTGTGAGCAGGTCCTGTCGTGGATGGCAGAAAGTGCATCCAGCAATGTATCGGCCACCCAGTCTTCTATGCAGTCCACTGCTGCAACTCTGAATCCTCTGGCTGCTGCTCCTCCTTCCTCCCAGCCTCCTCACTCCATGAAAATGACACATTCTGATGAGCACAAAAGCAATGAACTGGCAGCATATGTGGATGTAGAAAGATGCAAAAAGTTGTTTTATTGCCCCGTTACATGAAGACGCATGTAACGGGGTCCTCATGTAACGGGGTAATAAAACAACTTTTTGAATCTTTCTACATCCACATATGCTGCCAGTTCATTGCTTTTGTGGACATTTATTAGAACCTTTCTGGTTTTTTGGTTCTTATCTGGGTCATTCCGTGTCAGTTCAAGCAACGCTCCCGGTCGACCATCTCAGATTTCAATGAAACTTTGCACAAAGATAGACCCTGACCCTAAACTAAGATAGCCAGAATATTAGGCTTCAAGGTGCTTTGGTTCACCGAGCTACAGGTCTTAATCTAGGGGGTTGTCATGTGATTACAGCCTACAGGTCTTAATCTAGGGGGTTGTCATGTGATTACAGCCTACAGGTCTTAATCTAGGGGGTTTTCATGTGATTACAGCGCGCAACCTGAAAAACGTGGCGCTTTCAATCCATTGCCAAGCCAGTTCCAATGACTCTAGAGCAATGAAACTTCACACACTAGGAGAACTTTTGGTGCTGAATCCAGCTAAGCTCCTCAGACTGCCACTCTTATCATCATTCTGCCACCATTGCATGTCAAAGTAGCTGAAAAATTCTATCGCGCAAAATAAAACTCATATTTTAAGCAGTAATAACTCATAATCAATGCAATCCAACTCAGCTATGAATTTATCAATGTGTACTCCATAGAAATGTTTCTCATTATTCACATTATGGACCCAAAAGGATGCATAGCTCTTAAGATACAATGAGTCAAAAATGGCAAAAAACACTTTTTTGCTAATTTTTCCCTTTTTCAAAGGCGAAAATCGGAATGTACTCCATTTTTAATTTTTTTCATTTTTGTTCTATTTGGAAGAGAATTTTTTGCTCTACAAGATTCGATGTTTTTCATTTTGTTCCCAGACCTTCTAGATGGGAAAATATCGATGCCTGTGAAGGTCCTATGCACTCGCGGAGGTCTAAGTTTTGCATGGATGTATAATTAGTTTAGAAATCATGAGAAGGTAAATTATTTTTGGAATGAGACAACTTTTTGTGCTCAAGAAACTTATGTGATCAAAAATTGCATGGCGAGTTCAGGTGAGCCACAAGCTTTGGCCTAAGATGGTCAGAATATCATTGAGTGTTGCATAATGATTGTGGTATATTACAGTGATCACTGGGCTTATTTAGCACTCTATCCATATTGGATACTAAGATTATCTAAGGCTAGCATTTGTGGAATAAATAACTAGTTATGTGATCAAAAATTGCATGGCGAGTTCAGAACTAGTTATTTATTACACAAATGCTAGCCTTAGATAATCTTAGTATCCAATCTGGATAGAGTGCTAAATAAGCCCAGTGATCACTGTAATATACCTCAATCATTATGCAACACTCAATGATATTCTGACCATCTTAGGCCAAAGCTTGGGGCTCACCTGAACTCGCCATGCACTTTTTGATCACATAAGTTTCTTGAGCACAAAAAGTTGTCTCATTCCAAAAATAATTTACCTTCTCATGATTTCTAAACTAATTATACATCCATGCAAAACTTACACTTATTTTATTATTTGACCTCCGCGAGTGCATAGGACCTTCACAGGCATTGATATTTTCCCATCTAAAAGGTCTGGGAACAAAATGAAAAACATCGAATCTTGTAGAGCAAAAAATTCTCTTCCAAATAGAACAAAAATGAAAAAAAATAAAAATGGAGTACATTCCGATTTTCGCCTTTGAAAAACGGAAAAATTAGCAAAAAACTGTTTTTTGCCATTTTTGACTCATTGTATCTTAAGAGCTATGCATCCTTTTGGGCCCATAATGGGAATAATGAGAAACATTTCTATGGAGTACACATTGATAAATTCAGAGCTGAGTTGGATCGCATTGATTAGGAGTTATTACTGCTTAAAATAGGAGTTTTATTTTGCGCGATAGAATTTTTCAGCTACTTTGACATGCAGTGGTGGCAGAATGATGATAAGAGCGGCAGTCTGAGGAGCTTAGCTGGATTCAGCACCAAAAGTTCTCCTAGTGTGTGAAGTTTCATTGCTCTAGAGTCATTGGAACTGGCTTGGCAATGGATTGAAATCGCCACTTTTTTCAGGTTGCGCCCTGTAATCACATGACAACCCCCTAGATTAAGACCTGTAGGCTGTAATCACATGACAACCCCCTAGATTAAGACCTGTAGGCTGTAATCACATGACAACCCCCTAGATTAAGACCTGTAGGCTGTAATCACATGACAACCCCCTAGATTAAGACCTGTAGGCTGTAATCACATGACAACCCCCTAGATTAAGACCTGTAGGCTGTAATCACATGACAACCCCCTAGATTAAGACCTGTAGGCTGTAATCACATGACAACCCCCTAGATTAAGACCTGTAGCTCGTGAGCCAAAGCACCTTGAAGCCTAATATTCTGGCTATCTTAGTTTAGGGTCAGGGTCTATCTTTGTGCAAAGTTTCATTGAAATCTGAGATGGTCGACCGGGAGCGTTGGTTGAACTGACACGGAATGACCCACGTGCAGAATCATCGCCCGGAACCCCGTGCTGGTGAGTAAATGCTGTAATATGACAATCCGCACACATGACACACGTTTGCAGCCCCTTGCGCCGTTTTCACGCGTCTGAGAAATTCATGCGAGATTTGTGCGTTGGAGACGTACAAGTCTTGCACGAATATGAACCCCATTCTTTTGAATAGGGTCATACACATGAGCGCTTTTTTTTTCCCCCGCATTTCGCCAAAATATCGCGGCGTGACCTATCTTTGGGCGTTTCCTTGGAACACCTCGCATTGCCCATTGTTTTTACTGGGGCTGGCACAGCGTCGCACGGCCTACAAGATGCATGAGAGTGTGATGCGATGCAAGGTGTACCCATTGGAATTATCGCTACTTCCCCGATGTGATACAAGCTGGTTTTAACACAAAAACGCCTCGCGTCCGTGGGGACATCGCACGTTGGCGAGTGTGATATCGGGTAGAGTCTCACGGCCCAATATCAGACTCACCCGTGTGAAGTTAGCCGGGGGCCGTGTCCATGTTTATTGTTGTATTTTTGAACTACAATTAAAATCACATAAAAAAAACTGCGTGGATTATTAAAAACCGCATGTGGATTCAGACGGTACATCAAACAATGCAATAACTGAACTGCATGCAGGTCTCTGATACGTTTTTTAGTTGTGTGTAAAGTGTACAACCATATACAGTATATACCCAGGTTATACCAGCTGTACCTATATAATTACATGCAGGTGATCTCCAGGTTACACCAGCATGCTCCACATCACTATATACAGTATGAGTGTACATCTCCCTGTATATAGTGATATGGAGCATGCTGGTATAACCTGGGTATCCCCTGTACATACTTATTTATGTACAGCTGGTATAAGTTATACATCTCCTTGTATATAGTGATATGGGCAATGCTGGTATAACCTGGGTATCTCCTGTATATACTTATATATGTACAGCTGGTATAACCTATATATTTCCTGTATATAGTGATATAGACCATGCTGGTATAACCTGGGTATCTCCTGTATATAAATATATATGTACAGCTGGTATAAGTTATACATCTCCTGCATATAGTGATATGGAGCATGCTGGTATAACCTGGGTATCTCCTGTATATAATTATATATGTACAGCTGGTATAAGTTATACATCTCCGGTATATAGTGATATGGAGCATGCTGGTATAACCTGGGTATCTCCTGTATATAATTATATATGTACAGCTGGTATAAGTTATACATCTCCTGTATATAGTGATAAGGACCATGCTGGTATAACCTAGGTATCTCCTGTATAGAACTATATATGTACAGCTGATATATAATCATATACAGTTTATACCCAGGTTATATGTACAGCTGGTATAAGTTATACCAACTATACATATTTAAGTATGCTCCCTGCTCTACTCCTCTCTGGAGCAATATCTGGGCAGCCTGTAAATGAAAGTCTAGGACCTGGTCGCATAGCAGCATGGATCACATGACCGGAACCGGTTTGTGTGATCTGCGTTGCTGTGCGACCACAGGTTTTGGACTTTCATGAGTAAAGAGGGGACCTAGACCCGCCGTCGGAGCCCCTGGTAATCGCTAGCCTGCAGTGCACTGACCACTCACAGTCTCTCAGTGGGAGGGCCACGCGCCGTGGAAATCTCCAGACTGTAATTGGGCGCTGGCTCTGTAATTGGTTGCTGGCTCCCCAGGTAACAGCCCTCCCCTCTCCGAGTGCCGACCTGCAGCGCTGCCTCCCCGCCTCTTCTCTCTCTCCCTTCTCCTCCCACAACCACACACTGTCGGTCGCACCAATCACATGGCCAGCAGTGCGTTTGGCTGATAATGCACTCAATGTGCATTTTGTATATGGCAGGGCCTCTAGGCCATCTCAGCACAGGGGCCCGGTCACAATTGCGACCCCTGATGGTACACCACTGAGTGTCCCCTATATCGGCCCTCAGTAGTAATAGGGACCCCCACAGTGGCCTCAGCAGTAATAGTGACCCCCACAGTGGCCTCAGCAGTAATAGTGACCCCCTGAGACCAATAAACTTACCTCCTCCTTGTCTTCAAAGAAGTCTTCTGCTCTGCGCTGCTGCAGGAGGACGTGTGTGCGCCCGGACCTCTCCTCCCTTCTCCTCCGGGGGAACCAAGGAGGATATGTCAGTGGAGGAAGATCCCGGATGCACACACTGCTGTCAGTGTGTGCGTCCCGCAGCAGCGCCACTGAGTGATTACCAGCCAGAGAGCTGCGGCACCCCGGCGGGTAATCACCTTCATGGTGACCAGACGTCCTGAAAACAGGACAAAAGGCTGTCCCACTTAGAGGACCTGGAGAAAGCGGGACACAGGGTCCCAAAGTGGACTGTCCCGCCTAAATTGGGACGTCTGGTCACCTTACGTTACCTGTAGTCATAAAGTCTTCCTGCTGCGTCTCACATGTGGCGCCTTCTCCAGCCCCCCTCCCTATAGAGATGATCACTACTCTCATCATCCATCGTAGACAGTACTTTATATGCTAATGTGGACAGTCGCCGCCATATTCTCATCTGCCGCGAGGTTTGTACCGGTCAGAGTGACTTATACGCGTATTCCATTTTTATTCCATTACTTCCTGTCACATGACGTCATTCGCGCTTATTTACAACCGTGAGATCAATCACAGAAATCACGTATTCGCAGCATCACAGATCTTCCTCGCGGTTCCAGTTTTATTTCCAGAAGGGGCGGAGCACTGACAACCAGAGGGAGGGGTCACTTCTCACCGGTATCGGCTATGTCCGTGGTCTCCGGCTGTAGAGGGGCTTGGGTTGTGTTATCAGAGACCTCCGGTGGTCTCCCCCCAGGCCAGCATGTGCAGGGAGGCCGCCACCGCCTCCATCCGCCCCCGGTACTCCAGCTGACTGTGGTTTCCTATGGGGACCCTTGTCAGTCCGTATAGCGCCCCCCAGCAGCAGCCGGCAATAACCCCGGTGGAGTCGCTGTCACCTGTGTGGGGACAAACACTGTAAGTCGGGGGGCGGCACTGTATATAAAGCGGGGGCCATCGTCCAATCCTCACCTCCATGGAACATGGAGCGGCTGCACAGCTCCTCCCAGGAGCCCCGGGCCCCCAGCAGAGCATCATAGGCGATCATAGGGGCATCGTGACCGCTCCTCCCCGGCCAGCCGTCTAGACTCCAGCGGCCGTACTCCACATCCCTCTCTGCGGGGCCATAAGGAGATGGGAAGACTGCCGGCCCGGCCCCCTGCAGAAGACCCCTCTGCGACAGGTACCTGAGGAGGAAGAGACCCCCACACTCAGCATTAAAGGGGCCTTAAAGCCGCAGAGGCACAAGACAACACAACACTATGGCTTCTATTTTGTGGTATGTTCCCAGTTGGATGCAGCCTGCAGTGTAAAGAATAGAGGCCGTCGTTCTGGTGGTTGTAGCCTCTCCCAGGGTCACATAAAGGAGACCATTACACTAGAGAGCGACGTATTTGTGCTTATTAAACCCCCATCATGTAATATAGTGTATACAGACAGGAAACCTCCATGCTTTACACTGCAGGTGGCACTCAGGAACCGAAGAAGAGGCCAAATAGTGAGAAGGCTTCTAGTAATGACCTCTTATGTTATGTCTGCGCAGCCTCAGGGTTGGAGCCCCCTTTACATGAGATAAGGACTCTCCTCCGTGGCGGTCGTCACCCCCTCCTCACCTCTCCCAGGACTGCCGGAAATAATCCCACTCGTCCGCGTGCCGCTGCGCATCGCTGTCCGTAGAGCGCAGATACTCCAGTGCCAGCGGGAGCGTCTCTAGCAGGATGGACCCCCACTGTTCTAGGGGGACCCTCTGAACGGACAGGGACGTGAAGAGAGCCGCGGCCAGAGAGCCCAGATACCCTGCGGAGGACGAGAGTCAATATAAGACTGGGGGAGTCATTAAACCTCTGTTGCCATTTCTTACTCAGGTCTGGGAAAGCTGGGTGACAACGATGGGACCACCACGACAGCTTCGGCAGGGCGTCACCCAGCTTTCCCATGGACCTCCATACTGAATCTGCGTAGTACTACAGGCGTCGGCGCTGGACAGCGGAAGATTTGCCATTCAGGGTTCTCGGAAAGATGGGTAGGTAAAGCATGGGGGACTCTCTGACCTGTCGGATGGTTGTGCGTCATCTTCCCGCTCTCCACGCTGACTGCGACCAGAAGAGACAGCTCAGACGGATGGGGGAACCTGCGGAGAGAGGTGGGATCATGTATGAGAGTGATTCCTATAGACCATCGGGGGGCGCACTGCGGACCCCCACTAAACCTAACCAGTGCCTCACCTCAGCCCTATACACATGGACCTCATGGCTGCTCCGCAGCCAGTCGCCGAGGGGTAAAAGGGGATCTTATAGCCGCCAGGTTCCCCGGGGCGCAGCTGGGAGGTTCCTGAAGAGAGAGGGAGACAGTTATATACTCCAGTCACACCCAGAGCTGCACCCACCGCAGGACGCGGGAGCCCCACCAGCTCGCTGCCACATCTCCCACAATGCAGTGCAGCAGGGCACGCTCCGTACAACACTGAACCAGCAGCAACTGCTTCAGAGCGGACAGTGAGCAGAACTGTGAGTGCAGCTCTAGCTGTGAGTGCAGTCTTACCCAGAATGCTGGTGGGCCCCGGCTTCCTTCCTTCCATGTCGGTCATGGCGGACACGTATCTGGCCGCCAGCTCCTGGTACAGCTCCTCGCTCAGCTTCCCTGCAGGTGGAGAACAAGGACATATCAAGCAGGGGTCGGACGGGTGGCTGCGGCCCCTGTGGCCCCCAGCAGGACCCACCTGTTGCCAGGCTCTCGCCCGTGGCCAGGTGGAGCACGGTGTCGTCACTGACCGGCCAGTCCGGGAGGGACACGGCGATGTTCTGGAGGCCCCCCAGCTCCTGCAGCTCCCTGTGAATCTGCGGCCCGGACTTACAGTATTCCCACAGCTGCTTCCTGTAGCCCAGAGCGTCTCCGGCGCCGCTCAGCAACATGGCGGCTACGTACAGGTCACGTGACGGCGGCCTGAGACAGACAACGGTTAATACAGACATAAGCCCCGCCCCCTTGACTATCCCTGGTCACCTCCATTAAAGCACGGCTATGATCAGTGACTCCAGCTCAGCTGCAATGTCCGCTATAGTCTGACATCCAGCTCCTCATAGGCTGCTGCTCTGTCCCTCCACCATGCTTTACACTGCAGCTCTGCTTGTGCGGCCCTTTACCCACACAGGACCTCTATTCCATGCAGTGTCTTCAAATGACCAGCAGAGGGCGCTGCTAAAAGATTTTCTATCTTTGCAGATCAGTTAATTAAACCCCAAAATTCCTTAAAGGGGAAATGCGCCGACTAGTTCTACAATAAGGGGGTGCGGCCGGCTGATCCCCCCCCCCCCATATAGAGGTAAGTGTCTCAGCACTGGAGGTAGGTGACATAAAGTAGTAATCATGGAGGGTTCTGCACTTCCCATCACTCATCCCAACACTACAGCCTGAAGTGGCTGATAACAGGGAGCAGTAGATAGGAGGTCTGAGACGCTGCAGCAGCTCGGTCTCTTACTTGCTCTCCATGATGCCTCTCGGTGTGGAGCAGGAGCTGCGCAGAATGTTCTTCCCAGAATCCCATCTGTCTACCCCAGAACCCCCCCTCAAGTCTTGGGTGTCATGTGACCCGGGTCCAGTCTGATGTAACCCCTTTCCTGCCAGGGGGTTAGTGTCCCTGCGCTCAGCACATTCTATGCCTATATGCGGGCGCAGTCTGGGCACTCGGCCACCACAGAGGTCAAAGTTCAGACGGCTGCTTATTAACCGAATATAGACCTTATACAGGACCGTCCGCCGGGGTCACATATAATTAACCCTGTAGTAGCCAGAATGTACAATAATGTCACCCAGCTTTTCATACACCCTGAATGGTAAAGCTCTCTGCTATACAGATCTGCTTTCAAAGGCTGGGTGGCGACCTCTATAGGAGGTTATAGGCCGTAATGGTGGCCACCCAGCTTTCCCAGGAACAGATATAGCTAAGAAGTAGCCAGGAAATGACTGGAGGACGGATATTTACCCATCAGTCACTGTGAGACTTCATGATAAATATCACACTGCACCCCCTGCTGGTTCAGGATGTATTCTGCAGTGCTGCATTGTGGGAGATGTAGTGTATTTGGGGCACTGCACATAAGGAAGTATACAGAGCCTGCGCCCCCTGCTGGTTAGGTGTCTGCAGAGTACCTACTGCTGTTTCAGGGTGTATACAGAGTGTACTCTGCTGTGCTGCATTGTGGGAGATGTAGTGTATCTGATACACTGTACATAAGGAAATATACAGAGCCTGTATCGTCTGCTGGTTCAGTGTCTGCAGAGTACATACTGCTGTGCTGCATTGTGGGAAATGTAGTGTATCTGGGACACTGCACATAAGAAAATATGCAGAGCCTGTACTCCCTGCTGGTTCAGTGTCTGCAGTGTACATACTGCTGTGCTGCATTATGGGAGATGTAGTGTATCTGGGGCACTGCACATAAGGAAATCTACAGAGCCTGTACCCCCTGCTGGTTTGGTGTTTGCAGAGCACATACTCTGTTGTGCTGCATTGTGGGAGATTTAGTGTATCTAGGGCACTTCACATAAGAAAATATACAAAGCCTGCTCCCCCTTCCTGCTGGTTCAGTGTCTGCAGAGTACATACTGTTGTGCTGCATTGTGGGAGATGTAGTGTATCTGGGGCACTGCACATAAGGAAATATACAGAGCCTGCATCCCCTGCCGGTTCAGTGTCTGCAGAGCACATGCTCTGTTGTGCTGCATTGTGGGCGATGTAGTGTATCTGATACACTGCACATAAGGGAAATATACAGAGCCTGTACCCCTTGCTGATTCAATGTCTGCAGAGCACCTACTGCTGTCTCAGAATGTGTAAAAAGTGTACTCTACTGTGCTGCATTGTGGGAGATGTAGTGTATCTGATACACTGCACATAAGGGAAATATACAGAGCCTGCACCCTCTGCTGGTTCAGTGTCTGCAGTGTACATACTGCTGTGCTGCATTGTGGGAGATGTAGTGTATCTGGGGCACTGAACATAAGGAAATATGCAGAGCCTGTACCCCTTGCTGGTTCAGTGTCTGCAGAGTACATACTGCTGTGCTGCATTGTGGGAGATGAAGTGTTACCTGGGCAATGCATATTAGGAAATCAACAGAGCCTGTACCCCCTGCTGGTCCATTATCTGCAGTGCACATACTGCTGTGCTGTATTGTAGATGTAGTGATACAAGGCAGTGTAAAAAATAGATTACACAGAACCCGCTGCTTCAGGGTCTGTACAGAATATACTCTGCTGCACTGCATTGTGGGAGATGTAGTGTTATATTGGCACTGCACAATAGAACAAACTAGACAGACCTGCAGCCCCTTCTGGTTCAGACTGTACAGTAACTACATGGGGCTTTGTACATAGAAAAAATAGACTATACCGGCCCTGCTGCCTCCTGCTTCTCCAGCCTCTGTGCGGCATTGTGGGAGATGTAATGGTGTAACAACTATGTAGGATCTGTATCCCCTGCTGGTTCAGTGTCTGTACAGAGCATACTCTGATGCAGTGATTACATGAAGAAAAATTAGACATCATATACACTACTGCCCCATTCACAGAGTATACCATGCTGTGGTGCATTGTGGGAGATGCAGTGTTATATGGAGGCACTACACAATAAAACAACCTATGCAGCCCCTTTAGTGTTAGGTCAGGCACTGCACTCCCTGCTGGTCTAGTCTGTACAGAGCATACTCTGCTGCACTGCATAAAGGGAAATGTAGTGACTATATGGGGCAATGAACAGAGCATTAATAGACTACACAGGCCCTGCTGCCCCTGCTTCTCCAGACTCTGTATAAAGCATATTCCCCTGTGCTGCATTGTGGGAGATGTAGTGATTTATGGGAAACTGCACAATGAAAACAACTATATATACCATGCACCCCCTGCTGGTTCAGGGTCTGTAAAGAGCATACTTTTATGCCATGCACAGGCCAATATCATTCAGAGTCCTACGATCCAGCGGGAATCTGAATGATTATCATTCAGCGACTGAACGACGAATGAGAATTTGTTTGCTTCTTGATTTTCGTTCAATTTCTGCATGCATAAAACTGAATGAGGGATCGGCCGGGTAAGCAGGCCTTCATCTATGAACCATCCCCGGCGAGAAAAAATAGACCACCCGGGATCCGTTGCCCCCTGCTGCTCCAGAGTCTGTATAGAGTATACCCTGCTGTGCTGCATTGTGGGAGATGTAGTGTTGGGCACTGCACAATAAATAAAAGTAGACCGACCTGCATCACTTGCTGGTTCAGTGTCTGTAGAGAGCATACTCTGCTGAAATGCATTATGGGAGATGTAGTGATTACATGGAGTATAGTACAGAGAATACATAAACTCCTCAGCCCCTGCTGGTTCGGTGTCTGTACAGAGCTTACTCTGCTGAAATGCATTGTTGGAAATGCAGACAATACATGGGTCATCATACATCAGAGTTCTTGCTGCCCCTGCTGGTTCAGGGTCTGTGAATTGCAGGGTTTTGGGGTCTATAGATGGGTGAAGTGACTTGTGGATGACTTCTATAATCTTTTATCAGGGGGTTTTCAGGGATTTTTCGCACAAGTCGTAGAGCCTCCCTTATTACCCTCCTAATAAGCGTCAGGAGGTGCAGGACGCGTACGTGGAAGTAGATAAGTAAGTGCCCCCTGGGCATCTTTATTGTGACAGCATTGGCACAGTTTAGGTGAGGTTGTCAGGTTGTTGGGTTGTCGGGTCTGATCTCCACCATAGAGTCTTATGATCTCGCTCCACGATCTGAGAACACGGTCGGACGTCTCGTTGGCGGTCTCAGCTGCGGCCCAGCAGGCGTCGGCTCAGCTCTCGGCGCAGGAGGTCTCTCTCCTTCCGGATTCCTTGGAGGACGCTCTGGTTCTCCTGCGCCCGTCTCACCAGATACGGGAGGACGGAATCCACAGAGCCGTACGGAATGGATTTGTAAACCAAGTACCCGGCCTGACCTGAGGGGGAAGAGACAAAATCACACACAGAGCACGGAAGTCTGCTCCGGGGAAAGCTGGGTGCCCTCCAAGGACCTACCGAGAGTCAGCGAGACGTGATCACACATGCCAAGAAGCTGCCCGAAGCACACAGCGCCGCTGCTCCTGTCTACACCGAGCTCCGCTGTCCTGGAGGAACATCAAGATGATGAGCCGTGTATCTAATCCCATCATGTGTGATACACCCTGCTGAGCTGTGTATCTAATCCCATCATGTGTGATACACCCTGCTGAGCTATGTATCTAATCCCATCATGTGCGATACACCTTGCTGAACTGTGTATCTAATCCCATCATGTGTGATACACTCTACTGCGCTGTGTTTCTAATCCCATCATGTGCAATACACCTTGCTGAACTGTGTATCTAATCCCATCATGTGCGATACACCCTGCTGAACTGTGTATCTAATCCCATCACGTGTGATACACCCTGCTGAGCTATGCATCTAATCCCATCATGTATGATACACCCTGCTGAGCTGTGTTTCTAATCCCATCATGTGTGATGCAACCTGCTGAGCTATGTATCTAATCTCATCATGTGTGATAAACCTTGCTAAACTGAGTATCTAATCCCATCCTGTGTGATACACCCTGCTGAGCTGCCATATCTAATCCTATCATGTGTGATACACCTTTCTGAGCTGTGTATCTCATCTGATAATATGAGATACACCCTGCTGAGCTACCATATCTAATCCTATCATGTATGATACACCCCGCTGAGCTATGTATCTAATCCCATCATGTGTGATACACCCTGCTAAGCTGTGTATCTATTCCTATCATGTGTGATACACCCTGCTAAGCTGTGTATCTATTCCTATCATGTGTGATACACGCTGTTGAGCTGTGTATCTTGTCTTATGTGTGATACTATCTTGTGAGCTAATGTATCTAATCCTACTGCGTGACACTTCCTGCTAAGATGCGGTACACTCACCTACGAACAGCATGAAGCACGGACTCCTCGTTGTGACTCGCTATGATCAGGTTATATCGCTGACCTCCTTGTCCAATCAGATCGAGCAGCTTGTCCAGGGAGCGCTGGTAACTGGGGGGAGGTCAGAGGTGTCACTTTTGGGGGTTTCTGTGACCCCTTTAATATGAAGACTACAGACAATACTTGGCTGTTGTAGTGTTACAATGTATCAGTGCAGACAATCCGGACATGTGTGATTGTTCTCAGTGAGAGAAACCAGGCAATCTTGTAGATCTGATACCTTTTAATGGCTAACAAAAATACATGATGTTACAGCGAGCTTTCGGGGATATCTCTCCCCCTTCATCTGGCTTATGAATGACACTAGTTTGGGTGGCACACAATTATAACACACAGATGCAGAGGGGAGGAGAACACCTTCCTCATGATCTAAATACATGTTCACACACAGAAATTTCAGACTGCTTTACACTTAAAACTACAGACAAACAGAGCGGAGATGTAAATCATAAATCCGTCCACTGAGCTCAGGACAGTTGTATGATGTCTTATCTCTCCTTCAACCTGCACATGGAAGGAGATGCAGCACCACCTAGTGGATGGCAACATTATTACAAGTCAAGTTTTGGATTTTTATGAAATTTTAACAAGAGAAAAAAAAAAAGTATGATTCGGAGGAGAACATCCCTCTTGACCTCCTTCAGACCTTTCATATTTTCCACTTATGCAAGAATCCCGGGCCAAGGTTCATTTCATTCTTGAGGGTATCAGACATTGCCATAAATTTGTACTCTAAAATTCTTCTGTGATGCTGTGACTTGAAGTTGCCCTTCAGTATGATAACTCTCATCTGCTGTATGTTGTGTCCCTGACCACAAAAATGTTTAGCCACAGGTAATTTCATACTTCCCTCTCTAATTGTGTGGCCATGAGATCTCATCCTGGATCAGGTAGACAACATCAGACGTGGAACATGTGAATATCCCCGGGATCTTATAGTCCTGCTGTGTGTTGGGGATCCGTATCCTGTCCACAGTCAGTATATGTCAGCAGGTCTTACAGCTCCTTACATTACAATCCGGATATTGACTGATACATTGTAACACACCCTCGTGAGCAGCACTAGGACCAACACAAGGTGAGCGGGCGGACGGTCACAGATGACGGGCTGGGAGGTCTTATGTAAGGAAAAGTTTTTAAAGGTTTTAATTCCTTGCCATTTTCAGGATTTCTGCTTGCTGTCAGTGAATAATTTTTGTTGTTAATATTCAAAGACTGAAAACTCATCGTGGGTAAAACCTATATGGGGTTTCAGTATTCGGATATTAACAAAATTATTTTTATTCACTGACAGCAAGCAGAAATCATGAAAATTCTGAAAAATTAAAAACTTTCAGAAATTTTCCTTATATAAGACATTCCCGGCCCTGTCATATGTGACGCTCCGGCCCCTCACCCTGCGTTGGGCCCCTCTCTCCCCCTCGCCTTGCATTGGTCCTCACTCCCATCCCTCGCCTTGCGTTGGTCCTCGCTCCTGCCCCTCACCTGCTGTTGGTCCTCGCTCCCGCCCCTCACCTTGTGCTGCTCCCTGCTCTCACCTTGTGTTGGTCGCTGTCCAGTCGGGCTGTATGGGGTCACTATAGCCCTTCTCTTTGGCCAGCTTCCGCTCCTTGTCCATATACGCCCCACGGACCAACTTCACCCCAAAACAAAGTCCCAGCCTCTGCGCGGTGTCCAGGTCCTCGGTCAGGTTCTTGTAGGAATCCTCCACGAGGAAAGAAAAAAAATGGTGACCACTGATGCGATCACTGCTGCACTGCATATAATGCCCCATCCAAGATGGCGGAGACCACAGGAAGACACCTAGACGCGACCATACATGATAGCTGGTGGCCAACTTACCTTCAAGTAGCACTGGTAGGTGTTCCAGATCCAGGGCTCGTCCGTGTTGCACTGAGCCATCATGGCCATGGTAACCAGGCTGAGCGCGGGGTTCATGTACGTGTACTCAGCGTCCACCAGGACACGGACGCCATTCGCTTTAGCGTGCTGGGGAGAGAAGAGAGGCGTCTACCATCTAGCAGAGAGAACGTCCCGTCACCCCGCAGGTCTGTGGTCACCCCACACCGATAACCCCCGTTATATCCGCACGTCACACATTCACCGCCCTCACCTTCCCAACGCGGCTGAGCCGGCGCACGGACGTCTGGAGATGCTGATTCTGCTGATCTGACAGAAAGGGAAGAGCTGAACCCTGTAAGAGTGGAAGGACGGCGACTGTTAGCTCCTGGGCCCAGGAAATAAGGACATTAGAGCCACAGGCTGCGTCGTAGAGTGTTCACAGAAAACTGCGCTAAAGTGCCGCCATATGACCATAAAGTGTGAATCACCCATAGAGGACCCCCTGGAGACAGCTGCACCCCTCCTACCTGCCCCTCCATGATGGAGACCATCCTCTGAGGACTGAGCTGCGCCCGCTGCGTCGGGTCGGACAGACACGTGGACAGAATCTTCTGATGATGTCAACCGAAAGAGAAAACGGATTGGCCAATGTGAGAACAGTCTGGATGCGCCCGGAGTAGTCTGTGCCCCTCCCCCCTGATATGGCGCCCCCTGTATTATGGGCGCAGGTATCACGTCTCGCACTCACGCACAGATCAGCGCTCATCATGGCGGTGATTTTCAGCTGCATCATCGGACGGTCGCCTCCAGCCGCGGAGAGATCCACACATTTCATCATGACCTCCTCGTTCTGCTCGTACCAGCGCTCCCTGCACACGAAGCCAGAAAACATGGCGGTCAGACGCTACAGAGCCATACGGGGGCGGGGCATACAGGGAGCGGACCCTTATTAGAGACCCCCATCTAGTAGTATGTTGGACCTCCTCCATCCTTCACAACTGCAGCAGTTCATCGCGGCGAGCATCCTGCGTTACCAGAGGACCCCGATGTGCCACGAAAACCTTCCCCGCACCGTTACCAGTATCCACACCGTTACATGAAGCCCCCTACAGTTGGCAGTGAGACCCCCGCTAGTCCAGCACCGATGACCCGGCCACATTGGAAGTCACTCAGATCGCTGGATTTTCCCATCTAATGTGGATTCGCACTAAAACTGATCCGCGGAAAACTGGTCACGTGATTTTATGCCGCACTCCGGGGTCACGGGGAGAATTACCATACTGGGAAGCGCCAATCGTGAGAGGGCCGGGGGCTCTATGGGGCCCCTCAGTGTATGTCGGCAGCAGGGATGTTATACGATTGGGTGTAGTAACACTTATAGAGTATAGATGGCGCTAATGTCAACAACAGCTTCTAATTCACTAGGAATGACAGCAGTGACATCTATTGGCAGTGGGAAGATGGAACAATACCTCTGCAGCGCCACCTATTGGAAGGCAGCAGTCCTGCAAGTCAGTGTTAGCTGCCTGTGTATGGTTTTTCTGGGTTTCGGCTTGCATATTTGTCAGAGTAGCATGGATGGCTTTCTAGATGCTCTCCTTAAGTAGTAACTATACCCTTCCGTACCCACACCTGTTGGCGGCAGTCGGTATTGCAGCTTAGTATAGTTTTTAGAATTGCATTACATTATTAGTATTTTAAGTGTCGGCCTCGCTGGCGGGAGACGGAGGTGCGATGGGAAGCTCTTGGGCCACAATCTGTAATAGACCCCACCTACCAATGCGCCATTTATAATCCTGGGGTCTTGATATGCAGCAGAGTGGTATTTGGGACCCCTCAGACATTGGGGTCCATTCAGAACAGATACCCCCACCCCCTAGCTATAGAATATACATTACATTGCCACCTCCACTAGTCAGTGACCAGTCAGCCATCATCACTGTCCACCACAAAGAACAATATAACCATCCCTGAAAACTACAACAGCTCCCCCTACTGGTCAAGTTATTACAAAGAATAGCAGAAAACTGTCATCATCAGGTCCCAGCTCACCCACTTTTGCCTTCTCCCAAGTCCTCCTCGATGGGCACAGCTAACATGGGCCGAATGCCCAGCCGTGCCAGCCGGTCCATACAATCCTGGATCTCAGGGAGGGTCTCGCCAGCGACAAACTGCCCGTACACTGAACCCCTCATACCCCATTCAAAGAGTCTGCGGCCCAGGAGCCTGCGAGACACGGAGAGCAGCTGTGGGGAGAGAGGAGGATTACACACAACCATGAGCTTCAGAGAGTCCGGGGTCCAAAGAGGGCCCAACCCTGTGCCGTCTGTCCAGGGGGAACGCTGAACACTGATCATAGCCGTTAACCCTGTAAATGACGCACTTAAATCCTACGATCAGTTCTGCGGGATCCTGAACACTCTCCAAGCAAGGAGCCCGTGGGGTACCATGGGGTTACCATGTCTCCCTGTCGCCCCTTATTCTGACATGTATATATGTAGTGTGCCCCCGGCAAGCACTGAGGAAGGGCGGCGCCAACCTTGAAACGTGAATACACGCCGGCTATAATTAATCATAGAGAAGTTTTGACGCTATACAACCTCATACATTATATTACACCTGGAGGCCGCGTGTTATACCCCCGAAAAACATGTTTTCCTTTCTGTATGTTCCACACGGTCGCCCATCCCTAGGACACAGTTTGTATTTCATAGCTCCATTTTTCTACTAGAGCCACTCCACCACTTTTTTCTACTATTCTGCACCAGGTGTAATAGTGACCCCCAGGTGGTCCTAGTAGCAATAGTTTACCCCATAGTGACCCCCATAATGGCCGAAGCAGTAATAATGACTCCCAGCCAGGCAGCAACCCAACAAGCACTTGAAGGGGTTGTCCGGGGAGAATACTACTGATGACTGATCCTCTGGATAGATCATTGATAGTTGATCGGCTGGAGTTCACTACATGGAGGATGGCACAGTGGCTTCCGCACCAACTTCTGTATACTTGCGGCGCTGACAGCATGCACCCGCGATGAACCCCGGACTATCAACTATTGATGACTTACCCTGAAGAAAGGTCATCAGTAGTATTCCCCATGGACCCCTTTAACTCACTTGCTTTGTATATCTAGTTCGATGACCTCAGCCCCCCAGTCTCTGCACTTTGTAAAGGCCTGTTTACGTGCCAGCAGCTGCCAGGGAAGAGGTCACACTCTGATTACAGTAGTGGCGGACCTTGCCGCCATTGGACCAGAACTATACAGCAAGGGAGTTAAATGCTTGTCAGCTTGCCATCCGCCGGCTCACAGTGGGAATTATTTTTTACGGCCAAGCAGCAACCTGCCGCCCCTCTGAGGTCCTGCAGGCTGCCTCCCGAGGCAGCAGTGTCAGCTGGCCTCATGTAGGGGCACCCCTGTCGAGGATAGCCCAGTCTGCATGCTATTGTAACAAGTCCTCAGCAGTGGATGCAGGATTGGGGCAGGACAGATTTGGTACAATGTATCAGTCTGAACAGTCCTGCTAGTTTGTTCCATTTGCCAGCACTGATACATTGTATCAGCCTGCAGGCCAGGATGTTTAGCTCACAGAGCATTGTCCAGTCTGGATAAGATGTAACAAACCCTCAGCTGTGAGAAGTATGAGGTCAGGTTGGGTTCTCATCCTCTGGATGTAGAGAAGATCTTCCCTTCTGGTATCGGTCATGAATACCGGCGCTCCCATTGACCACATGGTGAATCGCGGTACTTTGGCGTTTCCTCACCTTCTCGGAGTTCCTCACCAGACCGGGCACGGAGCAGAGCCTGAAGATGAGGAGCCCCCGCACCACCTCCCACCCGCTCTTCAGCCTGAAGGCCTTTCCATCAGAGAAGCTGAGCGCCGCCTGTGACCCGTGAGCGAACGCCCTACAGGACAGAGACCGAGTCCAGGCTCCGGCCGAGAGCGAAGCCCCAGAACGAAGCCAACGGGGGAAGCTCCACATGTTCAACGCAGGTTCTCCAACACCTGAGCGACAGCAGTGAGCGAAAGTACAAGGGGGGGGTGGTCAGCGACCAATGACAGCGGACATGGGACGGCGGCAGCTGTGTACATAGGTGTCTGACCGACATCCAACAAAATCAATACACTGAAGGCCGGGGGAGGAAGGGGTTAATCTACAGCCTATGTATAGGCCACATGCATGAAAAGTGCAACGCTCTGCAGGGATGTCACACTCATCCAGTGTCCATTAACTTCCCATCACTTATTAACTCTTCGCGGCGCTGAGCTCCGCGGCCGGGGTTAACGGTTCACCAGGCGCTGATTAGTCAGTAAAAGACCAAACGCTCCACAATCCGCCAGTCACAACATATCCAGGAGGGGCGCAATGACGTCGTAATAAGTCACCGATGTCCCGGGATGACAGTCCTGAAGGTCCACTGCAATGTCCACCATCTACCACCAGGGGCAACACAGCTCTCTATAACCCCATCATACATGGTGAGTGTGGCGCCATCCACAGGACGCTCCCTGAGAACCTGCACATCTGTTTGGGGTCCTCACCTGGGGACTTATCAGACGGCAGCTGGAACTTCCCACCTGATAACCAGTCGCTGACCGCCTCCCTGTACATATCACACACTATAGGGGGCACATACTTTTTACTACAGGTTTTATGAGATGAAAATATATACTACAGCCACTAAAGTAAATGGGGATGGGGAGGCCCAACGGAGGGACCCCCGCAGTGATCAGCTGTGCCCAGGGGGCTTCTGCAACAGGAGTGTCTAAACTGCCCCTTTAAAGAGGTTTCTATTAAAATTAGGCTAGACCAGCAACATCTGATTGTGGGGAGGGGGGCCCCAATGTTCGACGTCCCCTCCAATCATCTGTTTGAAGGGGCTGCGGGAGTCTTCTAAAAGAGCTGTAGCCTCTTTACATTGCCTTCCGGTCTGAGTCGTGCTTAGATCGCTGTACTTTTCATAGCGGACATTTTAAAGGGGTTGTCCAGGGTTAGAAAAACACAGCTGCTTTCTCTCAAACACAGCGCCACCCTTGTCTGCGGGCTGTATGTGGTATTGCAGCTCAGTTCCATTGAAGTGAATGGGAGCCAAGTTGCAATACCAGACACAACCCACAGACAAGGGCGTCGCTGTGTTTGGAAGAAAGCAGGTATGTTTTTCTAACCTGGACAGTCCCTTTAAGGACTGCTGCCTTGTCCTAAATGAGACGATATAAACATTGAAGAGGCTGCAGCGCTCAATCGTTGCAGCCCCTACAAACAGATCAGCAGGGGTGCCAAGAGTTGGTCCCCCACCAATCAGATATTGATGGCCTATCCTGAGGCTAGACTATCAACTTTAAAAGTCCAGTGACCCTTTAAAGGGACCCTCCAATGTTGTTACAAAATTCTATCCCGGGATTCCGGGACCAGAGAAATGGGGAGGGGGGGGGTATATTACTGATTTCTGGTCCCATTATAGTTTGGCCAAGATGGCCGGCGCAACCCTCAGACTAACCCTCGACAATACATTGGTAGTGTTAGACTACCCCTGCCCTATACCTGCTCATTGGCCAATGCTGCTCACGTGATTAGCACTGACCAATCAGAACAGAGCACAGTGTGCCTTAGGTAGTTAGAAAACTGCAGCCGCCATCTTTCCCAAAACCGACGGGTGGCTTTAAGGTTTGGTTTCCGTCTGTTACTGGTGTAGATCTGTATACACGAGGCGGAGCGAGTTCACTCCAATATCTTTATTAAGAGACAAGAGGGTGAAACAGGAAATAAAACTAACAGACGAGCCGGCGCCGACTCCAGGATTTGGTGAAGAGGGAATGATGGCGGACAGATCAGTAGTTGTTCTGGTTCTGCTGGTCTCGCCGGTATCCGCGCCGCATGTAGCCGCCCTCCTTCCTCTGGTAAGAGTCTTTTTGGTCTGGAGGATTAGAAACACACAAGAGAAGAGGTTAGAGAACACAAAGGTGTAATTACTCAATGTCTCCACTGGAGGGCGAACTAGGATTCTCCACCTGACAGTAGTAGTCTGCAGCCTGCAGTTCTCCAGCTGCCAGGGCATGCTGGGAGTTGCAGTTTCACAACAGATGGAGAGCTGCAGGTTGCAGAGTACTACATCAGAGGGCAGCTGGTTGACTATCGTGTGTCCACAGATCCCTCCTGGATGCCCCCTAAGGAATGTACGCTCAGATCAGCCAACAGGAAATAAAAGATGAGCAGATTATATGGCGCCACTCATCTCCAACAGGGAACCAAGTAACCCACCCACCCTTCACTTTCCTGACAACGGACAGTGGGGCGTCACAGCCCAGGAAACCTTTTGTAAGCCCCGGGCTGCAACACTAACCCATCAGCAGCCCTTAATGGCGTGAGGGCTGATGGGATGCTCCTCCACCCAACTTGATGCAGTCAGCTTTGACCATACCAGCTAACGGCCATGATCAGCGCCAACTCCATCCGTGGGTGCTGCTGGCAACTGTTTAAAACAGCCGACACCCATCACGTATGCGGCGGACTGCACTCCATACACCCTTCGCGACCAAATGACGTATATTTACGCAATGCAGTTCATAGGTAGACTACCATCTTGGCCCTACATGGCTATGGCAGGAATACCTCTCTGTGCAATACTACAATTCCCAGCATGCCCTGCGGTCTCAAACCTGTGCAATACAATGAATTCCCAGCATGCCCTGGGGTCTTCAACCTGCGCCTCTGCAGCAATACTTTAGTTCCCAGCATGCCCTGGGGTCTCCAACCTGTGTAATACTACAGTTCCCAGCATGCCCTGGGGTCTACAACCTGTGCAATACTAGAATTCCCAGCAGGCCCTGGGGTCTCAAACCTGTGCAATACAATGAATTCCCAGCATGCCCTGCGGTCTCCAACCTGTGTAATACTACAATTCCCAGCAGGCCCTGGGGTCTCCAACCTGTGTAATACTAGAATTCCCAGCAGGCCCTGGGGTCTCCAACCTGTGCAATACTAGAATTCCCAGCATGCCCTGCGGTCTCCAACCTGTGCAATACAATGAATTCCCAGCATGCCCTGGGGTCTCCAACCTGTGTAATACTAGAATTCCCAGCATGCCCTGGGGTCTCCAACCTGTGTAATACTACAATTCCCAGCATGCCCTGGGGTCTACAACCTGTGCAATACTAGAATTCCCAGCATGCCCTGGGGTCTCAAACCTGTGCAATACAATGAATTCCCAGCATGCCCTGCGGTCTCCAACCTGTGTAATACTAGAATTCCCAGCAGGCCCTGGGGTCTCCAACCTGTGTAATACTACAATTCCCAGCATGCCCCGACAGTCGCAGGCTAATGACCACTGAATGCAATTATTTTCTCAATGAATCTAATGACAAAACAGGAAGTAGATGTGCAGCGCTTCAATGCTTCCTCTACACCTCCAGCAGTGATCTGGTCTCAGGATGATGGAGAAAAGCTGGAGAGGAAGATGACGAATGTAGAAGGTGAGAGAAGGTTACATGCAGAGACGCCCTTCTACCAGTCACCACCCACCGGCGGCTCTCCAGCTGTGGCACTAGTACAACTCCCAGCAGGATCCGACAAGCTGGTAGTAGCACCGCGCCAGCTGGAGAGCCGCCGGCTGGAGAGCACGACCTTACGCTGCGGGCATGATGAGGGTTATAGATGAACGGTTCAGGTAGATGATGGTAAGAGATGATGAGCAGGAGCCTACAACACATACAGCTGTCCTCACCACGATTGAAGTATCCACCATAACTGCCCTGCTTGTGGTCAAATATCCGCTCGTTGTTCTCCACGAGGTTGCCCAGCTTCTCAGCCAGCTGCAGAGCAGTGTTTTGGAGGGAACTGGGCTCCGTCCCGTGCATCACCACTGTCTGGGTTGGCTGATCTAAAGAAGCCTGCCAGGAAAAAGACGGAAGCAATGATCAATGGTATAGGCCGGAAATCTGCGAGATGGTCAGTATACTATGCTGGTGGTTACTGGAAACAGTCAGCAAGCTTGTAGACACTCCACTAGCAGCTTAGACACTTCTATCATATAGGGGTAGTTAGTTATTTCTACATCAGATGACTGTACAAAGTCTGGGGTAAAGACTATACTTCCCTGAATGTAAATCACCAGAGCAAGCTGTGCAGACACTGAACAAGCAGGGGATGCTGGGAGACTTATGGCTATAAGTGAATCATTGCCCATCCTTATGTTCAGGGTCGGAGGGGGTACAATGACATGGTGGACAGGGGCACTCACCATGAGCTCCTCGTTAATGATCATCTTACTAATGATGCTGTGTACAGTGGGGATCTCCAGCTGGAACATGTCGCCCAAGATACCCATCCTGAGGGAGGACACAATGCAAGAAAATGAAAAACACCGCAACTTCCTAATAGATTGGCATTTTATACTTTGGTCCAAGTAAAGGCCCATGTAGACGCAACGATGAACGCTCAAAATTCGCTAAAACATCAGTTTTGAGCGATTTTGCATAAACTCTTTAGTAGCTACTCAGCTACTTAGGAGTTTATTAGTATGCAAATGAAGCCGTTCACTGAATGCAGATAACAGCTGGAGGTCTGGTATCTGCATTCAGCTGCTTTGTTCTCCAGTGGGACAGCAGCTGAAAGAATATTATCAGCGCTATCCCGCTGAGAACTCAGTGTGCGGTCCCGGTAAAACAGAAGCCAGCGATGAACGAAAAGTGCGCACGTTTAGACGCAGCGATTATCGCTCAATAATGGCTTTTGGGTGTAAAACAATGTTACAATTCAGTGACAAGAAGCAGGGATCTTGAAAATGGTGAGGAATCAAATCAAAATTGGACTACATTCACACTGAGAAAATCTAATGCAGATTTCATTATAAAACTGAGGAAGAGACGGCGCACTCGAGTACGGATTGCATATTGGTCGCCGTGGAGTAGTTCAACTGAGCCAAATCAGCATGCAGAATCTGCGTCCGGTAGTGGAGACACTTTTTCCAGATATGGATTTCAGACCCACACAGTACAGATTACTGTTCAAATGAATGAAACAAAGGCTGGGTTCACACTGGGCTGCAGCGAAAAACCATGAGATTTCCGCCAGGAGTCCACTGCTTTAAAACCTGTGGGTTTTGAAGCGGCCTGGCCACATGCTCCTCCGCTGCGTCCGACACTCCCATTGAGGAGTGGAAGAAGAAAAACAAATGAACATGCTGTGGCCGGCGGATTCGCCGTCCCATATGGATGAGATTTCTGAGAAATCTCGTCCACATGGCTGTCTAATTCCGGAATTCGCGGCCACAGGCGGATTTGCCGCGGCAAAACTGCGGATGGAATTTCTGCGGCAAATCCGCCCAGTGTGAACCCAGCCAAAGTGTAGACCCCTATCGATTGCCAGAACGAAGCAGCAGACATGCTAAGCCGAGTGCAGTCACGGCTCGCTAGCTGACGACTGGTCTATAAGCTTTTTATTGAGTCTATCCTCATTAGCGAGCAGAGACAGCACTGAGATGACAGCTTTTACTGCTTCATTTAGGCAATCGACGGAGGTCTCAGCACCCGGACCCCCACCCATAAAGATTCTTGACATCTCCTTAGGTCATGTAAAAGTTATTTGAACATGCAGTTCCACTTTAAATGATGCGGACTGGCGGCAGATTCGATGCAGAATTGATGCAGATGCCACAATAAAATGTGCTGTGTGAACAGGGTCTCACAGTGGGGATCTCCAACCCCAGCTCTAGTAGAACTACAAGTCCCAGCCTTCATCTGTCAGGGCCTGCTGGGATTTGCAGTAGCTGGAGAGCAGACATTGCGAGTCCACCACGCAAAAAGGAACATAACTATAAGCAGCGTAAAATAAGTTTATGGTTTATAGGAGAGCAGCCGAGGATGTGCTTTATACACTAACCCAGCTGCCCGTCCCCGCGCCGTCAGCCATGAAGTTGCAGCGGAGTTATCTCTGCAGTCTGTGAGCGCAAACACACACTGTTCTCTATGACTTGCAGGGATGACAGCGAGGGAACGGAAAGCTGTGGCAAGGAGAAAGCCCATCCGTGGACATGTGTGGTGGTGGGGTCTCACCTGATGGAGTCATACACGCTGCTGTATGTGAACAGGTACGTCCTTAGAGACTCCTCCTGAATCTTCCTGCAGAGAAGACGAGAAAATATCATCAAGTACAAGAAGTCTATAAAGAGCCCCCCCACATCCAGGACCCTCGTCCTCACCGAACCAGCATGTTGCGCACACGATCGGCCTCCGGGAACAGGTCCCACACCTTCCCGTTCATCTTCTCATTGATGATGAAATCCCTGCAGGTTTTCCAGTCTCCCATCTTCATGGCCTTGGATGCGGCCACCACATGTTCCCTCATACTCTCTGGGGGGCCTGAGGAGCGGAGGACAGACTGTAAGACCAGAACGAACGCACATCTTAGAGGCGCTGCAGATACCACCACTCACCCAGCAGGGGCTGCCGCTCGCCCACACGGAGCTGGTGGTGGAACTGCTTGCTGATCATCCTCCTGCGGGCATCAAACTCGTGTGCCGCCATGTACGGGATCTCCAGCAGCATGGCAGAGACCAGGTAGACGCACTCCAGCAGCTCCAGGTTGATGTGCATGTGGAAGGGGATCTGTCGTCGCTTCTCGATCTTCTCCTGCTCCTGGTTGCGCTCCTGCATGGTCCTCATCAGCAGCCCCTGACCCAGCAGCTCCTTCGCTCTGCCACTAGACTGAATGTCCAGAAGAGCGTTGTGTGCGTCGCGGATCATCCCCTGCCGGAAGGCGCAGATGCCCAGCTGGACCATAGTGCGGTTATACAGGATCTAGAGGGAACAACAAGGAGCGGGTCATAATCGGGCTGGATTACAGGACGTTACTGGATAGTCCAGTATTTAAAGTGTCCGGGCGACCCGGGTCTGGATAGGAATGCTGGAGCGCCTGCTCTCACCTGCACAGGGGGGTCAGCATGCTGGATGTTGTCTTGCAGGTGAGACATAAGCATGAGATCTCGAGCCTGGAACCAGCGGTTGTGCAGCGCGTGATGGTAGATGTGGCACAGAATGGCGCAGGTGCGGATACGGTCTGTCCTGTCCTTGGCATAGATGTATTTGCAGAGTCTGTCCATTAGGACGGCGCTGTCCTCCGCCTCGTTCTCTGCCTGGTCCTGTTCTGACTGCACAGGGAAGAAGAATCGGTAAAGTAAGGCAGCTGCAGATAGCAAGGAGGTCACGACCCCTGCACACCCCCTCCCAGGGGTCACCACCCCTGCACACCCCCTCCCAGGGGTCACCACCCCTGCACACCCCCTCCCAGGGGTCACCACCCCTGCAGACCACCTCCCGCACCTTAGACTCCTGGCCGGTACTCAGCTGCCTCTGGTGGGCTTTGTAGTCAAACTTGTAGTAGGTGTGCATGATCCGGCGGAGGTAGACCCGGCAGACCTCCTCCGTGCTGCCCTTCTCCTGCAGGTATTTCTGCACCCGCTCGATCACCTCACATACGCGAGCCTCGTCCTTCAGATTGTCCACATATTCTGCAAAGAAAGGCGACAACTCCGGAATCATCATGTCTGCCGTATATTATTCAGTAACCCCTCCCCTAGTGATGTGACACTTCCCCTGTACCTTGGGAATGTGGATCCGTGTTCTGCATGATTTTGGTGAACTCTTCATCCATCCTCTCTATCAAAGTGAGGATGCAGCCGCGTACACGGAGAGGCTAGAGGAAATGGGGAGAACTTGATATAAGTAAGTGCCCCCCTAAATGATGAGCCATCAATTCCTTCCTCGCAGTTCTAGTTCCCCTATCTGGCACCGGTCACTACACTAGTAGTGGAATCACTGCAAGCAGCTATGATATCTGCTGCTGTACGTCATGACGAAGGCATTATACAAGGCAGTGGCTGTGAGACTACAACTCCCAGCAAGTCCTCACAGCCTGCAGTTCTACAGTTATGAGAAACACACAAATCTAGAGGCTGTCAGGGCATGCTGGAAGTTGCAGTTCCACAGGTTCTAGCACATCCACGTAGGGAAGGTTTATGCAGCTTCCCAGCTCACCTGGTCTGAGACTACGAGATTTTCGGAGTCTTCGGCGATGTTTTCCCCAATGAACATGTTGGTGTTGGAGAAGAGGATGTCCAGCAGATCGTTGATGCACTCCAGGCATTTCTTCCACATGTCAGGCTGCAGAGGGAAACAAGGTGGGATTAAGGTCATGTGATCACGATTTAGCTTAGAAGGCCAATATTGAGGCCAGTGTTCACACAGGACACGCTACCTTCATGTATGCCGCCAGATTGGGGTTGTAGTCATAAAGAGAGGCCACGATGTTGAACTTGATCTTCACAGCGATCCCCTGACCCAAGTTATTTTCTTCAGAGATTGCAACGAGCAGGTTAAGGAGCTCGATCTGTGCCGCCCTGCAAGGAGACAAACACAGAAGGTAAGAGGGACAACTCCCAAGAAGGAGGACCGCCTCCCCTGTCATCATCCGTTACCTGTCTGTGCCCTTCTTTCCTCTGGCCTGAAGGATCTCATTCAGCTTCTTGACCACGATGGGAGGAGTGATTTCTGTACCTTTAGCAAACATCTTGGGTTTTTCCTACAGCGGGTCAAAGAAGTGGTATGAAAGGATAGGGCAGAGATCCCCAGACCCCCTAAACTGCTCCAGATCTCACCTTGACCATTGGGGCACCCCCTTTGACCTTCTCCCACTCTCCACCAGCTTCATTCTCGTCCATTTCCCCTTCCAGTCCCTCCTCGGCTCTAAGTTTCACTTTTCGATGTTGTTTCTTCTTGGCCTTCTCATCCTTCTTCTTCTCGGTGGCCTGACGGTCTCCTGGAGGTCCAGTCCTGCAACGCAGAAAAGAGTCAACTCATTAATGGCACCAAGGCCAGACCGAGGAGATACTGAGAACACTGAGCCAAAATGTACAACTGCACCCCGGAGACTGTATGGGTCTGTGCCCCGTCCCCCATCCTGCTCATATGCAACGGTGCAAGAAGCGGGTACACGTGCCCCCTTATAATGCTTCTCCATCACCATCTACTCACTTCTTGAGGAACCTGGCAGCCAGAGTCGTGTATTTGCCTTCATCGTCTTCAGATTCGGAGTCCGAGTCCTCGGAGTCGGACTCCCAGATTTCATCATCAGAGGATTCTTCCTCCTCCTCTGCGTCCTGGAACAGAGCAGAGATTAAATGCAGACATTATGCGATTCATTAAAGTTCCTTTAATCCAGCATCCATTGGACTTAACCCCTTCCAATCCAGTGTTGGACTTCCATGCATAGCTCCCATGTGGGGTGAGGACCAACACGTTTCTAACACAATGCAGAAGAGGCCCTACATGCAGACGAAAATACGGACCAGAATCGGCCCGTGTGTGTAGGCCGGCTGGCTACAATGGGTATATGTGCCATCTGTGAAGCACATGGACAGGAAATGCGCCCGTGAGAATGAGCCCCTCGGCAGTCTAGAGACCCTTCGAAAACAGCAAGAACCCACAATAAATTCAACACAAAGGCTCTGACTACAACAACTTTTGGCCACAACCAAAAATCACCATGTGATTACAACCTCGCACTACACTGAAATCAGGAGGACTGCGGTGTGAGACGCTGGGTGCAAAAACCTACATGGTTTGGATTTTTATACGCTGCAGGTTGCATCAACCGGAAACTTCACACCGCAATCTTATGGACTTCAGTGACGTGAATGGCAGGGCTACACCGAGATCTTTGGTCAAGCAGCCGAAAGTCGCCTTTGTAGCCAGAACCCAAGTCTTCTGCCATCACTTGCTCTCCGCGGCAGCACTAATTCACTGGGACCTTACATGGCCGCAGATCCTTCCAGTCATTAGAGGGATTTCCTTTGATGAAGTCCATATCATGTTACTTCCGCATTACCAGATGTGACATCACTGGTAACCAATTACCGAGAATTCTCCTCACCTCGGCTTTCTTCTGAAACTTGCTGCGGGCATCCGGAGGGGCGGCTTCCGCCTTCTTCAGGAACTTGCTGGCACTGATGCCTTCGTCTTTCTCGTCATCGCTGGACAGCGAGGCTGAAGACGAGGACACAGAATATTAGGGTCAACGAATTTAATACAGGAAACAAAAATGGCTGCCAGGGCGGCATCCAAGGTACGCACTCACCATCCGAGTCACCTTCATCCTCATCCTTGTCTTGGTCTTCATCAGCCGACTCTTCGGGATTCTGGGAAAAGAAAATACACGAAGCTTCAGACTCTGCGCAGCGGCGTCCGTCCTCATGGGGAAACGCGGTTCAGGCGCAGCCGACTTCTGCTCCGTCAGATCAATCATCTCACCTGCTTGTAGGCCGTGATGGGAGCCTCAAAATCCCGGTTATACTTGCGCAGTTTCTGGCGCAGCGTGCTCAAGGCTTTGGCGTTGTTCTTGTTCATCTTCTTCTTGCCTTCTTTATCATCCCAAAGCTATGGAGTAAGACGGAGGAGGGGGAGGGGCGTTAAAGTCACAGTAACGTACAATACTGGTAGATGGCTGGATATAGACGCCATGAATCGCTCACATGGGGCGTTTCTCCGGTGGTAATTTAAAGCAATGACCACAAGGGGGAACAGGGAGATCCAGGCACACAGTGAGCTCCCCCTAGTGGTGGAAGCAGCCAGATGAACTATATTCCGAGGCGGAGCTCCCCTCCGGCACCCATCGTCTCACCTCGTTCAGGTAGTCCTCCAGGTCCGACAGGAGGCGGATGTAGAAGCGCGGGACGCCTTCCTTGTCCACAATGTTCTTGGCCTTGATGTAGGCTTTCCCCAGCTGCTCGAACTCCTCCAGACACTTGGTCATGTCGCGGATCTTCATGGCGTTACGGATCGTCTTGATAATGTTCGTCAGCTCCTCAAACCTGCATGAGGGGAAACGAGAACTAGTTACTGAGGTGACAGAGGCGCAGCTTAACCCCCTCCTGACCGCATAACGTTACTATATGTCCTGGGGTTGTGAAGGCTGTATGGAGTGGGCTCAGGGTCCACCCCATACCCAGCGACTATCAGCTACCAGCGACTGCAGTGTAGTTTTGCGGCGTTTTTACTGACCTCTTATCTTTGGCGCTGCGCACCACACGCTTGGTGTCCTCTTCATCGTCACTGAGGAGAATCGGCCTAAAGGTACAAGAAGAGCTCGTTAGACGTACGCAGCGCAGGACACCCCAACATCACCCGGCAGGGAAGAGGTACTCACTGTTTGCCGTAGGTGCCCCCCACGGGCTTGGGCAGGATCTCATCTCCCGACAGCGATGACTCCGACTCACTGTCTGAGCCGGTGGCGAAAAAACGAGACATGGTGGCTGCGAGCCGAGTCACTCAGTCCTGGGGAGAGAAGAGAGCGGCGTCAGCGGGGGTCACACATCACTGGGACTACATGCTGAGCGGCTTACATTATAATGCCCCCTACTGGCTGTCAGGGAACGAAAACATCCTTGTTTACATCTGAAGGCTGAAAGCCTGCACAGCTCTAATACACTGCAACAAACCCTCAGCTGTGAGAAGCATCGGTCTGTGCTGGGCTCGGGATGGGTCGCTAACTCGGGACCCCAGCCAATCAGCTGATCGGGCAGCCGCTGTCAGCGCATGAAGGCAAGGGGGTCGGAGTGGGAGCAGATCAACTAAGGATACGTTATCAACAGTATTTCTAGGGAGAACCCATTTAATGACACTGGTACACTGTGCCAAACCCTCAGCTGTATGAGCAGGAACAGGTAGGGAGGGTCAGCACTTAGGGGGGCTTCTTCTGAGAGCTATAGTAAGGTTACAGTAGAGGAGGGGGTACAAGGCCTTCTGGGGTCTGCAGAGAGTCGGGTCACCCTCCGGTATAATGTAGTCTCGGGGTCTGTAGAGCGTCAGCTCTCGGGGTCACCCTCCGGTATAATGTAGTCTCGGGGGTCTGTAGAGCGTCAGCTCTCGGGGTCACCCTCCGGTATAATGTAGTCTCGGGGTCACCCTCCGGTATAATGTAGTCTCGGGTGTCTGTAGAGCGTCAGCTCTCGGGGTCACCCTCCGGTATAATGTAGTCTCAGGGGTCTGTAGAGCGTCAGCTCTCGGGGTCACCCTCCGGTATAATGTAGTCTCGGGGTCTGTAGAGCGTCAGCTCTTGGGGTCACCCTCCGGTATAATGTAGTCTCGGGGTCTGTAGAGCGTCAGCTCTCGGGGTCACCCTCCGGTATAATGTAGTCTCGGGGGTCTGTAGAGCGTCAGCTCTCGGGGTCACCCTCCGGTATAATGTAGTCTCGGGGTCTGTAGAGCATCAGCTCTTCGGGTCACCCTCCGGTATAATGTAGTCTAGGGGTCTGTAGAGCGTCAGCTCTCGGGGTCACCCTCTGGTATAATGTAGTCTCGGGGGCCTGTAGAGCGTCAGCTCTTGGGGTCAGCCTCCGGTATAATGTAGTCTCGGAGTCAGTCGAGCATCAGCTCTCGGGGTCACCCTCCGGTATAATGTAGTCTCGGGGGTCTGTAGAGCGTCAGCTCTCGGGGTCACCGTCCTGTATAATGTAGTCTCGGGGGTCTGTAGAGAGTCAGCTCTCGGGGTCACCCTCCGGTATAATGTAGTCTCGGGGTCTGTAGAGCGTCCGCTCTTGGGGTCACCCTCCGGTATAATGTAGTCTCGGGGGTCTGTAGAGTGTCAGCTCTCGGGGTCACCCTCCGGTATAATGTAGTCTCGGGGGGCTGTAGAGTGTCAGCTCTCGGGGTCACCCTCCGGTATAATGTAGTCTCGGGGGTCTGTAGAGCGTCAGCTCTCGGGGTCACCCTCCGGTATAATGTAGTCTCGGGGTCTGTAGAGCGTCCGCTCTCGGGGTCACCGTCTGGTATAATGTAGTCTCGGGGGGGGGGGGGGTCTGTAGAGCGTCAGCTCTCGGGGTCAGCCTCCGGTATAATGTAGTCTCGGGGTCAGTAGAGCGTCAGCTCTTGGGGTCACCCTCCCGTATAATGTAGTGTCGGGGTCTGTGGAGCGTCAGCTCTCGGGGTCAGCCTCCGGTATAATGTAGTCTCGGGGGTCTGTAGAGTGTCAGCTCTTGGGGTCACCCTCCGGTATAATGTAGTCTCGGGGGTCTGTAGAGCGTCAGCTCTCGGGGTCACCCTCCGGTATAATGCAGTCTCGGGGTCTGTAGAGCGTCAGCTCTCGGGGTCAGCCTCCGGTATAATGTAGTGTCGGGGTCTGTAGAGCGTCAGCTCTCGGGGTCACCCTCCGGTATAATGTAGTCTCGGGGTCACCCTCCGGTATAATGTAGTCTCTGGGGTCTGTAGAGCGTCAGCTCTCGGGGTCAGCCTCCGGTATAATGTAGTCTCGGGGTCAGTAGAGCGTCCGCTCTCGGGGTCACCCTCCGGTATAATGTAGTCTCGGGGTCTGTAGAGCGTCCGCTCTCGGGGTCACCGTCTGGTATAATGTAGTCTCGGGGTCTGTAGAGCGTCAGCTCTTGGGGTCACCCTCCGGTATAATGTAGTCTCGGGGGTCTGTAGAGCGTCAGCTCTCGGGGTCACCCTCCGGTATAATGTAGTCTCGGGGTCTGTAGAGCGTCAGCTCTCGGGGTCAGCCTCCGGTATAATGTAGTCTCGGGGTCTGTAGAGCGTCAGCTCTCGGGGTCAGCCTCCGGTATAATGTAGTCTCGGGGTCAGTAGAGCGTCAGCTCTTGGGGTCACCCTCCCGTATAATGTAGTGTCGGGGTCTGTGGAGCGTCAGCTCTTGGGGTCACCCTCCGGTATAATGTAGTCTCGGGGTCTGTAGAGAGTCAGCTCTTGGGGTCACCCTCCGGTATAATGTAGTCTCGGGAGTCTGTAGAGCGTCAGCTCTTGGGGTCACCCTCCGGTATAATGTAGTCTCAGGGGTCTGTGGAGCGTCAGCTCTCGGGGTCAGCCTCCGGTATAATGTAGTCTCGGGGTCTGTAGAGCGTCAGCTCTCGGGGTCACCCTCCGGTATAATGTAGTCTCGGGGTCTGTAGAGAGTCAGCTCTCGGGGTCAGCCTCCGGTATAATGTAGTCTCGGGGTCAGTAGAGCGTCAGCTCTTGGGGTCACCCTCCCGTATAATGTAGTGTCGGGGTCTGTGGAGCGTCAGCTCTTGGGGTCACCCTCCGGTATAATGTAGTCTCGGGGTCTGTAGAGAGTCAGCTCTCGGGGTCACCCTCCGGTATAATGTAGTGTCGGGGTCTGTGGAGCGTCAGCTCTTGGGGTCACCCTCCGGTATAATGTAGACTCGGGGGTCTGTAGAGCGTCCGCTCTCGGGGTCACCCTCCGGTATAATGTAGTCTCGGGAGTCTGTAGAGCGTCAGCTCTCGGGGTCAGCCTCCGGTATAATGTAGTCTCGGGGTCTGTAGAGCGTCAGCTCTCGGGGTCACCCTCCGGTATAATGTAGTCTCGGGGTCTGTAGAGCGTCAGCTCTCGGGGTCAGCCTCCGGTATAATGTAGTCTCGGGGTCTGTAGAGCGTCAGCTCTCGGGGTCAGCCTCCGGTATAATGTAGTCTCGGGGTCTGTAGAGAGTCAGCTCTCGGGGTCACCCTCCGGTATAATGTAGTCTCGGGGTCTGTAGAGCGTCAGCTCTTGGGGTCACCCTCCGGTATAATGTAGTCTCGGGGTCTGTAGAGCGTCAGCTCTCGGGGTCACCCTCCGGTATAATGTAGTCTCGGGGGTCTGTAGAGCGTCAGCTCTCGGGGTCACCCTCCGGTATAATGTAGTCTCGGGGTCTGTAGAGCGTTAGCTCTCGGGGTCAGCCTCCGGTATAATGTAGTCTCGGGGTCAGTAGAGCGTCAGCTCTTGGGGTCACCCTCCCGTATAATGTAGTGTCGGGGTCTGTAGAGCGTCAGCTCTCGGGGTCACTCTCCGGTATAATGTAGTCTCGGGGGGGGGGGGTCTGTAGAGCGTCAGCTCTCGGGGTCACCCTCCGGTATAATGTAGTCTCGGGGTCTGTAGAGCGTCAGCTCTCGGGGTCACCCTCCGGTATAATGTAGTCTCGGGGTCTGTAGAGCGTCAGCTCTCGGGGTCACCCTCCGGTATAATGTAGTCTCGGGGGTCTGTAGAGCGTCAGCTCTCGGGGTCAGCCTCCGGTATAATGTAGTCTCGGGGTCTGTAGAGCGTCAGCTCTCGGGGTCAGCCTCCGGTATAATGTAGTCTCGGGGTCAGTAGAGCGTCAGCTCTTGGGGTCACCCTCCCGTATAATGTAGTGTCGGGGTCTGTGGAGCGTCAGCTCTTGGGGTCACCCTCCGGTATAATGTAGTCTCGGGGTCTGTAGAGCGTCAGCTCTCGGGGTCACCCTCCGGTATAATGTAGACTCGGGGTCTGTAGAGCGTCAGCTCTTGGGGTCACCCTCCGGTATAATGTAGACTCGGGGGTCTGTAGAGCGTCCGCTCTCGGGGTCACTCTCCGGTATAATGTAGTCTCGGGGTCTGTAGAGCGTCAGCTCTCGGGGTCAGCCTCCGGTATAATGTAGTCTCGGGGTCAGTAGAGTGTCAGCTCTTGGGGTCACCCTCCCGTATAATGTAGTGTCGGGGTCTGTGGAGCGTCAGCTCTCGGGGTCACCCTCCGGTATAATGTAGACTCGGGGTCTGTAGAGCGTCAGCTCTTGGGGTCACCCTCCGGTATAATGTAGACTCGGGGGTCTGTAGAGCGTCCGCTCTCGGGGTCACCCTCCGGTATAATGTAGTCTCGGGGTCTGTAGAGCGTCAGCTCTCGGGGTCACCCTCCGGTATAATGTAGTCTCGGGGTCTGTAGAGCGTCAGCTCTCGGGGTCACCCTCCGGTATAATGTAGTCTCGGGGGTCTGTAGAGCGTCAGCTCTCGGGGTCAGCCTCCGGTATAATGTAGTCTCGGGGTCAGTAGAGCGTCAGCTCTTGGGGTCACCCTCCGGTATAATATAGTGTCGGGGTCTGTGGAGCGTCAGCTCTTGGGGTCACCGTCCTGTATAATTTAGTCTCGGGGGTCTGTGGAGCGTCAGCACACAGATTGACCCTCCAGGGTGTGCAGATCGTCAGCTCTTGGGAGCAGGCAGTGCTATGAGTCAGCCCCCAATGTACACAGGCCTCCATATTGCTCACATCCCCAGCAGGCGGCTGTCCGGCCTCAGGCCCTCATACACCCCTCCATCCCCCCAGACCCCGGGGAGGCGCGCCGGACCGGAACCGGGATGTTCTTCCGCACTCACCTCACGGGCCGCACACACGCGGCAGGCCAGCGCCGAAAGACGGGGCGAAAAGAGCAGTGCGCATGCGCGGACCGGGAAAACTCGCACCGGAAATGACAATTACTTCCTGTCCTTCATAAGACTACATCTCCCAGCGTGCACTTCGCCGTGTCACATGCTCCGTCATAAGACAGCCGGTATGTTATGCATATACATTCTTGTCAAACACACTCCGGCCCAGAAGTTGTCCTTTAGCTTCATGACTCGTCCTGCAGTTCCATCTCAGGCAGATGTGTGAATGATGAGAGACAGTAGTAGCCTACACTCATTAATAGTCACGTGATGATACTTCATTGTATTGGGCTACAGCTACCTGACAAAGCGAACAGAAGATGATGGTGGAGTTGTGTGACATCAGAACCTGATGGATGTGAATTAGGGCAGATTGCTGTGAGTGCGATACAACAGTCTTGTCACCGGAGGTCCTACAAGTGGTTCCCCCCTTGGCCTATAAGAGGCTCTCGGAGGCTCCTTGTGTGTAGTGACCTCTCCTTCCGCTTGTGTAGAGCTTGTTGACCGCTAGACGCCTCTACAATGCAGAGAAGAGATTTCACCCCGTTACCAGAGGGGGCGCATTATTGGGATGTGAGAAGCTGGATGGTCATATCGATGAATTGTCCATCACCGGCCGACCTGACCGGACTATTAGGGGGTGCTGGGACCGGTAGATGTGTGAGGGCACACAAGGTGACCGGGCTCAGGACGCCCCCTACAGACCACCAGTAGAGATGACCGTCTGACCAGACTGTTAGGGGGTGTTGGGACCAGTGGATGTGTGGGGGCACACAAGGTGACCGGGCTCAGGACGCCCCCTACAGACCACCAGTAGAGATGACCGTCTGTCCAGACTGTTAGGGGGTGTTAGGACCAGTGGATGTGTGAGGGCACACAAGGTGACCGGGCTCAGGACGCCCCCTACAGACCACCAGTATAGAGGAGCGTCTGACCAGACTGTTAGGGGGTGTTGGGACCAGTGGATGTGTGGGGGCACACAAGGTGACCGGCCTCAGGACCCCCTACAGACCACCAGTAGAGAGGAGCATCTGACCAGACTGTTAGGACCAGTGGATGTGTGAGGGCACACAGTGTGACCGGGCTCAGGACGCCCCCTACAGACCACCAGTAGAGAGGAGCATCTGTCCAGACTGTTAGGGGGTGTTGGGACCAGTGGATGTGTGGGGGCACACAAGGTGACCGGGCTCAGGACGCACCCTACAGACCACCAGTAGAGAGGAGCGTCTGACCAGACTGCTAGGAGGTGTTGGGACCAGTGGATGTGTGAGGGCATACAAGGTGACCTGGCTCAGGACCCCCGACAGACCACCAGAGGAGAAGAGCGTCTGTCCAGACTGTTAGGAGGTGTTGGGACCAGTGGATGTGAGCACACAAGGTGACCGGGCTCAGGACGCCCCCTACAGACCACCAGTAGAGAGGAGCATCTGACCAGACTGTTAGGTGGTGTTGGGACCAGTGGATGTGTGAGGGCACACAAGGTGACCGGGCTCAGGACGCCCCCTACAGACCACCAGTAGAGAAGAGCGTCTGACCAGACTGTTAGGAGGTGTTGGGACCAGTGGATGTGTGAGGGCACACAAGGTGACCGGGCTCAGGACCCCCCACAGACCACCAGTAGAGAGAAGCGTCTGACCAGACTGTTAGGGGATGTTGGGACCAGTGGATGTGTGAGGACACACAAGATGACCGGGCTCAGGACGCCCCCTACAGACCACCAGTAGAGAGGAGGGTCTGATCATTCGACAAGCACCAGTAGCTCCAATTGTTTTGTTGTCCGTCATCCAGAGACAGGTGGCGCCATCGTTACCCATTACATGTACGGCCTCTGACCCCCACCGTCGCCCCCATTACATGTACGGCCTCTGACCCCCACCGTCGCCCCCATTACATGTACGGCCTCTGACCCCCACCGTCGCCCCCATTACATGTACGGCCTCTGACACCCACCGTCGCCCCCATTACATGTACGGCCTCTGACCCCCACCGTCGCCCCCATTACATGTACGGCCTCTAACACCCACCGTCGCCCCCATTACATGTACGGCCTCTGACCCCCATTGTCGCCCCCATTACATGTACGGCCTCTGACCCCCATTGTCGCCCCCATTACATGTACGGCCTCTGACACCCACCGTCGCCCCCATTACATGTCCGGCCTCTGACCCCCATTGTCGCCCCCATTACATGTACGGCCTCTGACACCCACCGTCGCCCCCATTACATGTCCGGCCTCTGACCCCCACCTTCGCCCCCATTACATGTCCGGCCTCTGACCCCCACCTTCGCCCCCATTACATGTCCGGCCTCTGACCCCCACCTTCGCCCCCATTACATGTACGGCCTTTGACCCCCACCTTCGCCCCCATTACATGTACGGCCTCTGACCCCCACCTTCGCCCCCATTACATGTACGGCCTCTGACCCCCACCGTCGCCCCCATTACATGTACGGCCTCTGACCCCCACCGTCGCCCCCATTACATGTACGGCCTCTGACACCCACCGTCGCCCCCATTACATGTCCGGCCTCTGACCCCCACCTTCGCCCCCATTACATGTACGGCCTCTGACCCCCACCGTCGCCCCCATTACATGTACGGCCTCTGACCCCCACCTTCGCCCCCATTACATGTACGGCCTCTGACCCCCACCGTCGCCCCCATTACATGTACGGCCTCTGACCCCCACCGTCGCCCCCATTACATGTACGGCCTCTGACCCCCACCTTCGTCCCCATTACATGTACGGCCTCTGACCCCCACCGTCGCCCCCATTACATGTACGGCCTCTGACCCCCACCTTCGCCCCCATTACATGTACGGCCTCTGACCCCCACCTTCGCCCCCATTACATGTACGGCCTCTGACCCCCACCGTCGCCCCCATTACATGTACGGCCTCTGACCCCCACCGTCTCCCCCATTACATGTACGGCCTCTGACACCCACCGTCGCCCCCATTACATGTACGGCCTCTGACCCCCATTGTCGCCCCCATTACATGTACGGCCTCTGACCCCCACCTTCGCCCCCATTACATGTACGGCCTCTGACCCCCACCGTCGCCCCCATTACATGTACGGCCTCTGACCCCCACCGTCGCCCCCATTACATGTACGGCCTCTGACCCTCACCTTCGCCCCCATTACATGTACGGCCTCTGACCCCCACCGTCGCCCCCATTACATGTACGGCCTCTGACCCCCACCTTCGCCCCCATTACATGTACGGCCTCTGACCCCCAGTCGCCCCCATTACATGTACGGCCTCTGACCCCCACCGTTGCCTCCGTTTGCAGTGTGTCATGAACATTGAAACTGGACGTTATGGAGGAACCAGCTTGTCTTCAGCGATGAATCCAGGTTTAGTCTGGGCGCTGACGACGGCTGTATTCAGGTCTGTAGACCTCGGGGTGAGCGCCTCAATCCTGCCTTTGCTGTGGAGTAGCACACTGCCCCCTGCTGGTGTGATGGTCTAGGGGGCCATTACATACAATAGTCGGTCCCCTAGTACAGGTAGGAGGGACAATGGCAGCTCAGCGATATGTTCAGGACATCCTGCAGCCACATGTGTTCCTCTCATGGTCACTTCCAGCAGGATAATGCCCGGCCGCACACACAAGGGGGTCACAGGAGCCCCCACAACATTATCACACCTCTGTGGCTGCCCGGTCAGCAGATTTATCACCAATACAACATGTATGGGACCATCTGGGATGCCAACTTCCACAGCCTACGATTTTGTACGATCTACCAGTAGAGGCTCAGTTACAGCAGATGTGGAGCGATATGCTGCAGGATATCATATACACCTGTATACCTCCATGCCTGCCCATATCACATCTTTTATCCAAGCTAGAGGCGGTACAACAGGGTACTAGAGCCTCCATGCCCACCCATATCACATCTTGTATCCAAGCTAGCGGCGGTACAACAGGGTACTAGAGCCTCCATGCCCACCCATATCACATCTTGTATCCAAGCTAGCGGCGGTACAACAGGGTACTAGAGCCTACATGCCCACCCATATCACATCTTGTATCCAAGCTAGCGGCGGTACAACAGGGTACTAGAGCCTCCATGCCTCCTTATCACATCTTGTATCCAAGCTTTGTGACAAACTTAGTTGTGGGTTTCAGTTCTGAAAATTCTAGCTCTCCTTACCGGACTTCGTTATTGCCCGCTGCCGGCCTGGACCTCGTTATTACACCTCTGCCGCCAGCCCTGACTATACTAGTCTTTCGGATACGCAGCTATTCACATCATCAGGTCCCGTTACTTGGCCCTCTGCAGCATCAGCAACCACACTACCGGGACAACCTGTGCATGTAATGGCTTGGGGACCCCACAGCAAAGATCATATCCCACTTGGAGGGGAGAAGGGTGAAAACCGGGGTTCCCCAGGTGCTGCCTTCTTGTAGTCCGAAGCCAAACCGGTGTGTGGCAAAGCAGATCCACATCCATCTACCGGACATCACTTTATTGCTGCAAACTTTGTACCAAGGGATTGTTCCGCAGAGTATTACAGTCCCAGACAGACACAGCCTCATCCCTCCAATGGGGCCGATTTACGTGGAGTCAATAAAAGTTAAACAGAAGGTTGTTCCCCCCGTTTTCACTGGTCGTTCTCAGTGTTTATTCCATACGAGGCCCTTGTTGACCTTACAGTACTGTATATTGTCCATGTGTATAGAGAGGTGGTACGGTGTTCACATGGTCTGAATACTCCCTTTATTAGCGACCCCAACTCTCTTCTGACTGGCGCCCCCTGTATGGACGTTCGCCCCGTGACCCCGGAGTGCAGCATAAGATCACGTGACAAGTTTTCCACAGATCAGTTTCACTGTGAATCCACGGCGATCTAGGCAACCTCCAAGGAGGCCCGGTCATCGGTGCGAGACTACCCGCGCCAGGATGCCACTGCCACTAAAAAGAGATCCTGTGGATGGAAACAACTTGTCACCGAAAGGGGTCAGAGGAGAAAGTCAAGAATCATTTGACTAGCTGGTGGTGCAGAGTCTAGAAAATCGCAGCTGAATACAACGCTGGTGCTCCAACTAACGCATCCGAAAACACAACTCGCCGTTCCTCCGCACCGATGGATATAACAGCAGACGGCCAGTTCCAGCGCCATTGTGTCCGAGAGGAACAGAGAAGGTGAGACTCCAGCGGGCAGAAGAGCGCAAAACGTGTATCACTGAGCGGCGGAAAACCATCTCCTGGGCAGATGGATCCAGATTTCTGTTGCTCCGTGCTAATGGGAGTCAGAATTTGGGGCAAGCAGCATGAATCGCTGAACCCTTCATCTTATTTGCAGCAAATACAAGAAGGAAGCCATCTTGTCCACAGGGGCCGATATTCCTGCAGAATACATGCCATGCAGAATTGCAGCGGTGCTGAAGGCCAAAGGAGGTCTGACACACGACTAGATGGGAGTCTCCATTAAGTGGCCATTCAGTGTATACAGAATAAGGCTGGGCTCACACAAGCATGTACATACGGTGAATTCTGCGTGCGGGTCTTGCACTCGTAATACCTAAGAGTGCATAGTGAGGATTACACCCAACATACAAGAGAAGCCGTACTGAGCAGTGTGTGTTAACATTTCCGGAGACAAGAAGATGTCTTTGTTACTTTTTTAACATTCAGAAATCACATGTTTACCCCATTAAAGCAAATAACCCGTTAATAAATAAAAAAACAGTGCGGCTTATCTCCCCAGAATCATCAAAATGTCTAACATCCATCTTGTGGAGCAAAGAGCGGTCCCTACACCTCTTATAAAATACCTAAATGCTTTCAGTAAAGGGGCTGCCCGAGTTAGGGAAACCCCCATGCATTAAAATAAAAAAACATCAGCAGTCATTCACTGCTCCCCATTTGTTCCCCGCCGCCGGTTCCAGTGTCTGCTGTGACATCCTGTAAACCTGCTGCAGCAGCCAATGACAGTGCTCAGCCGTGATCACCGAGCGCTGTCATTGGCTGCTGCATTTTGTTTGGAGACGGGCTCATCATGTAAAAGTGACGTCACAACGGAGATCGGACCAGCGGTGGAGGACGAACAGGATCGGCATGTAGCTGCTGATTTTTTATTTCAAAGCATGTGGACCCCAACAAGGGTTTCCATAACTTAGACAATCCCTTTAAACTCATGCGCCAATTAATAAGGCAAAATGGTACATTGATGCTCATTGTTGGATGGGTATTGTGAATGGGAAGTAGAAAGTAGTGATAGGTGGATTATATCAGGGGGTGATGATGCATTTAGTGTACTTGATAATTCACTGGGGTTTAATATTGGTCTAGTGGAGGATAAAAACAGGTTCCCTCCATTTTTGTTTTTTCCTCCCCTCTTTCAACACTTTTATTTACCCATCAACCTCGCTGTATGAGGGCTTGTTGTTTTTTGCGGGATGAGTTGTATTTTTTCATGGTCCTATTTAATGTACCATAGAATGTACTGAAAAACTTTTACAAGGTTCTAAGTGGAGTAAAATGGAAAATAACGCCACAATTCCACTATCTTTGTAGGGCTGGGAGGGGTTCCTATTTGCGGCAAAATGACCTGCTACCTTTAGTCTAAGGGCCAGTATGATTACGGCGATACTAAAGTTATATAGTCTTTTTGCTGTACTACTTCTAAAAAATAAAATGTCTTTGGGGGAAAAAAAATTTCTGCCGCCATCCCTTTTTTTTTTTCTGACGACGTTCGCCGTACGGGATAAATAATATATTACTTTGATAGATTGGAATTTTACGTACGCGGCGATACCAAATATATTTTTACATTTTTTTTTATTAAGAATATGGGAAAACCTTTTATTCTTTAAATAATTAATAATAACTTTTTTCCTCGTTTTTACATTATTTTTTTAATCCCCATGGGGGACTTGAACTCATGATCATTTCGTCGCTCTTGCAGTATGAAGTAATACCATAGTTTTACCATACTGTGATCTGACAGGCAGACTATCAAGCTATCTGCAATGGCAGCCCTGGGGGCCTTCAGAAGGCCCATGGCAACTGAATAGTACAGCAAAATCTCATCACAGGGGTGCGGTTCAGGACCCCAAATTTTGATCGGAGCATTTAAATGCGAGTCAGGCATTTAAAGGGTTAACAGCGGCGCTCACCGTGAGCACTGATCGCGGCTGAGAGCGTCAGATGTCAGACAGCCGACACCTGCATTGTATGGCGCCTGTGATCCCCCCGAACCTCCATGATGCAACTGAACGTCATGGAGCGTTAAGGATATAAAGTGCGATATCAGCTGTGTAAATACCTTAGATCGCTTCCTTTATAGTATGTTATTCATGTGCTAACCATGACAATATCATCTTCCTGCGGATCCTGTTCCTCCGGTTTGGATGGATCACCTCGATCTCAATCTCTCCTATATGCTCATTAGAGCAGTTAGCAGAAAGCTGAAATTGGGCTGATCCTCGTAGGGCAGAAAAAATGTGTTCGGCCCGATCTACTAAGAGTTTCCTTTTATCCAAAATTTAGAGAACATGCATGTAAAATATATTTCCAGAGAAATCCGTATCCCGGGGGAATGGCGGTCGCAAAGAGATCGGCAAACCCTTCAGACAGCTTCACACGGGCGCATGCGTACTTGCACGTGCCTGAGCGCTGCGATGCTTTTTTGCATACACATCTGAACTTTTTGTACCCGCAAGGCACGTTTATTTTTGTGTGGCAAACAAAGATGCAGCGATAGGAATGGCTACTGGGTTCCAGATGTGTTCTTTGTACAGCGGAATTTTGCAGTGTTTCACGCATCTCCTAGCACATTGAGCACACATTTGTGGACCCCCCCATTGACTTCCATGGGTACCGTTGGTGCACAAATACACAGAAAATTTAAACAAGCTCTATATTTTTTTTCACGATCAAAATGAATGCGTAAAATATGGACATGTGAACGAACCCATTAAAATCAATGGGTATTCTCTGTGTATTGTGTGAGCAAATAGACACGGGCGAAGCCGGCCTTAGGGACAACCCTCCATTCAGATAGAAATTTACAATCAATATTACTAAAAGTCTCGTTCTTTAGAAACTGCTCCAGAGATATAAATCGATCCGCCATTGCCTATAAATAGATCCGCCATTGCCTATAAATAGATCCGCCATTGCCTATAAATAGATCCGCCATTGCCTATAAATAGATCCGCCATTGCCTATAAATAGATCCGCCATTGCCTATAAATAGATCCGCCACTGCCTATAAATAGATCCGCCACTGCCTATAAATAGATCCGTAGTGTCTTCAGTAGTAGATTTCTTCTGTTGGGAGTCATTCAGACAATTCCACAACCAGTAATTTCAGAAATAAGAGAATTTTTTGCCTTCATAAAAAGCAGAGAATGTCACATGACAAAGAAGTTGCACTGTGCCGCATCCCAACCCCGATGAATGACATCCGACAAGCAGGGCTTCAGGAGTTGTACCGTGTATTAACGATGCTACAGACCGTCTCCTAACCCGGTCTTGGCATCGTGTGATCTTCCAGGCTGTAGCCCAGCTCTTACATTCATGCTGCTCTATGACTAGTAGAAGGGTCTCCCGGGCAGCGCAGGAGGACGGCATCATGACAGGCAGCAAAAGTAGTTGTGGACAGGTATGGCGATGGCTCCAGCCAAGGATATCCCCAGGGTGTCCGACACGCAGGCGACGGACATGGCGAATTCCTGGTCTTCCGGTTTACTCTGTGGGTGACAGGAGTGGATTTAAACATGCACACTTGCACAGCCGCAGAAATCTTACATCGTCCTGCCCAGGGCCACCATTACCTCAATGGCGATGTTGTTAAAAGTGTTGACATACGCAGCGCCTCCAAGCAAACCCTCAAACACGATAATCAGGAAGATGCCTGGCAGTGTCAGACTCGGAAGGAAGAAATATGCCACCCCCACGAGAAGAAAGGTGGCAATTCCACACTAAGAACACAAATCAGCAGTGTTACTATAGACACCAAGACCCCCTAGTAATCTGCTCTAAGAGGCAGACAAGTTACCTGAAGACAAGCAAGGACCCAGATGTGTCTGATCTTGAAGCACCGGACTGAAGATCGAGACACAAACACACCAGCCTGATAGAGCATCTGGTACCTGAGATAGAGGATGATGGGAGTCAGTATATCTCCTGTCATAGGAGCAGGACAGGCGGTTGTTCTGAGGTCAGGAAAGGCAGTCTTAGCACTAAACTTCCCCCTCACCATGCTTTCACTCACATTTCCATTAACTATAAAAGGCAGGTACCGCGATGGGCTCACGTTTAACTCTTGGCCTGATTCTACATATTTCCAGGGGTCAGCAATGTTCTGGGCTTTATCATTACTCTACAGAGCTGCTGATCTTGGGAGAGTTCACCATATAGCACCAATGAAGTGTCCGACTATTTGCACAGAGAGAATTGGAACAGGCCCCAAGTTTCACCCCATTACGGTTCCATCTTTTTAGAAATGAAAATCAAAACTTAAGTAGAGGGAGGTTCAGTGTTTAATGAGAATAAAGGAGTCTTACTGCCGAGAACCCCTTATATAATAGTAGTCAATAGAATGAATACTTAAAGGGGTTGTCCCGAGGCAGCAAGTGGGTCTATACACTTCTGCATGGCCATAATAATGCACTTTGTAATGTACATTGTGCATTAATTATGAGCCATACAGAAGTTATAAAAAGTTTTATACTTACCTGCTCCGTTGCTGGCGTCCTCGTCTCCATGGTGCCGACTAATTTCCGCCCTCCGATGGCCAAATTAGCCGCGCTTGCGCAGTCCGGGTCTTCTCCTGTTCTCTATGGGGCTCCGTGTAGCTCCGTGTAGCTCCGCCCCGTCACGTGCCGATTCCAGCCAATCAGGAGGTTGGAATCGGCAATGGACCGCACAGAAGCCCTGCGGTCCATGAAGACAGAGGATCCCGGCGGCCATCTTCAGCAGGTGAGTATGAAGACGCCGGACCGCCGGGATTCAGGTAAGCGCTGTGCGGGTGGTTTTTTTAACCCCTGCATCGGGGTTGTCTCGCGCCGAACGGGGGGGGGGGGTTTAAAAAAAAAAAAACCTGTTTCGGCGCGGGACATCTCCTTTAACCCTTTCTCCCAAATATCCATTGCACACCACATGACTCCATATACTTCTTAATGGCCATCATTTGTTACTTACCATCGGTATTGTGCCGAGTGGCTCATCTTGATGTTCGGAAAATACATCAACTCATACTGTGAGGAACAGAAAGAGAGAGGGAGTTACAAAAGACCAGGTGCACCTACCTGCTCACAATAGTCTATCCCGGTCAGACTTCTCCACTTACCAGGCCCTGATTTATGAAGTATTCAGCAAAGTAAACAATGGACAAAGGGATCATGTACTTCAAGAGAGACTGTATAAAACAAGAATGAAGGTGATGTGACGGCAATATATAGCAGTGTACACAGTGCATATATTCCATGTATAGGCGTCTGATACATGGGAAAAAAGGTGAATCGTTCCATTCCCAAAAACGTACTTTTGTACTATCGCCTGTATACACATCAGAATAAACCAAACAAGTCACCCCACTGCCACAGCGCCCCCCACGTTTAGCACTGGGAATAAGTCTATATTCATAGATTTTCGCTCACCTTAATTATGCTCCATTTATCAGCCACCGACCGATGAGAGCTCGTCGCTGCAAGAATTGGATAGAAGAGGCATAGTGAGTTTGTGTGGTCCGGCCTCGTACCGCTCCTGTCCCAAAACATACCCTGCCCTATTACCTGACTTTTGAGATGAAGGTTCATCTAGTAGCGGTCGCTGGTCTGATGTGTCCACTAAACTATAACTTGTGGGAAACTTCCATCGTGGGAGAGAGGATGGGGGAAGCAGTAGAACAAAATAACTGTCGGACAGGAAAGAAAGAAAAAAAGACATTTTCAACAGACCTGGAATTCAGCATACTAACCATTACGCCCCTTCATGAGTAATTTGAGTCAGTTGCTAATTACAGTGTAGTGACACATGGATGCACTTTCATTGCAGTGTAGACAGCATGTGTGTTGTATTACTATAAACCCGCCACATATATATCATCTCACTCTTATGCATTATCATCTCTCCTTGCAACTTGCCTTATAAATAGCAGAGCCGGGATAATGAGCATGACAAGAAGGGAGTTCCGGGGAGACAGTCCAGCCTCTGTGAGACCAAGATAAGAAAGAGCACCAAGGATACCTGCACCGCCAGTACCAGAAGACCAGTATGAGACCACATCACTGGAGACGACGTATCAGAAGGGGAAAAAAGATAGGAGAAATAATGGTAATAGAATACTATAAAATACTGCCCCAAAGTAGAACAATATAACTACTATAATACTGCCCCCCATGTACAAGAATATAACTACTATAATACTGCCCCCTATGTACACAAATATAACTACTATAATACTGCCCCCTATGTACAAGAATATAACTACTATAATACTGCCCCTATGTACAAGAATATAACTACTATAATACTGCCCCTATGTACAAGAATATAACTACTATAATACTGCCCCTATGTACAAGAATATAACTACTATAATACTGCCTCCAATGTACAAGAATATAACTAGTATAATTCTGCCCCTATGTACAAGAATATAACTAGTATAATACTGCCTCCTATGTACAAGAATATAACTACTATAATACTGCCCCCTATGTACAAGAATATAACTACTATAATACTGCCCCTATGTACAAGAATATAACTAGTATAATACTGCCTCCAATGTACAAGAATATAACTAGTATAATACTGCCCCCTCTGTACAAGAATATAACTACTATAATACTGCTCCTATGTACAAGAATATAACTACTATATACTGCCCCCTATGTACAAGAATATAACTACTATAATACTGCCCCCTATGTACAAGAATATAACTACTATAAAACTGCCCCCTATGTACAAGAATAAAACTACTATAATACTGCCCCCTATGTACAAGAATATAACTACTATAATACTGCCCCCTATGTACAAGAATATAACTATTATAATACTGCTCCTATGTACAAGAATATAATTACTATAATACTGCCTCCTATGTACAAGAATATAACTACTATATACTGCCCCCTATGTACAAGAATATAACTACTATAATACTGCTCCTATGTACAAGAATATAATTACTATAATACTGCCTCCTATGTACAAGAATATAACTACTATAATGCAGCCCCCTATGTACAAGAATATAACTACTATAATACTGCCGCCATGTACAAGAATATAGCTACTATAATACTGCCTCCTATGTACAAGAATATAACTACTATAATACTGCTCCTATGTACAAGAATATAACTACTATAATACTGCTCCTATGTACAAGAATATAACTACTATAATACTGCCCCTTATGTACAAGAATATAACTACTATAATACTGCCCCCTATGTACAAGAATATAACTACTATAATACTGCCCCCCTATGTACAAGAATATAACTACTATAATACTGCCTCCTATGTACAAGAATATAACTAGTATAATACTGCCCCCTATGTACAAGAATATAACTACTATAATACTGCCCCCTATGTACAAGAATATAACTACTATAATACTGCCCCCTATGTACAAGAATATAACTACTATAATACTGCCCCCTCTGTACAAGAATATAACTACTATAATACTGCCCCTTATGTACAAGAATATAACTACTATAATACTGCCTCCTATGCACAAGAATATAACTACTATAATACTGCTCCCTATGTACAAGAATATAACTACTATAATACTGCCCCCTATGTACAAGAATATAACTATTATAATACTGCTCCTATGTACAAGAATATAATTACTATAATACTGCCTCCTATGTACAAGAATATAACTACTATAATACTGCCTCCAATGTACAAGAATATAACTAGTATAATACTGCCCCCTATGTACAAGAATATAACTACTATATACTGCCCCCTATGTACAAGAATATAACTACTATAATACTGCCCCCTATGTACAAGAATATAACTACTATAAAACTGCCCCCTATGTACAAGAATAAAACTACTATAATACTGCCCCCTATGTACAAGAATATAACTACTATAATACTGCCCCCTATGTACAAGAATATAACTATTATAATACTGCTCCTATGTACAAGAATATAATTACTATAATACTGCCTCCTATGTACAAGAATATAACTACTATATACTGCCCCCTATGTACAAGAATATAACTACTATAATACTGCTCCTATGTACAAGAATATAATTACTATAATACTGCCTCCTATGTACAAGAATATAACTACTATAATACAGCCCCCTATGTACAAGAATATAATTACTATAATACTGCCCCCTATGTACAAGAATATAACTACTATAATACTGCCGCCATGTACAAGAATATAGCTACTATAATACTGCCTCCTATGTACAAGAATATAACTACTATATACTGCCCCCTATGTACAAGAATATAACTACTATAATACTGCCCCCTATGTACAAGAATATAACTACTATAAAACTGCCCCCTATGTACAAGAATAAAACTACTATAATACTGCCCCCTATGTACAAGAATATAACTACTATAATACTGCCCCCTATGTACAAGAATATAACTATTATAATACTGCTCCTATGTACAAGAATATAATTACTATAATACTGCCTCCTATGTACAAGAATATAACTACTATATACTGCCCCCTATGTACAAGAATATAACTACTATAATACTGCTCCTATGTACAAGAATATAATTACTATAATACTGCCTCCTATGTACAAGAATATAACTACTATAATACAGCCCCCTATGTACAAGAATATAATTACTATAATACTGCCCCCTATGTACAAGAATATAACTACTATAATACTGCCGCCATGTACAAGAATATAGCTACTATAATACTGCCTCCTATGTACAAGAATATAACTACTATAATACTGCTCCTATGTACAAGAATATAACTACTATAATACTGCCCCCTATGTACAAGAATATAACTACTATAATACTGCCCCCTATGTACAAGAATATAACTACTATAATACTGCCCCCCTATGTACAAGAATATAACTACTATAATACTGCCTCCTATGTACAAGAATATAACTAGTATAATACTGCCCCCTATGTACAAGAATATAACTACTATAATACTGCCCCCTATGTACAAGAATATAACTACTATAATACTGCCCCCTCTGTACAAGAATATAACTACTATAATACTGCCCCTTATGTACAAGAATATAACTACTATAATACTGCCTCCTATGCACAAGAATATAACTACTATAATACTGCTCCCTATGTACAAGAATATAACTACTATAATACTGCCCCCTATGTACAGGACTATAATTACTATAATACTGCCCCCTATGTACAAGAATATAATTACTATAATACTGCCCCTATGTAAAAGAATATAACTACTATAATACTGCCCCCTATGTACAAGAATATAACTACTATAATACTGCCCCCTATGTACAAGAATATCACTACTATAATACTGTCTCCTATGTACAAGAATATAACTACTATAATACAGCCCCCTATGTACAAGAATATAACTACTATAATACTGCCCCCCTATGTACAAGAATATAACTACTATAATACTGCTCCCTCTGTACAAGAATATAACCACTATAATACTGCCCCCTATGTACAAGAATATACCTACTATAATACTGCCCCCCATGTACAAGAATATAACTAGTATAATACTGCCCCCTATGTACAAGAGTATAACTACTATAATACTGCCCCTCTGTACAAGAATATAACTAGTATAATACTGCCCCCTATGTACAAGAGTATAACTACTATAATACTGCCCCCCTATGTACAAGAATATAACTACTATAATACTGCTCCCTCTGTACAAGAATATAACCACTATAATACTGCCCCCTATGTACAAGAATATACCTACTATAATACTGCCCCCCATGTACAAGAATATAACTAGTATAATACTGCCCCCTATGTACAAGAATATAACTACTATAATACTGCTCCCTCTGTACAAGAATATAACCACTATAATACTGCCCCCTATGTACAAGAATATACCTACTATAATACTGCCCCCCATGTACAAGAATATAACTAGTATAATACTGCCCCCTATGTACAAGAATATAACTACTATAATACTGCCCCTCTGTACAAGAATATAACTACCATAATACTGCTCCTATGTACAAGAATATAACTACTATAATACTGCCCCCTATGTACAAGAGTATAACTACTATAATACTGCCCTCTATGTACAAGAATATAACTACTATAATACTGCCTCCTATGTACAAGAATATAACTACTATAATACTGCCCCCTATGTACAAGAATATAACTACTATATACTGCCCCCTATGTACAAGAATATAACTACTATAATACTGCCCCCTATGTACAAGAATATAACTACTATAATACTGCCCTCTATGTACAAGAATATAACTACTATAATACTGCCCCCTATGTACAAGAATATAACTACTATAATACTGCCCCCTATGTACAAGAATATAACTACTATATACTGCCCCCTATGTACAAGAATATAACTAGTATAATACTGCCCCCTATGTACAAGAATATAACTAGTATAATACTGCCCCCTATGTACAAGAATATAACTACTATAATACTGCCCTCTATGTACAAGAATATAACTACTATAATACTGCCTCCTATGTACAAGAATATAACTACTATAATACTGCCCCCTATGTACAAGAATATAACTACTATATACTGCCCCCTATGTACAAGAATATAACTACTATAATACTGCCCCCTATGTACAAGAATATAACTAGTATAATACTGCCCCCTATGTACAAGAATATAACTAGTATAATACTGCCCCCTATGTTCAAGAATATAACTAGTATAATACTGCCCCCTATGTACAAGAATATAACTACTATAATACTGCCCCCTATGTACAAGAATATAACTACTATAATACTGCCCTCTATGTACAGGAATATAACTACTATAATACTGCCTCCTATGTACAAGAATATAACTACTATAATACTGCCCCCTATGTACAAGAATATAACTAGTATAATACTGCCCCCTATGTACAAGAATATAACTAGTATAATACTGCCCCCTATGTACAAGAATATAACTAGTATAATACTGCTTCCTATGTACAAGAATATAACTAGTATAATACTGCCCCCTGTGGCTAAGCATATAACTATTGTACCAAATTCACTTTATGTTACCTGTAAAAGAAAGCAGTGAGGCTGAGGAAGGTGATTTCTCCTAGACCAGATGAGATGCTGGCGAATACCACGCCTGAGATAGGAGGTCATGAAGAGATTTGTTATTTAGTTGATTACATCTGCTATATATTTGTCAATGTCTGTCTGTTTGAGCCCCACACACCAATCGTACGACCGATTGATCACAGCATAACTCTTCTTTAACCTCAGCAGTATAACAAACAAAAGCTGCTCTGTGATTGGCTGCTAGGGGCACCAAAAATTGTTTTGACTGTTTAAGTTAATACATTAACATAGCGTTAATCAGCACAGGTGTCCTTCAAAAATATTTATGTGTACATTCTGATATCTTTTCTTACTTAAAATGTCACGTTTTGTATTACAGATGTTCTGTATCAGGTACCCGTATTTATATTATATATATATCACAGCCATCACTTAACCCTTGCAATCCTCTACAAGTAATGAACTCACCCAGCAGGCTGACTGTGACATGTCCTGAGAAGGACACAATGAAGAAGCTGGCGGCAGCCGTGATGATGCACAGAGACACCCTGTAACTGAGCAGGAGAAGAGAAAGTAGGTGACCGGAGAACACAGAAGAGACTGTCAAGGAGAACACAGAAGAGACTGCATGGGAGACTGGCAGGGAGAACACAGAAGAGACTGCATGGGAGACTGACAGGGAGAACACAGAAGAGACTGCATGGGAGACTGGCAGGGAGAACACAGAAGAGACTGCATGGAAGACTGACAGGGAGAACACAGAAGAGACTGCACGCGAGACTGGCAGGGAGAACACAGAAGAGACTGCATGGGAGACTGACAGGGAGAACACAGAAGAGACTGCATGGGAGACTGACAGGGAGAACACAGAAGAGACTGACAGGGAGAACACAGAAGAGACTGACAGGGAGAACACAGAAGAGACTGTCAAGGAGAACACAGAAGAGACTGCATGGGAGACTGACAGGGAGAACACAGAAGAGACTGCGTGGGAGACTGACAGGGAGAACACAGAAGAGACTGCGTGGGAGACTGACAGGGAGAACACAGAAGAGACTGACAGGGAGAACACAGAAGAGACTGTCAAGGAGAACACAGAAGAGACTGCATGGGAGACTGACAGGGAGAACACAGAAGAGACTTCATGGGAGACTGACAGGGAGAACACAGAAGAGACTGCATGGGAGACTGACAGGGAGAACACAGAAGAGACTGCATGGGAGACTGACAGGGAGAACACAGAAGAGACTGCATGGGAGACTGACAGGGAGAACACAGAAGAGACTGCATGGGAGACTGACAGGGAGAACACAGAAGAGACTGCATGGGAGACTGACAGGGAGAACACAGAAGAGACAGCATGGGAGACTGACAGGGAGAACACAGAAGAGACAGCATGGGAGACTGACAGGGAGAACACAGAAGAGACTGCATGGGAGACTGACAGGGAGAACACAGAAGAGACTGCATGGGAGACTGACAGGGAGAACACAGAAGAGACTGCATGGGAGACTGACAGGGAGAACACAGAAGAGACTGCATGGGAGACTGACAGGGAGAACACAGAAGAGACTGCATGGGAGACTGGCAGGGAGAACACAGAAGAGACTGCATGGGAGACAGGCAGGGAGAACACAGAAGAGACTGCATGGGAGACTGACAGGGAGAACACAGAAGAGACTGCGTGGGAGACTGACAGGGAGAACACAGAAGAGACTGCGTGGGAGACTGACAGGGAGAACACAGAAGAGACTGCGTGGGAGACTGACAGGGAGAACACAGAAGAGACTGCGTGGGAGACTGACAGGGAGAACACAGAAGAGACTGACAGGGAGAACACAGAAGAGACTGACAGGGAGAACACAGAAGAGACTGTCAAGGAGAACACAGAAGAGACTGTCAAGGAGAACACAGAAGAGACTGCATGGGAGACTGACAGGGAGAACACAGAAGAGACTTCATGGGAGACTGACAGGGAGAACACAGAAGAGACTGCATGGGAGACTGACAGGGAGAACACAGAAGAGACTGCATGGGAGACTGACAGGGAGAACACAGAAGAGACTGCATGGGAGACTGACAGGGAGAACACAGAAGAGACAGCATGGGAGACGGACAGGGAGAACACAGAAGAGACTGCATGGGAGACTGACAGGGAGAACACAGAAGAGACTGCATGGGAGACTGACAGGGAGAACACAGAAGAGACTGCATGGGAGACTGACAGGGAGAACACAGAAGAGACTGCATGGGAGACTGGCAGGGAGAACACAGAAGAGACTGCATGGGAGACAGGCAGGGAGAACACAGAAGAGACTGCATGGGAGACTGACAGGGAGAACACAGAAGAGACTGCATGGGAGACTGACAGGGAGAACAAAGAAGTGACTGCATGGGAGACAGGCAGGGAGAACAAAGAAGTGACAGCTCTACAGATATATACTGAGGTGTATCAAAGTAATGGAAGCACCAGAATGGTACATGAGATTTCTTATCAAAAACGTGTAGGACGCCTTTAGAAGATACTACAGCCTGAATTCGGCTTGGAATGAACTCATAAGCGCTGAACGGTGTCCAATGGATATCAGACCTCTCATCATGCAATAACTGTTCGAGCTCCGGTAGAGATGTTGGTGGGATAACAGGTTCTTACTTCTGTTCTCAATGATGTGGCCAGGGAAGATGCTGGACCTCAGCCTCATACTCCAGAAACCACACCTGGACATAGCGAGCTGCACACATAGGGTTATTATCATCCTGGAAAGTAGCATCTCCATCAGGATACACTGTCGGCACTATTGGGTGGACCTGACCAGCCAAAATGTCACTACAGTCCTTGACAGTCATTCCCCCTTTTAAGGTGACAATGGGTCCTGAAGAGAACCATGCGATGGCTGCCCAAACCATGATGGATCCATCGCCAGACAGGTGGGATTATTGACTTCCTTTGGCGTTTGCCAAGCATTAACACATCCCATGGTTGGAAATAACCTGAAGGAGGATTTGTTGGACCAAACCACTTGTTTCCACTCATCAGCAGACCAGGATTAGCGCTCCTGGCACTATCACAGTCATCTTCATTCGCTTGTGTAAGCAGTGGTTTACAAATTACTGCTCTGCCGTGAAAATTCCGTTTGTGGGGTCCTCACTGCAATGGTGGAGACAGGATGCTGGAAGTGATGATTGAGCTCGGCAGTCATTCGGCTGCAGTTGTCTTCCTAATAGAGGTGTTGGAGTTCTCCTTTAAGTTTAGAATCGGCAATAAGGTTACTGGGAGTGTAGTTCTCTCATGTGTCCAAATTAGTTAGTGATGGTCATTGGAGAAAGAACAAGAGACATCAACTGTCCTCTTTCTGAGGAGCCAGTTTAGTGTTAACCTTATTTATAGAGCAAAGTAGAACAAAGAAAGGTGTAGTTGTCCAATCACAGGAGACAGAGCCCCACGTTACACCTTATTGCAGCAGTAAATTAGCAAATTATAAGAGTTTGATACTGATGAACGAATAATAATGTGACGTGTGCATACATTATCTACGTTGATAAGAGTAAGGAACGTGGATACAAAGACTGAATATAATTTCCACGAAACGTTCAACCGTCCCAGTATCAAGGACAATTCAGTCCAGCCGACGCTTCATCAGGTTGGGACTATACTGTATTAATCCCTGAATAACAAGTGTAACAGATCATCTTAAAACTTTCACAGAGGTCCCAATTCACTTTGCACCCTTCTGACACGGAGTTTACACTTTATCCACTACTGCGTTTAGCAGACGAGGTTCTATTTTCGAGGGTGTATGTGGTTATGACTTTTGATACCGGACCTGCTCCATCTAGACGACACCAATCATCTACCTGCTCTGAAAGTCTATAAGGTTGTACTCGTACAACCACAACACAAAACACCGTTGTAGTATCCCAAAGTTGGGGTCCCACAGCATTACTATTACCATCTAGTGCAACTGTATGTGTATATATTTATAAATGTGTGTAGTTGTGTTAAATGGTGTGTGTATGACTTTAAATGGTCAATAATGGGTTAACTGTTGGTGTTCCTACTACCTAGCACTGTATGACTGTGCAGAATATAACCTAACCTGCTCTAACATTTGTCATTCACCCCTAGCTAGCCTGGGATTGGATAGAGAGAGTTCCCTTAGCTCAGGATTGGTTAGTGGGGAGAGTATAAAAGACAGAGAGTGGGTGGGGTTAGCCAGCCTAGTACTAGAGAGAAGACAGCCAGGAATAGAGACTGGGGAGTTACGAGGAAAACATCTTCACAAAATCTTCCATATGGAATATATACAACAGTCAGTGCGGTGGGAAGGAAACATCAAGAGTGAGTACTAATAAGCCACGTTTATTCTGGAGAGTTAGCAGAGAGAGAGGTAGAGAAAGAGGGCAAAGGAGAAGTAAAGCAATCAAGTCAGCTAACTCCGCGGGTAGAAGACTACAACAGCTGCCTGTTTTATTTTATTTTCATTATTACGTTTACAGTTTCTACCACTGGTTTAGCTCCACCCAACAGACCACCGTTTTTTGTCATCTGCCAAGAGGAGCAGTAGAGCCACCGTGACGACCATCTTATTTTGGCCTTGGTGCTTAATACCTCCTAGGTCTGGGTCATTGCACCGTATGCAGATGAACGTCTGCTGCTTTACTGTTGACTTGTATAGACGCCGCACTAACAGATGGGAGTGTCACGGTCCACGTGTGTGATTACTGCGTTATCTATCCTAGGTGCTTCCATGATTCTGATAACCCCCCATATCTATAGGGATGGATACTGCAGTCAGATTAACCCTTACTTGTATGGGATCTGGTGGATGTACAACGGAGCCGTAAACTTTATAATGAGAGTGGGCAGTATATCAGCCAGGAGGACGGCCTGCAACACAGAGAGAGGTTATACCCAGAAGAATCATGGCGGCAGTCACGTCAACTACATCTCCACTGGTACAATGAGTGATCAGGTCTGTGGTCTCTGGAGATCCAGAGGCAGTGATGGTGGAGTTTCCCTTTTAGGCCTCCCTCACACAGGCGTTTGCAGAAACGCAGAACTTACTTCGATTTCAGCAGCGTGGTCATGCATTTTTTGACAACATTTTTTTCTGCGTTTTCAGTACAGCGAAAAACGCAGCCAAGGATGCTGCCGGACAGTTACCAAGATGACAAAGCATCTATTGCTAATGACAGGGATTGAAATCCCACCTCCAGCAAGAGATTGCTCTGATTGGCTGAGCCAGCTGAGTGTCAGCTGGCTCTGCCAATCACAGCCAGTACTAGATGCACCAATCACAGCCATTCATTGAATGGATGTGATTGGTGCATCGAGTGCCAACTCTGATTGACAGAGGCAGCTGACACTGAGCTGGCTCAGCCAATCAGAGCAATCTCTTGCTGGAGGCGGGATTTCAATCCCTGTCACTAGCAATAGATGCTTTGTCGACCATGACAAGTTCCCGGCAGCCTGCCTGGAGGTTCGGAGAGCAGCGGCGGGGACCCTGACAGCACCAGCAAGGTGAGTATTGGTTTTTCTTTTTCAGGTAGTGTAGCTAGGGCTTGTGTGTAGCGCTGCTAAAAACGCGGCACCAAGTTATGCCAGGTTTTCAGCAGTGCTGAAACTGCTGCCCATTCATTTCAATGGGCGACACACGGCTGAAAACGGCCAAAGATAGAACATGCATCGCTGTCAAAGCGCAGCGTTGAAGATGCTGCATTTTGACGCTTGTGTGAACAGCCCCATTGAAAAGGCAGCGCTAAACGCTGTACAAGAACGCCCGTGTGAGGGAGGCCTGAGGCCTTTAGCTCCATATTTGGTCTGCGTTTCGCGGACCACAATATGGAGCTTATGTAAATCTATGTATCTAATCACATGGCCGTATTTTTCACGTTTTTCTTTAGGCGCGGCATGAGATATTTTTTCTGGTTTTATCTCCGTATTGCTATTCGTTGCTATTGGGTCAGTATTGCGGATGTATTACCATACGCTCGTCTGAAACCGGCTTTAAGTAAGTGGAGGCGGGGTACCTACCGCGGTGGAGATCTCATTGCAGTCGTATCGGCTGGCGTTCATCACGTTGAGCTGGAAAGGAAAAGAGATTTAGGAAACTACCGACCTCGCAGTATGTGGGGGTGCAGCAGGCAGTACCCAGCTCCCCCCAGTCCACCGTCAGGGCAGGTTACAGACACACTGCTTACAGGGTCCAGACATTATGTACAGAGCGCCCCCATACCATGTGTGACCAGCCGCCGCCCAAAACAGGCTATGCATCTGCCTAGCCCTGCTTCTGTAGAGGATGGGTTTGTTACAATGTATCACTGCAGCCTGGAGTCCAGCGCAGAAGAGAGATTGTGCCGTGCCACGCGGGAATAAATCGCTCATGGGTATGACGCCAGTCCAAAGAATGGAGTTCATATGCATGTGAGGTTTGTTCGTCTCGCAACGCACAAATCTCGTGATCGGCCGTGGGAACGTGGTCTTATGCATTTTTATTTAGGAACAGACCTTACTGTGACTGCGGTGACAGGGATCACACTGAGTGACCCTGTGGGTCTCCGGGTAAAGCTCCAATGAGCGCAGCTGGGAGCCAGCGGAGTCGGCGATAGAGCTTGGAGATGCAGGGTAGGGCACAGCGATCACACGCTCGGGGACCGTGCCGACTGGTCCAGCACTGTGATCAGCTGTCATTAAATACCTCCTGCACCCCCCCTGTGTAGTGGCTGGCTCTTGTAGTTGCAGGCGCAGCTGATTTGTATGAGACCCCAGCCTGCAGTTACAAGCCCCAGCCACTATACAGGGGTCAGAGCAGCGTCTTCTGCTCCAACACTGGTGTACCCCAACTCTGACAGAGGGCGCTGCTTGGAAAAAAAACCTTTAAGATGTAGATGAGGACTGTCTAGACTGTAAATGGGCAGTCATGAATTGGTTAACCCCTTAGCGACCACCCCATAGACTTTTTACGTCCTGGTTTGCTGGGCTTTAATCCTCAGGCCTGTAAAAACACGCTTCCTCTGGGGATTAAAGCCCTGCGGGCTGTGGACGTGACAGCTCCATGCTGACAACCTGGAGCTGTCATTGGGGGCCGCAGGGAGCCCCCTCCCCCGCCACACGATTGCCGGTATCCACCAGCGACCGCATTAAAGTGAATAGAAAGTTTTTTAAAAGTTTCAACTCTGATCCGTGACGTCATTACGTCACGCAAACACGCAAAAGCAGGGAGGCCCAGAAAGTGTAAAGCTCCCTGCTCCCGGCTAGTATGAATAGCGGAGAGCAGTGGGTTGTCACCGGAAGCAGTGGTATGCAGTTCCCGGTCACATGATGGCTGCTATCCAATGGATAACAGCGATCATGTAAAACTAAAAAAAAAGTGTTTAAAAAAAAAAAGTGTTTCCTCTTCTCTCACAAATCATATCCGCGAGGGGAGATGCAATTACGTGCCTGATGCCCCCGGGATTTATCCGCGGACTTTACCCCAGCTTCTGTGCACACGCCCGTCGCCAAAATAATGGATGCATGCACAAAAGCCACGAATTGCCGGGGTAATTTAAAATCTCCACACTCCTGGCTACCAAATGTAGTCGAGAGCCTGGAGATTTCACGGAGGGTCGCAGTACGGGGTCCTGGGTCAAGTGATTTACGTAAACGTTTCCCCTTCCATCACGGATCCGATCTGATAAGTGAAATCACTTACCTAAGGCCTCTGGCGATGTCCCCTGACGGGATCCTTATCCACAGGCCTTGCCCAAGTTTCGGTGCATGCGCCCGTCACCAAAATAGTGGATGCAAGAGCAGAAGCTGTGGAGGGCCCAGGAAATGTAAAACGTCCTTGCTCCTGGCTACTAAAGGTAGCGGAGAGCCTGTAGCAGTGAGCGAGGGCCGCAGTAAGCCATCTCCGGTATCCAATGGAGTTGTAGTGTAATGCTTATTTCGGTTTGGGCCCCGTTGTGCATAAGAACATAATATTAGGGCCACAATGGTATGTCTCTGAACGCAGGACAAACAGGGGTATTAATTTTGGGATGTAAATCCTCATTTCATGTGCATTATAGAAAAAATCCTTTAAAATGACGTATTTGCAAAAATATGAAATTTCATTTTTTCACCTCTAAATTGCATTAAAGGGGTTGTCCCGCGGCAGCAAGTGGGGTTATACACTTCTGTATGGCCATATTAATGCACTTTGTAATGTACATTGTGCATTAATTATGAGCCATACAGAAGTTATAAGAAGTTATTCACTTACCTGCTCCGTTGCTAGCGTCCTCGTCTCCATGGAGCCGTCTAATTTTCGCCGTCTAATGGCCAAATTAGACGCGCTTGCGCAGTCCGGGTCTTCTTCTTTTCTCAATGGGGTTCCGTGTAGCTCCGTGTAGCTCCGCCCCGTCACGTGCCGATTCCAGCCAATCAGGAGGCCGGAATCGGCAATGGACCGCACAGAAGAGCTGCGGTCCACTGAGGGTGAAGATCCCGGCGGCCATCTTCAGCCGGTAAGTATAGAAGTCACCGGAGCGCGGGGATTCAGGTAAGCGCTGTCCGGTGTTCTTTTTTAACCCCTGCATTGGGTTTGTCTCGCGCCGAACGGGGGGGTTGAAAAAAAAAAAAAACCCGTTTCGGCGCAGGACAACCCCTTTAACTCCTGAAAAGAAACTCTGGGGTTAAAATACTCCTGACCCTCCCTCAGTGAGTATATTACGGGGTGTAGTTTTTTAAATGGGGTCACTTGTGGGGGGATCTATCATTCTGACTCCTATGAGCCTTTACAATCTTGTCTTGGTGTAGGAAAACAAAGTGTTCCTCAAAATCATTAAAGGGCTTGTCCCGCGCCGAAACGGGTTTTTTTTTTCGGCACGAGACAACCCCGATGCAGGGGTTTAAAAAAAAAAACCGCATAGTACTTACCCGAATCCCCGCGCTCCGGTGACTTCTTACTTACCTTGTGAAGATGGCCGCCGGGACCTTCACCCACGGTGGACCGCAGGTCTTCTCCCATGGTGCACCGTGGTCTCTCTGCGGTCCATTGCCGATTCCAGCCTCCTGATTGGCTGGAATCGGCACACGGGGCGGAGCTACGATTAGACGCTGAAATTAGACGGCACCATGGAGACGGGGACGCCAGCAACGGAGCAGGTAAGTGAATAACTTCTGTATGGCTCATATTTAATGCACGATGTATATTACAAAGTGCATTAATATGGCCATACAGAAGTGTATAACCCCACTTCTGCCGCGGGAAAACCCCTTTAATGTTAAACTTGTCTCCTAAATGGTTAAAAAAAGAAAGTTTTTCAAATCTGCTTCCAGAATAAAGTAAACGGATGGAAATATATATCTTATCAAAAATTAATACTGTATGTTTGCACATATTTGAGATATTGCCGTTAAAAATGTGAAAAACCAACAATTTTTTCAAAATTTTCCCAATATTGGCGCTTTTAATAAATATACAGAAATTCTATTGGTCTATTTTCACCACCTAAATGAAGTACAACATGTGGCGAAAAAACTATGTCAGAATCACTTGGATATGCAAAACCTTTACGGAGTTATTCTATGTTAAAGTGACACATGGCAGATTTCCAAAATTTGGCCTGGTCATTTAGGCACAAACAGGCTTGGTGACTAAGGGGTTAAAGGATCACTCACAGCGGCCGTCTGGTTGGTCTCCGTCTTCAGGATGTCGTGCGCAGCGCTCAGCATCACCACGTAGGCGAAGTTATTACACAGACCCAGGAGCCTAGAAGAGTAATACAATCACATCTGATGCTGCGGAGCTGCAATCACAGTTCTGCTCTTCTCCTGCGCCCTCAGCTTGTCAAACATACCAGAAAGCAGACAGGTTCCTCCAATGAGAGCGGCTCTCACCGGCGCGGTCGGGGGGCGCCGCTGCGTCATCATCCGCCTCCTCTGTAACACAGGACACATACAAGGTCATATAACTGCTGCTGCTGCAGAACCTCTTCCCACATTACACACCGGCTTTCCCTGACTTGTAGTTTTACAGCAGCCTGGTCTCTAGGAGGACATGATGGGAGTTATAGTTCTACAAGAGGAGATCAGCAGCATTGCTCTGGGGGTCTGTAGGGGGATAGTTAGTAGCCACTGGGACTTGTAGTACTACTGACGCCTAGAACATATGCAATGCTGGGACTTGTAGTCATATAACAGTCTTTGTCTGGCAGGGAATGCTGGGACTTGTAGTCATATAACAGTCTATGTTGAACAGGTAATGCTGGGACATGTAGTACCCCTACTGGCAGAGCCCCCTTCACCTTGCCAGTCAGAGTCAGAGCTGCCGCTGGCATTTACTCTTCTCGGCTCCATCGCTTCCTGCTCCTCAGCACTTCCTGCTTCTCTGGCCACGCCCACACCATAGTTACTGTAACCAAGGATCAGAAGCCTTAAAGGGACCATCACCACAAAAATAAACCTCTGGCTGCCTCATACACGTGAGTGTAGGGAGATAAACCGCAGGTGGACAACTATGGCATCAGCTTATCCCTCAAGGAACAACACAACTGGGTGCTGAAATTCACCATCCCCCATCCTTCACCGCCTGGTGGGAAACGGACAGATTTTAGCAATATTCCTGAGTTGTGTGCATGTGGCATGTTCGGGCCAGAGATTGAATGTGGGGGGTAGAGGAGAGGTCACAGTCCAGTGTGACCCCAAGGCAGCGGGCATGTTGTCAGGGGGTAATGGTGGGGCCAGATACTGAGATGGAGAAGTTGTCATTTTACTACAAACATCGTCCTGCGAGTTGTGGTGATTAGATGGACAGTCCTGTCACCGGAGGTCCTACAAGTGGTTCCCCCCTTGGCCTATAAGAAGCTCTCGGAGGCCCCTTGTATGTAGTGACCTTTTCTTCTGCTTTTGTAGAGCTTGTTGGCCACTAGACACCTCTACAACGCAGAAAAGAGATTTCACCTCGTTACCAGAGGGGGGCGCATTATTGGGATGTGAGAAGCTGGATGGTCGTATCAATGAATTGTCCCCCACCGTCAGTCCTAACCGGACTATTAGGGGGTGTTAGGACCAGTGGATGTGTGAGGGCACACAAGGTGGTTGGGCTCAGAACGCCCCCTACAGACCACCAGTAGAGAGGAGCGTCTGACCAGACTGTTAGGGGGTGTTGGGACCAGTGGATGGGGGCACACAAGGTGACCGGCCTCAGGACCCCCTACAGACCACCAGTAGAGAGGAGCATCTAACCAGACTGTTAGGGGGTGTTGGGACCAGTGGATGTGTGAGGGCACACAAGGTGATCGGCCTCAGGCCCTCCTACAGACCACCAGTAGAGAGGAGTATCTGACTAGACTGTTAGGAGGCGTTGGGACCAGTGAGTGTGTGAGGGCACACAAGGTGACCGGGCTCAGGACGCCCCATACAGATCACCAGTAGAGAGGAGCATCTGACCAGACTGTTAGGAGGTGTTGGGACCAGTGGATGTGTGAGGGCACACAAGGTGACCGGGCTCAGGACGCCCCCTACAGATCACCAGTAGAGAGGGGAATCTGACCAGACTGTTAGGAGGTGTTGGGACCAGTGGTTGGGGGCACACAAGGTAACCAGGCTCAGGACCCCCTACAGACCACCAATAGAGAGGAGCATCTGACCAGACTGTTAGGAGGTGTTGGGACCAGTGGGTGGGGGAACACACGTTGACCAAGCTCAGGACACCCCCTACAGACCACCATTAGAGGAGCGTCTGACCAGCCTGTTAGGAGGTGTTGGGACCAGTGGATGTGTGAGGGCACACAAGGTGACGGAGCTCAGGACACCCCCTACAGACCACCATTAGAGGAGCGTCTGACCAGACTGTTAGGAGGTGTTGGGACCAGTGGATGTGTGAGGGCACACAAGGTGATCGGGCTCAGGACGCTCCCGACAGACCACCAGTAGAGAGGATCGTCTGACCAGACTGTTAGGAGGTGTTGTGACCAGTGGTGGGGGCAGACAAGGTAATCAGGCTCAGGACGCCCCCTACAGACCACCAGTAGAGAGGAGCGTCTGATCGTCCCACAAGCACCAGTAGCTCCAACTGTTATTTTTCTGCCATCCAGAGACAGGGGGCGCCATCAGTAAACATTCTGTGTCTGAAGGACATTTGGTCTCACTGCCCTTATTACATGTACGGCCTCTGATCCCCACCGTTTCCCTGTGTTTGCAGTGATGTTGTGAACAATGAAACTGGACGCTGCGGAGGGGAACCGGGTTGTCTTAAGTGATGAATCCAGGTTTAGTTTGGGCGCTGACGACTGCCGTGTTTATGTCTGTAGACCTTGGGATGAGGGCCTTAATCCTGACTTTGCTGTGGAGCGGCACACTGCCCCCTGCTGGTGTGATGGTCAGGGGGCCATCGCATATGACAGTCGTTTCCCCCTAGTAGTTGTACGAAGGACAATGACAGCTCAGCTATATGTTCAGGACATCCTGCAGCCACACGTGTTCCTCTTATGGAGGCTTCCAGTAGGATAATGCTCGGCGGCACACACAAGGGGGTCACAGGAGCCCTCACAACATTATCACACTTCAGTGGCTGCCCGGTCAGCAGATTTATAGCCAATAGAACATGTATGGGACCATATAGAACACCAACTTGCAAAGCCTACTAGTTTGTATGATCTAGAGGCTCAGTTACAGCAAATTTATAAAACCTGTATGCCTCCATGCCTTCCTGTATCACATCTTGTATTCAAGTTAGAGGCGGCCCAGCAGGGTACTAGAGCCTCCATGCCCGCATATATCACATCTTGTATTCAAGTTAGAGGCAGCTCAGCAGGGAACTAGAGCCTCTATGCCTGTCAGTATCACATCGTGCATCTAAGCTAGAAGCATTACAACAGGGGAGCCTCCATGCCTGCCTATATCCCATCCTGTATCCATTCTGGAGGCGGTACAACAGGGTACTAGAGCCTCCATGCCTGCCCATATCACATCTTGCATCCAAGCTTGAGGCAGCCCGCCAGGGTACTAGAGCCTCCATGCCTGTCCTTATCACATCTTCTGTAACGGTCTAGTTCTAGGTTGGAGCCTCTTGTATTGTAACCCTAGCAGACGGATAGCATAGTCAGACGAAGGCCAGGGGTCGGTAACAGGTGTTATCAGCTGCGGTATAAAGCAGCAAGCAAGTAGCACAGTCAGAGAAAAGCCAGAGGTTGGTAACAGGAGGTATTGGTTGTGGTACAAAAGAGCAAGCGGGTAGCGTAGTGAGAGGGAAGGCTCTCATAGTATGTCCAAACAGCAAACAGCACAGAGCCAAAACAGGGAACCGGACTGGGAACAGGAAAATGACTACATCCAGCAGGGGAGCTGCCACTGCCGGCTGGATAGCTAAGCAGGGAGAGCTACCGCTGAGAGCACAGGAGCTCCTGAGTTCAAGCCCTGATAGTAGCCCTCTCCTTCTAGTTGGCCTCCAGACATCTTCTATGCAACTTCCCCATGAGCCTCGGAGCATACACTTTCTGGTCCGGCTCCGAAGAATTTTTTTCTGGCCCATACCTTTTCCACTGCATTAGATATTGCAGTCAACTTCCGTGCATTCTCGAATCCAGGATCTTCTCTACTACATACTCCTCCTCCCCTTGGACCCTCACCGGTGGAGGAGGTGGCTGTTTTTTTCCCAGGAAGATGTTATCAACGAATGGCTTCAACAGCGCTATGTGAAATATGGGATGTATCTTCAGCCTGCTAGGGAGTTCCAAGCGGAAAGCGACCTGACCAACCTTCTAAGCAACCAGAAAAGGCCCAAAAAACGTTTGGCCCAATTTGGGAGAGGGTAAATGCATCCTCAGATTTTTGGTGGATAGCCAAACCTGCTCACCGACCTGGAAGGTAGAGGGAGCTTAGCGGTGTCTGCTGCCTCCTTATAACATTCCTGGGCTTCATGCAGCATTTCCCTTAGCTTTCTCTGGGTTCCTTGCAACATAGCCAGCCTATGAGCAACCGTGGGAGTGGTAGTATTCACCGGAAGACCGGGAATGAATACCGGATGAAGACCAGAGTTGGCAAAAAAGGGACTGTAGAACTATGCTTTGAGTTATTATAAAAAGAATTCTGCTATTGACTAATGATCCACCCAATCAGGCGGAAGACAAATTGATAGTAATACCTAAGGCAGTGCAGAAGCTTTTCCAAAATCTTGAAGTAAACTGCACCCCTCTATCAGAAACTACATTATCAGGAATACAGAGTAGTCTAAATATGTCCTCGATCATCAATTCCGCAGTTTGTTCATCAGTGGGAATCTCTTTGGTGGGAATGGAATGGGCCATTTTTGTGAGTCAGTCCACCACAACAAGGATGGTAGTCATTTCTTTCGAGCAGGGGAGACCCACAATAAAATCCATTGATATTGATCCCCAAGGCGTGGATGGGATTGGGAGTGGTTGAAGAAGTCCTAATGGAGAAGATCGTGGTGTCTTGTTTCATGCACACATTACACAGGAGGCAATATATTTTTTCACATTTTTCTTACAATTAGGCTACTAGGATGAACAAAGCAATAGTTCAAGAGTCTTTGTGACTCCAAGATGACCTGCAAGTTTAGAGTCATGGACAAGTTTAAGTCGAATAGAATCTGTTACATACAGTCTGTTTCCCTGTATCCAAAACCCCTCCTTAAAAGAGAGGTCCACGTCCTTAGAAGGATGGTTGAGAAAAGCGTCATTTTGGTATCTATCTTTGAATTTAGTAAAAAATTATTTTGAATCAAGTATTCCCAGGATATTTTGGGGGGACAAAATGGTAAAAGCGCTGTACCAAGTTGTGCCGCGTTTTCGGCAGCACTGAAACCGCGTCCACTTCCACAACAAAGCGTAACTTCGAGCTTGGATGAACCAGTACTGATGCGAAGTGAACAGGGCTTTTATATTTTCAAAGGCGCCCTGTGCCTCTGAAGACCATGAATATGTTGTTACTGGTGTATTATGTCACCACTAGAAGTTAGGGGTGGCGACATAATACACTACTTCGACATACAGTAACGCCCCCCAGCTTCTGAATGGCTGGGGGCATGTGTGGCATGAGGAAATGCTGGGCCTGCGGCAGGAGCACAGGCAGTGGCGGTGGCATGAGGAGAGCCTCCGCCGGCGGCAGGATGACACCCAGTGGCGGCAGGAGGAAACGGAGCGGCGGCGCCAGGAGGAAACCCGGCAGCTGGAGGACACCTGGCAGCAGCGGCGGCGCCAGGAGGAGATCCGTCAGCAGTGGCGGCTGGAGGAGACCCGGCGGCAAGAGAGCCACAGGTCCTATCAGCAGAGTCGGCCTTCATTTTTGCCTGCCTGGAGGGTTAGGGTTACGTTTCCTGTTAGGCTTACATATAATGTAAGACTAACATGAACCCTCACCCTAACCCTCCAGGCCAGTCAAAAATGAAGGCCGAAGCTGCTGCTAGGACTGTTGACAAATCTGCCAATTGGGAACTAGGGGCGTGACAGGAATTTTCCTCCTGTCAAACTCCTAGCTTCCGGTGGCGTCAAGGTACTCCAGTACCGAATATGTTTTGGATTTCTTTGTGAGTGAAGATGATTTTTGATAAGTCGTTAATGAATCTCCGGTAGAAATTTGCAAATCCTATAAAGCATTGAATGTCTTTCAGGTTTCTTGTGGTGGGTCAATCAGCCACAGCTTTAATTGATATATCCAATGAATTGGATCACTGTTTGTTCACACTCACATTTTTCCAGTTTAATATAAAGATGATTCTTTTGAAGTCGTTCCAAGACTAGCAGGAGATGCCTGCGATGTTCCTCCAAGCTGTCACAAAATATAAGAATGCCATCGAGGTAAGCAACAACAAATTGATCCAAAAAAAATCTCTAAATATGTCATTAACCCTTATGTCCGCACCCGGGTACCCACTAGCTGCTTATTCGTGATTTTTCTATTGTTTATGCAAAGATTTCTTCAAGCGGCTTTAGATCATCACGATTTGACCTTTTTGTGATGGAAATATCATTTTACCAGAATTTTTAAAGCATGTAATCATTTTAAAAAATGGAGTTGAAAATAACGCTCCCCCGTCGCACCCCGGGTACCCGGGCGTATTTTTATATTAGGAATGAGTTTTTAGCTTTCTAAAAAGGCTCCAATTATTTACTAGATAACAAACTACACAGCTGTAGTGTACAGAAGTTCATGTATGGAAGTTTCTGGAAGGTTCTGATTGATCTATGTAGTCTTGTGCTTATGTGTATTGTCAGTGTGTTATATGTGGATGAATATGAAGGGCATTGCCGAGCTGCAGCACTAAATGGGTTAATGTCTGGGTCATGTCTGGAAATGTATCTTTTGTAAGTCATGTGACCATGTTTCATATATGTGTGAGCTGGATTATGTTTTTCTCCAGCAGGCTTCGGGGTATTCTGTAACTTCCAAATTGTATAGGAAAACAGTATGCGCACACTGGCCAAGTTAGATGCAAGGTATCAGTCTCATGTCCAAAATGGCTCTGAACATAAACGCCCAGACAGCCTCAATTTATTGAAACACATAATACCTGCCCTTTATGGGCGTGCAACAGATTACATCAGTAACATATACATATTCTTATTTGCTGGATCATATAGAATCCCCCCTCCTCCTCCCTGCCCACCTTCTCTCAAGTCCAGTTTATAAGCAAGTCTTTGTCTTATCAACATGTGCTCAGTTAAACTAGCTCTTTGTTCCAGAAGTTGAGGTGGGGGAGGGGCTGGATACACTTCTTCAGTATTGGAATGTGACTTAACTTTTTAAGAGGCTGTTTGTGGAACTTTGTGCCAAGTCAACATTATACCACACACACATCTTTCACCATGCCATTGTCCAGCAACTACCATAATGAAATTATGCAGTCATTAGCCTCTATAGAGTCAAATCACTACAGCTGCGTAATACTTCCAGTTCATTACAGATCAATAGACATTTTATGCTGACTAATCATCATGTCTATCACATGTGTTTGCAAGATGGATGATTGGGATGTGTTTTTTTTTCTTCTTTTAGTCAGAGTCTGGTGTAGTGTTGTGCTGTGGAGTGCTAGACACATGCAGGTACCTTCAACCTGCATGTAGTGAAGATGGAAGAAGCGGAGAGGTGGCCTAGACGTTTTCCCTAGGACCCCTACCCCAATGTGTGATTGAAGTGTGGAGTCCGCCGTGCAGAGCTCAAGTCGTCAGAAGTAAGTGAGTGGCCGGTAGAGAGTTCGTGCCTTGCTAAGGAGTATTTTCCAGGGGTGGTGCTGCACAGATAACTTGGACTGTGGGCCCGGTGTCATCCTGTGTCTGACTCCCTGTCCTCACTGCTGATTCTGCCTGCACTGGTGTGTTTCGTTGAAACTCCGTCAAGCTATTGTGTCCTGTATTTATCCACGGTTATCCAAGTAAAGTTCCAGTTGCCAACCGTTCCTGGCAATTGTGTGTTTCACTACTACCCATGTGTGTGGACTTTATTACACCGTCAGGAGGAAGGACGGTGGCGTCACACGTGACAACTACGGAAATAAGTAAGATACAAACCCCATTTAATAGCCTGCCCTCGGCCCCTCGGACGTGACTAGGTTACCCTCCAGGTGGGAGATGGTTGTGCTACCGTGACAAGGCCCTACTCTAATCCCCGTCGTCTCCTAGGCCGAGATCCGCTCCTCGGATGCTGCACAATGATCATAACTAAACGGGTTTTACAGGATCGTGTCAATTACAGTTCACATTAGTTTTATCCTGACAAGATATAAGAAATCTCTTTATACAACTATCTATACAGTCTGTGGGGAGATATGTGATAAATAACACCTCCTCCTGTTGCTGGTAAACTGAGTAGGCGACGATCCCCACCAAATTTGGCTGGTAGTGGCATGCGAATATCAGAACCCGAATTACGCAACTCCAGAAGTGGTCCCTGTAAACCAACTATATCTCTCTGCACATCAGCAACCTTTCCCTCGTAGCAGACACAGAACTCCTGGAGCTCAGCAACCTGTTTCTGCAAGGTGACCACAACGGAATCCATATTTAGGCGTGATTATTTTGTAACGGTCTGGTTCTGGGTTGGAGCCTCTTGTATTGTAACCCAAGCAGACAGCGTAGTCAGACAAAGGCCTGGGGTCGGTATCAGGTGGCAGTGGTTGAGGTAGCAAGCAGATAGCGTAGTCTTACGGAAGCCGGTGGTAGGTAACAGGTGGTAGAGGTGTGCAAGTATGGAGGATCAGGTAGACAAAGAAGCTAGACTATTGACAGGGAGCACAAGGGCCAGGCTTTTATAGTATGTCCAATAAGGAGGCAGGGGGAAGCCAAGACAGGGAACCAAACCAGGAGCCCAGGAACATGGCCAGACTCAGCCAGCTAGAACCGGCGCTCGATAAACCAATCACAGCCATTCAGTGATGTCATTCAATGAATAGCTGTGAATAATCGAGCGCCGGCTCTGACTGGCTGAGCCAGTGGCACTCGTGATCCAATCACAGCGCTCGCTTGCAGGAGGCGGAGTATTGATAGTCCCATTACCAGGAAGCGAATGCTGTCATCGCAGAGATCATGGCAGCCTGCCACACCGCCGGAGACCAGCGCGAGGGACTGGGATGCCGCCAGCTAGGTGGGAATTGCTGTGTTTGTTTGTTTTTTTTAATCTAGTGTAGCTGGGGCTTATTTTTGGGAAAGGGCTAATATTTCAAGACAACCCCCCCCCCCCTCTCACCCTGAAAATTAGGGTAGGGCTTATTATTGGGGAAACACAGTATCTATCTATCTATCTATCCCCACTGCCCCCCTGCATTGCATTTTGGGACAGCATCATTGCTTCTTCTGTGGTTAGTTTACAAAAATGACACGTAAGCCACATCCTGTTACAACACAGCCGTTGGCTGAAAACATCGACTCATGTGAGCAACAGCAGACATAGAAGTCAGTGGTTTTTTAATAAAAGATGCTGGCTGCTTGTAGAAAACCCCATCCAGGGGGTAAGACCTAAGAAGGCCGGTCGCCAATGTTACAGATCCAGTTTTTCCATGTTTATCGGCAGATCTGACCATGTACGCTGCTACAGCCCCCTAGTGGGATAATACAGGAAATCAGTCATGACTCCGCCCACAGGTGCGATTTAAAGGGACGCTTCTTTTACACAATGACTCAGACACTACGGTAAGTGCTACAATTTAAAGAATTACCATGAAAGTGAGACACGTAACAAACATGGCGTCCGCAGACATACATGTAAGAGCCACACTATACGTAGAAGTGCATATGATGCTCACGTCTGCGGGGGCTGGGGGAGCTGATCACCTCTCGTCCCGTGTGTTATATACCAGCAGTGAAGGGGTTAGAGGGACAGAAGAGGAAGTATATACTGTACAAGAAGAAATGCGCTACATATTTACACATTGCCTGCGGTTTTATGGCCACTTCCTGCGGCGGAGTCATATCAAACAGAGGCAGTCGAGCAGAGAGACGTCCGAGTGGCCCTCCAGCGTGCCAGGACCATGGAGTTCCTGCAGAGACATCTCCCCCGTGTGTACCAGGCCGTGCAGAATGCGCTGGTGAGGCTTATGGGGGGGGTAGGGCGCAATAAAGTAACGTACCTATGTGCCTCAGTGCTAGGCGGCTGTATCACTGCTGTCATTCAGGACCCTGAGAAAGCTGGGTGTTAACCCTTTGCATACCACTAAGAGATGTTTTGTATTGCACTTGTAGGAATATTTAACCAATGTGACGGCGCAAATTTTTGGAGCGCCGCCCAACGCACCTCAGCCTAGGAATGCCCCGGCGAAGACCCCTCTTAAGTTTGAGGATACAGCAGCCCCAGAAAAACAAGAAGAGGTATGCGAGTCACAGGTAGGTGCGACTCAGCTCACTGAAATTCCCCCACTGCGGGTCTAAATCTGCTTCCAGGGAAGTTTAAAGCATGGGTCTGCAACGTGCGGCTCTCTGGGATTTGTGAAACTACAACTCCCAGCATGCCTCCAGTTGCAGATCTGTGATTTCCTAACTATCCAAAACCGACACCCACTATATTTACCAATTGTTAAAGGGATTCTCCAAGTGAATGTGCAAACTTTCTGTAGGTTGGACTTTGTCCACTAGGGGGCAACAACACTTGAGACATTGGAGATGCTCTTAAAGGAACCTGTCCATAAGATACCAATCAGTGTGACAGTCGAATAGAGCGGGTACAATTATATCCACTAATAAGACTCCCACCCAAAGTGCCTAAAAGAAGGTATAAAGAGGAAGCACTTTGTGGTTCTGTGGAGTCACATGGTATATCACATGTCCCATTTACTACAGAACAGATTTCACAGAGAGTGATGTTGCCCTTTAAATAAAGTTTCACCCAGGATTATAATGAAACCCTGCAGCTTTTAAATGTTGTCATATTATCACGTTGCTTCTATGTGTTCATTCTTTTTTAATGTCACATATAATACAGGATAAGTAATGTATGTACACAGTGACTCCACCAGCAGAATAGTGAGTACAGCTCTGGAGTATAATACAGGATGTAACTCAGGATCAGTACACGATAAGTAATGTATGTACACAGTGACTCCACCAGCAGAATAGTGAGTACAGCTCTGGAGTATAATAAAGGATGTAGCTCAGGATCAGTACACAATAAGTAATGTATGTACACAGTGACTCCACCAGCAGAATAGTGAGTGCATCTCTGGAGGAAGGTTGTGTGTTAGAGAGCTCTGCTGGTTCCAGGGTGTGGTCTGCTTCTAGGGTGGAGACCTTGCTGAGAGCCCAGGAACAAGTGCACGTTTCTGGGCTACATTTGCCATGGAGTGCCGTGCTTCCCCCCTCCGGCTTCGGTCGGGAGGGGGGAGGAATGAACCCCAGGAGGGGAGAGGATCCAGTCGGGGTCCACGCAGCGTCACCCAGACTCCCCGGGAGGATGTGGATTATAGGAAAACCCGAAGCCAAACTAAAGCCAAGGTGAGTGCTGCAAAGGCACCTACAAGTGTCAGCTGGGGAGAGCGCAGCAAAGGTGAATCTGTTACTGCTATGGCATCTCGGATAGCTGCCAACATAAAGGACTATAAGGAGGTTGGTAGGCAGCTGCAGAAGTATCGCAGGGAACTGCAGACTGCCCTGAGCGATCTAGACAAAGCCCCACAGGGAAGAAAAAAGATCGCTGCAGCAGAAAAAGTTAAAGCCTGCAAGGAGGCTGTGGACTTCTACAAGGAGGAGAGATATAGAATACTCCAAGCCAGCGGCCCATTTAAAGAGAAGCTCCTAAATGATGAGCGATTTGCTGGAATGGCGCACGTGAGCAGCGACAGCAGCTCAGACGAGTCGGAGGATCCACAGGAGGGGATGGCGATATGCTCTGGGGAGCAGCCGTCCCTACAGCAGGGGGGAACTGCAGGGAGCAGCATTCCTGCTGAGCAGGTTAGCCTGCCCCCCACATCGGAGGAGTCCAATGCCGAGGATGCAGACGACGACAGCGACAGCAGCAGCGGTGAGGGAGCCCTCATCATGCAGCAAATCATGCTGCAGGAGTCCCCAGAAAGAATGCACAATATGTACTTTGGTGACGACATGCCTGAAGGAACATCTGCGGGCAAAAAGAAACAGAAAAAAAAGATGAAGACCACGGTGCAGGAGAGGTTTGTGTACGTCACCAAGCACTCCGGTCCGGCCGCAAAGTCAGATCGGGGTGCTAGCCCTGGTATACCCCTAGTCCCGGGCTCTGCAGTGGGTCCGGTGCAGGGGACTGGGGAAGAGAGGGTTAATGCGGCCCAAAACTCCATTTCTGCTTGTGCCAGTAGTGGGAATGGAGGCAATAAGGAGGCAGAGAAGGTCCGTGGGAAAGATGGAATGAGGGGTCGCGGCCAATCCGGAGGTGCTGGTGCTGATGGTTGCCCCCCAGTGGGAGGGGGGGGCAGTCCGGCATCAGGTTCCACCAGTGGCGGCTTGGCTGTCCCTCCTGTGTCCCTAAAACGCCTGTCAGGTGTGGAGGGGGCGCAGTGGGTGGTGGCCAAGTCTGCCGATCCTCCCACCCATCATGATGGTAACGTCATAACAAATAAGCAGGTAAAAAGAACTGCAAGTCCCAGAATGGCCGGGAAAATGGACGGAGCTAGAGCTGCAGGAACAGCTCCTACAGAGCATAATGTTGGACTTAAGGCTAACTCTTTCAGTGCTGGTCTCCAGCCTCATCCAGCTGGAAAGTGTAACATTAAGAAAAAAAGTGAAGCAGGTCCTGGTCCAACAAAAGGAAAATGTATGAATGATGTGAATGGGACAACCGTTAGTGCTACCGCTGCCCCTGCTCCCGCTTCCGCTCCCGCAGAGGCTTCGGGAGCTCAGGATGCCCCCGATCCCCCGGGAGGTATGACATCGGCTGTACAGGAGGGTGGGGCTTCGGGTAGTAGTCAGGGGGTGGGTCAGGATCCAGTCGCCCCTCCAGCGGCGACAACATCTGGTAGAAGTTATGCCAGTGTCGCCGCTGGAGGGAGGGGGGATGCGTCCTCCTCGTCTTTGGGCTCTGGGGACGGCGTTTTGCAACAGCGCCTCCTGGAGGCCTTGAGGAGGGGGGAGAGCTCAATGAATGTAGGGGGCAGAGTTGTGGATTTGTCTCTCTGGGTGGAGAGACATGGTCTTGGTGCCTTCCGAGAACAAAGGGGGGGGACCGTCTGGTCCCTGCCGACAACCGGGCAGGACATTGGCCGTAGGAATGTGGCTCGTCTTCAGTGGAGAGGCAATGACGCGTGCCCATCCAGGAGTAAGGTGGTGGAGCTTCTGCTGAAGATGGGTTTCAGGGCAAATGACATCTATGCCCTGATCCATCCTTATGGCACGTCTGAGTTCGACATCAGCTTTGCTCGCCCGGAGGGCCTGGAGCTCTTCTGGGGGAATTATGAGCTGATGAAGGACGAGCCCGGCTGGCGCGGTTTCGCTGCACAAGTGGTAACCCGCCAGACTGGAGTCAAGAGAGTGACCGTTTTGACTCGTAACGAGTCCCTCTCTTGTTACGACATCATGACTTGGATAAGTCGGTATGGAGAGGTGGTGGATATGCCCAATAAGAACCGGGACGAACACGGCATCTGGTCCGGAGCCTGGACGTTTATGGTGAAACTTAAGCGTTCAGGGAATTCGGTGGCCCACATACCATCCGCGGCCTTCCTTGGCAGGGATCGTATCTTGGCCTTCTACCAGGGGCAGCCGAAGCTCTGTCACAAGTGCGGCGACCCCACACATTTGAGTGCAGCCTGTAATGTCATCAAGTGCGCTCTGTGTGGCGAGGTAGGTCATCTTGCGGCATCTTGTACAGAGATTAGGTGTCACCTGTGTGGTGACCTCGGTCACCCATTCAGTCGCTGTCCGCGCTCTTTCGCCAATGCGGTCAGGGCCCCAGTGGAGGAGAGCCGTGAGGTTGCTTCTGCAGGGGAGGGGACCAGCAGAGGCGATGGGGCCCAGGAGCCAAGGAAGAACAAACATGCTGGGGCAGCCAAGCTAAGGCGCCAAGAGAAGCGCGGAAGGGGCAGGGAGCTGGTGGAAACCCAGGTGGCGGGTGGGTCAATGCTGGCCCCTGCTCCGGACGCAAATCATGTGGCTGAGGCTCCAGGGGATAGGGAGCTGGATGAGGAGGTCAGGAGGATCCAAAGGGAGGAGGCTGCCACTTATTCAGATTCTTCCCACTATGAAAGTGTGGGTGAGGGCAAGGATGAGTGGCAAAAGAAAAAGCGTAAGCAGGGCTCCAAGAAAATGAAAAAAAGGGAAGGGAAATCTTCCCCTGTAACGGGCCAGGTGCAGGAAGGCAATCCAAACTCTCCTCTTGTTGGGCTCTCCAACAGGTACCAAGCTCTCTCGTCCTCGGAGGGAGAGGTGCCTAGGACAAGCGTGGGGTCTACAGGGGGTGCTGAGCCTTCCTCTTGTGGGGGTTTGGTGACCTCCAGGGGGAGGGCTGGCCCAGAGCCCAGTGGCAAGGAGGACGAGGTTGAGGAGCCCCTTGCCATGGACCTTTCAGTGTCCAAGAAACGTGGCAAGGGGTCATCCTCAGACCCTGATGAGAAGGGGGGTGGGAAGAAGAAAGCCATCTAACTCGATCACCAATGATGGCGGCACCCGCTCCGTTGACGCTGGCATCCATTAATGTTGCCAGCATTAAGTCTGATATGGCTAGATTTGCGGCCTTTGATTTTCTCGGCCGCGTTGAAGCCGACATTTTGTTTTTACAAGAGACCAGGCTGCCAAATTTGGCAGCTGTGCATAAGGCAAGGAAGGAATGGAGGTCTGGTCCATCTTACTGGTCTCTTGCGGCCGAGCCATATAGCGGAGTGGCGGTACTTTTTACCGCAGCGGTTGAATGCCGACGGGTTATTGAGTTAGAAATAGGGAGGTGCCTGATCCTGGATGTTCTCATGAAGGGACAAGAGCTTCGGCTAATCAACATCTACGGTCCCCAAACCAAGCGGGACCGCAAGGATCTCTTTATGAGGATCAAGCCGTACCTTTTTTCCAGTCGGCAGGTGATCTTTGGGGGTGACTTTAACGCAGTCACGAGGACCCGTGACAGGGGAGGCTCCCTAGGCAAGCTGACTTATGATAGCGTCGCGCTTAATAGCATAGCTAGCGAAGCTCGCCTGGTGGATGTCCACATCCGGCACACCCCAGGCCACGCGGGTTTCACCTATTATAGAGGCGAGTGCAGGTCTAGAATAGACAGGTTTTATTTGAAGGAGGAAGCCATCTCTTCACCAGTTTCTGTTGTTGAGGTGGAATTCTCCGACCACTGTCTGATTTTGTTTTCCCTGAATGTTGCAGAGACCCCCCGGATGGGTAGAGGCTTATGGAGGCTGAATTCATCACTCCTGGAGGAAGCAGAGATAAGACAGTCCTTTGAGGATTTTCTGCAGAGCCAGGTACCATTACTGGATCTTTGTAGCAGTAAGTCAGAGTGGTGGGAGATGTTCAAGATCAGGGCGGCGAGATTCTTCCGCCAGCTCTCTAGCCTCAGGAGCCTAAGTAAGTACCGTCTTTATCAGGGCCTGAGGAGGAAACTCGAACATCTCGTCTCGACTGGAGGTAGCCGCGAGGAGATCTCCAGAGTGAAGTCTTTGCTCAAAGGGTGCCAGTATAATAGGCACGCATCTTTGGTTTTTGAGAGGGACTTCGGGAAGTACCACTCACCTGACCCTTACAGAAACTGCAAGATGTCAGTGAATCGTAAAGTTGTCACTGGACTGATCGACGATACGGGATCTCTGAACAGGTCCAGATCAGGGATTCTGGAAGTCATCAGATCCTTCTACTCGCACCTTTTGGGAAAGAGGGATCTAGATCGAGATGTGATGTCGGCTTTCCTGGCTGAAGCTGTTCCTGAGCCAGGGGATGACATCTCCCTTAATGTTTTGACAGAGGAGATCAACATAGAGGAAGTTAAACTGGCGATTGATGGGCTTGCGCTCAAAAAATCGCCAGGACCGGATGGCTTAACATCTGAGTACTATAAGACCTTTAAGGACCTCTTGAGTCCCCTCTTGACTGAGGTTTTCAATGAGTGTCTTTCCTCGGACACTCTCCCAAAGTCAATGAGGAGGTCGGCTTTGATCCTTCTGTCAAAGGGTAAAGACTCGAGCCGTATTGAGAACTGGCGTCCCATAGCGCTTCTCAATGCGGACAGGAAGGTTCTGGCAAAAGTGCTGTTTAATCGGCTGGTCAAGTTTGCACCCCGGCTCCTCTCGGGCGCCCAGCATTGCTCTGTTCCAGGCCGTAGCACCTTTAGTGCTGTTCTAGGTGTCCGGGAGGCAGTGGAGCAGGGTAGGGCTGGTCACTGGGAGGGGTACTTGCTGTCCTTGGATCAGGCCAAAGCGTTTGATCAGGTTAATCACGAGTACCTCTGGTCTGTTCTTCTGAGATATGGCCTGCCAGTGGGGTTTGTCAATTGGCTCAAGACATTGTACGCGGGGGCTGAGACTTTCCCGCTAGTGAACGGTTGGGTCGGCCACCCATTTGAGGTTGGGTCTGGCGTCCGTCAGGGTTGTCCTCTGAGCCCCTTGCTGTACGTGTTTGCCATTGATCCTTTCCTTAGGATGATTGATGGTGGGCCTATGGCGGGGGTCGGGATGGATCAGGCGGTGCCGGAAGCCTCCCTCAGGGTGGCAGCGTACGCTGATGACGTCACCGTCTTTGTGTCCTCGAGGGGGGAGGCAGAGTACGTGATGGCAGAGGTGGATCGCTACTCGGAAGCATCCGGGTCCGGCATCAACTGGGATAAGTGCGAAAGTCTCTGGTTAGGAAGGGGAGATCCTACATTTAGTCTCCCGGACACCCTTCCAGTGCCCCAGGACTCGGCTAAAGTTCTTGGCATCAAATTTGGCCGGGGAGATTACCCCATGCAAAATTGGGTGGTCAGGCTCGATGGTGCCACTCAGAAGGTGGCCCAGTGGAAGGGTTGGTCTTTGACCCTTCGGGAAAGGGTTAACCTGATCAAAACATACCTGCTCCCTTTATTCATCTACCTGGGCAGCGTATGCATTTTGCCAGAGCCTCTCTGGACCCGGGTCTACAACCTGTTCTTCCTAATGTTGTGGGGGAACAGGTTGAACCTAATTAGGAGAGATGTCACATATCGCACGAGGAGACTAGGGGGGTTATCTATGGTCAACCCCGTGGTGTTTCTCGTAAACACCTTTGTTAAGATCAATATAGGCAACCTCTGGCAAGAGAGGGCTCCTCCGTGGGTATTCTCCTGTTGGGGATGGCTTCGGCCTTTCTTCCAGGAATGGGAGACTGGAGGGCGAGTGAAGGATCTTCGCACGCCGCACGGGCATCTTCCGGCTTACGCTACCGTGGTTCTGAAGATGATACGTCGGTGGGGTCTGGGGATGTGGGAGATCAGAACTCTGTCGAGGAAACTCCTCGATAAGAGGGTTCTGTTGACCCATTTCCAGAAGCCCCTGGCGCTCAAGGACTGCCCAAGTCGGGACCTGGAGGGAGGGTTACGTTTACTGAATTCTGACAGGATCCCCTTGAAGTTTTGGGACTTGACTTGGCGCTGTTTCCACGGGAGACTGTATGTAAGGGGCAACTTGAAGAGCAGGCCACTGGTGGATAGGGGTTGCCCCCGCCAGGAGTGCAGCAACGTACTGGAAAGCATGGAGCATTTCCTGCTTCAGTGTCCCTTTAATACAGAGGTGTACAAACGGGTGGGAGCCTCCATTGGTTGGCCCAGGTTGGCACGCCTCTCGTATGCGGAATGGGTCTATGGGGCATTCGGGGACCTTGGTGGCAGGGATCGGTGCACTTTATTCTTAGTCAGCCTAGTGGTCAGGTTTCACATTTGGAACGCACGGTGTCTAGTTTCGACGGAAGAGAAAATCCTCCCCGTGGATGAGGTGAATAGAAACATCCTGGGTGACCTGGTGAAGGTGCGCTCTCTGGATTATGAGAGGTTGGGCACGACTAAGGCCTCTCTCCTATGGAGAGGGTTTGTATTCCGTTAGGGACAGTCTTCTTATTGTTAGGGTCTTTGTAGGGACAAAATAGGGAGAGGTAGGGACAGTTTTCTCTGAGGGTAAGTTTTAGGGAAGGAGTAGGGACAATGTAGGGACAGATTAACTATAGGGATAGTTTTTTCTCTACCTGGTCGGTGCCCGGCTTATCATATCCAGTCCTTGTGGAGGGCTGTGTGTGCCACTAGTAGAGTTTTTGTTTTTGGTCAAAGATAAAGTATGTACGGCTGCAGGTAACTGAACCTTAGGCTTTCGGGTATTAATATGTAGTGTTGGTTTGTAGTTGTGTAGTATAAGTGATGTTATATGTTATATGTTTTGTTTTGTATATAGGGCTAGGGGTTATAGATAGGTTGGGTGGGGGTTTATTGGGGGGGGGGGTGGGGGGGGATTTATGCCTTAGCCGTAGCTTGACACGTCCCGGACAATGAACACTGGGCACGGACTGTTGGTGCGGGCGTGGCCCTCAGGCTGCGGCGGGCAGGGTGTGTGTATGCGGTGCAGCTCGGCTCGTCCTGGACATAGACTTTGAGCACGGACTTGGGATGCAGGCGTGGCTCCCAGGCTGCACCGTAGGGGGTTGTTTGGGGTGTGTGGTGGTTTGGTCTGGGTATAGGGTTAGTTTAGGATTATGTAAGGTTTTATTTTTGAGGTGGTGGGCATTAAAAAATTTAAAAAAAAAATATAAAAAAAAAAAAAAAAAATTTTGCAAAAAAAAAAAAATTACAAAAAAAAAATAAATTAGGTATTGGGTTGTTCTTATTATTGTTATTATTTTTGTTAATGTTTGCATTATTGTTATTATATCATTGCTTCAGTTATTAGTCAATTTTTTGGGATTTCAGGCTGGATCCTGTGAGTTAGGGATGTTTTCTCACATGTGTGTATATTGTTATATGTAGTATGTAGCGTATATGTATTGGTGAGGATGAGTGAGTGTAGTTTGGAGTGCAGGTTGGTGTAGTGTGCTGTGTGTAGTGTTTGGACCAGATGGACCTTTTTGCTTTTGTTCCTTTGTCCTGAAGTAAGGCAAAGTCCAGTTAACACAAGTGATGATTTGGTTTGGTTTTATGTTTGTCTTTTATGCCAAGTGAGCGATATTTATGTTCTGTTTATTGTTATGTTTTTCACTTTTATAATAAAAAGATCTACAGGATGTAACTCAGGGTCAGTACAGGATAAGTAATGTATGTACACAGTGACTCCACCAGCAGAATAGTGAGTACAGCTCTGGAGTATAATACAGGATGTAACTCAGGATCAGTACACGATAAGTAATGTATGTACACAGTGACTCCACCAGCAGAATAGTGAGTACAGCTCTGGAGTATAATAAAGGATGTAGCTCAGGATCAGTTCACGATAAGTAATGTATGTACACAGTGACTCCACCAGCAGAATAGTGAGTGCAGCTCTGGAGTATAATACAGGATGTAACTCAGGATCAGTACAGGATAAGTAATGTATGTACACAGTGACTCCACCAGCAGAATAGTGAGTGCAGCTCTGGAGTATAATACATGATGTAACTCAGGATCAGTACAGGATAAGTAATGTATGTACACAGTGACTCCACCAGCAGAATAGTGAGTGCAGCTCTGGAGTATAATACAGGATGTAACTCAGGAGCAGTACAGGATAAGTAATGTATGTACACAGTGACTCCACCAGCAGAATAGTGAGTGCAGCTCTGGAGTATAATACATGATGTAACTCAGGATCAGTACAGGATAAGTAATGTATGTACACAGTGACTCCACCAGCAGAATAGTGAGTGCATCTCTGGAGTAAGGTGTGGTTTGTTGGAGCTCCTCAGAGAACCAGGGTGTGGCTGCAGTCCCAGCTGGAAGCCTGTTTTGGATCCCAGGATCAGTGCACTCATCTGGGCTTCTTGTTCTATGGAGCCACGCAATTCCCCCCCCCCGGCTTCGGTCGGAGGGGGGGAATGCTGAGAAGGCAGCGACAACACCATCAGCGGCGCTGGCGGCATACGTGGTTTCAGCAGCAACAACCAGGAAAGCCGGAGCAGCTAGTAAAGCTGCGAAGAGAGAGGGTCCGGGTCGCAGGCGCAGTGACATGGCCCAGCAGGTTGGTGCAGCTGCATCTGACAGCGCCGGAAGCGAAATGATGACCCGCAGTCAAACTCGCAGCCAAACGCTCAGCAAAGGAGGTAAGCCGCAGTGGAGTGATCGCAGGAAAGGGGAGTCGGTGGTAGAGCTGGCCTCCCGTCTGGCCACCAGCATGGCGGACTATGAGCGTGCGGGGAGAGAAATCCTCCTGCAGAAGGAGAAGCTGCGGTCGGCCAGGTCGCTAAAGGACCAGACCGCTGCTAAAGGCAAGAAAGATGTAATAAGCAAGACTATACAGGACTGTAAAGATTGCATACAAAGGTGCAAGGAAGAGAGGGACAGGATTCTAGAGCAAAGTGGTCCCTTTAGGGAAAAGTTACTTAACGGTGATAGATTTTCCAAAATGGCATCAGGATACAGTGGTCACAAGAAGGCTGATCACTCCAGCGATGGAGACAGCGGTGGTGACTGTACTGACGAGGATGCCTTTGAGGATAGCCTGAGGGAACAGCCTGTCTGCTCAGGAGAGCAGACCCAGAGTGGCACTACAACCACCAGCAGCCTCCGGCCGGAGCAGGTTGCGCTGCCTCTAAGCTCCGGGGATTCAGATCCAGAGGAAGATAAAAGCGATGGGGGCGCTTTAATAATGCAGCAGATAAGGCTGTTGGAATCCCCCCCTAATATGAGCGGCCTTCGGTTTGGTGATGATTTACCAGAAGAGGATGTGAAAATCAAGACAAAAAAAGGAAAAAAAAAGAATTTGGTGCAGGAGAAATTTGTGTATGTGACGGGGGGCGCTGGTTTGGCTGCAAAGTCGGATCAGGGCACCCCCACCCTGAGAACCCCGGTTTCTGACTCTGCAGTGGGTTTTGAACATGGGAACAGGGATAAAGGAGTTAAACTGGCCGGGTCCTCTGTCCCTGTTTCAGTTAGTGCAGTGACAGAAACAGCCAGCAGGGCGGCCAGCACAGGACAAGGCAAGGTGGCAAAAGAATTTGGCAGTGGCGGAACTGCCAGCACCAGTAAGGCCAGTGATGCGGAGGGTGCTGCGGGGTCGGGATCGGGGGTCCCCCGTGCGACAGGTCGGTCTGCAGGGGTCCCTCAGTCTAGGTCCCAGTCTAGGTCCCAGGCACCCAGTGATGCGGAGGCTGCTGGCAAAAGTAAGGAAAAAAGCAAAAATAAAAATACTAAAAGTGCTGGAATGCAGAGTGCTGACCATGGGGGGGTCATTACGGTGGTTGCAGCTGCGCAAGATGGGGCAGCAGTGCCACCCCCAAGGTCTACCAAGGCCCAAAATAAAAAAGCTGCTTCCAACCCAAAGTCTGGTCCAGAGGGTCTTGGTATGAAAGGTCTTGGTATGAAAGGTGTGGATATGTCTGGTGCGGCCCGTGTGTCTGATGCTCCGACGCACTCGGAGGCACGGGCTGCAGCTACTGTTCCCGGCACAGAGGCACCTACTGTAAATATAGGCACAGGTTCTAGGGATGGTCAGGGCACATCACAGGTTCCAGTCGCCCCTCCGGTGGCGACCACAGCTGGTAGGAGTTATGCCAGTGTCGCCGCTGGAGGGGAGGGGTCCTCCTTGTCTCCAGGCTCTAGAGAGGGCGTATTGCAACAGCGCCTCCTGGGGGCTCTACGGAAGGGGGAGAGTTCAATCACAGTTGGAGGAAGAGAGGTGAACCTATCTCTTTGGACAGAGAGACACGGCTTAGGAGCCTTCCGAGAGCAAAGGGGGGAGACCGTATGGTCCCTACCAACACCCGGGCAGGACGCAGGTCGTAGGAATGTGGTCCGTCTTCGTTGGAGGGGCAATGATACATGCCCCCCGAGGGCGAGAGTAGTGGAGCTTCTACTGAAGATGGGCTTCAGGGCGGTTGACATCTTTGCCCTGATCCATCCCTTCGGCACGTCTGAGTTTGACATCAGCTTCGTTCGCCCAGAGGGGCTAGAACTCTTCTGGGGGAATTACGAGCTGATGAAAAGCGAGCCCGGCTGGCGAGACTTTGCCGTCCAGGTGGTGTCTCGCCAGAACGAAGTCAAGAAGGTGACCGTTTTGACTCGTAACGAGTCGCTTTCTTGTTTTGATATTATGACGTGGCTCGGTCGATACGGAGAGGTGACAGACATGCCCAGAAAGAACCGGGATGAGCACGGCATCTGGTCCGGGGCCTGGACATTCATGGTCAAGCTGAAGCGTTCAGGAAACTCAGTGGCACACATACCTTCTGCAGCCTTCCTCGGCAGGGATCGTATCTTGGCCTTTTACCAGGGGCAGCCGAAGCTCTGCCACAGGTGCGGCGACCCCTCACACTTGAGCGCCGCTTGTAAGACCTTGAAGTGCGCTCTGTGTGGGGGTGTGGGTCATCTAGCCGCCTCCTGTGCAGAGATTAGGTGTAACCTGTGTGGTGACCTTGGTCACCCATTCAGTCGCTGTCCACGCTCCTTTGCCAATGCGGTCTCAGCACCTACGGATGGGGGCCACGGTGCGGCCTCTGGGGGTGAGGGGACTAGCAGAGGTGGAGGAGCTCAGGAGCCAGGGAAGAACCGGCAAAAGACGCCTGCTGAGCAGAGGCGTCAGGACAAGCGCAGACGGAGCAGGGAGCTGACAGGAGCGCCCACAGCAGGTGGATCAATGGTGGCCCCTGTTCCTGAAGCAAATCTCGCGGCTGAGGCTTTGAGGGACAGCGAAGTGGATGAAGAGGACAGGAGGATCCAGAGGGAGGAGGGAAAGACCAACTCTTCAGATTCCTCCCACTATGAGAGTGTGGATGAGGAAGGAAAGAGGTGGTTAGAGAAACGGCGTAAGCTAGGTGCCACTAGGAGAAAGCGAAGGGGGGATTCAAGATCTTCTCCCACCCCTGGCCAAGTACTGGAAGGAGAAGCCTGCTCGCCTCCAGTTGGACTCTCCAATAGGTACCGGGCCCTTCAAGACATCTCTTCCTCCTCTGAGGGGGAAGCGAAGGGCAAGGTGCCTGGGGCAAAGAAAGGGTCAACAGGGGGCACTGAGTCTCCTCCTCGTGGAGGCCTAGTTCCTTCCGGGGAGGGGGCTACTCTGGAGCCTGGAAACAAGGACGATGGGGTCGGGGGATCCCCTGCTATGGACACATCTGTGTCCAAAAAAAGAAGCAAGGGGCTTTCCTCCGACCCCGAAGAAGCGGGTGTGAGGAAGAAAGCCATCTAATTTAATCACTCATGATGGCGGCACCCACTCCGCTGACTCTGGCATCAATTAACGTTGCCAGCATTAAGTCAGATACGGCTAGATTTGCGGCCTTTGATTTTCTCGGCCGCGTTGAAGCCGACATTTTATTTTTGCAGGAGACCAGGCTGTCTGATTTGGCAGCCATACATAAGGCAAAAAGGGAGTGGAGGTCAGGCCCTTCCTACTGGTCTCTTGCGGCCGAGCCGTATAGCGGAGTGGCGGTCCTTTTTACCGCAGCGGTCGAATGCCGACGAGTAATTGAATTAGAAATGGGAAGGTGCCTGATCTTAGATGTCCTCATGAAGGGACAAGAATTGAGACTTGTAAACATCTATGGTCCCCAGTCAAAAAAGGACAGGAAGAGTCTCTTTATGAGGATCAAGCCCTACCTTTTTACCAGCCGCCAAGTTGTCTTTGGAGGTGACTTTAATACAGTCACAAGAGCCCGCGATAGGGGAGGCTCTGGAGACAGGCGGTTGACTTTTGATGGCGTCGCACTTAATAGTGTAGCTAGCGAGGCTCGCCTGGTGGATGTCCACATCCGGCACACCCCAGGCCACGAGGGGTTCACCTATTATAGAGGTCAGAGCAGGTCTAGAATAGACAGGTTTTATTTGAAGGAGGAAGCCATCTCTTCACCAGTGTCCGTTGTTGAGGTGGAATTCTCCGACCACTGTCTGATTTTGTTTTCTCTGAATGTTGCAGAGACCCCCCGGATGGGTAGAGGTTTGTGGAGACTGAATTCATCACTCCTGGAGGAAGCAGAGATAAGACAGTCCTTTGAGGATTTTCTGCAGAGCCAGGTACCATTACTGGATCTCTGTAGCAGTAAGTCAGAGTGGTGGGAGATGTTCAAGAGGAGGGCGGCGAGGTTCTTCCGTGAGCTCTCCAACCTCAGATGCCTGGACAGGTACCGCCTGTACAATGGCCTGAGGAGGAAACTCGAACATCTCGTTTCGACTGGAGGTAGCCGCGAGGAGATCTCCAGAGTGAAATCTTTACTCAAGACGTGCCAGTATGACAGACACGCATCCTTGGTTTTTGAGAGGGATTTCGGGAAGTACCGCTCGCCCGACCCTTACAAAAACTGTAGGATGTCAGTGAATAGTAAAGTGGTCACTGGACTGATTGACAGTACGGGGTCCCTGAATCGATCCAGATCAGGGATTCTGGAGGTCGTCAGATCCTACTACTCGCAACTCTTGGGAAAGAGGGATCTAGATTCGGAAGTGATGTCGGCTTTCCTGGCTGAAACTGTCCCTGGGCCAGGGGTGGACACCTCTCTTGGCGTTTTGACAGAAGAGATCAGAGAAGAGGAAGTTAGACTGGCGATTGATGGGCTCCGGCCCAAAAAGTCACCAGGTCCGGATGGATTAACATCTGAGTATTATAAGACCTTCAAGGACCTCTTGAGTCCCCTCTTGACGGAGGTATTAAATGAGTGTCTTTCCTCGGGCACTCTTGCAAAGTCAATGAGGAGGTCGGCCTTGATCATTCTGTCAAAAGGTAAAGACTCGAGCCGTATTGAGAACTGGCGTCCCATAGCGCTTCTCAATACGGACAGGAAGGTTCTGGCAAAAGTGCTGTTTAATCGGCTGGTCAAGTTTGCACCCCGGCTCCTCTCGGGGGCGCAGCATTGCTCTGTTCCAGGCCGTAGCACCTTTAGCGCTGTTCTCGGTGTCCGGGAGGCAGTGGAGCAGGGTAGGGCTGGTCACTGGGAGGGGTACCTGCTGTCCTTGGATCAGGCCAAAGCGTTTGATCGGGTTAATCACGAGTACCTCTGGTCCGTCCTTCTGAGATACGGCCTGCCAGTGGGGTTTGTTGATTGGCTGCGAACTTTGTATGCAGGGGCTGAGACTTTCCCGCTGGTGAACGGTTGGCCCGGCCGCCCTTTTGAGGTGGGGTCCGGCGTCCGCCAGGGCTGTCCTCTAAGTCCCCTGTTGTATGCGTTTGCGATAGATCCCTTCCTTAGGAGGGTTGATTGTGGACCTATAGCAGGGGTCGGGATGGACCGGGCGGTGCCGGAGGCTACCCTGAGGGCAGTGGCATACGCCGATGATGTCACGCTCTTCGTGTCCTCGAGAGAGGAGGCGGAGTTTGTGGTGTCGGAGGTGGACCGCTACTCGGAAGCTTCCAGGTCTATGGTCAACTGGGATAAGTGTGAAAGTCTCTGGTTAGGAAGGGGGGATCCTACGTTTGATCTCCCGGACACCCTTCCGGTGCCCCAAACTTCAGCAAAAGTACTTGGCATCAAATTCGGCCAGGGGGATTACCCCATGCAAAATTGGGTGGACAGGCTGGATGGTGCAACTCACAAGGTAAACCAGTGGAAGGGTTGGTCTTTGACCCTTCGGGAAAGAATTAGCCTGATCAAAACATACCTGCTCCCGTTATTCATCTACCTGGGCAGCGTATGCATTTTGCCAGAACCTCTCTGGACTCGGGTCTACAACCTGTTCTTCCTAATGTTGTGGGGGAACAGGTTGAACCTGATCAGGAGAGATGTTACATACCGCACGAGGAGACTAGGGGGGTTGTCTATGGTCAACCCCGTGGTGTTTCTTGTAAACACTTTTTTTAAGATCAACATAGGCAACCTCTGGCAAGAGAGGGCTCCTCCGTGGGTCTACTCCTGCAGGGGATGGTTTCGGCCCTTCTTCCAGGAATGGGAGACAGGAGGGCGAGTGAAGGACCTTCGCACGCAGCACGGACATCTCCCGGCTTACGCTACCTTGGTTCTGAAGGTGATACGCCGGTGGGGTCTGGGGATGTGGGAGATCAGGACTCTGACGAGGAGGCTCCTCGACGAAAGAGTCCTGTTGACCCATTTCCAGAAGCCCCTGGCGCTCAAGGACTGCCCAAGTCGGGACCTGGAGGGAGGGTTACGTTTACTGAATTCAACCCGGGTCCCCTTGAAGTTTTGGGACTTGGCTTGGCGCTGCTTTCACGGGAGACTGTATGTAAGGGGTAACTTGAAGAGCAGGCCTCTGATTGACAGGGGTTGCCCCCGTCAGGAGTGCAGCGACGTGCTGGAAAGCATGGAGCATTTCCTGCTTCAGTGCCCCTTTAATACAGAGGTATACCAACGGGTAGGGGTCTCCATAGGCTGGCCTCAGCTGGCACACCTCTCCTATGCGGAGTGGGCTTATGGAGCGTTCAGAGGCCTTGGTGGCAGGGACCGCTGCACTTTATTTCTAGTTAGCCTAGTGGTCAGGTTCCACATCTGGAGTGCACGGTGTTTAATCTCGACGGAACTGAAAGTCCTCCCCGTGGATACGGTCTGTAGGAACATCCTGGGTGACCTGGTGAAGGTGCGTTCTTTGGAGTATGAGAAGCTGGGCACATCTAAAGCTTCTCTCCTATGGAGAGGGCTTGTATTTCGTTAGGGACAGTTTGTTTTTCTTAATTTTCTAGGGGCAGAGTAGGGAGAGAGGAGGGACAGGATAGGGAGAGAGGAGGGATAGGGCAGGGACAGTTTTCCATGAAGGGTCAGACTGAGGGGCAGACTAAGGACAGTCTAGGGCAAATTAGGGAAAGAATAGGGAGAAAATGCAAGGGATAGTACATTAAGATATCTGTGCCCGGCTTATCACCTCCAATCCCGGTGGCGGGCTGTGAGTGCACTATAAAGCTTTTTGTTTTGATTTGGGCAAAATGGAGTGAAGTAGGGCTGCAGGTGAGCCGACCTTAGGCTTTCGGGTTATGTTAATATATATCGTGTATGTCATGTATATTGGTTATTGTATGTTTTATATGTATATATTCACGTTCTGGGTGGTAGTTAGGTTGGGTGGGGGGTTGGGGGGGAGTGGTTTCACGCCTTGAGCCGTAGCCTGGCACGTCCCGAACATTGAACTCTGGGCACGGACTGGTGGAGCGGGCATGGCCCCCAGGCTGCGGCAGGCAGAGTGTTGTACAGTTTATATATATTAAAAAAAAACAAAAACCCTGGTGTGGCTTGGCACGTCCTGAACTTTAGAACTCTGGGCACGGACTGGTGGAGCGGGCATGGCCCCCGAGCTGCACTGGGGACCCAAAAAAAAAAAAAAAATTTTCTTTAGTTATTTTTGTATGCCGGTTGGCTTGGTCTTTATTTTCATATTTAGTTAATTATTGGTGTATATATATATGTTATGTTTACGTTATTGCCTAATTTTGTTTATGATGGGGTTTCAGTGCGGTACGGCTGGACCTGTAGCTTTAGTTTTAATTTTATCTTCTGGATAGCTGGATGCTCTTCTTTTAGGTATATTGTGTTTTGCTTTGAGTGTGTGTGCGAGTGTGCGGCAGGGGGGAGGGGAGTCCAGACATGGGGTTTCTTTTGTTTGTGGACCATGGACTCTGGGTGAAGGGCCTTATCTCTGTATACGGTTGTATTATTATTATTTACTATTGTTACAGTTTGCTTTTATTGTTATGTTTCATACTTTTATAATAAAAGATCTACAGGATGTAACTCAGGATCAGTACAGGATAAGTAATGTATGTACACAGTGACTCCACCAGCAGAATAGTGAGTGCAGCTCTGCAGTATAATACAGGATGTAACTCAGAATCAGTACAGGATAAGTAATGTATATGCACAGTGACTCCACCAGCAGAATAGTGAGTGCAGCTCTGCAGTATAATATAGGATGTAACTCAGGGTCAGTACAGGATAAGTAATGTATGTACACAGTTACTCCACGAGCAGAATAGTGAGTGCAGCTCTGCAGTAGAATACCGGATGTAACTCAGGATCAGTACAGTATATGTATGTACACAGTGACTCAACCAGCAGAATAGTGAGTGCAGCTCTGCAGTATAATACCGGATGTAACTCAGGATCAGTAATATGATGACTTTTAATTTATACCTTTTATGATAAAAGTGAACATTCTTGTGTAACTTCAGTCATGTGACCAACTGACTCAGAGCCAGACACAAACAGCTGCTGAGAAGCAGAAGCGTGGTTATTACATAAAGAGAGCATGTATGATGCTCCAGCGGGGGTGGTGACATGAGTATCGGCAGCCCTCAGGATTCTCACTGTTACTCCATCTGGGGAAATAAGAGAGTTTTAAAATGATGGAAAAATAGATGACGCAACATCGAGCAGCAGCTCATGAGGAGTGGGGGGGCTGAGAGTTCTCCTTCAAGGGATCTTCCTCTTTCTTTATGCAGCAAGATAATAATAATAGAAGTTATGTCACTGCAGAACATCACCTCCATACTTCCTGACAGAGACATTGCGATATATTCTGCAGATTATTACATGACTAAATCTGCTGAACATTGCTGTGCTCCATCTACCAGCTGGCAGACAGATATTAGTATTGTCTGCAGATTATTACATTAATAACCTCTCTGCAGATCATTACTTCTAACCTCAGTGTTTCTCTATTACAAATAATACATTTTCCCCTGCCCATCTGACATTCTTGTACCTCGTTGTTTTATCACCGGTTTCATCTTTGGACAGGATGCTGATCACATGACCTTAGATGTGTCATTAGAAGATGCTGCTCTTGAGGCCACGGAGGAAAGTATGAAGAAGTATGTGACCCAGCAAGGTAAACCCTGCAAAACAAAATAGAAACATTAGATATAGTATATATAGTATAGTATATCTGTTTCTGGAATCGCTGGTATAGGCTAAACATTTAATTGAAGGGGCTTTCCCCAAATCATGCAGGCAAGTCACCTGTCTGCATAAGTTAATGACCCTTATATGTTCTCATTCCCACCCCCAGATGTGGAGAACCAAGGCCACGAGACACAGATCAGACATCGGAAGGAGAGTGTAGATAAAAGACCTCTTGACCTTCATCATACAGTTGGTGATGGCAAAGATGCCTTCATTCATCACCAAGTAACAGTAGAAAAGCACAAAGCTCAAAGCTGCAACATAGTCATCACAGATAATGCAAAGCTAACAAAACCAGATGATGTCGATGATATTCTTTCAAGTGTTACGAGGGAAGTCCTTCATTTTGAAGTGCATGCGGTTACCAATGAAGAGGTGCAAAAGATAAACCAAGAAGCATTGGTGTATGAAGAACATACAAGAAACAAGACTGAAGAGAAACCTTCCACTTTCTTAGAAGATGTTTTGAAGGCTCTAGAATCAAAGAGCTTTCAAGAACATGAGGTTCTACCCACCAGCAACGAACTTCTAAAGAGCAACCTGAATCTTGAAAATAAAGAAAATTCCTGCAGTTCAAGTAACGTGAACAATTCTCCAAGTTTGGAGAAGACCATCATTATTCATGAAGTCTCAGAAGGAGCATGTCATGTGATAATAACATCAGAAGAAGTTGACCATGAATCATCACATTTTTCAGCTCCACCAATCATAATGGAAAATGATGACTTAGATGTGTCAGACATCAAAGGACAGCATAAGAAGCTGGTCACACCAGTCAGTGCAGCAGACAGTTCTCCTCGTGATCAAAGAGAAGAAGCGAATAAGACATGGGAACATCTCCAGGAGACAGCTGTTCGTCTAGCACTGCACTGTGATTTACTTCAAGATGATGACCAAAAGTTTGAGACGTTGGGATATGGAGAGATCTCAAAAACCACATATGAAAATGAAATGCATTTAAGTAGACCCGATGAGCAGGGAGATGGTGGAGAACATCTAGAAAAGACATCACATGATCAAAATGAGGTCCAAGAACTTAACTCTAAAGAGAAGGAACGATCAGAGGAGATTAGCGGGTTTTCAAAATCAAAAGAAGGCAATCAACATGATGAACAAAATCAGAACATTGAGAAGATGAGGAAAAGAGTTCACTTCTCCCCCAGTACAGAAGAACGGGACCTGATGTTTGATCTTGCATCAGAGGATACAGTGTGTATAAAGGTTGATCTTACACAAGATGGGGCACTACAGCCAACCACTGAATATAGTGATCAACCACCAAATTCATACCCAAGACCAGAAGCAGATGATAAAGAACACGATTTTGGATTAATAAGCAACAGGGAAAATATTGAGCCATCAATGATGGATCCAATCACTGAGGAGGACCGTGTGAACGCACCGTACATGGGACACACTGTATGGTATGATGAGCTCAAAATAACAACAGATAAAGAGATGTGTGAGTCTATTTGCCTGAGCAGGACATCAAGCTGTCAACCAGAGGAAACTATTGCTGCAATCACTAATAAGGAGTCAGCAAAAAAACCTTCCACTGATGTTCCTTCTGTTGAGATGCAAGATTGTGAAGAGGAACCATTCAAGAACTCAGTGTCCACTCCACATGGTCTCCTAACTCATTCAGGAGTAGACTTTGAGATGGCATACGATCATGAAGAAGGTACATGCAGTTTCAATAAGGTGGATGATGGTTCTTTAGAGAAAAGTCCTGCACTTATATCAGATCTTTGGAAGCAAGATGGATCAAATTTTGCAGACAAGGAAGATATATCAGTATCTGTTGAAGTCATAAGTCAGCCAAGTGAAGAAATCACGGACATAGAGTCACTGAAACAACAGGTCCATGGAGAGGGTGACAATGAAGATACTAAGAGTAAGGAGGAATTGTTTGGACTACAGCTACAGCCATTGATGGAGGAGACCAAAGACTCAGCCAAAGGTGGATTAACATTAATGACTGATGAATTAAATTCACATGAGAGTTTTAGCAGACTGCAGGGTGAACTCAAAGGACCAAGTGAGACTACACCTGTTGTTTATACACCAGATGAATCATATAACCAAACATCTGTCCAAGAGCTGGACATATCCAAAAATGAGCAAGGTGACATGATCAGTACTGAATCAAAGAGACAACTCTCAAGAGACATATCAAATATTTACAAAGCACAAACAGCAGAGGATCCAGCAGCAGGAGAAGACAATGAAGGATCTGTGGAAAGAAACCTTCCCTTGAAGACTGAAACTCAAGAAGAAGACAAGGCTGGAATGGAATATGAAGATGAGAAACATATAAGAGAAGTTAAGCTACAAGAATTGGAGGATTATACATGGTACACACAAAATAGTTATCAGAGTGATGATCTCATTACTTACAGTGACAGTAGTAACGTGCTTGAGTCTCCAAAAGGTCAGAATCCTCTAGAGAAGATAGATGAACTCTCTGAGCAGTCACCCGACAAGGGCTCTGAAAGTGAAGTCATGTCTAAAGATGGAGAGACAGAACAAACCAATGTGCAACTCAGTGATTCAGATGAAGACTCAACCAAAGTCAATTATCTTTATATTGCACCTGAGGCCGAACCTAGAAATGTAAGTCTTTTTTATCCAGGAGATTCCTTAGGGTCAGGCAATGAGTTAGAAGGTATCGATAGACCTTCAGAGACTGGATTTGACCTCTTATCAGAAATAGAGTCTATGATCAATAGAAGTCAGTCAGAGCAAGACATTTCTAAAATGACAGGGAGGTCGGATGTAACTCATGGTGCGGTCTCCAGTGGAGACATGGAAATGGAATCTACAGAAAGTGGTTTTCTAGGAGAGATAAATTTCAAAACTGAAAATGTTGCAAAAGATTTAGATCTCCAGTGTATGCTCAGGCCAGGTCAGCCAGTAAACGAGATCCCAGAAGATCTGGCAGAAGATAATCAGAATTCCGTTTCTGCTGATGAAGTTTTGCGAGATGAATCTATAGATGGGGTCCAGGAACTGGAGATTCATTTAGATACTAGCTCTCTTGCTGAAGATAATATTGAAGTAATCTTGGACCAACATTTTGAGATGGGCAGCTTCCCTGAACCACAGGATAGAAGTGATCTTTTATCTGAACTTCATTCCGTGATGTCAGTAAATCATTCTGTGATGCCATTGGATCATGAGATTTTGGAAGTGATGTGTACTATGAATGCAGGTCAGTCAGATAAAGTGATGGAAGATGTAGGTCATTCCAATGAGGAAAATCAGGCACAGATCTTATCAGCTAAAACTACGGTAGAAGAAAATGAAAATCTTGAAGTTCATAGCCCTGGTCTCCATCTTTCAGAAGAAATTGGATCTCTAATTGAACTTAAACAAATACCCGAGGAAGAACATTACTCTTCCATAGAAATTGCTGTCACTGAGTCCACAACAGACGTTTCTGATGTTGGTTTGGACATCAACAACATGTCAGTAGTGATCTCAGAAAATAAGGAACAAGAAGATGACCAAGCAGAAGAAGATGCATCTTCTGTTACTCTAGATGAGATAACAAATGATACATCTCTACATATTGATAAGGAACAGGAGCCTCCATTAGATGCTGGATGTTCTGCTGAAGACAACATTGAGGATATCTTGAAACAAAATGTTGAGGTGGACAACTTCTCTGAACCACAGGATGGAAGTGATCTCTTATCTGAACTTCATCCCATGTTGTCAGTAGATGATTCTGTGATGTCAGTTGATCATAAAGTCTTGGAAATTATGTCTACTGTTAATGTAGTTCAGTTAGACAAAGGGATATTTGCTGTGGGTCAATCCAATGAGGAAAACATTGCAGGGATCTTATCAGCAAAAACTACCGTAGAAGAAAATGAAAACCTTGACGTTCATAGCCATGGTCTCCATCTTTCAGAAGAATTTGGGTCCCTAATTAAACCTAAGCAGATACCTGAGGAAGAACATTACTCTTCCTTTGAAATTGCTGCCACTGAGTCTACAACAGAAGTTTCTGATGTTGGTTTGGACATCAACAGTACTTCAGTAGAGATCTCAGAAAATGAGGACCAAGAAGATGACCGAGCAGAAGATAAATGTTCTGTTACTGTAGATGAGACATCAAGTGGACATTTAGATGATCAACCTCAAAATAATGTAAATGAACTGGAGATTCCTTTAAATACTGGATCTTTTGCTGAAGAGAATATTGAAGCAATTGTGGGATCAGTTTCACACTCATATTTTGGAACACTGGAAGAAGGTGATGATCTATTATCCAACATGGACCCCTCAGTGGAGGTCATTGTGTCTACTATGAATGTAGATGAGTCAGACAAAAGAAGGGAAGATGGGGGTCATTCCAATGACAAAGCCATTTTTGAACACCATGAAGACCCTGAAGAGGATTACTCTCACATGTGTCTTGCAGAAGAACTTGGATCAATTATAAAGCCCAAACATACATTTGAAGCATACCCTTATTCCTCAATTGTTGTCACTGAGACTCAAGAAGAAGCTTCTAATATCAATTATGACTCTAAAATGACTGAAAGTGTACTAATGAACAAAACTGATCCTTCAATAGACTCTCACCATGAACTTATCCCAGACTGCACAGTGGAGAATATCTCAGAAAATAAGGATGAAGCAGTAGAAAGTCAATCTTTCGAAACTCTGGATGATGCATCTGGAAGACAATTCGGAGAACTTGAAGTCAATGAGCCTGTGATTCCTTTGGAAACCGGATCCCTTACCAAAGACATTGGTGTTATTTTGGGCTTTACCTCAGAAATTTCCCAGGGTGAAGGTGATCTGTTATCAGACATTCACTCTGTCAAGACAATAAGCCACCCCACAGAAGTCATCAGCCTTTTCTCTACTACTGGTGAAGAGGACATATTGGACACAAGTAAAGCATGGGATATATTGGATGAATCAGCTGTTCAAGTAGATACCCTTGCAGATACTATTATTCCATATGAACAGAAGATCCAGAATAGTATCTCTACTATCTCCTGTCCAGAAGTACTTGTGCCCAGTCTTGAGCCCAGTCAAGAACTTGAGGAAAACCAACACATTTCTTCATCTTTAGATAATCATGAATCTGAAGAAATTGATCTTTTATCAGAGGTTCGGTCTGTGGTAACTACAGATTACTCAATGGAAGTCACAACAATTATATCTACTGTCAAAGTAGTTACATCAGATGAGGCTTCTGTAGACATTTTTTCAAAGATTATCACAACAGATGGAAAGGAAGGTTCTGAGGAGACAACCCAAGAATTGTGTCCTTCAGAATCTAAGGAGGAAATGGAGAAGAAGCTTCTTGATGAGCAAGATTCATCCTCCACTACTTTGACCATCGGCACTGAATACGGCACTGATTTTGATATCAACAAATCCTCAGAAACATCAGAATATTTGGGGTTATCAGGCTCAGAGATCAGGTTTCTTCCAAGTATTGATCCTACCAAACAAGAAGGAATGGAAGGTGAAAACGAGGAACAGCTTTCTAGTGATGAAGCCTTGTATCTAGGTCAAAAGAAGCAAGTCATCACAATCTATACAGACGAACCATTAAAAGTAATAGAGCCACCAATCCATATGGAAATGTGTGAAGATCAAGAGCCACCTGTGGTGGATCACAAAGGAACACTGATGGAACCGAGTGCAGAAGAAGAAGATGACATTGACAACAGCCTGGTAAGTGTCTGATTATTTATCTGCTTTTGCTACATTGTATTCACAGCATACTGTACAGACAGATTTTCAACACGGAATACTTTATATAGTATAGTGAAGTTGTTCTATATATTATTTTGCCCTCAGCTCCCTCACAATACATTGGATGTCAGCGCCCAGAAGAGTCGTGTCCAATTACGTAGAAAAACATCCATTCGTCGTAAGCAGGGGCAGCGCCAAGTTCCATCTGAAAGTGAACCCCTTGAACCAACACAGCCGGTCATCAGGCCTCGACCAATTGGAAAAATGCCAATATTTAAAATGGCTCCCACCATGGCGCCTATCGTATCACATCCTGAAGAACAGAAGGAAGAGAAGCCCGCTGAAGAAGACCTCCTTGTGAAGCCGAAGAAGGGGATACCAAGGCATGCTGGGTAAGGGTTATAGATCATTAGAAAGATCTATTCCAGGGGATGCATAGATTGCAGCTACAAATGCAACCCCCCCCCCCCCCCCTATCTTGGTGGGAACCAATGCCCTGCTCATCCAGAGATTCCTGGTTCATAAATATAATGCCAGTAATACACAACTCTCACAACTAGTTTAGGGACACTTAAATAATAAAGCCAATGGTCCTCCTGAGACCATTGGCACCAGGCACTGCTTTAAATATATCAGTTTCTGTGGGACACAGATACAGTTTAGGACTATGGTGGGAGCCATCAGCTCCGTGCCCCACTGTTTTCTGTAGTAAGCTGTGGCTGCAGCCCATTACCTCTATGGGAGAGGTTTTTTTATGTCTATCCAGCAGAAAACAATGATGATTACTCTCCATGCTGCCGAGGTCAGCATGTAGTTTGAATAATCTGACTGCTCTCCTGTCTTTGGTGCATGCCCTGTAGTGGGAGCAGGGAACAGGGGAGTAGTCAGATTATGTAATGTTTGCATCGCCAGCAGAAAGAGTAAGCATATTTCTTCTGCTGGCTGTAGTTTTGGGGAAGAAGCACACAGCATGGCATTATTACTTTATAGGAGTACAATGTGGCACTATTACTTCATGGAGGCACAGCGAGACCCTTTGAACGGGCACATAGTGGCACTATTATTTTAAAGAGGAACAGAGGGGGCACTATTAGTTTGGGAACATTGGAGGTATTAGGTTTCAGGGGCACAGAGAGGGCATTATTCTGACTGCCATTATGAAGTCGGGAAGGAATTTTTCCCCCAAAATGGGCTAATTGGCTTCTGTCTCATTGGTTTTTTTTTGTTTGTCTTCCTCTGGATCAACAAGGGGGGGTGGAAATAGGCTGAACTAGATGGACATTGTCTCCCTTCAGCCTAACATACTATGTTACATTTTGCAGGGCACTAAAGGGAATTATTACAGCGTGGAATACTAAGGCTGAGTTCGCACAGGGCGGATTTGCCGCGGAATTTCCCTGCAGAATTTCGCTGTCGCAAGTCCGCCTGCTGCCGCTAATCCTGGTGGCCCATCCACATGGGGCGTTCGATCTGTTGCGGCAAAGCCGGCATCAGCCGGCGTTGCAGCGTGGATTCCAGGATGCAGGATCAATCCTTTTTTTCTCCGTTGCAGCCTCGCTCCTCTCTATGGGAGCGCCGGCCGCAACGGAAAAGCATGTGGTGAAGCCGCTCCAAAACCTGCGGCTGAGTGGGTTTTGATGCTGCGCTTTTCCCACGGAAATCTCGCCAGTTTTTCACTCTGGCAAAACTGCGAGCTTTCTGGAGTGAAGCCATCTTGTGGAAACCCAGCTTTAGGGCTCATTCACAGGGGTGTATGCTATTTCAATGTATGTAAGACGCAGCATTTTCATTCACCGAAACTGTGCGTATTTACTGCATATGATGTTGTTCTTGCATTTCTTTCAGGATTGTAGTCCCTGCGTTTTTTTTACGCACGCAAAAAAATCGCAAGAATGTCCCACTGATTTCTCCTGCCTTCATTCATAGATAGGCAATGATACATGCGTATTCATTGCATTTTTACGCAATTCCATCGACTTTAATGGACAATCTCAGCCTGTAATACAGACCAAAATACTGAACACACTGAAGTGTTTTTCAAGCACTTGAAAAACGCACATCTGAATACCCCAATGCCAATCAATGCGGTTTATGCTGTCCGTGTTACATGCGTGAAAAATACATGCCATACGGAGCACAAATACGCCAGATAGAACCTCTTAACTAATCCTGCCATAATATAAAAGCTGCCATATAGATATGCTGTGTCCAATGGAGGATACTGCAGATAGAATTAATCTTTGCACTGGGCCCACTAATGTGGGACTGGCGGAACGGCAGGAGGGACGTTGGTCAAGTTGACTCTGGGAACGGGTCCAGTAAGACACATGAACATGTAATATTTCTATGCCAGCGTATACAGATAGGCGCATCATAAGGGAGATTTCCCTTAATTAATGCTAAGGAAATGTAAAACAGGAAGTAATGCCTTCTGCGGTGCACTTGCTTAGTGCGCAGATTTTTAAGTGCCCCTTTCATCCTCTTTCGGGGGAGGCTCTGCAGGTCACTTCTCGGCCCACAAGTGAGCAAAAGACAATTTCACATTTTTCACTGGTGACAAACAATGAAAATGATCACTTCTGTAATGACAGGGAGGGCTGTAAAATTCCCTGCAGGCTTCCAGCAATCAGAACTACTGGGGAAACCCTAATGGGATCTGCCTGTGGCCTCAGTTCTACCATCCCCCATCCATACGATATTGATCATGTAATATCTTTTCCATAAGAGTGTGAGGGTAGCGATGAATAATAACGCTGGGAACGTAGTCCTATCATTTATCACTCTCTCCCCCTCTCCGTATGAACAGGTTCGGGATCCCACATCCGCAGATGATGCAAGAGTTACAGGCGCGTCTGAAGAAGAAGAAACCCAATGAGTGACCGGAGGGGAGAACCCGGGGGGACGCAACTAACATATTGTAAATACAGAATAAAGATTGTCTATAAAATATGAGACCAGATGGCGTCCATCACTATAAGTGACCGGCACATGTCTGTGGCATCAGACAGGAAACCCCATTGGGTGCACTAATATATGTCTAATAGGGGGGCATACACAGGACTTTATTGAGTGGGGTTCAGTTACCCCATAACAGTGCCAGCCATAGTCACTGTCTTCATAATTCCGATAAGTGGTGCAGCTAATGCCTGTAGTCGTCACTGTACGAGAGCTCTGTAGTTGGCATTGTATGGGAGCTCTGTGCCTGGTACTGTATGAGAGCTCTGTGGTTGGCCCTGTATGGGAACGCTGTGGCTGGCACTGTAAGATAAGATCAGCCACAGAACCCTCATATAGTGCCGACTACAGAGCTCCCATACAGTGCCAGCCACAGAGCTCCCATACAGTGCCAGCCACAGAGCTCCCATACAGTGCCAGCCACAGAGCTCCCATACAGTACAAGCCACAGAGCTCCCATACAGTGCCGACTACAGTGCCAGCCACAGAGCTGCCATACAGTGCCGACTACAGAGCTCCCATACAATACAAGCCACAGAGCTGCCATACAGTGCCGACTACAGAGCTCCCATACAGCGCTGACTACAGAGCCCTCATACAGAGCCAGCCACAGAGTTCCCATATGGTGCATCTACATATCTCTTATACTGCCAACCAGAGCCATACAGTGCCACTCACATAGCCCTCATACAGTATCAATCGCAGAGTTCCTATACAGTGCCAACTAGAGCATTCATACAGTGCCAACCAGAGGCTACATATAGTGCCAACCACAGAGCCTTCATAAAGTGCCAGCCACAGGCCTTCATACAGTGCCAGCCACAAAGCCCACATACAGTGCCAACTATAGAACCAACATATAGTACCAATCACAGAACCACAATATAATACCAGCTTCAGAGTACCCATACAGTGCTAACTACAAAGGCCCCATACAGTACAGACCACAGAACCCTGGTACAGTGCCAAACTATGCGATAGCAACCACAGTTCCACCATATAGTGCTGATCACAGAGCTGCTATACAGTGCTAACCACAAAGCCCCATACAGTACTAACCACAAACCCCCATATAGTACCAACCCCAGAGCTCCCATACTGTGTTAACCACAGAGCCACCATACAGTACAAACCACAGAGCCCTCATACAGTGCCAGCCACAGCGCTCCCATACAGTGCCGACTACAGAGCTCTTGTACAGTACCAGCCACAGAGCTGCCATACAGTGCCAGCCACAGAGCTCTCATACAGTGCCAACTACAGAGCTCTCATACAGTGCCAGCCACAGAGCTGCCATACAGTACCGACTACAGAGCTCCCATACAGTGCCAACTACAGAGCTCTCATACAGTGCCAGCCACAGAGCTGCCATACAGTGCCGACTACAGAGCTCCCATACAATACAAGCCACAGAGCTCCTATACAGTGCCAACTACAGAGCTCTCATACAGCGCTGACTACAGAGCCCTCATACAGTGCCAGCCACAGAGTTCCCATATAGTGACACCTACAGATCCCTTATAGTGCCAACCAGAGCCATACAGTGCCACTCACATAGCCCTCATACAGTATCAATCGCAGAGTTCCTATACAGTGCCAACTAGAGCATTCATACAGTGCCAACCAGAGGCTACATATAGTGCCAACCACAGAGCCTTCATGTAGTGCCAGCCACAGGCCTTCATACAGTGCCAGCCACAAAGCCCTCATACAGTGCCAACCATAGAGCCAACATATAGTACCAATCACAGAACCACGATATAATACCAGCTTCAGAGTACCCATACAGTGCTAACTACAAAGGCCCCATACAGTAAAGACCACAGAACCCTGGTACAGTGTGAAACTATGCGATAGCAACCACAGGTCCGCCATATAGTGCTGATCACAGAGCTGCTATACAGTGCTAACCACAAAGCCCCCATACAGTATCAACCACAAAGCCCCATATAATACTGACCCCAGAGCTCCCATACTGTGTTAACCACAGAGCCGCCATACAGTACAAACCACAGAGCCCTCATACAGTGCCAGCCACAGCGCTCCCATACAGTGCCGACTACAGGGCTCTTGTACAGTACCAGCCACAGAGCTCCCATACAGTGCTAGCCACAGAGCTGCCATACAGTGCCAACTACAGAGCTCTCATACAGTGCCAGCCACAGAGCTGCCATACAGTGCCGACTATAGAGCTCCCATACAGTAGAAGCCACAGAGCTGCCATACAGTGCCAACTACAGAGCTGTCATACAGCGCTGACTACAGAGCCCTCATACAGTGCCGGCCACAGAGTTCCCATGTAGTGCCACCTACATATCCCTCTTATAGTGCCAACCAGAGCCATATAGTGCCAGCTACATAGCCCTCATACAGTATCAGTCGCTAAGCTCCCATACAGTGCCAACCAGAGCCTACATATAGTGCCAACCACAGAGCCCTCATACAGTGCCAGCCACAGAGCCTTCATACAGTGCCAGCTGCAAAGCCCTCATACAGTGCCAACCATAGAGCCAACATATAGTACCAATCACAGAACCACCATATAATACCAACTTCAGAGCACCCATACAGTGCTAACTACAAAGGCCCTATATAGTACAGACCACAGAACCCTGATACTGCGCCAAACAGAGCCACCATATAGTACCAACCTCAGAGCCTCATTCTATGGCAACCACAAAGCCCCATATAGTACCGATCCCAGAGCTCCCATACTGTGTCAACACCAGAGCCACCATATAGTAGCAACCACTGTAGCGGAACTGCTATTGCAGTGGCCCAAAGTCTATATTTCTGACCTGTCCATCAATGTCATACATGTCATGTCTTCAATGTAGATGCACTGTGCAAATTCTCTTGTCTGTTGTTATGTGTATTGCACAGCTGCAGTATGTGAGAGGTTAATGTCTGAAATTTGCTGGGATATGTCTGAAAAAGTATTGATATATGTCCTGTCACTTCGTGTCTGTCTGTACCCTATAAATGTGAGTGTCTGAGAGCAGGAAAGGGTCTTTCATCATCTTCTACGGTTGAGTGTAGGGTGGAGTGCCGGCCACATGAGGGTACCTTCAACCCTCATGTGGTGAAGTGATGGAGGAAGAGGAGAGACATCCTGATGCCTTTTCTTCCAGGTACCACCTCTAAGGAGCGAGTGAAGTGAAGAGTCTATCATGCAGAGCTGCCTGTAAGTACTGAGTGGGTGTCTATGGAGTGTTCCTACCCCCATCCTCCTCTGGAGTGTTCCCCTTCGAGGAGCGGTACCTTACAGATAATGTGGACTGTAGGACCGGTATCATCCTGTGTCTCCTCCCGGACCTCACAGTCTATGTTTTGGACTGTAGGACCGGTATCATCCTGTGTCTCCTCCCGGACCTCACAGTCTCTGTTTTGGACTGTAGGACCGGTATCATCCTGTGTCTCCTCCCGGACCTCACAGTCTCTGTTTTTCCTGCACTTGTGTGTGTAACTTTGTACTCTGACAAGCTTTAAGTAAAGTTCACCGGTCATTGCTCGTTCCCACTGACTGAGGTATTCATGTTTCAACTGTGTGTGTGGACTCTCTTCATTTAACCGCTGGGTACAAACTATGGTGCAAAGGAACAGTGGCGTCACACATGACAAATCTAGTCTACCACACGTATACAGGTAAGAGCTGTCCCAGCGTTGCCTAGAAGAGGCCTAGCGGTTCTTGGCCGAGGTTGCGTGCGTCCCTCCGGGGAGGAGTCTGGTAGAGCCAACTCTACCCTGCCAGCTTCTCAGTGTGGGCCTCGTGTCTAGGTGGCCGCTGGGATGCTGCATTATACAGTGCCGACAACAGAGCCAATGACAGAGACTCTATACACTATATAGTACAAATCGCAGACTGCCATACAATGCCAACCACAAAGCCCTCATGGAGAATTAGCTACAGAGCCCACATATAGTGCAGCCTATGCCTTATGAAGTGACCATCCACAGAGCGCTCATAACAATGCCCTGCCCAGAGACTCCATACAGTATCAACCACAGAGCCCTCATAACATTGGCAGGCCCAGAGACTCCATCCAGAATCAACCACAGAGCCCTCATAACAGTGCCAGGCCCAGAGACTCCATACAGAATCAACCACAGAGCCCTCATAACATTGCCAGGCCCAGAGACTCCATTCAGAATCAACCACAGAGCCCCCATAACAGTGCCAGGCCCAGAGACTCCATATAGTATCAACCACAGAGCTCTCATGGACTACTAGCTACAGAGCTCCCATATAGTTCCACCAGAGCCACATACAGTGCTCATCACGTATCTTCCATATAGTGCCAGTTCAAGAACCCCCATACAGCGCTAATCATGGAGTCCTTATAAAGTGTTAGCTACACATCACCTAACAATACCAGTCCCAAAGCTTTTAATGTCAGCTGTAGAGCCCCAATACAACTACTTGACTCTAGGATCTCCAGCCCAACCGAAGTCATCTAACCACTTACAGTCCAGTCCCTCTATATCCAGGACATTATTGACACCATCCACTCCAGTGCCAACCACTGACTCTATAATGTATATGTGTACCATATCTATAGTGTGTTATGTAAGAATATCCAGTCAAGTGTAAACAACATGGGGGATGGGCAGTTGTTTCCAGGATGTTTTGGTTATTATTTATATGCAATCCTTGGGGTGCGAGTTGTGTTTTTGGTAAGACTCAGGATTTCCCCCAGTCATTCAATGACTCAACACAAATGGTCTTCTGAGCACCACTTGTAGGGATCTTCCAAGTTCTCATCGTGTCCTTCCTTTTAAGGAAAATGAATAAGGACCAAGTTTTGGGAAATGAGGAACATGATAACGAAGGTGTAAGGGTCTAAGGGTTACATGTCACATTAATGGTGGGACTTTCACAGCCATCATGAAAGTTAGTGCCTTTTACCTATCAAAAAGCAGCAAAAATTTCCAATTGCAGAATTTTTTTATTTAAATTAATTAAAAAAAACAAGAACAAAATGCAAATAAATAAAAAGAACCAACGTTCACAAAATGTAACAAAAACATAAATTACCATAAATTAGTCTCGAAATAGAAATACAAAATAATCTTGAACCACATAATGAAATGAAGCTCTGAGTTTTTGAAGAAGCCCTCAAATGGCGGAAAATCTCCAATGTGTGCTCACCGACTTTACTAACAGCAAAATGCTTCCACAAAATCAGACTGTGACTATACAGAATTGTGTAATCATGTGATTAACAACTTTAAAGGCTGAACGTGTTGACTAGACAATCTGGGCAACCACATAGGTCAAAACAAGCCATCTTAAGGATTCGTGTAACAATGTTGGGGCTGGTCATCTACATCATGTGTGACAGATTTGGAGCATGTTGAGGAAGAGTTGGCCAACAGGGACATGTCGATGAAAAGTTCTGTAGCATATGAAATGATGCAGAAGAGTCCATCAGTCCAGAGCTGGTGGGAGTAACAATCCAAGACTAGGACACTTTAGTAAAAATAGTCTACAAAATTTGTCAAAGTTGAGAGTATAGAACATCATGAGGAAGAATTGATCAGCTAGGAAACGACCATGAAGGAGGTTGTAATTTGGGAGTTGGTATAAAGGATGAGTCTAGGACACATTGAGGAGTAAAACTGTGAAGGAAATGTAGATGAAGAGTTGGCCAACTAATCCACGAGTGTAGTAGTCTGATGAAGGGTCCTAGAGTCTATGAGATGTTAGGGAAGGGTATGCCTACAAAATTGCTGACATTTTAGTTCTTGTCGATGGACAACTAGACTGTTGTAGACTAGAAAATGATAGAGTAGAGGCTTAACAAAAGGTCAATTTCCATAGGAGACCTTAGAAAGAGATGTTTAGAGGACTAGTACTTGTAAAGGCTGTAACAGTCTATGACAATAATCTAAAGGGTCCACTTAAACAGAGTGTTTGCTGTGATAGATGAGCACCAATATTCAATTACATAGGTTCTCCTTTACAGAGGCCAGTTCAGATTCTAATAAGGGATGAATGAGCCCTCATAGAGCTGTCATTGGTCATAATGCTGACGCATCTCACCATGCTCACATAAAAGAGACAGTCAGTCAACAAATGAGTGAATGGCTAATCATTTGTTCCTTTTATATGACCCAACATTGGGCAAATGAACTTTTAGGTAAACCTTCTTTCCCAATTATTGGGCTGTGTACGAGTCCCTTAAGAGTCCTTTTACATTAAAAGATGAGGTGCCAGTGACAAGCGCTGATCAATTAGTTTGGTGCTTGTTTACAGAGCCTTCAGACATTCGAATTCAGATATTATTAGAGAATGAACGATCATTCATACGATCGTTTATCCTCCGTAGAGCTTGAACATTGTCAGCAGCACATCCCCGTTCACTTGGGGAGATGTGCCGCCGCCAACAATTTTTCATACCACATACATGGTGTGATCCGTGGACTATGACCGCTTGTTAATCCGTCGGGTGATTAGCACTTTCACATGGCCTGATTATAGGATCGTTCTTGCCCAATCATTAAGCTGTAAAAGGCACTTAATAGTTTAAAACTCAGTGATTCATAATGGACATGAGGTTAGCCAGGGATGTATTGACGGATTGTTCTTTGGTAAGGAGGAGGACATGTTGGTGGAGCCTGCTGAGCCATGGTATAGGGCATACACAGAGAGTGCATTGATCAAATAAGAGACTTCTTCATACATATACAAACAAAGTAGCTGCCAAATAAAGTTATATAAATATAAAAAATGTATAAAATATATAAAATATCCTATAAAAGTAAGAACACCTTCACAGTTCTGTCCAGGATTTCCTGTGATATCAGAGCAGCGTCCATTACCAAGTGTCACAAGTGATACGGTGAGTAACCACCCTGAACACGATGATGCTGCTCATTGATCAGCGGCTTCCAGGAGATTAGCGACTTACTGGCCGAATGTCAGTGCAAGATCCAGAGCGCAATAAATAATAATAAATAGTCCCATAGTATAAAACCATAAATATTGTCAGAGCACATAACGGAAGTGGGTGGTGGGGTCCATCAACTGGGAAGCTGGCAAATTAGATCCCTGATACAAAAAATGGTATGTGGTGTAGAGGATAATGACACACTAACCCTTAGGGTACAGGATAATGACACACTGACACTTGGGGTACAGGACTAGCATACAGTGATACTTGGGGTGCAAGACACTGACACTTGGGGTACAGGACAAAGACATACTGACACTTGAGGGACAGGGTAATGACATGACTCTTGGGGTAGAAGACAATGATACAATGACACTTAGGGTATAGGACAATGACACGCTGAGACTTGGGGTACAAGACAATTATACATGCACACTTGGGGTACAGCATAATGACATACTGACACTTGGGGTGCAAAACAGTGACACACTGACACTCATGGTACAGAATAATGACATGTTGGGTACAGGATAATGACATACTGACATTGTACACAACAATGATACACTGACACTTGGGGGACAAGACAATCACATAAAGACACTTGGGGTACAGGATAATAACACACGGATAGTTGAGGTAGAGCACAGTGACACATTGACACTTAAGGTAGAGAACACTGACACTTGGGGTAGAGGACAATCACACCCTAACACTTGGGGTTACCTGAGTTTTCCACCTTTTTCCCAGCAGGAGGGTATAATAGTGTACTAATTAGCAGTATAACTTGTAGAACAGGGGAGGAAGTACCCACATAATATGAGTACCGACCCCCATATCTAGAATTGTCCCCACTCTCAACCATGCCAACGTTGCAATATGGTGTACTCCCTCACCGCCCGGAGCAGGGTTTGTTCCATCGCACGAAGAGCTTGATACATCTTCAGATGGGTGCACCAGTGACTGGCACCACTCCATGGGCGCTCTAAGGACAAGACTTTGGTTTGATTGAGTCCAAGTGATGACATCTATAAAGAATGAAATATCATTAAACATATCCTCAGTCATACCACAGAACAAATGATAGACCCCTGACCCACATGATGTCACCTATCTTCTATAACAACTGGTCAGACCACCATTGATGAAGCTCCTTAATTTTACTTGACTCTCTATAGCAATTTCCATGGCTGTGATTGATCACTTACCTGTCTATGGATGTGATATAGGAGATCTCGGAGGTCTAGGCGTACATGCGTGACACTTTTAAGAGGTGTTGTAGAGCCTTTCTTGGTCTCCTCTTTCTCCCATTTCTCTAGCTCCTCCAAATACACAGGGTAAACCTGGAGAGCATCACTGAGGAACCTGAGACGATCACTTGGCTGAAGAAAGTAGAAGATGTTAGAGGTGTAGAAGCATTTAGAGTCAAGATAAAAAAGGGTGGTTGGAGGACAGCTCACCTGTAACTTCAGCCAAGTACTAATGTTGATAGGAACTGAGGTGAAGTTTGAGGAGGTTCCTGTGAAATCTAGGTGTGACCCAGGCAATTTCCACATACGCTAAAGACAAAGGAAGAATTGTTATTGAGACAATTATGAAATCTCAAGCAGTGGTGGCCAAGCAAGAACAAACAATGAACAATCAAATACATTAATTAGAACATCAACATTCAAGATGATATTTCTTAAGGACATATTTATTCCCTATCAGAAGATAAAAGTAATATCTTGGAAAACAAGACACGTTAAGAAAACTTAGGGCAATTGCTCCAAGCCTCTAAGAAAGGATAGGAAGACTTAATCATGGTGGATCTCAAGGTCACCTGGTCAGTAACATCCTATTTCATGAAGTCAGATATAAAACTTAGAAGATGATGGATTAGTTACATTGGGTCAAGACATAAAAAGTCAAGTGAAAAATTGTCAGAATGTTATAGGTCTTAAATGCCCTCATGTTGAGGTAATGAAGGTCTATGATTAGGACTCCCTCCATTAGATATTCAAAAGGCATCATGTAACAGTGTGATCAACTTTACTCAAGGGGACAAAGGACGAGGGGTTGCCCAAACCGGACAGTCCCTTAAATGAAAACATTACGTTGCATCACGGTCTAAATCTTGTGATTTACAGTATAAACTAAAAAGAAACCACTACAAAATATGGGGAAGTTGATAAGAACTTAGAAGAAATAAGTTTGCTGAAGATTTTGAGAGCAAAAATCATTCTGTCAGCACCAAAAATTTACCAAATGGTCACCGAAACATAAAACTGAACAGTTAGCTGATGGTGGTCACTTACATAGTGATGGGTTAAGAGTCTGCTCTCCTGTAACAGCCTTCTGGACAATTTTAACGTCTTGCTGAAGTCTTGACCAAGGTTGATGCTCTTCGTTGTTGTGCTGTTACTTACAGGAGCTCCTTCCACTGTCCATCCCATGACCATGCCGGAGAATATTATGGGCAACCAGAATCCACCTGTTTGGAAGAAACAATGTCTCAGGGATAGGGTACAACAATCTTCCTGTATACACAGTAGACCTTCCTGCCTTCTCCTCAAGTCCTCACGTGATTTACCTCATAATGAGTTCATTTCCAGCACTCTTTCCGCCTCTCTTCTCCTTGCTATTGTTGCTTATAGACTTCTCTCTTGCTAATTTTACACTCCCTTCCCCTTCCACTATCATCTATGGGCAGTTTTCAGGCAGTTTCCTTCCTTTTGAGCAAGAGACTGTGATGTTGATCTACAGAGTAAAGTAGGCTGGACTGTCTACAGATACTTGTCTCTATTCTCATATCTTGTATTTATTCTATATGAGCTGAATTAAACTCAAGGATTCTTCTCTTGTCTCCCAAGAACTGGATCTACAAACGCTTGCCCCCATCCCCATGCAAGTAGTTTGCAGCCACCATAGAAGAAGAAAGCTAGCACTCATCACAATCTCCTACTGTGGGGATTAAGTCTGATAATAATGAAGTCTGGTGGATATGACCAGCAGTGATCTCCATGACTGTACATTCTTCTACAAGGATATAAGACCTGATAGTCCCTTGTAGAGCCCATTGTGGTCTTCAGGTAACACTGTAGCTATGTCTTATGCACTGAAGATGCAAGCCTCCTACCTGCAATCATTGTGTTCATCATGAGTGTAGACTGTGTCCGAGAATCTACCCCTTGTATGTCTGTGCTCAGCAGTCTCCATCACTGGGATTTTATACTGTGCAGACTTTCATTTTCTAAACGCTAACAGATACTACATTTGGGGTTTCCTTCTCTAATGATAATTGGGGAACTTTTTATTGCTGCAAAACATGACACTATTATTATTATTAAGCCAATATCCCGTTGCACTTGTATTTGTCTAGGATATATCACTCTGTGGCTTCTCGTCCAGGAAGTCAGTAACCACAGCGCCATGTGATGGCGGCCTGTGGAAATGGTGCAACCACGATAATCATTAGCATATAGCATTTCACCTTCCGTCTTAAAAGAAGATATCATACCCTTGGAATTAGGGATGGGCACTACCACCTAAGGGCCACTGGGTAAAAACAACATGTGGGCCCCTTTCTACCAGCATACCTGCAATTTACATTTTCTCATATAATACCACCCCTTGTGGTCTCAAAAAATTTAGGGGTTTATAATACATCCTTGATGATCTAGGGCAGTGAAGAGGTTTATGGTTACATCTCTGGTGGTGTAGGGCATTAAAGGGGTTTATGGTAACATCTTTGGGGTTCTGGGGTAGTAAAGCAGTTTATGGATACATCTCTAATGGTGTAGGTCAGTAAAGGGGTTGATAGTAACTTCCCTCATGGTCTAGAGCAGTGAAGAGGATAATAATGTCATCCTTGGTGGTCTGGGGCAGTGAAGGGGTTAATAATACCACCCCTGGTGGTTTCAAAAAAATTTAGAGGGTTAATAACACATCTTTGATGATCTAGGGCAGTGAAGTGGTTTATGGTTACATCTCTGGTGGTGTAGGGCATTAAAGGGGTTTATGGTAACATCTTTGGGGTTCTGGGTTAGTAAAGGAGTTTATGGATACATCTCTGATGGCCTAGGTCAGTGAAGGGATGATGGTAACTTTTCTGATGGTCTAGAGCAGTGAAGAGGATAATAATGCCCTCCCTGGTGGTCTGGGGCAGTGAAGGGGTTGATGGTAACATCCTTGATGGTCTAGGGTAGTAAAGAGGTTAAAAATGTCATCCCTGGTGGTCTAGGGCAGTGAAGATGCTAATTTTAACATCGCTGCTGATACAGTGAAGAGGATAATAATCCTATTCCTGGTTGTCTAGAGCAGTGAAAGGCTTAATAGCAGCATCCCTGGTGGTTTAGGGCTGTGAAAGACTTTACCCCTACTTATTTGGGTTTAGACAGCTTAGACACACCAATCATCAATTATCAGCCAATCACAGAGCAGCTTAATCATTTTCTTCAGGGAACACTTGTCCGATAGACAGGTGGAGATAGACAAGTGGACCTTCGTATTCCATTGTGATGACGTTGTATATGTGAGATGACTCTTGGATTGGCATTGCTCCATTTCCTGCTGCATAGGATGCTACCACTGCTGCCACTGTCACTATCCATGAGCCTTGTAGAGAATTATGTCGGCAATATACCGATCCCAACCACATCCATTAAAGATGCTCTCCAACTTCAGGAGTAGAGCGTACTTTATACAGAGCAATTACCTCCTGAATTATAGCTGAAAACAGAAAGTTCGTGCCACCGACAGGGCACTGAGGGGAAGTCGCTCACTTGTCAGAGTTGTTTGGTTTTGAGCAAAACTAAAACCAAGTGACACTCGGACCATGTAAACAAGAGCCGCTCAATGCTTGAGCAATTCCTGTTTCCTGTGAATGGAGGCGGGTGGCCGGGAATGATCCCTGGCTTACTCCACCTCCATTCATTGAACGACTATCACTCCTCCGTAAAACTTATGTGCCCAACAGTCGTCCTATGTAAAGGGACAATCTATACAAAGTGCTGAGCCTATTGTAAGACCTGAGCGGGTGGAGCATGACACATGGCATAAAAGAGAGGTTCACAATGTCTTGTTCCACTGTCTAAAGTCCAGCAATATGCATAAAACTGTATCAAACCCATATACTGCTAATATGTAAAACCACTAAGGCTGGGTTCTCACATTCCGGATTCCCGGCAGAAATCTCACGGTTTGGCCAAAGCGAAAAACCGCGAGATTTCCGCCGGGAGAAGCGCTGCTTCAAAACCCGCGGCACTTAGCCTCGGGTTTTGAAGCGGCGTGGCCACTCGCTCTTCCACTGCGGCCATAGAGGAGAGTGTAGCCGCAGCGAAAGAGGAAAAAAAATGAACATGCTGCTGAGAAATCTCGTCCACATGGCTGGCTAATCCCGGGATTAGCAGCCGCAGGCAGATTTGCTGCGGCGAAATTCTGGATGGAACTTCCACGGCAAATCCGCCCTGTGTCAACCCAGCTTTAAAGTTTGTATGCAAGGAGCTCCCCCTAGTGACAGCTAAAGACAGTAAGCAGGTGTAGTTGGATGAGACAGGATTTTCAGGATAGTGGTAATGCTGAGAGAGAGGCGCAACATTACCAGTAAACCTTTATATAACTCCTGGGCATTCACACACGTGCAGATCTAAGAAAGCGGAACAGCACATTAGCCTGAATAACGAGAAAGTTAAAAACAGCAAAAAATCAAAAAGGAAGTGAAAACACAATAATTTTCTAAAATAAGTAGTAATACTCCAGGCGATGGATGGAGAATACGTTTCAGTAGTTTCCTCACGTGTGGAAATTCCGGGTGGCAGAACGATACTTTCTACTGGGTACAAGATAGTTCATTGCTGAGTAATGTCTGATATTTACTGATCAATCTATGTAAGAGGCCAAGGGAAAAAGCAGCCCGAGGGCAGTATTATAGTGGTTATATTCTTGTACATAGGAGGCAGTATTATAGTAGTTATATTCTTGTACATAGGGGGCAGTATTATAGTAGTTATATTATTGCACATAGGAGGCAGTATTATAGTAGTTATATTCTTGTACATAGGAGGCAGTATTATAGTAGTTATATTCTTGTACATAGGGGGCAGTATTATAGTAGTTATATTCTTGCACATAGGAGGCAGTATTATAGTAGTTATATTCTTGTACATAGGAGGCAGTATTATAGTAGTTATATTCTTGTACATAGGGAGCAGTATTATAATAGTTATATTCTTGTACATAGGGGGCAGTATTATAGTAGTTATATTCTTGTACATAGGGGGCAGTATTATAGTAGTTATATACTTGTACATAGGGGGCAGTATTATAGTAGTTATATTCTTGTAGATAGGGGGCAGTATTATAGTGGTTATATTCTTGTACATAGAGAGCAGTATTATAGTAGTTATATTCTTGTACATAGGAGGCAGTATTATAGTAGTTATATTCTTGTACATAGGGGGCAGTATTATAGTAGTTATATTCTTGTACATAGGAGGCAGTATTATAGTAGTTATATTCTTGTACATAGGGGGCAGTATTATAGTAGTTATATTCTTGTACATAGGAGGCAGTATTATAGTAGTTATATTCTTGTACATAGGAGGCAGTATTATAGTAGTTATATTCTTGTACATAGGGGGCAGTATTATAGTAGTTATATTCTTGTACATAGGGGGCAGTATTATAGTGGTTATATTCTTGTAGATAGGGGGCAGTATTATAGTGGTTATATTCTTGTACATAGAGAGCAGTATTATAGTAGTTATATTCTTGTACATAGGAGGCAGTATTATAGTAGTTATATTCTTGTACATAGGGGGCAGTATTATAGTAGTTATATTCTTGTACATAGGAGGCAGTATTATAGTAGTTATATTCTTGTACATAGGGGGCAGTATTATAGTAGTTATATTCTTGTACATAGGAGGCAGTATTATAGTAGTTATATTCTTGTACATACGGGGCAGTATTATAGTAGTTATATTCTTGTACATAGGGGGCAGTATTATAGTGGTTATATTCTTGTACATAGGGGGCAGTATTATAGTAGTTATATTCTTGTACATTGGGGGCAGTATTATAGTAGTTATATTCTTGTACATGGGGGCAGTATTATAGCAGTTATATTCTTGTACATAGAGGGCAGTATTATAGTAGTTATATTCTTGTACATAGGGGGCAGTATTATAGTAGTTATATTCTTGTACATGGGGCAGTATTATAGTAGTTATATTCTTGTACATAGAGGGTAGTATTATAGTAGTTATATTCTTGTACATAGGGGGCAGTATTATAGTAGTTATATTCTTGTACATAGAGGGTAGTATTATAGTAGTTATATTCTTGTACATAGGGGGCAGTATTATAGTAGTTATATTCTTGTACATGGGGGCAGTATTATAGTAGTTATATTCTTGTACATGGGGGCAGTATTATAGTAGTTATATTCTTGTACATAAGGGCAGTATAATAGTAGTTATATTCTTGTACATAGGGGGCAGTATTATAGTAGTTATATTGTTGTACATAGGGAGCAGTATTATAGTAGTAATATTCACATAGGGGGCACTATTATAGTAGTTCTAGTCTTGTACATAGGAGCAGTATTATAGTAGTTATATTCTTGTACATAGGGGGCAGTATTATAGTAGTTATATTCTTGTACATAGGGGACAGTATTATAGTAGTTATACTCTTGTACATAGGGGGCAGTATTATAGTAGTTATATTCTTGTACATGGGGGCAGTATTATAGTAGTTATATTCTTGTACATAGGGGGCAGTATTATAGTAGTTATATTCTTGTACATAGGAGGCAGTATTATAGTAGTTATATTCTTGTACATAGGGGGCAGTATTATAGTAGTTATATTCTTGTACATAGGAGGCAGTATTATAGTAGTTATATTCTTGTACATACGGGGCAGTATTATAGTAGTTATATTCTTGTACATACGGGGCAGTATTATAGTGGTTATATTCTTGTACATAGGGGGCAGTATTATAGTAGTTATATTCTTGTACATTGGGGGCAGTATTATAGTAGTTATATTCTTGTACATGGGGGCAGTATTATAGCAGTTATATTCTTGTACATAGAGGGCAGTATTATAGTAGTTATATTCTTGTACATAGAGGGTAGTATTATAGTAGTTATATTCTTGTACATAGGGGGCAGTATTATAGTAGTTATATTCTTGTACATGGGGGCAGTATTATAGTAGTTATATTCTTGTACATGGGGGCAGTATTATAGTAGTTATATTCTTGTACATAAGGGCAGTATAATAGTAGTTATATTCTTGTACATAGGGGGCAGTATTATAGTAGTTATATTGTTGTACATAGGGAGCAGTATTATAGTAGTAATATTCACATAGGGGGCACTATTATAGTAGTTCTAGTCTTGTACATAGGAGCAGTATTATAGTAGTTATATTCTTGTACATAGGGGGCAGTATTATAGTAGTTATATTCTTGTACATAGGGGACAGTATTATAGTAGTTATACTCTTGTACATAGGGGGCAGTATTATAGTAGTTATATTCTTGTACATGGGGGCAGTATTATAGTAGTTATATTCTTGTACATAGGGGGCAGTATTATAGTAGTTATATTCTTGTACATAGGAGGCAGTATTATAGTAGTTATATTCTTGTACATAGGGGGCAGTATTATAGTAGTTATATTTTTGTACATAGTGGGCAGTATTATAGTAGTTATATTCTTGTACATGGGGGCAGTATTATAGTAGTTATATTCTTGTACATAGGAGGCAGTATTATAGTAGTTATATTCTTGTACATAGGAGGCAGTATTATAGTAGTTATATTCTTGTACATAGGGGGCAGTATTATAGTAGTTATATTCTTGTACATAGGAGCAGTATTATAGCAGTTATATTCCTGTACATAGGGGCAGTATTATAGTAGTTATATTCTTGTACATAGGAGCAGTATTATAGCAGTTATATTCCTGTACATAGGGGGCAGTATTATAGTAGTTATATTCTTGTACATAGGGGGCAGTATTATAGTAGTTATATTCTTGTACATAGAGGGCAATATTATAATCCTGACCGGTGCGCTTTGGTGTGAGTTTAGTTTGTGCACTGTGTTGAAGTATATAACACTAGGTAAGCAATAGACAGTAAATATATGTGCATGCATCTGTTATAGGAATTGTATCGTTAGTCTTGTTCTGTAGCAAATCACTGAGGCAGAAGAAGTCGGTACGTATTAAAGCCCTATTTACAGACGACGACTTAAATTATAAAGTTTATTGATAAACTATTTAAAAAAGGCCAGAATGTAGTAAAGCAAATTGTGCTATTTTCACATTAAAGAGATTTCTAGCATGCAAAATAATGTAACATCCAGAAGCACGTGGCATTTTTTTTTTTTTGAGGAATCCTTATATCTCTCTGTACTCTTATGAGTCAACCACTCTCAATGTAGATGGCTACACACATGGAGTTTCAACATGGATCCTCAAAAACAGCCTATTCGTCTTGGATGCATAGTTATAGCACCTAGCATGGAAAGAAATTTTGGTTCGAAATCAATGAACAATTATACTGGATACGATAATAGATAATGGATATGTGAGTTCCCACCTATTTGATCTAGACTGTACCGAAATGGGTGCAGTTCCCCTAATAAAAGGTGATGATGGTCAACTAGAACAGAATTCTGGCTGGACAAAGCTGTTTCAGGCTCAGTGCAGCTCTTTAATTCTGTCTGACGCTCAACAAGAAATTTACCTGGTGGTACTAGCTGCATAAATTATCTGAACAAAGCAGATTCTAGCTGAGCTCCACAGTTAGATTGACTCAACGCGTTTCACCAAGCCGTTACTTGGGTCCTCAGGAGCCCAATAAACCTTGAACCTAAGATAGATTTCTCATTCGTTCAGCACAGTTGTGGATCTGGAACGATCAGAGCTTTCTGTCTGTCTATCACTAGTAAATGATAAAACTATTAGGCCTCCTTCACACGGGCGATAAAGTCGCACGATTTTGTCACGTTGCGATAATACTACAAATTGCATGTATGTGAAGCCCCTGCTTTCCTATGGGTTCCTTCACACATGCAATGTTTTGTAGCATGCAACAACCCGACACAAAAACCTCATGGGTCCCGCGATATGCCGACGACTTGTGAGGTTTTGTAGCCTATGTCTCCCTATGGAGCCTTCATTTTTGTTGTATCACATGAAAACGCGATTCTCGTGGGAAATCCTACTGTCAAAGCCTAAACTAAGCGTTAGCTGAAGTTAAAACATAAAAAAAACCACACATACATCACCTTAGAAGCGCTCTGTGATGCCGCAACAGCTTCCTCTCAGCCCCCGGCACTATTTCTCTTTATCTCTTCTGGCTGTGGATTGAAAAATCCCTGCCTCTGATTGACTGGCGCTTAGCCAATCACAGCCAATGCTTGATCAACCAATCACAGCCATTCATCAAGCTCTGGCTGTGATTGGCTAAGCGTTAGCCAATCACAGCCAGCGCTTCCAGGATGCGGTGATTTTTCAATCCCCGTCCAGAAGAGATGATAAAGAAGAAGATGCCAGGGACCGAGAAGAAGCTGCGTCGGAACCCAGGACAGCGCTTGTAGGTGATGTCTACTTTTTGTTCCTGCAGCTACGACATATTTTCAGAGGCCTTAAAGTTTGCTGATTTCTTGAGAAGCTGAGTTGTATGAAGTCTCCCATACTTACAACATGGTAGTCTTCATTTGTGGTTAACCACTGTGGTTGCTTTAGATTTACTCAGTAGAGAAATCTTAAAAATTTGAAGCTTGTCAGCCGTTCTTGCTCATGAGGCTTCCTCTGTATATCCACCACATGACTGTAATTTACTACACAGGAAAATCTGAATAATAATGAGAATAGACAGAAAAGGTGTCATATACACTGGTATCGGGCTGAGCAATTAGGGAGTCAGTAAATGTAAGGGTCATCTAAGGCAAGGATTGATACGAGTATTTTGAGGTAAGGCAGCACAATGAAGGGAAACACTATAACATGGAGGAATACGTTTAGTCTGGCATTCATACAGCGCCATTGCTTTGTTTACAACACCATAAACTACTTAGTGTGAAAACTAATATAAACTTTTCCAGATACCTGTGAGTGGCTTTTGGGGTTAATAATAATATCCATGGTGATTTATGGTGACTTCTTGATTAATACATTTTATCACGGTTACATTATGGCATAAACGAGATAATGGAAATACCCTGGGTTGTCTACAACAGAGGAATGGGTTATGTCAGCATCCCTAGTGCTCTAAAGTAGTTAAGGGATTAATACCGGCATCCCTGGTGGTCTGGAGTAGTGCAGAGGTTAATCTCGGCATCTCTGGTAGTCTGGGATAGTGAAGAATTTGGTGCTAGAATCCCTGGTGATCTAGAGTAGTGTAGTGGTTAATGTAAGTATCCCTAGTACTCTGGAGTAGAAAATAGATTAATGCTAGCATCCCTGGTGGATAAGAGTAGTGAAGAAGCTAATGTTAGAATCCCTGGTGGTCTAGACTATTGAAGGGGTTAATGTCAGCATCCCTAGCCGTCTAAAGTAGTGAAGATGTTATGTGTAGAATCTCTAGTAGTCTAGCGTATACAAGGGGTTAATTCCAGTATGACTGGTAGTATACAGAAGTGAAGTGGTTATGGTCAGCATCCCTGGTGGTCTAGGGAATAGAAGAGGGTAATGCCAGCATTGCTAGTGGTCTAGAGTATTAATAGGATTAAACCCAGCATCCCTGGTGGTCTAAAGAATAAAAGAGGTTAATGCCAGAAATCCCTGGTAGTCTACAGTAGAGTTAGAATTGATGCGGTCTAGCATATTGAGAGCATATTGAAGAGGGTAATGTTGATATCTATGGTGGTCTACAGAACTAAGGCAGTATCCCTAGTGTTCTAGGGTAGAGGATGGGTGAATGCCTGTGTCCCTGGTGGTCTAGAATAATGAAGAAATGAATGATGACATCTATGGTGTCACCATTGTAGCCACTTTAGAGTTTTATCAATATGTCCATAAAATCAAAGAAACTTGGGGTGTATAATGCTAGTATAATACTGTCAAAATAGTATTGTAATACTTTGCCAAATAACAGTACCAGACAATGCCAACATAATACTTCCAGACAGCGCATACATAATAATAGAATATAGTAAACACATAACACAACCATACATGCCCATATAATACTGCCATTTGGCACTTACATAACTGTGAGAGTGCCTACATAATACTGCCACACAATGCGTACATAATAGCACCATATAGTGAACATATTACAGAACCATACTATGACCATATAATACTGCCATATGGCACTTACATAACTGTGACAGTGCCTACATAATACCACTACACAGTACATACATAATAGCATTATATAGTGAACATATAACAGAACCATAGACTGTCTACATAATACTGCCACAGTGCACGCATAATACTACCTTATAGTAAACATAGAACCATACAGTGGCTACATAATACTGCCACAAAGTGTATACACAATAGTACTATATTAGTGAACATATAACAAAACCAGACAGTGCCTACGTAATACTGCTAAATAGACTGTACATAAATAGTACCCTATAGTTAACATATAACAGAACTATACCACCATATAATACTGCCATATGGCTATTACATAATTGTAACAGTGCCTACATAATACTGCCAAATAGTGTGTACATAATAGCACTGTATAGTGTCATGTAACAGAACCATAGAGCGTCTACATAATAGTGCCATGCAGTGTGCACATAATAGCACCATATAGTGGACATATACCAGAACTATAGTGCGCCTACATAATACTGTCACAGAGTGTATGTAATAGTTCCATATAACAGAACCGTACCGTGTTTATATAATACTGGTATTATGGCACTTACAAAATAGTGACAGTGCCTATATAGTAATACTGCCACACAGTGATTACATAATCCAGGCTTCAACCTGCTTTGTGCCATAGAAATGGCTCCTGGATGTATCACAGCAGTGACCAGGGGCGTAGCTATAGGGGGCAGCAGTTGCTACCGAAACCTTAGGGGGTCCAAAGGCCCCTCCATCACAGAGGAAGACAGCAGTATTGTGCAAACAGCACATGGTAGGTAGGGAGCCCTGTTACAGATTTTGCATCGGGACCCAAGAGCTTCTAGTTACACCTCTGTCAGTGACGATCACATGACTAGTCACAGGGTCATGTGATACTAGGAGTAGTTGCTATATTTGTCACAGACAATTACGGTACACTGATTACGTCGCCAGTCATGGTCCGTGATTTCGTGGCCACTGCTGCACATTATATTGGCAGTCAGTGTCCTGGGGCTTCACCTTGAGGGTATATATATATATATATATATGTAATTATCGGATTGATTGGCACAAGTGAGAGCTGCACTATTTCCAGTTTCTCTTTCTTTGTGTATTTAAACAGCAACTTTATTAAGAAAGCTGCAGTATATTATATAATATGCCGCACCTCGATACATATGTATTCTGTTATCTAGGCGATAAATCATGAAGAGCTCATATAAAGTGTCCAAAAAATAACAGCACACAGTGACTAACTAATATCACCATACATTGCTCAAGTCAGGGGTGGACATACCACCTAGGCAGCTGCCCAAGGGCCTCGAATGACCCTGCCCCCTGTCCTGCTGCCGACTCTACTCTCCCAAACAACCGTTAGCAGCATCAGAACTATCTACCTTCTTCACACAGTCTTAGGGCTCAGTCACACGGGTGCATCGGCACCCGTGTTACTGCAGCCAGCAGACAGCCGTACCTGAAGACGGCCGTCTCTCTGCAGCGCCAGGAGGAAGAACATGTGACTGGCTTCATTGTCGGTCATGTGTTCTTTCATCAGCGCTGGAGAGAGACGGCCGTCTTCTGTCAGTCACACAGGCGCATCGGCGCCGGTGTACGGGTGCCGATGAGCCCTTAAGGAGAAGGGACTATTACTTTGTGGGGGCCCTGAGAGCAGAAGTCAGTGGCAAGCTGAGGGGAGTGTGCAGAGATAAGTCATGGCTGAAATAAGTCTTCACATCAGTCTGGGTCTATATAAGGAAATTGAAAGCGGGTGTCTCCAAACATAGAAGAGGTCACTTGTTATCACTGGAGGTAACTGCACTGTAATCACTATCACTGTGTAGAGCTAATATCTAATTATTACATTATTTAGTAATATACTAGAGCAGAGGTGTCTAAGCCCACCGTCTATAGAATGTTTTTGCAAGTTTTGCAGGAAGTGGAGCCTAGGCATATTCTTTGCACAGGGGCCCTCTGCACTCTGTCTGTCCCCAGCTCAAGAAATACTACCATATACTCTTCAAATAATATTACTATACAGTGTATAAATGATATCTCCATGTGGTGCCAAATATAACAATATTATGTCGAAATAATACCACCATGCAGTTCTCATAAACTGCTGCCATACCCTACATAAATAATACTGTCATATACTATGTAAATAATACTGCCACACACTGCCATATAATATTATATAAATAATAATGTCATACACTACATAAAAATACTGTCAGATATTACATAAATGATATTACCATACCCTATATAAATAATACTGTCATCCCCTTCATAAATAATACTGCCATACCCTATATAAATAATACTGCCATGCCCTATATAAATAAAACTGCCATACCCTATATAAATAATACTGCCATGCCCTATATAAATAATACTGCCATACCCTATATAAATAATTTTGTCATTCCCTATATAAATAATACTGCTATATCCTATATAAATAATACTGTCATTCCCTACATAAATAATACTGTCATTCCCTTCATAAATAATACTGCCATATCCTATATAAATAATACTGTCATTCCCTATATAAATAATACTGCCATGCCCTATATAAATAATACTGCCATACCCTATATAAATAATACTGTCATTTCCTATATAAATAATACTGCCATACCCTATATAAATAATACTGCCATATCCTACATAAATAATACTGTCATTCCCTATATAAATAATACTGCCATACCCTATATAAATAATACTGCCATACCCTATATAAATAATACTTTCATTCCCTATATAAATAATACTGCTATATCCTATATAAATAATACTGTCATTCCCTATATAAATAATACTGCTATATCCTATATAAATAATACTGTCATTCCCTACATAAATAATACTGTCATTTCCTATATAAATAATACTGCCATGCCCTACATAAATAATACTGCCATACCCTATATAAATTATACTGCCATGCCCTATATAAATAATACTGCCATACACTACATAAATAACACAACAAAAAAATAATACTATCACGCTGTGAAAAATATCAGAGTTCTAGTCACTCCAAGGAAACCCTTCCTGTTTCTGTCAGGCATTAGTGATGGAAGATACTAGACCGTGTGTTATCAGAAACCATCGGCCTCCTGTGCCGCAGACCACAAGGATTCTGTCGGTTGTTTCACAGGGAAGAAACAAATAACATGACAACCTACAACTGTGAAACTGGCCGCCGTCGTGCTGAGCTCCCCTTTCTCATGCTGGAACAAGGTTTCGGTAAAAGATAAGAGAAGTCAAATGCATCACACAACCGAAAATCTGCATCTCTCTGACTGCGAGAGGTTTTTCCGCTGCTCAGTGATACAAGTTTTCCGCTCTTTTGCCCACTGGGGTCTCGCCTTTCTGTTTCTCTTAGCCACAATGGCGCTGGAACTTGTTATCTTCTGTTATACCCCATCCGTGCTAAGGAACGGCGAGTTGTGCCCTCGGACACGTTAGTTGGTGTTGGGTTTGAGTAGCAGATGAGATTTCCACATCCTGCTGACAAGATTTGCACTAAACCTGCCTATAAATTGACTTGTGACGCAGAGTTTATATGTATTTATGCTGCAGAGTTTTCGTGCAAATTTCACCCAGCGGCCGGCCCCATTGAAAATAATGGGAGAACTCTGTGATCCTCTGCCGCGGCTGTGACAAAGACTTAAAAGACTTGTGTCGATTCAGTTCAGACTATTATCCTCCCCACCCAACGTTGATCCAGAGGAAGGGAAAAAAACCCAATGAGGTAGAAGCCAATTATCCTAATTTTTTAAGGGAAAAAAATTCCTTCCTGACTGGAATCTGGTAATGGGAATAATCCCGAGTCACCAATCCTTCCGAAGTCATAAGTGATATAGCATGTAATATTGTATCGCTCAAGAAAGGCGTCCAGGAACCTCTTGTACATTATTATCGAGTTCACCACATTCTCAGGCAGAGAGCTCCATAGTGTCACTGCTCGTCCTTCACCCCTAGACCTCTTTTTATGCACCCCATGATCCTATTTGCCTTGGCAGCAGCTGCCTGACACTAGTTGTTCCAGTAAGGTTTACAGTTAAAGGGGTAATACTATTGATGACCTAACCTCAGGATAGGTCATTAATAGTTGATTGGGTGGGGTCCGTCACTCAGGCCCCCGACCGATTAGCTGAGCGGGCGCATGCTGTCAGCGTTGCAAATACACAGAGGTCAGAGCTGAAGCAGCGGAAATCTCCGGGCCAAACTCTGTGTATTGGTCGGTGCTTGTAACTGCAGGTCATCAATAGTGTTTTCCATGGAAAACCCCTTTAACTAAAATGCCGAAGTCCTTCTCCATGTCAGTGTTCCCCAGTGGTTTCCAATTTAGCGTGTAGTGGTGACATGTATTTTCTCTGCCCATGTGCAGAACCTTACATTTATCTGTGTTAAATCTCATCTGCCACTTTCCTTCCCCCCAACTTATCCAGATCCTCTTGCAATCGTATATAGTTTTATATGTGCCTGTATTCTGTCCTCTCTTGTATGAATTACTTGACATAGTTTTGTAGCATCTGCAAATTTTGATATTTTACTGTACAATCCCTCCACAAGTTGCTAATAAATATATTAAAAAGAATAGGGCTTAATACTGCCCCTTGTGGTACCCCACTAATCAGGTTGGTTTAACAGGAGCAATCACTCACAAACCCGTGCTGATATGAGTTATACAGCTATTTACCTTGAGGTACTCCAAGATGGCATCTGTTAGGAACCCTTCACACATTTTACCCACAATAGGAGTCAGACTTACCAGCCTGTAGTTTCCAGGTACTTATATAATAGAATCAAGTCTTCTTCATGGTGCCAAAGCTCATCTAATGAATTCTATAATTCATTAGAACTTAGCTTCTATCAATCTATATTGATGGATTGATTGCATCGAATATCAAATGTGTTCCTACCAGCTTAGATTTAAGATACACACTAGGGAGGGCAAACAAGGCTCGCCTAGTTTTCAGTTGTCACACCAAGTCTTTCTTGTAAAGTCTTGAGCATTATTATAACTGAGGCAAAAATAAGAAAAGACTGGGCTATCCGCAGTCCTAACGCCTAAAGCAAGGTTAATGATAGAGCGATAAGAAAGGCATCTCTATATAGACAAGCACGGATTCTTTCAGTATTGAGTTCCAGCTGTCTATGATACCTCCCTAAGCTATCACACAAAAGCACATAACAAACGCACTTTTCCCAGCGACGACAATCTAATGTTTGAAATACAAACATAAACGTACTTTACTCTATATAATAAGTGCATGCTTCTGGTGCCGAAACTTTATAACACCACTGTAATAACCAATATTAGGCTGATAAACTTCCTGATGACCAGCAACATTTGCGGAGAAACGCGTCGAAGATATTGTTCCATTATGTGAGCTTGAAAACTTGATGTTATAGAATTCATTGGATGAGCTTTGACACCATGAAGAAGATTTGATTCTATTATGAGTACCTGGAAACTACAGGCCGGTAAGTCTGACTTCTATTGTGGGTAAAATGTGAGTTTGGCAATTCAGGTCTCACTTCTGAATACGAGATTCCACAACATTTCATCACACATATGGTCAGTTGTGACTATTTGCGTTCTTTGATGAGACTAGAAATTCTGAGGAGGTATATAACTCCCAGATTATCTACTTATGGACCAGACTCTGTGAGGCCATTGTACTTAGCTATACTATCATTTATTTGAAGGGCCACAAGACACTGGTACCAACCAATAGTGTATGTTTGTATATTTGTATGTATACAGCGTTTGTCCTCAATTCTCCAGGGGGATTGGATAATCCCTCCAGCCCCATCTGGTCAGTCCAGTGTGCCCTTATGTGTGTACGCTTTTAACTTTATTAGAAATAAGATTTTGTTTTTTATCACTTGGTCTATCCTGTGAATCATTAATCTTTTTACTATTAATATAGTTGAAGAAGTTTATAGTTTATGGTTAGTTTTATTCTCTTTGGCAATAAGTCTCTCTGTCTCCACCTTTACTGTTTATATTTGCTTTTTACAAAAAATTTTTTCCTTATAGGTTTTTAGTGCTTCTTTGCTGCCTTCTTGTTTGAGTAGTTTAAATGGCATCTATTTGTTGTTTATTGCCCCCTTTACATCTTTATTGAGCCACATTGGTTTTCTCCTATTACTAACCCTTTTATTCCTGTAAGGTATGACCCGCTCGCAGTGGGTATTTAACCCTTTCCAATCCAATTATTGTTTCTCATCCATTCTCCCCAGCTCCAAATAAATTGAAGCTTGGGAAAATGGATGAGAAAAAATACATTTTCCCTGCACCCTCCTGAACTGACAGAGTTCAGGAGGGTGCAGGTGCTCACTGCACTGTGGGGGGGCCTGTTTACCTGTCCGGCGTCCTCCGCATTCTCCCTTCTGCCTCCCGGTTTGGCGATCATGTGACCACTTGGGTCAGGTGGCACGCAGCGGTCACATGATCGCCGGGCTGGGAGGCAGAAGGGAGAATGCGGAGGACGCCGGACAGGTAAGCAGGTCCCCCCACGGTGCAGGCTCCCGGCTCGGTGTTCATGTGACCGCTGGGGGTTAGGTAACACCGGCGGTCACATGATCGCCGGCCGGAATCTCTGTGCATTACATAGCGCTAATTGAGCGCTATGTAATGTGTAAAGGAGAAGGCAGAAAGGGTTTTTAAGCCTTTCTGCCTTCTCCTCGTGGGTGCTTGATGAGGACCAGTGCAGGAGTGTATCTGCACCCGATGTGTCTGATGATCGGGTGCAGATGCACTCCTGCACTGCAGTGTCCGGCCTGCCCCGACATCGGAGCTGTGGAGGGAAATGATGATGTTGGGGCAGGCCCGACATTGGATCGGAAAGGGTTAAAGTCCGCTCTGCAGGTCAATTTAAACCTCAGTGTATTCCTATATCATCCACACTGCTGGTACTGAAAATGAAAGCCAAAAAACTCTAAAAACTGTGGGGGTAACACACAGAAGGTGGTCCGAGTCTCCTGCCCTGAGAAGATTATCATCTTGAAACGCTTACACATTTGGTATTTTAATCCCTTGACACGCTAGAACATACATATAAGGCCTGGGTGTGCAGGGTTTGTATGGAGTGGGATTGGCAGCTGAGCCACTCCTCACACGGTCGGTGAAGGCCGTCTTTGAGAGCTGACTCCCAGCCATGATATTTCAAATCAGTGTTTACGCCAATTGTTGATGTTAACCCTGTAAATGCCACTGGGAATTCTGACAGCATCATTTAAATGCCCTAGTCAGTCCCGAACACGCCCCTCTTCCCGCACACGGTGAGAATGTGAGGTGCCAGTCAGTTGTCATGGCAGCCTGGGGCCTTCTGAGGGCCCCAGGGTTGTAATGTATTTCTGCCTTCTAAGATGTGCCTGTGACACGTCTTAATAAAATGCCTGAAGAAATACCATATACTGCAGTACTGAAGTAATGCAGTATAGGGTATACATGATTAAGCAATATCAAGTTTAAGCCCCAGGGGCCTAAGAAAAAAAAAGTTATCATGCTATTTTTGCTGTAGTGTATACACTGTAACCCCCCCTCCCTCCAAAGACAGTAGCATTGGGTTTTTTTCCATTTCACTCCACTTAACAATCATTAAATAGTGCCATAGAAAAATATGACTCACCCTGCAAAAAACAGGCCCTAATAGAGCTATGTCGATGTTAAAATAAAAGTTATATATTTTCAAAAATAGAGAGAAAAAACTAAACTGAAAAAAATTGCTGTGTCACTGTGTCAATGCTTTGCGAGAAATGATAGAAATGACTGACAAGGGTTTTTTAGAGCATGGGGTTTTTTTCACACTAAGGGCTTTACTATTAGCTTACTGTTGTTTTTTATTCCCATTTTCTATGCCTAAATTTCCAAAAATAGAGAACGTTTCCTATAAAACTTTATATAAAAAATAACCCATCTGTATTCGCCTGGTAGAAACTGCTGACGGGCTCACATTCTGTTTCAGGCAGCCAGGATCTCCTAACAACAAAACGCAGATATTTATATTCTATTGCACAATTCATAGAGACCGCAGCGTGACTAATTGTTCTTCAGTACTAGATGGTTGTAATGACGATTATTCATTGGTGTGCGCCATTTTCTGTGCTTTATGAGAGATGGTCGGTCTGATGCTTGTCCTATCAGAAAATCTCAAGGAACTAATAAATCCAGTGCTTCTAAATTACATATGTAGGTAGGACTGTGTATGGAAGTAGGGGATGTACACTGACTGGCCCCTATATTAGAGCCCCTGGCTCTGTCACAATTGGTGCTTCCCTGTATGGAAATTCTCCCCGTTACCCCGGAGTGCAGCATAAAATCTCGTGACAGGTATTCAGTGGATCAGTTTCAGTGTGAATCCACATTAGATGGGAAAATCCAGCGATCTGAAGAACTTCCAACGAATGCCCCTTCCACCATAGCCCAAAACCATGATGCCACCACCACAGCCCCCAACCGTGATGCCTACACCACCGTGACCCCCAACCATAGTGCCCCTCTCCACCAGAGCCTCAAACCATGATGCCCATTCCACCAGAGCCCCACATCATGATGCCCCCTCCATGATAGCTCCAAACCATTATGGTCTCTTACCAGAGTCCTATACCATGATGCTCCTACTCCATAGCCCCAAACCATGATGCCCTCTCCATTGTAGCCTCATATCATGATGCCAACCACCATGAAGCCCATCATGATCCTATTTGCCAGCAACCCCTCACTAATAATGCAACCATAATGCACCCTCCACCATAGCCCCCAACCATAATACAAGCCTACACCAGAGCCCCAAACCATGATGCCCCCTCTACCACAGCACCAAACCATGATGGCCTCTCCACCATAGCCCCAAACCATGATGCCCCTTCATCACAACTCCCCACTATGATGCCCCCCTACACCAGAGCCCCAAACTACGATGCCCCTTCCAGCATAGCTCTAAACCATGATGGTCTCTCTACCAGAGGCCCACACCATGATTTCCCCTTCACCGGGTTTCACAGTTGGATGAGGTTTTTGTATTGGTGTGCTTCCAGAGTTCTTCCTCTACTTTTCTCTCATCAGTTCATAGAACATTTTCCAGTAAACTTGAAAGAAGCTGCCATATTTTTTTGGCCAGCAGTGGCATCCTTCATAGTATTCTTCCATGATCATCATTCTTGGTTAGTGTTTCTCAATAAGTGGACATATGAAAAAAGGTTTCTGCAGTTTGTAGAGTCTTCTGTAGGTATTTTTCTGTTCCTCTTGGGTTTTTTCTTAGCTGTTTCAGGATTTTCTGTTGTTCTCTTAGAGTGATGTAACAGGATGCTCCTAAGCAGTGTAGAACAGTCCTGAATGTTCTCCATTTGTTGATAATAACTGTAAGCTGATGTACATCCAGGTCTTTAGCTTTTGTAGCTTTGTCCAGCCTCATACAGAGGGTCCCCTCCATGCCGCTCCGGACTGCTTTTCTGATCTTCCTTTTTTTCGGGTGCAGCACGGTTATGTGATATGTGCCATGACACGTGACTAACACTACCTAGCCAGGGATATGCTAGTGCTATTACTAGGCACGTGTCACCGAATTTACCACGTGACCGTGCTGCACCCAGAGGATAGGAGGATCAGAGAAGCAGTCCAGAGTGGCACGGGGTGCGCTTTGCAGGGAGGTGAGTACACCAGTGTTTTTTTGCTTTTTAAACCAGCATAAAAGGGGGCTTTATTATTAACTCGCTGATATACCCGGCTTCACCTGAGTTAACTTGATACAGGTGTTTACCTGTTGTTCGCACAGAAAGTTTTCATGAAGTCATAGTTACTTCAGAGGAACAGAGGAATAAAATATGTATACACATAGAGAAGCGTTAGATTCTACTCAGACTGCATGTACCGATGTCCCTCTGCAGAATGTCCACCTCTCCCTCACTCACTTTTTACCCTTAAAATTAACACCCCTTTTATTCAAATTAACCCCCAGACTGGAGGTTGCAGCCCCCTCTTAGCCTTAAAGGCATGCTCCATGCCTGCAGCCCAGGGCCGCTTCCTTATGTATTTTACAGCCATTAAGTATATGCACACCGAGGTCAGTTAGATTCTTCTCAGTATATACACAGAGAGGTGAGGTAGATTCTCCTCTGTATATGCACACAGAGGTCAGTTAGATTGTCTTCAGTATATACACACAGAGGCCAGTTATTGTTGTGCCAAATTTCACGCTTGTATGACACCGGGAAGTTACATTACATAGGGGTGCACTTACTTTTGCAATTAGCATTGAATAATCAAATTGTGACCCCTTTACTTTTCCTATTTAGGATCTAAAGAATGGTTGTGCCAAATTTCACGCTTTTACGACACCGGGAAGTTACATTACATAGGGGTGCACTTACTTTTGCAATTAGCATTGAATAATTGAGTTGTGACCCCTTTACTTTTCATATTTAGGACCTTAAGAATGATCATGCCAAATGTCATGTGTGTATGACACTGGGAAATTAGAGAAATAGATTAGGTACATTACACAGCGGTGATTAAACTTTTGCACTTAGCATTGAATAATCGAGTTGTGACCCCTTTACTTTTCCTATTTAGGACCTTAAGAATGCTCCTGCCAAATTTTATGTTTATTCGACATCAGGAAGTTAGAGAATTAGATTAGGTACATTACACAGGGGTTCCAATACTTTTGCACTCAGCATTAAACAATCAAGTTGTGACTTCTTTACTTTTCCTATTTAGGACATAAAGAATGCTTCTGCCAAATTTTATGTTTGTACAACATCGGGAAGTTAGAAAATTAGTGTTGAGTCATTCAGTGAGGGCTTTCACCTTTATATATATAGATGAGGGCATAAAAAGCGGCATTAATTACAAGGGCAGAAAAAGGTGGCACTATTAACGGGGATGAAATAGGTGGCTTTATTAATAATGGGGACAGAAAAGGCGTTGTTTTTAATTACTGGAGTAGAAATGTTATATATGCAAGTGTGTAACCACTGTGTCGGCCCTCCAGGCAGGTGGAAAACACCCGGCAGGAGCGACAGCTGACCCAGAGGACAGATGCTCACTTCTCAGTGCGTGGCTTGATATGAAACAGCAACTAGGACTGAGCTAGCCCTGGGCTGGTAAGGAATAGGAAGTCCCTGCCTAACATAAGCGGAGCAATCGTCCTGACAAGGACGGCCCTGAGCAGGAACCTAGGTGCTGAATACCCCTGTCAAAGCCCTACAACAGGAACAGGTTGTACCAATACGGAACTAATACCAATGATGTGAGCAGGTGCAGACTGGACATAGGTTGCCACAAAGGAAACTGCAGGAGTAGCAGCCACAAGCTGCCATAGTAAAACAACAACCCGGAAGCACTGGATACCAGAACTATAGAAGCTATATAGTGGAGTGATTGGCAAACAGGCTCCAGCTGGGTGGTGGAGTCAGGAAGTGTTCACTGAAGCAAAATAAATGCAAACTCAGATAACAGACAGCAGCAGACCTATCTGCTATACCTAACAAGAAGAAGGCGGCATTAATAATAGGGGTGGAGGGTCCAGAAAAGATGGCATTATTGCCTACAGGGCAGAAGAGGTGAGATTATTAGTAATGGGGGCAAAGAAACGTAGCATTATTAATTACGGGAGCAGAAAAAATGGCATTACTATCTACGGGGCAGAAAAGGTGGCATTATCACTTATGAGGGTAGATAAGGTAGCATTATTACTCATGGGGGCAGAAAAGGGGGCACTTTTACTGTGTGACGGGTACAAGAACAGCACCTACTGCATGGGGCCTAATTACTATCTGGGGCATTATGGATTGTGTAGAGATGTGGAAAATATTGGGAGCGTAATGGAAAAGGAAGGAGCTAAAGATTTCTGTGTGTCAAATTCTGCAGAGGCAGGTTGTGGATGGTAGGAGTCATTGTGGTGGTCTGAGCGCGGATAGAGAAGAAAAGAGAGAGACAGCAATCAGAGGTGACGCCACCTGTGATCACTGTAGGTAACTGCTCTGTCATCAATATAGAGCTAGTGACTAAACTAACTATAATTTAGAGGCTATTGGAACCAATGGTTTCCTGTGGGAACGTTCAGAGGTCTTTGGCGCACCTAAAATTCCTTCATCTGAACGTTCCCATAGGAAACTATTAATTCTAATAGCTGCAAGTTATTCACACCCGTGATTTTTGCGCGCGTGGGTCCCTGTGTGAAAGAAGCCTAAACTGCACCCGCCAGCGCTGATTTCTATGCCGGCTGAAACTGGACGACGAGCGAGACGCGATAATCATCAGTTTCACTCATTTGAACGATTTTCTGAATGGTAAACGTTTCGTATAAAAGCAGCCAAACTCTTGGGGAAGTCAATAACACAGGGTTCACTTACTTTCTTCCCCCTGCACTGTGGATGGTGAATAGTACAATGCTCTGTGTGTTATTAGTCACCTTGTGTTTTTCTAGAACTGTGACTTAGATACAATCACATTTTATTAGTAGTCAATGCAAAAATCCAGGGAATTCCAAAGGGTTCACTTACTTTTTCTTGCCCCTGTACCTTATTGTATCATTCTCCGCCCTCGTTCCTGTGATTATATAAGGGGTTTTCCATCCTTTGTTTCAGGGGCTCCTACATAGCTGAGATCATTATATAAAGGTCAGTTATTACACACATTTAGAAGTAATGTTTCCCTAAGGCCTCATTCACGTGGGCGAGGCACTTTTCGGCCAGCCGCATTGCGCTAAAATTCGCGTTTTCTCGTCCATTTACACGGCCGGGTGCGACGTACGCGAGCTGAATTCCCCCGGCTGACATACATGCTCAGCATGGCTCCTGTTATTTAAATGGGTCCTGCGGACATGTCTTAGCAGCGCTGTCCGCTACGAAACTCCCTCCCTCCCCTGATCGCGGCCGAACGATAGGGCAAGATGTTTTGACGCGGCTGAAAATCGGCCATCTGGGGGAATGCATTGGAATCCAACACCATAGATGGTCACGATTTTCGGACGACGATGAAACGCTCGCGTGAATGAGGCCTAAGGTTAACTTCACACGGTCGAGTGCGATATGGGGCTGTGAATCACGCCCCATATCACACCCCATATCGCGCTCCACAACATGAGAATTCCCCGCGGATGTGAGGCGCTTTTATGTCAAAACAGTCTCGCATCACTTCGCGGAGTTTCTCCCATTGTTTTCAGTGGCAGACTTCGCATCGCAGCATTTGCGCCTATTATGTGGTGCGATGCTGCCGCCGGCCCCAGTGAAAACAATCACGCATAAAGATAGGATGTGCCGTAATTCGTTCCCGGCAACGCGGTGCCATACAGGAAAACATCGCTCATGTGTATGACCCCGTTCAAGGAAAATCCTTGTTGCCCCTAGCAACCAATCACAGCGCAGCTTTCATGTTAACTCAGCAGTATAAGAAATAGAAACCAATCACAATGCAGCTTTCATGTTACCTCGGCAGTATAATATATAACAACCAATCACAGTGCAGCTTTCATGTTACCTCGGCAGTATAATATATAACAACCAATCACAGTGCAGCTTTCATGTTACCTTAGCGGTATAATTTATAACAACCAATCACAGAGCAGCTTTCATGTTACCTCAGCAGTATAATATATGGCAACCAATCACAGCGCGGCTTTCATTTTACCTCGACGGTATAAGAAATAGCAACCAATCACAGCACAGCTTTCATGTTACCTCAGCGGTATAATATATAACAACCAATCACAGCACAGCTTTCATGTTACCTCAGCGGTATAATATATAACAACCAATCACAGCGCAGCTTTCATTTTCCCTCAGCAGTATAATATATAACAACCAATCACAGCACAGCTCTCATGTTACCTCAGCAGCATAATATATAACAACCAATCACAGCACAGCTTTCATGTTACCTCAGCAGTATAATATATAACAACCAATCACAGCACAGCTCTCATGTTACCTCAGCAGTATAATATATAACAACCAATCACAGCGCAGCTTTCATTTTACCTCAGCAGTATAATATATAACAACCAATCACAGGGCAGCTTTCATGTTACCTCAGCGGTATAAGAAATGAAAGCTGCGCAGTGATTGGTTGTTATGGGCAACAGATTTTCCTTTAGGCCTCCTGCACACGGCAGAGCTGGATTCCACATGCGGAGTCCGTCCCCGGCAGCAGCGGTGTCCGCACGTACCTGCTTACTTTCGTTTTCACCTGCACTGCGGATAGTCCGCACGGCTCGCCGTCAGATATGCGCAGTACAGATATTTTTTTTTAACTCCTAGCCTAACGATGACACAGAACCAGCGAGCTTTCCACAATGTCAGTTGCAGAAGGACCGCGGAACAGACGGCTTCCATTGACTCCAATGATAGCCGTCCGCGCAGAATCCGCGCAAAAATGGAGCATGCCGCAATTTTCCCTCCACTTGCAGCTCTCATATAAGTGTGATGCTGTTTGAGGGGGCTACTTTTCTGCGTCCCACCCTGCATTATCTCCCTGCCCTCGCCCAGTTACACCCATGCCATGTCATAACAGACACTAATGGAGGCTCCAGCTCAGCTTTCCTCAGACCCTCCATCATTATACTGTGTTGCATGCCCTGCGTTCCCTCTCCCTCTGTGTCAGTCTTCACCGTAGTTCTGGCATTCTGGGGGGTGGAGGGGAGCGCCGGATTTAGGGGATATAATATCGTATATGGTTATTATAACCTATGATGATGACGGTAACAGAACTGCATCTGCCGGCCTGCAGGGAGACGGTGCAGGTATAACGGGGGTTTGTGTGGACCCCCTGGTGGTGCCCCCCCGCGCCGAGGAATCCGCCCTCCTTCCTGCCAGCTGCTTGTTGCCACTAAACACGTGAATTTCCACTAGTTGTTTTGTGTGAAGACTCCCCAATAAAGGAAGATGGAGGAGACACGGTGGATTAGCCCGGCTTTACACGGGCGTACATATAGCGCAAATGTAGAGAAAAAAGCGCGCGCAATCCTTTTTTAAAGAGGCAGGACGTAGCATTAGGCCGTTTTCACACTGGTAATAAAATTGCGCGTTTTTAGCGCGATGTGAGAGTGAGTAAAAACGCTGAATTATGAAGCCAGTGCTTTTCAATGTTTCCCTATGGAGCTTTTGTTTTATCACATCGCTGCGCACAAACGTGCGATTTTAATGCGAGGCGTTTTTAACATTAGGAAGTCCTATCGTCTTTCTCACGAGAGAAACGCAAGCGGCAGCAATATTTTTGCGCGAGAAAGCAGCGCTGACGGTCAGGCATCTCATGAGCAAAATTGCCGCAGTTTTCTTACAGCGATATCGCGATCGCCCGTGTGAAGCCGGCCTTAAGCTTGAACCCTCTGCGTTTATTATTGTTGATAAATCCAGCATACAATAGACGCGTTTCTGGGGTGTTGCGCCCCCGTCCTCGGTGCGTTCTCTTTGAGGGGGAGTGGAGCACTTAGAATTTTGCGCAAGAATAGAACACATCTGGCCATTTCCATGGCGGTGAGCATCTGTGCAGATTTTTTTTGAACGCGCAGTAAGTACAGTAAAACACAGAATTGCAAGTTTAAGAGCGTAATATCGGACTCAGATTCTTCAGACTAGAGTTTTTAGTAACCATTGAGGTTCACAACAAGTTTTTATATGGACTGGCCCTTTGTTAGAGCCCCCAGCCTTTTTTCAGAGTTCCCTGTCCTTTATTAGGGTCCTTGGCACTTTATCAGAGTTTTGGACCCTATATCAAACCCCTGGCCCTTTATTAGATTTCCTGGCCCTTTATCAGAGTTTCAGACCCTTTCAGACCCCGGGCCCTTTATTAGAGTGCCTAGCCCATTATCAGAGTTTCGGACACTTTCAGACCCCAGGCCCTTTATTAGAGTGCCTAGCCCTTTATCAGAGTTTCGGACCCTTTATCAGACCCCTGGCCCTTTATTAGATTTCCTGGCCCTTTATCAGAGTTTCGGACACTTTCAGACCCCGGGCCCTTTATTAGAATGCCTAGCCCTTTATCAGAGTTTCGGACACTTTCAGACCCCGGGCCCTTTATTAGAATGCCTAGCCCTTTATCAGAGTTTCAGACCCTTTATCAGACCCCTCGCCCTTTATTAGATTGCCTGGCCCTTTATCAGAGTTTTGGCCCCTTTATCAGACCCCCCAACCCTTTACTAGACCCCTGGCCCTTTATTAGACTCCTGGCTCAGTCCGGGTTCAGTGACCCCAGAAGGTTGGGGTAATATGCCAGCAGATGAGCTCTGGTAAAGACCTTGGCGCACAGATTTCCCAAGTAGGGGACAAATGGGGGGGGGGGGGGGGCTCAGAATAGGCCTGGACCGCATAATACAACAGTCCACTTGCTCCTATGACAAACTTTATGGAACTATGAGAAGGCAGGGTTATGCTCACAACCACCGTCCACAGTTAGCGTGAGGCAGAGAAGGTTGCGTAAACCCTCCAGCAGGCCCATGCTAGAACCCGCTACTAGATGGGGGTCTCTAATAAAGAGCGCAGTCGGTGGATGCAGTGTAGGTGGGAAATTCACAAAACTGAGGGCTCTTAAAAACACTGAAACTTTCCCTCTCACTGAAATACATGGTGGACTGCAGGGCTTTGGAAACCCCTTTTGCCATGCCCTGGAAGGGGTGATGCAGGAAGTCCCATGTAGGGGAAGGCTGCCGTAATGATGGAGTCTGGTGGACCATTGGTCTCCACTTTGGGAGGTCTCAGCCCTGGGGACCAGCTCCAGGGACTCAGCAATGTCCACTTCCACCTTGCTCTGATATTGAGCCTACAGACAGGTAATTTTATGGCTGTTTGTGTCTGTTTATGCTGCTCCTGTATTGTACACACTCCGGCACGTCTTGGTAGGCAGCCACCATTAGTTGTGGGCCAGGATTGCATCTGTGTTACCTGTCAACAAGGGTTATGTCACCTCTACACGTACAATGCACAATGCCGGGCACACGCCAGTCTGTGCACAGCACTCAGAGGAGACCCAATCTGTGCCCCTTGTAATAGACCACAAGCAATAAGGCATCACAGGAGATCTACTATATCCTGCCTACAATAGACAGCAATCCTGCAACATACTGCATATAAGAACGTGCCAGAGGAGACCTATTATATCCTGCCTGCAATAGACAACAATCCTGCAACATACTGCATATAAGAACGCGCCAGAGGAGACCTATTATATCCTGCCTGCAATAGACCACCAGCAATCCTGCAACATACTGCATATAAGAACGCACCAGAGGAGACCTATTATATCCTGCCTACAATAGACCACCAGCAATCCTGCAACATACTGCATATAAGAACGCGCCAGAGGAGACCTATTATATCCTGCCTGCAATAGACCACCAGCAATCCTGCAACATACTGCATATAAGAACGCGCCAGAGGAGACCTATTACATCCTGCCTGCAATAGACCACCAGCAATCCTGCAACATACTGCATATAAGAACACGTTAGAGGAGACCTATTATATCCTGCCTACAATAGACCACCAGCAATCCTGCAACATACTGCATATAAGAACACGTTAGAGGAGACCTATTATATCCTGCCTGCAATAGACCACCAGCAATCCTGCAACATACTGCATATAAGAACGCGCCAGAGGAGACCTATTATATCCTGCCTGCAATAGACCACCAGCAATCCTGCAACATACTGCATATAAGAACGCGCCAGAGGAGACCTATTATATCCTGCCTGCAATAGACCACCAGCAATCCTGCAACATACTGCATATAAGAACGCGCCAGAGGAGACCTATTACATCCTGCCTGCAATAGACCACCAGCAATCCTGCAACATACTGCATATAAGAACACGTTAGAGGAGACCTATTATATCCTGCCCGCAATAGACCACCAGCAATATTGAAACACATTATATACAAGACAGCACCGCAGGGGACCTATTATATACAGCCTGCTGTAACATGGGGCGGCTCATGAGGCTGTGGTTGCTGAGCTCGGCCCTGGTGGAAACTCTGTTATTTTCGGGATGTCTTCTTGGCTGGAATTCCCTGAATCCCATCCTGTTGGATATGGGGGTGCTGTCTCAGGACTGTCACGCAGGTCAGTATCAGGTGGAGTCTCCTTGTCCTCCATTCTCCGCTCTCTTTCTCTTTAATGTCACATAAACCCTTCCTTATTGTGTCTCCCAGAAATGGAGCGGACAGAAGCTGCAAGTAGTAATAATAGTGCCGCCGGAGCTGGACATCCTCCAAGTGTGGGTGAGTAGATGTGTAATAAGGTTCTTAAACCTCTGGGGCATATACCATCCACAGTGGAGGATTACAATATAGGTGGGCTCTTGGCCTCCCCAAACTGCCTAGTGGTCCAGCTTTACAAGAGGGACTGTGAAGTCCTCTTATCAGCAGGACCATCTGTAGCCAGGTCCTCTCTGACTCTGTGGTATATTTTCTCATGTTCCTACACCCCTTCCCCTGCACTGGTTCCCATTAGATACAGAGCCCAACGCTAGTACATTAAGAGAGTAGTCTCTACCTCTCACAGTCAGTAGATGACGGCTGTAGTAAGCTCAGTTCTGGTACCATATCTATTTAGTAAGCTCAGTTCTGTTACTGTATCTATGCAGTAAGCTCAGATCTGTTATTGTATCAATGTAGTAAGCTTGGTTCTGGAACCATATCTATGTAGTAAGCTTGGTTCTGGAACCATATCTATGTAGTAAACTCTGTTCTGGTACCAAATCTATATAGTAAGCTCGGATCTGTTATTGTATCTATGTAGTAAGCTTGGTTCTGAAACCATGTATATTTAGTAAACTCTGTTCTGGTACCATGACTATGTAGTAAGATTGGATGCGTTATTGTATCTATGTAGTAAGCTTGGTTCTGGAACCATATCTATGTAGTAACTCTGTTCTGGTACCGTATCTATGTAGTAAGCTCAGATGTTATATTGTATCTATGTATTAAGCTTAGTTCTGTCACTAAAAATATTTAGTGAACTTAGTCTGGTAAAATATCTATGGAGTAAGACTGAGTCTGTTTCCTCATCTATGTAGTAAGCTTGGTTCTGGAACCATATCTATGTAGTAACTCTGTTCTGGTACCGTATCTATGTAGTAAGCTCAGATGTGATATTGTATCTATGTATTAAGCTTAGTTCTGTCACTATAAATATTTGGTAAACTTAGTCTGGTAAAATATCTATGCAGTAAGACTGAGTCTGTTTCCACATCTATGTAGTAAGCTTGGTTCTGGTACTATATCTATGTCTGTTCTGACACTATATCTATGTAGTAAGCTCAGTTCTATTATTGTATCTATGTAGTAATCTTGGATCTATGAGTTGTATCTATGTAGTAATTGCAGTTCTGATACTATGTATATGTTGTAAGCTTAGATTTGTTACCATATGTATGGAGTAAGCTCAGTTCTGATCATATATATATATATATTGTTGTAAATTTTGTTCTGTTACCATATATATGTATGCAGCAAATTTGGTTCTGGTATCTATACTTCAGCTTGGCTCTGTTACTGTATCTATGTAGTAAGCTTGATTCTGGTACTGTGTCTGTGCAATAAGATTGACCCTATTAGTGAGATTGGTTCTATTACCATATCCATGTAGTTAGCTCGGTTCTGGTACTGATGGTACCGTATCATTGTTATAAAATCGGCAGTGTTATTTTAGCTATCCCACAGACTTGGTTCTGGTACTGCAGTAAGTGTCAGTTTAAAAACAGATTGGTGGGGCCCCACAAACCTTATATAGTGTAGAGCCCCGGGTAGACTTAATCTGTCCCCATCATCCAGCAACACACTAGAAGTAACACATGACTATGGACCTGCTATATCCTGCAACATACTATATATAAGACTCCAGCATGGACCTATTATATACGGCCTCACTATACCGCACCGTATCATCACTGGCTGTTATATCAAGGCCCCATATATATATTGCACATGACTGCAGGACGCTGTGGTACATCCCGCATTCTCACTCCACTGACATGTCTCTTTCATTGCTTTCTCTAATGGTTCTGTATACAGCGGTAGTATCCACCCTGGCGGAGATAATAATGGCCTCCAGGACCAGCGAACCCCAACAGTCCTGCACGTCTCAGGAGCAAAACCTCCATTTAGGATTCACAGTGGGAACGTTCTTTGTCTGGGGGGCATTTCTTCCCCTACAGCTGCTCTTAGGATATATGAACGTCAGATCGCTGCGCCAAATTGGAGGGTGAGAAATATACAATATGCACCCCGTCATAACAGAGATGTATTGTCTACTGTCTGTCACTCATCACCCTGTATTACCACAGAGCCCTGCTGTCCGTCTCCTACCTGATGCTGGCATATTGCCTTACTAATCCGCACAGTGAGTATAAAGCTCATCCACAGGGAGCGGTATTTATAGCAGTCATATTCTTGTACATAGGGGGCAGTATTATAGTGGTTATATTTTTGTACATGGGGAGCAGTATTATAGTAGTTATATTCTTGTACATAGGAGCAGTATTATAGTAGTTATATTCTTGTACATAGGGAGCAGTATTATAGTAGTTATATTCCTGTACATGGGGGGCAGTATTATAGTAGCTAAATTCTTGTACATAGGAGGCAGTATTATGGTAGTTATATTCTTGTACATAGGGGGCAGTATTATAGTAGTTATATTCTTGTACATAGGAGGCAGTATTATGGTAGTTATATTCTTGTACATAGAGGGCACTATTATAGTAGTTATATTCTTGTACATAGGAGGCAGTATTATAGTAGTTATATTCCTGTACATGGGGGGCAGTATTATAGTAGCTAAATTCTTGTACATAGGGGGCAGTATTATAGTAGTTATAGTCTTGTACATAGGAGCAGTATTATAGTAGTTATATTCTTGTACATGGGGGGCAGTATTATAGTAGTTATATTCTTGTACATAGGAGGCAGTATTATGGTAGTTATATTCTTGTACATAGAGGGCACTATTATAGTAGTTATATTCTTGTACATAGGGGCCAGTATTATAGTAGTTATATTCTTGTACATAGGGGGCAGTATTATAGCAGTTATATTCTTGTACATAGAGGCAGTATTATAGCAGTCATATTCTTGTACATAGGGGGCAGTATTATAGTAGTTATATTCTTGTACATAGGGGCAGTATTATAGTAGTTATATTCTTGTACATAGGAAGCAGTATTATAGTAGTTATATTCTTGTACATAGGGGCAGTATTATAGTAGTTATATTCTTGTACATAGGGGGCAGTATTATAGTAGTTATATTCTTGTACATAGGGAGCAGTATTATAGTAGTTATATTATTGTACATAGGGGGCAGTATTATAGTAGTTATATTCTTGTACATAGGGGGCAGTATTATAGTAGTTATATTCTTGTACATAGGAGGCAGTATTATGGTAGTTATATTCTTGTACATAGGGGGCAGTATTATAGCAGTCATATTCTTGTACATAGGGGGCAGTATTATAGTGGTTATATTTTTGTACATGGGGAGCAGTATTATAGTAGTTATATTCTTGTACATAGGAGCAGTATTATAGTAGTTATATTCTTGTACATAGGGAGCAGTATTATAGTAGTTATATTCCTGTACATGGGGGGCAGTATTATAGTAGCTAAATTCTTGTACATAGGAGGCAGTATTATGGTAGTTATATTCTTGTACATAGGGGGCAGTATTATAGTAGTTATATTCTTGTACATAGGAGGCAGTATTATGGTAGTTATATTCTTGTACATAGAGGGCACTATTATAGTAGTTATATTCTTGTACATAGGAGGCAGTATTATAGTAGTTATATTCCTGTACATGGGGGGCAGTATTATAGTAGCTAAATTCTTGTACATAGGGGGCAGTATTATAGTAGTTATAGTCTTGTACATAGGAGCAGTATTATAGTAGTTATATTCTTGTACATGGGGGGCAGTATTATAGTAGTTATATTCTTGTACATAGGAGGCAGTATTATGGTAGTTATATTCTTGTACATAGAGGGCACTATTATAGTAGTTATATTCTTGTACATAGGGGCCAGTATTATAGTAGTTATATTCTTGTACATAGGGGGCAGTATTATAGCAGTTATATTCTTGTACATAGAGGCAGTATTATAGCAGTCATATTCTTGTACATAGGGGGCAGTATTATAGTAGTTATATTCTTGTACATAGGGGCAGTATTATAGTAGTTATATTCTTGTACATAGGAAGCAGTATTATAGTAGTTATATTCTTGTACATAGGGGCAGTATTATAGTAGTTATATTCTTGTACATAGGGGGCAGTATTATAGTAGTTATATTCTTGTACATAGGGAGCAGTATTATAGTAGTTATATTATTGTACATAGGGGGCAGTATTATAGTAGTTATATTCTTGTACATAGGGGGCAGTATTATAGTAGTTATATTCTTGTACATAGGAGGCAGTATTATGGTAGTTATATTCTTGTACATAGGGGGCAGTATTATAGCAGTCATATTCTTGTACATAGGGGGCAGTATTATAGTAGTTATATTCTTGTGCATAGGGAGCAGTATTATAGTAGTTATATTCTTGTACATAGGGGGCAGTATTATAGTAGTTATATTCTTGTACATAGGGGGCAGTATTATAGTAGTTTCATTCTTGTACACAGGGGGCAGTATTATAGCAGTTATATTCTTGTACATAGAGAGCAGTATTATAGTAGTTATATTCTTGTACATAGGGGGCAGTATTATAGCAGTTATATTCTTGTACATAGAGGCAGTATTATAGCAGTCATATTCTTGTACATAGGGGGCAGTATTATAGTAGTTATATTCTTGTACATAGGGGCAGTATTATAGTAGTTATATTCTTGTACATAGGAAGCAGTATTATAGTAGTTATATTCTTGTACATAGGGGGCAGTATTATAGTAGTTATATTCTTGTACATAGGGGGCAGTATTATAGTAGTTATATTCTTGTACATAGGGGACAGTATTATAGTAGTTATATTCTTGTACATAGGGAGCAGTATTATAGTAGTTATATTCTTGTACATAGGAGGCAGTATTATGGTAGTTATATTCTTGTACATAGGGGGCAGTATTATAGCAGTCATATTCTTGTACATAGGGGGCAGTATTATAGTAGTTATATTCTTGTGCATAGGGAGCAGTATTATAGTAGTTATATTCTTGTACATAGGGGGCAGTATTATAGTAGTTATATTCTTGTACATAGGGGGCAGTATTATAGTAGTTTCATTCTTGTACACAGGGGGCAGTATTATAGCAGTTATATTCTTGTACATAGAGAGCAGTATTATAGTAGTTATATTCTTGTACATAGGGGGCAGTATTATAGTAGTTATATTCTTGTACATAGGAGCAGTATTATAGTAGTTATATTCTTGTACATAGGAGGCAGTATTATAGTAGTTATATTCTCGTACATAGGGGACAGTATTATAGTAGCTATATTCTTGTACATAGGAGCAGTATTATAGTAGTTATATTCTTGTACATAGGGGGCAGTATTATAGTAGTTATATTCTTGTACATAGGGGACAGTATTATAGTAGCTATATTCTTGTACATAGGAGCAGTATTATAGTAGTTATATTCTTGTACAGTGTAGTAGTATTATAGTAGTATATTCTTGTACATAGGGGCAGTATTATAGTATTATTATACCTGTGATATTCTTCGCCTTCCAGACTTGTCCCTGTTTTTGCCATTTGCCTTGATAGCGCAGGGGCTCGGGGGATGCTGCGTCCTCTTCTCTTCTCTCATGGTAAGGATAAGATCTATCTAAATAACGGCTATAGATCATCTTATCAGTGACCGATTTATTATGTTCTTTATGTGAATGGTTTGTGACTTGTAATGTGTCACCTACAAACATACCTGGAGCGTTTATACAACAGATCCCTGATCACACCCAAGAACCCTGACCTCAAGTCCTGCACTGACAGCAGGCCGTTTCATAACACAATATAGCACTGAGCAGCTGTATTATATGTATACTGTATAATGAGCTGCTGTATTATATGTGATACTGTATAATGAGCTGCTGTATCTCCTCTCATCATGTATGACACAGGGGACACAACTACCTGACATTACTGATCTATCTCGCATCTCTTTCAGCTCCCACAAATTTTGGATAACGTTGGATCTCTTTTCTCCGCTCTGGTGATTGCGAGTTTCTCTGCCTCAGCGACAGTCTTCACCATTTTTAAGGTAAGACGTATTAAGGCCGCCTTCAGACGGGTGATGAAACCACGCAAATTTTCACATGATGCAAGAGTGAGTAAAAAGCTGAATTATGAAATCGATGATTTTCAATGGTTTTCTTTACATTAGCGATGTTTTTTTCTCTCGCAAGAGAAAAAAATCGCGGCACACCCAACCTGCGATGTGCGATTTTTTTATTTTTTCTTTAATTGCCCATGTTTCCCTATGGAGCCTCCTTTTTTCTCATCGCAATGCACAAGACTTACAATTATCGTTTGATGCATTTTTAACATTAGTAAATCCCATTGACTTTTGCGATAACAATCGTACAAAGTTTTATCGCGGGCGGCAGCGATGCAGATTATTCTCAAGAAAAAGCATGGCTAACGCTCAAAAACTGCAGGAACAAAGACGAGATTCTGCTGCGATTGTCCCAAGGCAAAATGGCGATTGCCTGCGTGAAACTGCCATAACTATCATTATTGCTGGGCACGGCGGCCCTTACAAAGTTAGTTTATCCTCCAAGTATGGTTACCCCTCAGTCCTTTTTGACCAGTACTATATAGTTTATTCCTCAGTGATCAAGTGGTATACACTGACTGCCCCTTTATTAGAGGCCCCCGGTCCTTTTTGCACCTCCCTGTATAGAAATTCTCCCCGTGACCCCGGAGTGCAGCATAAAATGAGGTGACAAGTTTACCATGGATCAGTTTCATTGTGATTCCACCTTAGATGGGAAAATCCAGCAATCTGAGGGATTCCGACGAGGCTGGGTCGTCGGTGCTAGACTAACCAGGAACGGGATTTTACTTCCACCCGCGTGGGGTTTTCTTGTGTAACAGAGTGGAACGTATACAGAGAATGGTGGGATCAAGGCAATGCATCCAATGAAAGGAGACCCTGTGGATGGAAACAACTCTTTACTGAAAGGGGTCAGAGGAGGATGTCAGGAATCGTTCTGACCAACAGGAACTGCACTGTCAAGAGCAGCCAAATACAACGCTGGTGCTCCAACTAAGATGTCTGACCGCACAATTTGCCGTTCCTTACCCTGGATGTGATATAACAGCAAACGACCACTTTTTATTTAAAAGCAAGACTCCAGGGGGCAAAAACTGTATCACTGAGCAACAGAAAAATATCACCTGGACAGAGGGGTCCAGATTTCTGTGCTGATGGGAGCCAGAATTTGCCACAAGCAGCATGAATCGATGACCCCTTCCTTTCAGGCTGGTAGAGGTGTAGTAATGGTGTGGGGAAGGTGTTCTTGTTATACTCGCATCCCTCCAATACCTGATTATTGGAGATCTGAAGCTCAAAGGAGATCCAATGTGCTACTGTATGGGAGCCATTCAGTTAGTATAGCACTCAGTCGCTAAAGCCCCAGTGGTATGTATAGTGGTAGGGATATGTGAGGTTACCATTATGACAGTATTTCACTTCCTTTCTGTCTTCATGCAGGTCATTTATTTTTCTTGGGTCCCCATTGTACCCGTCATGTTAGGATATGGGGCCATGTCCTGTCTCATGTTCCTGAACAGTACTTTCTGCTGGAGCCTAAACCCAAGTGAGAAGAAAGAGGAGAACATATACAGGTGGGCAGACTTGACGCTGATGTGTACTCGGCCCAATCCCGCTGCCGTAGCTCTTCCACAAGTTGTCTCAGTAGTAGATGTGGAGAGTTGTACTGAAAAGAACAGATAGTTGTCATCTTGGCTGTACAGGTGGGGATCCAGGTCACAACAAGCCTCTTGTATTCCCTCAGCGTCAATCTGCGGCTGAATTGCTACGAGGCCTTAAACAAGAAGAAGCCGTTGCAGGAGGACAAGTGGTGCCAGAAGTCGCTGAAACTAAAGTTCCAGCGATCGCTAAGAGACCGAGAAAGAATACTGAGCCAGAGGAGGACTCTGAGCTTCAAGCGGCCAGATGGTAACAGTCCTTGTCATTCACTAGCCACCACCTTCAGGCCAGGACCAGGCTCAGCCAAGAGCTTCCCTCACAACCAGCTCTATCATAGTGTTATCTGATCTTGGCCAACCTGTCCTGACTCAAATATGGGGCCTACTGGGAGGAGATGGGCATCTGATGCACAGTTCCTGCCTCTTTTTGGGTTCCTTTACTTTGTAACATATCAGGCACCAACATAAAACGTTCCGCTGACTTTCCTTCTGTTTCTTTCAGTTCTTGCCCCATCGCCTCTTTTGGAAAGTCTCATCAGCCCCACGTTCATCCTCCACCTGCTGTCTGACTCCACGCTGCTCACCTGGATCTACTTCTACGTCTCCTCGGTCAACTTACACCTTCAGAGCCAGGCAGATCTTCGGCATCAGGCAGGTGAGATCCATCAGTTCTATCATAGTCCCAGTGAGTACAAGTCCTTGAGTTGTCCACTTTATTATTATGCAGGCAATGGGGAAAAATGCTCCATCTAATGGTGTCTTGTCTTCCTAGATCTCTACTCATCAGTATTCGGGGGTCTGCAGATCCTCGGCCTGTTTGCTGCTCCGCTGATCTCCATCTTACTTCATTACCAGATCCTAGAAAAACCAATAAAGAGCGGCCAGACCAAAGCAAGGTCCTCCCTAATTGTCTGATATAAGCCATGATGTCTAACGTTAATCTGTTATCCCTTAGCCCTGCCAACATCATGGTGCTGCTATCAGGGCGTGAGGTAAAACACTATCATCTCCTCCGTATAGGACTGTTGCTTCATTATGTGATGGTGTCTTGCAGGACTTCCCACAGAAGTGCATGCAGCATTAAGAGACTGTCCGCCATCTACACCCTCAGGAGTTTGGTCGCCATTTGCTTCGGAATATGTTGCCTTATACCTTCCCTGCACATTCAGGTAATCTGGGTCTCAGGTTGGGCTGCAGTGCCATTTCATAGCCACTAGAGGGTGCTATATCAGTTCCATACACACTGCCCCCTGCAGGCTGTGACTGGTGCTACACCTGAATAATAAGTGGCACTTAAAGTAACAGCAGCACAAAGAATATGTCATTCCTCCACTTGACTTGTTCCCTTTTCTCTTTGTCCTCGAGGTTGTCAGCTTCGTCCTCCATGTGGTTATGAGAACATCCATGTTTTTAGTCACTTCCACCCTTTATCGCTGCATGTGAGTATAATGCACAGGTCAGACCACACTACAGCAATGACCGGACAAGGAATGGGTGTCATAAAGTCGGTTCTAAAAATTCCCAATCATTGTTATAAAGACCTGTAAAAGGGTCAGACATTGATTTGAAGGAATCCTGCCGTCCAATAGGTGGCGCTGCGGAGGTATTGCCTATTTCCCAGAGGAGCATGCACGGCCTTATAAGTCCCCTCACTCACCTTCTAGGTGCTCTCCTTAAGGAGAGATGATACTTGACCAATGTCTGTTCTGTTGCACAGGTTCCCCCGCAACCATTTTGGAGCTCTGCTGGGAATCAACACATTCATCTCTTCAATCCTGTCCCTTGTCCAACATCCGATCTTCCTGCTGCTCACAGGGTTCCTGCAGCGGGACTTGTTCTGGGTAAGAGTCTGTCTCATTCCTTGTATGACAATCACCAACCTTTCATCAAGAGGGACAAGTTGGTATCTCCATAAATCTACAAAAATATTGAAGCACTTTGCTAAAATCAAGTCACATTCAGAGCTGAACTCACAATTCTGCTGGTTGTTCTTGGAAACAGTCAGCAAGCCAACAATCAGACACCCAAGGGTAGGATAAATTTTTCTTAAATCAGATGACTGGTCGGAGCCCGGGTGTAATGCAAAACCCTAAAGCAAGCCCTATGCAGACACTGAACAAGCAGGAACTAGTGGAAGATTTCAGCTCTGAAGTAGATTCTGTATAGGCATTTCCATAACCTCTTATCCGATTTTGTTGTAGATCTACATCACATTTCTGGCTCTGTCTCCGGCTGCACTCCTTCTACCGATCCACCTTGTCATTAAGAATAATCGGAGGCACTCTCGTCCGCTCTCTCACCCCATCCACCTCTGCAAGATGACCCCTATAACCGAGACCAACGCCTAAGCCGAATCCTTTACACAGAGGTCACGACCAATAAGAGACGACCGCGGACAAACTCCAGGATTTTATTTATGTTTTGTTTTTTTTATTTCACATGATACCTTAGAAAAAAAAAAAAAAAAAAGTTACTAAAGCCCCTCCCCCCGACAGTAGGCATGATAACAGCCCCGCCCACGGCCCCCGTGAACATCCCTCCTGGTCCCTTCTCTATAAACCGTATATCACCACTTCTGGACCCTACAGCGAGAAGTACTGCGTCATTGGCCTCTCCTCTACTGGACAACAGCAGAAAAGACTGAACCCTGCACCCCCCACCCCCCCTAAAGTGGAACAGTCCATGAGTAAAGATCACTTGTGGATAGTAGTGCATCCTATTAACCCCTGTGCTGCTGGACTGTAGGGTATTAACCGCTCCACTGCTGGACAACAGTGATTTAGAAGCACCGGTAGCCTTATAATAAATCTCTGTGCGGCCTCCCTGCATATTACAACTCTTTGTAGCGCTGATGATTTCTAGGTACTGTTAACGGCATAGAGGGATAGTCTCCACCTCTCAATGTCTGTTTAAGGGTTAACTGGACTGTTATTCGGGGCAATGTAGTCTAGTGGCAGTGAAAAGGTTAACAGCCTGACAACTCCATGGATAGCCGGGCAGGCAAGAGGCAAAAAACATGAGGCCAAAGAGTCAAGGAATGGGCAGGGAGGAATCCTCGGGGGAGGGATCAGCAGCTCTTCCTCTCCATTCATCACAACTCAGACACGCCCCCTGTGCAGATCAGCCAATGAGGAGGAAGATGGTCCAGACTCCATGACAGAGGGATCTAGGATTAACCACAGATGCAATTAGCAGCTTTGCCTGTAGATGGCGACATTCACAGATCTATAGATCGAGCACCATGTGCTGCTGCCCTGTGGTCACAAGCAGAACTGCACTACAGACCAGATTTAACCCTTCATTACCTGTTCAATCCGTGGACCCCCAGGACTTTATTCATCTTTGGCAGACATTCCTCGGACTGTTCCTTTCTGCCTCATCTGGTGAGAGATAAGAAGATGCATCAGGCCCAGAAATAAGAGGCGCTTGTGCTTCCAACCAGAGATATTCCTCGGGCCCTCACCTCGTCAAGTTCTCTCTGTGTCTCGTCTTCCATTCGACGGATATCGTCCATGTTCAGGTCCACCCACCGGTCCAACGAGCAGAAGAGCTGGCGGTGAAAGTTTGTGAAGAGGCGTTTCTCTTGCTACGACAAAACAAATGAATAAGTCTTACACTCTTGTCACATCCAAAGCTGCAGCCAAGCTTCTGCTGCTGTCCTGCTAGCTCTCAGGCTATTACAGTCTCTGCCATGCCATGCACTGTCCTCTGATGTAGGGAACACTACATCTCTCACAATGCAATGCGGCAGAGGAGATCTTACCTTGTGGATAAATTTCTCCATTCTGCCCTGAAGACCCCACCACCGGAACTTGACCGTGACCAACTTGTAGGCACACATATGAGGGCATGAGGGGTTGTTCAACACTTCTTTCTACAACCAAACATGAAGAAGCTGATCAGCTCTCTACAGACCTTGAATAGCATAGAACAGATATTGATGCAGATTCTCTGTTGTTCTGCCTGTGTCAGTCTTCACTGCAGTTCTAGCATTCTATTCATGAGCCAGGATTAGGGAATAGTGGGAGGAGCCAGAATAAAGTGAATGTAAGGCATAAGATAATAGAGCAGGGTTCCCAGGATCAAGATGGGAGCGGTTTTATGTAGTGAACTGCCCCTTTAATAAAGTAGAAGAACCTTACCATCCAGTCTTTATTTAAGGGTCCTCTCCCCGTCTTCTCCGACCTGTAGGTTGCAGGATCTTCTTCTGGTTTGTAGTCCTGTGGAGACACAAGCAGACTTGGGTATAGACGCAGTCCAGTTTCAGGCGGACGCTTTGGCACTTGCTAACGTACTCACGTCTTCTGAGATCTCGGAGCGGTCTGCAATGTCAATAGGTATGACCTCCACATCCTTCCAGGTCTCCGCATCCAGTCCGTGGACCTGCGGGAGACAGAAATGTTTGTGAATCACCAACCGGCGTCTGGTCCATAGGCTGGCGCATTTCAGAGCTGAAAGACACATTAGGGTACATACACGGAGGGGCAGCAAGACTCACATTTTCGAGGTTTCCAAAATCCGGTTTATGCCAAGTCTCGATTTTGATGAAGAAGTCGTCTTTCATGTACTCGTTCTGGAAGGAAATTCACAATCGTCAGACAGGAAGTAACGAAGTCCAAAATCTGAAGAGTCTCCATACCAAAGCAGCCCTATGACAGCCAAAATGGCCAACAAGGGTATGACTCAAAGTAACGGCGGAAGAGGTTGGAGCATAAACTGAGCTTACAGGAAGAGACCACCCATAAGGAGGAAGAGACCACCAATAAGGAAGGAGTGTCTTGCTCCTTGTGGGCGATCCCCAGTCTACGCCCAGGAGGAGAAAGACATTGCACACAACGAGATGGAAACCAGCCACAAGAAGGAATAGACCGTCCACTAAGGCGGAGTGTCTTGCTCTTTGTGGGCAATCTGACTCCTTATGTGCAGTGACTTGCTCCCCATGGGCGGTCTCCAGTCTACACCCAGGAGGAGAAAGACATTGCATGAAGAGATGGAAGCCATCCACAAGAAGGCAATCTTTTTTTTTTCTCATGGGTGGTTGCTGTGTTCGCGGTCTCAGCCACCTTATGGGTAGGATCTTCCACTTTGGGGGCAGTCTCAATGGCCTCATGGCAGGATCTTCCACTTTGGGGGCAGTCGCCGCCACCACCTCCACATGGGCAGTCGCCACCACCTCCACATGGGCAGTCGCCACCACCTCCACATGGGCAGTCGCCACCACCTCCACATGGGCAGTCGCCACCACCTCCACATGGGCAGTCGCCACCACCTCCACATGGGCAGTCGCCACCACCTCCACATGGGCAGTCGCCACCACCTCCACATGGGCAGTCGCCACCACCTCCTCATGGGCAGTCGCCACCACCTCCTCATGGGCAGTCGCCACCACCTCCTCATGGGCAGTCGCCACCACCTCCTCATGGGCAGTCTCTGCCCAGGAGGAGGAAGACCACACAAGAGGACATAGAATCCACCTACAATCATACAGAGCAGACGCATTGATATAATGTATATACTCACAGTGACGACTGATGTTCCAGGAGAGCGGCGGGAGGGGGGGGGGGGGGGGGGGAGAGAGAGAGAGACATTATATGATTATTACAGCCTATTAAGACACTATCATAAGGCTCAGTGTATCCGAGCAGAGAACCAACACTCACTGGTGCGGCAGTACGGATACGCGTTCCAGGCTTTCTCATGAAACACAAGCGATCCCTCGGGGGCCACCATCTTCACAAAACTGGGGACCTTACTGCAAGACAAGATAGATATTACTAGGTCAGGGTGATAACATGATGAGCGCCATATTTAAAGGGCCAGTCTTCAGTGAGGAAATCACGGTATGTTAAGCTGTTCTGTACGGCTGCATTCACAGGGCACGAGCGTCCACTGCTAGTACAGAACGGGAGGGAGGATTTCTAGAGGTCTGACACCGTATCAGGAAATTTAGGTCACCGCTGCAACCAATCAGAAGCAGCAGCGTCACGTACCCAAACTCCTGGCATCAAGGTACGCTGGTCCCAGGGGAATGAGAGGTGACAATGCAGCTTCGGATTAGCTGCAGCGATCACCTAATTTCCTGTGACATCATCCGTCATAACAAACACTGGGACCACAGCAAGGCTGCAGCGCTGGATCCCGGCGGCAGGGAACAGGTAAGTGCATCTCCTATTCTGATTTTAGCACAGGAAGCACTAAAGGCGGCAAGTTGTAAGTCAAGCAGACAAACCCTTTAAGAACCACAGGGGCACGGACTCCGCCCCTTACGCTACAGACCAACCTGGAAAATGGCGATGGCATGCAGGAAGCTGTCCGTACCGCGCTAATCCCTAATCTCCTGGCCGAACGCATTTCCTCGGTTAATAACGGATCGCCAGGGAGACGTAAACAACCGCACACAAGGGCAGTATGCGAAGGATCGGCACAGAGAAGCCCCCATGACAGTTCTAAATATGGCGTTAGTGGCCGGCTGCTACTCATCATTGGTGCATCTGGACACCATATTTACATCCGTCATGGCGGCTTCTTCTCCGTCTTTACAAGGTATCTCTGAGGCCTCATGTCCATCGATGTGTCGGATTCCTCATGCAGGAGCCCGCAGCAGAATCCGCCCCTGCCGGCAGCGGCGTGTGCGCGTACTCCACATCTTTCTTTCCCTGTACTGCGGATGGTCCGCACGGCTCGCCGTCAGACATGCGCAGGACAGATTTTTTTTTAAAATCTCCTGGTCTTCCCACGGAATCCGCAGCCCGCCCGGCTTCTATAGACTTCAATGGAAGCCGTCCGTGCGGGAACTGCAGTAAAATGGAGCATGCTGTGATTTTCATCCACGAGCCGAAACCGCAATTGGTCTGCACTTGTGTGCATGAAGAATCATTTCCCCAGAACCTGCTATGGAGGGTCATCGTTGCGGAGGCGGTCGCCCACTCCGGATTCAGCAGCAGAGATCCGCCCGTGTGCCTGAGGCCTCACAAATACTGCGGTGATACATTCAGGGTTTCCATTGCCCTGCACTCACTCATTGATAACCACACCGACGTCGACCAGCCCTCGCCATTCTCAAGACCTCTGCTTGCTGGCCGTAACTGGACACAATCTGTTTATGCCCAGAGATTAAAACCAGTCGTAGGCCTCATGTGCACGGGCGGATTTTTGCTGCGGAGTCCGGAGCGGGCGTTCCGCACCATGCGCCATTTTACTGTGGTTCCCGCACGGACTGCTTCTATTGACTTCCAAGCTGTCCGATCCGCAGCTGATACTGCAGACGGCCTGCCCATTCTGTGGTAAGGGGAGATTAAAAAGAAAAGAAGTAAAAAATCTGTACTGCGCATGTGCGTCCGCGCCGGCCGGGGCTTCACATCTGCAGTACAGAACTTTAACGACACGGACAGATACGCAGGGTCTCCAGCACGGACGGATTCCGTGCGGGATTCCCCATGTAGAATCAGTGTGTGCCTGTGGACAGGGGGCCTTAACCTTAGACTGGCTTCACACAGCAGATTTTGTGCATCAAACCCGCATCAAAATATGTTCCATCCATTTGAACCTCAGCATAAAAAATATATATAAATAAATTTTAAAAAGGAGCGACGTCAGTTTTTGACACTGAATCGATTTTGCCCATCGAAAAACAGAGCTAATCCACATCAGAAATCCAAAGCGACCGCGTCATTAAACCACAACAGCAGCGTGGACTTCACTATTACTTGTCACAGCTGAGGGTTTGTTACAATGGGTATCTATCTAGTCCAGCCAATTCTCTGGACTCCAGACTGATACATTGTAACAAACTAGCAGTAGACTGGATACATTGTAACAAACCCTTAGCCTTTGGATTTAACCCTTGACGAGATCATTTTTTAGGTTTTTCCTCCTCATTCACTGTACCATGTAATGTACTGAAAAACTTTTTTTTTAAATGCCTCAGTGAAGTGAAATTCCTGTTTCTATCGTCAGTTTTTGAGCACATCTGTCTTTTGATCGCTTTTAATTCCATTTTTTTCTTGGAAACAGAGTTACCACAAAAAAAAAGTGCAATTCTGGCGTTTCTGGATTTTTTAGTCTGAGGACATGCGGGGATAAATAATTCATAGTGTTGATAGTTTCACAGACGCTGCGGCACCAAATAGGCTTTAGGTTTTTTTGTTTTCAGGTTTTACTATAAATATGGGAAACTTTATTTCTAAAAGCTAATATCGCTTATTGTTTATAACATAAAAAGGTTTTTGTGTTTACTTATTTTAATTTATTTTGCTCCCATAGGGGAAGTGAACTTGTGATCATTTGATCACTTATGGTAACAGCAAGCTTTCTATTAGGCCATGCCACAGGCACATCTTAATGCGCAGAAATACATGGCAGCCATGAAACCCCCGACAGCCGCCCATGCTCCCATCACCCATCATTCGGTACCTCCGATTGCTGACTGGGCCATTTAAAAGCCGCTACCAGAATAGCGGCATTTAAAGGTGAACAGCTGCGATCAGCGCGAACTCCCGTCACGGATGTCAAAGAATCGCGAATGCGATGTGAGGGTTTCCATTGAAAACAATGAGAAACACTCCACCATCCTCCACTGCGGCGGCTCGCTACTTCCGTGTGATGGGGCCCTACGCTGATGTTCACCTGGGTTCCGCATGAAGTCCCCATCACAAAGTGTAGTGTTAACTGACGGAAGTCTGCGCTGCAGTCCGTGCGATGAGGTTATTAGTCCACGTCACGGAAAATAAGAGAAGCGTCACGTCCTATGGAATCCATATTGGGAAATCCGCGTGTAGATCAACGACTGCCACTAATACACACTTGTGGAAAAAAGCTGCATTAAAGGGGCTATGAGGTCAGCGCCCCCCAGAGGGGAAGCGCTGCTCTGTCCCCCGTGCAGCGGCCGACGCTCGTAATCACAAGCGCAGCCCTCACTGAAGTCAGTGAGACGCCAACCTGCAGTTTCTGTAGATTTCAATGAGAGCTACACCTGCAGTTACAAGTGCTGGCCACTACACAGGGGTGGCGCACTGCTTCAGCTCCCGGCCCTCGGTGCTGCCTGGAAAGCCCCTTTGAACGGCAGGATTTCTGCTGCGGTTTCACGTTGGATTTCGCTACTGCGAATTTCGCTCCTGTGAACGTCGCCTTACAGAAAGCCTCGTTCTACGAGGAGGAGGCGTTCTTCACAGACGAAGCGACCGGCCCTTTAAATTCTGGCAGCGATTGCGCCGTCTTTAAAAATACAGACATGGAAGGATCTGTACAGCCAATCAGATGCGGCGGTTGTTATGGAGGGATGGCGTTATGAGGACATCCGCGCGGAGGCGATAAAGATGGCGGCTCACCTCTGTAGGTGGTAGATCTTGTGGGTGTACTGCCCCTTCTCTCCCTCCCGCTCGTACGGCTCGTTCTTCAGGACTTCTATGCCTTCTCCTCCGCCCGTGTTGTCCTTACTCGCCTCCGCCACCGAGAACAGCTGCCCCACCTGATACTGGAGAGAGAACACCGCGGGTTACGGAAGCGCAGGAGGCGGAGCCTCAGGTTCGCCATCAGCGAGGCACACTTACCTCCTCCACAGAGATGGGCAGGCAGACGCGGCTGCAAGACAAAGACAGCACAAAGTCAGCGGGGGCCGCGGATGGCGTCACATGACATTACAACCGCGCAATTTGCTCCAAGTAATCATCACCGGACGCAACAGATGGCGTCTCCATCCCCGTATACAGCGGGCACACGCCACCAACCGCGCAATTATCCCTCTTTAGCCACCATATGGTGCAGATCTGCAGCAAGTCTATGAACAGCAGAGGGGCACAGGTGACAACTGGGGAGAACTACAAGCACCAGCAGGCTGTGACCTGCCTGGCACTGTAGAACAGGTGGAGACCTAGCAGGGGAAGTAAGGGCCACTAGGGGCCCCTCCCGTCTCTGACAGCTCCCCCAGGCCCCTCCTGACAGCAGCTCCTCCCCCTCAGACACCCCCACACCACTGACGACCCCCAACCAGCCATTCTACAGCCCCCCGGCCCGCACTCACAATTCCTTGATTAGGACCATCCTCTCCCTCCTCCGCTACAGCAGCCCCTGCGATACAGGCCGGAAACCGGAAGCCAGGCCGCCCAGACTGGAGGGAGGGACACATGCTTGTGCTGAGCCGGCGGACGGCTGACGTCATCTCCCAGCGACGCGCAGTGTGAAAGCGGTGTATCCAGCCGCAGCGGCGCTGGTTGCTAGGTGGCTTCCCGGTTACTAAGGGCGGGGCGTAGTGACAGCGTCGTTTGACGTAGGAGGCGGGGCTCGTGCGGAACTTCCCAGAAGACAGGAGTTACCGAGAAAGTGGATGTGACGGAAAATAATGTCGTAACGATGGCAATCACGTCCGTGATATCTAGAGAGTAGTGACGTCATCACGGTAGAAAACCCTCATATCTGGGAAATCGTGACGTCACTCCTCTATTATATTCCTTAAATATCTTGAAGTCAGTGATGTCACTTTTCTAATATATCCTTTATATATCAGGAGAGCAGTGATGTCACTCCTGTAGTATATCCCTTTTATATCAGGAGAGCAGTGATGTCACTCCTGTAGTATATCCCTTTTATATCAGGAGAGCAGTGATGTCACTCCTATAGTATATCCCTTATATATCTGGAGAGCAGTGATATCACACCTGTAGTATATCCCTTATAAATCTGGAGAGCAGTGATGTCACTCCTATAGTATATCCCTTATATATCTGGAGAGCAGTGATGTCACTCCTATATTATATCCCTTATATATCTGGAGAGCAGTGATGTCACTCCTATAGTATATCCCTTATATATCAGGAGAGCAGTGATGTCACTCCTGTAGTATATCCCTTATATATCAGGAGAGCAGTGATGTCACTCCTATAGTATAGCCCTTATATATCAGGAGAGCAGTGATGTCACTCCTATAGTATATCCCTTATATATCTGGGGAGCAGTGATGTCACTCCTATAGTATAGCCCTTATATATCTGGGGAGCAGTGATGTCACTCCTATAGTATAGCCCTTATATATCTGGAGAGCAGTGATGTCACTCCTGTAGTATATCCCTTATATATCAGGAGAGCAGTGATGTCACTCCTATAGTATAGCCCTTATATATCTGGAGAGCAGTGATGTCACTCCTGTAGTATAGCCCTTATATATCAGGAGAGCAGTGATGTCACTCCTATAGTATAGCCCTTATATATCAGGAGAGCAGTGATGTCACTCCTATAGTATATCCCTTATATATCTGGAGAGCAGTGATGTCACTCCTATAGTATATCCCTTATATATCTGGAGAGCAGTGATGTCACTCCTGTAGTATATCTCTTATATATCTGGAGAGCAGTGATGTCACTCCTATAGTATATCCCTTATATATCTGGAGAGCAGTGATGTCACCCCTATAGTATAGCCCTTATATATCTGGAGAGCAGTGATGTCACTCCTATAGTATAGCCCTTATATATCTGGAGAGCAGTGATGTCACTCCTCTAATATATCCCTTATACATCTGGAGAGCAGTGATGTCACTCCTAGAGTATATCCCTTACATATCTGGAGAGCAATGATGTCACTCCTCTAGTATATCCTTTATATATCAGGAGAGCAGTGATGTCACTCCTATAGTATATCCCTTATATATCTGGAGAGCAGTGATGTCACTCCTATAGTATAGCCCTTATATATCAGGAGAGCAGTGATGTCACTCCTATAGTATAGCCCTTATATATCAGGAGAGCAGTGATGTCACTCCTATAGTATATCCCTTATATATCTGGGGAGCAGTGATGTCACTCCTATAGTATATCCCTTATATATCTGGAGAGCAGTGATGTCACTCCTATAGTATATCCCTTATATATCTGGAGAGCAGTGATGTCACTCCTATAGTAAAGCCCATATATATCTGGAGAGCAGTGATGTCACTCCTGTAGTATATCCCTTATATATCTGGAGAGCAGTGATGTCACTCCTGTAGTATGTCCCTTATATATCTGGAGAGCAGTGATGTCACTCCTATAGTATATCCCTTCTATATATGTAGAGCAGTGATGTCACTCCTGTAGTATATCCCTTATATATATGGAGAGCAGTGATGTCACTCCTATAGTATATCCCTTATATATCTGGAGAGCAGTGATGTCACTCCTATAGTATATCCCTTATATATCTGGAGAGCAGTGATGTCACTCCTGTAGTATATCCCTTATATATCTGGAGAGCAGTGATGTCACTCCTAGAGTATATCCCTTATATATCAGGAGAGCAGTGATGTCACTCCTATAGTATATCCCTTATATATCAGGAGAGCAGTGATGTCACTCCTATAGTATATCCCTTATATATCAGGAGAGCAGTGATGTCACTCCTATAGTATATCCCTTATATATCTGGAGAGCAGTGATGTCACTCCTGTAGTATATCTCTTATATATCTGGAGAGCAGTGATGTCACTCCTATAGTATAGCCCTTATATATCTGAAGAGCAGTGATGTCACTCCTATAGTATAGCCCTTATATATCTGGAGAGCAGTGATGTCACTCCTATAGTATATCCCTTATATATCTGGAGAGCAGTGATGTCACTCCTAGAGTATAGCCCTTATATATCTGGAGAGCAGTGATGTCACCCCTATAGTATAGCCCTTATATATCTGGAGAGCAGTGATGTCACTCCTCTAATATATCCCTTATACATCTGGAGAGCAGTGATGTCACTCCTAGAGTATATCCCTTACATATCTGGAGAGCAATGATGTCACTCCTATAGTATATCCCTTATATATCTGGAGAGCAGTGATGTCACTCCTATAGTATAGCCCTTATATATCTGGAGAGTAGTGATGTCACTCCTATAGTATATCCCTTATATATATGGAGAGCAGTGATGTCACTCCTATAGTATATCCCTTATATATCTGGAGAGCAGTGATGTCACTCCTATAGTATATCCCTTATATATCTGGAGAGCAGTGACGTCACACCTGTAGTATATCCCTTATATATCTGGGGAGCAGTGATGTCACTCCTATAGTATATCCCTTATATATCTGGAGAGCAGTGATGTCACTCCTATAGTATATCCCTTATATATCTGGAGAGCAGTGATGTCACTCCTATAGTATAGCCCTTATATATCTGGAGAGTAGTGATGTCACTCCTATAGTATATCCCTTATATATATGGAGAGCAGTGATGTCACTCCTATAGTATATCCCTTATATATCTGGAGAGCAGTGATGTCACTCCTATAGTATATCCCTTATATATCTGGAGAGCAGTGATGTCACTCCTATAGTATAGCCCTTATATTTCCAGAGAGCAGTGATGTCACTCCTATAGTATAGCCCTTATATATCTGGAGAGCAGTGATGTCACTTCTGTAGTATATCCCTTTTATATCTGGAGAGCAGTGATGTCACTCCTAGAGTATAGCCCTTATATATCTGGAGAGCAGTGATGTCACCCCTATAGTATAGCCCTTATATATCTGGAGAGCAGTGATGTCACTCCTCTAATATATCCCTTATACATCTGGAGAGCAGTGATGTCACTCCTCTAGTATATCCCTTATATATCTGGAGAGTAGTGATGTCACTCCTATAGTATATCCAGTCAATATCTGGAGTGTAGTGATGTCACTCCTGTAGTCTATCTCATATTTTTGGAGAGTAGTGATGTCACTCCTATAGTGTATCCCTTATATATCTGAAGAGTAGTGATGTCACTTCTGTAATATATTCCTTATATATCTGAAGAGCAGTGATGTAATTCCTGTAGTATATCCCTTAAATTTGGAGATTAGTGATGTCATAACTGTAGTATATCCCTTATATATGCCGAGAGCAGTGATGTCACTACTGTAGTATATCCCTTATATATGCCGAGAGCAGTGATGTCACTCCTGTAATATATCCCTTATATATCTGAAGAGCAGTGATGTCACTCCTGTAGTATATCCCTTCAATTTGGAGATTAGTGATGTCATTACTGTAGTATATCCCTTATATATCTGGGAAGCAGTGATGTCACTCCTGTAATATATCCCTTATATATGTGGAGAGCAGTGATGTTACTGCTGCAATATATTTCTTATATATCTGGAGAGTAGTGATGTCACTCCTGTTATATATCCATTTTATTTGGAGATTAGTGATGTCACTCCAAAATAAAATCAGTAAAAGTTAATCTGTTGATCCCCCCAGTGTGATGAACACCAGAGTGATCTTCGGGAGGGGGGGACGGACAGCAGAGTGCAGGTAGAAATTAATATATGTAGTTGTATTCCGTGCCTTGTTTCCACTATCACTGCTTGTCAGTGTCAGTCTGCACTGTGGTTCTGTCATTCTATCCCCAACCTAAGAGGCCCAGACTGAACGGAGGTACAGGCAGGTTTAGTGTCTGCAGTCCTTATCACAGGATGTGGTCAGAGTACAGGCTGTTCTGAATTTTGTTTTACTTGGCCTGTCTCCAGTGATTAGGCGCTGCCAGGTCTGAGGATTGTCCCAGATTCAATTAGGTAAGACTTTGCCTGAAATCAACACTTAAAGGGGCATGACACTCCTTTTCCATATTGCAGCTCCTCCCCCTTATTGAGACTCCTTGCTTTATTGAAGCTCCTCCTACTCTTCACTGAGACCCGTCCCCACCAGTCTATGTGCTGCAGGTTCCGCTTCCTTTTTCTCCCTTGTGATTTATAATCATCATTCCATGTGCCGAGATTCTGCTCAGCAGCTGGTCTGAACGAGCAGCGCTGCAGTGTAAAGCATGAGGGAAGATAACACTCAAAAAGTGTTTTTTGAAACTATAGAACCTCCAGGAGACGCCGCTTATACGAGGCAGCAATGTATCGTCATGCAGGTACATTGTGGAGAACGAAGGTCAGAGTGTGCTAATAGGGGGCGCCCTCGCCCCATTTGCCCTCTTGCCACAGAGCACTCGCCCCCTTGCCCCATAATTGTGTTGAGCAGAATCAGGAGATAAGCAGCAGATAAAAACTTTTATTTTAAAAACCTTCATTTGTTGCGTTAAGAAAAATCTCAGCAGCTTTATAATTCTACAAAGTCTGCAAGATCTCTGCTTGCTGTCAGTGAATGGGCACATTCTTGTTTACAGCCAAAGGCTAAACAGGCTGAAGACATTTCACAGTTGAGAGTTTGTTACATTGTATCCAGTCTGAGCAAAACATCACAACATAAATCTTCCTCCTGTCCTGACGATTTGTTACAGTGTATCAGTGCAGGCAACAAGTATCCATCCAGGGGCCGGCTGAGTGCACTAGAAAGAGTCAAGAGAGTTTACACTTTGCTAGACTACTACCTCCAATCAGGAGGGAGGAATGACAGGCACCGCTTATCCCCAGGGGGTAAGAAGTTCCCAGGCCGCCTGCAGGGATTACGATGGATTTCCCCTTAAATATCTGAGACACTGGAAGAGAACCAATTGAGGAGACAGAAATAAAGAGGGGGTGGAGCTACCCCATATATGGTGGCCCCAGGCTGGATCGGACGCTGTACCCCATAGGGCCCCGTAGAGGTGAGAACTAGAGTGTAACCTATAGATGGCGCTGATGTTTTGTAGCTGATGCAGTGAATTTGTTGTGTGGTCTTAGATTGTGCAGCGGAACTTTAGGGTGGAGCCCCCCATCCTCTTCTGATACTCCTCATCGAACATCTTATTCTGAGACTCAGTGAAGTGATTCATCCAATCAGCAACTTCCCCTAGAATAGGAAAGAAATGAATGAATTTACAGTTTGCCATAAAGTGAGATGGCCTTGAGCTGCATTGTGTGTCTTTAGTGCTGACATCTAGTGGCCACAATGTAAACTGCAGTGCTTTATTCTTGATATTGATACCCATACACTGTTACATGCGCACCTTTCCTCATGAAGGGGGACAGGGATTGGTCCAGCACATTGGAGGGCATGGTGGAGTAGTTAGCCATCGGATTCTCCTTCATGGCGGTGAAGGACGTGTGCCGGTAGATCTTCTCCACAGCATCTTCAGACAAGTCCTTCCCTAAGAATCTCATCACCTTCCTGATCTCCCGTTTGGGATCCTGGATAAAAAAAGTGACATTCAATAAGAAACTTAATGCAAATCAGCCTGAGCTACTTCTCTCTGGAGTCAGCCAGTCCCTCACCTCCTTCATATCTTCGTAGAACACATAGAGCATGTCATGTTTGTCTCTGGCGTCCCACCACCCAAGGACGTGGTCGAACCAGCTGCCCCATCCAACTGTGAGAAGACAGACATTAGCTGCACTGCTTTCTGTTGCCCCCTGCTGGTTTACTTTGTATGTACAACATATTCCGATGCGATGCATTGTGGGAGATGTAGTGTTTACACCAGACATGTAGACTAGTTTGATGTAGCGTGATATCCCCCATAATGCATTGTGTCACTATCCAGCACTGTCGTCAGAGTACTGACAGATATCAAAGACAACCAGCAGAATTGTGAATGCAGCTGTGAAGTAACATAAGGCTACACAGGACTAAATGGAGAAGTAACGCCATCACCCACCGTCGCCTTTCAGAAATTTCAGCACGTATTCATCCCACGTCCCGGGGTCCGGCTGCGTCTTGTTCATCCGGTCAAAGAAGTAATAAGACACTATGTTGTCCTTGGCGTTCCGAGCGACGTAAATCACCTGCAACACGAGAGGAGACATGGCGGGCGAAGCAACACGGAGACGGGGATTACAGTACAATATATGGTGAAGAACAGTGACTTCATGTGCCTGAATCTATTATGGGGGCGCTGTGGCCAGCACTATTATGGGGGCACTGTGACCAGCACTATTATGGGGGCACTGTGACCAGCACTATTATGGGGGCACTGTGACCAGCACTATTATGGGGGGCACTGTGGCCAGCACTATTATGGGGGCACTGTGGCCAGCACTATTATGGGGGCACTGTGACCAGCACTATTATGGGGGGCACTGTGGCCAGCACTATTATGGGGGCGCTGTGGCCAGCACTATTATGGGGGCGCTGTGGGCAGCACTATTATGGGGGGCACTGTGGCCAGCACTATTATGGGGGGCACTGTGGCCAGCACTATTATGGGGGCACTGTGGCCAGCACTATTATGGGGGGCACTGTGACCAGCACTATTATGGGGGCACTGTGGCCAGCAGTATTATGGGTGCACTGTGACCAGCACTATTATGGGGGGCACTGTGGCTGGCACTATTATGGGGGATGCTGTGGGCAGCACTATTATGGGGGATGCTGTGACCAGCACTATTATGGGGGGCACTGTGACCAGCACTATTATGGGGGCACTGTGACCAGCACTATTATGGGGGGCACTGTGGCCAGCACTATTATGGGGGCGCTGTGGGCAGCACTATTATGGGGGGCACTGTGGGCAGCACTATTATGGGGGCACTGTGGCCAGCACTATTATGGGGGGCACTGTGGCCAGCACTATTATGGGGGGCACTGTGGCCAGCACTATTATGGGGGGCACTGTGGCCGGCACTATTATGGGGGGCACTGTGGCCAGCACTATTATGGGGGGCACTGTGACCAGCACTATTATGGGGGCACTGTGACCAGCACTATTATGGGGGGCACTGTGGCTGGCACTATTATGGGGGATGCTGTGGGCAGCACTATTATGGGGGATGCTGTGACCAGCACTATTATGGGGGCACTGTGGCTGGCACTATTATGGGGGGCACTGTGGCCAGCACTATTATGGGGGGCACTGTGACCAGCACTATTATGGGGGCACCGTGGCCAGCACTATTATGGGGGCACTGTGACCAGCACTATTATGGGGGGCACTGTTACCAGCACTATTATGGGGGGCACTGTGACCAGCACTATTATGGGGGGCACTGTGGCCAGCACTATTATGGGGGGCACTGTGGCCAGCACTATTATGGGGGACGCTGTGGCCAGCACTATTATGGGGACGCTATGGCCAGCACTATTATGGGGGCACTGTGGCCAGCACTATTATGGGGGGCACTGTGGCCAGCACTATTATGGGGGACGCTGTGGCCAGCACTATTATGGGGACGCTATGGCCAGCACTATTATGGGGGGTACTGTGACCAGCACTATTATGGGGGCACTGTGGCCAGCACTATTATGGGGGCACTGTGGCCAGCACTATTATGGGGGCACTGTGACCAGCACTATTATGGGGGGCACTGTGGCCAGCACTATTATGGGGGCACTGTGGCCGGCACTATTATGGGGGGCACTGTGGCCAGCACTATTATGGGGGGCACTGCGACCAGCACTATTATGGGGGCACTGTGGCCAGCACTATTATGGGGGGCACTGTGGCCAGCACTATTATGGGGGACGCTGTGGCCAGCACTATTATGGGGACGCTATGGCCAGCACTATTATGGGGGCACTGTGGCCAGCACTATTATGGGGGGCACTGTGGCCAGCACTATTATGGGGGACGCTGTGGCCAGCACTATTATGGGGACGCTATGGCCAGCACTATTATGGGGGGCACTGTGGCCAGCACTATTATGCCAGCACTATTATGGGGGGCACTGTGGCCAGCACTATTATGGGGGGCACTGTGGCCAGCACTATTATGGGGACACTGTGGCCAGCACTATTATGGGGGGCGCTGTGACCAGCACTATTATGGGGGCACTGTGACCAGCACTATTATGGGGGGCACTGTGACCAGCACTATTATGGGGGCACTGTGGCCAGCAGTATTATGGGTGCACTGTGACCAGCACTATTATGGGGGGCACTGTGGCCAGCACTATTATGGGGGCACTGTGGCTGGCACTATTATGGGGGGCACTGTGGCCAGCACTATTATGGGGGGCACTGTGACCAGCACTATTATGGGGGCACTGTGGCCAGCACTATTATGGGGGGCACTGTGGCCAGCACTATTATGGGGGGCACTGTGGCCAGCACTATTATGGGAGACGCTGTGGCCAGCACTATTATGGGGACGCTATGGCCAGCACTATTATGGGGGCACTGTGGCCAGCACTATTATGGGGGCACTGTGGCCAGCACTATTATGGGGGCACTGTGGCCAGCACTATTATGGGGGAACTGTGGCCAGCACTATTATGGGGGCACTGTGGCCAGCACTATTATGGGGGGCACTGTGGCCAGCACTATTATGCCAGCACTATTATGGGGGGCACTGTGGCCAGCACTATTATGGGGGGCACTGTGGCCAGCACTATTATGGGGGGCACTGTGGCCAGCACTATTATGGGGGGCACTGTGGCCAGCACTATTATGGGGGAACTGTGGCCAGCACTATTATGGGGGATGCTGTGGCCAGCACTATTATGGGGACGCTGTGGGCAGCACTATTATGGGGGGCACTGTGGCCAGCACGATTATGGGGGCACTGTGGCCAGCACTATTATGGGGGAACTTTGGCCAGCACTATTATGGGGACGCTATGGCCAGCACTATTATGGGGGCACTGTGGCCAGCACTATTATGGGGGATGCTGTGGGCAGCACTATTATGGGGGCACTGTGGCCAGCACTATTATGGGGGCACTGTGACCAGCACTATTATGGGGGGCACTGTGGCCAGCACTATTATGGGGGCACTGTGGCCAGCACTATTATGGGGACGCTGTGGGCAGCACTATTATGGGGGGCACTGTGGCCAGCACGATTATGGGGGCACTGTGGCCAGCACTATTATGGGGGAACTTTGGCCAGCACTATTATGGGGACGCTATGGCCAGCACTATTATGGGGGCACTGTGGCCAGCACTATTATGGGGGATGCTGTGGGCAGCACTATTATGGGGGCACTGTGGCCAGCACTATTATGGGGGCACTGTGACCAGCACTATTATGGGGGGCACTGTGGCCAGCACTATTATGGGGGCACTGTGGCCAGCACTATTATGGGGGCACTGTGGCCAGCACTATTATGGGGGCACTGTGGCCAGCACTATTATGGGGGCACTGTGGCCAGCACTATTATGGGGGCACTGTGACCAGCACTATTATGGGGGGCACTGTGGCCAGCACTATTATGGGGGCACTGTGGCCAGCACTATTATGGGGGGTACTGTGACCAGTACTATTATGGGGGCACTGTGGCCAGCACTATTATGGGGGCACTGTGGCCAGCACTATTATGGGGGCACTGTGACCAGCACTATTATGGGGGCACTGTGACCAGCACTATTATGGGGGAACTGTGGCCAGCACTATTATGGGGGGTACTGTGACCAGTACTATTATGGGGGCACTGTGGCCAGCACTATTATGGGGGGCACTGTGGCCAGCACTTTTATGGGGGGCACTGTGGCCAGCACTATTATGGGGGGCACTGTGGCCATCACTATTATGGGGGGCACTGTGACCAGCACTATTATGGGGGGCACTGTGGCCAGCACTATTATGGGGGCACTGTGACCAGCACTATTATGGGGGATGCTGTGGGCAGCACTATTATGGGGGCACTGTGGCCAGCACTATTATGGGGGCACTGTGACCAGCACTATTATGGGGGCACTGTGGCCAGCACTATTATGGGGGCACTGTGGTCTGCACTATTATGGGGGGCACTGTGGCCAGCACTTTTATGGGGGGCACTGTGGCCAGCACTATTATGGGGGGCACTGTGGCCAGCACTATTATGGGGGCACTGTGACCAGCACTATTATGGGGACACTGTGGTCTGCACTATTATGGGGGGCACTGTGACCAGCACTATTATGGGGGCACTGTGGTCTGCACTATTATGGGGGGCACTGTGGCCAGCACTATTATGGGGGCACTGTGGTCTGCACTATTATGGGGGGCACTGTGACCAGCACTATTATGGGGACACTGTGGTCTGCACTATTATGGGGGGCACTGTGGCCAGCACTATTATGGGGGCACTGTGGCCAGCACTATTATGGGGGCACTGTGGCCAGCACTATTATGGGGGGTACTGTGACCAGCACTATTATGGGGGGCACTGTGACCAGCACTATTATGGGGGGCACTGTGGCCAGCACTATTATGGGGGGCACTGTGACCAGCACTATTATGGGGGCACTATGGCCAGCACTATTATGGGGGCACTCTGGCCATCGCTGTTATGGGAGCGCTGTGGCAGTCACTGTTATGGGTGCACTGTGCTGATCGCAGTTATGGGGGCACTTTGATCATCGCCGTTATGGGGGCACTGTGGTCGTCGCCGTTATGAGGGCACTGTGGTCGTCGCCATTATGAGGGCACTGTGGTCGTCGCCGTTATGGGGGCACTGTGGTCGTCGCCGTTATGAGGGCACTGTGGCCGTCGCCATTATGAGGGCACTGTGGTCGTCGCCGTTATGAGGGCACTGTGGCCGTCACTGATAGGGATCGGGTCTGTTTTATAAGATAATGAGACATGCCCCCACCTTACACTTCTGCTCCCAGAAAGACTTGGGCACCAGCTTGTAGGGTAGATGGGTCTTCACCAGCCTGGGGGACGGGGTCACCTCCAACTGGTCAATTCCTGTATTAGAAAGAACATGACATCAGTCCCATCGGTCGTTCTATACATGAGCAGCGCAGGCCCTTACACTCTAGTCACACCCAGAGCTGCACTCACATTAACCATATTGTGGGGCCACACAGGACGGGTGGACTAGGGTCAAGCGCCAGCTGTCCAGAGCAGGTGCCGCTGACCGTTCTCTTTCTCTCCCCGCGCTAGCTCCTTTCAGTGTGATCACATGACAGGACTGCCGCTGCAGCGCAGCTTCACTCCATCTCCAGCTCTGGACTCTCAGTGATCTTGAGAACAGGAGCCGGGGAAGGAGCTACACTGTGGCCTAGAGCAGGAGACAGATCGCCCACATGTGTGTGCTGGGGAACAAAGGAGGATTTTACATGGGACTGTATGCTGGATGGGGAAGAAGAGAGGATAAGAGATGTTTTTTTTACATGGGACTGTATGTTGGAGGGGTATGTTGAGGGGCTGAAGGTACGAGAGCTGTTGAGTTTTTTTTACATGGGACTGCAAAAGGAAATGATGGGAGGGTGAATGTGCCATTTAAATGGGACTGTATGTTGGGGTTGAAGGGAGAGGTGTGATCTTTCCTTGCATAGAACTGTATGATAGAGGAGATGAAGTAAGGGAATCTGCTTTTTGAATGGGACTGGATGAAGGAGGAGATGAAGGGAGGGAGGGGGTGTTTTTTTACATGGGACTGGATGATGGACTGGGGCACACTATAACCAAAGAGGCCAAAAATCAGAAGGGTTACAGGGGATCAGCATAGCTAAGAAGGGCCACAGAGGGCCACTTTTTTTACTCTGGGGGTTACTGAGAAGGGCATTGGCGTAGCGGCAGGATGGGAGGAGTCTGCAGAGATGAGTTGTAGCGGGTGATGGCGGTTTGGGCTCAGATAGAGAAGTAAAACAAAAACGCACGTTACCAATCAGAGAAGACGTCACCTGTGACCACTGGAGGTAACAGCACTGTAATCACTATCACTGGGTAGAACTGGTACTCTGGCTCATAAGCGGTCAAAATGCCCTATGTACCCAAAAGTGGTATTAGTGAAAACATATAAACATCAACTCCTCCTGTGGGAAATGACCCCTCGCAGCTCCGCCGATGGAAAAGTGGGGGTTCTGCTCTCACAATATGGCGAGCGCGGGGTTCTATAGTGTAGTTAGAAGCAGCCCACACATATATGGCGTCGCCATAATCGGACCGTAATTTATACAGAATTATGCGCCCTGTTCTAACCCTCATTACTTGGGTTTGCCGGACCTTCACCTGTCAGCCGAGTACCCCTGCTGTAGAGCATGGTCTGCTGTGGTGCATTGTGGGTGATTGTATGAAAAACTACATTCCCCACGATGCATTGCAGCAGAATGTCATGATTGCAAGCAGCATTTAGCAGAACTATGAATGCAGCTCTGGATGTGTCTGCGGTATAAAACATTACATAAGTAAAGCAATAGGACAAGTCTACTGCTGATACCCAGTCACCACTAGGGGAGCCACTTACCGGATGGCACAGGAGGGGGGGAGCAGATCTCCAGGAAGGGGGAGCGCACATGTGTGGGGGCCCGACTGGTCTTTTCCACTTCTCCCTCGTTCATTATAGAGTCGATAATCTCCTGCATCCACGTGGTCCCTAGAAGAACCGCAGTGAGGCGCAGAACATTCCGGAAAAGTACAAAGCAGATGGAGAAGATCTTGAAGTAATCAGAGACGTATGGTGCCGGGGTGTACCCCATCATCAATATAGACCGGCCCCCCAAATGATGGGGGCGCTCCCGTCTAGACAATCCTCCATAGACTCCAGACTGATACACTGTAACAAACTATCAGCACAGGAGATGATGCCGCTGATGTGTTCAGCTCGCAGAGGATTGTCTAGACTGATACATTGTCACGATGGGTCAGCTCTTGGGTTGGCGGTTACCTGCTTTGGGGTAGGTGGCGATCAGCAGGTCGTCCGGTCGGGCCTCGAATTTCTCTATTCTTTCCCAGGAAGTTGCAATTGGCTGCATGAGCGGAACGCCATGAACCGGGATCAACGGGTACCGGTAGAATACGCCCTCCGGGACGTCATGGAGCTCCTGGGTGTAATCCAGGGGGCTGGCCTGCAAGGGGGACAGGGTCTTTACAGCTCCTATAGGTGATCACCCAGCTTTCCCAGGCTACAGAATGGCTCATCTGCCTAGTTGTACAGTGATACATCTCATATGTGGAAAGCTGGAGGACATTAGCATTGCAAGAGCTGTAACAACAGCCATATTGATTGTCACCCGGCTTTCCCAGACCCACGAATGGCACATCTGACTAGTTATGCAGGGATCTGGAACTGCGTCAGCACCCAGCAAACCTGGGCAGACGCTGCGACCCACTGACCCTGTGGGGGGCACTCAGGGGTGGGGTCAATCTGGTTCTTTGTAATCAATTGTTTCTGTATCTTTAAGGCATTGTGGGAAGCACTCCCTGTTCTGCCACCCGGCGCCACCTCTCTGTCGCACAGGTGGTGCAATGATGTCATTATGCCGCCCACGCGTCATTCTGCGTGATCCTTGCTGGAAGAGGTCAAGGATGTTGTGGGAGCATTAAGGGGGTGAGTTTATTTTATTGCTTGGACACAGTAGGGCCTTAATAATTGCTATGGGAACACAGTGGGACCTATAAATTACTAAAGGCGCAGAGCAGGGCCTATAAATTACTGAAAAGGGACAGTAGTGCCCTTTTAATTGCTCAGGGGACACAGTGGGACCTATAAATGTCCAAGGAGGCAGAACTGGGTCTATAATTTACTAAGAGGACAGAATGGGGCCTATAAATTATTAAGGAAGCATGGGGGGGTCTAGAAAATAACTAAGGGGGATTAAGATGACAGAGCGAGGACTACAAATTGCTAAGGGGCAGAGCTCAGCCTATAAAGTACTAAGTGGCCACAGAGAGACCAGTAAATTACTAAAGGAGTAGAGTGGGGCCTATAAATGACTCGGGGCACAGTGGGACCTATAAATTACTAAGAGCGCTGAATGGGGCATTTAAATTACTGAGGGGGTAGAGCAGGGCCTATAAATTACTAGGAGGGCAGAAAGGAGCCTATAAATTACTAAAAAAAGTAAAATGGGGCCTATAAATTGCTAAGGCCACTTTCACACGGTTAAGAAAGTCGCACAAATTAACCCCATTCTGACCATAGGGTCATACGCATGAGCGTTTTTTCCCCCCCACATCATATCACAGTGCAATGCGATAAGGTGAAACTAATCACGGCGCCTCCTATCTTTGGGCGTGCCCTTGCGGCAGCTTCTCACTGCGTGCTAGGCGCATGTGAGTGCGAAGCGAGGTCCCCCATAGAAAACAATGGGAGTCACTCAGCGATTCTCTGCTGGGGCTGACATCTGCGGGGAGGATCAGTACTTCCACAAAGTGGAATAAATAAAACCGCCTCACATCCGCAAGGATGTAGCATGCTGGCGAGCGAGATAACGGCCGTGATTCAAGCCCCATATCACACTTGCCCGTGTGAAGGTAGCCTAAGAGAGCAGAAAGGGGCCTATAAATTACTAAGATGGCACAGAGGGACCTATAAATTAGTAAGAGAGAACATGCAGCCTATCGATTACTAAGGGGGCCACTGGGACTCTGTCACCTAAGGGCCCATGTAAGCTTGGAGCCTGCCCTTGCAGTAATACATCCATCTTATATGTGGAAAGCTGGGTGTCATCATCATTATCACAGGCGCTGTATAATGGCAGTCACATTGATTGTCACCCAGCTTTCCCAGACTCCTGAGCAGCACTTCCACCTAGCACTCCTGTATCACTACTTAGTTTCTCAGATGTCCTGGAGAGCTGTATGACATCACAGTTGTAAGAGCTACAAAAGTATCCATATTAGTTGTTCCCCAGCTTTCCCACACTCCTGAATGGTTTATCTGCCTAGTTATGCGGCGATACATCCCATACAGCTGGGTGCCGTCAGCGCTGCAAGAGATGTGGCAGCAGCCAAACTGATTTCCTATAATGAAGTTGGAACGAAACCTCTGCAGCGCCACCTGTTGGAAGGCAGCATTCCTGCAAATCAACCTCAAACTTTTTGAACAAGCCTTGTAACAATGAGGTATGGTTCCATCTTCCTTATTTGCATATTTCCCAGAGGTCTCCTCCCTCACCTTCTAGGTGTCTCCCTAAGGAGAAACAATACCCTTCCTGACCCAGCTTTCCCAGAAACAGCTGTGATACAACTGAGCAGAAATCCTCATCTCTACATCGCCACTTGGTGGCCAGAAACTATCTAGCCTGCACTTCATCCTGCCAGCCCCAGGGTGAAGAGAAGCAGGTGAGTAGTGGTCAAGGATGTATTTAAAGAGGTCATGTAGATAGGAGTAACTTCATTATAGTACAACATCCATGCTTTACACTGCAGGCTGCATCCACAGAAGAGTAAATCTGCAGGAAAATGTCGCATGCTGCAAATTTGTTTTATGTATGACTGACTTGCGCAGGAAAAATCCACGCATGCGAACGCACCCATTGAAATAAATGGGTTCTATTTTCTGCGTCTTGCACACAAATGCGCCCACGTGATTCCGGCCTAAGGGCCCTATTAGACGAGCTGAATGACATCACTGCCAGCTCGGGCAGCCAGGCAGATACATTGTTGGCTCGGTCATACGGGAAATCAGTCGTTACTAGAGATGAGCGAGCACCAAAATGCTCGGGTGCTCGTTATTCGGGACGAACTTTTCGCGATGCTCGAGGGTTCGTTTCGAGTAACGAACCCCATTGAAGTCAATGGGCGACCGGAGCATTTTTGTATTTCGCCGATGCTCGCTAAGGTTTTCATGTGTGAAAATCTGGGCAATTCAAGAAAGTGATGGGAACGACACAGCAACGGATAGGGCAGGCGAGGGGCTACATGTTGGGCTGCATCTCAAGTTCACAGGTCCCACTATTAAGCCACAATACCGGCAAGAGTGGGCCCCCCCCCCCCCCCCTCCCAACAACTTTTACTTCTGAAAAGCCCTCATTAGCAATGCATACCTTAGCTAAGCACCACACTACCTCCAACAAAGCACAATCACTGCCTGCATGACACTCCGCTGCCACTTCTCCTGGGTTACATGCTGCCCAACCGCCCCCCCTCCCCCACAGCGCACACCAAAGTGTCCCTGCGCAGCCTTCAGCTGCCCTCATGCCACACCACCCTCATGTCTATTTATAAGTGCGTCTGCCATGAGGAGGAACCGCAGGCACACACTGCAGAGGGTTGGCACGGCTAGGCAGCGACCCTCTTTAAAAGGGGCAGGGCGATAGCCCACAATGCTGTACAGAAGCAATGAGAAATAGAATCCTGTGCCACCGCCATCAGGAGCTGCACACGTGGGCATAGCAATGGGGAACCTATGTGCCACACACTATTCATTCTGTCAAGGTGTCTGCATGCCCCAGTCAGACCGGGCTTTTTAATTCATAGACACAGGCAGGTACAACTCTCTATTGTGAAGTCCCTGTCGACCGACAGCATGGGTGGCTCCCTGGAACCCACCGGCGGTACATAGAAATATCCCATTGCATTGCCCAACACAGCTGAGGTAGTAATGTCGTGCTTAATGCAGGTGGGCTTCGGCCCACACTGCATGCCCCAGTCTGACTGGGGTTCTTTAGAAGTGGACAGATGTAGTAAAAACTCCGTGTGCACCTACAGCATGGGTGGCTCCCTGGAACCCACCGGCGATACACAGAAATATCCCATTGCATTGCCCAACACAGCGGATGTAACGTCAGCTGTAATGCAGGTGGGCTAAAAATTCATTTGATTACACTGTAGGCGAGGGCCCACAAAAATTGCTGTATCAACAGTACTAATGTACATCCCAAAAATTGGCCATGGCCAGCCAAGAGGGCAGGTGAAACCCATTAATCGCTTTGGTTAATGTGGCTTAAGTGGTAACTAGGCCTGGAGGCAGCCCAGTGTAACGAAAAATTGGTTCAAGTTAAAGTTTCAACGCTTTTAAGAGCATTGAAACATCTAAAAATTGTTTAGAAAAATTATGAGTGAGCCTTGTGGGCCTAAGAAAAATTGCCCGTTCAGCGTGATTACGTGAGGTTTCAGGAGGAGGAGCAGGAGGAGGAGGAGGAGGAATATTAGACACAGATTGATGAAGCAGAAATGTCCCCGTTTTGGATGGTGATAGAGAACGATGCTTCCATCCGCGGGTGCAGCCTACGTATTGCTTAGGTATCGCTGCTGTCCGCTGGTGGAGAAGAGAAGTCTGGGGAAATCCAGGCTTTGTTCATCTTTATGAGTGTAAGCCTGTCGGCACTGTCGGTTGACAGGCGGGTACGCTTATCTGTGATGATTCCCCGAGCCGCACTAAACACCCTCTCCGACAAGACGCTAGCCGCAGGACAAGCAAGCACCTCCAGGGCATACAGCGCTAGTTCAGGCCACGTGTCCAGCTTCGACACCCAGTAGTTGTAGGGGGCAGAGGCGTCACGGAGGACGGTCGTGCGATCGGCTACGTACTCCCTCACCATCCTTTTACAGTGCTCCCGCCGACTCAGCCGTGACTGGGGAGCGGTGACAGTCTTGCTGGGGAGCCATAAAGCTGGCAAAGGCCTTGGAGAATGTTCCCCTGCCTGCGCTGTACATGCTGCCTGATCTCTGCGCCTCCCCTGCTACCTGGCCCTCGGAACTGCGCCTTCTGCCACTAGCGCTGTCGGATGGGAAGTTTACCATCAGTTTGTCCACCAGCGCCCTGTGGTATAGCAACACTCTCGAACCCCTTTCCTCTTCGGGAATGAGAGTGGGAAGGTTCTCCTTATAGCGTGGCTCGAGCAGTGTGTACACCCAGTAATCCGTAGTGGCCAGAATGCGTGTAACGCGAGGGTCACGAGAAAGGCATCCTAACATGAAGTCAGCCATGTGTGCCAGGGTACCTGTACGCAACACATGGCTGTCCGCACTAGGAAGATCACTATCAGGATCCTCCTCCTCCTCAGGCCATACACGCTGAAAGGATGACAGCCCAGCAGCATGTGTACCCTCACCAGTGGGCCAAGCTGTCTCTTCCCCCTCCTCCTCATGCTCCTCCTCCTCCTCCTCAACGCGCTGAGATATAGACAGGCGGGTGCTCTGACTATCCAGCGACATACTGTCTTCCCCCGGCTCTGTTTCCGAGCGCAAAGCGTCTGCCTTTATGCTTTGCAGGGAACTTCTCAAGAGGCATAGCAGAGGAATGGTGACGTTAATGATTGCAGCATCGCCGCTCACCACCTGGGTAGACTCCTCAAATTTTCCAAGGACCTGGCAGATGTCTGCTAACCAGGCCCACTCTTCTGTAAATAATTGAGGAGGCTGACTCCCACTGCGCCGCCCATGTTGGAGTTGGTATTCCACTATAGCTCTACGCTGCTCATAGAGTCTGGCCAACATGTGGAGCGTAGAGTTCCACTGTGTGGGCACGTCGCACAGCAGTCGGTGCACTGGCAGATGAAACCGATGTTGCAGTGTCCGCAGGGTGGCAGCGTGCGTGTGGGATTTGCGGAAATGTGCGCAGAGCTGGCGCACCTTTCCGAGCAGGTCTGACAAGCGTGGGTAGCTTTTCAGAAAGCGCTGAACCACCAAATTAAAGACATGGGCCAGGCATGGCACGTGCGTGAGGCTGCCGAGCTGCAGAGCCGCCACCAGGTTACGGCCGTTGTCACACCCGACCATGCCCGGTTGGAGGCTCAGCGGTGCAAGCCAGTGGTCGGTCTGCTCTGTCAGACCCTGCAGCAGTTCGTGGGCCGTGTGCCTCTTCTCTCCTAAGCTGAGTAGTTTCAGCACGGCCTGCTGACGCTTGCCCACCGCTGTGCTGCCACGCCGCGTGACACCGACTGCTGGCGACGTGCTGCTGACACATCTTGATTGCGAGACAGAGGTTGCGTTGGAGGAGGAGGAGGAAGGTGCTTTAGTGGAGGAAGCATACACCGCCGCAGATACCACCACCGAGCTGTGGCCCGCAATTCTGGGGGTGGGTAGGACGTGAGCGGTCCCAGGCTCTGACTCTGTCCCAGCCTCCACTAAATTCACCCAATGTGCCGTCAGGGAGATGTAGTGGCCCTGCCTGCCTGTGCTTGTCCACGTGTCCGTTGTTAAGTGGACCTTGGCAGTAACCGCGTTGGTGAGGGCGCGTACAATGTTGCGGGAGACGTGGTCGTGCAGGGCTGGGACGGCACATCGGGAAAAGTAGTGGCGACTGGGAACCGAGTAGCGCGGGGCAACCGCCGCCATCATGTTTTTGAAAGCCTCCGTTTCCACAAGCCTATACGGCAGCATCTCCAGGCTGATCAATTTTGCAATGTGCACGTTTAACGCTTTAGCGTGCGGGTGCGTGGCGTCGTAGTTGCGCTTGCGCTCAAACTGTGGCACTAGCGACGTCTGGACACTGTGCTGAGAGACATTGCTGGATGGGGCCGAGGACAGCGGAGGTGAGGGTGTGGGTGCAGGCCAGGAGACAGTTGTGCCTGTGTCCTGAGAGGGGGTTTGGATCTCAGTGGCAGGTTGGGGCACAGGGGGAGAGGCAGTGGTGCAAACCGGAGGCGGTGAACTGGCATGCCTGCGCATGCTGTTGGTGGTGCCTCCCCAGCTGATCTTGGCGCGACAAAGGTTGCACACCACTGTTCGTCGGTCGTCAGGCGTCTCTGTGAAAAACTGCCACACCGTAGAGCACCTTGACCTGTGCAGGGTGGCATGGCGCGAGGGGGCGCTTTGGGAAACAGTTGGTGGATTATTCGGTCTGGCCCTGCCTCTACCCCTGGCCACCGCACTGGCTCGGCCTGTGCCCACACCCTCACTTGGCCCTCCGCGTCCTCGGCCGCGTCCACATCCTCTAGGCCTACCCCTACCCCTCAGCATGGTGTATTACCAGTGATTTGATTTCCCAGGCAGGAAAGAAATTGGCGCAAGTCTACACTCAACCGTAGCTGGTTGCGTCTGATTTTTGTACGTTGTACACGCAGCACACACGTACACGGAGACCTTAGGACTGACACAGGCTGGCCAAATATAATTTTTTGTCCTTTTTTGCAAAGGGAAGACCCCACTGCGTATATTCAATGAACAAGAAGTTTAATATCTGTGGTGTGGCCCTCAAAAAGTGTCACACAACTTTAGTGTAGCAGAGTTATTAACTCTAGCAGAGCAGGTGTTTGCCAGTCAGGAAAGACAATGGCGCAAGCCTGCAGTAAACCGTAGCTGGTTGCGTCTGATTTTTGTACGTTGTCCACGCAGCACACACGTACACGGAGACCTTAGGACTGACACAGGCAGGCCAAATATAATTTTTTCGCTTTTTTGCAAAGGGAAGGACCCACTGCGGATATTCAATGAACAATAACTGTGTTGTGGCCCTGCCTACACAATTCTGTCCCTGTAGTATCAATGCCGGGTGCAATGCTCTGCACAGACGATTTTTAGAAAAAAAAAATATGCAACACTGCTAACAGCAGCCAGCACAGTACTGCACACGGTTAAATTTGGCCCTAGAAAGGACCGTTGAGGTTCTTGAAGGCTACACTCACTCCTAACACTCTCCCTGCCTATACACCACTTCTGTCCCTAATGCCGGGTGCAATGCTCTGCACTGCCGATTTTGAGAAGAAAAAAAAAAAAACCACTGCTAGCAGCAGCCTGCACACAGGTAGATGTGGCCCTAAGAAGGACCTTTGGGGTTCTTGAAGCCTACACTGACTCCTAACGCTCTCCCTACAGCAGCACCAGCACGATAGTACTTTCCCTCAGCTAACTCACAAGGCATGTGTGGCGAGCCGCGGGAGGGGCCGACTTTTATACTCGGGTGACATCTGATCGCCCCAGCCACTCACAGCAGGGGGGTGGTATAGGGCTTGAACGTCACAGGGGGAAGTTGTAATGCCTTCCCTGTCTTTCAATTGGCCAGAAAAGCGCGCTAACGTCTCAGAGAGGAAACTGAAAGTAACCCGAACATCGCGTGGTACTCGTTACGAGTAACGAGCATCCCGAACACCCTGATATTCGCACGAATATCAAGCTTGGACGAGTACGTTCGCTCATCTCTAGTCGTTACCAATCGCTGTATAAGTGACTGCGGGGACCGGGCGAGCCGACGATGATTGTCATACCTGCAGAAAATGAACGGCGAATGAAGAGCGAGCTGTGAGCGGGCACTTTGGCTCGTTTGAATGATTTTTTTTTTAACAATGATTGTGTTTTTGTGCAGCAGGGATTTGCGTTTGACCTTTTCTGTAGCTTTAGAGAGTTGGGCTCGTTCTCACCGCCGTGTTGCATATTTCGGTCCGTGAATACGCAGCGTATCCATTTTCCTAGGTAAACCTGCAGCAGTGCGCCGGCCTCCTGTACACACACGTGGGTTTCACTGGGCGATTTCAGTGTGTAATATCCGCCAGGCCGGGGCGTGCTGCGTCTTCACTGGACCGAAAGTCGTGTGGGAGTCTGTGAACTCTGTGGGTTCTGTTCCCTGCGGATTACCCTGTGGATTTATGTTCACATGAAAGGGCCCTGAAGCCTGGTTTATGTTGGGCCAGTACCCGGCCCTAGTGAGGTGGGCCAGTAACCGGCCCTAGTGAGGTGGGCCAGTACCCGGCCCTAGTGAGGTGGGCCAGTAGTAATAGGAAAATAACCATCCTTCTCCCTACCGCTATCCCTGTCACCGCTGAGCCGTCCCGTCTCTTTACAAAGGGAGCGTGCCACGCCAGCTCATGGTAGAGCGGGAGAGGAGTGGGTGAGTACCTGCTGCTTGCTCTGCTGGTGGGCGTCATTTAGCGCGCGCCTGCTCTGCGGGGGGATGGTGCCGTCTAGCGCGCGCCTGCTCTGCGGGGGGATGGCGCCGTCTAGCGCGCGCCTGCTCTGCGAGGGGCGGGATGGCGCCGCCTAGCGTGCGCCTGCTCTGCCGGGGGCGGGATGGCGCCGCCTAGCGTGCGCCTGCTCTGCGGGGGGCGGGATGGCGCCGCCTAGCGCGCGCCTGCTCTGTGGGGGGCGGGATGGCGCCGCCTAGCGCGCGCCTGCTCTGCGGGGGGATGGCGCCACCTAGAGCCTGCGCTGTTGCTAGATGTACAAAACCCACAATGAAACAGACTGCATTGTTTTCAGTTGGTCTACCTATACGTGCGATATAGAAAAAATGTAGCAAGTTCTATTTTTCTGCGAGTCCACGGAAATCCTCTCCCTTGTTTCCAATGAGTGAGAAAGAGAAACCCCGCGGCGATCTTCATGCGAGGGCAGGGCAGGTTGTACTTTTTCCTATCGAAAATAAATGCGAGCGAAAATATCCTGTTCAGCGATGCGGTTTTCTCGTAAATCACAATGCATTCGCAGTGAACATCGCAGTTTTACTAGTGCGCTATCGGTCTGAGTTTCCCTGTCCAGTATTGCGCTCGCCTGTGTAAGTGGCCCTAATGAGAGCGCTGCGCCCTTCGGCTGACTTTGCCGGCTCCTCCCAGCTGAAGATGGACGTATAAATGTCTGTAGAAGTCCATCAGCTGCCATGAGGAGCCAACAGGCAATGAAGGCAGCCGAAGGGGCACAACACTACCTCATTACAGAGATCAGCGGGGGTCTCAGCAGCCGGACCCCACAGATCAAAACTTTTGATGTGTTGCTCTGACATGTCAAAAGTTTAACAAAAGTGCAGTTCCCCTTTAAAGAGGTTGTCCAGGGTCTGTGGGTTGGGTCTCGTATTGCAGTTGACCTCCCATTTCCTTCAGTGACGCTGAGCTGCAATACTACAGACAACCCACGGACAAGAGTGGCGCTGTGTTTGCATGAAAACATCTATGTATTACTAACAATGGACAACCGCTTTAAGCAAATTTGATTCCATTTTCAGTGATGCATTTAAAGGGTTAAAACGTGTAAGAAATAAAGCAGTTTAGTGGTCAGATATGATACTCCGTAACATAACCTCCATGCTTTACACTGCAGGCAGAGAACTGATGTACATCTCATCTATCCCTATCGATGCCTACATTTCTCAGCATTACAAGCAGAGGCTAATTCTAGGACAGCCAAATACTTTCTATTACTCCCTGTTATCAGCCATTTTATGCTAGGAATAGACTTTAGGATAGGTGAATGAAGGCTATTGTTTCCTGTTATCAGCTGGTGTGTAGTGGTCTTCCATGTGATGAGTCCCTGTCTGTCACATACCGCACACCTCGCGTTTGTCTATGGGCCAGGACCATGTATGTCCAGCACGGCTGCCTGGTCACTAATCTGGGTATGCAGCCTCTCCGCTCAGGCGTGTGACCGCAGATTAATACATGTCTGGATTTATTTGGCTGATCCGGTAACTCTATCTAAACAGCGCCGTCCAGTGTGGAGACATGACGGCAAGCACCAGAGCGCGGGCCACCTTCAGGTGGATGATGACCGCACCCCATATTGTTCATACAGACCATAAAAAGCATACAAATCTCTGTGTGTCAGTCTATACTGCAGTTCTGGCATTCTATTCGTGAACCAGAATGCACTGCATGAGCACAGCTGTAAATGCGCCTACTTCACAGCATGCTACAAGGTAATCCAGCTCCTTCCAGCAATGAAGGCATGCATCTTCCAAGTCCATCACTGTATCTCCATTGTCTTACACAGCAGTACTGCTTCCCGTCTCCATAATGGTCCCAGGGCATCAGCCGCACTCCCTGTACTGCAGCGCTCCTCTGTCCTACTAAGGGTCCTACTGCTTTACTTCTCCGATGCGTTCTGGTTCATGAATAGAATGACAGAAATGCAGTGTAGACTGACACACATGCAAAACGGGGAGGAAGCAGGAAAAATGTACTTTACAATGCAGATGTTTCTGGCATTCTGTTGAAGTCACGCCCATACACAAAATATATAAAGAGTTCACGAACAGGGCAGGATCACTTCAAATGCTGCATAGAAAACCAGCAGTACAAGACAGCAGTCCCGTTACCTATCACCTAGTGCCACAGTCCTTGCCCTGGAGATGCCCCTTGTGCCCACCCTGGAATCACCCTGTGTAATCACTCACATTTGGCTTCTCCATCCTGAGCTCTGCAGCCACCTCTCTCCACCCTCTGCCCCGGATCAGCGTCCTAATGAAATATAAGGTACATAACCCCCTACGTCAGAGAGGGTGTGCGCCCGCCGGAGAGGCAAGGCCGGGGCAGAGCCTGACACCAGCTGGCAGCACGACAGATGTAGCAGAGCTGAAGTGGTCATCGAACTGTTATACGTCTGTGCACAGCGATAACTCTCTGAGGACAGATAATATGGTAGATGTTCCCTGCAGTCCTATGTAACAGTGATAACTCTGAGGACAGATAATGTAGTAGATGTCACCTGCAGTCCCATGTAACACCGCAGATAACACAGTGATGGCTCTCGGAGTACAGATAATGTAGTAGATGTCACCTGTAGCTCTATGTAACACCACTGATAACGGTGATAACTCTGTGTACAGATAATGTAGTAGATGTGACCTGCAGTCCCATGTAACATTACAGATAACACAGTGATAACTCTCTGAGGACAGATAATATGGTAGATGTTCCCTGCAGTCCTATCTAACACAGCACATAACACGGTGATAACTCGGAGGACAGATAATGTAGTAGGTGTCACCTGCAGTCCCATGTAACACTACAGAAAACGCAGTGATCACTCTGAACTAATGTAGATGTGACCCGCAGTCCTATGTAATACCACAGATACCATAAGTAAGTATTCACTGCAGTCCTATGTAGCACCACAGATAATGCAGTAGATGTCATATGCAGTCCCATGTAACACCACAGATAATGTAGTAGATGTGACCTGCAGTCCCATGTAACTCCACTGATAACGCAGTGATAGCTCTCTGAGTACAGATAGTGCAGTACATGTGACCTGCTGTCGCGGTAGGGTCAGTCAACACAGAAATCTGGGTACGATGCGGATACCAGATTTACCAATATATAACCTATATAATAGAACACATTCATTTAGAGGTAAGTTGCCGTAGAAGCTTGAGTTAATAGATAAGTCACATGCGATTACTCAGAAGTATTGGGCAACCTACCTGATTGTAACTAAGAGTATGCAAACTCTACCATGAGTGGGGGATGGTAATAATCTGTTATACATCACAAAGATCAGCAACACACTCCAACTGTAGAAGACGTGGTAGGACCACCCAATGCTTCACCCAGCAATGGCGGTCCGACACACAGTCCGAAAGTAACACAAGTGTTGTCCAACAACTTGTCCGTTACTGGCGGATGAAGGCGTTCCTCTGGTGCCGGCTCGAGCTCACTTATTTGTAACTAGCAGGCCTCCATTGAAGTCCTTACTCGTGTGCACGCATCAGGCATTTTCCTGAGGACCTACCTCACTTACATATCCCCAGCATGTCCGGTCCTGTAATGCAGGTGACGCGTCTTTGGACATCTGTTGGCGATACCCAGCTGCAGGACTAAGTGAATTCTTTGTAGCAGTCTCTCTAGCTGTAGTCCCTGCAGCTGTTCTCGGTGACGTTGGTTCTGGCACAGGTTCTCCAGGACAGGTCCTCCACGGCTCCCCGAGCCAACTCCTTACTCGTTTGACAGCTCTCTCCCCCCGGCAATGCAGTCTCTCTCAAGGCTCAGTAACACTGGAATTGCCTCCTAGCTTGCAGCTCTCTAAGATCTCAAATCATCCAGATCTCCCACCTGACCTCTCCAGCCAATGGGAAATCACATACAACACTCCATAGAGAAATACACAAACTGCAGTACTGTATGACTGCCAGCAGAGGTCATCCTTATACCATCCAGATTACATAACTGTACGAACTATAACAGAGCTCATTACAGCACAAACCCGAACCTGGACTCCCTCCTTACATGCCCCTCCTATTTAAACTTGCCAGTCCTCCTGGTAAAGGAGCCACCAACAGCAAATACATCAACTTGGCACCTGAATTTCTAGATGAGTTCTTCAACAGCGTAGCATTGTGATGGGACCCCAAGCAGATCGTAGGAGGGTTGACTGAGGTTGGAGCATTGGCTCTTGGAAACTACAGGGCTTCAGCATGTTTTGACATAAGATTCAAGGATGTGCGCCAGGAGACTCTGTACTTTATACACCGGTTCCTAAGATAAGACGCACTTCAGTACTCTATAGGGCTCTACTTCCCATTGGTGCTTCATTTTCCTTTAGATGGTTTCTCTTGGATCAGCACCCGGTCTCCGGGCTAAAGTGGAATCTCTTGCACCAGAGTCTTCTCTAAAGGTCTTTATCCTGCAAGTTGTCATATTGCTTGCTGCCGACGCTCGCGCACCCAAGACGTAACCGTTCCTTTGGCTATATCTTCAGGTTGCTCAAGATTGAGCTCAACAATTTCTCTTCCAGCTCACCCAAAAGTCAGCATGTAATGGGTGTAACCAGTGGTACTGTGAACACGATAGTTGTAAGCCCACACGAGGAGGTATTCAAGCCATCTCATCTGCTTATCGTCCTTCAAGATGTAGAGCATTTCTAGCAAAGTCCCGTTAAAGTATTCATACACTCTGTTCCTCTGTGGATGGTACTGGGTAGTCCGGAACTTTTCAATACCATGTAGCTTATGCAACTCTTCCATGACTTTCTCCTGAAAATAGGTCCCTTGGTTTAAGTGGGTGCGGTCTGGGGGTACTGGTGTATCTTGGCTCCACCGGAAGAATGGGTGGAGACATGGGTTGGGAGTCTGGCCTTTGAGGGTACGGCCAGGTGATGGCCAGAGCTGGGGATTGGCTGGCGTACACACACCTCCGCACATGCACCGCCCATTTCCCTTAACCACGTCAGACATCTCGTAGCCAGACCCCCCACTCTAAGCGTCCATGTCCCTCGCCAACACAGCAGCAGCAGGCGGGCCCGCTATAACTGTGATAACTGGGGTCCCTGCTGCTGTGTGACGGAGACACTGACAGGAGAGGAGGCAGTATTCAGGAGCTGGCGAGAGACCGAGACACATACACAGGGAAGCGGAGCCCCCTGCAATGCCCACATCCCCCTGTGACATGGGCCTGGCAGCTCACACATGTGCCCTCTCTCCCAGCCGGCAGGGAGAAGCTGCAGTGAGCATCGCTACAGCAGGAAGGAGAGTGTCGTCGGTAGGGTGTGCACCATGGACGGACACACCGCCGTTTGGCAGAGGCAGCATGAAAGATCACAGCGGGAACCAATGCCAATACGGCAGCAGAGGTGTTAGCATGTCACCAGAGCGGGAAGGACAGTGACAGCGTTGGTGCAGAAGAAGTTGGAAGCTCAGGGGGGTGGTATCAAGGTGTGACCTGTCACTGCGCAGGTCTTCACCCATATTTCTGGTGGAGACAAGATGCACCAGTACCCGTTCTGGGCATCTGTACATTCGGATGGAGTCTTGACAGATCGCAGGGGCAGCGGATTCAGCAGTCTGCTGTTGGGTGGGAGTCACCACTGTGAATTTCGAGAAGTGGTCTGTCATGACCAAACAGTACTGATGTCCATTCACTGACCGCCCGATGAGTAGGTAGTCGATCATAAGGACTGCGAGAGGCGCTTTCACCTGGATTGCTTTCACATTTCTGACAAGTCTGACAAGCTACTTAGCATTTTTTTTTCTAATCGCAGGCAACAAATGAACCGTTGCAGCCACTAAAACGCCTCATTGGACACCAAGTGCGCGCCTGTTCATCTGCTTCTCGAGTGGTGTACTTCGCTTACTCTCCGGAGATTACCATTCCCCCACCCCCCCTCCCCGTGCCTCAAAGTCCATGGGAAGCTGAACTCTCCAGTACCAGACATTGTCTTTTAGTTGTAGTCATTACCATTGTTGTAGCACGGAGAGGATCTCTTGACAAAGATGGGTTTTTCTTGTTGGGCGGCCCAGGTCTTCACCTGAGACAGTCCTGGGTCCTCACTCAGTCAGGACCTTACCACTCAGGTGGTTGGCCTTCTCATGACTGGACCGCTACTGTAGAAGAGAACTTCTCAAATTCTGGTGTCTCGTCATTCTCCAACCAGCCATCCACTTCTTCCACAGGGACTTCAAGCGTAACTTGAGACCATACATCCACATTCGTGTTCTCTGTCTTTGACCAGTATTGGATAGTACAATTATACTTCTCCAGCTCGGCCACCTAACGCTGTTCCAGTGCTTCCCGTTCAGCTAAGTCCAGATGTGCTAGCGGGTTGTTGTCAGTCCGGACTTGTATCGGGTACTCTACAAATTTTTCAGTCCTTGCCCAGACTAAGGTGAGCAGCTCTAATCTGAAGGAGCTCCTATTATTGTGTTCTGAGTCCTATAGGATCGGCTGTCTTAGGCAATACGCTCTCATTTCCTTCCTGTATTTGTGTTAGCACTGCTCCCAGGCCGTGCAGACTGCCGTCGGCATACAGTAACAGCTGGTCAAAATCAGCGTGGGACAGGATGGGAGCAGTGGTCAAAACTTCTTTCAACGTTTGAAATGCTTTATTCTTGAGTCTCGTACCATAAGATGGATCGTTTTTGTTTTTTTGAAACCACCAGCTGGTTCTTCTTAGCTCATTCCGAGGGCCTGCAAGTTTTGCAAAGCTTTTAATAAATCATCTGTAATATCCTTCTGGGCCGAGGCATGTTCCATAGATAGGATGAACGCTGTTTTGGGTCTGTCCTTTTCTGCAACGGGCACCTGTCCATATCCGCTGGTGAGATGAAGAAATATTTAGCCTTTCCCAAGGTGGAGAGGGCCTCTTCAATACTTAGTAGAGGTTAAGAATCCCGGATGGTACAGGCATTCCGCTTGCAGTAATTTACGAGGAATCGGATACTCCCGTCTTTCTCCTTCACAAACCCTACTAGAGCCGCCCAGGGACTTTGACTACTCTGAACGACTTCCGGACTCGGCACCTGGGTTAAGAGATTCTTCACCTTTTGGTACAATTTCAGTGGTATCTGACGGTGTATCTCTCGAATGGGAGCTGCAGCCCCAGTTGGTATCTCCTGCTGAATGGCGTCCATGCACCAAGGTTTTCGGCATGTCGGGCGAACTCTGCTTGGAAATGTCACAATAAATCTTCAATCGCTCGTACTTGTTCTGGGGTGAATGATGTCAGGCCAGCTTCCATCTGTTCTAGGATAACTCGCCCGCTCCACTGAGGTGTCAGGACTTGTCTGTCTTCTGTGGACGCAACCAAAGTCGATGCTTTACTCTGGACTGGTATCAAGAACACTTCCTTCTTTTTTGAGTAGTGCTTCTTGATGCACATACACTTGGGAGAGTTCTGCTCCTGAGGCTGGGGTGATCTTTTCAAACTGCATATTGACACGCCGTGCATAAACTTTCCCTACTCGAACCACCGCTAACATCCAGGCAACTAGGGCATCCTTACCCGACTCCACGAGCCCCACTGGTACCACCATAACTTTAACCACTTCTAATCTTTGTTTCCGAATGGGCCAAGTCAGGAAAGACTCATGCCAAGAAGGCGGAATTAGAACGTCTCTCCTCTAGGGATTGTGACAGTCCCCACCGTCCGATGTCCAGGTATGCTCTTCTGTAAACCACCTGCTCAGGATTAGTTGCTGGAAGACTTTCTGTGTCGGCACATGGGGAGTGGACTTGCAAACTGGTATTTACAAGGCAACTTGACTTTAAATTCAGCCCGCAGCATTGGGCGCCCAGCAGCTAGCTGTTCTTAGCATTGGTTAGTGGGTTCTCCCCACACCTCCCCTGCTGTACGTCCCACTACTGCAGGGGGCTTCAGTTTAATGGCTCTTCTGGACCTCGAGGCACCTCACTCTGACATTCTCTAGCGACGTGTCCCTCTTCTCCACATCGACAACATTACAGCTCTTGCCAATCATGGCAATGTCTCGCACTTTGAGGTAGGGGCGCAGACCGACTTTTCATAACAGGCTGACCGGTGTTGATATTGGGGGTCTTCGTATCTTGGCCCCTCAGACGGGGGCTGACGCAGTCTAACTTTATCTTGTATGAATTCTTCTTTTACAGAGCTCAGAGCACTCTCTATAATTCACAAACCATTTTCTACCATCTTTCTGCTCCTCCGGTGGCTTCACGGCCCTCCATGGTTTGTGACCATACAGCATATGGTCCATAGTTTTCATCCTGGCTCCGAACAACAGCTTCAGTGAGCAATTGGTGGAACATCAGCGAAGGATCAACCAGGAGCCACTCATGTAGAATCTGGCAAAGAGGCACAATGTGCCACCCGAGGATAAACTGATCTCTCATGTTTTCGTCCATTTGGCCCATGGTGTTCATTCCAGATGCATCTTGTTTTTGTATGCTGGCTAGGATTCCCTGAAGCGTGTTGGAGTACTGCAGGATATTCTATCTTTAACCTGGTGAAGACTTGAGCCCTCAAATCTCCAGCGCTTCCCCATAAATGACTTCAAGTAACTTGGTAATGGCGGCCACAGTCTGACGCTCAGATCCGGGTTACAGAAGGACAGTTTTTTTTATGCATCTCCTACCAATGCATTCAGGGCTGATTCTGTCTGCAGCTCCGGAGCTCCATTGTACAGGCAGACAACGCTTCTGAGCCTAGCTATCTTGTGCACGTCAAATTTGGTGAGGTGGCGTAGAATGGCACTAACCGGTAGGACTTTTATGGGGGCTTCGCTGCTGCCATGTTAGCACATGCATTATGTGCCTCCGTGTCCAACATCATATTCTGCTGACTGCGCCAAACTTATGTTGCAGTAGGTGCAGGTGATGCAGAAACTGTGGTGCGATGCAGACACCAGGCTTACAAATATATATATATATATATATATATATATATATATATATATATATATATATATATATATATACACACACAAAGTTGTGTCTTCTGTATGTACACAAGTCTAATGCAGCAAAGCGCTGCTGCAGTAAATCTACGCACTTTCATCTACTGCTAATATGCCCAACCAACAGACAAGAACTTTAAAGTTAACGTAGAAGTGGCCTACAAAAGGAGAATGGTCCTATGGGAGGAGGGAAAAGGCAGGAAGGAGGGGAAGAGAAGAAAAACAAACACTACACACTATCTTATAATTCTTTTGAGGGAGAGATCAGTGGAATTGTCAAGGCTAGCGGATGAATAAGGTTCCAAATTCTGTGGAGTTTTGGAATTCCATCCAGAAATGCCCCATGTGTTGGAACATCTTGTCTGTGCTTCATTAATAGATGCAGGGAGATCCTCCATTATCTCCTGGATTGTGTTAAACCACAACAAAAGTGTGGGGGGGGGGGGAAGGGGGGGGGTTGACGCCACACTCTTGGAATACAGCTTCCTGCTTTGTTAAACAAATATGTGTGTGTATATAATATAATAATATATCTATCTATATATCGCTATCCATCATATATATATAATACACACACACACACACACACACACACACAGTCTTTGGATGTCTAATGGGGCTACTCCGATTCACAGAGCTGCAGGATGATGTGGATCCTTTGTAGCAGTCTCTAGTTGTGGTCCCTGCAGCTTTCTTCCTGATGACATTGGTTCTTCTCCAACACAGTCTCATTTCTTGTCCAGCTGTCCCTCTCTAACAGGCACAGATTCTCCAGGACACGTCTCACCGGCTCCCTAAGCCAACTCCTCACTCCTTTGGCAGCTCTCTATCTCAAGTCCTTCTGATCTCCCACTTGACCTCTGCAGCCAATGGAATGTCCATACAAAACTTGATAGAGAAATACACAAACTGCAGTACTGCATGACTGCCAGTAGAGGCCGCTATTATACCATCCAGAGTACAGAACCATAACCAGGCTCATTACAGCATAAACTTGAACCTGGGCTCCCTCCTTACACTGCAGTCCTATGTTACCCCACAGATAACACAATCATAACTGTATGAGCACAGATAATGTAGTAGATGTCACCTGCAGTCCTATGTAACACCACAAATAACAAACTCAGCTCTACTACATCCAAATAGATGACTTTTTGCTCCACGTGGAGATTCTGGGAATGGTGACAAGTACAACATCCACTTTCCAAGAACATGTTTTTACTCTGGCTCTTCCTGTTGTTTGAGGCCCCAGAAAGTAAATCTAGTATCTTGGGATCATACAAGGTTTCTACTGGACAGCAGACGTAACCTGTAGTGCCCGGGCTAACATATTGTGCCAGTGACCTGCATAGTTGGGAAATTGTTTTAATTCTTTGCTATTTTTTCAGGATCTCTGCTTGATGTCAGTGTGTTTGTATCCTGAACTATTATTTCTCACAGCTGAGCGTTTGTTACTTTGTATCTAGTTCAGACAATCCTCTGTGACTCCAAACTCATTTCTCTTACCTACACTGATACATTGTATCGGTGTAGGTAGAGCTATAGATGGAGTCCAGAACAGGAGAGAGATTTGTGCTGCTGTGTTTAGCTCATTGTCTGCACTGATACATAGTAACACCCCTCCCCCAGCTGTGAGATGTATTAGGGCAGGACCAGTTCTTATCCTCTGAAAGTAAAGTGTTTCAATTCACTGACAGCAAGCAGAGATTATGAATATGATAGGAAACGGAACTGCAAAATATAGTTGAAAGTTGGAGAACTTTTCCTGCTGCAGCTGGTTGGACTTTTCCCTCACCGAGTCTGAAGCGCTGGGCGGTCTGCGCAGTAGATCAGCACTGGTTTACAGGGGTGGAAGGTCGTTGCGTGCCACTGTGTTACCGCTGATAGCGTGTCAAGTAGATGATAGCGGGAACAACTTTCACCCACATCAATAACCTGGGTGACCTTGAATACTGCAGAGGTAGAATGTGCCTCAAGCCTCCTAATATATCTATAGTGGAAGCCATAATGTCAAAAGTGCAAACTGCGGTTCCCAAGTGGGTGGAGTCACCATTGCACAATGTTAACCCTTCCTGCCTCCTTGTTCTCCAGCTCTTCCTTGATGATATCTGTATCTGCTGTATACTGCCCAACCTCATCATTTCCTGACAGCATTATGTAAATATAAACCATGCGGTCCTAAAGGGAGTATGGAGTGAGCGCTGCAGCCGAGCCCACTCCGTGTCTGGCGAGGGTCACCAGTAATGCCCACTATTGGAATTCGTTCCCATCACGGTTGCTAACTACTTAGATGCTGTGATCAATGCTGACTGATGCATATTAGTGGTAGAAGGTAAGGGAGGGCTCCCTCTGTCACCTCATTGGCCCCTCTGTCACATGATCATGGAGTGCTGACTGGGTAGCATATTGTAAACTATTCATAGCCTATCGTACTGATAGGTGATCAATTGTAGATCAGTGGGGGTCTGCAGCCTCAAACACCCATTAGGCCTCTAGCACACTAACGTATTTGGGTATGTGTGCTGTCTGTATTATTTCATGGATAGCATACGGACCCATTATCGCCTATGGGGCTATGCACCCTGCCATATTTTTCATGTGGCCCCATCACATGTCCTATTCTTGTCCATATCAATGTACAAGTAATACGTGTATCAGACAGGTGTCTGAGTTGCACACAAACCAATTGTGTGTCTGGGCTAAAACAGCTATTCGTCAAGCCAATGGGATCATGCACTGAACTGTGTTCTGCAGGAAGCAGACAGCGCCGTTCCCACTGTAGTGGCTAGGTTTGGTATTATAGTCAAAGTTCCTATAGAAGTGAATAGCCTGCAATTTCAACCCTGGCCACCGACGTAAGAACAGAGCTGTCTGCTTCCTGTAGAAATCAGCTTACTGCACAAGCACACTGACTGGCAAACATTTGGTCAATGGGGGTCCCAGGTGGCGGATGTACTGTAGATAGGCTATCATAAGGATAGGCCATTGGTACTTTACACTTGGACAACCCGTGGTAACAATAAAATATTATATACTGAGGTATTGCAGTATATGGTACAAGTGATCACATGTTCCCATAACAAAAGTAAACCATAAAAAGCATAATTATTACCGCCGCGTCCATAAAAGTCCCAGCTATTAAAATATTGTGTTACTTATCCTGCACGAAGAACACAGAGAAAAAAAAGAATTCTTTTTTTTTTTTTTTGTCATCTTGTTTCTTAAAAATAATTGAATAAGCAATTAAAAAGTCGTGTCTACCCCCAAAACACTACCAATGGAAACTCCAGTCCACCCCACAAAGATACAAGCCCTCTCACAGCCCCATTAGTGTAACAATAAAAAAAAAAAGTTGCAGGAGTCAAAAAGAGCGAGAGAGGCTGCAGAAGCATTTTTTTTTTTTTACTTTTAATGTATTTTTCTTAAGTATTACACTTGGCAGCGCCGTAATCATACTGACCCGCAGGATACAGTTAACATGTCCTTTTCCGAATCGTCTCCACAACTGCACCACCTGAGATCGCCTCCTCCTGATAGGACAGGAACACACAGAGAGGTTTAAAAGTCCCCCCCCCCCCCCCTCCTCCATCCCTCCTACTTTCCTCAGTGGAACACCGCCTCAGCCAGTCAGAGCCGGCGCTCGATAACCAATCACAGATATTCAATGATATAATGAATGGCTGTGATTTGTTCATCGAGCGACGGCTCTGATTGGCGGAGGTGGTGGTTCTGAACCAATCACAGCGATCTCTTGCTGGAGGCGGGGTATTCAAGCCCCATTACTAGGAAGAGAATGCTCAGTCAGTGCTGAGAACTACAGGGAAGACTGCCGGAGCACTGCAGCCCAGCGTGAGGGACCCGGACGCCGCCTGCTAGGTGAGTATTAAGACACCCCCCCCCCCCCCGTAAATAAGACACTGCGCCTCTTTTGGGTCAAAAATTAATATAAGACCGTGTCTAATAGCGTGTTTTCCCCTGAAAATGAGACAGCTGATCAGGAAAGAAGTTCGCTCAGCCCTGACATTACAAAATATGTGGATAAGGTCTTTGGGGATCTGGGGGTGAGACGTAGACACACTTTCCCAGTCCATAACAATCTACAGAAGCTGATTAAGAAAGAGTGGAGCAGTCCTGGTACGGGATCCTTCACTACTAAAGGGGTTAAAATGCGCTACCTGTTTTCAGAAGAAGTATGCGCAGATTGGGAGAAAATACCCAAGGTGGATGTTCCTGTAGCCAAACAAAAGACCTATCCTATGGATCGAAAAACCGAAGGCCTCTTAAAAAAGACCTGGGAAGCAGCAGCTAGTCTGCTCAAGCCAGGCGTAGCGGCCACCTGTGTGGCTAGAACTCTGACTGTATGGTTGGGTCAGTGAGAACTTCAGATATGTAATAAGACCCCGAGGGAACAGATTCTGGACTCCCAATCTTGAAAATGGCTACTAATTTTTTGGCAGATACATTGGTGGAGGTGATCAACCTGTCAGCATGTACTGCAGCAGTATCCAGTTCCACCAGAAGGGTGCTGTGGCTGAAATCCTGGTCGGGGGATTTGGCTTCCAAAAGCAAGCTTTGCTCTCTCCCCTTTTATGGGTGACTTTTTTATTTGGCCCAGACTTGGATAAGATCCTAGAAAAAGCAGCGAATAAGAAGGGATTTCTGGAGGAGAAACGGCAAAAGAGAAGATACTTTTTTCGGGCACTAGCACAGTATGCAGAGCCCTCCAAGGGCAGGGGCAAGATGGGCCGGTGGAGCTACCCTAAGGTGGGCAAAGGGAGCGGATTCCTCTTGATCCCCTACCAAGGGGACTTCTCCAAGCTGAAACCATGACGCCATCCCGATGTAAGAGAGATCACAGACCAATGGGCCACAGTCTGCAAGGGCACCTGGATTCCCGAAATCTTAGGCCAGAGATATCGAATAGAACTCTTATCTCGACTCAAGCAAAATTTCCAGACCACAGGGGGCTCAGGTCATCAGCTGCATCTGCTCCAACAGGGGGTTCGGGATCCGCTGCGGTTGAAAGCAGTGACTCCGGTCCCTCAAGTGGAAAAATCTGCAGGCCACTACTCCGGGGTTTTTCTGAATAAAATAAAAACATTAGGGAAATCCTGTATGATTATAAACATGAAACCTAGATGGAGTCCGTGGGCTCAGCATGGAAGCTAATAAGGGAAGGAGACTTCATGGCTTCCATAGACTTAAAAGGTGTATATTTTCATGTGCCAATTCATACGGACTTCACATGGGGGGGAGAATGAGGCATTTACAATTTACCTGTGTAGCATGTCATGGCAGCACTTACCACGCTTCATCCCAGAGGGACGCATGTAGCCTTGGCCAGGGCAGCGCTGGGCCTCTTATGGAAACCCCTCAGAGAGGGATGCCCAATAAACTGGAGAACAGATATAGGGGTTGTCACAGGTGACACCACTGATCCTTTACCCACCAGAAAGACGTTCGGTGGTAAATAAATGAAGGAGCCGCAGACAGTATTAAAGTACCTCAGGTCATTGGGAACGGTCAGGGCCTGGCAAAACTTTACTTCTCTTTAAACATTAGGTAAAGGCACAAATTATGCAGCAGAACAAGAATCTTCTTTAGTGCCTCTACACGGTGATCCAGGCACAGGACGGCCACGTAGGAAAACAGCACAAAAGTACCTATGCACGGGGGCTGTGCCTTCACTCACCACAAACATGCTCATGCCGTCTCTCTTTTTTGGGGGACGCTCACTCTTCCACAGTCACTGGTATACGGGCATTCAGTAACCTCTCCTCCTTTTCCATTCTTCACCACACAGGGTTGAAGGTACTCCCATGTGGCCGGCACTCTCTCAGGAACTCAGAAGAAGAGCAAGAATGGAACTGCAGTCACACCCAAAAACACTCATACTTCTAGACAACATGGATCACGTGACAGGACATAACTAATACATTGCAAGCATCTCCCAGTCTATTGCAAACACTTAACTCCTCACTTGCTGCAGTTGCGCAATACACATAACAGAATGACAAGACACTTTTGCACTACATGTATGATATTTGTGGAGGGGGCCAGGAATAGAAGTACTAGGCCACTACACCTGCTGCTCCTTCGGTATATCGTCACCCCCCCCCCCCCCCCTCTCCCTCCCTTCCACCTCGTATTTTCATCAAGATCATGGAAGAACTAGGGGCATACGTAAGGCAGAAATAAATCCTGATTGTACCTTATTTAGACAATATTCTGGTTGTAGCAGAAACCAAGGAGCTCCTAGAAGAACATCTGAAAACAGCTATTCACCTTCTTCAATATTTGGGGTGATTAATAAACTGGGAGAAATCGGACATAATCCCCAGCCAAAAGAAGTTCTTTCTAGGTAAGGTGACCAGACGTCCTGATTTAGCCAGGACAGTCCCGCTTTGGGACCCTGTGTCCCACATTCTGCCGGGACCCCAGCTGGACAACTATTTAGTAACATAGTATGTAAGGTCGAATGAAGACAATGTCCATCTAGTCCAGCCTGTTTAACCTCCTTGTTGATCCAAAGGAAGGCAAAAAACCCCAAGAGGCAGAAGCCAATTAGCCCATTTGGGGGAAAATTCCTTCCAGACTCCCTAATGGCAATCAGACTAATCCCTGGATCAACCCCTAATAGTTCCTACCTGCCTGTATACCCGGATTAACAATTAACCTAAGATTTATATCCTGTAATATCCTTCTGCTCTAGAAAGACATCAAGTCCCCTTTTAAACTCCTCTATGGATTTTGCCATCACCACTTCCTCAGGCAGAGAGTTCCACAGTCTAACTGCTCTTACAGTAAAGAACCCCCTTCTATGTTAGTGATGAAACCTGCTTTCCTCTAAACGTAGCGGATGTCCTCTTGTTACCGATGCAGTCCTGGGTATAAACAGATCCTGGGAGAGATCCTTGTATTGTCCCCTCATGTACTTATACATACTTATTTGATCACCCCTTAGCTGTCTTTTTTTCCAGGCTGAATAATCCCAATTTGGATAACCTCTCTGGGTATTCCAATCCCGTCATTCCATGTATTAGTTTAGTTGCCCTTCTTTGAACCTTCTCCAGTACTGTAACATCTTTCCTGAGCAACGGTGACCAGAACTGTCCGCAGTATTCCATGTGAGGTCTGACAAGTGCCTTATATAATGGAAGGATAACGTTCTCGTCCTTCGCCCCTATACCTCTTTTAATGCACCCCAAAACTTTATTAGCTTTTGCACTAGCTGACTGGCATTGGTTGCTCCAGTTTAATCTACAATCCACTAGTACCCCCAGGTCTTCTTCCATATCACTTTTCCCTAGCAGTACCCCATTAAGTCATTTGGCCCATTGGTCCCGCTTTTGGGACGTCTGGTCACCATAGTTATTACTAGCTGGGGTGCTGCAGCTCCCCACCAGTAATCCCTTTGCAGCACCATGGCGGACGCACACACTGACGTCAGTGTGTGCATCCGGGATCTTTCTCCCCCCTCCCCTGACCTCTCCTCTTTAATTCTGGAGAGGAGAGGAGTAGAGGAGAATGGAGGAGGCGCTGCTGCGGGTGCACACACACTTCCACTGCAGTGCCAAAAAGAGGAGGAGTAGCGGCACTCTGAAGACCAGGAGGAGGGTAAGTATATCGGTTTCATGGGGGCTCTCCTACTACCATGGATGTCACTGTTACTACTAGGGTCGATATAAGGGACAGTATTAGTAATATTGTCCCCTACATCAGCCCCAGTAGTAATAGTAATAGCACTGAGACTACTGTGGGAGTCAATATTACAATTGAGGTCCACTGTGGGAGACCCTATTAGTACTAAGGTCCACTGTGGGAGACCCTATTAGTACTAAGGTCCACTGTGGGAGACCCTATTAGTACTAAGGTCCACTGTGGGAGACCCTATTAGTACTAAGGTCCACTGTGGGAGACCCTATTACTACTGAGGTCCACTGTGGGAGACCCTATTACTACTGAGGTCCACTGTGGGAGACCCTATTACTACTGAGGTCCACTGTGGGAGACCCTATTACTACTGAGGTCCACTGTGGGAGACCCTATTAGTACTAAGGTCCACTGTGGGAGACCCTATTACTACTGAGGTCCACTGTGGGAGACCCTATTACTACTGAGGTCCACTGTGGGAGACCCTATTACTACTGAGGTCCACTGTGGGAGACCCTATTACTACTGAGGTCCACTGTGGGAGACCCTATTACTACTGAGGTCCACTGTGGGAGACCCTATTACTACTGAGGTCCACTGTGGGAGACCCTATTACTACTGAGGTCCACTGTGGGAGACCCTATTACTACTGAGGTCCACTGTGGGAGACCCTATTACTACTGAGGTCCACTGTGGGAGACCCTATTACTACTGAGGTCCACTGTGAGAGACCCTATTACTACTGAGGTCCGCTCTGGGAGACCCTATTACTACTGAGGTCCGCTCTGGGGGACCCTATTACTACTGAGTGCACTGTGGGGGTCACTAGTACTGAGGGCCTAGTCAGGTGCGGCACTGCTGGTCAGCTGTGGCCACTACAGGCCGCTGGGAATGGAAAGCCGGGGAGCGCTGCAGCGGGAAGCCTACAGAGGCGGTAAGAAGGAGCACCGCATAGTATGAAATCAGCTGCGGGTACACTGCTAGTTTTCAGTCACAATTTGCACCAATGGCACGGATTTCGACTTTTTTTTTTTTTTTGGATGCAGAAATGCTGCAGAATTTGCTCCATCGTTTTTGAAACCGCCCTGTACTTTTTATAACGACGGAGGTAAAATCATACATCGTGATAAGCCCCGCCTCTGACCGCACCCCTGTGTCCAACTTTGACTGTGGGGAAAATCTGGTCACCTTATTCTAGGCATCCTGTTCAATTTTAATGAGTCAATGCTCCTTTCTTTCCGAATCAAAGACACAGGGGCTACAGCTCCAGATCACAGCATTTCTAAAATACCAAAATGTGCTCAATCCGGGAGGCCTTGTCATTATTAGGGAGACTAACTTCATGCATCCCGGGTGGCATGGGCTCAAGCACACACCAGGACTCTACAGGGACAAAAGGCAGTCCTCGCTGGACAAAAGGATGCACATAGAAAACACAGTGAGGGTGTCCCTGCGCTGGTGGATGTCGAGCTCGAACCCATTGAGGGGGGGGGGATTCATTGGCTTCAAAATTCAGTTTATGCATTATAACAGATGCAAGTGCCCAAGGCTGGGGGGGTTCATGTGGGAGATTGATTTCTTCAGGGGTCCTTGGCTCCCAAGGAATCAGTAATTGGTCCTCAAACTACAGAGAAATTCAGCAACTGGGAGATTCAACACGCAATCAACATCTGAGGATCCCGTCGGACAAAATCACAGCCGTTGCCCACATCCGGCATTAGAGGGGGAACGAGATTCCCATCCTTACAGGGCGTCGCCCAAAAAAATCTTTCTTTAGGCAGAAAAACAGGTCCTATCAATATCAGCCATGCACCTGAAGGGAACCTTAAACCAGAAAGCCGACTATCTCAACCGGAAACACACAGACCCAGGGGAAAGGTCCTTTTCTAAAGAAGCCTTCAAAGTCTTGACAAACAAGTGGGAAATTCCGCAGCTAGACCTGTTCGCTTCAAGAGAAAATTGCAAAGTCAAGAGATTCTTTCCCTCCACCTGGAGGATCAGCAGGTAGCAGTAGATGTGCTAACCCAGGACTGGGGCAGACGATTGGCCTACATATTTACCCCAATTCCGCAAATCTCGAAGGTCCTCCAGAACTTCTGCTCCCAAAGATGTGCACTTATACTACTAGCTCCATTCTGGCCTAGGAGAAGCTGGTTTGGACTCCTAAAAAACCTAAGCCTACAAGACCCAGTCCTCCTGCCCGCTCAACCGGACCTTCTAACACAGGCTTCTCCAAGAAAGTGACATAGACCTTGTTATCGCGTAGAAAAATAATTAAGAGGATTTGTCTGAAAGTCTGGAAGAGATCTCTCGGAGTCAGGAGAGGAAGCTTCAGGTTTATTCCCGACGTCCCGGCAATACTTGAATTTCTGCAAGAGGGCCTGGATAAGGGTCTCTCCCTAAATACCCGGAGGGTCCAGGCAGCGGCCCTTAGTGGCTTTTTTTGACACCAAACTCTCTGAAATAAGATGGGTTGATGGGTTTATGAAGGCAGAGGACAGATTGGAGCCAAAAATTGCGAATCTGGTCCCTGATTGGAACCTAAATTGGGTCCTCAGGACTCTGTCTTCAGACCCAATTGAACCTATAGAATCACTCCCTATTAGAGTTCTGACAATAAAAACTGTTTTCCTAATGGCAATTCAGCCAGATGGATCAGCGAGCTACAGGACTTATCCAGTCGCCAGCCCCTTTTCAGAACCATCAAAAGTAGAATGATGATAATCTTTATGCCTAAAGTAGTGTCACCATTCCATAGGGCACAAGATATAGTAATCCCCTTGTTTTTCGATAATCCTAAGAATGATCAAGAATGAGAATTCAATTGTCTGGATGTCAGGAGAGCAGTAGTAAACGGACAAGAACTCGTTTATCCAATTTTTCAGCCCCAATAGAGAAAGAAAGGGAGTGAAAGACTCCATAGCCAGGTGGATCCGCCTGGCCATCACGGAGGCCTGTAAGGCGATAAATAAGAGGCCTCCACTAGACTTAAATCTCAATCTACAAGGGCGGTATCCACTTCTTGGGCTGAACGAGCCTCTGCATGGGTAGAACAGATATGTTTATCAGACATTACAGGGTAGATGTTCAGGCGGACGAGGATCTCACAGGGTCCTCTCAGCCGTAGTCCCACCCTGACTATTTAGTTGGAACGTCTCAGTTGGTGCAGTAGGGAAAAGGTGGAGAAAAGGTAGATTATACTTACCGATGATCGGGTTTTCAGGAGTCCCCACCACGGCACCCGTACGTTACCCCTCCCCCCGAAGAAATCTAATTTAACTTTCCTTAGAGTATACCAGTAGAGGTAGTATTTTAGTTAAGCTCCTACCCCTGGCGGTCTGTTATAATCACTGAGAAAGGTGTTAGAGGGGCGGAGCTTTAACCCTCTCTGTGTGTTCCTGGCCTATCAGGAGGAGGCGATCTCAGGTGGTGCAGTCGTGGAGACTTCTGAAGACCCAATTATCAGGTAGGTATAATCCACCTTTTTACCGCACCGCGAAAACACAATCCCTGAAATAATGGCGCAATTGCTTTTTTTTTTTTCACTTTAAACTTTAAAAAAAAGTTTTTCACTACATTAAATGGGGCGATTAATAGAAAAAAAACCACAACTTGTGCCGCTATAAACGAGTTCTCATGCGGCTATCTTTAAAAATAACAGTTTTGGCTTCTTGACACAAAAGCAAAAATGTCAAATCGAAGAATCTGTCTTGAAAGAGTTAAAGGATGACATGAAGGAAAATGGATGTGGTAGGCCTTGAGCCCCGGAGCTAAGTTTAAGTGTTAAGCACCGCCTCTAACCCCACCCAATTTAGCCATCTTTCTGCCACCACATAGCAATAGTGCCGTCCTTCATCTCGCACTCAGTACTGGTGTCCCCTTGGTGCACCACATACTTTAATAGTACCTTTGTGTGACAGTAATAGTGCCCTCACAAAGTAAAGATTACCCCTTAGTGCCCTCACACAAAGTGCTCCTAGTGATGCCCCCTGAGTGCCTTCAACTTGAAGAGGTTTGCCATAATTGCAAGGTATTCCCTATCCACAGGATAGGAAATAACTTGCAAATTCGCGGAGGTCCAAACTCTGGGAACCCACTCACCAATTGGGTGAAGAAGGCCCCGGCACATGCCGAATAGTGACCAACGGTGGTTGCACGTGTGCACTGCCCCACCATTCCCCTCAATTGGACTACCAGTGATGGTCAAGCTGCTGAATCGGTTATCTCCAATAGCCTATCTCAGGCCTCCTGTGTACAGCTCAGCGCACTTCTCCTTACGTTATACAGCAGCTCGGAGATGTGGCTCGAGAGACCGCGCTGTAAGCTCCGTCTCCCCAGGACGTAGAAGAGGAGAGACCGAGAGGAAGATATGTGCACCAGCATTGGAGCACTTGCAGTGCCATATGAGAAGGTCCCACCACCGGCAAGTGCCATGGCTGGGGTGCGAAGGAGAGCTGACAGGTGCAATTGGCGCCAGGAGGATCAGGTCCTCTGCTCGCTAGTACTCAGCCTGCCCTTCCCCGGTCAGTCAAGCTGTCAGGCAGTGAAGTGAAAGTGCTAATAAATGCTAGGAGATAAGACTCCACCTCCCTATAAGGGTCAGCAATGATGAGACTAGTGTGTGAGGGGCTGAAGAGGGGCACCATGAACGTGGCGGTGGCCATTGTAGGGTTGGTAGTATAGCCCTCCGGTGGGGCAATTACCCCTGTGGCTACTTGAAAGGACTGAGTGCTGTAAGCAACTATAACAATGGCCTTGCTACAGTACGGTCAGAGGTCAGGTGATCGGAGAGCCCTGAAGAAAACTGGCTGCAGACAGAACCAATGGACACCACTATTAAATGACCCTGATGACCCGAGGGCCGAAAGGAGCCACGAGCCATATCCTGTAAAAAGGACAAGTAGCGTGGAAGGAGAGGAAGGCTCCCATCCTGCACAGGAGTCAGCGATCATCAATCATTATGCTTTAGATATAATTATTAGTAGCAACATAGATCACCATCATCAATAAAAAATATGCAATGCCAGAACTGCCCCTTTTTGGTCACCCCATCTTCAAGAAAAATTAATTAAAGTGATAAGTCATATTTACCCCAAAATGGTACCGATAAAAACTACAGGTCACTAGAGATGAGCGAGCACGCCCAGATAAAGCGGTTAATCAAGCTAGCATCGCTATTCTCAAGCAACTGCTTAGTGGTCCGAGCAGGCTCGAGGGGAGGGGGGGGGTTGGTGGTGGTGGGGCAGCTGGTAGCGGGGAGGGGGGGAGAGAAGGAGAGAAGGATCCCCCGAGCCCGCTCGAACCAGTAAGCAGTTACTCGAGAAGAGTGATGCTCACTCGAGTAACTGCTTTATCCGAGCGTGCTCGCTCATCTCTACAGGTCACCTTTTTAAAGAAAGAGCCCTCATACAACTGCATCACCGGAAAAAGAAGATAAAAGGTCAAAAGATGGCGGTTAAAAGTTAAAAAAAATTTCATATTTTTTAGCAGTACTACATTAAAAAAAATATATAATTTTGTATCGCTGTAAGCGTTCTGACCCACAGAGTAAAAAGATCACATGGCATTTTCTTTCACATTAGTGGCTACTGTGGTGGTATAGATGCTGATGCAGCAGAGGGGCAGCAGGGGGCAGTAGTGAGATATGAAGGCTTCTACCCAGACAGAAAAAGAAAGTTGCAGAAAGATTGCTGCAGCTTGAGCAGTAACTGGAGTATAAGACACATTTAGGCCGCCTTCACAGGAGCATATGAGTATTTGTGCGCTGTGTATTTGTGGAATAAATGATGCTTTTTTGCGTGCGCATTGGCGTATTTTACGGTCGTTTTTTTCCGCCGGCAAGGCATGTTTATTTGCTGCGAAGAGATGCACAGATTTAAATGCGTTCCAGATGTCGTCTTTTTCCTATGCAATTCCGCAGTGTTGTCACACATCTCCTTGCACAAATGCGCAGGAAAATAGTGTGCTGCATTTTTTTTTTCTTTTGCGCAACCGATATGCACAGGCAACACGCACGTGTGACCGAACCCATCGAAATCAGTGGGTTCTATTCTCCTGCGGAGTACGCTCACAAATACACCCATATTAAGGGGGTCATACAGCAAAATTTGATATTTTCATGTAGATCTGGGGCGGTCGTACATGGTGCGTCATTTCTTCCACCAGTATCATATTCTTTTCACTCATTCTTGCTGCTCCCTTTAACACGAACTCCCACGAGGCGTTAATATGGGGGGGGGGGGAGCAAACGCAGGACGTGCACAATTTTGCGTCTTATTTCCAGAGGAATGCTGGAATTTCAGCTGGCCACCAAATGGTTAATAAACTGCAATGCAAGAAGAAGAAAGCGCCAAGAAAATAGTGTTCAGGGTGATGTGAAGAAATCACTTATTACTACAACCAGGGGGAGGGGCTAAGGGGAGGGGCAAATGTAGGAGGGATCCGGGAGCAGCAAGAATGAGTGAAAAGAATATGATACTGGTGGAAGAAAAAACAAAAAAAGGCAGCAGAGACTCCGGGAGAGACCAAAGGGAACCAGCAGGTTAGACGAGACACGAGGGCCGCTGCCAAGGTGAGATCAAGGGTCAGCGCTGGCCCTTTAAACAAAAAATCCCTCATATGGTTTCTTAAAGTGATAGCAACAAATAAATCTTCTGACTAAAACCGGGTTGTGATTCCAGAATGGATCCAGAAGTAATGGAGAAGTTAGCGGAGGAGATAAAGAAATGGGGCGTTAAAATAGGGGCAATCCAGGGCATCCCGCTGCCCGAGAGCACTTGTGAAATCTGGGACCAGATCTACAACTTTCAGGCACGAGAAGACGATATCCTGGTCTCTACATACCCTAAAGCTGGTGAGTGTAGCTCTTGACGCCACAATTATGGTCACACAGCGGAGGCATGACTCAGAATGGATCCCACTCTGATGGCTCCGCCTACTATCCCCTTGTTTTGGGATGAAGAATTCCTTCCTGACTCCAAACTGGCATTCTAAATAATCCCCGGATCACCGATCCTCCTGGGTAATCAGTGATATAACATGTAATATTGTAAGACGCAAGGAAAGCGGCCAGACCCCTATTGTACTCTTTTATCAAGATGATGGGAGAGATCTCTGTATTGTCCACAGATATATTATACATAGTTATTAGAGCGCCCCCTTGTTACAGTGCTGGGTATAAATAGATGATGGGAGAGATCTCTGTATTGTCCCCTGATATATCTATGCATAGATATTACAGCGCTCCCTTGTTACAGTACTGGGTATAATAAATTATGGGAGAGATCTCTGTATTTTCCCCTGATACTGTATATCTATGCATGGATATTACAGCGCCCCCTTGTTACAGTCCTGGGTATAACTAGATCATGGGGGAGATCTCTGTATACTCCACTGATATATCTATGCATAGTGATTAGAACGCGCACTTGTTGCAGTCCTGGGTATAATAGATGATGGGAGAGATCTCTGTATTGTCCCCTGATATATCTATACATGGATATTACAGCGCCCCCTTATTACAGTCCTGGGTATAAATAGATGAGTATTGTAGTCCCCCCATTCAGTTTATTACTTTAGTTGCCTCCTTTTGTACCCGCTCAAGCTCTGATATGTCCTTTTTTGAGTACTGATGCCAAAACTCTCCACAATACCCCATGTGTGGTCTGACCGGTGACTTGTAAAGAGGAAGAACAATGTTCTCATCATGTGCCCCTAGACCTCTTCTGATGCACCACATGATCCTACTTGCCTTGGCAGCAGCTGCCTGACACTGATTGCTCCAGTTAAGCTTACAGTTAAAGGGGTTTTCCAGGGAAATACTATTGATGACCAATCATCGGGATAAGTCATCAATAGCTGATTGGTCGGGGTCCCGAGCGATGGACCCCAGCCAATCAGCTGAGCAGGCGCATGCTGTCAGCGCCGTAATAATACAGAGGTCGGCGTGGAAGCCTCCCAGCCGACCTCCATGTAGTGGCCGGCACTTGTAACTGCAGGCACGGCTCAGATGGGGTGACTTGTCTATTTTAATGTTTTTATGGTGGCTCTGCACTTCTTCCTGCGTTAGATTGGTGACCTTTTTAGTGGAGAGTTTACTTTATCACTCTGCATCTCATCTGACGGTTTGTTTACCTCTGTGAATACACTGGAGAAAATACTTTTTAATGAATTTGCTTTCTCCTCACCACCCTCTACAATTTTTCTTACATTATTTATTAAAGGGACAACACTCTCTGTTTTTATCTTTTTACTTTTTATATCCTTGATGAACAGTCTATGGACCAGTTTCAAATTGCCAGAAGAAAAAGCGCTGTGTGCAGCGCTTTTTTTTCTGGCTAAGAGCCAGACAGCTGAGCGGAAAGCGAACAGACCTCATTACAGTCAATGGGGGTCCATTCGGTGCTGTTAGGACAAAAGATGGAGGCATTTGGCTACGGGGATTCCCCTTTCCTGCTTACCAAACTGAGCAGGAAAGGTGAACCCCAGACACAGGTGTGAAACGACTCTGATTTTTACATAATTTTTATCCTTCTAGCTTTTTAGTGCTTCTTCGCTGCCTTCTTCTTTAATTATTGAAAAGCTTTATTTCTGCTGTTTACTGCCCCCCTTTTCCCCTCTATTGAGCCACATTGGTTTTCTCCCATCACTAAGCCTTTTATTCCTGTAAGGTATGACCCGCTCCCAGTCATTGATGATGATTTATCCCCTCAGTCGTTGCTGACTTTCGGTCACTTCGTGGATCAGCATACACCGCGCTTCCCTGTCTTTGGCCACTTTTTTAAAACCTTTCCCATTTATTGTCCGTACTCTTATTTTTAAGGACATTATCCTGTCAATTCGGTTAAGGGCATCTCTGAGCTCATCAAACTTGGACTAAAGTTTAGTATTCTCATAGCTCCCCTATAATATATCTGTATATGGGAGCACTGGCAATCTGACATAATAAAATTCTGGCTACCCGCAATCACCACTAGGAGGAGCTCAGTGTATATGGAAAATACAGCTAGTACTGGACTCAAAGGGAGCTGTATATATTGAGCTTCCCTTGGTGGTAAATGTATATATCTGTGTACCGTGAGCTCTCCCTAGTGTTGGCTGTGTACACCTGTATGCAATAGGTTCCTCCTACTGGTGGCTGTATAAACGTGTGTAGTGAGCTCCCCTAGTGGTGGTTGCAGACACTGAGCTCCCCCAATAGCTGTCTGAATAAAGCTATATGTAGTGAGCTCCCCCTAGTGGTGTCTGCGTATAGTGAGCTCCTCATAGTGGTGGCTATAAAACTCTGTGTTCACTGAGCTCCACTTGTGGTGGTTGTATCTATTTGTACACCGTGACCTCCCCTTAATAGAGGCTGTATAAATTTGGTATGCAGTAATCTCCCTCCAGTGTTGGCTGTTTGTCTGTATACACAGAGCTCCCCCTAGTGCTGGCTATACATATCTGTATGCAGCGAGCTTCCCCTAGTGGTGGTTGTATATAACTGTATGCATGGAGCTCCCTCTAGTGGTGGCTGTATATGTTTGTATGCAGTGAGCTTCCCCTAGTGGTGGTTGTATATAACTGTATGCATGGACCTCCCTCTAGTGGTGGCTGTAGGTAACCATTGATAATGTTACAGCAAGCAAATCAATGTAGAGCTCCTCCCAGCATAGGCTTACAGAGGGTATCCCAAAATCTAAACTTTTACCCTATCCACTTGATAGGATTATATATAGAAACTCAGCAGACAGTATCACACATGATGGGATTAGATACACATCTCAGCAAACAGTATCACACATGATAGGATGAGATACACGGTTCAGCAGACAGTATCACACATGATGGGATTAGATACAGTGGCTCAGCAGGCAGTATCACACGTTATAGGATTAGATACAGCGGCTCATCAGACAGTATCACACGTCATGGGATTAGATACACGGCTCAGCAGGCAGTATCACACGTTATAGGATTAGATACAACAGCTCAGCAGGCAGTATCACACGTGGTAACCTTGTAGCACGCCACCCCTGGGTGATGTTGGATACTACAGGAACTCGCTGTCCCCGGGGGCAGGAGGGGGGGAGGGGGGACTGGAGTTCATGTTACAAACGTGAGAAATAGGTTTTGCTGCATCATTATGACACATTCTTCAGAGCCACAAATGATGCAAGAGCCGCCGGAGGGGAGTGGTGGCCCTCGCCCAGGAGTCGTCCTCTTCATTTCCTCCAAAGGTGTGCCAAGGAAAGCTGGGTGACCACCAACATGGCCCCTGCTCTGCCGGCCCCCTGAGTGACAAGTCTGCTTACTTGTTAACTAGTATGGGGGGGGGGGGGATATATTTCATCATAACCGGGCAGCTTAGACATTCAGCTGGGTGCCAACCTATGTAGCTGACAACACGGCGCCCTCCCGGAGGTCACCCCGCTTTCCCAGGCTCCAGAACGCAAAGTCTGCCCAATATGCAAATTTGGGGGTTGGTAGAATAAAGTCTGAGCAGAGTTACCATTCTGGAGTCTGTGAAAGCAGGATGATGTCCCTGAGGGCGCTGCTCTGTCAGCCACGTTAGTTGGCACCCAGCTTTCCCAGCCCCCTGAATGCCAAATCTGCCTAGTTTTTCTCCAATCCATCCACCAATCCCCAAATTCTACCACAATAAGGGCTCATTCACACAGTCGTATGCCGGTTTTAGTTGCGTAAATACGCCGCGTACATTTGCTTGCGTATTTCGGCCGTTCCTGCGGGGCTTTGTGCGTCCCAATACACTGCGGATTTGCACATGTAAAAAGTACGTAAAAAGGACAATTGATTTGCTGCGTGAATATTCTGTGAATACGCAGGTTACGTGTAAAAATACTCCCATGTGAATGATCCCATTGAAATCAATGGGTTCTAGTTACTGCGTATTACACGGGTGTGAACGGGCTCCAAGGCAGATTGCCCTTCAGGGGGCTTAAAAAGCTGGGTGTATTATGTAAAATCAATTACACAACTGTGAAATGTAAGAAGGCGCAATCTTGTAATCCAGAGGAAACTATGTGCCCCCCTTATTGTGGCTGCTGTGATCCGGATGAAGTTCTCAAGAACCTGAGATGCAGTGAAATTGTTAATTACAGGTTCAGAGGAAACCGAGAACTAATCCGGTCGGTTACTTCATCACCAGTAAGGGTTTAATGAAGCAGGTGACGCCATCCCACCCTGTAAGGGACATGTGAGATATTTAAGGGACAGTACAATATATATTAGTACAGTGGATTATATATATGCAGGTCACTTTAAGATTTAAAGGGGAAATGCACTTTAATAAATGTAGGTTAGAATCTAAGAGATCTCTCGAATCAGATGATGTAAAGGTGTTGTTGCAGGAACTACATGGATGCAGGAAATTGTGGACTTGATCATGCTGAACGGAGACGTGGAGAAGAGCATGCGGGCCCCGTGCTTCGTCAAGGTGCCGTTCATAGACTTAAATGCAAAGCCCATGAAGTCAGGTAACGGAGACCTCGGGTCCATCACTGCGAGCGCGAGGGGAAAATGTTCTGTTGTGTCACAAAACGTGACTCTTGTCTGATCTTCCTGCGTTGTAGGAGTGGAGGCAGCCAACAACATGGAGTCACCGCGCCTCCTAAAGACTCATTTGCCAGTACAGCTCATGCCGCCATCTTTTTGGGAAAAGAATGTGAAGGTGAATATGATGATGAGAGTAGAGCTATAAGGGGGAACTCCTCTGCCTGACTATACAGTGAGGAGAGCTCTTAAAGGGGTAGTCCTACAATACATATAGGACCACCCACGTCGTGGTCCGGAAGCTGGAACCCTCACTGATGTCCTACACGGCTGTCGGAACCGTCACCCACGCGATCTGCCACCATTGCTTCTAACTAGCTTGCAGTTGTGGTACATTAGTTTGGGGCCCTAAAGATGGTGGAGGTGGTGGTACCGGGGTTCAGATTGTGCACCTTCTTGTCCTGGCCTTCTTATGTTCCTTTTTATTCCCTTCTGGCAGGTAGTTTACGTTGCTCGGAATGCCAAAGACTGCATGGTGTCCTACTTCTACTTCCAGAGGATGAACAAGGGGCTGCCAGACCCCGGGACATGGGACGAATACTTCTCAAAGTTCTTGGTTGGAGATGGTAAAAAAGGGACCCAACATCTCCTGAGTCTTTCCACATAAAATGTCTTAGTCTTTCCTCACCTTGTTTTCTTTTCCTCCCCAAGTTCTTCACTGTTTCCTTGGCCTCTTTCTCGCCATGTTCTTCACAGTTTACTCCTCCTCTTCTCACCATGTTTGTTTTTCCCAGATTTCTCCTTCTTCCTACTCATGCCCCCTCAGCTTCCCCTCACCATGTTTCTTACTGTGTCCTCAGCCTTTTCTAACCTTGTTCTTTGCTCTTTCCTCATCTTGTCCCTCCACCTTGCCTCACCACGTTCCGCACTGTTTTCTTGGCCCTTCCTCGCCATGTCCCTCAGCCCCCTCACCATTTTCTTCATTTTTTCCTCAGCCTCTTCTCGCCGCACCCCTTATTTTTTTCCTCGCGACGTTCCTCGCCGCGCTCTGCGCTCTTTCCTCACTGCGCCCCTCAGCCTGCTTCTTCCCGCTTTCTAGCTTCTTGGTTCTAACTCTTTGCCCTCTTTTCAGTTCCGTGGGGGAGTTGGTTTGATCACGTCATCGGATGGTGGAAAGTTAAAGACCAGCACCAAATCCTCTATGTTTTCTATGAGGACATCATTGAGGTGAGGCCTTCTCCTCCCGCACCCCTTACGCCGGTGCCCCATGTAATACCTCATGATATCCACTGAATTTTATCATCAGGACCCAAATAGAGAAATAAGAAAAATATCAAAATTTTTGGGCAAAAACCTGACGGAGGAGGTTCTGGAGAGCATTCGGCACCACACAGCATTTGAGGCCATGAAGAAGAACCCAATGACCAACTTCAGCACCCTGCCATCAGTTGTATTTGACCAGACAGTCTCGCCCTTCCTGAGGAAAGGTGAGATCCTGGTGTGACTGTGCATCCGTCCCCCCACACACACACTTCATGCACCACAGCGCTCTTATATGGGGGAGATGTCCATGAATATAATGCCAGAGAGAGGACACTGACAGAAGTGACTTTATTACAGCTGAGATGTGACAACACCCTATGGCACACGTCAAACACAAGGCCGACTCCATTAAACCTTAAAGGGTTTTTCCAGGTAATGGCTACTGGGATACACCGGTGTCCGGGGGGAAGCTGCTGCTCCGACCCCTGTGCTGTGGCCGATGCATGTAATTGCAGGCGCTGCTCTTATTCAAAACAATAGGACCTCAGCCTGCCATTACAGGCGCCGCTTCCATTGATTGCGATGAGAGCTGCATTTGCAGTTACGAACGCCGGCCGATACACGGGGGTCAGAGCAGTTGCTTCCGCTCCAACCCCAATGTATGTCGGTGGACACTGCCTGGATAGCCCCTTTAAAGGAATTCTACTCCCAACCCCCCCCCTTCTGCCTGCAGCTCTAGCCTGGTGCCGCACTGTAGAGTCTGACCGCTGACTTCTTCTGACCCGCTGACTTCTATGCTGAGGTGAGAGGTCACAGTCAGACTGGAGCTGCAGGCTGTGTGTGTGTGTAAAGCCTGTAGCGGGGTTACCTTGGACTCTAGCCATGCAGCATCCCTGGGATTATTACGGTGGGATGACTATTACCACTGTGGCCACTAATGGGGGGGTCACTATTATTACCGTGGCCACTAATTGGGGTCACTATTACCACTGTGGTCACTAATGGAGGGGGGCACTATTATTACTGTGGCCACTAATGGAGGGGGGTCACTATATTACTATTGTGGTCACTAATGGAGGGGGGCACTATTATTACTGTGGCCACTAATGGAGGTTTCTATTACTACCGTGGCCCCTAATGGGGGGAGGTCATTATTGGGGCTCATTCACACGGGCGTAATCGAATTTTTGTCATACAAATACGCAGTGTATCTGTGCAGCTAAACGCTGCTTATGCCCGTGGTTTTATGTGCGCCAATACACAAATACCGGGTAGATGGGCTCATTAAAGTGGTGCACAAATACTCAGTGAATATGCAGGTTTCCTGTGTATTCCCTGTATATTGGCGGCCCATTCACTTCAATGGTGACTGCCACACATAATGCGCACCACAACAGGTCACGCCGTGTATTTTTTCACGTTCTGTACATTGCGTGAGAAAATACGCGGTTTGACCTATTTTGGCGCGTATCACGCATTGCAATAGCCAGAATAGAGGATTATGACGACTCCACCCGCAAGAATAGAAATCAGGAAATCGTAGTTCTGATCATATTTTTTAAAGGGATATGCCTTTAACTGCCCACTATTAACCCTTTGTGTCCATTTCAGGTGAAGTTGGTGACTGGAAGAATCATTTCTTGGTGGCTCAAAATATAATATTTGATGAGGAATACAAGAAGAAGATGGAGGGGAGCGGGCTGCACTTCCGCACCGAGCTATGAGGCAGAACGGAAATCATAATCATAAGATGTACATCTCCATAATTGATCTAGATGATTACCCATAAAGCCAGGCTCTTTCCCTTTAAGGCTCCTCCTACTAATTGAGGCTCCTCCCCTCAAGTCTGTGTAGCCAATACCTGATGATCTTCTTTCCTCCCCAGTGGTTCTTTATCATTCTGTCCTTTCTACAATGCAAATTCTCTCTCAGTGCACTGATGTCTTGCTGAGCTCATGCTAATACACAGCTGTCAAGCAGAGCTGCAGTGTAAAGCAAGGGGTGCTGCAGTGTAAAGCAATGAGAATGTGTATGTCAGACTACCTCCGACTGCAGTCACTGATCATAGTTGGGTCCTAAAGCCCACGTCATCAAAGATGGAAGGAAAGGAAGATTGTACACTGTACCAAAAGCTGTATAAAGTCCTGTTCACATGAAGTGTCTCTACTCTGTGATTTTCTGTGTGCATAGTCTCCCCAAAACGGAAAAGGTTAATAAAGTTGGGCTGCAGAGATACAGTCCACGACTGCAGGACATCAACTAACTATACTTGTTCTTTCACTATTTTTCTCCTTTATCAGCCATTTATGGTCCAGGGTGTATTCAGTGCTCACAACCATTTGTCTGCGATGATGTCATTACATATAGTGTTAACCTTGTGCCTTCTTATCATTGGGCGACATGGATGTCGGGTGACCTCATAATAAAAGTGTAACTCATTATATAATGCACTACATGGATCAGGGGTACACCAGAGTATAGAGGACTGTGTGATATATCTTATTAGGGGGCAGCGTCCTCTTCCTCGCCCTCCAGCAGCCCGGCGGTCCCCTTCCCCCGCCTGTAAATGTTCATAAACCTCCGCAGGTACCAAAAAAATCCACCTAGAGTAAATGGCAGCGGGGTAGGAGGGGGATGTGGCTGTAGCTTCCCTCTCTGTACATGCATGCTGTGAGAGGGGAGGAGGGAGCTGCACCGTCAGACATCCTGCCAGGAGGATCCCACTAAACAAGCCAGGAAGTAACAGAGTGAAGGGCAAGACCCCAAATTTACAAAATCACCTGTTTATGGTACTGCGTTCCCACAACCACATTATGGCTGAGGGGTGTAGACAGCTCGTCATACCCGCTTGTATTGTTAATGGCAGTCTTTAGTCCGAAAGATGGAAGCTACTGTCTGCTGAACTGCTGTATCTAATCCTATTATGTGTGATACTGTCTGCTGAACTGCTGTATCTAATCCTATCATGTGTGATACTGTCTGCTGAGCCATGTATCTAATCCTATAATGTGTGATACTGTCTGCTGAGCCGTGTATCTAATCCTATAATGTGTGATACTGTCTGCTGAACTGCTGTATCTAATCCTATTATGTGTGATACTGTCTGCTGAACTGCTGTATCTAATCCTATTCTGTGTGATACTGTCTGCTGAACTGCTGTATCTAATCCTATTCTGTGTGATACTGTCTGCTGAACTGCTGTATCTAATCCTATTCTGTGTGATACTGTCTGCTGAACTGCTGTATCTAATCCTATTCTGTGTGATACTGTCTGCTGAACTGCTGTATCTAATCCTATTCTGTGTGATACTGTCGGCCGAGCCCCAAATCTAATCCTACTGTGTGTGATACTGTCTGACGCGCAGCGTATCTAATCCTACCGTGTGTGATACTGTCTGCTGAGCCGTGTATATCCCATTATGTGTGATACTGTCTGCCGAGCCGTGTATATCCCATTATGTGTGATACTGTCTGCCGAGCCGTGTATCTAATCCTACCGTGTGTGATACTGTCTGCTGAACTGCCGTATCTAATCCTATTTTGTGTGATACTGTCTGCTGAACTGCCGTATCTAATCCTGCCATGCGTGATACTGTCTGCCGAGCTGCAAAGGAAGTGAGCTGCTGCATCTTCAAAAACTGTGCCGCAGCAGCGATGCGGAAAATAAACGGTCCTGTGAGAACAGCTTTTTGCCCAAACACATTTGCGCTGCGCACGCAGCGGTTTTGCTGCCATGTGGATATGCAACATCAAGACGCAGCAAAACCGCGGCAAATCCGCCCTGTGTGAGCCCAGCCTAATACTAATAATGAGCAGCGCCAATGTAAGCTTCCACCCTCCAAGTTAACGGAAAACCAGCAGCCCTGTGAATGCTGCTGGGGGGCTGCAATGTAACCTCTGTACCCGGACCACCAACTATAACGCCTCGCTCATAGTACTGGTCTTATATGGTAAGAGAGATATTATGGGCGCCAGGGCCGGGTGCGCCATAGCGTCTGTACCTATGATAGCTAGACCTGCCACTCAGGTTCGAGATGGGCAAGCAGAATAAGGGCGCGGTTACACGGGCGATTTACCGGCATGATTGATGTGCGTCGCGAAGTGCATGGAAATCGGGCGAAAAAAGAACTTTTTTTTTTTTTTTTTTAATGGCTGCATTTACATTGTGCCTTTTTTCGCAGCGCTGCGAGACGAAACGAGAGAAACCTTTCAGTATATCCTATCTGTGGGCGATTCTATTGAAGAATCGCCCTTTTTCCTCTATGAGAGCAGTAAAAAAAAAAAAATCACACCTCGCTCGATACGTTTTTGCTCCCATATGGAATAAAAGGCTATTGTCCTGCCCGTGAAAATCGCGGTTTTGCAAATGTGACATCAGTCCGAGTCTCTTCCACTTGCCTGGATAAATGCACCCTGCCTAAGCGGTAGATGTCTTCAGAATCCAGACTGTACTGGTCAGTAATTAGTATGGACCACAAGGTGGCGCTATGAGCACACTGCGTATTCACTATAATTGGGGGAACAAACAAAGTTTCCCTATTACTTTTATAACTTTTCATTGAGTTCTTTGCGGTGGGTGTGGCCTGAATACTCCTGCGGGAGAGGTAGGGCGTCGTGTAAGCATCGGCTCACCCGCTGACCTGGAGTCACCCATCTTCGGACCTTGGTCACACGATCGGCTATAGTTTTCCCTGTGCCAGTGGTTAGTGCTGGGATCAAAGCAAATGCCATGATCGCCGCCAGCTGTGCCACTGCTTAGACTATCAGCGCCGCCTGCTGCTCTTCAAATTCAGTAACAGACTCCGGAGGAGCCAGCTGCAGGGGACCACCAGGACGTGAGCAGAGGGGAGGGGGCTACAGGCGACCACCGGGACGTGAGCAGAGGGGAGGGGGCTACAGGCGACCACCGGGACGTGAGCAGAGGGGAGGGGGCTACAGGCGACCACCGGGACGTGAGCAGAGGTGAGGGGGCTACAGGGGACCATCGGGATGTGAGCAGAGGTGAGGGGGCTACAGGGGACCACCAGGACGTGAGCAGAGGTGAGGGGGCTACAGGGGACCACTGGGACGTGAGCAGAGGTGAGGGGGCTACAGGGGACCACCGGGACGTGAGCAGAGGTGAGGGGGCTACAGGGGACCATCGAGACGTGGGCAGAGGTGAGGGGGCTACAGGGGACCACCAGGACGTGAGCAGAGGTGAGGGGGCTAACGGGACCACCGGGACGTGAGCAGAGGTGAGGGGGCTACAGGCGACCTACCGGGACGTGAGCAGAGGTGAGGGGGCTACAGGCGACCTACCGGGACGTGAGCAGAGGTGAGGGGGCTACAGGCGACCACCGGGACGTGAGCAGAGGTGAGGGGGCTACAAGGGACCACCGCGACGTGAGCAGAGGTGAGGGGGCTACAGGGGACTACCGGCACGTGAGCAGAGGTGAGGGGGCTGCAGGCGACCACCGGGACGTGAGCAGAGGTGAGGGGGCTACAGGCGACCACCGGGACGTAAGCAGAGGTGAGGGGGCTACAGGCGATCACCAGGACGTGAGCAGAGGTGAGGGGGCTACAGGCGACCACCGCCACGTGAGCAGAGGTGAGGGGGCTACAGGGGACTACCGGCACGTGAGCAGAGGTGAGGGGGCTACAGTGGACCACCTGGACGTGATCAGAGGTGAGGGGGCTACATGGGACCACCGGGACGTGAGCAGAGGTGAGGGGGCTACATGGGACCACCGGGACGTGAGCAGAAGTGAGAGGGCTACAGGGGACCACTGGGACGTGAGCAGAGGTGAGAGGGCTACAGGGGACTACCCGGACGTGAGCAGAGGTGAGGGGGCTACAGTGGACCACCGGGACGTGAGCAGAGGTGAGGGGGCTACAGTGGACCACCGGGACGTGAGCAGAGGTGAGGGGGCTACAGTGGACCACCGGGACGTGAGCAGAGGTGAGGGGGCTACAGTGGACCACCGGGACGTGAGCAGAGGTGAAGGGGTGCAGCCATGCCGCACACAGCAGCCTGAACTGTACTCTGTGCACCAGACTCTCCGGTCTGCAGCGCAGCGGCTCTGGATACGGAGTACGTGAAAGCTGAGGATGTAGCAGAGCTGACTTTGTCGTCTGCATAGTCTGTCCCCCCTTTGATGATGGAGGCAGCAGCTGCCGGTTACGGTTTCTTATCTGATCAATTAATAATATTTACAGGATAGAAAGGAGGAACTAGAGCAGCAACCGGAGCGTTATAATGTTATCATCCAGATAACCGCAAGCATCTGGCAGCCGCACATCCAGTCCGTCCGTCAGAACGCCACTCCGATAATACCACACCACTGCGCACAAGTATCAGCTAGTACACAGCTCTCCAGGCTGACGGCTACACGGAGGGTTACCGCAACTCCACCAGCAGAACAGTGAGTGCAGCTCTGGAGTGTAATACAGGATAAGTAATGTATGTACACAGCGACTCCACCAGCAGAATAGTGAGTGCAGCTCTGGAGTATAATACAGGATAAGTAATGTATGTACACAGTGACTCCACCAGCAGAATAGTGAGTACAGCTCTGGAGTATAATACAGGATGTAACTAAGGAGCAGTACAGGATAGGTAATGTATGTACACAGTGACTCCACCAGCAGAACAGTGAGTGCAGCTCTGGAGTATAATACAGGATAAGTAATGTATGTACACAGTTACTCCACGAGCAGAATAGTGAGTGCAGCTCTGGAGTATAATACAGGATAAGTAATGTATGTACACAGTGACTCCACCAGCAGAATAGTGAGTGCAGCTCTGCAGTATAATACAAGATATAACTCAGGATCAGTACAGGATAAGTAATTGTATGTACACAGTTACTCCAGGAGCAGAATAGTGAGTGCAGCTCTGGAGTATAACACAGGATGTAACTCAAGATCAGTACAGGATAAGTAATTGTATGTACACAGTGACTCCACCAGCAGAATAGTGAGTGCAGCTCTGCAGTATAATACAAGATGTAACTCAGAATCAGTACAGGATAAGTAATGTATGTACATAGTGACTCCACGAGCAGAATAGTGAGTGCAGCTCTGGAGTATAATACAGGATGTAACTCAGGATCAGTACAGGATAAGTCATGTATGTACATAGTGACTCCATCAGCAGAATAGTGAGTACAGCTCTGGAGTATAATACAGGATGTAACTCAGGATCAGTACAGGATAAGTAATGTATGTACACAGTGACTCCACCAGCAGAATAGTGAGTGCAGCTCTGGAGTATAATACAAGATGTAACTCAAGATCAGTACAGGATAAGTAATTGTATGTACACAGTGACTCCACCAGCAGAATAGTGAGTGCAGCTCTGGAGTATAATACAGGATGTAACTCAAGATCAGTACAGGATAAGTAATTGTATGTACACAGTGACTCCACGAGCAGAATAGTGAGTGCAGCTCTGGAGTATAATACAGGATAAGTAATGTATGTACACAGTGACTCCACCAGCAGAATAGTGAGTGCAGCTCTGCAGTATAATACAAGATGTAACTCAGGATCAGTACAGGATAAGTAATTGTATGTACACAGTTACTCCACGAGCAGAACAGTGAGTGCAGCTCTGGAGTATAATACAGGATGTAACTCAAGATCAGTACAGGATAAGTAATTGTATGTACACAGTGACTCCACCAGCAGAATAGTGAGTGCAGCTCTGCAGTATAATACAAGATGTAACTCAGGATCAGTACAGGATAAGTAATGTATGTACATAGTGACTCCACGAGCAGAATAGTGAGTGCAGCTCTGGAGTATAATACAGGATGTAACTCAGGATCAGTACAGGATAAGTCATGTATGTACATAGTGACTCCATCAGCAGAATAGTGAGTACAGCTCTGGAGTATAATACAGGATGTAACTCAGGATCAGTACAGGATAAGTAATGTATGTACATAGTGACTCCACGAGCAGAATAGTGAGTGCAGCTCTGGAGTATAATACAGGATGTAACTAAGGAGCAGTACAGGATAGGTAATGTATGTACACAGTGACTCCACCAGCAGAACAGTGAGTGCAGCTCTGGAGTATAATACAGGATAAGTAATGTATGTACACAGTTACTCCACGAGCAGAATAGTGAGTGCAGCTCTGGAGTATAATACAGGATAAGTAATGTATGTACACAGTGACTCCACCAGCAGAATAGTGAGTGCAGCTCTGCAGTATAATACAAGATATAACTCAGGATCAGTACAGGATAAGTAATTGTATGTACACAGTTACTCCAGGAGCAGAATAGTGAGTGCAGCTCTGGAGTATAACACAGGATGTAACTCAAGATCAGTACAGGATAAGTAATTGTATGTACACAGTGACTCCACCAGCAGAATAGTGAGTGCAGCTCTGCAGTATAATACAAGATGTAACTCAGAATCAGTACAGGATAAGTAATGTATGTACATAGTGACTCCACGAGCAGAATAGTGAGTGCAGCTCTGGAGTATAATACAGGATGTAACTCAGGATCAGTACAGGATAAGTCATGTATGTACATAGTGACTCCATCAGCAGAATAGTGAGTACAGCTCTGGAGTATAATACAGGATGTAACTCAGGATCAGTACAGCAGCAGAATAGTGAGTGCAGCTCTGGAGTATAATACAAGATGTAACTCAAGATCAGTACAGGATAAGTAATTGTATGTACACAGTGACTCCACCAGCAGAATAGTGAGTGCAGCTCTGGAGTATAATACAGGATGTAACTCAAGATCAGTACAGGATAAGTAATTGTATGTACACAGTGACTCCACGAGCAGAATAGTGAGTGCAGCTCTGGAGTATAATACAGGATAAGTAATGTATGTACACAGTGACTCCACCAGCAGAATAGTGAGTGCAGCTCTGCAGTATAATACAAGATGTAACTCAGGATCAGTACAGGATAAGTAATTGTATGTACACAGTTACTCCACGAGCAGAACAGTGAGTGCAGCTCTGGAGTATAATACAGGATGTAACTCAAGATCAGTACAGGATAAGTAATTGTATGTACACAGTGACTCCACCAGCAGAATAGTGAGTGCAGCTCTGCAGTATAATACAAGATGTAACTCAGGATCAGTACAGGATAAGTAATGTATGTACATAGTGACTCCACGAGCAGAATAGTGAGTGCAGCTCTGGAGTATAATACAGGATGTAACTCAGGATCAGTACAGGATAAGTCATGTATGTACATAGTGACTCCATCAGCAGAATAGTGAGTACAGCTCTGGAGTATAATACAGGATGTAACTCAGGATCAGTACAGGATAAGTAATGTATGTACATAGTGACTCCACGAGCAGAATAGTGAGTGCAGCTCTGGAGTATAATACAGGATGTAACTCAGGATCAGTACAGGATAAGTCATGTATGTACATAGTGACTCCACCAGCAGAATAGTGAGTGCAGCTCTGGAGTATAATACAGGATGTAACTCAGGAGCAGTACAGGATAAGTAATGTATGTACACAGTGACTCCACCAGCAGAATAGTGAGTACAGCTCTGGAGTATAATACAGGATGTAACTCAGGATCAGTACAGGATAAGTAATGTATGTACATAGTGACTCCACGAGCAGAATAGTGAGTGTAGCTCTGTAGTATAATACAGGATGTAACTCAGGATCAGTACAGGATAAGTAATGTATGTACACAGTGACTCCACCAGCAGAATAGTGAATGCAGCTCTGGAGTATAATACAGGATGTAACTCAGGATCAGTACAGGATAAGTCATGTATATACATAGTGACTCCATCAGCAGAATAGTAAGTACAGCTCTGGAGTATAATACAGGATGTAACTCAGGATCAGTACAGGATAAGTAATATATGTACACAGTGACTCCACCAGCAGAATAGTGAGTGCAGCTCTGGAGTATAATACAGGATGTAACTCAGGATCAGTACAGGATAAGTAATGTATGTACACAGTGACTCCACCAGCTGAATAGTGAGTGCAGCTCTGGAGTATAATACAGGATATGGTTGATGGTCACTTGACAGCACAGGTTTAATAAATCTTTGCAGTTTTAATCCAGGATGGATCCAGAAATCATAGAGAAAGTGATGCAGGAGCTGGAAAACTACCCCCCTGGAATGGGAGAAATTGAAGGTGTCGCCCTGCTCAAGGGAGTCTGTGATGTATGGGACACAGTGTACAATTTTCAGGCTCGGGACGGTGACATTGTGGTGGCGTCTTACCCCAAGTCAGGTGAGGGTCCTCTGGTGAGGAGCAGGTCATGGAGGCGTCAGTCGATGTGACAGAAGTGACATTCTCATGGCAGGGACCACGTGGATGCAGGAGATTTTGGACCTGATTGTCCAGGACGGCGACGTGGAGAAGAGCCAGCGAGCGCTCGGCTTCATCAAGGTGCCGTTCCTAGAGATGGGGCACACCTGTAAGTGTGGCAATGAGCACATGTATACACCTTGGGCTAAAGGCACACCGCCATACTTTTCCTTCTTGTAAGGTCCATGTAGTTCCAGCCCATGTGACCATTATAGCCCATCAGACTATGATACATATGGAAGACTTTTCATACAAATCGATGAACCACGTAAAAGAAGACTCACGGTGCGTCGTATTCCTGTCCGTCAAATTATAGCATATTAGGACATGTGCATTAGTAGGTTGTCCAATGCCAGTGGTACCTGAGTTTAGCCTTAGGGTGAGATAGGAGTCAAGGACCAAGTCTTACTGTCCATTAGGTGCTCATTTTTTAACATACACGTTTCCTGCTTTCTGGATCCCACCCCAACTTACATAGACCTCCGTGCTCAGGTATCATTAGGGTCTTCCAGGGGCCTATCTGCAATGTACACTGAAGATCACTGCATTCGGAACACCTCCTCAATACTCAGTTGGTCCACCTTTAAGGGTGATCACAGCTTTCAGATATCGGGGAACAGATTCCAGAAGGTGGTGAACCTTCTTTTAGACTCATCTTGCCCCATGCCCGCTGCAGCAGCTCCGTCAGTTGGTGCACATTTTGCAGACAAGTAACAGCAGAACTCACGGCCGTTTCCAGCAGATCCCAAGCATGTTCAATGGGGTTACAGTCGGGTATGTTTTGGGGCCAAAGCAGTGTGAAGAATTCATTGTTGTGTTCCTCCAACCACTCCCTAGTGATAAGAGCTCAATTACATGGAGGGTTGTCCTGTAGAAAGATGGCCGTGTGGTTGGGGAAGACTTCTTGAAGACATGGGTGCAGATAGCTAACAGGTCCTTGTAGTGTTCACCATCCAAGAATTGGGGTATGATGACCAACAGTCCAAGCCACGTCAGGAAAACACTCCCCAGACCATGACCAGTCTGTTGAGCCCCAGCAGTACACTCATGGGATACAACTTCATCCTGTTTATGCCACATGTAGACCCGGCCCTCCATATGGTTCTGCAGGACATAGGACCCCTCACTCCAGATGACCTGCTGTCATCCATGTGTGCAAGGTCCATTGACGTCTTTCCTGGGCCCATGGGAGGCATTGTTGGTGATGGCCCAGCATCATCAGGGCACTCTTGTTGGCCTTCAGCTATTGAACCTCAGTTGATGCAAGGTCCGCCACACAGTCATTGAGGAAATTTATCTAAGTCCTCTGCTGTTGTATTGCTGGGTCAGTTGGTCCTCTGTGATATGTCACTCTCCTATAGGATCAACCACATGTGGCCGGCCGCTGTGTCATCTTCTGTAGGACATCTGTCCATGGTTCAACCAGTCTTGGTACATGCTTGATACTGCAGTTCGGGAACAGCTAATAAGTGGGACTTTTTCAGAAATACTGGCACCATACCTCCGAGCGCCAAAAATCTACCTGCGGTCAAAGTCACTCAAGTCACCACAATTACCCGTGACTCCTGCTTCGCAGAGGAGAGGTCAGGACATTATCTGAGAGCAGATCGTGACGTGGCCATCACGTGGTACGCCATTACTGATCACGTGCCAGCTGTTTCTAATGCAGTGATTGGTTAATGCATATCTTGCAGTGACATACTATATATACACTACCGTTCAAAAGTTTGGGGTCACATTGAAATGTCCTTATTTTTGAAGGAAAAGCACTGTACTTTTCAATGAAGATAAATTTAAACTAGTCCTAACTTTAAACAAATGCACTCTATACATTGCTAATGTGGTAAATGACTATTCTAGCTGCAAATGCCTGGTTTTTTGTGCAATATCTACAAAGGTGAATAGAGGCCCATTTCCAGCAACTATCACTCCAGTGTTCTAATGGTACAATGTGTTTGCTCATTGGCTCAGAAGGCTAATTGATGATTAGAAAACCCTTGTGCAATCATGTTCACACATCTGAAAACAGTCTAGCTCGTTACAGAAGCTACAAAACTGACCTTCCTGTGAGCAGATTGAGTTTCTGGAGCATCACATTTGTGGGGTCAATTAAACGCTCAAAATGGCCAGAAAAAGAGAACTTTCATCTGAAACTCGACAGTCTATTCTTGTTCTTAGAAATGAAGGCTATTCCATGCGAGAAATTGCTAAGAAATTGAAGATGTCCTACAACGGTGTGTACTACTCCCTTCAGAGGACAGCACAAACAGGCTCTAACCAGAGTAGAAAAAGAAGTGGGAGGCCGCGTTGCACAACTAAGCAAGAAAATAAGCACATTAGAGTCTCTAGTTTGAGAAACAGACGCCTCACAGGTACCCAACTGGCATCTTCATTAAATAGTACCCGCAAAACACCAGTGTCAACATCTACAGTGAAGAGGCGGCTGCGGGATTTTGGGCTTCAGGGCAGAGTGGCAAAGAAAAAGCCATATCTGAGACTGGCCAATAAAAGAAAAAGATTAAGATGGGCAAAAGAACACAGACATTGGACAGAGGAAGACTGGAAAAAAGTGTTGTGGACGGATGAATCCAAGTTTGAGGTGTTTGGATCACAAAGAAGAACGTTTGTGAGACGCAGAACAAATGAAAAGATGCTGGAAGAATGCCTGACGCCATCTGTTAAGCATGGTGGAGGTAATGTGATGGTCTGGGGTTGCTTTGGTGCTGGTAAGGTGGGAGATTTGTACAGGGTAAAAGGGATTCTGAATAAGGAAGGCTATCACTCCATTTTGCAACGCCATGCCATACCCAGTGGACAGCGCTTGATTGGAACCAATTTCATCCTACAACAGGACAATGACCCTAAACACATCTCCAAATTGTGCAAGAACTATTTACAGCAGAAGCAGGCAGCTGGTATTCTATCGGTAATGGAGTGGCCAGCGCAGTCACCAGATCTGAACCCCATTGAGCTGTTGTGGGAGCAGCTTGACCGTATGGTACGCCAGAAGTGCCCATCCAACCAATCCAACTTGTGGGAGATGCTTCTAGAAGCGTGGGGGGCAATTTCACAAGCTTACCTCAACAAATTAACAGCTAGAATGTCAAAGGTGTGCAATGCTGTAATTGCTGCAAAAGGAGGATTCTTTGACGAAAGCAAAGTTTGATGTAAAAACAATGTTATTTCAAATACAAATCATTATTTCTAACTTTGTCAATGTCTTGACTCTATTTTCTATTCATTTCACAACGCATGGTGGTGAATAAGTGTGACTTTTCATGGAAAACACAAAATTGTTTGGGTGACCCCAAACTTTTGAACGGTAGTGTATATATATATATATTCATACAAATACATACACATATACAGAACATGAAGCCTGGGTGTCAGGCCGATGGATATGAGATGGATGGATATGGGATAGATAATGTATTAGATGGATATCTTTTATATATCTCCAGCTCTGGAAGTGGCTAATACCATGCCGACTCCTCGCGTCCTCAAAACTCATCTGCCCATCCAGTTGATGCCACCATCATTCTGGGAGAAAGATGTCAAGGTGAGAGCTGCCACACGCAGACCGATCAGTCATCCTCTTCTAACGAGTTGCCACAGATCACACAGGGGTTATCTCTAAGTGTGGGGGGGCATATTACTGACTACGTAGGTAAGTCCGACATTCCGTAGGTAAGCCCCCTGTGATGTCTGTAATGTAATTGTCTGTCCTATGGGAGTGATGTGGACTCCTCTCGTATCGCTCTGCAATAGATGGTATACATTGCGAGGAACCCCAAGGACTGCATGGTGTCCTACTACTACTTCTACAAGATGGACCAGACGTTGCCAGATCCCGAGACCTGGGACAACTTCTTTTCAACGTTCCTTAAAGGAAGCTGTAAGTTGGTTATCCAATCTGACCGCCCTGGTTGGTCCAGTATCCAAGGAGCCATCCAGCCCTCCCACAGTGTTCTCCTCCCATGATGCATTATTTTACTACCCTGCGAGGAGCTTAGCTGTCATGTGACTATTCAAAAATGAGAAATAGAAAAAGGGGTGGAGTCTGACACCTACTTGCTTTCTGTGGGAATATAGTTGTCAGACATAACAGTCTCATGTTGCTACGATGTAGAAACCGTACTGTAAAAAGGAGAATGGAGACCCCATCATATAATATGGGGGGCATATCCTGTAACCTTAGCATATTGTAGTATTTATTCCTTAGTGGCCTGGGGGGACTGGTTCGACCATGTGACCGGATGGTGGAAGGCGAGAGACGAACACAAGATCCTCTACATCTTCTACGAGGACATGATTGAGGTAACATCTGCTCAGAAGTAGAATCATGGGGCATTAACCCCTTAGTGACGATTGTCATTGTCACATTGCAGAGCCATAACTCGCTGACCTAGCCCAATGGGGGCCTGATATTTTGGGGGGGAAGCCAAGTTGTACTTTTTTAATAGCACCACTCCGGGGTACATATAATGTGTTGGATAACTGTTATTACATGATGGGGTGGGGGATTCATGGAAAACCCCTCAGAATTGCCATTGTTTTGGGTTTTTTCGTTTCTACAGCGTTCACCCTTCAGTAAAAATAATATAATGACTCTTATCTGATCGGCACGATTACTGCGACACCCAGTGTAGGCTGCCTGTCCACGGGCGTTTTTACACTGCGTTCCCCACGGCGATAATCCAGCCGTGGGGAATGCAGTGAACCCTTTGCATAGCGTTGCTATGGAAATTGCAGCCCCCTGTCCACCAGCGGAGAATCATAGCGATTCTCCGCTCGCACCCGACCAATCACAGCGTGCTGTGAATTGCCGCGATTCTCCGCGGTCAGCCTATCTGTCAGCTGCCGGCTCCTGCTCCCGGGCGGCGGCTCCTGCTCCGGGGCGACGGCTCCCGTAGCGGAGATCTGCCACAGGATATCGCAAAGCCCGTGGACAGGGGGCCGAGATTATTTTTACTACTTTTGCACCATAAAAACATATTTTTAAAGAAAAACAACTGACTGCATCGCCGCGTTCTAAGACCTGGAACACTGTTATGTTTCCGGCTTCCGAGTTCTGCGAGGGCTTGTTTCTTGCGGGAAGAGTTGCTGTTTTTATTGGCACGGTTTTCAGGTACATGTCTTTCTATCAAGTGTTTTTGGAAGGCGACCAAGAAAAAAATAGCAATTCTGGTGTTTAATCTTTAACCCCTTAAGGACCGGGCTGTTTTGTACCTTAAGGACCAGATACTTTTAGCTACCATAATTATACTTGCTGCGTTTTTGTTTCCGTGACATATAGGGCTATTTTTATAAATATCTATTTCACCGATATGATTTTTTTAACATTTATGGGTTGTTTTTTTTATTAGTACATTTATGCTAAAATAAAGTATGGTCATGGGTCCCTCATCTTGTTTTGGACGTTTTGATATATAATATGTATGGTTTTGGAGTACAGGAGGCATACGGCGACAGTTTGCGGTTATTTTCTTTCTTATGTATATATTGGGGTTTTTTTCTCTAATTTTTTTACTTGTGTATGTAATTATGTTTTTTACTAACTATGTTCCCCATGACTTCATGTAAGACCTTTGGGGGACATTCACATGTTTGTTTGTTTTTATTTGACACTTTCCCACTGTAGCTGGGGCGTCGATAGGAGCCGCAGTTATAGGGAAAACGTCCCTCTGTAATGACATTAGACACTGGCAGAGCTGATTAGGGCCTTCTAGGACCCTGCAGCTCTGCTGTGCCAGGGATCCCGATGGTCACGTGATCCCCTGGCTTGCGTAGTGGAAGAAACTCATTGAGTGATGTGTATTAAAGAAAGGAGGCAGAAAGGATTAAAACCCACTTCTTGCTCCTCCTCCTTCTCCTTCGGGTTATCAGCTGTGACTAACAGCTGACAACCCATTATGCTTCTGATTGATTGCAGAAGCAGGAGGCTGTAATCCCTGCCATAATTTTTCATACAGCTGGTCCTTAAAGGGGTTGTCCCGCGGCAGCAAGCGGTGTTAAGCACTTCTGTATGGCCATATTAATGCACTTTGTAATATACATCGTGCATTAAATATGAGCCATACAGAAGTTATACACTTCCCCCGTCCGATGCTGGCGTCCTCGTCGCCATGGGCAGAAGACCTGTGCAGCGCAAGCACGCCGGAGCGGCCCCAATCAACAGAACAGAAGAGCAGACTGCGCAAGCGCATCTAATCGAGGGAGAAGAAGGCTTCGGTCGGCGCCATGGAGACGGGGACACCAACACCGGAGGGGGTAAGTGAATAACTTCTGTATGGCCAATATTTAATGCACGATGTATATTACAAAGTACATTAATATGGCCATACAGAAGTGTATAACCCCACTTGCTGCCACCGGACAACCCCTTTAAGTCCGGTACTAAGCACCGTAAATTTACAGTGCTTGATCCTTGATGGGTTAAAATAATTTTACAGTGTTCACCATGTGCAATAAATTACACAATATTTTGTGTGGGTTGATATGAACACGGTAATACCTCATGTGCTGCCTTTTAAAATTTTGGGGGTATTTTCATCCATTTAAGGGCTTATTCAGATGACCATATATCGGCCATGTATTCACGCAGGCCGATATACGGCGTCTCTCTCTCTGCAGGGGGAGGAGGCTGGAAGAGTCGGGAGCAGTGCTCCGAGCTCCCGCCCCCTCTGCCAGCTCTCCACCCCCTCTCCACTACTTGCAATGAGGGGAACTTAGCCCCGCCCCGTCCCACCCCCTCTCATTGCAAGTAGTGCAGAGGGACGGAGAGGGGGTGGAAAGGAGGCTCTTCCAGCCTCCTCCCCCTGCAGAGAGGGACACCGTATATCGGCCGGCGTGAATACCGAGCCGATATACGGTCGTCTGAATAAGCCCTTAAAAGGGGTTTTGTGTACAAAAATGTAGTTTCTTTTAAACTGGATTTTTTTTCCTATAAAAGGTCTTTTTGGGGGGAAAATACTATTGATGACCTATCCTCATGGAAATTAATGCGAGACATTCCTGCAGTTACAAATGCCAACCACTTCACAGAGGTCGGCGCAGAGATTTCCGGTCCTTCTGCTCCAACCCCTGTATAATGCGGTACGGACAGCGGGCGCACAATCAGCTGAGCGGTCGGGGTTCCGAGTGAAGAGACCCCAGCTGATCAACTATTGCCCTATCCTGAGGATAGGTCATCAATATCATTCCTCCTGGAAATCCCCTTTAAGTTAAACTTTATTTAACTATTTTGCAATCTTTTAGTCCCTGAAAGGGACTTGAAGATACAATAGTTTTATCACTAGGATAGTACACTGCATTACTTGTAGTGCAATCTACTAAGCCTACGACAGCAGCCTGTCTCTGGAGGCGGAGTCTAATAGGCTGAGTTACATGGTAAACATGGCAGCCTTTGTTAGGCTTCCGGCTGCCATGGGAACCCATTGCTACTTTGCAATCACACTGTGGAGTGCTGATGGGCGACAGAAGGAGCCCCGTCCCCCTGTCATCTGCTCACAAGCTGCAGCTGCTATTGATTGTGGCATGTAAGAGGTTAAACTTTCAGGATCTGTGGTTCCTCCATCCTGGCGGTTAGAGCAGGAGCCTGGCTGTCAGTCAGCTAAGCCACCGCCTTAAAAAGATGCATGTTCAGATTAAAAGCCCATTAGTGAGATCAGTAAACAGGCGTATTGGCCTTCACTAAGGGGTTAATCCTTCTGTTTCTTGGACAGGACTCTCGCCGTGAGCTCTGTAAAGTGATGAGGTTCTTGGGTAAAGACTTCTCGGAGGACGTTGTTAAGAAGATCCTTCACCACACCTCCTTCAAGGCCATGAAGGCCAACCCAATGATTAACTTTAGTGTCTTCTCAGAGTCCATTTTTGATCAATCTGTGTCATCTTTCATGAGGAAAGGTAAGCAGTTGGAGATAATTGGTCAAGTACGGCTGACGAGACCTCCAAAGTGCAGACATCCCCCTTCCTACTGTAGAGATGTCCGAATCCCCCATATGTCCATGTCCTAAGAGGTTCTCAGCCCCATAGAAGGCGCTACATCCAAATGGTCCTTCTGGGCCGACCATGTTGTTGCCTTCAACTCTCTCAGACCACCATAACCTCTCCCTCTCTTTTCAGCTCCCAGACCACCATAACCTCTCCCTCTCTTGTCAGCTCCCGGGCCACCATAACCTTTCCCTCTCTTGTCAGCTCTTGGACCACCATAACCTCTTCCTCTCTTGTCAGCTCCCGGGCCACCATAACCTCTCCCTCTCTTGTCAGCTCCCGGACCACCATAACCTCTCCCTCTCTTGTCAGCTCCCAGTCCACCATAACCTCTCCCTCTGTTGTCAGCTCCCGGACCACCATAACCTCTCCCTCTCTTGTCAGCTCCCGGACCACCATAACCTCTCCCTCTCTTGTCAGCTCCCGGACCACCATAGCCTCTCGCTCTCTTGTCAGCTCCCGGACCACCATAGCCTCTCGCTCTCTTGTCAGCTCCCGGACCACCATAAACTCTCCCTCTCTTGTCAGCTCCCGGACCACCATAACCTCTTCTTCTGTTGTCAGCTCCCGGACCACCATAACCTCTTCTTCTCTTGTAGGAACCGTTGGAGACTGGAAGAACCATTTCCTTGTATCTCAGAACATCATATTTGACAACGAGTACAAAAAGAAGATGGAGGGCAGCGGTTTGGAGTTCCGCACTGAAGTCTGACCTCTGTCCGGTCTAGTAGAGAGCGTATGAAGGACTCATCGGAACCTCCTCTATATCTAATCCGTGTCATATTGGGGGGTGCGGGACTTTAGCATTTTTTTTATATTTATCCAAAAATAACACAATTATGGTAAAGTGTGAAATAAATGTTATTCTGTTACAAAAAATTGTGAAAACTACTAAACGCCAACAGCCGCCAAGTGCAGAGACTTAACAATTTCTGGGGAGGAGGGGGGGGGCAAAAACTTCCCTCTACGGAAGGAAAAAGGGGGGAGGGGGGGAGAGGGGGGAGTCAGAAACGAAAACTGCACAAAAGTGAAAATTGTGAAATGATATGTAAAAAATATTGCAAGCGGGAGGACAATCACCACAATGATCTATTAGTAAGAGTACCGCCACACTGCGCCCATATGCTTGGGTATATTCCATGCCCAAATAATATGGCCCTACGACCCATACATAAAACATCAAATAACAATGCCACACAGTACATAAATAATGGCCATACACATAAAACACCATATAGTGCCCACATATCCGTGCCACACTCTTTTTTTGAGGACAGCCATACAATGCATGCAGATCATTCCATTGTTCTTGAATAATAATGCCACACTGTGCACAACATGGCCATACAACGCACACATAAAAGTCATATAGTGCCCAAAGAATAATGCCACACTGTGCACAACATGGTCATACAACACACACATAAGTCATATAGTGCCCAAAGAATAATGCCATACTGTGCACAACATGGCCATACAACGCACACATAAGTCATATAGTGCCCAAAGAATAATGCCATACTGTGCACAACATGGTCATACAACGCACACATAAAAGTCATATAGTGCCCAAAGAATAATGCCACACTGTGCACAACATGGCCATACAACACACACATAAGTCATATAGTGCCCAAAGAATAATGCCACACTGTGCACATTACCATACAACACACACATCATATAGTGCCCATATGATATGTCCATATGATGCCCATATAAAAGTCATATAGTGCCCAAATAACAACACCAAACTGTGCACAAAAAAACATGACCATACGCCGCCCGCTGAGTGGACCCCCTCCCCTCACCCCCCACCCCATATGCTCATTCTGATGTTCTGGACCCCTAATATGGCTCCTTAGACCAACAATTATGCCGTGTCCCCTTTAAGACAAAGGTTAAAGTATCAACAAACCAAGCATGTGACAGGTTTAATGCCACGTGGGCAAACTCATATACTACGGGCATAACAACGTCTGCAGGAGAGCAGGTACGTCCACATTTATGTTTCCCTAGGTCTGAAACAATGAATGAGATATACTCCAGTTACAGCCAAAGCTGCATTCACCTGTCACCAGAGCATTGAGAGGAAGTCACATGACCTGCAAGGTCTAGATCTGATACAGACACTTTCCAAGCAGACGGTTGCTACAGCTTTAGCTGTGACTGGAGTAGAGGGCAGGATCACAAAGATAAAGGATCTGCAAAGTGTACTCTTATGTATCCAGTAGTATGGGGCACAGCAAGGCATGCTGGGAGGTGGGGGTTTAGTCGCACCTTCTCTGTACAAAGTTTATTTTAGAAGTTATCTTGGAAGCACAAAGTTTTTGTGGTTGAAAAACCGCGGCGACGGAGTGTCACATGATGGGGGGTGTGTGTCAGGGCGACCTGTCCTGGGGTGGGCATTGGGGTAAAAGGGGGCAACACAGGCTAATGGGCAACAGCTGTCACACGGGACGCGCCATGTCCCTTTAATTGGCAAGCGCAGCATTTTACAATTGGCATCTGCCAGACGGGGGCGTCACATGACAAATCCTGTTGTTAGACTCTCCATAGAAACGTCTCAAGAGCCTTTCCAGGAATTCTCGCTATTCGCAGTCTCTCCGCTTGGATCCTCGCTTTCTGTGCGATCTCCACCATAACTACAGTTTCCCGTATCTCGCTGGCCGAGGCATCGCCTCCTCCTTCCTCTCTGTCATGGCTTTCGAGCGCAATGCCCAGCACTTCGGGGGTTACGTGATGCAGAGACCGCGCCTCGGACACATCTCCGGCGTCCCGCTGGACCAGAAAGCATGCGACACATGGGAGGACATCTGGAAGTTTCAGGCGCATCCGGAGGACGTCCTGGTGGCCGCTTATCCAAAAGCAGGTAAGAAAATCACTTGTTGGGAATCCCTGCTTTATACTCTAGTCACAGCCAAAGCTGCGTTCACAGATCTGCTGCATGTCCAGGAAAGGAAATTGAATTTTTCCTGTCCTCCACAGACCAGCAGCTCTACTGTATAATTATTGTATGGCAAGAGAGTTGTTACGCAGCTTTGGATGTGACTAGAGTATAAGTATGTTTTTCTTCCAGGGACAGATACTGAAGTTTTGCTGTCCTCCACAGACCATCAGCTCTACTGTGTAATCACTGTGTGGTAAGAGAGTGGTGACGCAGCTTTGGATGTGACTAGAGTATAAGTGTATCTTTTTCTTCCAGGCATCACATGGATGCAGGAGATTGTGGACATGATATGTCAGGAGGGTAACAACGAACGCTGCCGCCGGGCCCCCACCTATGACAAGCACCCCTTCCTGGAAGCTGTGGCTCCAAAACCCGTCCCTTCAGGTGAGGACCATAGCTGCAGCTTGGGTAAATTGCTTCTATTACTAGCTGCTATCAGCCATTTCTAGCTGGGGAGATGCTCACTGTGAGTGTCCATAAACACGTGCGTATTTTCTGTCCGTATTTTTTACTGACCGAATACGGACCCATTGAATTAAGTGGCGCAGTCAGATGTACGGTTTTTTATGTGGACTGATGTCGCGCGTAAAAAAAACCAAAGCGCAACTTATCTAATTTTAATCTACATTCACAGAGCAAAATCGCCCCCACGAGCGCAGGCGTGTGTGTGTGAGCATGAGCGCAGGCGTGTGTGTGTGAGCATGAGCGCAGGCGTGTGTGTGTGAGCATGAGCGCAGGCGTGTGTGTGTGAGCATGAGCGCAGGCGTGTGTGTGTGAGCATGAGCGCAGGCGTGTGTGTGTGAGCATGAGCGCAGGCGTGTGTGTGTGAGCATGAGCGCAGGCGTGTGTGTGTGAGCATGAGCGCAGGCGTGTGTGTGTGAGCATGAGCGCAGGCGTGTGTGTGTGAGCATGAGCGCAGGCGTGTGTGTGAGCATGAGCGCAGGCGTGTGTGTGTGAGCATGAGCGCAGGCATGTGTGTGAGCATGAGCGCAGGCGTGTGTGTGTGAGCATGAGCGCAGGCGTGTGTGTGTGAGCATGAGCGCAGGCGTGTGTGTGTGAGCATGAGCGCAGGCGTGTGTGTGTGTGCACGAGCGCAGGCGTGTGTGTGTGAGCATGAGCGCAGGCGTGTGTGTGTGTGCATGAGCGCAGGCGTGTGTGTGTGTGAGCATGAGCGCAGCGTTTTTGTGAAATGAACTATGCTTTTTTGCTTGTGCATCGGCGTATTTTACTGTCCTTTTTGCGCCTGTTCATTCGCGCACGGCAAAAAAAGACGCCCCGATTGAAAAAGCTAATTAGTCTAATGAGTTCCAGATATGTTCTTCCAGCGGAATTACACAACCTATCACGTAGCTTCTTGCGTATTGTTGTGCGCATTTGTACAATCCCCTATGGATTCTATGGGGACGCTTTAGTGCGCAAATACGCGGAACATACAGCATAGACGGCCAAAATACGTGCGCATAATGCGGAAATGTGAAAGAGCTTGTTGAAATCAATGGGTTATATTGTCTGCGTAAATACACCCCTGAGAGGACCGCCCTGGGGCTACGAAGGTACTTTGCGTGCGTGCCGCTCACTGTGCGTATTTGCGCAGGCACCGCTAGATCACAGCAAAATCGGCCCCTAAAGCCAATGGGGGGGGGGGGGTGCAAAAAAAAAAAATACAATGCTATACATCAGCGTCCGTGTCCACTGCTTGTTTTTGCGCAGCGGCTTTGGTGGGCAGTGACAATACTGACATCACTTGGGTCTTCTTGCCTGCGAAAAACGGATGCAACACGAACATAAAAAAAACGCACAATTGCAGGTAGCGCACGCAAGCAGCGAATATGTTGCGCTTTTTATGGATCCGAGTTGCTTACTCCCGTGAGAATGAGCCCTGAGGTGGGATGACTAGTGACAGCCGCCATTACGCTGTTCACTCCGTGGGCTGCTCCATTGTAGCGGCGGGTGGGGGGGGGAGGGATACAAGGTGAGGTGACCTTTAACTTCCTCTTTAAGGACTGCAGTTGGCGGAAAACATGGACCCTCCGCGCATCCTAAAGACCCACCTTCCCGTCCAGCTGCTGCCGCCGTCCTTCTGGGACCAGGACTGTAAGGTAAGCACGTGGTACAAGGAGGGGCTGAGAGACCACCCATCAGATAATAACCCCTCCCCCCTGTACAGGTGATATACGTGGCGAGGAACGCCAAAGACTCCATGGTGTCGTATTATCACTTCCAGAGAATGAACAAGGGTCTCCCGGACCCCGGAGACTGGGACACGTACTTCTCAACCTTCCTGTCTGGAAATGGTGGGTCTTAGGGTATAGGTCCCTGGTGGCAGATCCCCTCCTCCTGGATTAGTAAATACTTAGGTTCCAATATTGTTCATGGGGAATGCATTTCTTCATTGTACCGTTCCTCTGCTATTCCTCCTGGAAATGTAGAAGCAACGATCCAGCGTTGTATGTGCTGAAAGCGTAGCCTGTACAAATGTCCCAATAACTCCAATCATGGCTGACATGCATGGTCATTCCTGACTGACACCTAAACAGTCAGTTTGAAGGGGCCACTTGTGACTCACCATCGGCTCCCAGTGATGTGATTGTGGGGTGCTATTGTTTGCCATGGCAGCCCTAGGCCTAGTGAAGGCTCCCACGGCTGCCATATATCTAACCACAGTCCTGCCTGTGACCTGTGGCAGGGCTTAATGTATGAAAAATACTATATACTGTAATACTGTAGTATTGCAGTATATTGTAGAAGCGATCAAACAATTGCAACTTTAAGTTTTCTAAAAGAGGCCTTAAAAAATGATGAAAAATATAAGTGAAATAAAAATGTGGAACAAATGTTTTAAAAAATTGAAAAATATTATTCTCTAGTCACCTCCAGAGCTGCTTTTACAATTCTGCTGGTTTCCTGTTACCAGAGAGCAGAGCATTGTGGAAACTCAGCTCTTAGGCTACATGTCTGACAATGGATGGAGCTAAACCGCTGTCTGTTTAAAGAGGCAACCAGTAGAATTTCTCGAAAGCAGCTCTGGATATGAATGGAGAGAATCATCGAAATGACCCAGAATCGGTACAAATAGAGGAAAACAAAGTTATTGGTCTGGGGTAAATCCAGCGCTGTCACTCCTATTCTGTTTGTATATAGCAGGGGAAGGGCTAAATCAAAACTTGGCCCATGGTGCGTGCCCATGGCGGTCCCTAAAAAACATTAAAATGGGATCATAGGATTATTGAGTGATGTCAGTACTAGGGGCAAGATATGTTTATATCATGGAGTACCCCTTTAATATTTTGGCTTCCATCTTCTTGCAGTGACTTGGGGGAGCTGGTTTGATCACGTCTTGGGTTGGTGGGATGCTAAGGATCGTCACCAGGTTCTTTATATCTTCTATGAGGACATGATAGAGGTGAGAGGCCAAAGACTGGAGGAAAAGACACAACTTATTGCCAGGTTATTTTATATTTTCTTGCTTTTGATAGAATACAAGGCGAGAGATTGAGAAGGTGAAGAAGTTCCTGGGCAAGGAGCTCTCCGAGGAGATCCTAGAAGATGTCTACCAGCACACCACCTTCCACGCAATGAGTGAGAATCCAATGGCCAATTACAGCACCATCCCCTCGTTCGTCATGGACCATTCTATATCCCCCTTTATGAGGAAAGGTAAAGTACATAATTTTTGTTTGCCTGGAGGCGGAGCCATGACTACTCCCATGAGAAAGCAACAGCGAGCATGATAGAAGTTATATATTTCATGAAAGGGCAACCACAGTGCCCCCGTAAAATTGGCAGCTGAATGCACCCAGCTTCATAAAACGCTGAGTGATGTTGCAAATCTTTTTCCTTAATCACTTCCTGACCGCATCACATAAATATACGTCATGTGATTGCGAAGGGTGTATGGAGCAGATCCAGGAGCCGAGTCCACTCAACACTGGTGACTATCAACTGTTTCTGACAGCTGCAGGCAATGGCCGTGATTGGAGTTTGCTCCAATTGTAGTTGCTAATAGAGATGAGCGAGCCTGCTCGGATAAGGCAGTTAGTCCTGCATTCTCGTCCGAGCAGGCTCGGGCGGGGGGCAGCGGGGGGGAGAGTGAGAGAGATCTCTCCCCCCCCCCCCCCCCCCCGCCCTGCCCCCGCTCACCCCCGCCACCCCTCCAAGCCTGCTCGGACAAGAATGCAGTTACTCAAGAAGAGCGATGCTCGCTCGAGTAACTGCCTTATCCGAGTCTGCTCGCTCATCTCTAGTTGCTAACTATTTTGCTGCCTTGGTCACCTGCCTGTGGTGCTTCATCCCCCACACTGCGCAAAGCGATTACAGTGCGCCAATGGAGATAGGTTAGCATAGCAACTCAGGGCCTAGTGAAGGCTTTCAGGGCTGCTAAATATGAATGCCTATTAAGCCCTGCCTGTGGCAGGGCATAATAGACAGCAACGATTGAAATACCATAGACTGCACTACTGAAGTACTGCAGAATATAGTATAAGTCATCAAGTGATCGCAAGTTCAAGCCATCTAGTGGGAATAAAAAAATGTAGTAAAAGGTTTCATAAAAATGTTTTAAATATAGAAAAAGAAAATTAGTAAAAGAAAAAATAGTAAAAGTTTAACCCCTTCTCTTTCCATTTAAAAATTAAATACATAATAAACACATAATTGGGGTTTTTTCGTAAAAGTCTGAACTAGTAAAATATCGCACTATTTATCCTACATAGGAAACACTCAACAACAATGTACAGAATGCCACGATTGCATTTTTTGTGTACTCCATCTCCCCAAAAAGTTGAATAAAAACTGATCAAAAAAAAATGTACGTCACCAAAATGGCAATAATTAGATCTATAGCGTACTCCGCACAATGCCTCCCCCCATACATACAAGGCCATCGATGAAGGATAACAAAGTCCCGGGTCCCAGGTATGTCGATGGAAAACTATTTTTGTTTGTAAAAAGTTACTTTACTGTTTAAAAGCAGCAAAAGGTAAAATAAACTGTATAAATGCGGCATCGCTGTAATCGTACTGACCTGCCGAATAAGGTCCACGTCACACTTACTTCACCATGATTGTTGTAAAAGTGTACAAAATGGCGCAATTGCATTTTTTTTCATTCCACCTCACTTTTAATCATGCAAAAAACAAGCCCTGATCAGTGATCCAAGTCAACTGATTTCCGGGGTGCCGATATTGGGACCCCGAGTAATCTTCTGCTCACTCTGAGCCCTCTATTCTGGGAGGGGTTGTACGTCTTGGCGCAACACCTTTTAAGTGACCTTCAGTCACGGGACAATATTCTGTCCAGGGACCAGAGAGGGTAGTTACGACCATCCAGCTTCTCACATCCCAATAATGCGCCCTCCTCTGGTAACGGGGTGAAATCTCTTCTCTGCGTCGTAGAGACGTCTAGTGGCCAACAAGCTCTATACAAGCGGGAGAAGAGGTCACTACACACAAGGAGCCTCCGAGAGCCTTTTATAGGCCAAGGGGGGAACCACTTGTAGGGCCTCTGGTGACAGGACTGTCCATCTAATCACCCCCACTTTTTCTAGGGGTGGGATTGTTTTTGACAAAGAGAGTATGTCTGAAGTGAGGTTATAAATAGAGATGAGCGAGCCTACTTGGTAAGCCAGTTACTCAAGCGAGCGTTTGCTCTTCTCAAGTAACTGCTTAGCGATCCGAGCAGGCTCGGGTGGGCTGCAGGGGTGAGCGGGGGGAAGTGGAGCGGAGAGGGGGGAAGAGAAAGAGAGATCTCTCTCACTCTTCCTCCCGCTCCCCCCTACCGCCCCCCACAGCCCACCCGAGCCTGCTCGGATCGCTAAGCAATTACTTGAGAAGAGCAAACGCTCGCTCAAGTAACTGCCTTACAAAGTAGGCTCGCTCATCTCTAGTAATAAATATCTAAATTGGACCCGACTTTTCTTACTCCAGGCATCGTGGGTGACTGGAGGAACCATTTCACGGTGGCACAAGACGAAATCTTTGAGAAGGAATATGGAAGAAGAATGGCGGGCACAGACCTGACTTTCCGCACTGAGCTCTGAGGATCAGCGGCCTCCCTGTATGACTTTCTGGTGCCTCAATATCATCATCTTGATCTTCCTATAAAAGCACCAATCACTCAAGACACAACGATTCTGCTTCTCTGACTACTACCGTAGTATGGGAAGATGGAGCAATGCCTCTACAGCGCCACCTATTGGAAGGCAGCATTCCTGCAACTCAGTTGTCAGACCTTCTAACGAGCCTTGTAACAATGACTGTAAGCCAAAGCTGAAGTCTTCTCCAGATGAGAAAGATCCCCATTACCCATGTACAGACAGACTGTTTTGGGGGTTTTGCCGCTCATCGTTGTGCCGTAGGTTGTTGGGTTGATGAGAGCAGAATGTGGTGTCTTAGACCAATGATACATACTAATACACAGTGTACATCAGGCAGTCAGAGAAGCCAAAACTGCCGTATTTTTTTCTTCATCACTGGAGGGTCCCTTTAAAGGGGTTGTCCAGTTGTAAACTATTAATAAGCTATCCTCAGCATAGGTCATCAATAGTAAATCCATAGGGGTCTGCCACCCAAATCCTCCGCCAATCAGCTGGTTGACAGACCAGTGTGTTCCTGTACTTAGCTGATTTTTGTAGGAAGCAGACAGCTCCGTCCTCTCTGCAGTGGCCAGGCTTAGTATTACATGCAAAGTTCCCATTGAAGTGAACACAAATGTTGCCTGCAATACAAAGTCTGGCCACTGCAGTGGGAACGGAGCTGTCTACTTTCTTTGGATATCAGCTCAGTGCACAAGCACACCGGCTGGGATAACAGCTGATTAACAGGGCTCCCACGTATCAGCCCCTCAATATTACTGATAGCTTATACTAAGGCTAGTCAATTAGTAGTTTACAACTGGACAACCTCTTAGACTGGTGGTTTGTATAACTGGTGAACAATCTGTAGCTCACCAGCTGTTGTAAAACTACAAGTCCCAGCATGACACAATACTGCAGTCTTTCATTTCATGTTGGGACTTGTAGTTCTACTACAGCTAGAAAGATACAGATTCCGGAACACTCATATATGTGCCGTCTCAAATAGTCAATTTATCAGATGACGTAAAATATGTAAAGTCCAGAAGTTTATCTATATAGTAATATAGTATGTTAGGGCCCATTTACACTGAGCGATGATCGCTCAAAAATCGATAAAAAGCGATCGTTTGAGTGATCATCATTGCGTCTAAACACGCGGCCATCGTGCACTGCTAGCTGATCGTTAAATTCAGGCCAACCTAAAAATCATCATATTGTCTTATCAGCAGTTCTCCACGGGTAGTGCTGATAGCATTGTTTCCCGCTGGAGAACAAAGGATCTAAAAGCAGATGAGAGCCGTCCGGCTATTACCTACTTTCAGCTAAATGGCTTCATTTGCACACTAATAAGCTATTGAGTAGCTACTTAATAGTTTATTCAAAATGATCGCTTAAAGCTGTCACAAACTGTAGTTTGAGTGATTTTTGAGTGATCATTGGTAAATGGGCCTTAAGGCTGAAAAAAGACAATGTCCCTCCAGTTCAGCCTGTTTCCACTCCCCTTGTTGATCCAGAGGAAGGCAAAAACCCCAAGAGGCAGAAGCCAATTTACCTCCAAAAATAAATTCCTTCCCGACTCCATAATGGCCGTCACAATAATCCCCGGATCAACATTTGAAAAGTCCTTATCAGACTCCAAGACCAACAGTTGGAAGATACACGGATCATTATTTAACATTAGAGATGAGCGAACCTACTCGGCCACGCCCCTTTTCCGCCCAAGCTTCACGATTTTTAAGTACTTCCGTACTCGGGCGAAAAGATTCGGGGGGCGCCATGGGTGAGTGGGGGGTTGCAGCGGGGAGTGGGGGGGAGAGGGAGAGAGGGCTCCCCCCTGTTCCCCGCTGCTACCCCCCGCTCCGCCACGCCTGGCCCGCCCTCCGGCGCCCCCCCCCCTGAATCTTTTCACCCGAGTACGGAAGTACTCGAAAATCGTGGTGCTCGATCGAGTAATTACTCGAAACGAGTATATTCACTTATCTCTAATTAACATCTATATCCTGTAATATAGCACTCTAGAAAGACATCTAGTCCCTCTTAAACTCCTCTATGGATTTTGCCATCACCACGTCCTCAGGCAGAGAGTTCCACAGTCTCACTGCTCTTACATTAAAGAACCCCCTTCTGTGTTGGTGATGAAACCTGCTTTCTTCTAGACGCAGAGGATGCCCTCTTGTCCCCTCATGTACTTATACATGGTTATTTGGTCGCCTCTTAACCTTCTTTTTTCTAGAGTAAATAGTCCCAATTTGGACAGCCTCTCAGGGTATTCCAGTCCCGTCATTCCATGTATTAGTTTAGTTGCCCTTCTTTGAACCCCTTCAAGCACTGTGACATCTTTCCTGAGCACCGGTGTCCAGAATTGTACGCAGTATTCCATGTGAGGCCTGACAAGTGCCTTATATAGTGGAAGGATAACGTTCTCGTCCTTCGCCCCTATACCTCTTTTAATGCACCCCAAGACTTTATTTGCCTTTGCAGCAGCTGACTGGCATTGGTTACTCCAGTTTAGTCTATTATCCACTAATACCCCCAGATCCTTTCCCATATCACTTTTCCCTAGTGGTACCCCATTAAGTGAATATTTGTGACATCCGTTCCTCCTGCCCATGTGCATAGTCTTACATTTTTCAACATTGAACTTCATTTGCCATTTTCCTGCCCAAGCCCCCATCTTATCCAGGTCCGTTTGTAGCCGCACGTTGTCCTCCGTTGCATTAATTATATTGTATAATTTTGTGTCATCTGCAAATATTGATATTTTGCTGTGCAGCCCCTCTATCAGGTCGTTGATAAATATATTGAACAGAAATGGGCCCAATTCTGACCCCTGTGGCCCTCCACTAGCGAAGGTGGCCCCGGAAAAACAAACATTTGACAAAAAAATCTGATGCGAGAAAAGCAGGGGTTTAAATAAAATCTGTACTGCGGATGTCCGAGCCTTCCAGACCTTACGCAGCACAGAAAATGACAGGTACGTGGGGTCATCAGCCAGACACAGGGTCAGATAAGGGTGCGGGATCCGACCCATTCATGTGCAGCCGGCCTTAAGGTCCATTTAGACACAACGATTATTGCTCAAGCTTCGCTCAAAAGCCGTCTTTTGAGCGATAATCGTTGTGTGTAAACGCGCGGCCATTGTGCATATTTTGTTACATTTTCGTTCATCATTATCTTTCGGTCCGCTTAAAATCCATCGCTCGCCATTTCACTTTTCGTTTGGTTTAAATGACATTTGTTCAGCCGTTCAGCGATTTGATGGGAGTGTTTAAGCGTTTGGCGCGGCGTACATTCAACCAGCTAGAGGCAGAGCGATTGGCTGTCGGGGGGACAAAGCTTCGACTTTAACACACCCACCATTGGCCGTGCTGTTATGACGTTCACTGCAAGCAGCAACCAAGACCATTAAAAAATTAATTTGCCATTTTAATCGCACGTGCGAAGGTCTCGGATTCACGGATTATTGTTATTTAGGCTCGCGCAGATTCTAGGTCACTAATAGGTCAGTACACAAAACTACACGTATTTTTAACACGGATGACCAAGAGATTATTTACATTGCAATGACACAAATACCATCGTTTGCACCACCTAGGGCTCAGCCATGGCTCTTTCGCAATTCCACAGATCGCCTATAATAGGCGCCTTTTAGTTTACTTTTATATTAGACATCTAGTTTCTTTCTGTCGCTGCTAAACAGCTGGGTTTTTAAAGCCCAGATAAGCGCGGCCGCCATTTTCACGAGCCGATACAAAGATCATCTTTTTTTCCCTTCACTAAATGCACGCGCCTCTCAAACAAACTATCGCTCAATTATCGTTCAATGCGAACGCTGCACAACGACGATCTAACGACTGACATGCCGGCCGCTACGTCCATTTTCCAACGATTTTCGTTAGGTTAAAACGTCCGTCTTTAAATGCAGAACCAGCGCTCACTTTTAATCATTATAACGAATTTTGAGCGATAATCATTGTGTCTAAATGGCCCTTAAATGTGCCAAATCTTTCACTTTTCTGCTGAACGATGGTTTTCAGTTCTGCTGATAAGCAGGACTGCACTCTGTGTCTATGGTGCTGAATTCTCCACGGGGAGCCACTGGTTGAACAATGCAGCTAACTATAGAGGTCAGACCTCCTGCTGAGTTCTGCAACAGTTCCCAGAAGCTCATTTGTATGCAAATGAAGCTGATAAAATACTAATAGCAATTTGTGCCTATTAGTACTTTATACAAAACAATCACTGATCTGAAAGATATCTTTTGAAAGATATCTGTGTGTGATAAGCTTGTGATTATAGCTCAAAAAATCTTTTGAGGGAATTTTGAGCGATAATTGTTGGTGCTTCTTTACAGCGCAAGGTGATCAGTCAAACGGTGAGCGATGACCTTGCGTTCCGAGCGGGGGATGTAGAAGACAAGCGGGGCCGCTTGTCTTCTGCATCCAGCTGTTCCCTACTCGGAGTGCCTGGTTGTTATACAGCTGAGCGCTCCAAGCGGAGAATGCAGAGGACAAGCAGGGCCACTTGTCTTCTGCATCCAGCAGTTCTCCGCTCGGGGCGCCCGGCAGTTATACAGCCGAGTGCTTCGAGCGGGGTATAAAGGAACACAGCTGGACTGCTCTGTCCTTCATACCCCGCCTGATGTCAGGGAACGGAATACAGCTGAAACAATAGTATCAGCTGTATCCCGCAGTGAATTCCTGATAAGGCTCATCATTGTCTTTCAGTGACTGCTTAGTGAAAACTGCTCGATGTCAGTGCAGTTACACACAACGATTATCGCTCAAAAGATGGATTTTTAAGCAAAAATCGCTGCGTCTAAAAGGGCTTTAGGGTGGAAATTCTGTGGCAAGATTTCCCGCGGCATTTCCGCCTGTGCACCCTGCCAAAGGATTGCATTGGTTTATGCAATCCTATGCAGACAACCGCGATTTGACTGCGTGAAAACACGCGATAAACGAATCACGGCATGTCCACATCGCAGAGAAGACGCCGGAGGAGGTGAGCCGCAGGTAACTGCAGGGCACAACTAGCATCCCACTGCGAGAATTCTCACAGCAGGATCCGACTTGGCCCGTGTGAAACTGTCCTCAGCCTATCATGTGATACTGAGCTGCTGTATGTAATCATATTGCAGCGTCCCATAGGGAGACCCCAGACACCTAACATACGTGGGGAGCTGGGAGGGTATAGTGCGGACGTGTCACGGTGGCACTTACCATACTCCATCCCGGAGGGATACACGCAGCCAAGGCCAGAGTAGCGCTGGGCCCTCCCCGGACACCCCTAGAATAGGGATGCCCAATAATGGGTTTAACAGGGATAACTGAAATCACGCGTGACGCCACCGTCCTACACACACCGGTATGACCCTTAGCGAATAAGTAATTGAGCCACAGACAGTTCTTGAATACCACAGGTGTCTGGGAACGGTCAGAGCCCAGCATAAACTATACTTGAATGAATAACAGACAGTACAAGGCAGTTCAATGATACACTTCACAGTGCAGACAAATAAATAGACTTTAGAAATTAGTACCTCCACGCGCTCACATTGACTTGTAGACGTGTGTGTGTGAACAGAGATTAGAAGTTTACAGTACCTCCACCCAGCTTTGGGGGCGCTTGGGTGTGACAAATTAAAGGTGTACCTCTACGCGGTGATCTAGACTTCAGACGGCCGCGTAGGAAAATTAACAGTATAGATAGTACCTCTGCACTGGCCTTGATAAAAAACACAGATTAGAACTTCCAGATGCTCGCTCTCTCCTAGGGCTCACTCTCCTTACATCCAGCTCACAAGCAGTACGTGAAATCTCTCCTCTTCTTCCTCTAAGGGGGTCATTACTGGTCCCTTCCAACTCTATCAGTCTATGAGTCATAAATCGATTATTCAATGCTAATTGCAAAAGTAAGTGCATCCCCATGTAATGTAATTTCTCGGTGTTGTACCAGTCTAAAATTTGGCACAAACATTCTTTAGGTCCTAAATGAGAAGTGTGGGAGGGGTGGCACATTCTGCAGAGGGACATCGGTACATGCAGCCTGAGGAGAATCTATTGCTCCTCTATGTGTATACATACTTTATTCTTCGGTTACTCTAAAGTAACAACGACTTCATAAAATTTTCCGTGCAAACAACATGTAAGCACATGTATCAAATTAACTTGGGTGAAGCCAGGTGTATCTAAGGGCTTATTCACACGAGCCCACCGATATATGCTGCCATCTGATGTATTCGATTCCAATGCATCAGATCACACAGGCGTATTCCAGCGGCGTAAAAGCGCCCGGCCGGCAAACATAGCGCTGGGCGGCAAAAATAGTCCTGCATCTATCTTTGTGCCCGGAATACATCAGCCGCTGCATAGGCTCCTATGGGAGCCAATGACAGCGGCCGGAGAGGGGAGGTGGGAGGGAGTTTAGCAGCGTGACTGCTAAACTCTCTCACCCTTCTCTCCTCCCCTCCGGCTGTTTGCAATGGGAGGGGGCAGAGCTAAGCTTCTCCCCTCCCATTGCTGGCTGCAGACAAGGGGCGGGGAGAGGCAGGTGCTTAGCTCCGCCCCCGTCCAGCTCACTCCCATTGCAAACAGCCAGAGGTAAGGAGAGAGGAGGTGGGTGTGATTTGGGCTTCATCTTGCACAGGTGCAGGATCCATGGAGCTGGGAAAAGGTCGACCCCGTGGTCGGCCTCCAGGTGCCGGGAGTCATACTGGTGACCGACGGATATCCGTGACATTGTGTATGGGGAAGAATTGTCCTTAAAGGGGTTTTGTCATTAGGACAAAACACCGCCCCCCAGCTGGACCCTGCATAAAAAAATGAGGGTCTCCTTCCCTCTCCTGGAGTCCGGAGATGCAGCCGACGGTCGCTACCGGTATCCCGGGGTGACTTCCAGGTAGTCGGACAGCGGAAGCATGAGACCGCTGTGGCTAGTCAGAGGCTGCTGCGTCATGTCCCCAAACTTCTGGCATCATGGCGCCCAGGATATAAGTGCCACAGGTTACCACGGTGATGCTGCAGCCTCTGGTTGGCTGCACAGTCATGTACGTTCGCTGTCCAACTATGCGGAAGTCACTGCTGTATACTGGCGAGTCCTGGGACTCACGGCGAGGCGAGTATACCCTTGTTTTTTATTTTACACAGTTGGGGGTTATGATTTGTCTCAATAACAAAACCCCTTTACAAAAAACTCCTTTAAATATCCTTAATTATGTTAGCAAAGTACTTAGAATTCACGATTTATTATGACTTTCCATTTTGTCTATAAATAATATTATCAGGTTGTGATTTTGCAATAACTTTAGTTTTCCAGAAGAAATAAATATTCAGGTTGTATCCATGGTAACAGTATTATGTTTATTGCTAGCTAAATTGGAATACCCACAACAAAAATGGCGGCTGCGGGACTTCCGCTCGGGCCGGAAGTTGTGCCTCCTTTTCTGTCGCGCTAAGAACTCTATATTTTGACACGTAGCACGTCAGGCCACGTCAGCTGACTGAAGCATCCTGGGATATGTAGTGTTCTGCAGTGACGTCATCTTTAGCCTTACCTGAGGAGCGGTTTGCACACGGACTACACGTCCCGGCAGGCTGCTCGGCACTCTGCTGGTAATTGAAGCCGGCTTCTGTGAGCGGGGCTCAGAGCGGTGACATGTCGGGGAAAGTGAAGGTGCGGGCGGCCGCCAATGCTGAGGCCATGGCCGGGGCCGTGTCTGTGAATGAGCGGATCCTGAGGGACTGCCACGGCCTGTACACGGACCCGGAGAACGGTGAGAGCCGCGGGCTGTGCCCGTCCTGTGCTCTGGGGGGGTCTTACTACCTGTATATAGAAGAGCGCCCCCTGCGGCTGCTGGAGTAACCGGCTCACTGAGCAGCGCTCACAAGTATGTACCCCCATGTGATGACACTTGGTGCGGCTCCTCTGGCCCTACTAACGTCTGATACACCTCAGCTGGTATTTCCCCCCATTCACCCTGCAAATGCCAGGCACGTTCTCTCCAATAAGATGCATCGCCCGTCTACAGTGGTGTAAGCAGCGCCGTCATTGGACAGGTGAGCAGTGGAAGAACGTTATATGGAGTGATGAATCGCACTACTCCATCTTCACATCAGATGGACCTACCTGGGGAGTGACTTACCTGCCTGAGTGTGTTGTGCCAAAGGTAAGTACAGCGGAGATTCTGGGGGGCTCGGTCTGTTGGTTGCAGTAACCATGACGACGGAGGCGACCCCGACACTCTAGACAATAACGTGCTGCTGACAATGTGGCAATACTCTGCGACCAGTCAGCCATACTTCCAGCCAGACACCGCGCCGCTGCACACATCCAGCACTGATTGATGATGCTTTGAGGATACCGATGTTCCCCGATAGGACCGGCTGCACAGAGACCCAGCCTGATCCCTCCTGAACATCTATGGGATGAACTGGAACATCGGGTCAGGAAATATGAACAGCGTCCATCTATGATGGCGCTCGGCAGACATTTGCAGGGTGAATCAAGGGAAATACCGGTTGAAGTGTATCAGGTAGTAGAAAGTATACCACGGAGAGTATACAATGTCATTGGGGCCAAAGGAGCCCACTAAGTATTAACAGATGAGTGCTGCTCAGGGGTCTGGTTACTTCTGGTGCCCAGCCCACCTCTGCTGTGTGAGCGCCCCCTCTCTGGTGTACATTCATCTTCAGTTGTATCCCCTGGGTTGTGAATCTACATCCCCAGGGATCCCCTGCTGCGTATATATAAGCGCCCCCTCGGCTGCATCTACATCCATGGCTGTTTACACTCTTCTCGGCGCCCGCTGATGTCTGTGCCTTCTCTCCGCAGGTCTCATCGCTCTCGCCTCTCACCTCGGCCTCACCTTCCTACCGCCGAGGAAGAAGATCACCGTCATGCTGATGGGGAATCATTCGGCTGGGAAGAGCAGCTTCATCAACTGGTAGGGGGTCTGGTGCCGGGGGTCTGGGGAGGTGGGGGGCTGGTGTCAGGTCTGGGCTCTGGTATTACCCCGTCAGTCAGCGGCCCCTCACGGTCTTTCTGCCCACTCTGCAGGTACATCGAGGAGCACATCCAGCGCACCGGCGTCGCTATAGAAACTCAAGGGTTTGCGTTCATTACTAGCGGCCGCAAGAGAGAGAGTCTGACGGTGAGTGGGGGTCTGCCATACCTGGGTAGCGGGAGGTAATGACAGGAGATTGGGTCAGGGATGCCAGCACATACCTTGTGGCTCATTCCTCTCTTCTTCCGCAGGGTGATGCCACCCTCCACCTGTACCCGCACTTCAAGCCGCTGCAGTCCTTCCAAGGTAAGAAGCGCCCCACCCCTCCTGCACAGGTATCTGCGGCGCCCCCTGGTGTCTCCGCCGCTCTCTTCTCCCCTCTCCCACACCTTACTGACCCGTCTCCTCGCTCCCGCAGGGGTGTCTGAGTATCTCTGCACGGAGATTTCCACGTCGCGGCAGAAGAAGTTCAGCCTTGTCACCTTTGTGGACACCCCGGGGCTGGTGGACGGGGACATGAAGTACCCCTTCGATGTGAACAGGGCCCTCCTGTGGCTAGGTGAGTGTACTGCGGACAGAGCCCAGGGCTGTTGGGTGTACCGGGAGTAGTCCTGTAATCCAGCATCAACAGGACTTGATGTATTCTGGATTATCAGATGATCTTTAAAACTTTTATGGAAGTTTTGCTAATACAGCATGGGATTATCATCCTAGCAGTGGGGATGGATGTGCAGTTAACCTGCTAAAGGGGGGTCTGGCCTCTGGGACCCTCGTCCTTGCTGAGAATGAGGGCTCCAAATTCCCCTTGTCAGGGAGCAGTGTGTGATATGAGGGGTGTGATATGTGTAACCGTGGTGTTTTAGGGGAGCTCTGCGACCTGGTGCTGGTCTTCTTTGACCCGATGGGTCAGGCGCTGTGTAAACGCACCCTGGATATCGTGGAGAAGATCAACGAAAGCCACGGCGACAAACTGCGCTTCTACCTGAGCAAAGCGGACGAGGCCGGAGGGGAGAGCGACCGGCAGGTGAGAGCGTGGGCGGGGTCAGTAATGTCTTCTATACTCCAGTTACTACCAAAGCTGCTGGTGATGCATTATCCTCTAGGAGAGGTACAGCATCTAATCTCCTGCAGTGCTCTAGGCAGGGCGTTGGACCATGCCGAACTATGAATGCAGCTCTGGGTGTGACCTGTGCCTGGAATATCTTGTGTTTTGTTCTTTCAGAGGGTCCTGATGCAGATTGTCCAGGAGTTGTGTAAGAGGCCCGGACTGAACAAGTGTGGGTTCGACATGCCGACCATCTACATCCCAAACCCCAATAAGGTGAGGCCCTCCCTCAGTCATAAATGGTAATATTACCCATAATGCCGCCCCCTGGTGTCCGTTGGTAGTTATACTCCGTCTCTTTTCAGCCAAGTCGCTGCGTCAACCAGGTGGAAGACGTCTGTAAGACCATTGAGAAAACCATCACTCAGACGGTGCAGACCACGCTCAACACTCTCGGGAGAGACTGCCAGAGACTGAGCGAGGGCATCGAGAGCAAGCTGCGTGAGGACAAGTGAGTGCTTGCCTGTTCCTGGGGGTGGACTTGTCCTTTAATCCGGTATACCTGGGGCCCATTGCCAGATTATTGGATGAAGACTTTAATCTTTGCCTTCTCTCCCCCGCAGTGAGACTGTCTGGAGGAATAGGCGCGCCCGTGTACGTGGCTGCCTCTTTGGGCTGACGGGCTTTCTGTTGCCACTCTTCCTTTTTGCCTCCATAGTGTTTGGCACTATGCCCCGCGAGTTCTGGCTGAGTCTCCTGGGAATGTCCGGAGTGGAGACCCTAGAGATCTACCTGGTGAGGGCCAGCCGGAAAAGCTCGGCAACTTTCTGATATTTTGCCGCTTTATAACCAGTTCTAAGATCTCTGCTTGCTGTCAGTGAATTGGATCGCCAGAGGATGGCAGCTGGTTGACCTCGTCCTGCTCGCACCCCTGGTACTTACTACATTGCACTTGTGTGGAGGTCGGAGTCTCTTCTCCCAAACTCCATATATTGGGACAGGAGACAGATTTGTGTTTACCACACAGAAGGTCTGCACTGACACAGTGTAACAAACACTCAGCTGTGACACGTATTAAGTAATAAGGTTAGGGTAGGTTTTCAGCCTCTGCATGCTATCGACAGCAAGCAGAGATCTTGTCGAAGAATGGATACCCAAACTTAACCCTTCACATCAGCCATACGGCTACATGTCCTAACGCCATATGCTCTATACGCATCCTACCTGTACAGACGCCCACAACACATGGAGCTCTTTTATTTCCCCAGGTCTGTACCGGCCCTTTAAGCTGAGTGAGCATCCATTAATGCTGTCTGTCAAGTGATGCGGGGCCACTGAAGCAGATGGCTATTTATATAACCTGTTCTTCTCCCCTCTCCTCCCTCAGTCGCCCCTGCACACCCTGTGGTCGGTGGTCCCGGAGGACTACGTGCTCTACACCTTCATGGGACTGCTGCTTCTCACCCTGCTCTTCCTGTTCTTGGCCCAGAGATGTTTCAGGTAAGGAACTCCCTGATATCGGGTATCTGACAGCAGAGGTTCTATGAGGGGGTGCAGTTACTACGAGGATGAAGAACCCAGGTCCATGATCTCATATGCCTGGGAAGCTGGGATCTGTGCTGCTGTTTGATACCTTGCACTAACTGGATGATTTGGCTACTCTCCTGTACTGATGGGAGGGCTGCTAAAGCATCTGTCCAGTGCAGACAGCCCCCATATCTCAGCTTCCTGTACACCTGAGCATGTGGTGGGATGATTACTGCTCTGTATGGTGCAGGGTCCCCTCTCCCACTTATGTAATGTAGTGGGGAGTGGGCTGCTGGTCGCACATGCGCAGCCCCGGCTTCATTTCAATGGGGCTGTCTAAAGTAGCCAAGCATAATGCTCTGCGGACCCTGCTCCATTATATTACAGAAACGGTAGAGAGGACCCTGCGCTGTTAAACGGGGGGGACCCAGCGGTTGGACGATAAGTTTATTGGGCTTTAAAGGGGGCGTCCCAAGATTTGAAAAACTTTCCTAGTAGTAGATAAGTGTATAAAAGAAGGGGGGAGAAGTAGGGAAGTAAGGAGGCAATCGGCCTGTTTGTGAATGCAGGAACAATCCGCGGCCCGCTCCACCTTCATTCACTGTCCTCCTTCCTGTGTAGAAGCCCACTGATCGCTGGACAACTGTCTGGCTTCTGCGCCTGGTAGATTGGCCAGTATGTAAAAGGACCCGAAGCAATTAATGAGCCACTTCTCGTTCAGTGTAAACGGGCCGTTGCTCATCACAGCAAAACTGCGGCAAAAACACGATCGCTGATGCGGTTCTTACCCTTGAGGCGGCGGAGATACATTGTAGACTACCCAAATAATTGTCATTGGGAATATCCCACACCTTGCTGCAGCTTTCTGTGCTGTGGCCACATCAAACCTGGCATAAAGGTATGTGGTGTCCGCGGCCCTCCACCGCATAATACCGCCACACTGGTTAGGTTTTCATTTAAATATTTTTTTTATCCTTAGGCGCTTGCTCTATATCCCTTCCCAGCCTCTGTGCCGCCTGCTAGGTCATTCACCAGCCTCTGTGCAGCCCGCCGGTGCCTGCTCTATAACCTTTCCCAGCTTCTGTGCCGCCCGCCGGTGCCTGCTCTTTATCCCTTCCAGCCTCTGTGCAGCCCGCCGGTGCCTGCTCTATAACCTTTCCCAGCCTCTGTGCCGTCTGCCGGTGTCTGCTCTATATCCCTTCCCAGCCTCTGTGCCGCCTGCTAGGTCATTCACCAGCCTCTGTGCAGCCCGCCGGTGCTTGCTCTATAACCTTTCCCAGCTTCTGTGCCGCCCGCCGGTGCCTGCTCTTTATCCCTTCCAGCCTCTGTGGCGCCCGCGGGGTCCCTCACCGGCCTCTGTGGCACCCGCTCGCCGGCACTCACTCTACCTTTTAAGGATCCTTTTACACCTGCTGATAATGGTTCAGATCCAGTGAGACCCTGAGTGATGATCGGTCGGTGTAGACGCACACCGACTAACGATAATTAGTTTGCTCATTGATTGTGGTCTAGTTTACACGGCCGATCATCGGTCAGGTATAAGCAGGCAGGCGCCCCTCTATAAACTGCTGACTGTGGATGGAGGCGGACGGGCTGCAGTGATAACCGGCGGCTCCACCTCTGTTCACTGCCGATGGTCGCTCCTCTGCTCTTACACAGGAGCGAGCAGCATTGAGATGGCTGTCTGGCGCATCTGTGCCTGACAGGCCGTCTGTGTAAAAAGGTCCTTACCTCCCTCTGCCTGGCCCGCCTCTCTCCCCCCTAGTGGCTGGCAATGGCCTGTGAGGCTATCCGGCTACTAACCCCACCAAGTGTTAGCAGTCACACATGTGCTTGCAGTTCAGTACTGAAGTGAAAGCTTTTGCGCGGGCCGACTGTACAGTGCTGACCTCCCCGCTAAGGTCTTTGGCGCTCGTGCAGAGCGAAAACACAGTCTTCACCCCCGGATCGCGGGCTTTTCGCTTAGCGCTTCTCCTAAGTGAAGCGCTGACTCATTCGCTGGCGCTATAGTCACAGGCTATCCCTGCTGCTGACAGACACGCTCGCTGTCCTGTGCCAGTGAAAGATCGGACTGGCGGGCGCGACCCTGCTGCTGTACGAGACGCCCTGACTGCAATCTAAGCCGTGGCATTCTGTAATCACGGGCGAGGCTGCCACGTTTACAGGACATCACTGGGCCCGGCTGGTCAGGTGACATCACTAGTCACATGATGCGCCCAAAACCTGGCAAACAGGCGCATCAGTGACAATATAAGCTATATGACTAGTGCACAGGGGCATGATGGGGGATTGACCCAATAAGATAACTCGGACAACCCCTTTCAGGCCTGATGTCCACGGAGGGGCTTTGAATTCCAAAATCCTCGAAGGGCACCCGCGGTGATGATCCACGGTTCAAGCCACCCATAGGGAAACCTGGGCGTCCGCACCTGAGTTAAAGCATGCAGATTTGCGGACCTTCGGGTGCAGAAAACAAATCGCATCGCAGCGTTCTCGGTTTCAGTGAGGTTCCCACACGGACGGCTTCCATTGAAGTCAATGCAAGCCGTCCAATTCGCAGCCCGCAGGAAAGCAGGGGTTTGGGGGGAAAAAAAGACCCCTCTACTGTGCATATACCCCGGCCGGCATATCTGCAGTAGAGAAAATAAGACGACCTGGACGGGTTCGCAGGGTCAGGTTCCGCAGCAGGCTTCCACATGCAGAATCCGACCCGCCCATGGACATGTCTCCTAGAGCATGTCAGTGAGTGTGCTCCAGGACACTTCTTCCAGGATTCCCTCGCTCTTGTGCGCCCCCAGATGTCGTTTAGTCCATAGAATGGAATTGCACTATAAGCGATTCCCCTGTATGTTATTAACACATCACTTCCTCGATGCATTGTTGCCCCAGAGCGCCCTCTGCTGTTGTGTCTGATCCCGCACCTTTCTCTATTCTCTCCACAGAACACAAGAGACCCTGAACAAGAAGCAGCGCCGCTATTTGCTGGACCGCCATGCGTATATCACCGAGGTGGTGGAGCACAAGCGGGTGAGTGGCTCGTTACGCCCGTCTGTATGTGGCGACCTCCGTCCGCCGCCTCTCACCGTTCTCTCTTCTCGCCCCTACAGAAACGGCTGTATGAGGATTACCTGAAGCAGAGCGTGGGCGAACACGACATGAGCTGAGGGGCAGCCGCTGTAACCCCGACCTGCCACAGGGGGGCAGCTGGCCAACAAGACAAACACTACCCCCTTCCACAACCCCCACACTGTTACAACCATGTGTATCCAGCACTCAGCGGAGGGCGGACGCCGCTCTGACCAATGATGGCGTTACGACATCCGCAGATATTCACCAGCAATAACTACTGATCTCCCCCTACAAGAATGCAGATACCCCGGATCAAGACTCATTTTTAATATACCCTTTTTTTCCCCCCCTCCTTTTGGGCCTGTCTGTACCGCAGTGATGTCGCAGCACGAGCCGCCAAACTGCAGATGTAGCAGAGCTGAGCATTTCATTTAAAGGGATTGTCCACTTGTAAACTATTGATGGTATAGCCCTAGTAGATCAGCGGGGGTCCTCTGCCCTCGATCCTCACTGATCAGCTCTTTGCTGGGCCAATACCTCGTACACTAAACCGATTTCTGCAGGAAGTAGACAACTCCATTCTCACTGCAGTGGCCAGGTTTGGTACTACAGGCAAAGCTCTCATGGAAGAGAATGAGAACTTGGTTTGCAATACCAAGCCTGTCCACTGCAGTGAGAATGGAGCTGTCTACTTCCTGAGGCGTTGGCCCAGTGCAGAGCTGATCAGCGACAATCCTCTGCTGTTCAACTAGTAATAACCTAGCCTGGGCATAGGGTAGTTGAGTTCCAGACAGCCCCTTTAAGTCTGTGGTGTTACATAGGACTGCAAGTAATGTCTGCCTTCTCTAATCACCATATGGAATGCTTACTCGGCTCTGCTACATCTGTGTAGCATGGAGTGGGCTCGGTGCTGGTTTTGTGTATAGGTCTATACTCTTGTTCTTGCGCTCCTATAGACGGATCATGGTGCTTCGTACATAAGCTGAGGAATGGCGCCGGGCTCTTCTGCGCCGCGTTCGGTGCCTTTTTTTATTGTATGGACTGTGTGGGATTCTTACACTGCCAGTATTGAGCAGCAGGGGGCGCTCACTCTACACTCCTCTTGTCATCTCCTCCTGGGTTCTTCTGTTTTTTTGTACAAGAGAAATAAATAACTTATTTACATGGATGAGCTCTTCCTGTGGCCAGTGGGCCGGCTGTGTTACCTGCTTGCTGTCAGTGAATGGGAACACCCTGAATCGGAGCGCTGGGATGGAATCTCGCATAACACGACTCACAAGTGTTGTCTGCATCAAACATCTTTATTTATCAAAAGTTAGTTCCATTCCCTGCAGCCGTGAAATGGTTAATGGAGCTGTGGCTCCGCCCACTGGCTGAGGGGTCATTACAAAACACATCATCACAGAAGGGTAGAGAGCAATGCTCTGCATCCTCTACGGTGCTGCCAACAGCTGTGATGTGCTGCAGCGCTCTGGTGCCACTGTGTGCTCTTCGGGTCGAGCAGTGGTGCTGGAGGAACGCTCTGCGGCTCGCTGTCATTCAGCCGTCTCCAGTATCTCCCCCGTGTCTTCCTGGAGAATGGCGGAGACTTCTGTCCACCTTCCCTGACTCTTCCAGTGCTCAGTGTCTGTCACGTGCCATCGAGTCCTGCGTCCTAGTGCCGTCCGGAGAGAGAGCCTGCAGGGGACGACCATGATTAATTATATGTCAGAGCCACCGGGGGCAGTATTATAACAGTGATATACCTGTACATAGGGGGCAGTATTATAGTAGTTATATTCTTGTACATAGGGGGCAGTATTATAGTAGTTATATTCTTGTACATAGGGGGCAGTATTATAGTAGTTATATTCTTGTACATAGGGGGCAGTATTATAGTAGTTATATTCTTGTACATAGGGGGCAGTATTATAGTAGTTATACTCTTGTACATAGGGGCAGTATTATAGTAGTTATATTCTTGTATATAGGGGGCAGTATTATAGTGGTTATATTCTTGTACATAGGGGCAGTATTATAGTAGTTATATTCTTGTACATAGGGGGGCAGTATTATAGTAGTTATATTCTTGTACATAGGGGGGCAGTATTATAGTAGTTATATTCTTGTATATAGGGGGCAGTATTATAGTGGTTATATTCTTGTACATAGGAGGCAGTATTATAGTAGTTATATTCTTGTACATAGGGGGCAGTATTATAGTAGTTATATTCTTGTACATAGGGGGCAGTATTATAGTAGTTATATTCTTGTACATAGGGGGCAGTATTATAGTAGTTATATTCTTGTACATAGGGGGCAGTATTATAGTAGTTGTATTCTTGTACATAGGGGGCAGTATTATAGTAGTTATATTCTTGTACAGAGGGGGCTGTATTATAGTAGTTATATTCTTGTACATAGGAGGCAGTATTATAGTAGTTATATTCTGGTACATAGGGGGCAGTATTATAGTAGTTATACTCTTGTACATAGGGGGCAGTATTATAGTAGTTATATTCTTGTACAGAGGGGGCAGTATTATAGTAGTTATATTCTTGTACAGAGGGGGCAGTATAGTAGTTATATTCTTGTACAGAGGGGGCAGTATTATAGTAGTTATATTCTTGTACAGAGGGGGCAGTATAGTAGTTATATTCTTGTACAGAGGGGGCTGTATTATAGTGGTTATATTCTTGTACATGGGGGCGGTATTGGAGTAGTTATAGTCTTGTACATAGGGAGCAGTATTATAGTAGTTATATTCTTGTACATGGGGGCGGTATTGGAGTAGTTATATTCTTGTACATAGGGGGGCAGTATTATATTAGTTATATTCTTGTACATAGGGGGCAGTATTACAGTAGTTATATTCTTGTACATAGGGGGCAGTATTACAGTAGTTATATTCTTGTACACGGGGCAGTATTATAGTAGTTATATTCTTGTACACAGGGGGCAGTATTATAGTAGTTATATTCTTGTACATAGGGGGCAGTATTATAGTAGTTATATTCTTGTACATAGGGGGCAGTATTATAGTAGTTATATTCTTGTACATGGGAGGCAGTATTATAGTAGTTATATTCTTGTGTATAGGGGGCAGTATTATAGTAGTTATATTCTTGTGTATAGGGGGCAGTATTATAGTAGTTATATTCTTGTACATAGGGGGCAGTCTTATAGTAGTTATATTCTTGTACACAGGGGGCAGTATTATAGTAGTTATAGTCTTGTACATAGGGGGGCAGTATTATAGTAGTTATAGTCTTGTATATAGGGGGGCAGTAGTATAGTAGTTATAGTCTTGTATATAGGGGGGCAGTAGTATAGTAGTTATAGTCTTGTATATAGGGGGGCAGTAGTATAGTAGTTTTAGTCTTGTATATAGGGGGGCAGTAGTATAGTAGTTTTAGTCTTGTATATAGGGGGGCAGTAGTATAGTAGTTTTAGTCTTGTATATAGGGGGGCAGTAGTATAGTAGTTTTAGTCTTGTATATAGGGGGGCAGTAGTATAGTAGTTTTAGTCTTGTATATAGGGGGGCAGTAGTATAGTAGTTTTAGTCTTGTATATAGGGGGGCAGTAGTATAGTAGTTTTAGTCTTGTATATAGGGGGGCAGTAGTATAGTAGTTTTAGTCTTGTATATAGGGGGGCAGTAGTATAGTAGTTTTAGTCTTGTATATAGGGGGGCAGTAGTATAGTAGTTTTAGTCTTGTATATAGGGGGGCAGTAGTATAGTAGTTTTAGTCTTGTATATAGGGGGGCAGTAGTATAGTAGTTTTAGTCTTGTATATAGGGGGGCAGTAGTATAGTAGTTTTAGTCTTGTATATAGGGGGGCAGTAGTATAGTAGTTTTAGTCTTGTACATAGGGGGGCAGTAGTATAGTAGTTATATTCCTGTACAGAGGGGGATTGTTTTACAGCATATTCACTTACATGTTTGCTTACCTGAGTGTCACTCTTTGCTTGGTTTGGCCTTTTTCTTCTCTTCGGTCTTCTGCAGTTTCTCCACGATCTTCCTCTCATGTCCGCTAGGGTTGTCTCTATTTGTGTTTTCTCGTGCCTCTTTCTTCGTTCTCCCCTTTCTGGCTGCTGTGGGTTCTGGGAAGATGAAGCAGTGCGATTAGGATGAGCTGTATGTAATGTCAGTGCCGAGGCAGGGATGGGGTTAATGATCGGCACAGTAATCTCCAGTCTCTTTGGCTTGCAGTGACTATACTGGCACAGGTCTACGAGGCGAACACTTTATAAGAAGCATATATATTACAGACTGAGTCACGGGCGGCGCACAGCGATACTTGCCACATCTACAGCCAGGCTTTAGGCAGCCCCATACACATGAGGCTGATGGGAGTTGTAGTACATGGGAAGGGTCGGGGTTACTCACGGGTATAACGGTCGCTGAGGTTGTAGAAATCGTAGTTGTCGAAGTATTGCACCTCGAAGTCGGTGGGCTGCAGCTTCTCCACTTGTACGTGTGAGCTGGTCATGGTGGCGGCGCTCGCTTGTCCTGCGGGGCTCTGCGCTTCGGGTTGTGTTTGTGCCCTGGCTTTGTCTGGAGGTATATATTAGGGGAGTCTCTGCCCGTCTCCTCCCAGCCGCCCTGCCCCTCCTCCTCGCATTGCATCAGACGTCCGTGTGCTCTGTTTACATCACATTACACCATCGTCTGCAGAGCATCTCTCCCAGTGATGTGGAGCTGCAGTGTATCGCACCCTGTACTGCTCTGCAGGATAGCCGTTCCATATAATGTCATGCTATTCCTGATCTGCAGAACATTACACCTCTGAGATATCAGGCAGTTCTACACAATAGCACATGCTATCCCAATCTGCAGAATATTGCACTTGTAAGCTACTGGAGGGTTACACGTAAAATCACGCCATCTCCAGATCTGCAGAGTATCGCGGCCGGACGGCTTTACAGAAAGTGATAACCTGCAGCCTGTTGCACACTGTATCGTATTGTTGCAGAGCACTATCTTACTGTCTGTAAAGTGTCGGCTTCGTTCTGCAGAGCATCACGCCACATAATGTGCTGCTGCTTTGCAACCTTGTCTTATACTATGACAGCCTCCTGCAGAACATTGCGCCATTAAACCCTCCAGCGTACATAAGCTTCTCTACCATATATAGAGACGGGTGCCGCAGCTGTATAGTTACAGCTTTCTGCCAAACAGCACCTGATCTGGTAATCTGCAGAGCATTGCAAGCCAAGTCCTACAGTGTGTGTACGGCAGCTGATAAGGCTCCGCAGAGCATCTCAGATATAATGTGCTGCAGAATATCACCTCATTTTGCTGCAAGTTGACCACACTGCGACTATAGAACCTTCTAGGGAATCCTGCAGAACATTCCACCCCTGGCAACCAGAATTAACCCTGCCAGTGCCAGCCTGCTGCAAGGTGATACGAACACATGAGAGCTGAGGCACATCTGGCGCTAAGTTATCGTATCCACTTATGGGATCCCATGCCACTTCCTCCTGTGCCCCCCTGGGATCCCATGACACGTCCTCCTGCGCCCCTCTGGGATCCCATGCCACTTCCTCCTGTGCCCCCCTGGGATCCCATGACACGTCCTCCTGCGCCCCCTCTGGGATCCCATTCCACTTCCTCCTGCGCCCCTCTGGGATCCCATGCCACTTCCTCCTGCGCCCCCCCTAGGATCCCATGCCACTTCCTCCTGCGTCCCCCCTGAGATCCCATGACGTGTCCTCCTGCGCCCCCTCCACCCCTGAGATCCCATGACACGTCCTCCTGCGCCCCCTCTGGGATCCCATGCCACTTCCTCCAGCGTCCCCCCTGAGATCCCATGACGTGTCCTCCTGCGCCCCCTCCACCCCTGAGATCCCATGACACATCCTCCTGCGCCCCCCTGGGATCCTAGCGGTTGTATTAACCCCTTCTTCGCTGCCAGGGGCAGTTAACCCCTTCTACTAATGCTCCATATGTATCAGGCAGGGAACAGAGAAGTTTCTGTACTTTTCCACAGTTTTCCCCGCCGTAGGGGGGGGGGGGGGGGGGGGGGCTGGACTCCATGACAAATATCATGAGCAAATAAACAGGATCTGGGAAGGAGGCGGGGTCAGCGTGAGGGGCGGAGCCTGGGTGTCACCAGACGTAGAAATGTTTGTTGTCCTGGTAATGAGTAACCGCGGAGCGGCCATCATAACATCCAGGAGCGAGTCATACACAAACATCACATGGCAGGCTACATCCTGGGAAAGCTGGGTGACCGCCAACATGGCTGCCATCACCGTGGAGACACGCTTTCCTAGACTCCTGCATGGCGAGTCTGCCTTAGTATGTAGTAATACGTGGCGACTACGGGATTATTATAGCTGTCTCCGGGAAAGCTGGGTGACGTAGAATCGCTGCCATTGCCACCAGGGTCGTCACCCAGCTTTCCTAGATGTCTGTCCGGTGAGACAGTGATACATCCCTGTATTATGCGCTACTAGGACTGACAACGCAGGCGGGAGCCGTGATGGCGGCCATATTGGTTGTCACCCAGCTTTCCTAGACTCCTGCACGGCAAATCTATCCAGCTAGGAAGTGATACAGCCCCCTATTATTGGGGTGTCGACCTTTATGATGGCGGCCATATTGGTTGTCACCCAGGTACAGATATGACTGGCAGAAGAGGACGAGGCGGAGGGGTTAATGGCGGTATTTGGACTGCCAGCTCTGTAGACGAGAACATTCGGGATGTTATCGCTTCGTCCTTGTCCTTAAGAACACGTACACGCCAGATTATCGGCGCCCTGAGTCACCTGTGGGCGGAGCAGGTTATTCACCTCGCTGGCACTGCGGCACGAGACTCTGAGTGTAAACAAAACGTGCCCTGCGGCCATCACACCTGTCAGCACATGACTGCCACGAGAGCGCGGGATACACGTATCCTGGATGAGCCTTCTAGTAGTCCGTCACCATGTTTGTCTATGATCAGTGAATGGGAATATTGGTAGACGAATGGGAAACCTCTCACAGCTGAAGGTTTGTTACAGTGTATCAGTGGAGGATCATACCAGCAGTACACATCTCTGTCCTAGTAGTGGCGCTGGTGAGGCCACGTTCATGTCCGCACCAGCGGTTCTGATTGGAGCCTCCGGGAGGAACACCCGGGAGGCTCTAGAGCGGCACGCTGCGCCAACCATCCGGGATAACGCTAGACAGCAGAGGTCGGACCCCCTGTTCTAGTCCGTGGGGTCCGCTCGGCGCGGTTTAGTTTCATCATAGACGGATCCATATAGGCAGGGATTCAGTTGTCCTACTCGGTGAGGACAGAAAGGAAACCCAACATTGGCGTAACCTCAGCGTAACGCTGCAGTCACACCTACCATTTTTTCTGATTTTCGGTCCATAAATATTGGGACAGGAAATAAAACCTTGTTGTAAATAGTTATAGGCCCCTGGCACACGGGTGGAAACTCCAAGGCAGGATTTCCCGCAGAATTTCCGCCCGTGCCCGCCGCCATAGGACTATGCAGACAGTCGTGATCTGACCGCGTGAAAACTCGCAGGTAAACATCGCGGCGTGTCCTATTGCTGTGCGAGCCCGCACCCTGCAGAATTATTCCGGTTTAGGTCAGGCTCACACGGACGTATGATTACCGCGTATTACGCGGGCGCTGAATTACATGGGTCATGCGCAACAATATGGGCAGTGGGAACCCAACATATGGAGCAAACACGTGTATTTGTTGTTGCGTGTAAAATACATGCGTAATCCGTGGGCGACATTCACACATGAGAGTCCTTACTATATCATTCCTACCTATAGCACCGCTGTTCGCATACACACACGTACGGGGGACCAGCGAGCAACAATCAGCCAATGAAATAGTGTTCGCTTCTGCGTCGGATGATTCTCTATTCTAAATTGCATGCTGATCTTGTGGACGGCCGTGCCGATAACAGGCTGTATGACAGGCTTGTGGAATGCGGATTCTTTAATAAGGCTGCCTGAGGGCCCTATTACACAAGCTGGTAGATAAGGTGACCACAGCTTCCCTGGGTCAAAGCGGGACAGAGGGGTGTGGTCATGGGCGGGGCTTATCACAACCTATGATTTTACCTATGTCGTTTTCATCACGTGTAAACATACACTAAGGCCAACGGCACACAAAAGGGTTGAATTCCACCTGCGGGAGCCCGCAACAGAATCCGGCCCATGCGTACCTTTCAATATCTGTATTGCGGGTGCCTCCGGCGCCTCACTATCGGACATGGGCAGTACAGATTTTTCTTTTAAATGTCTGTTTTTAAGATGACTTCCATTGGCTTCAGTAAGTGTCCGCTATATTGGCCCCAGTAGTAATAGTGACCCCCACAGTGGCCCCAGTAATAATAGTGACCCCACTGGGGCCTCAGTAGTAATGGTGTCCCCCCATATTGGCCCCAGTAGTAATAGTGACCCCTATATTGGCCCAAGCAGTAATAGTGTCCCCCACAGTGGCCTCAGTAGTAAGTGTCCCCTATTTTTGCACCACTAATAGTGACCTCCACAGTGGCCCCAGTAGTAATAGTGACCTGCACATTGGCCTCAGTATTAATAGTGCCCTCCATATTGGCCCCAGTAGTAATAGTGACCCATAACAGTGGTCTCAGTAGTATTAGTGTCCCCTATATTTGCCCCAGTAGTAATTGTGTGCACTATATTAGCCTCAGTAGTAATAGCGACTTGCACAGTGGCCCCAGTTGTAATAGTGGCCCCTATATGGGCCCCAGTAGTAATAGTGACCCCCACATTGGCCTCAGTAGTAATATTGGCCCCACTAGTAATAGTGACCCCCACAGTGGCCTCAGTAATAAGGCTCCCCTATTTTTGCCCCAGTAATAGTACCCCCCCCCCCCCCCCCACACACACACACACACAGTGGCTTTAGTAGTAATAGTGTCGCCTATATTGGCCTCAGTAGTAATAGTATATGCCACAGTGACTCAAATAGTAATTGTGTCCTTTATATTGGTCCCAGTAGTAATAGTGACCCCTTTTTCAGCCCCAGTAGTAATAGTGACTGCTATATTTACCCCAGTAGTGATAGTGTCCCCTATATTTGCCCCAGTAATAGTAACCCCCACAGTAGCTCCAGTAGTAATAGTGGCCCCCACAGTGACCTCAGTAGTAAGGCTCCTCTATTTGTGTCCCAGTAATAGTAACCCCCACAGTCGCTCCAGCAGTAATAGTGTCTGCTATATTGCCTCCAGCAGTAATAGTGACCCCCACGGAAGCCCTCAGTAGTAATAGTATCCACTATTTTTGCCCCAGTAGTAATAGTATACGCCACAGTGGCTCAAATAGTAATTGTGTCCCTTCTTTCGGCCCCAGTAGTAATAGTGACTGCTATATTTATCCCAGTAGTAATAGTGTCCCCTATATTTGCCCCAGTAGTAATAGTGCCCCCCCCCCCACAGTGGCCTCAATAGTAATAGTGCCCCCTGTATTTGCCCCAGTAGTAATAGTGACCCCACAGTGGCCTCAGTAGTAAGGCTTCCCTATTTTTGCCCCAATAATAGTAACCCCCACAGTGGCTCAAGTAGTAATAGTGTCAGCTATATTGGCTCCAGTAGTAATAGTGACCCCTATTTTTGCCCCAGTAGTAATAGTATACACCACAGTGGCTCAAATAGTAATTGTGTCCCTTATATTGGCCCCTCACAGTGGCCCCAGTAGTAATAGTGACCCCCCACAGTGGCCCCAGTAGTAATAGTGTCCCCTATATTTGCCCCAGTAGTAATAGTGACCATCATGGGTCAGTACACAGATCTCTCCCATCATCTATTTATACCAAGGACTGTGACTGTAACTAGGGGGCGCCCTCTACATCTAGAGGAAAGAAGGTTTCCACATAACACAGGAGGGGGATCTTTACTGTAAGAGCAGTGAGACTGTGGAACTCTCTGCCTGAGGACGTGGTGATGGGGAATCACTAAAAGAGTATAAGAGGGGCCTGGAGGTAATAATATTACTGATTCCCAGGGAGGGTCGGTGATCCGGGGATTATTCAGAATACCAGATTGGAGTTGGCAAGGAATTTTCCCTAAAATGAGGATAATTGGCTTCTACCTCATTGGTGATTTTTGCCTTCTTCTGGATCTACATTGGGGTTTAATAGGCTGAACTGGATGGACAGGGTCTTTATTACGCCTTGTACACTATGTTGCTTGGTGACGTTGACCACAATGGTGGCCGCACACTTATGGATCGCTGTGACATCACGCTGCTATTGATACAATGGCGTTCAGGGGTTGTCGCAGGTTGCCACCACCGTGCAGTCGCCAAGAACCTAACCTCACTGGACGTTTTGCAGCAGTGATGTCACACTGGTACTTGGTTGACCTCAATGGCAGCGTGATGTCGCAGCACTGCACAGCCATACGTAAACGCGCAGTCGCCATACAGCTCAGTCACAAGTCAGGCAGTTTGTTGTAGACCTGAAGGAGCAGCCACGGCTCTGGCACCACAAAAATGTGTAATGTGACAGAAAACTGGGGAAAAAATCCTAAAAATGAGAATAAACAGAAATAAAACTCCACGCATGCGCAGTAAGCGGCCGCCAGCAGCCGTGCCCGTGAGCTCCCGCCGCTGTCTCCTAGGTTACGGTGACGTCATCAACCTGCGACCCAAGTCCCTGTGTTGTTGGTGCCTCTCGGCGAGAGGCCTCGTTTGCTGCCCGGTGAGTTCTGCTCTGCAGTGTCGCGACAGGATTACCTCCTGCGCAGGCGTCTGTTGTGATATAGACTCCTCCCTCGGGGCTATATAGTAAGGACAGTGTTATGTCGCGCCCTGAGTTTGTGCAGAGGACGCGCTGTGGGCCTCCTCCTCGGCTATGGTGGTGTATGTATCGCGATATATGCGTCATAGCCTCTGTTATGTTGCTTATCTGCTTAGTAATGTCGTGATTATTGTGTGCTTACTGAGCATTTACCTGTGTGAGCCCCAATATGGCAGCTGTGTAGGAGTCACCAGGCATCTGGAGGTCCAGGAAGGCCGGAGTGGCGGCCACTGAAGTGTGTTTGTAGGAGCTAGTGGGACTACAAGTGTCAGCATGCCTGGGAGTCAGTGGCAGCTGCCGGACTACAACTCCCATCATGCTGTGGGTGGACGTCCTCCGTGTTCTCGCTCTGCGCCGCGTTGTCCGGTTTTTGATTACGTGAATAATTCTGCTGAAATCTTGAAACTAACTTTTCCGTTTCGCTGTTCCCAAGGACGATCCGGGCCCCTAAAATGGCGCTGGTGTCCGCGGACACGAGGATATCGGAGCTCCTCAACGAGCTGCACCAACTCATCAAGCAGACGCAGGTGAGGAGGCGGCGCACCGCCCAGAGGGTCGCTCAAGATGTGCGCACTGCGAGATTTATATAAATGAGTCATGTGGCGCAGGAATAAATGGCGGCGGGCTCTAACTCTGTGTGTTCCTGAAAAGGCATCGCCCATTGATTCTAATTGGCTGTTAATGCCCCGCCGGCCGTGCGATGCGCGGCTTCCTGTTACAGTCAATGGAAAACGCTTCTAATCCGCTCTTGTGCGGGAAACTCGCACAAGACTATCGCAGCTTCAATGATGTATCTCCTCCGTGGGTAAATCGTACATTCACGCGTGCGATCTCGCGCTCAGCCGCGTGTAAGAAGCCGTAAGCTGCGGTCACATTTGGCGGGTTTAGATGCTGCAAGAAAAGACGTTATTGTTAAAAACTGCGCACGCTTTATGTCTTTTTGCTTGGTATCGCAGGTCCGTGCGGCGGACAGACGACTCCACCAGCTGTGTGTTGCTAATGGCCAGACATATTATCTAAGGCCACTTGTACACGGGCCAATAAATCGTTCGGTGTAAAGGCACGCCCCGACTGAATGACGAACGAGAATTTGTTTGCTTCTCATTTTGTCATTCAGTTGATGCGCGCAAAAAAACTGAATGACTGATCATTTTGTGTAAACAGACCGACGGTCGATGATTGTGTCAGAGCACAAGAATGATCTGTGGGGCATCTGCGCCTGACAAGTCCTGCCGTGTAAAAGGGCCCCGACGACACACAGCATTAACGGGGGTTCGGAGTATTTGGGATTTATACTCTATCCCAGTAGTTGCTGGATGGGTTCACTGATCGTCTGACCTGTCCGTGCCGCGGGCTGGACGTTGTCATCAGGGGTGACGGCAGGAAGTAGGAGCGCCGCACGTCTCCTGCTCCCCTTATGGCTTAGTCACACGAACTAATTTGTGCTGCGTATTACGTGTGCAAAATTTCCAAGCACAATACGCAGTGAATAGAACTGATTGCTGTCCATCACATGAGCGTATTCTGCGCACGCATTTCGTTTTTGTGTGAACAAATACGCAGAATGTTCTCTTCTCCTGTGTGTGCTTAGTGCACAAGTATAACACACATTAAAATGAATTGCCCATAAAGTCAGTGGGAGCAAAAAATACCATAAATACGCACCGAGGCGTGCAAAAACGCAATGTCCATCCTGCAAATATGCAGCGCCGATGCGCCTGTAAATACACTTACACACGTGTGAAGCCGCCCGTATGGTCAGGACTAGAGATGAGCAAGTATACTCGCTAAAGGCAATTGCTCGAGCGAGCATTGTCTTTAGCGAGTACCTGCCCGCTCGAGACGGAAGGTTCGGGTGCCGGTGACGGGCTTGGAGCTGCGGGGGAGAGCGGGGTGGAGGGGAGATCTCTCTCCCCCTTCGCTCTCTCCTGCTGACTGCCGCTTACTCACCGCTCCCCCGCACCGGCACCCAAACCTTTCGTCTCGAGCTGGGAGATACTCGCTAAAGGCAATGCTCGCTCGAGCAATTGCCTTTAGCGAGTATACTCACTCATCTCTAGTCAGGACAGATAATCAGCTGATGGACATGGGCGGTCCTGGGCATTGGACCTCGTCCATCAACTACTGATGACCTGTCCAGAGGATAGGTAATTGGTTCGAAAAGCCTGGAATGGCCCTTTAAGTTCCCTTTACACGGAACGACTATCAGCTGACTAATCGCTCAAAGCACCATATTCAGATGATGGTCATTAAGTGTAAACATGGCTGCCGACAGGGTGACGAGCGATAAGTTGCTAGTTCTGTTCAGTTAACCAAAAAAATAGTCCCCCCTTAATCAGACATCGTCTGGTGGGAAGTTCTAGTCATCTGGATTTAGACGGCTTTTCGCGGACCCTCTCTATGAGCGACAACTAATGGCCAGTCATCACAACCTTACTGAATGCTGGTTGCTGTCTGTAAAAGTACCTTTAATTCATCAGTCCGCTGCATTGCCCAACCAGGCGGTGACCGCAACGTGAAACCGTTAGGCTGCATCCCTTCACCTGCCGCTGTGATTCACCTTGCAGGAGGAGCGATCGAGGAGCGAGCACAACCTGGTGAACATCCAGAAGACACACGAGCGGATGCAGACTGAGAACAAGAGTGAGTGGGGGGGCTGGCGTTATGTAGGAAGGGGGCGACATTCACGTTCCCTTGTAGTTACTGTGAGCCAAGTTGGGTACCAGGACATGATAGGAGCTGTAGTTTCCCAACAGCTGATACTGCAGATCACTGTATGCTGGTGGCCATTGTATAGACTAAATGCCCCTTTATATAGCAGCTCCACTCCTGAGCGCTTCCTAACTGCAGGCTATTAGGACCTTGTGGGGAAAGGGCATATCTGACGCAGATACTGCCCTGCTCCCTGATGGGTACAGATCTCCATTCAGCTTAACAGAGATTTCATTAAGAGGGGCATATTTACCTTGATCCTATCTGGGTCCAGCGATGCTGGCACCTGCCAGTCAGCTGGTCGCCTGAGATGTTGCCAACAGTGAAAGGTCCATACTACATGATCCGATGGCAAAGCGGGGCAGGAAATAAAGGTGGCGGCACCGCTGGATCGGGCCTGCATTGGGGCTAAATAGTCTTTTCTGATAGCCCCTTTAATGAATGGTGTAACCTAGTTCCTGCTTTCTGTCTCCTCAGTCTCCCCGTATTACCGCACCAAGCTGCGCGGCCTCTACACGACGGCCAAGGCTGATGCAGAGGCAGAATGCAAGTAAGTGCTGGGGATCACACAGTAGGGTACTTGCTATGTAACTGCTCCTCCATGTTCTGATTGTGGGGGATCCTTGGTGGTCGACTGTGATGAGCCGGCCGGGTCCCCTGGAGTGACAGCTGTTCTGTAATGAGAACAGAACTTACAGGGGAACCAAGTTTTTTTGGGTTTTTTTGTAAAGGGTTTGTGTAGGACAGCGCCTCACCTGTCCATGCGTTTAGTACTGCACAACTGCTCCTCTAAAGTGAATTAGGTGAAGCGCTGAGCTGCAATACCAGACACAACCTGACGACGGATGTGGTGCTGTTCCTGTAAGAAATGTAGGCGTGTCTACATGCCCATTACATGTACGGTCTTTGATACCCGTTAGCAGTGATGTTGCAAACAACAAAACAGGACGCTATGGAGTGGAACCGGGTGTCTCCAGTGATGAATCCAGGTTTAGTGTTCGTGTCTGAGGACCTTGGGATGAGCGCCTCAATCCTGCCTTTGCTGTGGAGTGGCACACTGCCCCCTGCTGGTGTGGTGGTCTGGAGGGCCATCGCATATGACAGTCGGTCCCCCTTAGTAGGGGTACGAGGGACAATGACAGCTCAGCGATATGTTCAGGACATCCTGCAGCCACATGTGTTCCTCTCATGGCGGCTTCCAGCAGGATAATGCCCGGCCGCACACACACAGGGGGTCACAGGAGCCCCCACAACATTGTCACAATTCGGTGACTGCCCGGTCAACAGATTTATCGCCAATAGAACACGTATGGGACCATCTAGGACGCCCCCCTTCGGTCCCGGGACCAGAAAGCTACGTTGATAGACTTATAAATGGAGTTTTGCAGCGGTGTGCCCCGGCCCCTGTGATCGTGCTGCTTTCTTTTCCTCCCAGCATTCTGCGCAGATCCCTGGATAAAATTGCTGAGATCAAGTCCTTGTTGGAGGAGAGACGCATCGGTGAGTCCTGGCTGCCGTCACCATGTAACATTACATCCGTTCTGCTCCAGTTACTGCTGAAGCTGCACCAAGCCATGTCCATCTGCTTGCTGGCGCTGTGATGGTGCAGCTGCTGTAGGCTGATTCCTCTTCTTCTCTGCAGCTGCCAAGATTGCTGGCCTGTACCATGACTCGGAGCCACCCAGGAAGACCATGAGGCGCGGGGTGCTGATGACCCTCCTCCAGCAGTCCGCCATGACCCTGCCACTGTGGATCGGAAAGCCTGGGGAGAAGTGAGTGTAAGCTCCCGGTCTCGGGGAGTATGAGCCGCTGTCTGTTTAATGTGACGTTCGTTCCCCCTCCCGTCCAGGCCCCCACCTCTGTGTGGCGCCATCCCCGCTTCCAGTGACTATGTAGCCAAACCCGGAGACAAGGTGGCGGCTCGTGTGAAGGCTGTGGATGGAGACGAGCAGTGGATCCTGGCCGAGGTGGTCAGCTACAGTCATGCTGCCAACAAGTAGGTTGGATGTACTAGTGATAAGTGGCATTGTTGTATGGATGGGCGTTAGTTAACACCCTCTCTCTTTTAGGTATGAAGTGGATGACATTGATGAGGAGGGCAAGGAGTAAGTATACACGACCTGGAGGAGGAGAAGTAAGAACTGGGGTGTGGGTGGTTATTATCATGTACTCTAGTCCCATCCAGAGCTGCAGTCACAATCTGTCACCACGGTGCTGACAAACTCCTAATAACTTCTATAATGCACTGCCCTCTGCTGCGTTGTTTTGTGGGAGATGTAGTTTCTGCTTCAGGCCTTTTATATGGAGCCTGTATACACAACGCAGCACTGGTGAACGGGACTGGTGCAAACGCGGAAGTGGCGGCAGCGAGATGTGAGGTCATAGAGCTAATCTAAGAGTTAACAGGAATGCAGCTCTGGATGTGATTAGAGTAAAAGGTAAGCAGCCCGGCCTCTCTGGTGCTGATTTTCAGCACTTGGTATGTCAGCACCCATACCGCCGGGCTGGAAATGACCTCACGCTTACTGTTGTACATCCGTCAGACGGCACACCCTCAGTCGCCGGAGGATCATCCCGCTGCCGCAGTGGAAGGCCAACCCAGAAACTGACCCGGAGGCGCTGTTCCAGAAAGACCAACTAGTGCTTGCTCTGTACCCCCAGACCACGTGCTTCTACCGAGCCCTTATCCACACCCCACCACAACGGGTAAGTACAAGTCAAAGATGGCTCAAAATGAGGGGTCCAAAGTAGGGACTGCCAGGAAGGACTGAAAGAGGGGAGGAAACAGGAGCTTAAAGATGTTTTCCAGGGAGCCTACTACTGACAACCTCCTCCAGGATAGATCAGCAATATTTGATCGCCTGGGGTCCGCCGCTTGGGCCCCCAACTGATCAGGTGAGCGGCAAATGCTGTCAGTGCTGCAAATACACAGAAGTCGGAGCAGAGGAGGTCTCCATGCCAATCTATGTAGTGGCCGACGCTTGTAACGGCACGCATGGTCCTTATTGAAATCAACGAGAGCCGTGCCTGCAGTTACAAGCGCCGGCCACTACATGGGAGGTTGGCGCCAAGGCTTCCACTCAAACCTCCTGTATTTGCGGCTCTGACAGCATGCTCCCGCTCAGCTGATTGGCTGGGGTCCACTGCTCAGGAGCCTGACCAATCAACTATTGATGACCTATCTTGTGGATAACTGATCAATAGCATTCTCCCTGGAAAACCCCTTTAGGACTAATTCCCCTTTTCCAGGGGCTGATTTCTAGCCCTAGCGAGTTACATCACCGCTAGTTGTATGCGCTCACACAGAACGTTCATACAGGCAGATAACTGCTCGCTTCCTGCTCAGTGCCTCACATTCCTATGTACAACACGGAGGGGGGACCGTTTAGACGTAACGGGAAGTGAGCGAGCGGCGATGATGCACTTTGGCTCCCGTTTAGACTAACGATTATTACGCACATTCGTTCATCTGAGCGATAATGGTTACATGTAAATGGGCTTTAAGGGCGGGGGTTGGGGTCTGTTGGATACCCGGTGAGAGAATGAGATGAGCCTGATCTCTGCTGTAAGCTACTTCCCATCTAGGCTCCCAGAAATGAGAGGATACTGTGGGGTGGGGGTCGGGGTGCAGGCGAGGCTCCAGCATTGTAGCAGTGAACACTCTTTGGCTTTCCTTGTACTCTCAGCCCCAGGATGATTACTCGGTGCTGTTTGAAGACACGTCCTACGCTGATGGCTACTCTCCCCCACTCAATGTAGCCCAAAGATATGTGGTGGCCTGCAAGGAGCCAAAGAAAAAGTGAAGACCTCACCAAGACCTGCAGAGAAAGTGACACTTCACTGTCCGCTGTGGGGGGGGATTTTTATTTTAGTTTTTTTGCTTTTAAATCTTTTCAAACATTTGTTAAATAGGGAAATTAAAAGTGGATTTCCTTTTACCTAGTGGGTATTTCTGTGCCAGACCAATCCTACCACTGTGTGCCCGTTGCTAGCTGTGGTCTGCCTGTACTGTGTGTGTCCAGCCTATATTCACAATAACACTTACTGCCCTGGTCAGCCAGTCATTCAACCTCAGAGTCACTGCATATAGTTATAGTCCCATTCTGATCACCTACAGTCACCACTAGAGGGAGCTCCCTGCCTACTGATTTATAGATCTAGTGGTGGCCACAGGCAGCCAATGTTAGATGGGTTGTAGAGGACCTGTGCTTGCTCTTAACTCTTTGGTGGGGGATGATTTCCTTACAGCCATGCTGCTTCTTTATTCCTCCTAAAATGGATTTAGAAATAGGCAGCCGGGAACGTCCCACCATTTACTTTTTGGGAAAATAGAATTAAAAAGTTATTAGAAAAAGAACACGTTTTGAGCTGTGAGGACGATGTTTTGATGAGTGCTGCGCCCCCTGCTGCTTGCATGAAGGTACTGCAGCGCTTACCTGCCCCTTCGGCTGTCATTGCTCCTGGTCTCAGCAGCTACAGACTGATGCGTAGACTTCTACAGACATCTTAAAGTTTGTTTTCAGCTGCCAACATGGAAAAATGATAGTTGAAGGGGCACAGAGCTCGGGTGGGTGCTGCAGCCCCTTCATTGCAGAGAGCCGTGGGCAGATCAGCACTTAGACCCTATGTGCAAACCATCTGACCTATTACTCTGACATGTCAAGTTACTCCTTCGGTCCAGTCTGTAAATGTTCATCTCTGTAGCGGTGTGGAGTCGTGCAGTACCAGATGGGAGGCATTAGATTTGCACCTTCGCTTTATACCCTACAGGGTTGTTAATGATGCTATGGGGCGATCAGATGAGTCGCTCTGCCTCATGCTACACTACGGCCCGCCCGGATGTCCTCCTATCACTGGGGGACGTACAGTTCTGTATTTCCATAGGACTGACTAGAATGAGCGGTCCATCCGATGTGAAGTCATCGCTGTATCTCTCCTGCTGTTCTGCATCCTTCTCCAGCACCGGCTACTGGACATTATTCAATGTGATACTCTCACCGGGCTGTATCCCTGCCAGCACTGCTTGTTCCCTGCGCAGTAATCCCGCTCCCCATTACCAAATTATGTCCCTTTTACACGGGAGAGAGTCAGATAAACAACTGAACGAGTGCTGACGGCACCACTAAGGTCATTGGCGCTTGTGCAGTGTGTTTAGACTGACAGAGTTCTTGCTGGATTGTGGGCTTCTATGTGAAGCAGGGAGCGTTTACACGGAACGACAAGCCCACGAAAGTCAGAATGGTGAGAGATGTTCCTGCATTTATACTGCAGGATTATCACTTAGATGCATTCATTTGAGCGATTATCGTCCCGTGTAAATGGGCCTTTACTCCAATTGGGAATAACAGACAGCTCAGAATGGTTATATTATGGGGAATACAGCTAGTTACTAAAAACTGTCATGACTGGAGATCTAATTGGCTCTCTTTGGGCTTTTGGCACACTTGCCTATTTCATAGAATGAAAGAATTGGAAGCTACCTCCAGGGTCATCGGTCTAACCCCCTGCTCAGTGCAGGATCACTAAGTCATCCCAGACAGATATTTGTCTAGCCTTTGTTTGCACACTTGCATTGAAGGAGAACTCCCCACCTCCCGTGGTAACCTGTTCCACTCATTGATCCCCCTCACTGTCTAATTTCTAATCTTTGCCTCCTCCCTTTCAGTTTCATCCCATTGCTTCTAGTCTTTCCTTGTGCAGATGAGAATAAGGCCGATCCCTCTGCACTGTGACAGTCCTTCATATATCTGTAGACAGCTATTAAGTCTCCTCTCAGCCTTCTCTTCTGCAATCTGAACATTCCCAGATCCTTTAACTATTCCTCATAGGACATGATTTGCAGACCGCTCACCATCTTGGTAACTCTTCTCTGAACTTACTCCAGTTTGTCTGTCTTTTTTTAAAGTGGGGTGCCCAGAACTGGACACAGTATTCCAGATGAGGTCTGACTAAGGAAGGGTAGAGGGAGATAATGACCTCACATGATCTAGACTCTATGCTTCTCTTAATACATCCCAGAATTGTGTTTGCCTTTTTGGCTGCTGCATCACAATGTTGACTCATGTTCATGTTCAGTCTATGATCCATTAGTATACCCAAGTCTTTTTCACACGTGCTGACGCTTAGCCCAATTCCTCCCATTCTGTATGTGCTTTTTTTTCTTGCCCAGATGTAGGACTTTGCATTTCTTCTTGTTAAATACCATTCTGTTAGTCACCGCCCACTGTTCAGGCTTCTCTAGATCTTTTTGAATACTCTCTCTTCCCTAGTGTTAGCTATCCCCCCCTAGCTTTGTGTCGTCGGCAAATTTGATCAGTTTCCCATCAATTCCCTCCTCCAGATCATTTATTTGGGGCCATGTAATTCCAAAGACAACACTAGACCCCATTATAGCCTATACAGATAGGCTGTTTTCCAGATTCATGGAAGAACTGTGTCATATTCCTGTCCATTTCAGGGAATGGGAGAAATGGGGCATGGCAATGTGCTGTACCCATTTGCTACCAGATACACGTTGTGCCAGAGTCTCAGGGGTGCAGCTTATATAGCTCTTAGCGCTCACCGAAAAAAGGTTTGGCACTGTGGCGCCAGTAGAGTGAAGGGATTGGGGGGGGCGGGGGGCGCACGTGTATGACCCCATTCAAAAGATATATTTGCTAGAGATTTGTGCGTCTTGCAACGGGTGATTTTTGTGTGCAAATGGCCTAAAGCTGCAGCATGTCCACCGACGCTGAATGATTCAACCCTTGTAGTACAAGGATTAAATAATGCAGCTTTCCGCAGTTAAGGCCTTAGGGCTCATGTCCACGGGCAAAATGTGATTTAAAATCCGCAGCGGATCTCCCGCGCGCGGATCCGCACCCCATAGGGATGCATTGACCACCCGCGGGTAGATAAATACCCGCGGATCATCAATAAAAGGCATTTAAAAAAAAATGGAGCATGAAAAAATCTGGACCATGCTCCATTTTCGTGCGGGTCTCCCGCGGGGACGGCTCCCGCGGGCTTCTATTGAAGCCTATGGAAGCCGTCCGGATCCGCGGGAGACCAAAAATAGGAATTTAAAAGAATTACTCACCCGGAGCGGGCGCTGAAGGTCTTCTCTTCCTCACGGCCGCATCTCCCTTGCTTCGGCTCGGCGGATGTGCCCGGCGCATGCGCGCGGCACGTCGACGACGTGTCGCCGACGTGCCGCCGGCGTGAGGAATTCATCCGCCGGCCGAAAATGAAGATCCGGCCGTGAGGAAGAGCAGAGCGTCCTTGCCCGCTACGGATAGGTAAATGCTTTTAAATTGCTATTTTCAGCGCCCATGTCCGCGGGGCAGGAGGGACCCGCTGCAGATTCTCCATGGAGAATCTGCAGCGGATCTGATTTTCCCCGTGGACATGAGGCCTTAAGGATCGTATCTATGTGGCTAATGCAGCTGCGTCAAAAAATCACAACCGTCTGAAGCATTGGATTCCAATGTACAATATATTCATTCAGATGAGCGATTTTTGCGCAGGTGGAAAAATAGCACATTGGTAACCAAAAAATGGCGACCGGTTTTATACAGCTTGTGAAAAGATCGGTCTTGGCCTATCTTTCCCCGAGATACGCTGGAGGCTCTCATAGACTTCTATGGGAGCTGAAAAAATGGAGAGGGAGGGAATTTAGCTGCATCCAGCGCTGGGAAAAGAAGACCAAGCAGTAGCAGTCATTTCCAGGATTTCTGCTGACCGAGAAATTTCCACACTGCAGCGTATTTCTTTTACGCTGCAGCTGCCTATGTGCGTGGACGAGAAAACACTACTTAAGATTGGAACTTGATCGCAGTCTTTCATGCGATTTTTATTGGTGACTAGCGTACCCGTCGCGCGTTGCTGCGAAGACAGACAGACAGACATACATACATCGTTTTTATATATCTAGATGACGGCAGCAGCGACCACTGAGGTTTTGTAGGCCGCTGCTTCCCCCTTGCAGGCTGAATAAAATAGCCGTTGTGTGAGAATCGCTGGGGGGGGAGACATTCTTACTGCTGGGAGAATTGCTGAGGGGGGGAGGGGGAGACATTCTTACTGCTGGGAGAATTGCTGGGGGGGGATGGGAGACATTCTGACTGCTGGGATAATCGCTGGGGGGGATGGGAGACATTCTGACTGCTGGGAGAATCGCTGGGGGGGGGGGATGGGAGACATTCTGACTGCTGGGAGAATCGCTGGGGGGGGTCGGAGACATTCTGACTGCTGGGAGAATCGCTGGGGGGGGGATGGGAGACATTCTGACTGCTGGGAGAATCGCTGGCGGGGGAGCGGAGGCATGACTGCTGGGAGAATCGTTGGGGGGAGGGGGGGCATGGTGACTGCCAAGAAAATCTCTGTGGGGGAAGGGGGGCATGATGACTGCCAGGAGAACCGCTGGGGGGGAGCCATTATGACTGCTGGGGGAACCATTTGGGGGGAGGGGGGCATTATTGCTGGCGGACAGCTGGGGGTGGCATTGTGACTGCTGGTGGACCACTGGGGGGGGGGGGGTATTATGACTGCTGGGGGAACCGCTGGGGGGGGGGGGAGCGGGCATTATTACTGCTGGGGGACCGCTTGGGTATGTCACTCTTATTACTAATGGGGGGAGTGTCACTATTATTACTGCTGTGGGATGTCACTATTATCGCTGGGGTGAAGGTGTCACTATTACCGCTGGGGTATGTGTACATGTGGCAGAAATGGGCAGGGCTCTTTCAGAATAGACCGGGTGCAGATTTTGACTGCTTTTTAGATGCGGAAATGCTGCAGAATTTTCCACAGAAATCTCCGCTGAGGACATTCTGCAGTATTTCCGCGTCCAAAAAGCAGTCAGAATCTGCACCCGGTCTATTCTGAAACAGCCTTGTCCTTTTTAGAACGACGGGGGTAAAATCATACGTTGTGATAAGCCCCGCCCCCTGACGTGTTGGCACTTTGCGATACATAAGTGGGTTTTGGGTTGTAGTTTGGGCACTCGGTCCCTAAAAGGTTCGCCATCACTGGCCGAGTACATGTTTGCCCACTTCCAACTTCAATGGAGACTGACTGTAAATGGCTGGCGTGCTCTAGTATTTATGGTTTCAAGCTGTACGTGTCATTGCATAGTCTATCTATCTATCTATCTATCTATGACATCAGGAAATGAGAGAATTAGATTTTGTAGGCCGCTGCTTCCCCCTTGCGGGCTGAATAAAATAGCCGTTGGGTGGAACATACAATTTATCCGGCTGCTGTGGCTTCTTAGGAAGATATCCTAGTACTTGTTTACCCACTTCCAACTCCAATGGTAATTGGCTGGCGTGCTCTAGTGGTTCCAAGCTGTACGTGTCATAATAGAGCCTTAATGACATCACAATGCAGCTTTATAGAACATGTTGGGGCATGTTCAAGGGCGTCCGATGTTGATGACATCAGTGATGACATCACAATAGCAGGTGGCTTACTTATTCGATCTACGTGAGGGGGGGGCGTAACTTTCGACGACGCTCGCGCGCCATTTATCGTAGGATATTTGTACTATGCCTATAATCTTCCCAGGAGTGTACTTAACAACTACCCAAAGTTTCATGGCGATCGGATGAATGGTGTAGTAGCGCATAAAGGACAAACAGACAGACACACAGACACGCATACATTCCATTTTATATATATAGATTGGCCGAGCATAAAACCGCATATATTTGTGTGAAAGAGGCCTAAAACCAAGTCCAAATCTTCAGTATTTAGAGGCAGGTGTGGACTTCATATTCATGCGTCTTGTGAGGTTTTCGCCCGTGTGACTGTAGTCTAATTATGTTCATCCACCTTCAGGAGTTGTCAGCCTACAGTTATTCTGTCCAGCCCTCAGAACCGTCCTCCATTGGTGTGGTTTACATGGCGAGAGGACGCTCTGCTTCAGGAGGGATCAGCTGTTAACCCCTTAGTGACGGCCCTATCGTAAAACTACGTCCTGCTGTTGCAGGACGTGTATGAAGGGAGGTAGTGCCGCTATCTCCCTCCATACAGCGCGGGCATCAGCTGTTTATTACAGCTGACACCCGCGGGCAATAGCTGCGCGCGGCCGGTCGCGGCTATTAACCCTTTAAATGCCGCTGTCAGTTCTGACAGCGGCATTTAAATCCCCCGAACGCTGTTTGGGGGTCCCGCACGCCCCCCGCGGTGAGATCGGGGGATCCGTGCAGGTGTCATGGCAGCCGGGGGCCTAATGAATGGCCCCAGGGCTGCCTTAGCAGACTGCCTATCAAGCCATCCACAGAGGGGGGCTTGAAAGACTGCCTCTAAAAAAAAAAGCAGTATGACGTAATGCTATAGCATTACGTCATACTGCAGGAGCGATCAAAGCATCGCATGTTAAAGTCCCCCAGGGGGACTTCAAGGTAATGTAAAAAAAATAATCAAAGTTTTTTTAACCCCTTCCCGCTCCTGGACGTACCTGGTACTTCCCGCAACATGACGTACCTGGTACGTCCTGGAGATAGCACGGGATCACATAAGATCCCGCGCTATCCCGCAGCGGGAGCCGGCTGTCAGTCACAGCCGGCGTCCCGCTCCAACAGCGGGGGGACATCGGAGATGCGCCCGCCGCTGTTAACCCCTTCCCTGCCGCGATCTAAGTAGATCGCGGCAGGGAAAGAGTTCACAGAGGGATCGCGATCCCTGTGTGTCTCCGGCCGGAACTCGCGATGCCCGGCCTGTCACCATGGCAACAAGACGCCAGACACTGGCGTCCTGTATTGCCTGTGCCTATAATCGCTGTACAAGCGATAAGGCATGGCAGAGCAGTAGCTTTGCCATGCCTTATGACAGCGATCATAGGCACAGTGATGTAAGTCCCTCAGAGGGACTCAAATAGTATAAAAAAAAGAAAAGTGTAAAAAAAAAGAAAAATGTAAAAAAAAAAATGTAAAAAACCCCTTTATGCTTTTTCTAATATTAGCATAAAAAAAGGGAAAAAAAACTAAAACCCCACATATTGGATATTGACGCGTCCGTAACGACGTGTACAAAAAGTTGAACACGCTTTTTATTTTGTACGACAAAAAGCGTTAAAAAAAAACGCTAAAAAACAGAGGCAAAATGCTAATTTTTAGCATTTTGCCTCACAAAAAATGCAATAAAAGTGATCAAAAAAGCCGTACATTTCCCAAAATGGTACCAATAAAAACTACAGCTCGTCTCGCAAAAAATAAGCCCTTAAAGAGCTCCGTACATAGAAAAATAAAAAAGTTACATGACTTTGAATGCAGCTATAGAGAAAAAAAAAAGATTTCCAAAAAAAGGGGGTTTTATTGCAAAAAAGTGTAAAAACCTAAAAAAAATATAACAATTTTGGTATCGTTGTTACCATACCGACCCGCAGAAAAAATTTAGTGTGTCATGTATGCTGCATGATTAACGCTGTAAAAAAAATAAAAAAAAAATCTATGGCAGAATTGATGCGTTTTCTCTCCCTGTTATCATTAAAAAAAAAAAAAAAATTTTACGATATAGTCTATGTACCCAAAAGTGGCACCGATAAAAACTACAGATCGCCACGCAAAAAACAAGCCCTTATACGGCCGCGTCCACGGAAAAATAAAAAAGTTATGGCTTTTGAAAAATGGAGATGGAAAAATACCAAACAATCGCTTGGTCCTCAACGCCAAAATAGGCCGTGTCATTAAGGGGTTAATTGTTAAAAAAAAAAAAGATCTAAAAGTTTAAATCACCCCCCTTTTGCCATATCTATTATTAAAAAATCAAAATCATAAAATAAAAATATGTATTTGGTATCGCCGCGTCCGTAAAAGTCCGATCTATAAAAGTAGCGCATTATTTTTCCTGCACGGTGAACGTCGTCCGAAAAATAAATAAAGAACGCCAGAAATACACTTTTTTAGTTACCCTGTCTCCCAGAAAAAACGCAATAAAAAGCGATCAAAAAGTTGTATGTATTCCAAATTGATACTATCGGAAACTACAGGACATCCCGCAAAAAATGAGCTCTTGCACAACTACGTCGACAGAAAAATAAAAAAGGTATTGCGTGCACAAAATGACCGCAGAAAATAATTGAAAAAAATTAAATATCTTAAAAAAAAAAAATACAAGTACTACAGCAAAAACAATACTATATAAGTTTGGTATCGTCGTAATCGTACCGACCCATAGAATAAAAATATCAGGTCGTTTTTGTTGCAGTTCGTGCGCCGTAGAAACAGGACGCACCGAAAGATGGTGGAATGTCTTTTTTTTCCATTTCTCTCGGCTAAGAATTTTTAAAAAGTTTTTCAGTACATTTTATGGTACAATAAATAGTGCCATTGAAAAATACAACTCATCCCGCAATAAACAAGCCCCATACAGCGACGTCGATGGATAAATTAAGGAGCTATGATTTTTTAAAAGGGAGTAGGAAAAAACAAAAATGGAAAAAAGCAAAAAAGCTCCGTCACTAAGGGGTTAAAATTCGACACACCAAACGTTTAAGCCCATTTAGACATGGTTATCACTCATAAGCCATCTTTTGAGCGATAATCGTTGCGTGTAAATGTGCCCATCTTCCACTTTTCTGCTGAATAATGATTTTCAGTTTGGCATGAAATCCATCCTACAGCAGAACAGCTGATAAGCAGGACCGCACTCTGTGTTCTGCTCGGGGAGCGCGGATAACAGCTGATTACATTGTATCAGCTGTCACACGCTGGCAGAACAAAGGGAATGTATCCAGGAAACAGCGGGTGGTCCGTTCTCTGAAAACAGCTGCCGGCAGCTCACACACTAATAATTGGTACTAATAGGCATTAGTACCAAGTAGTAGTTTATGCAAAAGCCATATTTTGATCGATTATCTTTGTGTGTAAACGCACCTCCTCTTTACAGGCGTCACCCGGCCCACTGCAGCTTCCCAGGTTTAGACAATGTTTGAGGTTTTAAAATTATTTTTTTAACCAATAGGTGCTTGGCCAAAATAATAAGAATACATCCTCTCCTGTCCTGCCCGCTGGCGCTGTTTACAAGTGGCAGTCAGTCTCTGCCAATATGTAACATCGCACTGCCCGAGGGGGGCGCTGCGGCAGCTTGTACCCAGATGCAACAGGTACAGGTGGGTGAGCACCGACACTTCTAACCAGCAGTTGGTTGAAAAAAATAAAATAATACTCAGCAAACCCTCTAAGGTTTTCCAGCACTAACCCGGGCGCAGCGCCCGTCCCTTCTCTTACTACTACTGGGCACTGATGATCTAGAAGCTTCCATTTTTCTTTCCATATTATCATTTATTCTATAAATAAATCACAATAAAAAAAATACATAAAAACCTGCTGATCCCTCTGATATTCACTATGAGCTCCAGCTGTGGTGAAACTACAACTCCCAGCATGCCCCCGGCTGTAGGTTATAGATGGCTGTTTTCTATCCCATACACGGTGGTGGCGCGCCGGTCCTCTGTGGGCGAAGTCCAATAGTTTTGCCCTCGTTACAGTGTACATGTCTTCTGTGGCGGTCTCCATCTGCGTGGGGGTCAGCTGTGCAGATCGTCCACCCAGTGAGCCTGCAGGAAACCACAAGACTTCATATTCAGCCTCAGTTCATAACAATAAGATAGTCAGATCATCGGAGGTCTACTCCACCTGCGTCTGGGAGATCTCCTCCAGGCCTCCGTAGCACCCCTTCTTATAGCGGATCAGGTCTCCCCAAAGCACAGAATTCCCGCAGCTGCAAGTTAGAGGAAACAGGAGGTGAAGAGGCGGCTGCAGCGCTCAGACCTGGACAGAGAACTGCAGGGGCATACAGGAGGCTGAGGCCTTAAAGGGATTTGTATCTGCAGGAAGGGGGATCAGGGACCGAACGCTCCTCCTCAGGCTGGTGCGCCCGCTGCCCCGGGGGACCGAGTGCTCCTCAGGCTGGTGCGCCCGCTGCCCGAGCGCTCCTCAGGCTGGTGCGCCCGCTGCCCGAGCGCTCCTCAGGCTGGTGCGCCCGCTGCCCGAGCGCTCCTCAGGCTGGTGCGCCCGCTGCCCGAGCGCTCCTCAGGCTGGTGCGCCCGCTGCCCCGGGTGCCCGAGCGCTCCTCAGGCTGGTGCGCCCGCTGCCCCGGGTGACCGAGCGCTCCTCAGGCTGGTGCGCCCGCTGCCCCGGGTGACCGAGCGCTCCTCAGGCTGGTGCGCCCGCTGCCCCGGGTGACCGAGCGCTCCTCAGGCAAGGGTACGTCGGTCTCAGGGTCGCTAAAGCTCCCAGCAATCAGACATTTATTCCTTATCTTGTAGAGAAAACCCCTTTAAGGGCTTATTTGCAAGGGTGACAGATTTAAAGGGGTTGTCCCGCGCCGAAACGGGTTTTTTTTTTTTTCAACTGCCCCCTCGTTCGGCGCGAGACAAACCCGATGCAGGGACTTTAAAAAAAAACAAACCGCACAGCGCTTACCTGAATCCCCGCGCTCCGGTGACTTCTTACTTACCCGGTGAAGATGGCCGCCGGGATCTTCTCCCTCGGTGGACCGCAGGGCTTCTGTGCGGTCCATTGCCGATTCCAGCCTCCTGATTGGCTGGAATCGGCACGTGACGGGGCGGAGCTACACGGAGCCGCTCTCCTGCACGAGCGGCCCCATTCAGAAGAAAGCAGAAGACCCGGACTGCGCAAGCGCGTCTAATCTGGAGATTAGACGCCGAAAATTAGACGGCACCATGGAGACGGGGACGCTAGCAATGGAACAGGTAAGTGAATAACTTCTGTATGGCTCATAATTAATGCACGATGTATATTACAAAGTGCATTAATATGGCCATACAGAAGTGTATAACCCCACTTTGTTTCGCGGGACAACCCCTTTAATGAAACACCAGACACGGCCGAGTTCAGACGCTCGTGTTGCGTGCGGACCGCGACTGCGGGGAGACGGCCCCTTCAGTCCTTGCACAGAGAGAAGTTCTGCAACTTTCTAATAAAATTTGGATTTCATCTTTTCCAAGATGCCAGCAGTGAACGGGGACACCTTACAGTCGGTGGCAGAGGCCGGTTCTGAACCTCTATATCTCACAGGGGAAGATTTGTTACAGTGTGTCAGTCCGAGGTCCAGAGGATTAGCTAGACTACAGACAATTGTAACGAACCCTCAGGTGAGAGCAGTGAAAGTCAGAGGTGAGATAAAATGTAACGCAGGAGAAGTGGCAGCGGCATCAGACCCTGGGCATTACTATGGTGACGGGCACGGCTCACCTGGGGCACAGACCCTCCACACTGTTGGGATTACTAGGGTGATGGGCACGGCTCACCTGTGACAGAGAACTTCCACACTGTAGGCATTACTAGGGCGCCGGGCACAGCTTACCTGGGGCACAGACCCTCCACATTGTAGGCATTACTAGGGCGCCGGGCACAGCTTACCTGGGGCACAGACCCTCCACATTGTAGGCATTACTAGGGCGCCGGGCACAGCTTACCTAGGGCACAGACCCTCCACTGGAATAAGGTGTTCTGGCTCGTTTCGGATGAAGAGATTGGCCAGGCATAAGATATGGGCGGTCAGGGAGCATCCGGGGTGGAAGCAGTGAAGGGCGTCATCCGTACTCTACAGGGAAGCAGCGACCACTGAGGTTTTGTAGGCCGCTGCTTCCCCCTTGCACGGCCGAGTTCAGACGCTCGTGTTGCGTGCGGACCGCGACTGCGGGGAGACGGCCCCTTCAGTCCTTGCACAGAGAGAAGTTCTGCAACTTTCTAATAAAATTTGGATTTCATCTTTTCCAAGATGCCAGCAGTGAACGGGGACACCTTACAGTCGGTGGCAGAGGCCGGTTCTGAACCTCTATATCTCACAGGGGAAGATTTGTTACAGACCCTCCACATTGTAGGCATTACTAGGGCGCCGGGCACAGCTTACCTGGGGCACAGACCCTCCACATTGTAGGCATTACTAGGGCGCCGGGCACAGCTTACCTAGGGCACAGACCCTCCACTGGAATAAGGTGTTCTGGCTCGTTTCGGATGAAGAGATTGGCCAGGCATAAGATATGGGCGGTCAGGGAGCATCCGGGGTGGAAGCAGTGAAGGGCGTCATCCGTACTCTACAGGGAAGAAGAGGATGTTATTACCTCATCAGTGTGGGGTATCTCTGGGGCATCAACCAACGCTGCATGTTCTATTTTGCCACGTATTACGCACGAGAGCCCGGTTTTCTGTGGGCGCATAATCAACGCCGCCCATACGCAGTTACATTACATATGTGCAGCGTATATATGGAAGACTGCGCATGATAACGTGAGATACGCGGTCATACACAGGGCAAGATCACTGCCATATGCAGCGACAGGCCAGCTCCACAGAGGTAAATCGTGTACGGGCGTAAGCTGTCATACGGCACGACCAATGTGTGAAAACACGCTTCTACCACGCCACGCCTGGACACCCACCTGCAGCTTGTCATAGCAGACTCTGCACCGCTGGGGGGCGCTCTGCGTCTGGACGCCTCCCTCTCCTTTCTCCCCTTGCATCTTGGCAATCGGCTTGGCCCTCACTTGCCCGTATGCCAGTGGCATGTGCAGCGGCGGCTGGAGAAGGGGCGGCAGCTCTCGCTGGTACTCCTGTCGCAGCCAGCGCAGGGTGAGGGGTAAGCGCTTCCAGGGGGCCGCCCGCAGCATGTGGTAGAGGACCATGAGGTGGAAGTCGAAGCTGGATTGTTTCTTTGTCTTCCGTGGCACGTGGGTGAGCCGGCGGGAGACGTGCGGGTGCTGCCAGGCCCACTCAAACTGAGGAGACAGAAGGAGACCTGGTCACACCCAGAGCTGCACTCACAGTTCTGCACAGTGAAGTGGTTTCTTACCCGTAAGGCCACGATGTCATTGGGGAATCCATGGACGATCAGCACCATGTCCCTGCAAGGACAAGGGAAGTTACAGTATATGCGGAGCCGGGACCCCAACGCATCGCTAGACGGGGGTCTAATGGACTTTGTGCTTCATGTCCTCCCATTATCAAGAATCCTGTCAGTGAACGGAAACATTCCTGTCTGATGAAAATACGCCCTAACGCTCCTCACCATAAGGCTACAGTCAAGGGGCGAGCGCAACGGATGGCTAAGAAATGCGTCCCGTTATTGCGCAAATTTCATGGCGATGTGATGCGTTTGATTAAAAATCGCATCGCTTCTGTGAAGTTGTTTCCTATAGACTTCAATGGGGGGAAAAATTAAATATTGCATCACGCGGCACTCGCACGCCACGCAATTGTTTTCAAGTTCCCATAGGAACGCAAAAAACGTGCGCTAATTTCTTGTTCATGTGAACAAAGTCTCATTTAGATGGGAATGAGAGTCGTCTAAATGACTACATCAGTGCCGACATCGTCGCCGAGGTGTAGAGTGTTTACACCGACAGACGTCACCGCTGGACTGCGGGCTTCTCGCTCAGAGCCGATCATGGAGCGTTTACACGCAGCGAAGATCCCGCGATCCAGCAAGGTTTTTTGTGTTGACTTAAAGTCAGCGATAACGAATGGTAGACGATTTTTTTGCATTTACGCGGGACGATTATCGCTAATTTTGGTTCATTTGATAATTGTCTGGTATAGATGGCCCTTAGGCCCCTCCCACACAGCCGGGTTTTTCAGCGCAGCACTTAACGTCAGAGGCTCGCATGGTTTTCAATGGAGCCTCTCGGACACGCTCTCCATCACGGCCCTGGATGACGCTTTCCAGCTCCACAATTTTCAAGCGCTCTCTGTTCTACTTTGTGCGTTTAGCGCACTTCATCGATGAGGGGGTATGCTAAAACTGCTTTCGGAGGCAGGAGCGCTGCCTGTGAGTGTGCCAGAGCGCCGTGATTTAAATGGCCGTGCTCATGTGTGAGGGAGCCCTTAACCCTTTCCAATCCAATTATTGTTTCTCATCCATTCTCCCCAGCTCCAAATAAATCGGAGCTGGGGAGAATGGATGAGAAAAAATACATTTTCCCTGCACCCTCCTGAACTGACAGAGTTCAGGAGGGTGCAGGTGCTCACTGCACCGTGGGGGGGCCTGCTTACCTGTCCGGCGTCTTCCGCATTCTACCTCTGCCTCCCGGCTCGGCGATCATGTGACCGCTGGGGTCAGGTGGCACCCAGCGGTCACATGATCGCCGAGCCGGGAGACAGAAGGGAGAATGCGGAAGACGCCGGACAGGTAAGCAGGTCCCCCCACAGTGCAGGCTCCCGGCTCGGAGTTCATGTGACCCCTGGGGATCAGATGACACCGGCGGTCACATGATCGCCAGGCGGAATCTTCTGCATTACATAGCGCTAATTGAGCGCTATGTAATGTGTAAAGGAGAAGGCAGAAAGGGTTAAAAACCCATTCTGCCTTCTCCTCAGGGGTGCTTGATGAGGACCAGTGCAGGAGTGTATCTGCACCCGATGTGTCTGATGATCAGGTGCAGATGCACTCCTGCACTGCAGTGTCGGGCCTGCCCCGACATCGGAGCTGTGGAGGGAAATTATGATGTTGGGGCAGGCCTGAGAATGGATTGGAAAGGGTTAAGGGTTTGTTACAATGTATCAGTCTAGATGATCCTCTGATGACTCCACACTACTACATGCCACCTGCACTGCTACATTGTAACAAACAGGACAGGGGAGAAGTTGATTCTACTAATCACAGAGGATGATCTGGACTTGATATTGTAACAAACCCTCTGCTGTGTGACATGTTAGTTCATGATGGGTCTGCAGCCAATGAATGTAAGCAGGAATATTCCAATTCACTGACAGCAAGCACTGATGTTGCTAATGGTGGCAGTATGCTGTGTGATCCGTTACCAGGGACCCCTCCCGCTCGTCTTCCAGGCTCCGCCCTTGTGTTTGCCTCCATTGTGCTGCTGGATCCGTCTCTCCGGGTTCACCGTGAAGCCGATGTAGATGCGACCTTTATATTTTGGGTTGGTGCAGAACAGAAGATAAACCCCGTAAAATCCTTCCACCTCCACGACCATCCTGCCTGCCGGAGAGACCAGAAACGGGCAGTCAGGGGGGCCCCTCAGAGAGGCCAGAAACCGGGCAGTCAGGGGGGGCCCCTCAGAGAGGCCAGAAACCGGGCAGTCAGGGGGGGCCCCTCAGAGAGGCCAGAAACCGGGCAGTCAGGGGGGGCCCCTCAGAGAGGCCAGAAACCGGGCAGTCAGGGGGGGCCCCTCAGAGAGGCTAGAAACCGGGCAGTCAGGGGGGGCCCCTCAGAGAGGCTAGAAACCGGGCAGTCAGGGGGGGCCCCTCAGAGAGGCCAGAAACCGGGCAGTCAGGGGGGCCCCTCAGAGAGGCCAGAAACCGGGCAGTCAGGGGGGGGCCCCTCAGAGAGGCCAGAAACCGGGCAGTCAGGGGGGGGCCCCTCAGAGAGGCCAGAAACCGGACAGTCAGAGGGGGGGGGGGCCCTCAGAGAGGCCAGAAACCGGGCAGTCAGGGGGGGCCCCTCAGAGAGGCCAGAAACCGGGCAGTCAGGGGGCCCCTCAGAGAGGCCAGAAACCGGGCAGTCAGGGGAGCCCCTCAGAGAGGCCAGAAACCGGGCAGTCAGGGGAGCCCCTCAGAGAGGCCAGAAACCGGGCAGTCAGAGGGGGGGGGGCCCTCAGAGAGGCCAGAAACCGGGCAGTCAGAGGGGGCCCCTCAGAGAGGCCAGAAACCGGGCAGTCAGGGGGGGCCCCTCAGAGAGGCCAGAAACCGGGCAGTCAGGGGGGGGGCCCTCAGAGAGGCCAGAAACCGGGCAGTCGGGGGGGGGCCCTCAGAGAGGCCAGAAACCGGGCAGTCAGGGGGGGGGCCCTCAGAGAGGCCAGAAACCGGGCAGTCAGGGGGGGGCCCTCAGAGAGGCCAGAAACCGGGCAGTCAGGGGGGGGCCCTCAGAGAGGCCAGAAACCGGGCAGTCAGGGGGGGGCCCTCAGAGAGGCCAGAAACCGGGCAGTCAGGGGGGGGCCCTCAGAGAGGCCAGAAATCGGGCAGTCAGGGGGGGCCCCTCAGAGAGGTCAGAAATCGGGCAGTCAGGGGGGGCCCCTCAGAGAGGCCAGAAACAGGGCAGTCAGGGGGGCCCCTCAGAGAGGCCAGAAACCGGGCAGTCAGGGGGGCCCCTCAGAGAGGCCAGAAACTGGGCAGTCAGGGGGGCCCCTCAGAGAGGCCAGAAACCGGGCAGTCAGGGGGCCGGATGATGGCAGCCCGCGTGATGTATAGTGTGTAACATGTATATACACTGCACAGCGCCACTTCTGTCCTGTATATACACCGACTGCCCCTTTATTAGAGCCGCAGCCCCTTCAAGATTGGCGCTACACTGTATGGAGATTCTCCCCGTGACCCCGGAGTGCGGCATAAAATCATGTGACAAGTTTCTGCAGATCAGTTTCACTGTGAATCCACATTATATTTGGCACAAGCAGCATGAATGGCTGACCCCTTCCTGTCAGCTGCTCAGAACATGTCAGCACCTCCATCTAATCTGCAGCAACTACAAGAAGCTTGCTGTCCGCAGGGGCCGATATATATAACTAGATGGTGCTGTACTAAAGGGGCGGTCAGTGCGTAGGGTAATATATAACTAGATGGTGGCTGTATTACAGGGGGGGTCAGTGTGTAGGGTAATTAGATAGATAGATAGATAGATAGATAGATAGATAGATAGATAGATAGATAGATAGATAGATAGATAGATAGATAGATAGATAGATAGATAGGAGATAGATAGAGGCTGAAATACAGGGGGGGGGTCGGTGTTTAGTATAATACATATATATATATATATATATATATATATATATATAAATAATAACTGGATGGTGGCTGTAATACAGGGGGGTCAGTGTGTAGGGTAATATATATATATATATATAGAGATGGTAGCTGTAATAAAGGGGGGTTAGTGTGTAGGGTGATATATAATAACTAGATGGTAGCTGTAATACAGGGGGGTCAGTGTGTAGGGTGATATATAATAACTAGATGGTAGCTGTAATACAGGGGGGTCAGTGTGTAGGGTGATATATAATAACTAGATGGTGGCTGTAATACAGGGGCGGTCAGTGTGTAGGGTGATATATAATAACTAGATGGTAGCTGTAATACAGGGGGGTCAGTGTGTAGGGTGATATATAATAACTAGATGGTGGCTGTAATACAGGGGCGGTCAGTGTGTAGGGTGATATATAATAACTAGATGGTAGCTGTAATACAGGGGGGTCAGTGTGTAGGGTGATATATAATAACTAGATGGTGGCTGTAATACAGGGGCGGTCAGTGTGTAGGGTGATATATAATAACTAGATGGTGGCTGTAATACAGGGGGTCAGTGTTTAGTGTAATATATATATATATATATATATATATATATATATATATAACTAGATGGTGGCTGTAATACAGGGGGTCAGTGTTTGGTGTAATATCATAGCGTCTCACGTTCTGCAGATATAACATTATTATTAGATACAGAAATGTGCAATAAGTTCCTACAATAACAGGACTCGCTCACCCACAATGCTCCGCGCTCCTGCTGGGTGACGTCACTTCCGGGGCCTTACAGAGCAACAAGGTCGTCTTAAAAAACTTCTGTTTCATGTATTTAATAAACACATTGACAACCATAATGTGAAGCATGCGAGCCGGTAAAGTAACATTCATCACCGCGCTCCTTATCGTCGTATCCATAAACTCTTCAAGAACTCCTCAGGCGAACATAAAACCATCCAATCCCGAGATCAGGCAGTGTTACGGACGGCTCAGGGCAGGATTGTCGGGGGCTTACAGACATGCAGATTGTGATTGGCTGCATTTGTATTTATCTCCGCCTCTTTCCGTGCCTTGCTCAAGCCTCATTGGATGATATTCCTGTCTGTCACTAGCGCAGGAGTTTCCTGGAGGCTGCCGGACCAATGAGAAGCGCGGGGGGATGCGGTAGTGTGTACGCATGCGCAGTACCGGCGGGTGTATCATGGCTGGAGACGGGGCGATCAGCGCGGAGACCCTAAAGGAAAAACTGAGGCGAGAGCTGCGGGCGGAGCACGTGGTGAGGGGCGACACGGGGGGTCATGTGACTGTATCACTGTGGGGACTACAGGTCTCAGCAGGCATTACCAGCCCCTTCTGTTTTGTCATATTTGTGCTGTGGTCTGTTACATCCGGGGTCTCCTGTCACGTGACAGGGCCCCCTGCTTATAGCCCGTGGGGATCCGTCCTTGTAGTCTTCCTGTAGTTGTCAGCTATTGGTGCAGTGGGAGGAGCTCGGGGACCGCTGGGGGAAGGGGTGCAGTGGGAGGAGCTCGGGGACCGCTGGGGGAAGGGGTGCAGTGGGTGGAGCTCGGGGACCGCTGGGGGAAGGGGTGCAGTGGGTGGAGCTCGGGGACCGCTGGGGGAAGGGGTGCAGTGGGTGGAGCTCGGGGACCGCTGGGGGAAGGGGTGCAGTGGGAGGAGCTCGGGGACCGCTGGGGGAAGGGGTGCAGTGGGTGGAGCTCGGGGACCGCTGGGGGAAGGGGTGCAGTGGGAGGAGCTCGGGGACCGCTGGGGGAAGGGGTGCAGTGGGAGGAGCTCGGGGACCGCTGGGGGAAGGGGTGCAGTGGGTGGAGCTCGGGGACCGCTGGGGGAAGGGGTGCAGTGGGTGGAGCTCGGGGACCGCTGGGGGAAGGGGTGCAGTGGGTGGAGCTCGGGGACCGCTGGGGGAAGGGGTGCAGTGGGAGGAGCTCGGGGACCGCTGGGGGAAGGGGTGCAGTGGGAGGAGCTCGGGGACCGCTGGGGGAAGGGGTGCAGTGGGTGGAGCTCGGGGACCGCTGGGGGAAGGGGTGCAGTGGGTGGAGCTCGGGGACCGCTGGGGGAAGGGGTGCAGTGGGTGGAGCTCGGGGACCGCTGGGGGAAGGGGTGCAGTGGGAGGAGCTCGGGGACCGCTGGGGGAAGGGGTGCAGTGGGAGGAGCTCGGGGACCGCTGGGGGAAGGGGTGCAGTGGGAGGAGCTCGGGGACCGCTGGGGGAAGGGGTGCAGTGGGTGGAGCTCGGGGACCGCTGGGGGAAGGGGTGCAGTGGGAGGAGCTCGGGGACCGCTGGGGGAAGGCGCTCGGTGACTGCTGGGAGGAGGAGAGCCTTGTTCTGGGGGGATGCCATCATCTCCCAGAAAGCAAACAATTCCAGCTTATAATATTTTCCTGTGACTGCTGGTGCTTGTAGTGCTCCAGGTGTTTTTTGCTGCTCTCTGATGACATCACTGACCTCTCGCTCCTCTTTATGTCCTTCAGGAGGTAGAAGACACGTCCCCCAATCACTGCTCCACCAGCTTCAGGGTGATCGTCGTCTCTCCGGAGTTCGAAGGAAAAGCTCTGCTACAGCGACACCGGTGAGGGCTGCATACACAGTGCTGCATCCTGTATTATCCTCCAGAGCGGCACTCACTATTCTGCTGGTGGAGTCACTGAGTACATACATTACTTATCCTGTACTGATCCTGGGTTACATTGTGTATTATACTCCAGAGCTGCACTCACTATTCTGCTGGTGGAGTCATTGTGTACATACATTACTTATCCTGTACTGATCCTGGGTTACATTGTGTATTATACTCCAGAGCTGCACTCACTATTCTGCTGGTGGAGTCACTGTGTACATACATTACTTATCCTGTACTGATCCTGAGTTACATCCCGTATTATACTCCAGAGCTGCACTCACTATTCTGCTGGTGGAGTCACTGTGTACATACATTACTTATCCTGTACTGATCCTGAGTTACACCCTATATTATACTCCAGAGCTGCACTCACTATTCTGCTTGTGGAATCACTGTGTACATACATTACTTATCCTGCACTGATCCTGAGTTACATCCAGTATTATACCCCAGAGCTGCACTCACTATTCTGCTGGTGGACTCACTGTGTACATACATTACTTATCCTGTACTGATCCTGAGTTACATCCTGTATTATACTCCAGAGCTGCACTCACTATTCTGCTGGTGGAGTCACTGTGTACATACATTACTTATCCTGTACAGATCCTGAGTTACACCCTATATTATACTCCAGAGCTGCACTCACTATTCTGCTGGTGGAATCACTGTGTACATACATTACTTATCCTGTACTGATCCTGAGTTACATCCTGTATTATACTCCAGAGCTGCACTCACTATTCTGCTCTGAGGAAGCAGCAGAGATCCCCCAGCATTCCGTCCTTGCTCTGGTGATTTGCCTCACCCCCAGCACTGTGCAGTCACATGATGGATAGTTGCCCTGCAGTATAGAGGTTTGGTTGCGTTGCTCTGGATGATGTGGTGGAGAGCTCTGTTTTCTAGGAGTTCTCTAAGGCCGCCTGCAGACGGGCGGAAATTCCGCGGTGGGATTTCCCGCAGAATTTCCGCCCTTGGAAGCTGCCATAGGATTCCATTAGCAAACGCAATCCTATGCAGATGGCCGCAGTTTGTCCGCGCGAAATCTCGCGCGGCAAACAAACCGCGGCACGGTCTCTTTTTGTGCGGGGCTCGCAGAGCCCCGCCCAGAAACGTCTCTCCACCGACTCCGGTCTGCCCATGCACCGGCTGCCCAGCCGCCGGCACATGAAAGATCTGGAGCTGCGGGTGAGTACGCACTGCTCTCTGCATGCACTCGGGGCGGGTTCCGCAGCGAGAATTCTGCAGGCGGCCTAAAGGATGATTATATGTAAACTACAACTCCCAGCATGCTCTGCAGGCCTCTGTATTACATGTCACAGCATGCAGGCTCAGTATTTCCAAGGTTCTACTCCCAGCATGCTCTGCTGCTGATGATATGGTTGCAGCTGCCCACTAGGTCTCCTCCCAGTTTGTGACTCTCTGTCGCCACCTGCAGGCTCGTGAACAGCTGCTTGGCAGAAGAACTGAAGACCATTCACGCCTTTGAACAGAAAACCCTGACGCCGGCACAGTGGGAGCAAGAGAAGCAGAAGTGAAGCCCCCGCTCCGAGGACCGTCGTGCAGGCTGGAGCGTCGGGACGGTCTCTGTGGACATTCTGGGGCTCGGGATGAGTCACCAGCACTGGGAGGGTTAAGTTTGATCTAATAAATGATGCGCTGAGGACTGTGACGTCTGCTCGCCCTGTGGGTGCTCAGATGTTGCAGAGGGGTCATGTCATGGGGGAACTCCAGATTCTGGGCACAGACATAGTTACATGATATTTGATTGCCTGCTGCCACAAATGGGGAGCTCACAGTATATAGATTTATATGTCCACCACTGGGGGGAGCTCCCTGCATACAGGTGTGCAGAGCCACCACTAGGGGAGTTTAAAGGGGAAATCCATACAGCAAAAAGCCCAGAATACCCATTTTAATATATACAGGTATGTACAGCTACCACTAGGGGGAGCTCACACTGTACTGTTATACCATAGGAATTCTATGAATCTGTGACCACTGAGCTCCACCTAGTGGTGGCTGCATAGATTTTTTTAATACGGTGAGCTCCCCTTAGTGGTGCTTGCATACAGCGAGCGCCCCCTGCTGGTGGCTGCATAGATCTGTATACGGCAAGCTCCCCCTAGTGGTGGCTGCAGCCAGCTGGTATTTTACAGTCTACTTTTGAAAGTGGAACTTTGAAGTATTTGCAATCTTTAATGTACGGCAGCGCCATTGTTGGCCACTTGTTACAGGGGTGCTCTAGGACCCTACCAATAAAGTACATGACTGCAGACAGTTGGCTGTTTATTCTCTGGCATTCAGACAATAATAAAGAATATTACAATTAAAAAAAAATCCAAGATGGAGAGTCGATGTCTTCCGTCAGCCTCTGGGAGCGCTGGGTGACAGCCAATATGGAGTCCTTCCAGCCCCCCAGAGGTTCGGCTTTTACACTAACCTCTCCAATTTTGCTGAATGAGCTGGCGGTGCTTCCTTACAGGACCCCAGGGAAGCTGCGTGCCAACCTGTAATGGGGTGTTGGTGGTCACCCAGCTTTCCTGGGAGTCTGTTAACAGAACTTAACGACCGGACAGAAGATGGCGACTCCAGGAGTTACAGTTGCTGGGGTTTTCTTATTTGCGGGGGCAGTTCAAGTATCAGTAGTATTTACACCTGGCTCCGCCCCTTCAAGATGAACAGAAGATGGTGGGAGGGGTCACGACAGGAAGTTTCATTAGCTCCGCCCCCTGCACTGTACAAGTCTGTTCATTTAGAAGTCTTCCTGGGTTTCATTGGAGAGGAGGGAATGACAACGGGTTAAAGGGGTATTCCTATGATGTCACTGGGGGATTATCCAGGGCGGATCCAATGACCGGCGTACCCCTTTAATACCAGACGCCTCCCTCCTGTTGTGGGGGCTCAGAGCCGCCTCTAATTGGCCGCTTTCCCCTCCAGATGGGCGATCCGTTTCTCCTGCTCCGCGACGGTCGCCTTGAGCTGCTTTATCTCCTCTGTAAGCTGCTGCAGCGCGGAGTCCTGTGGGGCGGAAGGACAGGTGTGTTATAATGGATGGCGGATTATTACGTGTCACCGTGGTCACTACTCAGCTCTGTGAGCCGGACCGAAACTAGACTATTACCGTTCACTGACAGCAAGCAATAATTGCCCGTTCTATCTGGTGAAGCCTCTTACCGCACATGCCCCGCCCCCATCGGACGACTGGCTGCGTTTCGGTAGTCGTACGTTCAGGACGTTCTTGTTGACCTTCAGTTCTCGGCCCTTGCTGGGGACGTATCCGTCCTTCAGGGAGATGAGTAGCGGCTCAGCGTTTTTGCCGGAGAGCCATTCCTCCGCCGTGAGGGCCGGGTCCGGGCCGATGGTGTCAGGGTACAGATCCTCCTGGAAAAGGTCAGACTGTGCAGGAGAGGAGTGATAGTCAGAAGATCAGTCACACCCCTATGCCCACGCCATCCACCTGATACCAGCCATCTTACCTTCCTGGGCACCGTCATGGCGATCGGCTCACATTTCCTCTCGTGCAGCTTGTAAAATCTGAAACGGAATACAGACCACATAAGGGCACTGCCCTCTCTGACGCATAGGGTGCCACTCCTCCAGGGCACTTACCTGGCGATCTCGCATTTGTTCACCTCCAGCCCGCGCTTTGGCATGTAGCCCATCCCCCGCTGAGAGTCTTTAGTGCTGTGCACGGATAGGTAATGGATATACGGAGACTCGTCCGTCACCTCAAAGTAGCGGATGCTGCTGTCCCCCTATGTTGGGACGTAGAAAGACCCACGTTACTGACTGTATCCCAAAACTACACGCTGTGATATAAAACGCCAGCCCCTACCTTCCCACACAGGTAGAAGATATATGTATCAGGGTCAAAGAAAGGTATGAGGACGCCGCTGCTCGTGTCCAGCTCCTGCAGGGTGAGCGGAGAGTCAAAGGCCTTCTGTAGAGGGGAAGAAAACGGAAGTGAGCTGCGGGTCCGAGAAACTCAAGCTATCACGGCAATGCTAGAGATGCTCTGCAGATCTATGGTCATTCAGGTCATTGCTATCATCGTGTAGTCCGGCCGGGCACCACTAGGTGGCAGCATTCACATAAGACCTTCAGGAGTCAAGAAAACAGTTCCTGAGAGAAAGGTCCCTGCATAGGACCTTTGGGGTCTTAAAGGAGATGTCCCGCGCCGAAACGGGTTTTTTTTTTTTTAAACCCCCCCCCCCCGTTCGGCGCGAGACAACCCCGATGCAGGGGTTAAAAAAACCACCCGCACAGCGCTTACCTGAATCCCGGCGGTCCGGCGTCTTCATACTCACCTGCTGAAGATGGCCGCCGGGATCCTCTGTCTTCATGGACCGCAGGGCTTCTGTGCGGTCCATTGCCGATTCCAGCCTCCTGATTGGCTGGAATCGGCACGTGACGGGGTGGAGCTACACGGAGCTACACGGAGCCCCATAGAGAAGAGGAGAAGACCCGGACTGCGCAAGCGCGGCTAATTTGGCCATCGGAGGGCGAAAATTAGTCGGCACCATGGGAACGAGGACGCCAGCAACGGAGCAGGTAAGTATAAAACTTTTTATAACTTCTGTATGGCTCATAATTAATGCACAATGTACATTACAAAGTGCATTATTATGGCCATGCAGAAGTGTATAGACCCACTTGCTGCCTCGGGACAACCCCTTTAAGTTGTAGAAACCTTCAGCAACATAACTTGTTTTCCATCCTGACAGACGCTCCACTAGTTCAGGAGTAGAAGACAACCAGGGGAACGCGGTCCTCAGTCAAACTTCCAAAGTGCTACTCTGGTATATAATAGCACACAAGTGCCCCCTTATGTCTGTGAGGCATAACCACATGCTCCATTATGGCCGATAGGTTGTCATAAACCCGGGGAGTATCGGGAGGAACAAGAACCACACATGGACCCTGACACACGCAGACACGTGTTGTACAGTTGAATCTCAATATTAAGTCTAAATGAAGCAGTATAAAAAAGTGAATGGAAAGCAACAAAAACCGCCAAAATCTGAATGAAAAACCATGAGTGAACGGGAAGCAATAAACGGATACGCCCGAATAAAAAAGGATTAAAAATAACTGAATGGAAAACAAGAAAAAAACAGAAGTGCCTGGTCCATGAAAAAACAACCAAAAAAGCATAAAAACACGAGTATGAATAGGAAACAAAAAAGGCGTGCGAATGGGGAAAAAACCAAAAAATTCATGAGTATGGAAACAAGAAGGAATTATTGTACACAGACAGAGGTCGGCGTGTGTTAGATGTGTCAAGAGGGTATGTCTATATAAATATATACACCTCAGACCCCGGCCAGGTTTTAAACCTGTTAGGTGTTAACTGGATAACGCAGTAGGTCCCACATACGATAAAAACTCTTTATTGAACAATCCAGACAGACATGGAGGAGCAGGGAGCGTGTGCCGTCTTACACGTTTCAGGCAGGCAGGCTGCCCTTCATCATAGACCTTCTTGCTCCTTCATGTCTGTCTGGAGTTTTCAGGAAAGAGTTTTTATCCAACGCCGGACTTTCTCCGATTTCCTGTGCATCAGTCGTGGCTTGCAGCCAGTCCTTGTGTGGGAGCGTCTGCAGAGGAGCTGGTTTTCATTTCTGTTGGGTATCAATAGTTCATAGACACCATCCTCCAGTTCTTGCCTCCTTTCCCCTGTGGAAGCTATGATGGTCAGCGGCTAGCAGAATGTTTGATGGACTCACCGTATCCCATAAGGCGACTTGTCGCTCACTCATCCGGCTGAACCCAGTGGTCAATATCTTATCATCGGACACAAAGATGCCGCGCACCGGCCGGCTGCCCTCGTGGGGCTTCTCCTTCTCCTGCAGGAAGAGAATATAGACCTGGTTGTAACCTCTGGGGCATTGCACAGTGGTGTGTTCTGCTGCCCCCTGCTGGTGTCATTCTAAGGGCCCATTCACATGGGCGTATTTTTTGTCCGTACCCAGTCAGTAGTTTTGAACGCAGGACAGCAGATGGAAACTTTGAATTAAATTGGTGTATTCAGAAATGCGTTTTTAACGTGGGCCGAAAGAATCGCTGCATGTCCTATTTTGGTCCATATTAGGCACGCTGCCATCTTTTTTAACTACACCAATTTAATTCAATGGGTCTGTATTCAGTCTGTAAAATGTGAACTGACAATCCGCCGGTGTGATAAGGCCCTTAGACTCGGGCTGAAGTCAGGATTGGGTGTGATGCTCTGCACACTCACCGCTACAATGGCGCCAGTTCTGGGCTCGATGATCCGGATCTTCTTGTCCTTGCAGGTGGTGCAGATCATGGAGCCATTCCTGTTCCAGGCGACGCTGTATATGAGGTCGGTGTGGGTCTCGTCGATGGAGATGACGGACTGTCCGCAGCCCACATCCCAGATCAGGATGAGGTTATCGCAGCCTGCGGACAGGAGACAGTCAGAGTACAGAACGCTGCGGTATATCACACGGCTCGTCCTGTGCCCGCTTCTTACCTGCACTCAGCAGGATGTTCTGCGCCGTCGGGTGCCACAGTACGATGCCCACCCTCTTTGTGTGACCTTCCAGGGTGACAATGGGCTCACTGAGGGAGCGGGTCAGACCGCCGTCTGGAATCTCCCACACCTGGTATAAACAGTGGAGACGTGAGTAGCTGACGCAAACATACACAGCGGTACACGGAGTATCCCACCCGCAAAGATGAAGTCAGTCATACCGTGTTTCCCACCCAAAAAGACCCCGTCTTATATTAATTTTAGCCACAAAAGAGGCATTGGGTCTTATTTTCAGGGGATGTCTTATTACACTTACCTAGCCGACACGGGTCCCTCCCGCTGCTCTCCACAGCTCGACATGCTTCCTGCAGTCCTCGGCCACTCATGATTGGTTCTTTGACCGCTTCAGTGCATCTCTGGATAAACCAATTGATGGCTGTGATTGGTTTATCCAGCACTGCATTGATTGGTTCCTTGATTGCTGCTTAGCCAATCACAGCCATCGCTTCCTGGAGGTGAGATTTATGAATCCCGTAACCAGGACGTGATGTTGTATAAGCGGCTGAGGACTGCAAGAACCGCGCTGAACCTCTAGAGAGCAGCGGAGGGACCTGGACCGAGCCTGCTGGGTAATGTATTGTTTTTCTATGTAGTGTAAGCAGGGCTTATTTTCGTAGAAACAGGGTAGTACACTCATTGTGAGAAACCCCCCCGCCCCCAGAAGACATTGTCTTTTTGCCATATAACCCGTCCTGCGGTTCTATCCCAGGCAGATCTGTAATGATGGGAGTTGTGGTGATTAGATGGACGGTCTTGTCACCGGAGGTCCTACAAGTGGTTGCCCCCTTGGCCTATAAGAGGCTCTCGGAGGCTCCTTGTGTGTAGTGACCTCTTCTACCACTTCTGTAGAGCTTGTTGACCACTAGACGTCTCTACGACTCAGAGAAGACATCTCATACTGTTACCAGAGGGGGGCGCATTATTGGGATGTGAGTGGCTGGATGGCCATAGCGATGAATTTTCCGCCCCCCGGCCGTTCTGTCCAGACTGTTAGGGGGTGTTGGGACCAGTGGATGTGTGAGGGCACACAAGGTGACCGGGCTCAGGACACCCCCTACAGACCACCAGTAGAGAGGAGCGTCTGACCAGACTGTTAGGAGGTGTTGGGACCAGTGGGTGGGGGCACACAAGGTGACCGGGCTCAGGACGCCCCCTACAGACCACCAGTAGAGAGGAGCATCTGATCATCCGACAAGCACCAGCAGCTCCAACTGTTTCGTTGTCCGCCATCCAGAGACAGGGGGGCCATCGTTACACTCCTGTGTTGAAACCATTCCCAGGCTCTTGGCTGAAGGATATTTGGTCTCACGGCCCCCCATTACATGCTGGGCCTCTGACACCGACCGTCGGCTCCGTTTGTAGTAATGTTGTGAACTATGACACTGGACGCTACGGATGGGAACCGGATTGTCTTCAGGTTGAATCCAGGTTTAGTTTGGGCGCTGACGACGGCCACTGACAATGAGTGTATGTGTATATGTATGTATGTATGTATGTATGTATGTATGTATGTATGTATGTATGTATATATATATATATATATATATATATATATATTCATACATACACACACACACACACACTTCTTCTAGGTGGCGATTGGTTGTGAAAAGGAGTGTACATATCAGGCAGACAAAGGAGTTTTGGCCTTAAGATGCTGTGTATCTCCTGTGTCTATGGCTATAAGGGTCTTCACAACTGCTAAGGCTTTACCCAGGACACGCAGATTACAGATCCCTTTAAGGGGTCAGTCGCCACCTTGGGGGTGATGGGTGGGGGGGCTATGTGACCCTTTCTCATCCAAGCCCCCCCCCCCTATCAGTCCATCCCTGTATGATCTCTCTTCCCGCCAGTCTTACCATGACAGAGCAGTCCTCGGAGCCGCTGGCAATGACGTTGTCGTTGTGGGGGCACCAGTCAATGTCCAGCACAGGAGCCGTGTGCCCACAGACCACCGGCTGCGACTTGTCCAACCGTCCTGTCTGCGAAGAGATGACACATGAGGAAGACGCTGCAGAGCATCGCTCACTCCTGACCACGCTAATTCTGGACAACGCCTGCTGGAAACACTACATCTCCTACAATACACCACAGCAGACATACTGTATACAGACACAAGGGGGCAGCAGTGAGATCTGAGGCCCTGTAGCTGGCAGAACTGTGATTACAGCTCCGTTTGACAGTAGCTGAATGGGCTTAAAAAAGTGACACCCAGTGTGATAAGTCAGATATGTTGTCACTCCCCTTCCCCCATGCAGCAGATTACTGGGCGCAGGAGAGCGCTCCTCCGTGGGTAAAGAGGAAACCGCGTCTACGTGCAAATATCTGCGCTGACCGCGTCCGTCACGTGATGTGCCATAGGTTATACTGTGTTATCAGCTGTGCGATGAGCTGCGGTTAGACGCTCTGCAGCGCCGCTGGTGTTTCACGCCCGCCCCTCCCATCTCTGTGGTTTGTACAAGGAAGGTGTCGCGGCAATCGACCTACAGGACCAAATAAGGTCAAATCTGAGCGTCGCGTCCCCAGCACTTCCCCTATCACAGCAGACTCCGTTCCCGCCACCCCACAGGCATCACATACATTCAGGCCGCTTCGCGTATTTGCGCACACGAGCATACGGATTTTGCGGAATGAACAATGCTTTTTTGCGCACATTGGCGTATTTCCCTGTACTTTTTGCGCCCGCAGATCACGTTCACTTGCGTGCGACTAACAAATTTGCCTCGATTTAAAAGGCTGATTAGTCTAATGAGTTCCAGATGTGTTCAGAATTACGTAGCGTATCGCGCATCTCTTTGCGTATTGCGCGCATTTGACTTCTATGGGGATTTTTAGTGCGTCGAAAATAGAGCGTGCAGCAGTTTTTGCGCAAATGAAGTGCAGACGAAATTGTGCGATGTGAACAAACCAATTGAAATCAATGAGTTCTAGTCTGCGTACTGCGTGCGTAAATTTTGCACGTGCAGATAAACGTGCAAATAGGTCCGTGTGAATCTAGCCTCACCCTGCGACAACCCATAGTTACATCATGTGTCCGACAACCAGGGTTGGATCAACCAACTACCCCTCCCACGTGCTCCTCAATAACAATTATATCGCCACACGCCTTAAAGGGGTTGTCCATGGTTTAACTCCTTCAGCTACTGACACATAATTCTGAGTGCTGCTGGTTATCTGCACCTTAAAGGGGTTGTACACAGAAAAACATGGCCACCGAAAAGTAGCGCGATACCGCACTCTTGTGAAAGCGGACTAAAAGAATGTCTGTTTTTGTTCCCCACAGCAACCAATCACAGCGCAGCTTTCATCTTACCTCAGCAGTATAAGAAACATCAACCAATCACAACGCAGCTTTCATGTTACCTCAGTAGAATATATAGCAACCAATCACAGCACAGCTTTAATGTTACCTCAGCAGAAGAAATAACAACCAATCACAACGCAGCTTTCATGTTACTTCAGCAGTATAATATATAACAACCAATCACAGCGCAGCTTTCATGCTACCTTAGCAGTATAAGACATGAAAGCTGCGCTGTGATTGGTTGCTAGGGGCAACAAGGGCAGATTTTCTGTCAGACAGCTTTTTTATAACCGTGCGGTGTCGGGGTACTTCTCCGTGGCCCCCTGTAAGGCTTTGTCATGTTAGTGCCTGAAGGAGTTAAATCGTCATCCTCTGCGCCGCTCCTCACTTTTATGATGGTCATAAGACGATTTCCCCCCTGAGGAAATCACATCCCCCCTCACACATAGCGGCGGCATGTCACGGGGACACACAGAGGCCATTGTGTGCTGCCATCTCTGCTCAGCCCCTGTGTGTGTGACCCCCGCTCCTGCCAGCGCTAGCGCCATCTGCACTACCAGGCTCAGGTATCTGCCCGCAGCGCCGTTGCATCCGATAATATGTACACCATTCATAATAATACATATATCTGCGCCATTTCTTCAGATCTGTAACATCAAATATATACCCTCATTATGGCAGCTAATGGATGGGAATAATGGCGCACATTAAAAAATATGTCGCCGCCATTTACGTAATGCTGATGTCACAGCTATAAGGCTCTGGCACACCAGCGTTTTTCTGGTCCATTAAAAAAAACCAGACATCATACGTCTCATATCACACATATAACACGCGCTAGATGAGACTCGGCCGTTCAAGTCAACGGGGAGAGAAAAAAAACGGACAGCACTCAGATGAAGAAAAAAAACAACTAGCTCGTTTCCGTTTTTTTGTGGATTTGAAAACAGATGACACAAAAAAAAGGGGGGAAAACGGACACACGGACCAAATATGGAGGCCACGGAATTGTACACTTATGAAAAAAATGTCCGTTTTTCTGCAGACATAGCTTTTTTTAATACAAATGCGCACCTCGCCTCAGACTGCGGGTTCCTGAAAGCTCCTGGTGCCAGATCTGTACTTGGCGTCAACACCGAATTTAGCGCAATGACTATAACGAGATAGTGGGAGGACATCATATATATCATGGCGCCACCTACAGCATGGATGCTGGTCCCATCAGACATGGCGCGAAGTTGAATGGGCAGCTCCGTATTGATGCCATGCTTTTGCCCCGCCACGCGTGTAACTGGCAGTTTCTACGTGTGAAGTGGGCGGAGTTAGCAGATCTATGTACATATATGTCTATAATGCCGTCCTGCAGCCTTTTCACCTGCATCAGCTCTCTCCACTTCCTTTGACAAAACCACAACATCCTGACCGCAGCCAACGCTTACAGCTCTGCAGGCACTTCTGTAAAATGAATGCGCCCAGCCGTTCATCTGGAGTAACCCACCTTGGATAGGGGCAAGACCATGAAAGCGCCTCCGCCACTCGCCTCCACCACGATGGCCAAGAATTTGGGATTGACGGCGCAGAAGTTGCTGTCCCATGTATTCTGAGATACGCGGATGTCATCGTAGCATTGGTCGGCCTTCACCGGCTGCCCGAAGACATGGCGGAACTTACTGGTGCGGACGACCTTCCTGCTCATGATGAGGCCTGCCAAACGGGGAGAATAATGATTGATGAGGAGGGGCGGCTGATATAGAAGACGAGGGGGGCACAAATATAATATAGACCACAGTAAGAAGAGTAATGGTTTAGGTCCTGGTGTCAGGAGGAGGCTGTGTAAAGGACGTAGTGGTCACCAATATTAGCATCCTCAAAGCTGCAACCAGGACCTGAAATGACTCAGAAGCTTATTGCATCCCATATGGGACCTGTCAGGGGTTCGTCTCCCCTCTCTGTGCCCACTGGTAAGCTGGCATCTTGCAGAGTGCCATAGGACGTGCGTCGCTGCCCCTTACCTGGGTGTACAGAGGGTCCGGAGGAGACTGATGCTTGGTGTCAGCTGCCTGGAGTCTGCATCAAACTTCTGCTTTTTAGAAGCATATTCTGCAAGAAGGGAGGAGGAGGGCAGGAAGCGGAGGGGGTGTCTTGTCTTCCTTCTCGGCAGGGAAGGGCAGGACATGGTTAATGAAGAGTCCTGGGCGTACAGTAATAAAGGGTTAATAAGATGGATTGTACCAATATCATACAATGCAGGAAACTGACAAATAAGGGGTTAAGGAAGACTTATAGACCACCAGAGAGACATGCTGAGTGGATGATGGCACCATACAATGTGAACCCATAGACGTGCCAGTCACTGTACCAGGGCTTGTACCCGGTATTTACAGGGTGGTGATGGCAGACACTAAACCCACCGCCATGGCATGAGAGACAGGACACTAGAGGGGGGAACACATTAGATGGAGGTCAGCTGAATCTGATGATTATGATAGTAGCGGACGGACATCTAATGTGTATGGGGGTGTTCCCAACATCGGGTATCTGGCGACAGAAGGATCAGGCTGTTGGATTTCATCATGCCCAGTCCTTTTGTACTCGGGGACCTACACTACCCCTGGGGATGTCACGGGGGACAGAGGGGTCTGGTGTAGGGACAGAGGGATCTTGAGAAGACAGATGAGATGGGAGTAGTACATAGGGGTCTGAAGGGAGGAGGCAGAGGAGTCCGGAAGGAGGAGGCAGAGGAGTATGAAGGAGAAAGGGGAGGCTGGAGGGAGGAGGAAGAGAGGTCCGGAGGGAGGAGGCAGAGGGGTATGAAGGAGAAAGGGGAGGCTGGAGGGAGGAGGAAGAGAGGTCCGGAAAGAGGAGGCAGAGGGGTATGAAGGAGAAAGGGGGGGCTGGAGGGAGGAGGAAGAGGTCCGGAGGGAGGAGGCAGAAGAGTCTGGAGGGAGGAGGCAAAAGAGTCCAGTGCATGAGACAGAGAGGTCCGGAGGGAGGAGAAAGGGGGGTCCGGAGGGAGGAGAAAGGGGGGTCCGGAGGGAGGAGAAAGGGGGGTCCAGAGGGAGGAGAAAGGGGGGTCCAGAGGGAGGAGAAAGGGGGGTCCAGAGGGAGGAGAAAGGGGGGTCCAGAGGGAGGAGAAAGGGGGGTCCAGAGCATGAGACAGAGAGGTCTGAAGAAGGAGAAAGGGGGGTCCGGAGGGAGGAGGCACAAGGGTCCGCTGCATGAGACAAAGGGGTCTGGTGCAGGAGACAGAGGGGTCTGAAGAATTGCAGAGAGGTCTGGAGGAGACAGACGAGGTGGTGATAGGATAGATGGGTCTGGTTGAGGGACAGAGTGGTGCGGAGAAGGAGAAAGGGGGGTCCGGAGGAAAAGAAAGAAGGGGGGTCCGGAGGAGGAGACTGAGTTCTAGAGGAGATAGATGAGGAGGTGATAGGAAAGATGGGTCTGGTGGAGGAGAAAGAGGAGTTTGAAGGAGATAGACGAGGTGAGAGTAGGACAGAGGGGTCTAGTGGAGGAGACAGACAAGGTGGTGATAGGAACGAGGGGTCTGGTGGAATGACAGAGGGGTCTGAAGAATGACAGAGTTCTGGAGGAGACAAATGAGGAGGTGATAGGAAAGATGGGTCTGGTGGAGGACAGAGAGGGGTTTGGAGGAGATAGACGAGGTGGGAGTAGGACAGAGGGGTCTGGAGGAGGAGACAGATGGGGTCTGGAGGGGTCAGCCAAGCCCAGTGGTCAGGTATAGGTTTTGCTATCTGGTGATAGTTGGGGGCTCCAGTTAGTGGTTTCAGGTTGTGACTTTTGGCTCTCCATGTTACACCGTTGTGTGTATTATATCTTTGGCCTCTGCTGCTGCAGCACCTCTTTGAGAAGCAGACCGCTTCAGGTCAGTATGTATTTGTACTGATTGACATGAAGCTCAAGGAGGTTATGCAGCAGCTGCGGTGTATTATAAGTAATGATGTTCCCAGTATGTGGTCACACTGGTGTGAACTGGTAACCTGTGGCTCATTGCTCTGGGGGCTAGAGGGGTCGGCATATTACGTTATCAGGGGTCATTAGAAGGCCTCGTGTCCACGGGCAGAATTGAATTGAATTGCGGAATCACCCACACTTGCAATTCACAGTTCAATCAGCCCACAGACAATCATTGGGCATCTGCAGGTAATTAAATACATGTGGATGTCCTTTTCCCAGACTTGCTGATCGCAGCATGCTCCATTTTCTGTGGATTCCTGCATGGACGGCTTCCATTGCGGTTCAACGCATCCGCCGTGCAGAACAAAGAAGATCCGTCTGGGAGGGAGAAGACCCCCACTGCATCCGGACAGGTAAGATGTCCATGGCTGCGGGCACGGGGGGGATTCCGCACTTGGAATCTGCATGTGCCATGGACATGAGGCCTAAAGCAATACATTCTGTTGGCTGTCTATTGGCACACTGCTGCGGCCATGGTACTATTACAGCTCCTCCTGGCAGTATACTACATCTCAGCCTCCTACCTGGCCTGTGATGTAACCGGCTCATTGCTTCATCCACAACCACTTCCTGCAGCTCGGCAGCCTGCGTATCCTCCCATCTGATTGCCCCATGCTCACTCCTCTGAGACTACAACTACCAACATGGACTAGCATCCTAGAAGTCGGAGTTTCACAACAGCTGAAGAGTCACAACTTAAAAAACACATCAGCTGCTACACTAACGCTCCAGCACTGATATATCCTCCAAACATTTGCATTATATGTGACTGATATCAGCTGCGCCTCTTATAGCACTCCAGCACTGGTATAATCTCCAGAGACACTTACATCATATATGTGATATCAGCAGCTCCTCTTATAACGCTCCAGTACTGGTATAATCTCCAGAGACACTTACATCATATATGTGATATCAGCAGCTCCTCTTATAATGCTCCAGCACTGGTATAATCTCCAGAGACATTTACATCATATATGTGATATCAATCGTTCCTCTTATAACACTCCACTACTGATATAACCTCAAGAGACATTTGCATTATATTTGTGGTATCAGCCGATCCTCTTATAACGCTCCAGTACTGATATAACCTACAGAGACATTTACATCATATATGTGACTAATATCAACTAATACTCTTATAACGCTCCAGTACTGATACAACCTCCAGAGACATTTACATTATATATATATATGATATCAGCTGTTCCTCTTATAACACTCCAGTACTAATCTAACCTCTAGTGACATTTACATCATATATGTGACTGATATCAGCTGCTCCTCTTATAACGTTCAGGCACTTATATAACCTCCAGAGACATTTACATTATATATGTGACTGATATCAGCTGCTCTACAGTGTCCGAGGAGCAGGCCCACAGGTGAGGACACAGCGGGGTATAATTGGGCCTTGTCACAGGGCTCTACCATCTCCCACCCTGAGTGTAGCACAGGACCCGTCCAAGGTGTCGCTGGGGGGACTTTCACGGGGGTAACTCAATACGTGGTTTACCTTAAACAGTCATGTCACAGGTGGCGCCACCGTTCCTTCCTCCGCTGTGAATCCAGATGATAAAATAAGTGGCCCACACACACAGGGAAACTTTAAGGAGCAAAGCCAGGAATGGAAACTATTGACAGTCCAACAAAAGGACATAAACTCACGCCAGCAGGAAAATGGTGCAAAATCACAAGGTGGTGCGACAGGGAGGGAATCACAGGATATCAGAAGAGGCTACAGTCCTAGTTATCTGCAGGGTTCAGTTCCTAGTAACAACTCCTTCACTCACACCCGCTCTCTACAGGTCGGCACTCACATTTGGCAGGCAGGAACTTCACACTGCAATGGCAGTTACACTCTCTTCTCCTCAGTGGTCAAGGATACCCCTGGCATCTCCTGGGTAAAGCAGACCCAGGGGAGGCTGAGGATACCTTTTAGCCTCTTCCATTCCGGCCCACACAGAACAAAAGGTGTCTGTGTGGCTCACTTGCAAATCCTCTAATGCTCCTCACTCTTGCAAGACCAGAATGGGACTCCAATTGACTTGCAGATATGTTGCAAACACATATACATAGCATGATCACGTGACAAACAACAAGATACATTTTCCAGACATCTCACATACCAGACAGTTAACACATTCAGTGCTGCAGATATGCAATGCACACCATATTCATACAACATAAGAATGCATTCACACTAACGTATATCGGCTCTGTTTTCACGCCGAGCTGATATACGTCGTCCTCATCTGCAGGGGGGGGGGGGGATGAAAGAGCCAGGAGCAGGAACTGAGCTCCCGCCCCTTCTCTGCCTCCTCTCCACCCCTCTGCACTATTTGCAATTAAAGGGGGCGGGGCTAAGTGGGCCAAATTAGCCCCGCCCCTGCCCACCTCTCCCCATTGCAAATAGTGCAGAGGGGCGGAGAGAAGGCAGAGAGGGGGCGGGAGCTCAATTCCTGCTCCTGGCTCTTCCATCCCCCTCCCCCTCCTGCAGAGAGAGACGCCGTATATCAGCTCGGCGTGAAAACCCAGCTGATATACGTTCATGTGAATCGCTCAGTTTTCATGCCGAGCCGATATACGTCGTCCTCATCTGCAGGGGGGGGGAGGATGGAAGAGCCAGGAGCAAGAACTGAGCTCCCGCCCCCTCTCTACCTCCTCTCCGCCCCTCTGCACTATTTGCAATGTGGAGAGGCGGGATGGGGGCGGGGCTAATTCTCGGCCCTTAGCCCCGCCTCTGTCCCACCTCCTTTCATTGCAAATAGTGCAGAGGGGCGGAGAGGAGGCAGAGAGGGGGCGGGAGCTGAGTTCCTGCTCCTGGCTCTTCCATCCTCCCCCCCTGCAGATGAGGACAACGTATATCGGCTCGGCGTGAAAACCGAGCCAATATACGTTCGTGGGAATGCAGCCTTAAAGACATTGACAACACATAGGCACAGGACAAATGCACTACAGCTCCTTTTATAACGCTCCATTACTGATAAAACTTCCAGAGACATTAACATAATATATATGACTGATATCAGCTGCTAATCTTGAAATGCTCCAGTACAGATATATCTTTCAGAGAAATTTATATTATATGTGACTGATATCAGCTGCTCCACTTATAACACTCCAGTACTGATATATCCTGCAGACATATACATCATGTATGTGATTGATATCAGCCACTCCACTTATAACACTACAGTACTGATATAATCTCCAGAGACATTTAGGCCTCATGCCCACAGACGGATCGGGATACACCCGTGGATTTCCGCTATGGGAGTACTGCGTTTAAAAACGCAATTGCGTAAATCTGCCGCAGAAATCCCGAGGTCTCCATTAATGCTATGGAAAACGCAATGAATTAGAACATGCTGCAATTTTTTTCCGCAGCGGAAATCCGCGGCAGAATCACGCATGGGAGCATTGAGCTATTAGGTTCAATAGAACCTCATAGCAGCGGAATTCCGCCACGGATTTATGTCACGGGAACCACGGTGAAAATCCGTTCGTGGGAATTAGCCCTTACATCATATGTGAGTGATATCAGCAGCTCCAGCACTGATAAAATCTCCAGAGACATTTATATAATACATAACTGATATCAGCTCCTCCTCTTATAACACTCCAGTACTGATATAATCTTCAAAGACATTTTCTCATACATGTGACTGATATCAGCTGCGCCTCTTATAACGCTCTAGTACTGATATAACATCCAGAGACACTTACGTAACATATATGACCAGCTGAAGAGTCACGTCTTACAAAACATCAGCTGCTACACTTATAACACTCCAGCACTGATATAACCTCCAGAGACATATACATCATATATGTGATATCAGCTGTTCCTCTAACGCTCCAGTACTAATATAATCTCCAGAGACATATATATCATATATGTGATATCAGCTGGTCCTCGTATAACTTTCCGGTACGGTTATAATCTCTGAAGATATTAACATCATATGTGACTGATATCAGCTGCTCTAGTACTGTACTTCCAAAGACATTTATATAATTTACTGTATGTGATTGATATCATCCACTCCTCTTATAACGCTCCAGTACTGATATGTTTCAGAGACATTTTCTCATATATGTGACTGATATCAGTTGCTCCTCTTATAACGTTCCAGTACTGATATAATCTCTGGTGAAATTTACATCATATGTGACTGATATCAGTTGCTCATTTTCTAATGCTCTAGTTGTGATATAACTTCCATTGACATTTACATCATATGTGACTGATATGTGCTGCTCCTCTTATAACGCTCCCTGCCAGATAGTGCTGTCCGTATTGCAGTGGCTCAGTTTGTTACTGCAGGCATAGCTTCCACTGAATTCAATGGGAGCCGCTCCTACAGTAGCAAACAGGGCCACTACAATGTTGACAGCACTATCTGCTTCCAGGACTGACAGTGGGCCTCCGTATCAGCTGATCGGCAGGGATCCTGAGAGGCGGACCCTCACTGATCAGCTATGCTGATGGCCTATCCAGAGGAGGGTCATCAGTAGTAACAGTCCTGGAGAACCCTTTAATTATTTCCCTATCATCCATATAATTAGCTGAGTGCAGCATAGAATGCTGCAGGGCGCCATCTGCTGGTAGTCAGTAGATACAGCATGTCCTCTACATTACTTTATAATTGGATGACTCCGGCTGTTCTCATCGCTGTCAGATACAATATCCTCGTATCTGTTTTAGCTGCAGTCATGAGGAAGGTTTTCTATGTTATTAATACAGTCCTCAAGTTGGAAAATGGCGCGAATGAAGACTGCAGGATGCTGCAGAAACACACCAACACCTTACCTGCATTGTCTGCTGGGGTCTGAAGTAGTCTGGGCTCCACCTCTTTCAGAGAGGCTCAAGCAGTTGCTCCGCCTACCATTCTTTACACTGCAGTTCTGCTTGTTCAGATTGGCTGCTGAATAGAAGCACAAGACCAGCAGGCGGTCGTTGCCGGAAGAGATGGCGGTGTTACAGCAAGGACAAAAGGGTTCTAGGACCCTGAGGCCGCTCTCACACATGTGCTTTTTACCGCGATTAGCGTGGCCTTCAAATGTTGCACTAACCGAGGTACAACGCTCCTATTGGTTTTAATGGGGTCTCGCAGACCTGCGTTTGAAACACCTGTGGTATTTTTTTCCGTGATTTTCAAGCACCACCTGTTCTTTTTTGCACGTTTTAGTGCATTTTAGCATACCTCATCAACCATCACAATGATGGTGTGAATTTAAAAAACGCTCTAAAATGCTGGATCCTTTTTTTTCAGCTTTATATCAGTTTCTCTCCTCCAAAAACAAAGTGGAGAGAGGGAAACCCCAAACTGAGCCTAACGCAGGTGTGAGAATAGAGAGACGGAAACCCTGAACTGACCCTAACGCAGGTGTGAGAATAGAGAGACGGAAACTCTCAACTGACCCTAACGCAGGTGTGAGAATAGAGAGACGGAAACCCTCAACTGACCCTAACGCAGGTGTGAGAATAGAGAGACGGAAACCCTCAACTGACCCTAACGCAGGTGTGAGAATAGAGAGACGGAAACCCTCAACTGACCCTAACGCAGGTGTGAGAATAGAGAGACGGAAACCCTCAACTGACCCTAACGCAGGTGTGAGAATAGAGAGACGGAAACCCTCAACTGACCCTAACGCAGGTGTGAGAATAGAGAGACGGAAACCCTCAACTGACCCTAACGCAGGTGTGAGAATAGAGAGACGGAAACCCTCAACTGACCCTAACGCAGGTGTGAGAATAGAGAGACGGAAACCCTCAACTGACCATAACGCAGGTGTGAGAATAGAGAGACGGAAACTCTCAACTGACCCTAACGCAGGTGTGAGAATAGAGAGACGGAAACCCTGAACTGACCCTAACGCAGGTGTGAGAATAGAGAGACGGAAACCCTCAACAGACCCTAACGCAGGTGTGAGAATAGAGAGACGGAAACCCTGAACTGACCCTAACGCAGGTGTGAGAATAGAGAGACGGAAACCCTCAACTGACCCTAACGCAGGTGTGAGAATAGAGAGACGGAAACTCTCAACTGACCCTAACGCAGGTGTGAGAATAGAGAGACGGAAACCCTGAACTGACTAACGCAGGTTTGAGAGCAGAGAGACAGAAACCCTGAACTGACCCTAACGCACGTGTGAGAATAGAGAGACGGAAACCCTGAACTGACCCTAACGCAGGTGTGAGAGTGGAGAGACGGAAACCCTGAACTGACCCTAACGGAACTGTAAAAGTGGCCTAAGATGTACTACAATAGCAAGGTTTCTCCCAGGCAAAGATTTCACAGCTGACTGGGGTTTCAGGACGTGCTGTTCAAGACGTTTTGAAGAAGCACAGAGAAACAGGTAAAGCTGAGGACTGTAGACGAAGCGGGTGGCTGAGGAAATAGCGCAGCAGATGAGAGACACACCCAGCTTACTTCCCTCCAAAATTGGAAGATGTCCAGCAGTGCCATCAGCTCAAAGCTGGCCGAAACCAGTGGGACCCAGGTAAACCCATCTACTGGTTGTAAAAGTCTGGCCTGGAGTGGTCTTCATGAAAGAACTGCAGCAAAAAGCCACTTTCAATATAGAAGCAAAGCCAAGCGACTCAGGTATCAGTGAAGCATGGTGGAGAGCGGTATAATATTAAGTGTCTGCAGGCAGCAGTGAAGCATGGTGGAGAGCAGTACAATAATGAGTGTCTGCAGGCAGCAGTGAAGCATGGTGGGGAGCAGTACAATAATGAGTGTCTGCAGGCAGCAGTGAGCATGGGGGAGAGCGGTACAATAATGGGTGTCTGCAGGCAGCAGTGAAGCATGGTGCTGAGCGGTACAATAATGGGTGTCTGCAGGCAGCGGTGAAGCATGGTGAAGTGGTACAATAATGAGTGTCTGCAGGCAGCGGTGAAGCATGGTGGAGAGCGGTACAATAATGAGTGTCTGCAAGCAGCAGTGAAGCATGGTGGAGAGCGGTACAATAATGAGTGTCTGTAGGCAGCAGTGAAGCATGGTGGAGAGCGGTACAATAATGAGTGTCTGCAAGCAGCAGTAAAGTAGGTTGGAGAGTGGTATATTACTAAGTGTCTGCAGGCAGCAGTGAAGCATGATGGAGAGTGGTATTATAATATGTGTCTACAGGCAGCAGTGAAGCATGATGGAGAGCGATATAATAATAAGAGTCTGCAGGCAGCAGTGAAGCATGGTGGAGAGCGGTGCAATAATGAGTGTCTGTAGGCAGCAGTGAAGCATGGTGGAGAGCAATACAATAATGAGTGTTTGCAGGCAGCAGTGAAGCATGTTGGAGAGCAGTACAATAGTGAGTGTCTTCAGGCAGCAGTGAAGCATGGTGGAGAGCAGTACAATAATGAGTGTCTGCAGGCAGCAGTGAAGCATGGTGGAGAGCAGTACAATAGTGAGTGTCTTCAGGCAGCAGTGAAGCATGGTGGAGAGCGGTACAATAATGAGGGCCTGCAGGCAGCAGTGAAGCATGGTGGAGAGCAGTACAATAATGAGTGCCTGCAGGCAGTAGTGAAGCATGGTGGAGAGCCCTTACAAGTTTGGGGCTGCATTTCAATGAATGGAGTTGGGTATTTGGTCAGGATTATCCATGTTCTCAATACTGTGAAGAGGCAGATACTTATCCATTATGCAATAACATCAGGGAGGCATCTGATTGGCTCCAAATATATACTGCAGCAGGAGGACCACCGCAAACATCCAGCCAATGTCATTACAAGCTATCCTTTGTGTTAGGAAGAACAAGGAGTCCTGGAAGTGCTTAGAGCCCTGATCTCATCATCCAGACTTTCCGGGATTACATGAACAGACAGAAGGATTGGAGCGAGCCGACATCCACAGAAGACCTGCATTTAGTTCTCCAAGATGTCTGGAACAACTGCAGAGTTCCTTCAAAAACTGTGTGCAAGTGTATCTAGAAGAACTGATGCTGCTGTGACGGTGAAGGACGGTCACGCCAAATACTGATGGGATTTATATTTCTCTTTTGTTCAGTCACTTTGCATTTTGTTAATTGACAAAAATAAACTATTAAGGCTCAGTATTACGATAAGACTGTATGTTGGCGCAGGTTATATGGTCGCTATGTGTGAGCTTGCCCTTTACAAGATATGCCATAAACGCCAATATTGGGATCCTCACATATCGGGTGACCTGGAGTCCACTAATGCCCACTTAGCCTATTCTTTGTATACATTAACAGAGACCCGCCTGACCAATGACACGTATGGAAATGCATCAGCTGGAAACTTGTGAACCACAAGTACCATAATGTTTGCATGTAGCGATATAATGGGTCCCCGAATGTATTCCACTGAACAGACCTGGGCACAGCTGATCACTGCGGGGGTCCCTCAGTTGGGACACCTCCTCCCCAATTATTTCTGGGTCTGCAGGGGAGTTACACCACATAAAACCTGTAGTAAAAAGTATGTGCCCCCTATAGTGTGTTATAATGACAGGGAGGCGGTCAGCGACTGGTTATCAGGTGGGAAGTTCCAGCTGCTGTCTGATAAGTCCCCAGGTGAGGACCCCAAACAGATGTGCAGGTTCTCAGGGAGCGTCCTGTGGATGGCGCCACACTCACCATGTATGATGGGGTTATAGAGAGCTGTGTTGCCCCTGGTGGTAGATGGTGGACATTGCAGTGGACCTTCAGGACTGTCATCCCGGGACATCGGTGACTTATAACGATGTCATTGCGCCCCTCCTGGATATGTTGTGACTGGCGGTTTGTGGAGCGTTTGGTCTTTTACTGACTAATCAGCGCCTGGTGAACCGTTAACCCCGGCCGTGGAGCTCAGCGCTGCGAAGAGTTAATAAGTGATGGGAAGTTAATGGACACTGGATGAGTGTGACATCCCTGCAGAGCGTTGCACTTTTCATGCATGTGGCCTATACATAGGCTGTAGATTAACCCCTTCCTCCCCCGGCCTTCAGTGTATTGATTTTGTTGGATGTCGGTCAGACACCTATGTACACAGCTGCCGCCGTCCCATGTCCGCTGTCATTGGTCGCTGACCAGCCCCCTTGTACTTTCGCTCACTGCTGTCGCTCAGGTGTTGGAGAACCTGTGTTGAACATGTGGAGCTTCCCCCGTTGGCTTCGTTCTGGGTCTTCGCTCTCGGCCGGAGCCTGGACTCGGTCTCTGTCCTGTAGGGCGTTCGCTCACGGGTCACAGGCGGCGCTCAGCTTCTCTGATGGAAAGGCCTTCAGGCTGAAGAGCGGATGGGAGGTGGTGCGGGGGCTCCTCATCTTCAGGCTCTGCTCCGTGCCCCGGCTGGTGAGGAACTCCGAGAAGGTGAGGAAACGCCAAAGTACCGCGATTCACCATGTGGTCAATGGGAACGCCGGTATTCATGACCGATACCAGAAGGGAGATCTTCTCTACATCCAGAGGATGAGAACCCAACCTGACCTCATACTTCTCACAGCTGAGGGTTTGTTACATCTTACCCAGACTGGACAATGCTCTGTGAGCTAAACATCCTGGACTGCAGGCTGATACAATGTATCAGTGCCGGCAAATGGAACAAACAAGCAGGACTGTCTAGACTGATACATTGTACCAAATCTGTCCTGCCCCAATCCTGCATCCACTGCTGAGGACTTGTTACAATAGCATGCAGACTGGGCTATCCTCGACAGGGGCGCCCCTACATGAGGCCAGCTGACACTGTTGCCTCGGGAGGCAGCCTGCAGGACCTCAGAGGGGAAGCAGGTTGCTGCTTGGCCGTAAAAATAAATCCCCTTTGTGAGCCGGCCGCCGGCGAGCTGACAAGCATTTAATGCACTTGCTCTGTAGTTCTGGTTCAAAGGCAGCAGGGTCTGCCACTACTGTAATCAGAGTCTGACCTTTGACCTCTTCCATGGGCTGCGTTCCCGCATGCAGATGCAGGCCTTTACAAAGTGCAGAGACTGGGGGGCAGAGGTCAGGGGTCATCAAACTAGAATTACAAAGCAAGTGAGTAAAATGCTTGTTGGGTTGCTGCCTGTCTGGGGGTCATTATTACTACTGTGGCCACTATGGGGACCCTATTACTACTGGAACTACTACCAGGGGTCACTATTACAACTGGGGCCACTATGGGGGACAATATTACTACTTGGCCCCTATTGGGGAAAATTATTGTTACTGGGACCACAATGTAGAATAGGAGAAAACAAGTGGTGGAGCAACTCTAATAACTCTAAATATGGAAGGTGCCGCTCACCCCAAGTAACCTTATACCCGAATGGGTGAAGGTTTGGTACATATAGACCAGGGAAGAAAATAAAAAATGTTTTTCGGGGGTATAACACGCGGCCTCCAGGTGTAATATAATATATGAGGTTGTATATCGTCAAAACTTCTCTATCATTAATTATAGCCGGCGTGTATTCGCGTGTCAAGGTTGGCGCAGCCCTTCCTCAGTACCTGCCGGGGGCACACGATACATGCTAGGGGCGACAGGCAGAGAGTAATAAAGAATAAGATATAGTTCAGATAAATGGTGGAGAATATGAGTGTCAGGGGATCGAAAGATCGGACTTTTACGGACGCGGCGAAACCAAGTATGTTTTGGTTTTTTTTGTTTACAGTTTTTCACTATTAATACGGGAAAATACTTTTTTAAAACTTTTATTAACTTTTATTTTTTTCTAATAATTTATAAAACTTTCTTAAACTGATTTTTTTCCCTATTTTTAGTTCCCACAGGAGACGCGGATTCGTAATTGTTAGAGCGCTCCGCAGCATAATGTATGACCATATCATTACTTTATACTGCGATCTGACAGGCAGACATGGTAACCCCATGGTACCTCGCGGGCTCCTTGCTTGGGGGTCGTTCAGGATCCGGCTCAACTGATCGTAGGATTTAAGTGCGTCACTTACAGGGTTAACGGCTATGATCAGTGTTCACAGTGTTCCCCCTGGACAGACGGCACAGGACCGGACCCTCTTTGGACCCCGGACTCTCTGAAGCTCATGGTTGTGTGTAATCCTCCTCTCTCCCCACAGCTGCTCTCCGTCTCTCGCAGGCTCCTGGGCCGCAGACTCTTTGAATGGGGCATGAGGGGTTCGGTGTACGGGCAGTTTGTCGCTGGCGAGACCCTCCCTGAGATCCAGGATTGTATGGACCGGCTGGCACGGCTGGGCATTCGGCCCATGTTAGCTGTGCCCATCGAGGAGGACTTGGGAGAAGGCAAAAGCGGGTGAGCTGGGACCTGATGATGACAGTGTTCTGCTAGTCTTTGTAATAACTTGACCAGTAGGGGGAGCTGTTGTAGTTTTCAGGGATGGTTATATTGTTCTTTGTAGTGGACAGTGATGATGGCTGACTGGTCACTGACTAGTGGAGGTGGCAATGTAATGTATATTCTACAGCTAGGTGGTGGGGGTATCTGTTCTGTATGGACCCTGGTGTCAAGGGGTGCCCAAATGTCAGCTACATATCAAGACACCAGAATTATAAATGGCGCATTAGAAGGTGGGGTCTATTACAGATTCTGCATTGAGGCCCAAGAGTTGCAGTGAGGCCGACACATATAATACTCATAATGTAATGCAATTCTAAAAACTATACTAAGCTGCAATACCGTCTACCACCAACAGATGTGGGTCAGGAAGGGTATAGTTACTTCTTAGGAAGAGCACCAAGAAGGTAAATGAGGGGACTTATAAGGCCATCCATGCTCCCCTGAGAAATATACAAATGAGAAGATGGAACAATACCGTGTAAAGGCCCACTTACACCGGCCGATGATCGCGCAAAGATCGCTCAAACGACAGTCTGAGTGACAGCTTTGAGAGATCATTTTGCATAAACTATTAAGTAGCTACTCAGCTACTTAATAGCAATTAAAGGGGTTGTCTCGAGGCAAGGGTGGAATTTTTTTATTGCCCAGTCCCCCATCTTAAGCATACATTACTATGCACACGTGTAAATGGGTTTTAAAGCAGGTTTCTACTCACAGTTCTTGTGTTTCAGCAACTTATAAAACGTTTCCCAAAGATGGCCGCCGGTTCTTTTCCCAATGTGCACCGCGGGTTTCTCCCATGGTGCACTGCGCTTGCTGTAGCCCGACGTGCGCACTCCCGAGACGCTACCAACTGTGTCTCCCTGACAACCAGACGCCCCGCAGCCACCGACCAGACCCACCGTGGCCGCCGACCGGACCCCACAGCCACCGACCGGGCCTCGGGATTGAACGCGGCCGACCACGGCACACACTCTTGGGCCACAGTCATCCACCGCCAGGCAGCAGGTAACCGGCGCTAGGCCCCGGCTCCCCCGCGGCAGTCCCCTGACAACAGACGAAGGCTCCGGGGCCACAGCGGTAGGCCCCGGGGCCCAGCGGCAGTCCCCTCGCTACAGATGTAGGCCCCGGGCCCAGCGGCAGTCCCCTCGCTACAGATGTAGGCCCCGGGGCCCAGCGGCAGTCCCCTCGCTACAGATGTAGGCTCCGGGGCCCAGCGATAGGCCCCGGGGCCCAGCGGCAGTCCCCTCGCTACAGATGTAGGCTCCGGGGCCCAGCGATAGGCCCCGGGGCCCAGCGGCAGTCCCCTCGCTACAGATGTAGGCTCCGGGGCCCAGCGCTAGGCTCCGGGGCCCAAGCCCATCACTTACCTGGGCGGCTGGGCGGCTTCTCGGCACGGCTGGGCGGCTTCTCGGCACGGCTGGGCGGCTTCTAGGCACTGCTGGGCGGCTCAAGTTTCTGCACCTTCCTCTAAGCAGAATGGCCGCTCCAGCGCGCTCCCGAGAAGTTACAGCTCGTCTGCGCATGCGCAGAAGAGCTGTAGCGGCGAGCAGGCTGAAGCAGCTCGTGCTGAGAGCAGAAGAACGGACTGCGCAAGCGCGTCTAAAAAAGCAAGCCGCCAGCGAAATTAGACGGCACCATGGAGACGAGGACGCTAGCAACGGAGCAGGTAAGTGGAATAACTTCTGTATGGCTCATATTTAATGCACGATGTATATTACAAAGTGCATTAATATGGCCATACAGAAGTGTATAACCCCACTTGCTGCCGCGGGACAACCCCTTTAAGTGTGTAAATGAAGCCTTAGCTGAAAGCAGTTAATAGCTGGAGGGCTCTTATCTGCGCTCAGATCCTTTGTTCTCCATGGGGAAACAATGCTATTAGCACTCCCCGTGGAGAACTCCTGATAAGGCTAAAGGATAATTTTTAGGTTGGACTGAATTTAACTATCAGCTAGCAGTGCCCTGAAAAGCGCACGATGGGCGCACATTTAGACGCACCGATTATCGCTAAAACAGTCGCCGATTAGCGGTTTTTTGTTGTTTTTTTTAAAGCGATCATCGGTTGGTGTAAATGGGCCTTAAGCCAAAACCCAGAAAACCCATCCACAGACAGCTAACACTGACTTGCAGGACTGCTGCCTTCCAATAGGTGGCGCTGCAGAGGTATTGTTCCAACTTCCGACTGCCAACAGATGTTACAGCTGTCATTGCTAGTGAATTAGAAACAGTTGTTGACATTAGCGCCATCTATAAGCTATAAGGCTAGGGTCACACAGGACGGAAATCCCGCGGAATGACGGCACTGAAAAAACGCGAGATAAGCGCAGCTTCAAAACCCGCGGCCTTTAGCCGTGGGTTTTGGAGCAGTTTTGCCGTCAGGATTCTGCTGCAGCTTTCTCTCCCCATAGAGAGGCGGCTGCAGAAACAACAAAAGAATCGACATGCTGCGGAATTGAATTCCGCGCCGCACGTCAGTTTCGTGCAGCTTGGCTGCATCAGATCGGCCGCAGCGTGCTGGGTAATTCTGGGATTAGGAACCGTTGGCAGAATTGCTGTGCGGACTGCAATTCCGCCCCGTGTGAACCCGGCCTAAGTGTTACTACAGCCAATCATATAACATCCCTGCTGCCCGCATACACTGACTGCCCCTCAGAGCCCCCGGTCCTCTCACGACTGGCACCTCCCTGTATGGTAATTCTGCCCGTGACCCCGGAGTGCGACATAAAATCACGTGACCAGTTTTCCGCGGATCAGTTTTAGTGCGAATCCACATTAGATGGGAAAATCCAGCGATCTGAGCGACTTCCAATGTGGCCGGGTCATCTGTGCTGGACTAGCGGGGGTCTCACTGCCAACCGTAGGGGGCTTCATGTAACGGTGTGGAGAGTATACTGGTAACGGTGCGGGGAAGGTTTTCGTGGCACATCGGGGTCCTCTGGTAACGCAGGATGCTCGCCACGATGAACTGCTGCAGTTGTGAAGGATGGAGGAGGTCCAACATATTACTAGATGGGGGTCTCTAATAAGGGTCCGCTCACTGTATGCCCCGCCCCCGTATGGCTCTGTAGCATCTGACCGCCATGTTTTCTGGCTTCATGTGCAGGGAGCGCTGGTACGAGCAGAACGAGGAGGTCATGATGAAATGTGTGGATCTCTCCGCGGCTGGAGGCGACCGTCCGATGATGCAGCTGAAAATCACCGCCATGATGAGTGCTGATCTGTGCGTGAGTGCGAGACGTGATACCTGCGCCCATGATACAGGGGGCGCCATATCAGGGGGAGGGGCACAGACTACTCCGGGCGCATCCAGACTGTTCTCACATTGGCCAATCCGTTTTCTCTTTCGGTTGACGTCATCAGAAGATTCTGTCCACGTGTCTGTCCGACCCGACGCAGCGGGCGCAGCTCAGTCCTCAGAGGATGGTCTCCATCATGGAGGGGCAGGTAGGAGGGGTGCAGCTGTCTCCAGGGGGTCCTCTATGGGTGTATTCACACTTTATGGTCATATGGCGGCACTTTAGCGCAGTTTTCTGTGAACACTCTATGACGCAGCCTGTGGCTCTAATCTCCTTATTTCCTGGGCCCAGGAGCTAACAGTCGCCGTCCTTCCACTCTTACAGGGTTCAGCTCTTCTCTTTCTGTCAGATCAGCAGAATCAGCATCTCCAGACGTCCGTGCGCCGGCTCAGCCGTGTTGGGAAGGTGAGGGCGGTGAATGTGTGACGTGCGGATATAACGGGGGTTATCGATGTGGGGTGACCACAGACCTGCGGGGTGACAGGACGTTCTCTCTGCTAGATGGTAGACGCCTCTCTTCTCTCTCCAGCACGCTAAAGCGAATGGCGTCCGTGTCCTGGTGGACGCTGAGTACACGTACATGAACCCCGCGCTCAGCCTGGTTACCATGGCCATGATGGCTCAGTGCAACACGGACGAGCCCTGGATCTGGAACACCTACCAGTGCTACTTGAAGGTAAGTTGGCCACCAGCTATCATGTATGGTCGCGTCTAGGTGTCTTCCTGTGGTCTCCGCCATCTTGGATGGGGCATTATATGCAGTGCAGCAGTGATCGCATCAGTGGCCACCATTTTTTTTCTTTCGTCATGGAGGATTCCTACAAGAACCTGACCGAGGACCTGGACACCGCGCAGAGGCTGGGACTTTGTTTTGGGGTGAAGTTGGTCCGTGGGGCGTATATGGACAAGGAGCGGAAGCTGGCCAAAGAGAAGGGCTATAGTGACCCAATACAGCCCGACTGGACAGCGACCAACACAAGGTGAGAGCAGGGAGCAGCACAAGGTGAGGGGCGGGAGCGGGGGGTCAACAGAAGATGAGGGGCGGGAATGGGGGGCCAACAGAAGATGAGGGGCGGGAGCGAGGACCAACAGCAGGTGAGGGGCGGGAGCGAGGATGAACACAGGGTGAGAGTGGGAAACAATACAAGTTGAAGGCTGGGAGCGAGGACCAACGCAAGGCGAGGGGGAGAGAGGGGCCCCAACACAAGGCGAGGGGGAGAGAGGGGCCCCAACGCAAGGCGAGGGGGAGAGAGGGGCCCCAACGCAAGGCGAGGGGGAGAGAGGGGCCCCAACGCAAGGCGAGGGGGAGAGAGGGGCCCCAACGCAAGGCGAGGGGGAGAGAGGGGCCCCAACGCAAGGCGAGGGGGAGAGAGGGGCCCCAACGCAAGGCGAGGGGGAGAGAGGGGCCCCAACGCATGGCGAGGGGGAGAGAGGGGCCCCAACGCATGGCGAGGGGGAGAGAGGGGCCCCAACGCATGGCGAGGGGGAGAGAGGGGCCCCAACGCATGGCGAGGGGGAGAGAGGGGCCCCAACGCATGGCGAGGGGGAGAGAGGGGCCCCAACGCATGGCGAGGGGGAGAGAGGGGCCCCAACGCAAGGCGAGGGGGAGAGAGGGGCCCCAACGCATGGCGAGGGGGAGAGAGGGGCCCCAACGCATGGCGAGGGGGAGAGAGGGGCCCCAACGCATGGCGAGGGGGAGAGAGGGGCCCCAACGCATGGCGAGGGGGAGAGAGGGGCCCAACGCATGGCGAGGGGGAAAGAGGGGATGAAAGCAAGACGAGGGAGTCAGAGGGGCCCAACGCATTAGGAGGGGGGAGAGAGGGGCCCAACGCATTAGGAGGGGGGAGAGAGGGGCCCAACGCATTAGGAGGGGGGAGAGAGGGGCCCAACGCATTAGGAGGGGGGAGAGAGGGGCCCAACGCATTAGGAGGGGGGAGAGAGGGGCCCAACGCATTAGGAGGGGGGAGAGAGGGGCCCAACGCATTAGGAGGGGGGAGAGAGGGGCCCAACGCATTAGGAGGGGGAGAGAGGGGCCCAACGCATTAGGAGGGGGAGAGAGGGGCCCCAACGCATTAGGAGGGGGAGAGAGGGGCCCAACGCATGGCGAGGGGGAGAGAGGGGCCCAACGCATGGCGGGAGGGAGAGAGGGGCCCAACGCATGGCGGGGGGGAGAGAGGGGCCCAACGCATGGCGGGGGGGAGAGAGGGGCCCAACGCATGGCGAGAGGGAGAGAGGGGCCCAACGCATGGCGAGAGGGAGAGAGGGGCCCAACGCATGGCGAGAGGGAGAGAGGGGCCCAACGCATGGCGAGATGGAGAGAGGGGCCCAACGCATGGCGAGAGGGAGAGAGGGGCCCAACGCATGGCGAGGGGGAAAGAGGGGATGAAAGCAAGACGAGGGAGTCAGAGGGGCCCAACGCAAGGCGAGGGGGAGAGAGGGGCCCAACGCATTAGGAGGGGGGAGAGAGGGGCCCAACGCATTAGGAGGGGGGAGAGAGGGGCCCAACGCATTAGGAGGGGGGAGAGAGGGGCCCAACGCATTAGGAGGGGGGAGAGAGGGGCCCAACGCATTAGGAGGGGGGAGAGAGGGGCCCAACGCATTAGGAGGGGGGAGAGAGGGGCCCAACGCATTAGGAGGGGGAGAGAGGGGCCCAACGCATTAGGAGGGGGAGAGAGGGGCCCAACGCATTAGGAGGGGGAGAGAGGGGCCCCAACGCATTAGGAGGGGGAGAGAGGGGCCCAACGCATGGCGAGGGGGAGAGAGGGGCCCAACGCATGGCGGGAGGGAGAGAGGGGCCCAACGCATGGCGGGGGGGAGAGAGGGGCCCAACGCATGGCGGGGGGGAGAGAGGGGCCCAACGCATGGCGAGAGGGAGAGAGGGGCCCAACGCAGGGAGAGAGGGGCCCAACGCATGGCGAGAGGGAGAGAGGGGCCCAACGCATGGCGAGATGGAGAGAGGGGCCCAACGCATGGCGAGAGGGAGAGAGGGGCCCAACGCATGGCGAGGGGGAAAGAGGGGATGAAAGCAAGACGAGGGAGTCAGAGGGGCCCAACGCAAGGCGAGGGGGAGAGAGGGGCCCAACGCATTAGGAGGGGGGAGAGAGGGGCCCAACGCATTAGGAGGGGGGAGAGAGGGGCCCAACGCATTAGGAGGGGGGAGAGAGGGGCCCAACACATTAGGAGGGGGAGAGAGGGGCCCAACGCATTAGGAGAGTGAGGAATGAAAAATGTTCAGAACGTTTCCTTACATAAGACCTCCCAGCCCGTCATCTGTGTATGTCCGCCCGCTCACCTTGTGTTGGTCCTAGTGCTGCTCACAAGGGTGTGTTACAATGTATCAGTGATATCAGGATTGTCTGCACTGATACATTGTAACACTACAATAGCCAATTATTGTCTGTAGTCTTCATATTAACGGGGTCACAGAAACCCCCGAAAGTGACACCACAGCGCAAATGTTAATGACCTCTGACCGCCCCCCAGTTACCAGCGCTCCCTGGACAAGCTGCTCGATCTGATTGGGCAAGGAGGTCAGCGATATAACCTCATCATAGCGAGTCACAACGAGGAGTCCGTGCTTCATGCTGTTCATAGGTGAGTGTACCGCATTTTAGCAGGAAGTATCACATGGTAGGATTAGATACATTAGCTCAGCTGGGTGTAATCACACATAATAGGATTACATAGAAAGCTTAGCATACAGTATCTCATATGATAGGATCAAATATGGCAGCTCAGGAGGGTGTATCACACATGATGGAATTAGATACACAGCTCAGCAGGCTGTATCACACATGATGGAATTAGATACACAGCTCAGCAGTTGTATCAAACATGATGAGATTAGATACATAGCTCAACAGGGTGTATCACACATGATGAGATTAGATACATAGCTCAGCAGGGTGTATCAAACATGATGTGATTAGATACATGGCTCAGCAGTATGTATCGCACATGATGGGATTAGATACACAGCTCAGCAGGGTGTATCACACATGATGAGATTAGATACACAGCTCAGCAGGGTGTATCGCACATGATGCGATTAGATACACAGTTTAGTAAGGTGTATGACACATGATGGGATTAGATACACAGCTCAGCAGGGTGTATCACACATGATGGGATTAGATACACAGCCCAGCAGGGTGTATCACACATGATGGGATTAGATCCACGGCTCATCATCTTGATGTTCCTCCAGGATAGCGGAGCTCGGTGTAGACAGGAGCAGCGGCGCTGTGTGCTTCGGGCAGCTTCTTGGCATGTGTGATCACGTCTCGCTGACTCTCGGTAGGTCCTTGGAGGGCACCCAGCTTTCCCCGGAGCAGACTTCCGCACTCTGTGTGTGATTTTGTCTCTTCCCCCTCAGGTCAGGCCGGGTACTTGGTCTACAAATCCATTCCGTACGGCTCTGTGGATTCCGTCCTCCCGTATCTGGTGAGACGAGCGCAGGAGAACCAGAGCGTCCTCCAAGGAATCCGTAAGGAGAGAGACCTCCTGCGCCGAGAGCTGAGCCGACGCCTGCTGGGCCGCAGCTGAGACCGCCAACGAGACGTCCGACCGTGTTCTCAGATCACGGGGCATAATCATAAGACTCTTTGGTGGAGACCAGACCCGACAACCCGACAACCTCACCTAACCTGTGCCAATGCTGTCACAATAAAGATGCCCAGGGGGCACTTACTTATCTACTTCCGCATACGCGTCCTGCGCCTCCTGACGCTCATTAGGAGGGTAACAAGGGAGGCTCTACGACTTGTGCGAAAAATCCCTGAAAATCACCTGATAAAAGGTTCTAGAAGTTACCCCCAAATCCACCTCATAGGCCCAGAGACCCCAAAACCACATGATTCACAGACACTGATCCAGCAGGGGCAGCAAAAGCTCTGCTGTATAATGCCCCATGTATTCCCTACATTTCCCAGAATGCACAGCAGAGTATATTCTGTACTGACATTGAACCAGCAAGAGCTCTGATGTACAATGCCCCATGTATTCCCTATATCTCCCACAATGCAGCACAGCAGAGTATGCTCTGTAGAGACCCTGAACCAGCAGGAGCAGCAAGAGCTCTGATGTACAATGTCCATGTATTCCCTACACCTCCCACAATGCAGCACAGCAGAGTATGCTTTGTACAAACTCTGAACCAGCAGGGGCCGCAAGAGCTCTGATGTACAATGTCCATGTATTTCCTATATCTCCCACAATGCTGAACAGCAGAGTATGCTTTGTACAGACAGTGAACCAGCAGGGACAGCAAGAGCTCTGATGTACAATGTCCATGTGTTCCCTATGTCTTCCACAATGCAGCACAGCAGAGTATGCTCTGTACAGACACCGAACCAGCAGGGGAGCAAGAGCTCTGAAGTACAATGTCCATGTATGCCCTATATCTCCCACAATGCAGCACAGCAGAGTATGCTTTGTACAGACACCGAACCAGCAGGGGAGCAAGAGCTCTGAAGTACAATGCCCCATGTATTCCTTATATCTCCCACACTACAGCACAGCAGAGTATGCTCTGTAGAGACCCTGAACCAGTGGGGCAGCAAGAGCTCTGAAGTACAATGTCCATGTATGCCCTATATCTCCCACAATGCAGCACAGCAGAGTATGCTTTGTACAGACACCGAACCAGCAGGGGAGCAAGAGCTCTGAAGTACAATGCCCCATGTATTCCTTATATCTCCCACACTACAGCACAGCAGAGTATGCTCTGTAGAGACCCTGAACCAGCAGGAGCAGCCAGAGCTCCGATGTACAATGCCTCATGTATTGTCTGCATTTCTCACAATACAGCACAGCAGAGTATGCTCTGTACTGACACTAAACCAGCAGGGGCTGAGGAGTTTATTCATGCTCTGTACTATACTCCATGTAGTCACTACATCTCCAGTGATGCATTGCAGCAGAGTATGCTCTGTAGAGACTGAACTTGCAGGGGGTGCAGGCCGGTCTACTTTGATTTATTGTGCAGTGCCCAACACTACATCTCCCACAATGCAGCACAGCAGGGTATACTCTGTACAGACTCTGGAGCAGCAGGGGGTAACGGATCCTGGGTGGTCCATCTTTTCTCTGTACAATGCTCTGTTCAATCACTACATCTCCCTTAGGCTGCTTTCATACGGCTGAGAAAATCGCGCAACATTTGTGCGTTTTGTGACTCACGAATGTCGCACGAATATCCATGAGCGTTTTTTTCCTGCATCACATCGCAGTACAGGAAACGAATGGCGGCGTGTCCCATGTTTGGTGGTCCCCTCAGAACGCCTCGCCCATTACTTTCAATGAGGCCGGCAAAAACTTTGCATGGTGTTCAAGGTGCAGGTGCGATGCGAGGTTGCCATTAAAAACACTTGCCGGCCCTCCGGTGCGCCTTTCTACTACCCTGAAGTGATGGAGGCATTAAGGACACAAAGACGCCTCGAATCTGCAGGAACATTGCACGATATCGAGCCAAGATTCACAGACCGATGCGAAGCGAACGCATTCTCATTCGCCGTTCAGTCGCTGCAGGCATTTATACTGAGCAGTAATGGTTCAGATTCTCGCTGGATCGCAGGAATCCCATGTAAAAGGCCCTTTAGTGCATGGCATAAAAGTAAGCTCTTTACAGACCCTGAACCAGCAGGGCAGGGGTGTAACTATAGGGGATGCAGTGGATGCGGTTGCACCCGGGCCCAGGAGCCTTGGGGGGGGCATAAGGCCTGTCTTCTCCATATAGGGAGCCCAGTACTATGACTAAAGCATTGTAGTTAGGGGCCCCGATACAGATTTTGCATTAGGGCCCAAAAGCTTTATATTACGCCTCTGCAGGGGGGTGCATGGTATATGTAGTTTTCATTGTGCAGTGCCCCATACAGCACTACATTTCCCACTATGCAGCACAGGTGAATATGCTTTATACAGAGTCTGGAGAAGCAGGGGCAGCAGGGTCTGTGTAGTCTATTAATGTTCTGTCCATTGCCCCTTATAGTCACTACATCTCCCTTTATGCAGTGCAGCAGAGTATGCTCTGTACAGACTGGACCAGCAGGGAGTGCAGTGCCCAACTCCCACAATTCAGCACTGCAGAGTATGTACCATACAGATTCTGAACCAGCAGGGGCTGCATAGGTTGTTTTATTGTGCAGTGCCTCCATATAACACTACATCTCCCACAATGCACCACAGCATGGTATACTCTTTGATTGGGGTAGTAGTGTATATGATGTCTAATTTTTCTTCATGTAATCACTGCATCAGAGTATGCTCTGTACAGACACTGAACCAGCAGGGAATACAGGTCCTACGCAGTGGTTCCAACATTACATCTCCCACAATGCCGCACAGAGCCTGGAGAAGCAGAGGGCAGCAGGGCCGGTGTAGCCTATTTTTTCTATGTACAAAGCCACATCTAGTCACTGTACATACTGAACCAGAAGGGGCTGCAGGTCCGTTGAGTTTGTTTCATTGTGCAGTGCAGACCTGAAGCAGCGGTTTCTGTGTAATCTATTTTTTACACTGTGCCTTGTATCACTACATCTACAATACAGCACAACAGTATGCACTCTGCAGACACTGAACCAGCAGGGGGTGCAGGCTCTGTATACTTCCTTATGTGCAGTGCCCCAGATACACTACATCTCCCACAATGCAGCATAGCAGTATGTACTCTGCAGACACTCAACCAGCAGGGGGTGCAGGTTAGATATATTTCCTTATGTGCAGTGCCCAGATGCACTACATCTCCCACAAGGCAGCACTGCAGTAGGTGCTCTGCAGACACTGAACCAGCAGGGAGCGAAGGCTCTGTATATTTCCTTATGTGCAGTGCCCCAGATACACTACATCTCCCACAATGCAGCACTGCAGAATACATCCTGAACCAGCAGGGGGTGCAGTGTGATATTTATCATGAAGTCTCACAGTGACTGATGGGTAAATATCTGTCCTCCAGTCGTGTCCTTGCTACTTCTTAGCTATATCTGTTCCTGGGAAAGCTTGGTGTCAACCATTACGGCCTATAACCTATAGAGGTCGCCACTCAGCCTTTCTCGGCCCCTGGAAGGCAGATTTGTATAGCAGAGAGCTTTACCATTCAGGGTGTATGAAAAGCTGGGTGACATTATTGTACATTCTGGCTACTACAGGGTTAATTATATGTGAGTTAATAAGCAGCCGTCTGAACGTTGACCTCTGTGGTGGCCGAGTGCCCAGACTGCGCCCGCATATAGGCATGGAATGTGCTGAGCGCAGGGACACTAACCCCCCGGCAGGGAAGGGGTTACATCAGACTGGACCCGGGTCACATGACACCCAAGACTTGAGGGGGGGTTCTGGGGTAGACAGATGGGATTCTGGGAAGAACCTTCTGCGCAGCTCCTGCTCCACACCGAGAGGCATCATGGAGAGCAAGTAAGAGACTGAGCTGCTGCAGCGCATCAGACCTCCTATATACTGCTCCCTGTTATCAGCCACTTCAGGCTGTAGTGTTGGGATGAGTGATGGGAAGTGCAGAACCCTCCATGATTACTACTTTATGTCACCTACCTCCAGTGCTGAGACACTTACCTCTATATGAAGGGGCGCATCAGCCGGCCGCACCCCCTTATTGTAGAACTAGTCGGCGCATTTCCCCTTTAAGGGATTTCGCAGATCATGCAGGTTTTCAAAAAAGTTTTCCATGACTTTTCCAAATCTTGGTTTTCAATGAACTCCAAATCCGGGCAATCAAAGGGTTGGCTGATTTTTTTTTTTAGCTTTTAGCGGCATGACGGTGTATATACTGTGTATGATGTATACGGTTTATACACTCTAAACAGAGGTTTACAAGGGACACTTCAATCTGTGATGTCTAGGTGCCCTCCTGTTCTGCCAGCAGTCACCTAAACATCAGACTCCGCCCACTACACAATCACATTAGGAGAGTCGCCAAACGTTTAACAGACTCTCAGATAGAAAACAGCTTGGAACATGCTGACGATCCGCTCTCAGATTCTGCCCCCCATCCCCCGGCCGCCCCCTATCTGTAGCGGATGAACTGCAGACAATTAACTTAAATACAAGGACAAGTCATCTCAGTGAGACGGGTGAAAAAAGCCCCGATTAGACTCTTACCAAGACAAAAATTCTATGACATTTCCAGGTTTTCCATGATGAGTCTGAACCCTGAAATTGGCGGTTTAATTAACTGATCTGCAAAGATAGAAAAATTTTTCAGCAGCGCCCTCTGCTGGTTATATGAGGACACTGCATGGAATAGAGGTCCTGTGTGGGTAAAGGGCCGCACAAGCAGAGCTGCAGTGTAAAGCATGGTGGAGGGACAGAGCAGCAGCCTATGAGGAGCTGGATGTCGGACTATAGCGGACATTGCAGCTGAGCTGGAGTCACTGATCATAGCCGTGCTCTTATAGAGGTGACCATGGATAGTCAAGGGGGCGGGGCTTATGTCTGTATTAACCGCTGTCTGTCTCAGGCCGCCGTCATGTGACCTGTACGTAGCCGCCATGTTGCTGAGCGGCGCCGGAGACGCTCTGGGCTACAGGAAGCAGCTGTGGGAATACTGCAAGTCCGGGCCGCAGATTCACAGGGAGCTGCAGGAGCTGGGGGGCCTCCAGAACATCGCCGTGTCCCTCCCGGACTGGCCGGTCAGTGACGACACCGTGCTCCACCTGGCCACGGGCGAGAGCCTGGCAACAGGTGGGTCCTGCTGGGGGCCACAGGGGCCGCAGCCACCCGTCCGACCCCTGCTTGATATGTCCTCGTTCTCCGCCTGCAGGGAAGCTGAGCGAGGAGCTGTACCAGGAGCTGGCGGCCAGATACGTGTCCGCCATGACCGACATGGAAGGAAGGAAGCCGGGGCCCACCAGCATTCTGGGTAAGACTCCACTCACACCCAGAGCTGCACTCACAGTTCTGCTCACTGTCAGCTCTGAAGCAGTTGCTGCTGGTTCAGTGTTGTACGGAGCGTGCCCTGCTGCGCTGCATTGTGGGAGATGTGGCAGCGAGCTGGTGGGGCTCCCGCGGTGGGTGCAGCTCTGGGTGTGACTGGAGTATATAACTGTCTCCCTCTTCCTTCAGGAACCTCCCAGCTGCGCCCCGGGGAACCTGGCGGCTATAAGATCCCCTTTAACCCCTCGGCGACTGGCTGCGGAGCAGCCATGAGGTCCATGTGTATAGGGCTGAGGTAAGGCGCTGGTTAGGATTAGTGGGGTCCGCAGTGCGCCCCCTGATGGTCTATAGGAATCACTCTCATACATGATCCCGCCTCTCTCCACAGGTTCCCCCGTCCGTCTGAGCTGTCTCTTCTGGTCGCGGTCAGCGTGGAGAGTGGGAAAATGACGCACAACCATCCGACAGGTCAGAGAGTCGCCCATGCTTTACCTACCCAGCTTTCCGAGACCCCTGAATGGCAAATCTACCGCTGTCCAGCCCCGACGCCTGTAGTACTACGCAGATTCAGTATGGAGGTCCATGGGAAAGCTGGGTGACGCTCTGCGGAAGCCGTGGTGGTGGTCCTATCGTCACCCAGCTTTCCCAGACCTGAGTAAGAAATGGCGGCAGAGGTTTAATGACTCCCCCGGTCTTATATTGACTCTCGTCCTCCGCAGGGTATCTGGGCTCTCTGGCCGCGGCTCTCTTAACGTCCCTGTCCGTTCAGAGGGTCCCCCTAGAACAGTGGGGGTCCATCCTGCTGGAGACGCTGCCGCTGGCCCTGGAGTATCTGCGCTCTACGGACGGCGATGTGCAGCGGCACGCGGACGAGTGGGATTATTTCCGGCAGTCCTGGGAGAGGTGAGGAGGGGGTGACGACCGCCATGGAGGAGGGTCCTTATCTCATGTAAAGGGGGCTCCAACCCTGAGGCTGCGCAGACATAACATAAGAGGTCATTACTAGAAGCCTTCTCACTATTTGGCCTCTTCTTCAGTTCCTGAGTGCCACCTGCAGGGTAAAGCATGGAGGTTTCCTGTCTGTATACACTATATTACATGATGGGGGTTTAATAAGCACAAATACATCGCTCTCTAGTGTAATGGTCTTCTTTATGTGACCCTGGGAGAAGCTACAACTACCAGAACGACGGCCTCCATTCTTTACACTGCAGGCTGCATTCACCTTGGAACATACCACAAAACAGAAGCCATAGTGTTGTGTTGTCTTGTGACTCTGCGGCTTTAAGGCCCCTTTAATGCTGAGTGTGGGGGTCTCTTCCTCCTCAGGTACCTGTCGCAGAGGGGTCTTCTGCAGGGGGCCGGGCCGGCAGTCTTCCCATCTCCTTATGGCCCCGCAGAGAGGGATGTGGAGTACGGCCGCTGGAGTCTAGACGGCTGGCCGGGGAGGAGCGGTCACGATGCCCCTATGATCGCCTATGATGCCCTGCTGGGGGCCCGGGGCTCCTGGGAGGAGCTGTGCAGCCGCTCCATGTTCCATGGAGGTGAGGATTGGACGATGGCCCCCACTTTATATACAGTGCCGCCCCCGACTTACAGTGTTTGTCCCCACACAGGTGACAGCGACTCCACCGGGGTTATTGCCGGCTGCTGCTGGGGGGCGCTATACGGACTAACAGGGGTCCCCAAAGGAAACCACAGTCAGCTGGAGTACCGGGGGCGGATGGAGGCGGTGGCGGCCTCCCTGCACACACTGGCCTGGGGGGAGACCACCAGAGGTCTCTGATAACACAACCCAAGCCCCTCTACAGCAGGAGACCACGGACATAGCCGATACCGGTGAGAAGTGACCCCTCCCTCTGGTTGTCAGTGCTCCGCCCCTTCTGGAAATAAAACTGGAACCGCGAGGAAGATCTGTGATGCTGCGAATACGTGATTTCTGTGATTGATCTCCTGGTTGTGAATAAGCGCTAATGACGTCATGTGACAGGAAGTAATGGAATATGTATATATAGATTATGCAAGACTATGTAAAGAAATGAACACAAGAGAGGAGAGAAGGTGGGAGGCAGAGGATGTGGATGAACTGGGGCAGAAAAGTAGCAAATACATAGTAACACAGTATGCAAGACCGAAAAGAGGTTTGGTCCGGTGGCGCTAGTAGAGTGAAGTGTGAGAGAAACCAAGTCATCTTGTAGATATGATCATAGTGCAGGATGGTAGAGGGGGCGTTCACACCTACGCAGGGTCCTTCCTCAGGCATTATGAAGAAGAACCCAAAGAGTTCCATAGTCTCACCGCTCTTGCAGGAAAGCTCTTTCTATATCGGTGTCCGGTCACTGTTACTAGTGGGGTACCCAAGGGGTCAGTTTTGGGCCCTATACTTTTTAATATATTTATTAATGACCTGCGAGAAGGTCATTAATAAATATATCAGTGATCTCTCCCATCATCTATTATACCCAGCACTGTAACAAGGGGGCGCTCTAATAACTATGTATAAATATATCAGGGGTCAGTACAGAGATCTCCCCCATCATCTATTATACCCAGCACTGTAACAAGGGGGCGCTCTAATAACTATGTATAGATATATCAGGGGTCAGTACAGAGATCTCTCCCATCATCTATTATACCCAGCACTGTAACAAGGGGGCGCTCTAATACCTATGTATAAATATATCAGGGGTCAGTACAGAGATCTCTCCCATCATCTATTATACCCAGCACTGTAACAAGGGGGCGCTCTAATAACTATGTATAGATATATCAGGGGTCAGTACAGAGATCTCTCCTATCATCTATTATACCCAGCACTGTAACAAGGGGGCGCTCTAATACCTATGTATAAATATATCAGGGGTCAGTACAGAGATCTCTCCCATCATCTATTATACCCAGGACTGTAACAAGGGGGCGCTCTAATAACTATGTATAGATATATCAGGGGTCAGTACAGAGATCTCTCCCATCATCTATTATACCCAGGACTGTAACAAGGGGGCGCTCTAATAACTATGTATAAATATATCAGGGGACAAGGCAGAGATCTTTCATATCATCTGTTTATACACAGGACTGTAACAAGGAGGCGCTCCAGTAACTATATATAAATATATCAGGGGACAATACAGAGCTCTCTCCTATCATCTATTTATACTCCAGACTGTAACAAGAGGGCGCCCTAATAACTATGTATAATATATCAGAGGACAATACAGAGATCTCTCATATCATCTATTTATACCCAGGACTGTAACAAGGGGGCGCTCCAGTAACTATATATAAATATATCAGTGCACAATACAGAGATCTCTCCCATAATCTATTATACCCAGGACTGTAACAAGGGGGCGCTCTAATAACTATGTATAGATATATCAGGGGACAATACAGAGATCTCCCCGATCATCTATTATACCCAGGACTTTAACAATGGGGTGCTTTAACCCCTTAGTGACGAAGCTTCTTTGCTTTTTTCCATTTTTGTTTTTTCCTACTCCCTTTTAAAAAATCGTAGCTCCTTTATTTATCCATCGACGTCGCTGTATGAGGGCTTGTTTTTTGCAGGACGAGTTGTATTTTTCAATGGCACTATTTATTGTGCCATATAATGTACTGAAAAACTTTTTAAAAATTCTTAGCGGAGAGAAATGGAAAAAAAAACGACATTCCACCATCTTTCGGTCCGTCTTGTTTCTACGGCGCACAAACTGCAACAAAAACGACCTGATATTTTTATTCTATGGGTCAGTGCGATTACTACGATACCAAACTTGTATAGTATTTTTTTTGCTGTAGTACTTGTATTTTTTTTTTTAAGATATTTAATTTTTTTCAATTATTTTCTGCGGTTATTTTGTGCGCGCGATAACTTATTTTTCCGTCGACGTCGTTGAGCAAGGGCTCATTTTTTGCGGGATGTCCTGTAGTTTCTGATAGTACCAATTTGGAATACATACGACTTTTTGATCGCTTTTTTTATTGCGTTTTTTCTGGAAGACAGGGTAACTAAAAAAGTGTATTTCTGGCGGTCTTTATTTTTTTTTCTGGACGCCGTTCACCGTGCAGGAAAATAATGCGCTACTTTGATAGATCGGACTTTTACGGACGCAGCGATATCAAACATGTATTTTTATTTTATGATTTAGATTTTTTAATAATGGATATGGCAAAAGGGGGGTGATTTAAACTTTTATAACTTTTTTTTTTTACAATTTAAAAAACTTTATTGATCTTTTTTTTTACTTCACTTTGAAGTCCCCCTGGGGGACTTTAACATGCGATGCTTTGATCGCTCCTGCAGTATGACGCAATGCTATAGCATTACGTCATACTGCTTTTTTACAGGCAGTCTTTCAAGCCACCCTGTGTGGATGGCTTGATAGGCAGTCTGTTAAGGCAGCCCTGGGGCCATTCATTAGGCCCCCGGCTGCCATGACACCTGCACGGTTCCCCCGATCTCACCGCGGGGGTGGGGCGTGCGGGACCCCCAAACAGCGTTCGGGGGATTTAAATGCTGCTGATTATTATTCTGATTGCCAGATTGGACTCAGGAAGGAATTTTTCCTTCCTCCGGATCAACCTTGGGGGGTAATAGGCTGAACTGGATGGCTGGGGGTCTGTTTTTGGCCTTACGTATTGTGTTAAATTGAGTCCCTGTAAGCACGGTGACACACCACAGTATTTTGGATCCAATTTTGCGTCCGTTATACGGAGTTCTGGCCGGTCTGACCGCACGCGGGTCTTCTGACCCGAACTCCGTGCACCACATGAATGTATGAAGCCTGGAGTTGAGGACAGGACACCCGCGGTCCGGCCGCGACACATATATTACGGACACAAAATCGCCCCTGCAATTTGGCGGTATGTCTCCGGCCTAAGAAGTGTTTCTCATTGCCTCCTAGTGGACACAATGTGAATTGCACAGATTACAACTGCTACAGATGTGGTGCAAAGACAACGTGAAGAAAACCAAAAAGAGATTTTTATGAGGAGGCGGCGAGGACATGAAGCAGCAGTAACACTGACACCGGCATTATTGTCAGCTACTACTACAGCAGTGAGCCGAGTCCTGCGGTCCGTGATGGGTTGGAGGGCATCAGTGCGGCACAAACCTCGCGGTAGATGGTGGCGACTGTCCATATTTGCGCATGAAATACTGTCCACAATGGATGATGAGAGTAGTGATCACCGTTATGTGGAGGGGCTGGAGAAGGCGCTCCCTGTCGGACGCAGCAGGAAGACTCTGTGACTTGAGGTAACGGCAAGAAGAGGGGCGACGGATGAGCCGGAGGACGAGACATCCAGACTGTAGACTCCAGCGGGCAGGTCAACCAGGCTCCCGCGGGTCTGTAGAAAGGAGAGGCGTGAGGGACAGGGGTGCGCGGGATCACATGACGCTGCGCTAATTTAGTGAACCGTAGCGAACGCCATCCGCAGTGCGGTAATTATTGGATGGGGGTCTCCCCTCAGTGAGCTTACCCCCGTAGTGCGAGTCTGTGCGGATAGACGGTTATATTACAGCATTTACTCACCAGCAAGGAGTTCCGGTCGATGACTCTGCATGTGTTAATGTCACTTCCTGCCGCGATCATGTGACTCGCGCCCAACCAGCGACAGCCGTAGACCTGAGCGGCAGAGAGTCGTTATCACAGCGACATGCTGGAGCTGCGCTGATGCATTCACTTGCACTGGTTCAGACTTACATATACTCTAGTTACCTCCAGAGCTGCACTCATGATTTTGCTGGCTACGTTATCTGATGACCTCACAGCCTGCTGGTTCAGTGTCTGTAAAGAGCGTGCTCTGCTGTGGTGCATGATGGGAAATGTAGGGTTTACATATGATGCTATTTTGAAAGCTTATGTAGAAAGGAAATGGCGTATTTCCCAGAAAACAATGCAGAACTAAGTAGCGAGCTATGGAGTGTGAGGCCCCGCCCACACGGCATAATCTACGCCGACTGAGCATCAAAACCGCAGCAAATACGCGCCCCATTCATTTGAATGGAAACACATGTCGTAATCTGGATGGTGCGGATTTTTTCAATGCGTGAAAAAAAAAAAGAAGAAGTGACGTCACTTGTCAATGTGGATTCTACGTGGGAGCGTCCGCGCAAAGATTGGCGCCACTGAAGGAGAAATCTGTGCTCAAACATCTCCGACACAGATGTCCTGTGTGAACAAAAGCTGACGGAGGCAGCACATTGATAGCATTCTACAAGATAGCGAGCAGCATTGTGATTGCAGCTCTGGAGGTGACTGGAGTATGACACGCGACGTAAAGGAAAGCAAAGTATTTGTAAGGTAATTTGACGCTATCCAAAGATTTTCAGAACAGTGTCGGATATACACCCTAACATCTCCCAGCATGCACCACAGCAGAGCACGCTCATTACAGACACTGAACCAGCAGGGAGAGCAATGTGAAGTCAAGACACAGTGTAAATGCAGCTCTAGATGTGATTGGAGTATGTGGGGTAAGGAAACTCGAAACTAGTTTCCGTATGCTGCTTGTGTGCCAGGAAGGGGAACGGGCACCTCCCTGGTCTCAGTATATATAGGGGTCTTAGCTATCGGACCACCACCAATCAGCCTGTCACGTTGCTGATCCCTACTCACCCTGGATGGTCCTCGGTAGTCATCGGGCACAGTATGGATTTTCTGTCCAGTTTGAGAATCCCAAATCTGCGCACAATGAGAACTATTATGGCAGTAAGAACAAAGGAAGGGGATGGTTTATAGAACATTTCCCCGGGTACATAGATCTTATAATGCATGGGTGGCAGCCAACATGGCCGCCATGACAGTCTTTGGCTGCTGCCATTTCCTCACCTGCAGATTCTCCTCCTTCCGCCACGAGCCAATCAGGATCTGCTGTGTGCCCGGATCGATGGCCAGCGCGTCGCCACACACGTGAGGTCCAGAGATCCTCCTGAGGAGGAAGGGGCGGGGGGGGGGGGAAATCAGGGATTTCACCAGTTAATTTACGTAACGCAAAGGCTTCACAAGCGCCAACCGCCATCTGTACGTTATCTGGCCGCCATTACCTTAAGGAATGCTTCTGTCTGATGTCCCAGAACTGCGAGAGAAGAGAAAAGATCATCAAAAGAAGAAACCGCATGTGACACAGAGCAGTCCGTTGCTGAACGGGTTAATGCTACCTGTGCGGCTGTGCATCAGCGCCATTATTATAGGGGGGTGGGGGGTGTCGGTTCCTCCAAAGTCCCAGTTAGGGGGACAGCAAAAAGAAGCAAGTATGCAAAGCAGCACATCCCTATTGGCTGAGAAGGATCACCTGCCAATCCCGCCCCCAATGTCATGTGATCCCTCTCAGATGGGAGCTAATTTACATACCCAGAGGGCAATACCTGACCTAGAAGACGCCCTACACCAACTAGTCGTCTCCACAAGGAGAAAGTTCCCCCGCCTACAGCAGAGGGCTCTCTGCCACCTAGTACTGATGATGGATGTCAGTCTTAATTATCCACCCTCAGTCTTGCTGCAAAGCCTCTTAAAGAGTGACTTATTGTGGGGTTCCTATCCAGCAGGTGGCAGTAGAGAGCCTGCTTTCTTCCTCCAGGATGACACCTTATTTCCATATCCTTTATCCCAGGAAGCATTGCCTGGCCTATAAGACTCCTATACCAACTAGCGCTCTCCCCAAGGAGAAACAGCGCCCCCGTCTGCCAGTCAGCTGGGAGTGATGAGCTGCTCTGACTAAAGAACTTGCTTGGTGACAATAATCTGTGAACTCTCCCCAAGTCATTTATAGCCCCCTGTTAGTGACCTCCGGTCCTAGAGCGTAATAACAGCCTCACCTGCACGGTGTCATCCCAGCCGCCGGATAGAAAACCCTCATCACTTAAGGGGTGGAAGGTAAGTCCGAAGACCCGGGAGCGATGCCCGTCCATCACAGACAGAGAGGGGCTGCGGGGAGGAAGCATAAGATATAACAGAGACCCCCGATATGAGGGGCACAGGTGGTGGCGCTGGCACAGACCTGGGCTGGCAGATGTTCACACACGTCATGGTTTCGGTGTCGTATACAAAGATGTTGTCGCTGGACCCTGCTGTAAGGAAGTGGCGGCCGGATGGGCTGAAGGTGGCGGCGAGGGTCTGTCTGTCTTCTGTCAGGGAGCGGGTGCAGCTCTGGGTGGAGATATGCCAGAACTTCACCTGACCGCCGGCATCTAAGGGGGACGGAGAGGACAGGATATTGGGGAGCTCCTTCCAACGAGGACCCCCTTATTAGTGAGAGTGCAGCGGCTCACAACCTCCCCCCCAGAAGCACTAGGACCCCCGGATCTCACATGCCGCCAGCAGCAGGTCCCCCTTGGAGGAGGGTCTGGCGGGGTGAAACCTCAGCGCAGTCACAGGCAGGAGTTGGACTATTGACTGGTCGTCCCTAAGGGTGTGCACCCAGCTCCCATCAGGCATGGAGTACACCTGCAGAGACACAGAGCATTGCACATGGCAGTCAGTACTGCTGCAGATTATTACCCCCATGTATGTGCTGTAGTAGCGTGTTACCTTTATGGTCCCAGTGATAAGGCCAACAGCAAGCAGGGTTCCTGAGGGGTTAAATCTGCAGCTCATCACCTCCTCTCCACAGTCACTGGGGGTGGAAAAGAGGAAGGGGAACGGCCAAGCTAAGTTATGGATACCTGGGCAGATTGCTGACTGTTTCCAATAACAATCGCAAAATATTAACGTATGTACACAGTGACTCCACCAGCAGAATAGTGAGTGCAGCTCTGGAGTATAATGTAGGATGTAACTCAGGAGCAGTACAGGATAAGTAATGTATGTACACAGTGACTCCACCAGCAGAATAGTGAGTGCAGCTCTGGAGTATAATGTAGGATGTAACTCAGGAGCAGTACAGGATAAGTAATGTATGTACACAGTGACTCCACCAGCAGAATAGTGAGTGCAGCTCTGGAGTATCATACAGGATTTAACTTGGGAGCAGTACAGGATAAGTAATGTATGTACACAGTGACTCCACCAGCAGAATAGTGAGTGCAGCTCTGGAGTATAATACATGATGTAACTCGGGATCAGTACAGGATAAGTAATGTATGTACACAGTGACTCCACCAGCAGAATAGTGAGTGCAGCTCTGGAGCATAATACAGGCTGTAACTCAGGATCAGTACAGGATAAGTAATGTATGTACGCAGTAACTCCTGACGCAGAATAGTGAGTGCAGCTCTGGAGTATAATACAGGATGTAACTCAGGATCCGTACAGGATAAGTAATGTATGTACACACTGACTCCACCAGCAGAATAGTGAATGCAGCTCTGGAGTATAATATAGGATGTAACTCAGGATCAGTACAGGATAAGTAATGTATGTACACACTGACTCCACCAGCAGAATAGTGAGTGCAGCTCTGGAGTATAATACAGGATGTAACTCAGGATCCGTACAGGATAAGTAATGTATGTACACAGCGACTCCACCAGCAGAATAGTGAGTGCAGCTCTGGAGTATAATACAGGATGTAACTCAGGATAAGTAATGTATGTACACAGCGACTCCACCAGCAGAATAGTGAGTGCAGCTCTGGAGTATAATACATGATATAACTCAGGATCAGTACAGGATAAGTATATGTACACAGTGACTCCACCAGCAAAATAGTGAGTGCAGCTCTGGAGTATAATACATGATATAACTCAGGATCAGTACAGGATAAGTAATGTATGTACACAATGACTCCACCAGCAGAATAGTGAGTGCAGCTCTGGAGTATAATACAGGATGTAACTCAGGATCGGTACAGGATAAGTAATGTATGTACACAGTGACCCCACCAGCAGAATAGTGAGTGCAGCTCTGGAGTATAATACAAGATGCAACTGAGGATCAGTACAGGATAAGTAATGTATGTATACAGAGACTCCACCAGCAGAATAGTGAGTGCAGCTCTGGAGTATAATACAGGATGTAACTCAGGATCAGTACAGGATAGGTAATGTATGTACACAGTGACTCCACCAGCAGAATAGTGAGTGCAGCTCTGGAGTATAATACAGGATGTAACTCAGGATCAGTACAGGATAAGTAATGTATGTACACAGTGACTCCACCAGCAGAATAGTGAGTGCAGCTCTGGAGTATAATACAGGATGTAACTCAGGCTCAGTACAGGATAAGTAATATATGTACACAGTGACTCCACCAGCAGAATAGTGAGTGCAGCTCTGGAGTATAATACAGGATGTAACTGAGGGTCAGTACAGGATAAGTAATGTATGTACACAGTGACTCCACCAGCAGAATAGTGAGTGCTGCTCTGGAGTATGATACAGGATGTAACTCAGGATCAGTGCAGGATAAATAATGTATGTGCACAGTGACTCCACCAGCAGAATAGTGAGTGCAGCTCTGGAGTATAATACAGGATGTAACTCAGGATCAGTACAGGATAGGTAATGTATGTACACAGTGACTCCACCAGCAGAATAGTGAGTGCAGCTCTGGAGTATAATATAGGATGTAACTCAGGATCAGTACAGGATAAGTAATGTATGTACACAGAGACTCCACCAGCAGAATAGTGAGTGCAGCTCTGGAGTATAATACAGGATGTAACTCAGGATCAGTACAGGATAAGTAATGTATGTACACAGTGACTCCACCAGCAGAATAGTGAGTGCAGCTCTGCAGTATAATACAGGATGTAACTCAGGAGCAGTACAGGATAAGTAATGTTTGTACACAGTGACTCCACCAGCAGAATAGTGAGTGCAGCTCTGGTGTATAATACAGGGTCCAGTATTCAGGACAGGTAGCTCTTACATCTCTCTCTCCAGATGCAGCTCTCCCTCTGTACTTGGCTCTGGGATGGATTCTTCTACGATGACATCTGGTGTTATTAGTTGGCTGGAGGAACGAGCTGGAGCCACACGAAGTTTCGGGGTCACCAGCATCCTGGAAATGGCTCAATGCTCTGCGTGTCTGCAAAATCCTGAAATAACAAATATTAGTATGTGGATATGAGTGATGTGGTATAATAAGCTTTCAGAGGGTCGTATACACGTAACATATGTGAGCTTCCGGTCTACCGGGTCTTCTTATCCCCTTAACGACTCGCTGTATGTGGTTTCACAGTAGTCACTAAAGGGCCTTAGGCTCAGCTGCAGTAAAAACATGGCAACCTAATCTAAAGCTGACAGAGGAGTCCCGTGCTGGCAAGAGCTTGGCTGCCTACTGACAGCTTCACTAATGGCCGGTGGTAGAGAGACCTCCGTTCTCAGATAATCAAGTGATCGCGACATACAAGCAGGTGGCAGGGTGAGGGAGCCAATGTGCCAATGTGATTGCAAGGTGCCGATAAGCCCTGCAATTGCCATGGGCACCCATCGTGGCCTCCAGATTTGTCTGCAGCAGGGTATGACTGATGAGCTATCAAAACTGCAATACATAAGTAATGCAGTGTAGCATACCAGAGATCCAATAATCATTTGAATATTGAAGTCCCCTTGAGGGACGACAAGTATGTTTAAAAAAAAAAGGAAATTAAGTTAAAAGTTTATTTAAAAAAAGAAAACAAGTATTTTGTTTTTTATTACATAACCTCTTTATTACGGGGGGTGGGGTGGGGGGGACCCATGCCCCGAGCTGTTCACAATGACCGGAACTGGAACCGTTTTACAGAAATGGAAAGTCTGGTTTTCACACGCTGGACAGTGTAAAGAAGTGGAAAAAACCCAAACTGTGCGAAAATTCGTATTTTTCACTCACCCGCCTCACAAAAATGCAATAAAGAACAATAGAAACTACAATTCATCTCGCACAAAACACGGCCTCCCACAGCGCATTTGGCGCAGAAATAACAACGTTACGGGTCGTGGAACGCGGTAACGCAAATACAATTATTACTTTCATTAAAAAAGTTTTATTGTGCCAAAGTAGTTAAATATTTAAAAACACAATCTTCGTTTGTTACGGCCGGAATCGTACTGAACCAAAGAATGCCGGCAGCGTAACATAAGCGCGGGAGAAACCAAACCGCCAACATTGCCGTTTTTCATTTTTTTACGCAAGAATAGCTAATCAAAAGTCACATTTATCCTAAAATGGCACCAATGGAAACTACAGCTTATCCCGTGAAAACCATTACCGCGCACCGCGCCGTTGGCGGAGAACTAAGATCGGAATGCGGCGGCGCAAGAAAAAAAACCACATTAAAAACTAAATAAATAGATTATGGTAACCGTGCCGGCCGGCAAAAGTGTTTGATACTATTTGTTGAATCCCGTAAAAGAAAAACAATGGCAGAATTTTTTTTTACCTCCTCCCCCCCCCCCCCCCCCCTCCGCCAAAAAAAAATAATCAATAAACGTTCCACAATACATTATATGTCCCCCGAAGCGGCGCCATCACAACTCGTCCTGCAAACCACGAGGCAAAGAAATAAAAGTCTTATTACTCTTGGAACGGAACGCTGTAAAAGCGAAAAACACTGCCGGTCATCAAGGCGCAAAACAGGCCGGTCACTAAGGGGTAAATCTTACGCCATTCTGTCAAAGCTACACCTTGCCCGCAGGATAAAATGTGCCAGAGGTACCCGGGCACCTTAACGCCCCCCGCATGTATTTGTGTACGTTTTTGAACGTGTGAAACGTACGTGCGCAATACGCAGTGAATGGCGCCCGGCGGTCTGAATTAGTTTATTTACATTTCCTTGTTTTTTATGCGAGAAAAAAAAAAAAAAAATATCCTGCTGTATTTTTTGTGCACCGGGGGTCTCCATAGGAGTTTACAGGGGGGCGCACGGATGCAGAATACGCTGCGCAATTCTGCTGGGCGCGCCTCATTAGGCTAACTAGCCATGTTAATCCGGCCATGGACGTATCCTATGCGAAAATGATCAGTCCCTGTGTGCGCAAAAGTCCAAAAAAAGGGCAGACACCGGCGCAAATCAGCCTCGTTTATAGCGCAAATACATTGTGCTGCGGCGCAAACGTGCATCCGCCGGTGTGAAGGCAGCTTTAACATAAGACATCCTGTCTGCATGAAGGATATAGATACAGCATGATGGAGGGCGGCGGAGGAATACTGGGTAATATATAGATATATAGCAGGGGTCGTCATATATACCGACTACTCGGACGCTACACTTCTCCTCGGCGTCCTCGCGTCTCCTAGCAACCTGCCGGAAGTGTCGTGGGCGGGGAGGGCGGTGCTTCAGGGAAGGTATGGCTGCGTGCGCTGCGCTCAGGGTGATCTGCTTGCTGGCTGCGCTCTTCTGCCTCTAGTGGCCGTTCTCCGCGCTGCAGGCACGGGGTTACCGCTCTGTACATCCCTGCAGATCGTGGACGGGCGGCTCCTCACTGCTCAGTGATAGGACTGGAGATGAAAATGACTCCTAAATGACCCCTTAAAGTTTAACCCCTTTTAGGACGGGATGATTTTTTTGGTATTTGCACAATAACTCCCTCACCCCTTTTTTAAATGATTTTTTTCTACATCGCCGCATTCATACTTCTTTCCTATTTCCCCGCGGCCGGGGCGGTGTGTTTATTTCCGTGATGAGCTGCAGTTTATATTTTACGGCTTTTTAAATCTCTTTTGTGTTCTTTTTTTGGAAGGCAAAGTAAGCATTTTAGGGTTTTTAAAGTCTTTTTGCCATGCAGGTTTGACAGTGCGCTCCAGGCCTGCTGCACGCGGGCGGGGCGGATTCTGCATGCCCAGCTGGCGTCCGCGCCTTTATCTTCTGTACTGCGGATGGTCGTACGGCTCGCCGTCAGTAATATACAGTACTGATCTTTTCTTTTTTGAATCCCCACCTCTTCGCCTGGTGATGCCGCAGAATCCACGACCTTTGCACAGTTGCATCGCGGAAGGGCCATGGAATCGGATGGTTTCTATTGACTTCAATGGAAGCCGTCCGCACAGAATCCGCATACAAATAGAACATGTTGCAACTTTTTATTTGTACATTTTTTTTCCCTTCCTCTGCGGAAAATCACAGTCGATTTCTTCTCGTGTGCCGGAAAAAGCATTTTTCAATAGCGTGTTATGGGTGGTATTTATTACAGAGACCGCCGGCGGGCGCCTGCTCTGGATTGCGCCATACAAATCCGCCTGCGTGCTGCCGGCCTTATTCTACAGGTTGTTGCGGATACAATGATAAGTGGGATTTATATATATATATATATATATATATATATATATACACACACAGGGGAAGATGCACAAAAAATGTTTTTTTACACTATTTTGATATATATTTACATTCCGTCTATGTTCCTCTATAGCAGGGGTCCCCAACTCCAGTCCTCAGCGCCCCCCAACAGGTCATGTTTTCAGGATATCCTATGGTAAGAACACATGTGGCAATGTCTGAGGCACTGACAATAATTACATCACCTGTGCAACACTGAGGAGATCCTGAAAACATGACCTGTTGGTGGTCCCTGAGGACTGGAGTTGGGGAACCCTGCTGTAAAGGACCTGCACCATAACCGCTCTGGTTGCTATGGTGATGCACTGTAGGACTCTCATACTGCAGTGCCTTATCACTTATAATTGGGATCATAGGCAATGGAGAGCCCGGACTGCCATTTTCTGGCATCCGGTTGCCATAGCAACTCATCGGCACTCACTCTGTGAGCCCTTTACATGTCGCCATCCACATAGATCACGGCATGTAGGGGGCTAACAGTTGTGTATCCCCGCTGTTACAGCCGGAGGCCAGCTATTGGTAACAGCCGGTTCCTGTTGTGGGATGGCACCGGATGAGCTTCTGATCCTTCGCCATCCACACGATGTAAATTTATATCCTGTTGCTTTAAGGGGTTAATGAGACTTTTCAAGACAAACAGCGACTCTCTGGCTGTGTCTGGTACTGCAGTTTTGACCATTTTGTATGACTGCATGAAGAAGAGCGGTGCCTCCATTTACCATCAATAGTCTATCAGCTGACACTGATATCAACCATATAAAGGAAAATAGGAGGGGAGAGGAGCTGCTACCGGTAAAAAAACTTCATTCATTGAGTAAAAAAAGCATACAGCTCACAGGTTCGCGCTGAACGCGTTTCGGCTATAGTAGCCTTTATCAACAGCCCTGTGAGCTGTATGCTTTTTTTTACTCAATGAATGAATTTTTTTAAGGGTAGCAGCTCCTCTCCACTCCTATTTTTGTTTATATGGAATTTAGCCGTTTACCGTCGACTGCTTGAGGACGGAGCTCCCGTTGAATCTCAGATCTCCTGCAACACTGGAAGATACTGCTGGTGAGGTGAGCCCATATTTCTTTTTTGGCTTATTCACATTGATATCAGCCACCCCTCTTATAACACTCCAGTACTGATATAACCTCCAGAGACCTCATATATGTGATATCAGCCGCTCCTCTTATAATGCTCCAGTATTGATATGTGATATAAGTTTCTCTGGAGGATATATCAGTACTGAAGCGTTATAAGAGGAGCGGCTGATATCAGTCACATATATGGTGTAAATGTCTGGAGGTTATATCAGTGCTGGAGCGTTATAAGTGTAGCAGCTGATGTTTTGTAAGATGTGACTCTTCAGCTGGTCATATATGTTACGTAATTGTCTCTGGATGTTATATCAGTACTGGAGTGTTATAATAGGCGCAGTTGATATCAGTCACATATGATGTAAATGTCTCTGTAGCTTATATTGGTACTGGAGTGTTATAAGAGGCGCAGCTGATATCAGTCATATATATTATGTAAATGTCTCTGGAGGTTATGGCCGGCTGTCCACTGGCGATGCGGTATCCCACAGCGAAGCTCTGCGGCGGGAGCCGCTGCTGAATTTCCGCCAGTCAGCCCTATCTAATAGATAGGCTGACACCGGAGAATCAAAATGATTCTCCACTCGTGGACAGGTGTCGGCGCTTTCCATAGCAATGCTATGGGAAGCGTCGGCCGCTTTACCGCCAGCGAATACACTGCCATGGACAGGGGGCCTATATCGGTACTGGAGTGTTAAAAGAGGAACAGCTGATATTACATATATAATATAAATGTCTCTGGAGGATATATGTGATATCAGCTGCCCCTCTTATAACGCTTCAGTGCTGATATATCCTCCAGAGACAACTTATATCCTATATGTG